>OX123197.2:6369118-7627452 GCA_944739405.2 Euclidia mi
TTTGCTTACTCGCATGTTGCGTGTAAGCACAATACTTTCATGATCATCATTCAGCCTAAAGTAGTTCAGTGAATGACATAGACTTCCCCTAAGGCTATCCATATAGCCTGATCTTTAGTCGCCCGTAACCGGCCCCTTCCGCGATCATAATATACAAGAATATACCCAAAACTTCGGTCTATAATCCTGTTTTATCTGAAAGTAAAACAACTTCTGCCTCCATGGTCCAGTGGATAGCATATGCGACTGCTGATCGGAGGTCCCGGGTTCGATTCCCGGGTCGGGCAAAATGGTTACTGGGTTTTTCCAAATTCTCAGTAGCAGCACGGAGTCTGGTTATGTGCCCGGTAACGGCAATAGGCTCGCCCCGTATTACGTGGGACCTAAACATTCGTGGCGAAATGTGGGTGTAGCATTACATCTCTGCCTACCCTTTCGGGGATACAGGCGTGAGTCTATAAAAAAACAACTTTTATGAAAAAGTCATAAAGGCGTTATATAATTTATTATTATAAAGCCTATACTAGTAATTATTTATCATCTAAACTATACATCGCCAGCCCTGAATTCACCTCTCCGTAAATCCGCTGGTAAACAAAGCCTTCACTGGCCGTACGCCTGTCGCGATAAAAACGGACTGTTTCATAAATAATTCATAAAAAATCTTGACTTCCCTCACGCCTCTGCGGAAGCTGCCAGGAATATATGACAATGTGTGTACTGTGCCTACTTTTGCCTTTGATCAGCATGGTTATCTGGTGTGTAGGGATTACCGTGCGTTCTTGATGTTGCTAAATCACTCTTACACATGTTATGATGATTGTAGGGATCCCTACAGTTATCATAGCATGTATAGATGTCATGAAGGTTGTGATTGTAGCGCGCGAAACCGTACGTCAGAGGGCACGTCAAGCTGTCGGTCCCATTTCTTGTCTCAAGTCAAACATCGTTAGACTACGTCGGGCCTTCGGGTGTTTTATAAAAATCTTGTTTTAGCCATAGAATCTTATAAACCAAGTTCTTTTTAAAAACTTATCTTAACCTTATGCATCGTAGTAAACTGAGTCCCAATTCACCTAAATAAGTTTGTTCAAAATGCATTTTCGATCCAATGTCAGTGTCATACTCATGTTACAAATGGTATTCTCCTAAATTAACTGATATTAGAATGTTATCACTAGCTCGTAAATTGGACAATCTATCAACTTCGAACTATTGAAGTCAAATTAGACGATAATGACATTAAATTAGCAGAATACCTACCAATTCTGAGTCAATTCAAAGTCTAATCTCATTTCGTTCATATATAGTTTTAATGTCATATAAAATTAAAGAATTGGCCTTCTGGTCATATAAAGTAAATAGCTAATAAGAGTCGGTTTTTGGGAAGAATTTGATTACTCAGAACAGTGAAGTCTCATGGAAAGCAACCATAAAAGCGGTGCGCATTCATGTGCACGAGTTTAAAAATACTCGGCTTTAAAAGGGGAAGAAAGGTTTTATTTTTTCAAGGTTGTAAAAAACTTGCTGAAAATATGTGAGAAAGATAGCGAAATTGCTATATTAGTAATGCAACTGCATAAACACAGTACATAAAAATATAGCAACTTTTATTTGACTTTAAAAGGAAAGATGGAGTTTTAGGTGCAGATGCACTATAGTCTCATTACGCGTGTAGCTTTCGTTTTCATTAATAACTAGCGAATCGCTGAAATCATTCAGTGAACCAAAACATATTTCATGAAATTGACAGAGAGCTGCTTCAAATATTGTATTTAATATTTTATACTCAAACTTCTTAAGACGTGTAAGTACCGGCCAATATCCATAAAATATTTAACACATTGAATGCCGAAATTGGCTGTCCGGCCAAAGTTGGTTGCCACCATACATTTGTCTATTTACGGATATATACGTATATGGCATCAGCGTAAAAATAGCTGCCTGGGTGCCGGTATACGTATAAGTACGTATACGTATAAATACGTAGATTCGGCATCTTTGGTACTTACCCACCCCGCACCCTTCCAAGACCTCTCGTCCTCGCGAGTCACGCGCCGCGATCATAGCTTTAAGTAGTGTGTGTGTGTGTGTCAAGCGATCGAGGGAAGACCGCGCGTTGCACGCGTGTTCTCGCCGATCAAAATGTCTCGTAATTCTCAACGGCGACGACGTCCCGTACGTGATGAGCAAATTTTGCATGTAATATCAGCTTCAGATTCTGACAACGGTGATTTTTCTTCTGGTTCCGGCAAAGAATATTGCCCAGGACGTGAAGAACATAGAAATTTGTCTACCTCTTCGTCAAGCTCTAGTGCCAATGAATCCTTGGTCGAAGCACTGTCATCGGAATCGGACCCAGAATATCAGTGGACGCATGGATCTTCAAGACCGAGTCAGTTTGTTTTTACAGGCGAGCCAGGCATAAAAGTAAATACAAACTTCACACCGGCGTCATTAGCAGATTTATTCTTCTCAGAAGAGTTCGTCAAAACTTTAGTTGATGCTACTAATGACTATGCCAACCGAACAGCTCGACCTTTACAACAACATTCACGGTTCAAATATTGGAAAGACACCAATCCTCACGAAATGAGAAGGTTCATCGGGATGTTATTTTATATGGGCATTGTACAATCACCAGTGATTTCTTACTACTGGCGATTGGATAAACCTGACAATTTGCCGTTATTTCGATCCCTCATGAGTAGACACAGATTTCAGTTGTTGCTACGATATTTACACTTTTCGAGAGATGATGATAAAGCTACGAATAATTTCCTTCATAAAATAAATCCTATCTTGGAAAGATTCAATACTTTGATGCCGGAAATATATTACCCAGAGAAAGATCTTAGCATAGACGAATCGATGGTGTTATGGAGAGGGCGTTTGATTTTCAGGCAGTATATAAAAAACAAAAAACACAAATATGGTGTAAACCTGTATGAATTATGTGAGTCTTCTGGTTTAGTAATGAAAATTCGTGTCTATAGGGGCAACAGTGAAAGACCACCACCCGGAACATTGCACAGTACAGAGGTTGTTCTTGATCTTCTTGATGGGTACTTAGACAAAGGCCATATCCTTTACGCAGATAATTTTTACAACTTTGTAGATTTGACAAGACTTCTTGGCCAGAAAAAGACGTATGTGTGTGGTACTTTACGTAGTAACCGAAAAGGCAATCCAGCTGCCGTGACAAAAGCACGACTGAAAAAAGGTGAACTGGCTTTTCAGTCATGTGCCGACATAACTGTTTGCAAGTGGAGAGACAAGCGAGATGCTTTAGTTATTTCAAACAAACACAAGCTGGAAATGGTAAAAGTAAAGAACCAGAATGGGAAAATTTCAGATAAGCCAAACATAATTGCTGATTATAATTTAGGCATGTCTGGAGTCGACCGAGGTGACCAAATGATCTCCTATTATTCTTGCCTGAGAAAAACATTACGATGGCATAAAAAGTTGGCTCTATATATTTGATGTTTACGTGCAAAATACGCACAGGCTTCTTCGAAAAGAAGATCAAACTTCCAAGATGAGGCAGCTAAAATTTCGTGAAGAATTTGTTACACATCTGTTGGGAATGTCGAATATTGATACAGAAACTTCTACATCACGGACGTCCATGTCATCACAATCAATCCATCCAGCAAATCAGATGTCTAGAACTTCTCCAGATAATTTCCACTACTTGAAAAAGATACCTCCCACCGAAAAAAGAAGATCCCCGGTAAACCATGCAGAGTTTGCACTAAACAAAAAAACGCAGAGAAAGCTGTTACTTTTGCCCTGTATGCCCCAAAAAGCCAGCCTTATGCATTCTCGAATGCTTCAAAATATATCACACAGATCCTAGATTTATGGAGCCTGATTTTATTAGTTCTTTTTTATGTATTAGAGTCCCAAAATATATCTTACGAGTATTACAAAAGGCGGATAGAAGTTACGATTATGATAAATATTTCTGAGTTACTAAAATGTAAGACTGATTTCGTTTTGTTCGGAAAAATAATTATGTAATTTTTATTTTATTTTAGTGTTTACGCCAATAATCAGCAATAATGCCAAGTCATTCTTTGATTGTCTGAACAAAATTGAGGTTTTAAATTACAAAAAAAGTATTACTATTGTCTAAAAATTTCCAAAAAGCTTTTGAATTTTTGTGTTTACTTTTTACTTATAGTCAATAAAGTTACTCTATTATTAAAGCTTAGTTTATTTGAGATGCCATCCTATATAAAAATACCTTATTGGTGAGGCCAGCTACTGTAGATTTTATTGAAACTCATATAGAAGTCCTACCTATCTATCCGTAGTCGGCGTCCTGCATAGAAACCATATTCGGATATATCCGTAGTCGGCATTAAATGTGTTAAGAACTGACGTATGGCACTGTGGTTTGTTTATTATTATATTATATACTTGTGATATCACAAGATTGTTGCAGCTCTGACCTTAATTTTGTGACCCCAAAAACCTCTGCATATATTTATTAGGGTTCAATGCTTGAGCATATGAACCGAGATGGGCAATTGACGGGTCGGACCAAGTCATTGCACCATCTGGCTTTATTGCTCCAAGGCGTGTAGTAGCTATGCGTTGGAATATTGGGCGAAAATTTGGAGAGCACCTTGTATATATGCTATCGGTCTTGTGATCTTAATATACGATATTTTTTTATGATTCTGAATATGCTACTCTATATTTGGCCTGTCGTATGTTTACTTAGTTCAAGCAAAAAGTGCGGATCATTTTTTTATGCGCCATTTTGGTACCTACTAACTTACCTATATGTTTGTCTTAAACACAATATAGACTAAAAACTATATCGGATCATGCAAACTTAAAGCATTATTGATGTTTAATTGACTACAAGGATAGTAATATTCTATCCGATTACTAATTACTTAGATGATAACAGCTAGACTGACAATATTTGATTGATATAAGTAGTGAATGGTATAAACTTCATCAGCATCGTTGTCCCAGCGTTATTCCAGTTGCATTCAAGACAACAAAGTAAGCAACGTAAGTGCAAACGTTTTTAATCTATATGTTCATGACCCACATTAATGTACCCAAGTTTGGATTGCGTAAGTGACTGTGGGCAACTTTTGGATTCCCTTTTTCGTTGGTAATCCAACCAGAGATGTAGTGATATGGAACCCTCTGGCAGAGTCATGTTATAATGTTTGTCTTTGAAGCAGAGGGATATTATTGTAGAATGAATATCATACCCACTTATATTTTATAAATGCAAAAGTGTGTTTGTTCGTTCTTCTTATATGCTTAAAGTACTGAACGGATTTTGATGTAATAAAACTCAAACATTATTAAAATAAGAAGTAGCGGAAGCCTAGTGGATATACCAACAAACTGCCATGCCGGGGGTATCGGTTTCGAATCCACGGCACGCACCAATAACTTTTCAAAGTTATGTGCGTATTTCATTGTTATTTATCGCTTACCTCGTGCCTCGGAGGGCGCGTTAAACTGTCGGTCGACTTTTACTTCATACATCTTATTTACTGGGGTGATTTGCTTACAAAGAGAGATTGATGTTTTTGAGCGAATAAAATCGGCATATCATTGTTCGGTTTACAGTCCGCTTTTCTCGCCCCAAAAAAAATCTGTTTATTATTATAATATTTATTTTTATTGCTGGGATCAGACGCCGCGTAACGAACGTCAAACATCTACATGCCAGCTGAAGACAACTAAACAAACTGTCCATAGCCAAATCGCTCTTCATATTCTCAGAAAACGTAATTATTTCAATGCAGAACATCGCTCCATTAAATAATCTGGGAAGAAGAGCCAACAACGAAACTTGACAGTAACCTGCCGCTGTGACAAACCAGGTTCACCACTTCATCAATTAAGTTTTCATGACCCTTATCTCACATGTTGAAATTGTCTCTTTAAAATAAGCTGATTCAAGTTCTATTCTTCTAAATTTTTGTAATATGTTGTTTTAAGAAAATTCATATTAATTTGTTAATGATCGCTTCTTTATCGGTGAAGGAAAACATCGTGAGGAAACCTGCATGTCTGGGGGTATTCCATAATGTTCTCGAAAGACATGTGAAGTCTGCCAACCCGCACTTGGTCAGCGTGGTGGACTATGGCCTTACCCTTCTCATAGTGAGAAGAGGCCCGTGCCCAGCAGTGGGACAGTATAAAGGCCTGACGATGATGGTGGTGATGATGGAAAAAGTCATTTTATAACTACATAACTTATATATAAAGAAAAAGTGTTTATTTCTATCAGACGAAAGACATGGAAAAATACAATGTAAAAATAAGGCTGCAATAGAGTATAAATCTGTACACGCCTGTCGTCTGTATAAAAATACCTCCTATTTTTATACAGATCCAGTTCAGCATATAGGTAGAGTTATTATGACGTATTCTTATATGAGCACTATGCTCATATTAAATGCCAAGCAGAAATATCAGGGACATATTTAAATATAGCTGGCCAACGCACAAGTCGGATCTGACTGTCATGACGATTTTTAACAATCGTTCCGCCGATTTATTCGAGAATATAATTATATCTGCTAAATGCAGCTTCATAGATCAAGCAATTTTCGAGATTTTGTGTTGTGTGACTGAATGAGTAAGTACCCTTAGATTAATAGTATTAATTACATACATTTGATGAAGGAACTAGGTGTGGAAGGTCCACGACCTTCCACACCTACCACTTCGGGATAACCATTTAACCTGATCGATGGTTTCTACAATTGTTGTACCATTATCGTTGATCAGAGTAACCCTATTTAGGTTGAAAGAGCAAAAATCTTTCACCAATTTTGACGAGTAGGAGCAGCAATAGACATCATTAACCTTTGTCAATACAATATCAAATCCACTCAATTATTCGTATTACCAAAAGCCGTACCTATACTTATCTCTGCGACTAAGACATTATGCTTCAGTCGAGCTCAAAGTTAACATACCCACGTAAGTTTTGTACAAGGCTTAAGAATGCCAATTTTGCTCACAAGATTATTTACGGAAGTTAAGCATTGGCAGCCCACGCAATCTGCTTCTTTGAAACTTTACGCAAATGAAATATGCAAACAGTGATTCAATGTTTACTAGAGGTTTTGGAAAAGACTTTATATAACACGACATTTATGGGATCAGTGGGTTTATCAAAGATTACAAGTTTCCTTATTTTTACTTCACCTGTTACGGATACAAAACCTACAACAAATCTTTGAATTATGAACATGATAATAATTTGTTCTGCATCATTGAATTGACTCAGAATCGGTATTTTGCTGTATTTTGCTAACCTAATGACATTATCGTATAATTTGAAATAAATAGTTCGTCGTTGACACATATATTGACACTTGTTTCAATTTACGATCTAATTACAATTTCATTAAAATATCAGTTAATGTAGGAGATTACCATTTGTGTCGTAAGTATGAGACTGACATTATATTGAAACTGTATTTTGAACAAATTTATTTAGGAGAATTGGGTCTCTGATTCTCAAAACTCTACCTAGTTTTGAATCCGATGACTCTAAGTGAGATGTCCCATGATATAACTAAGTATTAACACTTTCAGGTGTTAACTACTCATCCAGTAACCATAAAATGAAGCTGATTATATAAAATGTTGACACATATTCCTTTATTCTGAAATTGATTGGAAATAACTCTGAACGCAAACAGAAGATTTTTACTTTTTTTTTCAATTAGATACGCTATCGAGAGAGAGAGAAAAGTACAAATCGGGAAAGTTTCAAAGTAATTACTTGTATTATTACAGTCACTCCACACTCGATTCAATGCACCGTTCCGCACTCGATCCCAAAAAGTCTTTTACCAGAAAACCCATTAATTATTTATTAAAAGTATTTAAAATTAAAAGTATTTATGTCGCTGTTATTTAATACATACTAAACCCCCAAATGGTGAGACGTACTTCTAGTTAAAAAGGGCAAAGAAAAATAATACTATTTACGCTGTAGGTATTTTTAGTCACTCGAATCAATTTCAACCCAAACCCATAGACAGTGAATCGCGGTTCTAGTAAGAAATAGAGGCAAACAAATTGAAAGTATTTATGCCGTAGTTTTTTACAGTCACTCGAATCAACTACAGCCAAAAAACCCTACAAAGCCCATACACAATGAATCGTGGTTCTAGCAGAATTTAGAGACATACAAATATCCTTAGCCATTACAGTCGCTCGTCAGAATAACGTTCTTATAGCACAAAGCGGTTTATTGTCTGCCGTATCAGCTGCAATCGAAGGGCTTGGACACAGTCATGAGCGGGGCGGGAAGCGTTCTTACAAATAATTTTATGGAAGTAATTTATTTATGAGTTTGTTCGTCGTTTATAGTTGCTAATAATATATTACTAGAAAATACCCACAGTTACGCACGTACTTTTTTATTTAACTATTTCAATCTGATCTAATTCTATCCTGCAGGAATGTCGAGAAATTGCTTCTTATTGCACCCCTATGCTGGCCGAGGAAAATTATATAAACACTCGCAAATTTCAGCTTTTTGCGCCAAATAGTTTCAACTGTACCTAGTCCGTTAACAAGTCAGTAACGCAATTTTTTTTATATATTTATTTAATTTATTATGGAAAACCAACAGCTTACTATAAATTAATATTATGTTACTAATATAAGTTAATATAAAGCCAATTACAGGTCTTCACGTATAGTTAACGAAAATACATAACAGATGTTTATCGATAACAAAAGTACACGAATATAAAATACCAGTAATGCAAATTTAAAAAAGGGAAATAGATTGTAAATTACGAAAAGAACGCTGCCTTATTGCCGAATTGCTGTTCGTGTTAAATGGATCAAAGGAGAATTCTTTACACAATTTATTAAACTCACAACTTGCTCGCACTATGAAAGAGTTACGTCTATAATTTGTGGCACAGTGTGGAATAGATATAGGTGGATTAAATCTAATTATCTTATGGGGAACGCTAAAGTTCAGCCTATTGAGTAAGCCAGGACAGTCATTATTAAATAATTTTAAGAGGAACGTTATATCAGCTTGACGTCGACGTACCTTTGTTTGGAGTAACCGATATTTCGGCACTGTTGCAAGCGCCATGTTCACGGATGTACTGGTGGTATTGCTGGTGGATGAATGTTACGAGCAAGTATAACGGTCTACCCGCTTTTTTACTCGTTTTTTGCGTTCAACACCACTAGCACTGTTATCACTATCACATTGTACCTGATCACGACATACCACACTCACTACATCAGCTCGCGGTTTGATTTTGTTCTTTTCACGGGTTTTACATAGACGTACCACTGGATGCCAGATACTTGACAGTTGAAACCCATCCTCTCTATTGAAATTCTTGAACTTTTTAATTTCAATAGCCTCCCTAACCATTCGAGGTATGTAGTGGCGTTCTGTCGAAAGTACCTGAGGGTTATGTAACTCAATCCAGTGGTCGGTACCCGAGTCCAAGAGGTGTTGAGCTATGGCCGACTTGTGTGGTTCATTATTTTTGACTGCCTTAATGTGTTCCTTTATTCGGCAAGAGATGGTGCGTTTGGTTTGTCCTATGTAGGAACTCCCATAGCTGCAGTCAATTTTGTATACACCTGGCTTTTCTAAGGGAAGACTGTCTTTCGGCGTTCTTATATATTGCGACAGTTTCTTAAAAGGAGTGAAGATAGTTTTAACTGAAACCTTCTTAAGGATGTTAGCGACCTTATCTGTCACTCCTTTGACGTACGGTAAGTACGCTGGGTGTCGTTCAACCTTGTAGTCCAGGTGTTTCTGAGTATGTCTGGGTGGTCTGATTCGCCTACTGTACCCGTTCTTGTGTAGAACGTCGCTTATATGTGAAAGTTCTTTATTCAAATGTTCCTCGTCACACAAGCTGTATGCCCGGTCGGTAAGCGACGTTATAACGGAAGTCAGTAGACGTGGGTGATGATGTGATTCGGCGTGTAGATAGCGATCTGTGTGCGTTGGTTTTCTGTATACGGAGTGGCCCAGGGAATCCCGAAAAACCATTTAAATTAAGTTTAAATGACCACGAAAGTTTAAATTCCCATATTGACGTCGACGATTTATAAGAGGTTGTATGTGGAATTTTTTACATAGTTCTAAATATCTATCGGAGCTGTAATGTATATGTAGTCGATAACAGAGATGTCTGATAAACCGCTTCTGAACATTTTCTATACGGTCTATGTACTTATCATAACAGGGATTCCAGATTTGCGATGCATATTCAAGATGGCTTCTGACATAGGTACAATATAAAGTTTTAAAAGTTTTGGGTTTAACGACGCACCTAGATATTCTCATAATAAAACCAAGGGCTTTTGAGGCCTTGGAAATAATTTCATCAATGTGCACATCAAAAAGAAGCTTAGAGTCATAGTGAATACCTAGGTCACGAATTACGTTACATCTTGGGACTGATTGACCTCTAAGTGTATAATATGTAGTTAATAAAGATTTCTTGCGGCTATAAGATACCACAGAGCATTTAAGTGGATTGAAGTCCAATCTGTTGAGTCGGCAATACTTGTCCAGACGTGTTAAGTCATACTGAAGTGCTTCCATATCCATTGTCGACGATATGGATGAATATATCTTCATATCATCGGCAAAACAAAGAAGTTTGGAGGAACGAAAGCACAAGTCGATGTCGTTTACATAGATAATAAAAAGCAACGGGTCCATTAACGATCCTTGTGGTACACCGCTTGGAATTGGAACCCAACTAGATATATTGTTGCTAAAGATATATAGGTATATATGTATGATAGCAGGTAACCGTCTAACTACGGAATTCAATATTCGATCTATAGATTGATCTGTAGATTTTAGATTCGTTTATGACATAAGCTCCATACAAAATATGTCAAACACGAATCTCGAATCTTAAAATCCATGTATGGATCGAATATTGAAAATGGCCGTAAGTCTCTTGCATATATATGGTCCTAGCATTATCAGGGTCACATCCAATACCTTCGACTCAGAGTCCGCAGTCCGCTTCCTAGTCTAACCACATGCGCTAGGTGGGGTATTAGCTTTTCCACAGAGCCAATGTCATCTGGGCGCTTCATCCCAAGGCGATAGCAATATTCAATGGTATAGTCCGGTGTCAGTATATTCAGGGGTATTGAATACCCATATTGACTGTCAATGATTTTTATAACTGCTAAAAGTTAGGGCATGGAAGTTTGAGATGACACTTGTCATTTGTTTTTAATATAGAAGTTATGACAAAAACAAAATGTTACTGAAACGTGAGATTAAACCGAATGAACTAAATTATTTCTTAACCCTAGATTACTAACCTTCGTCGATTCGACTACGCGGATTTGTTTAAATCGTGCTAACTTTTGCGCGCGCGATCGCACTGCTTCCACACTTTAGCTAATCTCAGTCGACCCGTTGCCCCCCCGACTGACGGTAGTGTTTTGAGTGGGGCGGCACCGTGAGCGCCGTTCCAGCAACCATGGCTCGTCGCATCGACGAAGGTTAGTATTAACGTAACATTTTGTCTTATTTAGTTGGTGAACTTTTGTGATACACGTCATAGTATCTCCCCCAGCGCAAGCAGTCAACCGAAAGATGGCGGTCAAACCATCCGAACCTGGCGGAGGTAAATCCCAAGATGCTGGATGGGCAGCAGCATCCAGCACTAAAAACTTCCGCCACTGCGATCGCCAATACGCCTGCCAAGCGTGGCGATTATGGCAAATCCCCCCATAAATGAACCACACCAACAAAATCCGGCCCCTAGTCCCCGGCGGCCCCGCTAGTCCTGGTTATGGCAGCGGCCATGGTAACGGCCGGGCAAGGGGTGCGAAGAATCTCCGGAAGAGATCGGGCTACCACCACCAATGACAATTGGCCCTGGCAACACTGAACACGCGCACACTGCGGACCGACGAGAAGATTGTCGAGCTGGAAGAAGAATTGAGCAAGTTGCGATGGGATATCATAGGTCTATCTGAAGTCCGACAGGGACAGGACTCAATAGTTCTCAATTCCGGCAACTTGCTCTTCTACTGGGAGGGCGACCAACAGTCCCAAGGTGGTGTTGGGTTCATCGTCCACAAATCTCTTGTGACCAACGTGGTAAATATTGGGAGGTCATACAGGTATACGCTCCGACCTCGACGCACCCCGATGAGGAGGTGGAAGCCATGTACGAGGACATATCTCGGGCTATACATGGCTTCAAAACCCATTACACCGTGGTCATGGGAGATTTTAACGCGAAACTGGGCAAGCGCGACGGTGATGAGCTGAGAGTGGGGCAATTTGGTTATGGGCATCGGAATTCCCGGATTCACTTGCTGGCTAGCTTTATGGAGAAGGAAGGCCTCTATACTATGAATTCCTTCTTCAAGAAGCGAGAATGCCGCAAGTGGACCTGGGTAAGTCCAGACGGTGCCACCAAAAATGAGATCGACTTTATCATGTCGACGAAGAGGCAGATATTCAATGATGTCTCCGTGATCAATTCACTTAAAGTGGGGAGCGATCACCGAATGGTAAGAGGCACATTGAATATCTGTACAAGCCTCTAACGGTCGAGGTTGATAAAGTCCACGCTCCGACCGGCACCGGTTCATATCCAAAACCCCGAGAGCTTTCAACTCGAACTCAAGAACCGTTTCGAATGCCTGGGCGAATGCGTAGATGTGGACGAGTACAGTAACGGGTTCGTGGATGCTGTCCATACAACAGGGGCTAAATTTTTTAAGCCCCAGAAAAGCAAGAGAACCAGCAAGATCTCGGGTCCGACCCTCGAGCTGTTAGAGGAAAGGCGCAAGATGGTTCTGCTATCCTCCGACGATATGTCGAAATATCGGCACCTCAACAGACAGATCTCTAAGTCTCTGACTCGCGATCTCCGCCAATACAACACAAAATGTGTTCGTGAGGCAATCGAGCAGAATAAGGGATCCAAAGTGTTCCAGAGGGATCTGTCTGTTGGGCAGAGTCAGCTGACAAAGCTGAAGACGGAAGATGGCAGAATCGTATCGTCCAAGCCTGAGCTCTTGGAGGAGATCGAAAGGTTCTATGGACAGCTGTACACGACAACGCAACAACCCGCAAGTACTCCAGCGTCAGACCCTAGAGCTGGATTGACCCGACACTATACCGAAGATATCCCGGACGTCAGCATGCACGAGATTAGTGTGGCTCTCAAACAGCTCAAAAACAACAAGGCGCCGGGTGATGACGGAATTACGAGCGAGCTTCTGATGGCTGGCGGTGCACCCGCTAGAGAAGCCCTTCGGAAGCTGTTTAATTCCGTCATTTTCGAGGGTAAAACGCCACAGGCGTGGCACAGAGGTGTGGTGGTGCTTTTCTTTAAGAAAGGGGATGAAACCCTCTTAAAGAACTACAGACCCATCACACTTCTGAGCCACATCTACAAGCTGTTTTCGAGGGTCATCACGAATCGTCTCGAGAGCAAGCTAGACGACTTCCAGCCTCCCGAACAAGCCGGTTTCCGTAAAGGCTATAGTACCATAGACCACATACATACGCTGCGGCAGGTTATACAGAAGTCCGAGGAGTATAACCAGCCCCTATGCTTGGCGTTTGTGGACTATGAGAAAGCCTTCGATTCGATCAAACCTGGGCGGTGCTACAGTCTCTCCAACGGTGCCGGATTGACTACCGATATATCGAAGTGCTGAAGTGTTTGTATGAAAACGCCACTATGTCAGTCCGCCTCCAGGACCAGAGTTCGAAACCTATTCAACTCCAGCGAGGAGTGAGACAGGGGGATGTCATATCCCCGAAACTGTTTACCACTGCGCTGGAGGATGTTTTCAAGCTTCTGGACTGGAATGGACTCGGTATCAACATCAACGGCGAGTACATGACTCACCTTCGATTCGCAGACGATATCGTAGTCATGGCTGAGACCATGGAAGACCTAGGCACAATGCTCGATGGCCTCTGTAGAGTCTCCCAACAAGTAGGTCTTAAGATGAACATGGACAAGACGAAAATCATGTCGAACGTCCATGTTGTACCTGCTCCTATTCAGGTTGGGAACTCAACGCTCGAAGTTGTCGACAAGTATATCTACCTGGGACAAGAAGTCCAATTAGGTAAGTCCAACTTCGAGAAGGAGGTCAATCGTCGAATCCAACTCGGTTGGGCAGCGTTCGGGAAGCTACGACATATCTTCTCGTCCGATATCCCGCAGTGTCTCAAGACGAAAGTCTTTGACCAGTGTGTGTTGCCAGTGATGACTTACGGATCAGAGATGTGGTCGCTCACTATGGGCCTTATCAGAAGGCTCAAGGTCACTCAGAGGGCGATGGAGAGAGCTATGCTTGGAGTTTCCCTGCGAGATCGAATCAGAAATGAGGAGATCCGCAGTAGAACCAAAGTCGCCGACATAGCTCTCCGGATAGCCAAGCTGAAGTGGCAGTGGGCAGGTAACATAGCTCGAAGAACCGATGGTCTTTGGGGCAGAAAGGTTCTGGAGTGGCGGCCACGCACCGGACGACGCAGCAGAGGTAGGCCCCCCGCAAGGTGGACCGACGATCTCGTGAAGATCGCGGGAGGCGGTTGGATGCGAGCGGCTCGAGACCGGTCTGTGTGGAGAACCTTGGGGGAGGCCTATGACCAGCAGTGAAATATGATGATGAACTTATGCGTTTTTTTTTGTTTTGTTTATTAATGAAAATAATGCGACTGATGTACCTCCTACCTAAAATAGGAAAATATAAGCCTGGTGTCCCTCCGCAAAGCGAAGGATGACTATAAGTAGTTGCACCCAGAGCAATAAATTGTTGTGCGGGGAGCACAAACTTGACGTTTGTCACAAATGTATAACTTGATAGATTTTTACCAAAATTTTTGTTTCATTACTTTATTTCGAAGAAAATATGGAATGTACAAGCGGGATTACGAAAGGGTATGGGATGTACGGATCAGGTTTTTTCCTTGCGAAGCATAGCTGAAAAGTTTTTGGCCAAAGGTCAAAAGGTCTATTGCGCATTCGTGGATTTGGAAAAGGCTTACGATAAGTTGGTGAGGAATGAGATGTGGTCGGTGCTGTCAATAAATGGGGTAGACTCCAACTCCGTCTCCCTCATTCGAGCTCTGAAATCACTTTATGAGGATTCTAGGGCTTGTGTGAGGATAAACGTGGCATACACTGACTGATTTACTAGACAGGGATGGTTAGACAGGGATGTGTGGCGTCGCCGTGGCTATTTAACCTCTTTATGGACAGTTGTTTGCAAAATTTAAAACATAGTGACTGCGGATTAAGGATGAATGGAAATGATAATGGATGAATTACTCGTCAAATGCCTCATTTATGCTGATGATCAGATAATACTTGCGTCTTCAGCGCAGGAGTTGCAGGAGATTGTAACAATCATGCATGGTGCGTTAAAGAGGAAAGGAATGAAAGTGACAAGGGTAAATAAAACGAAAGTTATGGTTTTTGAAAAGGAGGAATGCGTTATGGCTTGTAATGTTTTGATCGATGGACAGCGAGTGGAACATGTGAATGAGTTTGTATACTTACGTACGTTGTTTACAAGAGATGATAAGAATGAAGAAGATATTGAAAGAACAGTTAATGCAGGTAATACAGTGAATGGAGCTCTGAAGGCGATTATGAACAGTCAAAACGTGTCCAGAAAGGCACGTTTGGCTGTGCATAGGGGGGTGTTAGTGACTACACTTATGTATGGTAGTGAAAGTTGGGTATGGCAGAAGATTCTTGAAAGTAGAATTAATGCTGTAGATATGAGAGCACTGAGAAGTATGTGTGGTGTATCTTTGACCGACAGAGTAAAGAATTGTGTGATAAGAGAGTGGTGTGGGGTAAAAGAAGATGTAGTGACAAGCATCGAGAAAGGAATGTTAAGATCGTTTGGGCACATGGAGAGGATGGATGACGAAAGACTGACAAAGAAGATATATAAGGCATGAGTTAATGAGACAGGACGAAGGGAAAGACCTAGGCGGACGTTCTCTGACCAGATTGGAGACATCCTAAAAAAAGGACAGATCAGAAGTACCCTAAACAGAAGAGCATGATGAGAAACTTGATGGGAGTGAATGAAGCAAGAGAGGTGTGTCAGGATCGTTGCAAATGGCGTTCCGTAGTCTCTGCCTACCCCTACGGGAAATAGGTGTGTGTCTATGTATGTATGTAGTTTCATTTCAATGTGTTACGTTCGAGTAAACTCAAGAAAATACTTTTATAAAACTAAACTCAAATCTCTTACTATTTTATACAAATCAATAAATTTATCTGAAGTAGACCCTCCACCCACAATGTCCGCTCCCTAGCTCCGGCTGTTCGAACGTCAAGTGTCAACGCGTTTGGAGTACGAGGCGATTGCACTTTTGTTCTTCTCAAATTCACTGCGCTGATAATATTGTATTAGTTTTGTTTGCGGAAAAGGTTGATAAATAGGTGGGTCCACACAGATCGAGCAGCCTCGCGTGGAAAATGCTTCGCGAGGCTGCTCGGTCTGTGTGGACGTGGCTCGGTCGAGGAAAGCGCACGGCAGCCGCGGCCGGCCGCACGCGTGCGCCCGAGCTACCGAATTAGACACGTCCACACAGAGCGCGCAGCCTCGCGTCGAATTGGCGCACGAGGCTGCGCGCTCTGTGTGGACGTGCCCCGGCCGGGGCAAGCGCGTGTGCCGCCGCGGGCGAGCGATCGAGCGGCCGAACTATCGAGTTTGGTTTTTGTTTTGCCGCGGTCTGGACGCTGTTTCGTGCCTCGCTCGAACATAATACCATAATATAAATTCGCAATATTAATAATATAAATTCGCAAGTGTGTTTGTATGTTGGACATTTTTTTTATAGACTCACGTCTGTATCCGCGTAAGGATAGGCAGAGTTGTAATATAATTACATCCACATTTCACCATGAAATGTTTAGGTCCCACGTAATAGGGGACGAGCCTATTGCCGTTAACAGGCACATCAGCAGACTCCGTGCTGCTTCAGAGAATTCGGGAAAACCCAGTAACACTTTTGCCCGACCCGGGAATCGAACCCGGGACCTCCGCTCAGCAGTCGCATACCCTATCCACTGGTCACTGAATGACGGAGGATACATTCATCATAACATTCTCATCTTTGACGCTATTTATGGTACCAATAATAATCAGTCTGTGCTTCGGTTACAGTATCCTTGCCTACAGACATTCATTTTCTATAATTCATTCTATATTTTTTTCCATGTCTACCTATTCCATCCTTTAGGTATAACAATAATCGACGACCGGTTGGCAAAGCGGGAGTGTAAGCGACTGCAACGCCGAAGGTCGCGGGTTCGATTCCCGCTCATGTCAAACATTTGTGTGCATGAACATGAATGTTTGTCTTGGTCTGGCTGTTTCTATGTATATATTTACAAAAAAAGTAAGTATAAGTAAATATGTATGTTATGGTCATATTTGGCCATTATTACCACTGTCTAGTACCCAAAGTAGGTACAGCAATTGGCGTCAGTCAGGCAGCCGGCTAGTAAAAACACATGCCACAACCCTATTGCAGTATGAGCATTTCCAAGTACTATATTTATAAACAAAATTTAAAAATAAGAGAGAGGAGAGACCAACGATCTCACATTGATACGTAGACCGATAGATGGCAAATGTACTATTTCACGCTAATTCACAAGTCGACAATTTGATACATGCACAATAGTACATAATAGATTTTCAACTATATTTTCATGTTCTGAATTCAAACTTTATGACAACTACAATTTTGTTTTTTCCTACGGTGCCGAGGCTGCCGCGCTCTAGGCCGCGTTCACATTTATCTGATGTAATCTGTCGTGATGGCGTCTGTCGTGTGGCGACAGACAATATCCCGGTCTGCGACAGAGAGGGGGGGGGGGGGGACGGTACAGCGCGAATTAAGAGATTGGACTCAGATTAATTGTAAAAAAAAATACTTTATTTAATTATAACAGCTTAACAGTATATTTAAAATATAAAATAGTAATCGCAAATGTTAGATCTACAAAGGTATTTATTATAAATTAATGCTAAGATGACAATAAGATTATCTAGATAATTTGGTGGGGAGAGATGTGCTGACGAAGCTAACATTGTTGGGTTCCGTACAGTTAACTCGCGCGACACAACTCGTCAGACTAATATGGACGCGCCACTGTCTGTCATAAAGCGTCAGACGCGCGTATGCAATTCCTTTTTATAATATTATTCTTATAGAGTACCTATAGATGAGCTAATTGAATACGAAATAATATAATCCTATGTAAATAATTTATAGATATAATTGGATATCTAACTAATCTGAATCGGATAATTCATCAAAAACATTGCGAAAGTGTGAACTCCACGAGAGTCAAGACAGAACAGATTTAAAATTGTGTCAGATCGCGACAGACGGCGACAGACAAATGTGAACTGTAAGTAATTATGACAGAGACCGTCACAAGAGATCACGTCAGATAAATGTGAACGCAGCTTTATTTTATGGCCTCGCTCGTTGGGGGACCGTTTCCTCGCGCGGCAAATGCCTCGCGAAGCTGCTCGCTCTGTGTGGACCCACCTAATGATTATTAATGTTATTTGTAATTCAAAGAATGAAATAAATATGTTCAAGTATGTGAACTTTTATTATTGTCGGAACAAAATATATGTCACTCGTGTTTCTTAACTAGGTATCAAACACATATTTTATTACCTAGTGCTGCTTCATCATCAGCTTTTAAAGCCTGGCGTCGACTACATTCGAACTGCGTCGATCTGATTACAGACGAATCGAATCGAAGTCAGCAGTCGGCAACTGGCTGCTGTAGGTTGTCTTTGTGTTGTCAATGATGGATAGTTCGGACGAAGAAATGTTCTTGTTTCAAATTAGCGCTGTTTCTTCCCATATATTTAGTCTACGCTGCTCGTCACGATAATGAGTATCTACATGATCAAAGTACAGTATATTTCTGAACTAGCGAAATTAACAGCTCTTCATTCATTTCGATAACTTTTTATGTAGGTATTTACGCCAAGTAGTACCCATCTAAATTCATCCGCTGACCCGCGTCGACTAAGGCGCGTCGAGTCGAGTCGAAACGTGTCGCCGCAGAAATTCGCCTGACGAGCTATGCGCGCGGTAGATTCGATTCGGCGCGCCGCGGCTCGTCGCTATAGAACGCAGGTTCATAGAAATATATAGGGGGCGACTTTCTGCGTTTCGATTCGGCTCGGCGCGGCGAGCCTAGTGGACGCTAGCCTTAACAGTCCACTGCTGGACTAGGCCTCTCCTTTGAAATAAGGAATTGGCCTACTATACCACGCTGGCCAAACGTGTTGGTTTGAATAGAATAGAGTAGAGTAGAGTAGAGTAGAATAGAATAGAATAGAATAGAATAGAACAGAACAGAACAGAACAGAATAGAATAGTTTTTTTTATAGTAATAGGCGGCAAACGAGCAGACGGATTGCCTAATGGTAAGCAATTACCGCCGCCCATGGACACAAGCAACACCACAGGAGTCACAAGTGCGTTGCCGCCCCTTGGGGTTGGGAATGGGGATAGCATGAGGAGTGGGATGAGGGAGAAGGAATAGGGGATAGGGCCACCGGCACTCTCACTCACCGAACGAAACGCAACAGTTTAGGTACCGTTACTTTACGTCGATTTTCTGTGAGAGGGTAGTACTTCCCCGGTCGAGCCGGCCCATTCATGCAAAAAATGCTGAAATCAGCAAGGCTCTACTACCTATAGAATGAAATATTTATTTCTGCGGTAAGTTTATGAATGAGACTCTTCAGATCATTGTTTTTGTATCAAGTTTGTCTTCTCTTACAGTGCTGTTCTCTGCATAATATGCTCCCTCTGTCGGCTCTTACGACACCCATGAGATGATATAGGGTGGTGACATTCCGTATTCTTAATCTGTCACCACACGGAGTGCTTCATAGAAACAGCGTATACAGACGGATTTAATGCTTTGGTCATTTTTTCCGCGCTCATCTTAGAAAGGTGCATAGATAATGTACTACGAATGCTTTGTTAGGCAAGGATCTGTTCTACTATAAGAAGGATAAGGACATTGTCCACCACGCAGTCCTATTGAGGGTTGCCAGTTGACAAGCCTTTCAAGAACATTACAAAGAACTCCCAGACATGTATTTTGCTAAACTGTGTTAATTTCACCATTTAGCAAGCAATGAATAACAGTTACTTGCACACACGTAACTTCAAAAAATCGGCTTTGCACGTCGTGGGTGTGAAGCCAAAGTTGTCTGCGTAGTAGTATGTTAGATTCACCACTAGGCTATCACTGCCTATACAAAAAACTATACAGTCATAATATACGAGTGATAAAGCCGTAAGAACAAAATTCATCCTTAAAATAAATTGAATAAGGATCATTTTCAAAATTTAAAATCCTGAATCCTAATGAATGGTTTCACGAGACCACAGGGTAGGCTCTTACCTAGCCGTCGGGACATTAAGTGGTAACATGTCCGAATACAAGTAACAGGTATGCACTTTTGTTCTTCTGATGTTGACTGCGCTGATAAAATTGTATTCGAATCGTTGTGGCTATTATTAGCTTTGCTTGCAGATGTGCTTGCATTCACGACCGTTCTTCGAGTAAGTAGGTTGAAATGTCGGCAAAAACGTATTATTTGTATGTTATGAAATAATTAGTTAACCCTGCAAATAAACCCGGCAAAGTAGTTTCTGCTTACCCTATGTAAGAGTTATGTAAATACCTATACTATTATTATCGGTGTTTATAATGTACCAGTTTCATCCCCATACAACTGAAACTCTTAATAAGTATAAATTGTAAACACATTAGGTCCAGATTTCTCTGATAATCTTTAACTGCGGCTAACGACCTACTCCGTTAACTGTTACGTTTGCCGCAAGTTACGAGAACTATGGCGTTAGTTTGGTCATTAAATTATAAAAATTAGTTCTTACACCTGTGCTTGCGTTGTAGAATGTAAGCCTTTGTCTAGTAGGTAGTATATTGAAATTCAATGTTTCTTAGTTTCGTGTAAACTTTTTAGGGCATATGGAACCTTTTTTCTGGCATGGCTAGGATTATTATCATTATGTACAGGGTGTCCCGTGGCAGATTTCCGAATTTGAATCAAAATATTTCTATGACCGTTGCGCGGCGGGGCGGTGGAGCGGCTTAGTTCGACGCGACGTTCGTGCGGATTATTTAGTCACGATCTCGCAGTGGACTAGTGAGCACCGTGCGTTCGCTGTCGAGGCATACTTCAAAGCAAACGAATCGTGCGTAATTGCGCGAAGAAGATTTTGTTCTCACTACAATATCCGTAGATTTAGTGACGCTCCAAGTGAAAATGTGATCAGAACGTGGGTGCAGAAGTTCCGTGCAACAGGTTCAACCATAAATAATCCGAATCCAGGCCCAAGTCGAACTTCAAGGACGGAAGAAAACATTGCACGCATTGAAAGCAGCGTGCAAGAAAATCCACGACAGTCAGTGCGCCGCAGAGCATCATCTGTGGGACTTTCAAAAACAACGGTTCATCAAATTTTGAGCTGTGACATTAAACTACACCCTTTTAAGATTCAAGTAGTGCAGGCTTTGCAACCTGGTGATTATAGAGCGCGAAAAGAATTTTGTGAAAACATGTTAAGCAGATTTCACACTGTTAACACAATTTGGTTTAGCGATGAGGCACATTTCCATCTAAATGGATTTGTCAATAAGCAAAACTGCCGCTATTGGGCACCCAAGGGACAAAACCCGCGACTTAAACACCAACAAGCACTGCACAGCCCAAAAGTGACCGTTTGGGTCGCTTTTTCCACCAATGGAATAATTGGACCTTTTTTCTTTCAAAATTCTCAAGGAGTAACCACAACTGTCGATGGTGATTCATACCGCCGCATGATCGAGGAATATTTTATGCCTAATCTTCGAGAACACCCATCGTATAGTTCACATACGTGGTTCCAACAGGATGGCGCCACACCTCATACAGCAAGGGCCACCATGACCATCCTTCGGAAATTATTCCCTAAAAAATTGATAAGTCGCTTTGGCGACATCCCATGGCCACCAAGATCGCCGGATCTAACCCCCATGGACTTTTTTTCTATGGGGGTACCTCAAGGGCAAAGTGTACAATAGCAACCCGGCCACTTTATCGGCATTAAAAGAAAATATTGTAAGGGAAGTGAACGCTATTTCTCAATCTCTACGCCACCGTGTGGCTCAAAACACCGTTGAAAGATTCCGTGATTGTATACGCCGCGACGGAAAACATTTAGACGAAGTGATTAAAAAAAAAAACCGCATGACTAACGTTTAATTTGATAAAAAATACATTACAATTTTTAACCTGCAATTTCTGTTTATTTCATTTTATAATCCTAAATCTGCCACGGGACACCCTGTATATAGCATCTTCAAAAAAATAACTTGTATCGTGTTGTACTTATATCACATATTAATAAGTATCTACGGCATATGATGCAACACGGATACAGTGAATCCGTGAACACTGTGTTTACAGCAGTGATGAAAATCCGAAATAAGCTTTGAAAATAGGCTTCTACAAATTAATGTGTAACATTCACGTAAACCCAATAAATTACTAGGCTTCTTTAATAACTACTACTATCAAATCTTTTACTAGTAATTTAGTTACAATTATAATATGTAAAATCATGTAAATAGTGGGTGGATATTGTGAGTGTGTATGTTGTGTGGATTAAATATTTTTATACCAATATTTCATTTTATTTCTTAATTTTATTTAATAGATTTCAGCACGCAAAGCTTTTCTTGTTCGATCAAAGTTATACATATAGTTTAATACTAATTTAAATTCTAAGATGATAAAAACGTAATAGTAGGTATATTTATCATAAAATATTTTTCGCTTTTTCATCAGTTTATTACCTATTATCATACCTACCTTAGTATATAACTATTATAATTATAAACTGTTCATTATTTTAAGTCAGACTTTTATTTTGGTTACTTTAATTTTTACCAAAACAACAAAGATCTTACAAACGACCACTGAATGTGAGATAATATATAAATGGATGTCCCGGTTCAAGTTTATCATCTGTATATATGTAACATTCTTGCATTACTGCCTGACTGACAGACAACGCACCGACAATTTGCGGATATTTAGTATAATGTATGTTTCTTGGAAACCGTAGGGATGCATTAAGAAGGGATTTCTTAAAATTCCCACGAAGAAACCGATAAAATGGACAGGAGTAGCTGCAGGCATCCTCTAGTTTTAATATACTTAGTCTGACCATAAATACTGTTATAATTAAAAAAAAAATTACATTTGAATTTGGATTCTGTCATTTTTATACGATTGTTAATGTGTTTTCTCCTTTTGGCGTCAATATATTGTACAATATTTTGCGATATTAAAATGGAGTGGGGTGATAACGAGAACCGAATCGCTGTGATTGCATTACACAAAGTGGGTATGGAGCCAAAAGCAATTTTTAAAACTTTCCATACATTTGGTATTAGTCAAAGAGGAGACCTCCCCTCTGTTTGTGACAGAAAATAACCTGGCCGTCCACGTAGTGTTCGTACGAAAAAGATGGTCAAAGCAGTAAGGGAAAGAATTCGAAGAAATCCTGTCTGAAAGCAAAAGATTTTATCTCTGGAGATGAAGATAGGACCTAGAACCATGTCGCGTATTTTAAAAAATTACTTAGGACTTGCTGCCCGAGACTCACTGGTCATTTCTTATCTGATAATTTTAAAAAGAATAGGGTGGTAAAATCGAAACAACTACTGAAACGGTACGCAAAGGTGGGTCACAGAAAATTATTGTTTAATTATTATATATTATTATTCTCAAAGCTCTATGGAAGCTTCCCAATTAGTCAGCAGAGTGCAACGTGGGCATTTTCTGACTTCAGTGATGGTTTGGTGGGGTGTTAGCTATGAAGGTGTGACTGAACCATAATTTTGTGATAAAGGTATCAAAACATCGGCACAAGTGTATCAAAATACCATTCTTGAAAAGGTAGTCGAGCCCCTTAACAAGACCATGTTCAATAACCAAGAATGGTCCTTCCAGCAAGACTCGGCAACGGGTCATAAAGCTCGGTCCACGCAGTCTTGGTTGGAAGCGAACGTTTCGGACTTCATCAGAGCTGAAGACTGGCGTCGTCTAAACCCGATCTTAATCAGCTGGATTATGATTTATGGTCAGTTTTAGAGAGTACGGCTTGCTCTTAACGCCATGATAATTTGAAGTCCCTAAAACAATCCATACGATTGGCGGTGAAGAATTTTCCCATGGAAAGGGTGCGTGCTTCTATTGATAACCGGCCTCAACGCTTAAGGGACTGTATTGCAGCCAATGGAGAGCACTTCGAATAAGCGTTTTATATTTTAAATTGTTTTATATTTATGTATTAAACTAACACACTGTAAAAGTAATAAATGTTATTTGCAATTAAAAAAATATTGTTTTTTTTTGTTACAATATTTATGGCAAGACTAGATATTTTAGAATAGACCAAATACAACCAACATCAATTCCTTTCTTAGAATCGCATGCAGTTGTAACATGCCAAGTGCCAATATTCCCACAGTACATTCGTGAAGGCAGTGTAAAGGCCTGAAAACGTCCACTGATCACCACTTAAAGTAAGAATAATCATGGCCAGTTTCAGTGTTTTCTGAAATGTAGTAATAAAATAATGTTCCACCACATACATAGTGCATGTTAAATTAATTTGTAAGAAAACTCACACAAGTTTCGTTGCAATTTTAAATTTATCTGGAAGATAAAAAGAATAACAAATCCTTTAAAAACTAAATTTGTATTCAGAGTTGTTTTGTAGAGTTTAACCTCGTCTGGATATGACTATCGGGGGAGGTCAAACACGATCTAAGAATAATAATAATAATAATAATAGAGAAAGAGAAACAAAAAAAAATAATAATAAAAATACAAAATGTTGACGAAAAATGCCTTTAAAAGACAAGGAGCACAAACAACAACCCCGGACTCGTCGCTGAGCTCCGCCACGCAGCCGGCGAGGCCTGCGCCAACATCGCCAGTGCAGTTGCGTCGAGCTCAAGTGACGAGTACTTCTCGCCCCCGTCGTCGCCGTCACCTGTGCGTCGGAGAGGCAGAGGCCGGCCGCCAGCCTGCCTGGGACCACGAGACCCACCGGTCTCTAACAGGGTCGTCGCTGCTGGTGGTAATGTGCAGCGCATGCGATGGACGGGATCCATGAATGAAAACGTCATGCGCGCATATTTTGGGACTACAGAGGGGGGAACTAAACTCACTGCGTATCGCAGTCGCATGCTCCTTCTGTTTCAAGCCTTAGAACCAGGTATCAACGTTACGGCTCAACGATTATCGGATCAGGTGCGAGTTATCCAGCGCAGCGACAAGCTGGATAACGTCGTACTTGATAGGCTACGCTCAGAATACTTACCTACGAGCATGGCCGTTCGCGTCCATCCCGCTAGTGCTCCCGTAAACACTGATGCACCGCGGACGGGTAATAATGCCGTCGTGGAGATGGATGATATGGTTTGTAACGTAAGTATTCAGTGCAATGAGGAGGTTATGGATGCTTTGAAATGTGCGATTGAGGAATATCGGTTCATGTTACCAACAATTAGGCCGCGCCTGCCCTGGTTGCCTATGCATAGACGTAATATAGCGCTGGTAGGTGCCCATGACTCGCTATTCCCTAGTTTTCTAGAGAATAGTGAGAATCTTGGTGATACGCACTCAATTTTGTACTGCGCCGCCGTAGCGGCTTGTCGTATGGCAGGTGTCAAGTTTCAAGAACGTGATACTGTCATCTGCTGTCCCGACGTGGCAGTGCAGAATTGAACGGCGTATTGCTGAGGCAAGGGCACTTATCGGTAAGCTAATCTGCTTTAGGTCTAGGAATAAACGTCCCAGGGTCATGCGCTTTGTGCGCCGAGCTTTCTTGGGGACTGGTATCAGTCCTCATGACTATACATCTCGGATCACGGAGAGCATTGACTTCCTAAAGCAGAAAGTCTATGCATGGGCAAACCGGATATGCAGAGATAAAAAACGCGTGGACCGCTATATCTTGAATCGTACATTTCAAAGGGACCAAAAGTGGGTTTATAGAAACTGGGACCGACCAGACTCAGATGTGACTAATGGCAGCTGCCGGATGCAGACGCCACAAACAAATTTTGGCGTAGCATATGGTCGGCGACTATTGGCGACACTGAGGATGGTTGGATGCGGGATGTTGAGCGGTCATGTGAACATATTCCAGAAATGGAAAACGTAGTCATTTCCAGCGAGGATGTTACAAGTGCAGTCCGTTCGTTATCAAATTGGAAAGGACCGGATGGACTGCACAATTTCTGGCTGAAATGGCTACGTAGTTCGCATGGCTGCTTGGCATCCCAGTTTCAATCAGCCATAGAATCTGGTTCGATCCCAGATTTTATGATAACTGGAGAAACCCACTTACTCCATAAGACAGGTAGTACCACAGAGCCCGGTAATTATAGACCGATTACATGTTTGCCATCGGTCTATAAACTTCGTACGTCTATTCTGAATGCTAAAATATCAAAGCATGTTGAACTTAATTCAATTATGTCAGCCACTCAGAATGGATGTAGGAAGGGGGCTCGTGGTACTAAGGAGCTCCTCCTTATGGATATGACCATTAGCCAGCAAGTTCGCCGTAACCGAAAGGATTTGGCGACATGTTGGATAGACTGCAAGAAAGAGTACCATTCTGTGCCTCATACGTGGCTTTTGAGGGTGTTGGGGCTCTATAAAATAAATACAACTCTACGCACCTTCTTAAAGTCATGTAAGGGGCAATGGAAAACGGTTCTTGGCTATCCAGGGTGCCGACGAATCCAGGGGAATGGCGAATTTGTGAAGATTGAGCGGGGTATCTTCCAGGGTGATAGCCTGAGTCCATTATGGTTTTGTTAGCGCTGAATCTTCTCAGTACCTTGCGGGAGGGTTCAGGTCTAGGTTACAGGTTACAAAGAAGTGGTCGGGTAATGTCCCACTTGTTGTTCATGGATGATTTAAAGCTGTTTGCCCACACCAACTCTCAATCGATAGATTTACTAAAAATAACTGAAAGTTTTAGTAATTTTATCATCATGAAATTTGGTGTGGATAAATGTGCTGTTATTCATGTAAAGCAAGGAAGGATGGTGAAATCTGAAGGGATTCAACTCTAAAATTCCATTAACCTAAGATCACTCCTTTGAACCGATACCTACAAATACATGGGTATGTCACAGGCTTTAAGTATTAATGAGGCTGACATGAAACAATCGTTGCAAGAGCGGTTCTTTGGCCGCCTTAAAAAGGTACTGAATAGTCTTTTATCAGGTGGCAATAAAGTTCGAGCTTGCAACGGTTGGGTCATGCTGGTTCTCATGTACTCTTTTGGTATACTCAAGTGGACTCAGACTGAACTGGACACCTAAGACCGAAAGGTACGTACACTGCTGACGGCATACCGGATGCATCATCCACGCTCATCCGTAATGAGGTTGTATATCGTGCGGAAGTGTGGGGGTCGTGACTTTTTAAATGTCAAATTCCTACACAACCGCGAGGTATGCAACCTCAGAGAATATTTTCTCAACGCGAACGTGGATGTGCATCGCGATGTTGTAGCAATGGACGCCGGGTTAACCCCGCTCAGCCTTTTTAAGGATAACTGGCGCAGACTTGTAGTACTTAGCACTGACGATCGCAGGCTTGAATGGCAGAGCAAGGAGCTTCATGGCAGGTTCTACCGGGCCCTGCATGGGCCAGATATAAACCTTTTAGCCTCGGTGAACTAGCTACACTTCGGTGACCTTTTTGGGGAAACCGAAGGGTTTGTTTGTGTAATTGCTGATGAAGTTATCAAGACGAATAACTACCGGAAATATATCCACAGGGATGGCACCACGGACATTTGTCGGGCGTGTCACCAGCCTTGTGAATCCCTCAGGCATATAGTTTCCGGCTGTTCGCGTCTTGCTAACGGCGAGTACTTGCACAGGCATAACCAAGTAGCCAGGTTCATTCACCAGCAACTTGCTCTGAAATACAGGCTTGTATAGTCCGTGCCACGAGAACATAGACTTTTTTTAAACAAAGAATTTTTACCAAGTTACTTAGCGTTAGTTCTGTCAAAAACAAATAATGTCAAATCCATTGAGTGCAACGGTACATTGATACGTGTCATTGGCAACTAATATGTCAATGGATCGGCTTTTTATCGATATCGTGCGCTGTCAACAGAATCTTTTGATGTTTTGAGGTACTCACGCCTAGAATGTCAACATTTGGCGTTAGTTCATTGAAATGTTACATTCTTGGGCTTAATATGCATTTATCAGAGGACAAAATTTTTTTTTTAGTTATCAAGAAGGAGTAAATGTAAAGTTAAATACAAGTTTATAGGGTCGCAACGCTCTTCCCGCTGCCGGCATCTCGAAAAAGCGGGTGCAGAATAGCAGATGTCAAACTATTAGTCGCGCAGAAAATTGTTTATACCTTAAAAAGAAATTGCGTTTTCAGACTACCGCAACTTTTTATAGATTTTGTTTAAGTTCATTCTGACAATTTCATTCACAGACAACATAAAATCTCCATGCCAAGAATTTTTTATGCAATGTACTAGCTAGTTATCTGTAATATTATTTATTGTTGGTCAATAATTTAATATGTAGGCTATTTTGCAAATGATTAATTGTCTATGATTTAAAAAAAACATGTCAATAATAGAGTAACATGTATGTACTCTATCATTTACATACATGGTACTTTATTTTTCCTTAATTTACAGAATAAATTACGTGTAAAACGACAAAAAAATCGGCAAATTTATGAACATTCGACCATTCAAACACAACAACAAATATTTTTATTTCAGTCAAATTTAACAATATAAATTTAAAAACATAGTGGCATAATTAGGCATTGAAAAAAAAAGACTGTTCAAAAAGTATAAAATCTAAAACACAACTGTTTGAAAAAAGGGTTGTGAAGCCCTGAATGTTTGTTTACAAAAAGTCTATCTTCTCGTGGCACCAACTATAGATGTTGATGTGCCGTACTACAGGTATGTGGTGGAACCTGTTCTGGAAAATGGTCATATCACATTTTACTGGGATCGATCTATCATCACAGACAGGACTGTTGTAGCTAACAAACCTGATATTGTGGTGGTAGATCGATCAGAGCGCCGCGCAATAATTGTGGATGTTGCCATTCCTCATGACGAGAATCTCGTGAAGGCTGAGAAAGATAAGCAGATTAAATATCTGGACTTGGCTCACGAGATTGTCGACATGTGGGATGTCGATTCTGCAATTATTGTGCCGATAATCGTCACAGTCAATGGTCTTAAAGCCAAGAGCCTCGACCACCATCTTAGGAGGCTCGCGATGGATCCTTGGGTCAAGGGTCTGATACAGAAGGCGGTACATTTGGACACGGCACGCATAGTGAGGCGGTTCCTGTCTCTGGGGCCCTAACCACCAGTAGCTTGGACCCTGTGCCCGATACTGGTGGATCCCCATAATATTTTTTATATTTTTAAATGTACCTATTGTACATACATACATACATACATACATATACTCACGCCTTCTTCCCGTTGTGGTAGGCAGAGACAACAGAACGCCACTTGCTCCTATCCTTACAAACCTCACGCGCTTCCTCCACACTCATTACTCTTTTCATACATGTTCGCCGGTTTCGGGTACTTCGGACCTTTCCGTTTCTTAGGATGTCTCCAATTTGGTCGACGAATGTCCGCCGAGGTCTGCCGCGACCGACTTGCCCACACACATTTGCCTTATATATCTCATTCGCTCCACGTGTCCAAACCACCTAAGCATTCCTTTCTCAATCCTTGTCACCACATCTTCTTTCAGTCCACTGCTCTTTCGTATAGTTGCATTCGGAATTCTATCAATCAGTCTTACCCCACATATACTACGCAGTGATCGCATCTCAACTGCGTTAATTCTACTTTCATGCTTTTTCTGCCAAGCCCAGCTCTCACTTCGATACATCAACGTGGGGACAAGCACTCCATTGTGAACCGCCAATCGCGCCTCTTTTGGCACCGTCTGACCGTTCATAAACGCCCACAGTGCTCCATTTACACGATTTCGCGCAGTCACTCTCCTTTCAATATCTCCCTCACATCTTCCGTCCCTTGTAAATATGCTACCCAAATAAACAAATTCCTTTACTTGCTCTACAATTTTACCTCCAATCGTAATATTACACTCAGTCACACTTTCATCTTTTTCAAACACCATCACTTTCGTCTTTCGTGCATTAACTTTCATACCTTTCGCTTTAAAGCTCTTGTTCATGCAGTCCATCATTTCTTGCAACTCATTCGCCGATGATGTAAGAATGACTTGATCATCGGCATATAAGAGGCACTTAACACGTACTCCTACCATATCGATCCCGCATTCAGTTTCTCTCATATCATTCATGCAGCTACCCATGAATACGTTGAACAACCTGGGCGAGGCTGCACACCCTTGTCTGACACCTTGGGAGATGTCAAACTAAACCAAAACCAGTCCGTATAGGCACCACTGATTCGGACACAGGCTCTGTACCTATTGTATACTTGATATATTTAAAAATGTATTGTATTGTTATGTGATTATATTTAAGATGAATATGAATAATTATAACTTTATTCAATAAAAAAAACGTCACATGTTACATAGGAAAGTATTACAGTAAAAATAATTAAATTTTATAGTTCAGTATAATGTATGCGATAAGTGCCTTTTTTACATTGTGGTACATTGATGCGTAGTTACTTTATTTATTACGGTCATACATTATTTATTATATATATTAGGGTGCATAGGGTTCCCACCAAGAACTTAGGGTCCCAAGCCAACCTCACCAGCAAGTGGTGCACCTGCCGATCAACGGACGAGGCTCTGGCAAACAAAATATCCCGATAAGCGGCAATAGGCTCGCCACCTATTACGTGGGATTAAAACACTGGCGAAAAGTGGGCGTTTAATATGCCTCTGCCTACCCCTTCGGGGAAACAGGCGTGAGTCTATGTGTATGTCATACATTATATTTGGTATATATAGCTATTTTAATGTTTACCTGAACTAGGCTTTAACGCCTGTGTTTCAGGAAAAAATCTTAAATAATAATAATAAAGGCCTATATTTTAACATAATAATAATAATAAACTGCCAATATCTTAATATATAAAATCCTTGCGTTACTGACTGACTAACAGACACGCTACAGCCGAAACTATTGGGCGCAAGAAACTGAAATTTGGCATGTATGTTCCTTGGGGACCGTAGGGGAGCACTAAGAAGGGATTTCCCGAAGTTCCCACGGGATCGGCCAAAACGGGTAAATTTAAAAATAATGCAGGCGTAGCTGCTGGCGTCCTCTAGTGTAATATAGACTTAATATTATGACTTGTTGTAACTTACCGTAGGTACTTACACCCCCCCCCCCCGTGGGATCTCCACCTTGTCGTGGTGGGGGGGGCTCAGTAACCGTGGATTGGTCACCCGCGGTGAAGCTAAGAGGGATCCAGGAGGGGACGCTCCGCGTGGGCTTGGAGGGGCCTGCGCAGGATGCGTCCAACGGTGCGGGTGCGGGGGACAGTTCTGTCTGTCCCTCGCAGTCGGGTGCGGTCGCGGGAGGAGAGGCGTGTCGGTGTTGCGTTGCTGCGCACCCTATCTCCCGCGACCAAATGGGGGCGCACCATGCGATGCGTCGCGGTGGGGCCGCAGAGGAAGAGGAGATGCGGTGTTGCGTTGCCGTCCTCCCTATCCTCTGCGGCCGCTGGGCGTTTAGGCGGCGGAGTCCAACACCTTAATCCGTCGCCAAGGGGGTTTTGTTCGGGGCCCGCCTGACCATCTGGCGGGCCAATACCCGTCGGAGGGTGGCGTCGAGTGCTTTGGTGATGCCCCACCCTCCAGCACACGGGTACATGGCGGAAGTCGAGGTGGTTTTTAGTGGTTTTTAGTGGAAACACCACATACTCCGACTCTTATTTCCCCCAAGAGTCGGAGATCCGAAGGGATTTTCCACCTCGTAAAACAAAAAAAAAAAAGAAAGGTACTTACACACTATTTTATTACTATAAGCAAATTCTCTGTATCAGAGTAGGTCATTGTCATTAGGTGTTTTGTGTTTACATATACATGTTTACCTAGAGGTTTGGCGCAGACTAGATCATTCCGTCTTTTGCCTGATGGGATTGGTGTATAAGGAAGAAGGGTATGTTGTTTTAGTATGGTGCGTAGAATAAATAATTGGCGCACAGTTAGAACACCGGTGGACTGATATAACTCATAAGTGGGAAAAATGAAAGGTCGAAGGGTTGCTACTTTTAAGATAGCTCTTTGAGCCCGTTCTAAAGGCAGTAGGATCGTTTTAGCTGCCACTCCCCATGCGGTTATACAATATGAGGTGATGGATTAACATAGTGCAGTGTAAACCTGTCTTAACAATTTAAGTTTACAATGTCGCGTATATTTTTAAATATGGAAATTAGTTTCCGCACTCTTTTACACAATAATTCGATATGTTTGCGGAAATTAAGATTGGTGTCAAGAGTAATTCCTAGATATTTAATATAATCAGTTTTTCTAAAGTAGGGCAAGCGCATGCAGTGTCAGCATGTGAATGAAACTTGTTGTGAGGCACTAAACTGTTAGATGAGATGTTTCTGCCATTGTTTTTCATTGTAAAATGAATGTACTTTGTTTTATGTGCATTTAGGGTCAACAAATTTTTAAATAGCCAAGTGTTTACGGTGTTGGAGCCAAGTTGAGCCAATTCATATACCTCATCAAGCGACTTTGTAATAAAAATAAGTGCTGTATCGTCTGCATATGACATAATGACACCATTTTGAAGTTTTAGGCTGCAAAGGTCGTTTGTATATATCAAGAACAGGGTAGCTCCTAATATACCTCCTTGGGGTACACCAAATGTAGTGTTAGGGACATCGTTACTTATGTTGTTGCCTATTCTTACACATTGATACCTGTCAGAGAGGTAATCAGTAAACAGTGCTAACTGTTTACCTCTTATACCGACAGATTCAAGTTTCTTAAGCAGTATAGAAGACGACACAGAGTCAAAAGCTTAAGCAAGGTCTAGAAATATCCCAATAGCATGCTGTCCACTATCTAAGTTAGTTGTAATGTGGTCAGTGAGTTGCTCAACTGCCTGCCTTGTTGACCTGTGAGGCCAAAAACCAAATTGCCTGTCTGAAAGAATGTTGTTGGTTTCAAGATATTTTATTAGTCTGTTGTTTATTATTTTCTATAATATCTTAGATAGCACTGGTAATATAGAAATAGGTCGATAATTACTAACACAGCTCTTGTCGCCTGCTTTGTGGATAGGTATCACAATAGCCTTTTTTAAGTATTTTGGAAATATTCCTTCAGACATACAAATCTGGAATATGTGTGTTAGTGGCGGTGCAAGAATGTGCTTAAACCTTTTAATTATGTTTGTGGGGATATTATCCTATCCCAGCGCAGAAGTATCTTTTAACCCAGTAATGACTTGACTGACTTCGTCTATATCGGTATCCAGCATAACAAAAGATTTAAGCCTGGAAATGGGTGAGGTATTCGAAGCATAGTTAGTAGATGAATGATCGGAAAAAGAGATTCTGTCTACTAGATTTTTGCCAACGTCGGAAAAGAATGTGTTGATTTCATCTAGTGCTGCTGTAGGATTTGATCGGTTTTGGAGCAAACCCAAGGGTTACTCAAATGATTTTGAAGTGAATGATCGCCCCTTTTTAAGAATTTCCATAGTAGTTTAGTGTTGCTACCCGCTTTATTCAACTGAGATGTATCGTACTCGACCTTTAGTTTTTTAAGAAGTTTATTGCAAAAGTTTCTATATCGCTTATATGTTATAGCCAGAATCTCATTTTCTGGTGCCTTTTTAGCTTTTATGTGTAAATTATCTCTGTGTCTAATACAGCGGAGAAGACCCGGAGTAATCCATGGCTTAGTATTCATATATTTTCGCGACAATGTAATTGTGTATGTGTTTTTGCTAATTGCGTACTGTATGGAAGCTATGACGTCAGATATTGATTCGTTAACGTCGGTACAAAAGTAAACTGGGGCAAAATTTATATGACGAATGATTTTTTCAAAGCCTGTCATGTTTACTTTTGAATAGTTAGGTATGCAATAAAATTAAGTTTTACACATGATAATTTTTGTGTTAGTAATATGGCTTAGTGGTCTGTGATAGTTGAGTTAGTAACTAAAGTGGTAGATGGCTGTTTAGTTTTAATAATGGAATGATCCAGGCATGATCCACTTTCCTGTGTAGGGAAGATGTGCGCCGGCAGAAGACCATGCAAAGAACAAATATTTAAATAGTCTTGTACTTGAAGGTTACATTTTCCGGACAGTAATTACAATATTCTTATAAGCTGATAACTTATTTAATTCTAAATCGAGAGATCGCAAAAATATATCAGTACTTTGCGAAGGAGGTCTGTCAACTCTCTTATCTAGATCAATAAGTACTTGATTGTCCATAGTTATAATAAAATACCTTATAAATAATTAAGAAAATATAAACTAGTTTTAAGTGCCTATTAATAAACTTTAACGGTGACGCTCTTAGGCGCCCTCATAGTCTATGCTATTAATATAATTGTCTTCTGCATATTTACGTGCCGGGCAACCTATTTCTCCCGTTTGGTGATCACATTTCCTCTTGAAGCGTTTACAAGTAGCACACTTAGGAGGTGAAGTTTTGCTGTTACATTCTTAAAGGAGTGGCCAAGCTCTACACAATGATGACATGTGGGACTAGTTTCACGGCAATATATGGCTGCGTGACCAAACTGTTGGCAATTAAAGCACCTAGTCACAAAGGTGAAATCTTTAACCGGGCATGACGTCCAATTAATATAAATACGACCTTGGTGATGTTAGCGGCTACTTCTAGGACATGGGTACAGGTGGGCAAATTTTTCTTACCGGCTTTGTTGCTCAATTTCACAGCTTTCATTAAGGACTCACGTGTAGAGTTTGGGAACTTGTCGGCTATGTTTTGCTCGTAAATGCACTCAAATACTTCTTTTTACGTTACAGTATCGGGAACTCCAACTACAGCTAATCTAGGGCGGCGTTTAGTAGGTTCTTCGATGGTCAAGCCAGACGAGACAAGTTTCTCTGACTTCCTGAGCTTTTCGATGTCTCCTTTTGAGTCTGTGCTTATTATAACGCCCCCATTCCTCACTTTTCTCACAGCACGAACATGTAATTTCATCTCTTCAGGAGATACAGTTTTTTGGACAAGGGACTTTGTTTCGTCACTATTTTTGTTCTTGTCGTTAGGGTAGATGGCAAGAGAGCTCAAATTGTTTGGGCGGACAAAATTGTTTGTGCTTTTTTCACCATGTCAGCAAAGGAGTGGTGTTCGGTTGGATTCAGCTTCTCTTCTACAGACTCTTTGAACTGCTGCAAAGAACTCGTCAGGCTTTGCTTTTCCTGTAGATGGCGAATAGTTGCGTGAGCTAGAATAGTTTTCTGCTTGAGTGTTTGGTACAGGGTGGACATTTGTGCCGATACTGATGTTATTTTACGGCACTCGTGAGCTACACGCAGCTTCTGGTCAGAGTTAATTTTGCTCTCTGAGGTGTTGGAGCCAATTTCATTCAAATGTGACTTAATTGTGCTCATCCATCTTTGGATCTCTGAAGTTGGTATAACTTCAGCGGGTACGTCACAATTCTCAGGTGCAGGTGGATTCGGGTCTTTAGAGAGAATTTCACAGAAGAATTTCACAAAAGATGTATAAGTTTGATATGAGTCCGTGCCATCTGATAACTGTTAGAAGAAGCGCCACATGGTGCTAGAAAAAAACAAAATACTAATTGTACTAAGATAATATGTGACACATGACAATATAAAAATATTGCGTCAAAAGGTTGCATAGTGCCCCTACATCTTCATACTGGTTAAGTGTCCAACAAAGTTATCGGTCAATAGAAAGTCTGTTGTCTATATGGACTACGGCTGTACTTGGACCATAACAAAGAATGGGGCATCAGAGAACACCGTAAATAGTCGTACCGGAAGCGGAAGTGGGACATCCCGATGCTTCGGTTCCGGACGATGCAAAAAATGAAAGTGCGTTTCAAAGTAAACAATGTTTTAAGTAGTTGAGTGTTTTACAGGGATTTTTAAAGCGCACCGATAAATAACATTACATTGAAAAATGAATATTGTGAAGTTTGGCGGTGCTGTTTGGATTTTTGTAGTTCTGGGAGCAGAAATTATTTCCATTTCGGCTGGATTAGTATTGATCAAGAGTTCCGCAGACTAATCATGTAAATGCCGTATATTAGAGATCAGTACCAGCAATAATAGGTATAATAGGTATATATAAAATGTGATGTTGATTATTGTGTAAAATATTTTAAGCTATCTTCTAGTAATTTACTTCCACAAAGTTTTCTTCGATGCCAGTACAGTACCAAGTTACAATAGACGATTGATGAGGTTCGGCATTTGAATCGGTGGAGCAGGATGTGATATTGAGTTTTCTCTCAAAAATATCCAGTTGCTTAGAGTTGAGAACTCGGCGACGATCCAACCTGTGAGTCGTAACCTACACGAACCCGTATATTCCACTTCAAAACTTCAAGGGCCTTATTACAAAACGAGGTCTAAATATATTACGAAGTTTAAACCTTGATGGAGAATTTAAAAAATACTTTTTAACGAACGTAGTTATAAATTTTTATTCGAGATTTGTTTCAACGGATTTTAGTGCAAATAGTTTTACAGAAATGTGTCTATAGCACACATTTAATCAATTTTACACAGCTGAGTTTGTGACTAAATTTCGAATTATGTTTTAGTCCATGTTTTGTAATATGGTGGTAAATCTTTAATCTACATAAATCATCAACATAAACTAACAACACAATCTACATAATCTAATAAACAATTTATAATGACCTAATATATGCAATTCATTTTATGTCGCTAGAAACTTTACAAGTATTAAAGTAGTACACAACCAGACTTGGAACACATTCCAAGAATATCACAACTTTTATCTCGCGACTAGTTTTATTAAAGAACTTATACTAACCGGCTCTTAAGATACACTTGAACCACAGTTTTGCAACTTACACTCTTAGTATCAAAGTCGAACCCCTAACGAGTTTTATAGAACAGCGTTGAGAACAATGATTACATTACGTTACTTTGTAGTTGTACCAAATTGATTTAGCTTATGGTGGTGATACATTTGAGCATTCATCTGTAATGAGCATTCTTGAGAATGTTACAAAATACAAAAATAAAAGAGTGTGTTTTAGCGAGCATTCTTATGAAAGTTCAGCTGGCCAATTCTTGTATTTTTACATGACATTGAAATTATATTTTGAATTAACTCAGAAGCGGTATTCTGATAACCTAATGTCATTATCGTTAAATTTGAAATAAACAGTTCGTCTTTGACACACTAGGCCAATTCTCGTATTTTTATAAGACATTGAAATTATATTTGAATTGACTCAGAAGCGGAATTTTGATAACCTAAAATCATAATCGTATAATTTGAAATAAACAGTTCGCCCATATTTTGACACTTGTTTTAATTTACGTTCCTTCGTTACTATTTCATTTAAATATCAGATAATTTAGAAGAATACGCTTTTTGTGACGTAAGTATGACACTGACATTATATCGAAACTGTTTTTATTTAGGAGAGTTGGGCCCCTGGCGAGCATTCTAGAAAATTGACAGTAAATTTGCTTTGACGTTTTTGCTGATAAGAGAGATCGTGAAAATGTTCGTAGCAAAGTTCGTTGACTGAACGATGACGATCGTGAACTAAAGTTTATCAAAACAAAAACAGGTGAAAGCTCGCTGCTCTGTTACAAATGAGTGGTCAAGCACCAATGGTGCTTGAGCACTCACTTGTAACAGAGCTTAACAACTTCTTGATCACCCTTCTTCTGTGACAGCACGCCGCCAATTCCGGTGTTACTGGCATCTGTGTCAACTATGAATTCATGCTCACTGTCAGGGTAGCCTAGAATAGGTGCAGTACACAGATGTTCCTTAAGCTTCTGGAATGCAACGTCACAGCTCTCATTCCAACAGAACTGCACTCTGTCTTCGGTGAGCTTATGAAGAGGTCGAGCAATGTCAGCAAAGTTCTTCACAAACCGTCGATAGTAGGAGCATAATCCGAGGAATGCTCTGACCTGCGTTTTGTTCTCTGGAACTGGCCATTCCTTCACGGCAATGATCTTATCCGGGTCAGTTTGAATACCGTTCTCCGAGACCACATGTCCTAGAAAGTTCACTTGCCGTCTGAATAACGCGCATTTCTTCGGACTCCACAAAGTAACCTAATGAGGTTATTTTGTGGCTGTACCAAATTGATTTATCTTAAGCAATTGCTTTACCTATTATGTTTATCGTTTGACTTTGCCGCCGCTTATTCTGATTGTGATTGATAATTCTGACTTTAGAATTCGCTGAGTACAAGTTAATTTAATTCGTCTCACAAGTTTATAGCGATTGATTATTGAATTTCAACTTTTTTTAGCGATCGATTACTTGTATTATTATTATGCCGTTTATTAAATACTGTTCTCATGATCACATTTTAACTATTTAAATATTATAAAACGAAATAAATTAAATATTAAAATGGGACCACGGAGGCCCACCGGCATCGGGCACAGGGACCAAGCTACCGGTGGTTAGGGCTCCAGAGAAAGGAACCTCCGTACGATGCGTGTCGTGTCCAGCAATACTGCCTTCTGTATAGAGGACTTGATCCAGCCGTCTAACGAGAGCCTCTTGAGGTGGTGGTCGAGGCTCTTGGCAATAAGACCATTTACGGTCACGACTATCGGTACAATGATCGCCGAGTCAACATCCTACATGTCGACAATCTCGTGAGCCAGGTCCAAATATTTCATTTGTTTATCTTTTCCGGCTTTCACGAGATTCTCGTCATGGGGTATGGTAACGTCGATGATCATTGCAAGGCGCTCTAATCGGTCTATCACCACTATGTCCGGCTTGTTAGCCACGATAGTTCTGTCAGTAATGATAGACCGATCCCAATACAGAGTAGCACGACCATTTTCAAGAACTGGGTCGGGCACATACCTGTAGTACGGTATTTCAGAGTCGACAAGTTGGTACTTTAAAGCAAGTTGCTGGTGGACAATCCTGGCTACTTGGTTGTGTCTATGCAAATATTCGCCGTTGGCAAGACGAGAACAACCGGATACTATATGTCTGAGCGACTCACCAGGCTGGTGACATGCCCGACATATGTCGACCGTCCCATCCCTCAGAATATACTTCCGGTAGTTGTTCGTCATGATAACTTCGTCCATAATTGCAAACACAAAACCTTCTGTTTCGGCGAAAAGATCGCCAAAACGCAGCCAGGACACCGATGCTGGAAAATCTACGTCGGGCCCATGCAAGGCCCGGTAAAATCGTCCATGCAGCTCTTTACCTTTCCATACCTCCCTGCGCTCCTCTACACCAAGTACGACAGGTTTGCGCCAGTTCTCTCTGGCCAGACCCAGCGGGGTAAGCCCGCTGTCTACAGCGACCACATCTCGGTGCACACCCGCGTCAGTGTGGAGAAAGTATTCTCTGAGATTGCACACCTCGCGATTGTGGAGGGTCTTGGCACTTAGGAAGCCACGACCCCCACACTTACGCGGGATGTACAATCTCATCACCGACGAACGCGGGTGATGCATCCGGTATGTCGTGAGCAGACAGCGGACTTTCCGATCCAAGGCGTCCAATTCTGTTTGAGTCCATCTGAGTATGCCGAAGGAGTACATTAAGACCGGCATGGCCCAACCGTTACAGGCACGCACCTTATTTCCGCCTGATAAAAAGCTTTTTAAGATTTTCTTCAGGCGGCCAAAGAACCGTACCTGCAACGCCTGTTTCATGCCCGCGTCATCAATGCCTAATGCCTGCGACATACCCAGATATTTGTAGGTTTCGGTTGCAGAGAGTGATCTAAGTTGTGTGAAATCTGAAAGCTCAATACCATCAGATTCCACACTCCTGCCTCGCTTTACATGCATGACCGCACATTTATCCACACCGAACTCCATCCTAATTGAATTACTAAAGTTTTCAGTTAGCTTCAGTAACTCAGTTAATTGGAGGTCAGTGGGGGCAAATAGTTTCAGGTCATCCATAAAAAGGAGGTGGGAAATAACCTGACCTCTACTCTGCAACCGATAGCCTAGCCCTGAACTTTCGAGCAAAGTGCTTAGCGGGTTCAGTGCTAGGCAAAACCATAGTGGACTCAAACTGTCGCCTTGGAAGATACCCCGCTTGATCTTTACAGGTACGCCATACCCAGAAGGCTGTCGGCATCCTGGATAGCGAAGCACCGTACTCCACTGCCCCATACATGCCCTCAAGAGGGCGCATAGAGTTGCATCTACTTTGTACAACTCCAGCACCCTCAAGAGCCACGTATGTGGCACAGAGTCATAGGCCTTCTTATAGTCTATCCAGCATGTCGCCAGATTCTTTCGACTACGGCGAACCTGTTGGCTAATGGCCATGTCGATAAGGAGTAGCTCCTTAGTACCACGTGCCCGGCTTCTACATCCATTTTGAGACTCAGATAAAATTTTATTATTGAATATATGTGATTCCAATTTTGTTCTCAAAATGGATGTAAAAACTTTATACACCGTCGGTAGGCAAGTAATCGGCCTATAGTTCGTAGGCTCCGTGGTACTACCAGATTTGTGGAGCAGGTGAGTAACGCCAGTTGTCATGAAACTTGGCAGCGATCCTGAATTCAGAGCTGACTGGAATTGGGATGCCAAGCGAGCATGTGCACTTCGTAGCCATTTTAACCAGAAATTGTGCAACCCGTCCGGTCCCGCCGATTTCCAATTGGCTAACGGACGGACTGCACAATAAACATCCATGGCATCAATGGCTACGGGCTCCATGGGAGATATTACCTCACATGATCGCTTGACATCCCCAATCCAGCCACCTTCTGTATGGCTGACGGGAGTCGACCATATGCTGCGCCAGAACGCAATCGTGTTCGCATCATCTGGTCGACACCCATCATCCACACCTGGTTCAGGTCGCTCCCAATTCCTATAAAACAACTTCTCATCTCTTTGAAATGCGCGATTTTGGGAATATCGGTCAATCCTTTTTTTGTACCGCCTGATGCGATTCGCCCACGCATAGATTTTCTGCTTCAGGAAGTCGATGCGTTCTGTGACCCGAGACGTATATTCTTGAGGACAAAGTCCTGTCCCCTTAAACGCCCGACTCACAAAACGCATCACTCTCGGGCGGGTATTGCCCGACCTGAAGCAGATAAGCTTGCCTATGAGTGCCCTGGTCTCAGCAATACGACGCTCAATTCTACGCTGCCAAGCAGGGACGGCATCTCGAGGGCTAATAGTAATACTGTTTTGTATTTTAATATTAGCCACTCGACACGCCGCTACAGCCGCGCAGTATAGAATTGAGTGTGTATCACTAAGATTTTCACTAGTGTCTATGTAAGAAGGCAATAGTGAATCCAGGGCACCCACAAGCGCCATATTTTTTCTATGCGTGGGTAAACGCGGCAGCCGGGGTTTGTTTTCTAATGTAGCATACCGATATTCCCCAATAGCGCACTCCAAAGTACTCCTTATCTTATCTATGCATTGGGTACTTACTTGTGTATCCCTGTCTATCCCTTCCTCGCCTTCTTCTTGTGCCCTGAGTGAGGCGTGCGATATTGGAGCCTCATTGTGTGTAAGAGGTGGGTTTTCAGGGATACCTCGCAAGTCTGAGCGTAGCCTCTCAAGTGCGTCGTCATCCAACAGGCGGCAGCGTTGAATGGCTCGCACTTGATCCGACAGTCGCTGTGCCGAAACGTTAACAGCTGGTTCCAAGGCCTGAAACATTATTATTATTATTATTATTACAAGCCTGAATTGGTGTCCCACTGCTGGGCAAAGGCCTCCCCTTCCGACTTCCATTACTTGTACCCTTTTAAATATTAAAACTAGCTCTTTGTGTTAATCCTATGTCGTGAGGGACTTTACAAACATAATGACCACCTAGCCTCGTAACAACAAACTGTGGATTACACGAAATGTTGTCTCGTGTGGGGATTGAACACACAACACCCGGCGCAGTGACAAGCGACAAGGTGAACGCTTAAACCACGACGCCAATCAATTATTAGAAGTAAAAATCACTGCGTCGTTGTAAATTGCAGCACCTACGAGTATGAGACTATCCGTGTCACTTGCTATACAGAGTCGGTTGTTCCTCGGTATAGCGGGGTGCCTTACCAGGCTCGAGCCTGCCTGGTCAACCTAGACAGCTTGGGCGTACCGCCTGGATCAGACAATATGAAGGCTCTAGTCTAGAGCGCGGGGTCCTAGATACGATTTAGATAATTTCAAGGCAATTCCCATCTCACCCATAGAACAATGAATAGAGAAACCGATAGAGTGTTAACTGCACCGCACAAATCATTGACAGGCTTTGTTAAATTCGTATAAAATAAGCGTTGCTCAATATATGGTATTGGTACTATGTATCTATTTTGATGGCAGAGTAATCTTTGAGACTGATCAATTTATTCTGACTTTGAGAGGCAATTGATAGCCTATGTGTCTATTTTACAGAGTTCCATTATGAGACCTTCAAAATTATTCTAACCTTGAAAGCCGTTATATATCCTCGATTACTTATCTTGATTACTACTTGATCTTGCTTAGTAAAGTTTGCTTACTGTTTTTTGCTGGGCAACAATAACGAATATGTCGGCCTTCCATGACTTAGAGAGTTTCCTGAGCTTAAAGAGTCGGCTCAGTCATGGTCATTATTACACTACCTTTGGAGATTCAATATCATCAAATACCTAGATTTTATTGCCTTATGAAATGACCAACAAAACTTTTTGTATTCATTATTGTGATTATATTTAATATATAAATACCTTAATGTGCTCTTATTTCAGACAATATATTTTAAGTAAAATGTTCAAAATCCGTATGTCATGGCAATCTCAGATATAATTTATTTATGAACCAAATTATTTATAAACAAATTCAATTTAGCTAGTATACTTTAGGTTCAAAACAGTATAAATTATAATTCACATTTTGTAATGAAAAATAATCTGACCTAAATAAGATTTTGTTGAAACTAATGTTACAAGGTTTTCCAAAGAAAATAATAAATTATGAAGTTTGTAATCTATTGGATTATCTCTTAAATATAATCAGTTAAAGCGATGGCAGTAATTTATGACTTGCTGTTTCTTTTGTGGGTTCACGTTTGAATATTTTAAATTGCCTAGGTGTACTACTATTTTGCCATTTGGATAATACTTCATAGATGGTGTAGTGGTGGGCTTGAGCTGCCGCTTTGACACATCTATTATGCACCAGGTGTCTTGAGTTCGATCCCCACACGGGACCTATTCATTGGTACAAAAATGGTGTTCCACAAATATTAGTTTCGTATCTGGGTGTTCTTTGTGTTCTTTGGTAGGATCTTAGTGTGTTCCTCTGCGACATAATCCGTTGCGGGCGTTGTCTTTTTAAAAACAGCAACCTTTGAAAAGTTATAAACATTACACACAGCGCGTGTTATAAGTTGTATTTATAGCTTAGAATCTCTCTTTCTATTCTGTTGGGTTTTACTATTGATGACAAGTCTAGTCCTTTATAACAGAAGATGAATTCGAATATCAGGTCAATGATTCTATCTTTGTATGAATATATCAGTGGGGTAACTTTATAAACATTCATATAGTCAAACAAAGTGAGTGAACACTGACTCAGTCATGTAATATTATACCATAGCATTGTTTAAAGCAATTCTAAAGGTAAGGATCATATTATGTCACTCTTTCAATTAACTATTTGATATTATAAACACAATGAGTGTCTGTTATATCATTTACCAATATTTTATGATATTAAGAGAATACTTTATCTATTAGCTGTGTGGTTGACGGCATAGAATACAAGTGTCACCACCCCCTAACTTCCCGTGGGTGTCGTAAGAGGCGACTAAGGGATAACACAATGCAAGTAGAGACGGAAAACTCGACATCAAACCCTATACGACTGCCTCGTTGGTCTCGCGGTATAAATGTGCGCGTGGGATCGGGCGGTCCCGGGTTTGATTCCTGGGTCGGGCAGTGTTATTGGGTTTTTCTGTCACGAAACGTGGGTGTAGAAATACACCTCTGCCTACCTCTTCGGGGTTATAGACGTGAGACTATGTATGTATGTATGTACTTTATCTATATATGGTCAGCAGAAGCTGCTAACATCATACAATAACATAGTGGGTATATACTACCCCAAACAGAGACACTTAGTCTCCAAAGCAAGGATACAAAGGGTATATTGCTAGTTATTTACGATACAATTTAACACATAACTCAGTCCGAAAACAAACTGTTTATCTTACTACAATCGTTCAGTCTTCCGCTTATACGCTGCGATATAGCTATGAGCCAACATGAGGCTATGAAGAACGTGAGTTAATAGAAGAAAAGGCATGTGCCAAGGTTTCCTAGTGCCACGTGAAAAAGTTGGATTGGGAATGGAGACCTATTCAAACGCTAAATACGAGCCAATATCAAACAAATATTGCTACTTTGGCTGGCTATGGCTATTGAAATAACGCGAAAACGCAGCAATAACGTTTGAAAGGGAGGAGCAATTTATGAAATTTTCTTGAATTATCTTGCTGGTAATCACCTTAGAATGATTTGATTATTTTCTATACTAGTTATTTTGGTAGTTAATTTTATATTCCCATTTCCATGTTTATTACCTTACGTTAATCCTACTTACAAAAAAATCATACCCATCTATTCTGACCATTGGCTACAATCATTACGCTCACTTCGTAGCCTCATTGTGGCGGTTGCGTCGTAGCCATCGTAGCACAGCGCTACGATAGCTACAATGTGAGTGAAATTAAGATAACATTTATTTGTACGTCATTGTTCCAAGCGTATCTTGTTCCATTTAGCAGCTGAAGTGACGTTCGTTATGTCATTCCAATGGAAAGCCCATCTAAGTGGAATGGACTGCCCGCTGAGAAAATATTATCCATTTACAAGACAAGCTGAACTATTTTTTTGAACTTTGTTTTTATTTGTTCGAGATGGTTAATAAATGAATGTTCCTCTTTTTAGTTTAAGAATTTTCTATCAGTTTATTATTATTTAATTACTGGAATTATGGCTCTGGTATGTTTTATTGCCAAGAAATTCTTTTCATAATGTTTTTTTTTTATCAAACTTACACTTATTAGTAGCCATTATATGAATAGAACATTTCATCATGATTCTTTTAATCATTAAAGATTCTGTTTGACTACAAATTGCTTTATTTTATGTAGTTTTTTGCGAACTAAAAAAATGCAGTTCAAAGAATTTCGACCATCGCGATATCACTCTTTTATATCAATATTTGTCACCGATCACAATCTGGCATGGTTAAATACACAGATGCGACAAATATCGGCAATGTAATAACGTAAACAGATTCAACATTGGAAATGGAATATCATGAACAGAATTCTTGTGCGCGTTTTACAATTTTATCAATAAATAAAGCTGAGATAATAAACTTGGATTTTTTGTTGGTTGATCGTTGAAGGTAAGAAAACAAATCGTGTATTTTTTTATCATTATATTCTATTTATAGAATCACAAAACATGGCAAAATGTAGGTGCAATAGTACTTTTATCGGACGTCGCACGTAATTGGGATATTTCCCGTAATATTTATCTAGCAAATAATATAAGCTGAAATACATGTGATATTTATTTCTTCAAGAGGTAACCGTTTAATAGCTTCGAAAATATCATTTAAAAAAGTGGAAACACAAATAACAAAAAGTCATTACGAAACCCACGAATTTTTTTGTAAACAAAACTCAATAAAAACAGCTCAGTATGCTCAGACTTTGTCGAAACGGCGGCTTGTAATTGAGATTCTGTATTGTGCACGTGTAACAGCCGACTGCAGAGGGCTATAAGAATATACGGGAAACGAAAGGTGTGATCTGCAGAATACTTGTACTGTATAAAATATACGCCACTGTATTATTAAACATAGATCAAATACAGTTTTGAGGTTAGTTCTAGTGTATCAGTGTAAAATTTGTTTTACTTAGACCGAAGAGCCATATTTGTAAAGCATTTGTCCCTTAAATTCGTTGTCCTTCATCTAAATCCTAAATATTAACTATCGTCCTACCTTCACATCTCAATAATTGGATCTTCTCAAACGTATGATTTTACAAAATACAAACGTCAATAATTTGTATAATTATGTAGATTTTTACAATGAATAACGGACGAACATTGTCTTCTTTCGTAAGAAAATAATGAAGGTATCTATATAAATAGTTAATATGCGTATCACTATAAAGTTTTTGCCAGCGAAACGCTAAGAGGAAGATTATACGTACAAGTGTGAATCAGTACTACGACATTCTAGTCTCCAAATTTATTCCGTGTCTGTCCCATCTCCGATCGTCTGAGGAACTCAAACCAACTTAATTTATTTTATCACAAGTTAATTATTTGTTTGGTGTGCTTATAAAGTACGTAGGACATAGAGTTAATTCATCAGGAGGCGTTCATTGTTTGGCGAAGTAAGTAAGCAATATGACGACCGGTTAGCGTAGCGGGAGTGTAAGCGACTGCTACGCCGAAGGTCGCGGGTTCGATTCCCGCTCAAGTCAAAAATTTGAGTGCATGAACATGGATGTTTGTCTTGGTCTAGGTGTTGCTATGTATAATAATTATGTATGTATTTACAAAAAAAAAGTATATATGTTTGTTTTTCCATTTATCTAGTACCCATGGTACAAGATCTGCTTAGTTTGGGACTAGATGGTGATGTGTGTAATTGTGTATGTGGTAGAATATTATATTATTAATATTGCAGCAGAGTGATCAATAGACTATCACGCATAGAGTTTCAACTTCTAACCCTCGGCGTGCGTCATTACAAAAGAGCTCCCTATTACATGGGACCTAAAATCCATAAGGTAAAATGTGGGTGTAATATAACACGTTTGCATACCCCTTCGGGGATACAGGCGTGATGTTATACACATAAAATTATTATAATATTGTGAGTTGTAAAAACGAACAAGCAACTAGCTCATTCGTATTCTATAAGCCATTGCACTTTTCCATTTAGTGAAAATATTCAGGATTATCTCAAGCTAGTCTTGTTCCAACCATTCCGCTCATTTTGTTAACGACATTTTGTAAATTTATAATGCAATATGCAAATGCCGAGGATTTGTAAAACTAATGTTCGTAATTTGAGGACAACTAATAAATTTATGAGACATACACACACACGCTAGATGACTCAATAACGATGCCTGACTAAGTTTAATAAAAGAAATTAAAAAAAAAACATGACGGGAATCATTGATTTTTATTTTATTACAAGTAATGAAGTAGTTTGTTCTCAAATAAACCTTTAATGCTAATACAGCAGTTATTATATCTATTTCTGTACCTAGATCTACCTAATTATGTATTTGTTTGTCGTGCGTAATGCAAAGCTGTGATGCACCACGGTGTACAAAAAGCAGTCAAACATAAATACTTGAAACTCGTAACAGTGAATTCACTACACGGCGAAAATAAAGGCAAGAACGATGAAACAGAAATGAAAATTTTTATTGCAACGGCATAGACGATCCTAAGCCACTGCAATTTGAACGCGTTTGTGCATTTATACAAGAGCTGCTTTAGTGAGACTCGGAGTAATTCAGTTGTTGACTTTTATCTGCTATGCTGAATTGGCCAAGTACGTATGTATATTTGAGTAGAAAAGTTGAGCTAGTTTCAGTATAGATTAGTCGGTTTGACCAAAACGTCGGGGTTCTTGCACATATGCTGTGAATTTCACGAAGGATATGGTGACGCTAATCGCAACATGCGTAACTCTAATGGAAAATACTTTTCCATTAGAGTTACTTAATAAATTAAGTTCTAGTAAACACTAAAGGCTAACTACAGATAAAAATAAAATACATTCAGAAAAATCGTCGACATTTTCTGTTTTTGAGGACCTTTAATTTTACTTATTTCATCATTACAATTCATAAACGGTTATTACGTTTGATATTTTTTTTGCATTTGCCAATATACGTGAATAAAACATTCTGCTGTAAACCTACGTAAGGATTTGTGAATAGAGGCTAGCATTCACTCCGTGCTAGAAACCTTTTTCAAAGACCTCATAAACTAGGGATAATCCTCATGTCACTGAGTGCTTACAAAGATTTAAAAACCATATTTCATAAGCGCCTAATCTCCTAAGTCCCTTTTCATCTGCGAGGGTCTTTCATGTAAGTTATATGATAAGAATAAATCAATTCCCTTTGGCATAAAGATTAATTATATTATAAAAATAATTAAACTGACTTCAAATCCGACAGCTGAAAAGGATAATATTTTCAACAACAACAATTTTTGAGGCCAGTGCCAGTCAACTGCACGGCTAGCGTAGTGGCTTAAGCGGTCGCCTCGCTGCTTGACGCTGCGCGCAGTGTTGTGGGTTCGATCCCCACACGAGACAACACTTTGTGTAATTCACAAATTGTTGTTTCGAGTCTGGGTGTTCATTGTGTCCGTTAGTTGTATGTTTGTAAAGTCTCCGCGACACAGGATTTAGTCCTAATGCGGTAGTTGTCTTTAAAAAAAAAAAAAAAAAAAAAAAAAAAAAAAAAAAAAAAAAAAAAAAAATCATCTTGCATCGAAGACCAATCATATTACATACGCACATAAAAATATATAAATATCTTTAAATAAATTAAAAAGGTCCACCAATATGTAAAATCTTGAAAAATCTGTTCCTTGAAAACCGAGTACTGGTTGTCCCAAGTTTTTTGATAATTATGATTGAGATCGTGAATTTATTAAAACTGAGGTTAGGTTTTCAAACAGGATTTGGAAGTAAATAGGTATATTTTACCAAAAACCATTTTTATTTTATTTCTCAACAGAAATCACAACATATTATTATAAACACTTAAAATTAATTGAAGAAACATTATTTTATTACTAAGTACATTTCAAATAACAAAACTATCTTCAAATTGCTTCATACACTCAATGTTATACAAGAATCCACATTGTGTTTCATTTTGCTTGGCTACTAATCTATCTGTCCTTTCCATTTAATAGCAACGAAAATAGCATGAAAACAATGCGGAGTAGAAACGAGAAAACCATGATAGTATAAACGAAAATGGTGCACCCCTTCTGCTGAAAAAAAAAGGAAAGCTGGACGGTTTCGGTGGATTCCGTCGAACTGTGGTAAACGTGGGAGCAACGAATAGTTTGAGTTTGTGTACAATTTATATATGTTTTGTGGAATGTGGTAAGGTATTTTCAGTAATGAGTATTTCTATCTACGTTGTGCTTATCTTCATCCGCGGTTAAGTTTATACGAGATTCTATTATACCCTTTAACCTTCCTCAGGAATCACACTATTTATTAGTAAAAATCCTATAAAAATCTGTTCGGTACTTTTTGAATTCATAGAGTTCTGTCAAGCAGACAGGATGCGAAGGACACTTCATTTTATAATAAGTATGTATAGCCTAACCATCGCGATCCCCTGACGCTAAAAACTGTGGAGAGTGTTATACGTTAGCGTGCCATTGGAGAAGCATATATCCAGCAGTGGACTACGGCAGGCTGATGACGATGAGTGTTATGAGTTTAATTTTCGAAACGAGCAACATTTTGTGTGATCTATGGATTGCTGTTTGAAGATTTTGTGCTCGTTGTTTGGATGTTGGTTAAAAAAGTTCAATACAGGATTTATTCCTAGTAAGAAAATTTTATAAAGATTAAATATATAATTTTGAAAATTATAGTATACTTAATTAAAAATTGTATTTTCCTATTTATTTTTTATAGACTCAAGCCTGTGTGAAAGGGTAGGCAGATGTGTAATATTACACCCACATTTCGCTATAAGTTGTTAGGTCCCACGTAATAGGCGGTGAGCCTATTGCCGTTACTGGGCACTTCACCAGACTCCGTGCTGCCACTGAGAATTCGGAAAAACCCAGTTACTCTTTTGCCTGACCCGGAAATTGAACCCGGGACCTTCGATCAGCAGTCGCATACGCTATCCACTGGACCACGGAGGCAGTGAATTTTCCTAAGGGTTAAATTATCTCACAACAATTAATCATCTCAATCTTTGATACTCAATTTCATGTAAATAAACGCTTACCTGAAACTTGTTCATCCACATACCATCGCCAGCCCTCTAGATTGCGACGACCAGACTACAGTCGCTAGAAAAGCCAATATCTGTAAGCTCTGCCAAAAAGCACATTGCACTTTGGCTGGATGAAGCACTTTGCAGGCTTGGATGTACCTAAGAAAGATAGGTGCCCGAACAAAGATTTTGATGAAATCACTTCGTAACAAATATGCATGTATGGACTCAAAAGAAAAGCATATTAAGTATGTTATCCTGTATAATACTAGATATAGTTAATATCTTTTTTAATAAAATATTGCCTTCGAAAAAACTTTCAGCTAACTAATATTTTAGATAGATTACGCTTTAAGACATATATCCACACAGGAGAAAAGCATATTAAATACGTTCTCCTATATAATACTAGTACAAGCTAGTTTTATTTCGAAGAATTTTCAGTATGTTATTTGTTACAATTTTTAACTTACATGAAAGGATATAGATGTACTATGTTCATTAGGTATAAAAAAGTAATATTTATTACTAATACTATAATAGTTCATAAATAATTAAATATTTTGCTGACCATGAAACCAATTATTGCGTACAAGCTTTATTATAGAAAAAGACAAAAGGAAATTCCTGCTCGGCGATGAAAGGTGGAATTTAAAGCGTGAAGGATGGAATTTAAAGAATAATCCTGATTCAGGAAACCTGAGCTTCGTTAAATTGCACTTTTATTGTGAGCAGTAGTGCGCCATTAATTGGTTAAAGAGAGAAATGGTTGAATGTTATGAGATGCTGTGTTAATTTTTAACTGGCTGATATAAATAAACTATAAACTGACAATTGTACTATAATCTTAGGTACAAGTCTTGTTGGAAAGATTTTAAGTTTGCATGAGGTCGAATCAAAGTGTCAAAAACAAAGAAAACTCTCTAAAAAGACGATCACAAAAATGTTGGAAGTTGGTTTTGTTAGAAAGGGGTGGAACAAACAGAAAAGTTGTAAGACGAGGACGCTTCCCAGATGTGGTCTCGTTTTAACGTTAATGACTGCTGTATGTCGTCTCATAAGTAGACACTTAAATGCAAAGCTAAATGCGAGAAACGCAGTATCGTCTCTCTGACTAATCTTCGCGTTCCGTCAACGCCCCGTCTATTTCATATACTTTAACCGCGTCCCATCTGTACCCTGACTGCAATACGTCCTCGTCGTAAGTCTTTTATGGTTTGTCCCAGCCCTGAGAATGGTTTTGCGTGTAATAAAACATGTGTTATACATACAATATTGCATGTAAACATTAATGTTGACATGCCATCATAATAAATGTATAATTTAAAAAAATATGGCCGATAAACTATTTCTTTCCCAATTAATTGGGAAGGAGGACTTAGGAATCCAGTGCTCTCTCTCACCAAATGATATATATTTTTTTACATAAAATAATTTGACTACCAACACTGAATTATTAAATAAATATTATAGAAATATTATTTGTATAGCGGCGATAGCTGAGTGGAGAGACCGACGGACGCCACACTGAGGGTCTTGGGTTCGAATCCACGGCACGCACCAACGACTTTTCGAAATTAAGTGCGTATTAAATTGTCAATTATCGCTTGCTGAGCGGTGAAAGAAAACATCGTGAGGAAACCTGCATATCTGAGAGTTCTCCATAATGTTCTCGAAAGACATGTGAAGTCTGCCAACCCGCACTTGGCCAGCGTGGTGGACTATGGCCTTACCCTTCTCATAATGAGAGGAGGCCAGTGCTCAGCAGTGGGACAGTATAAAGGGCTGATGATGATGATTATTTGTATCCTACAACATGCTTATTATAACACGCAAATCATTTACACGAAACAATAAAGCAAGGCTTCATAATACCTCGTCACTTTAGTCCACATTTCTACAGAACCTTAAAGCCCACCCTTTCAAGCCATACTCGATAGTGTAACTGGCAATTGAGAGCTATTCAGGAGCCAGGAATGTTGAAAACCAATCAGTTCTAGTGTGAAGGAATGCCAGCACTTTCATTTGAAAAATTTTTTTCAGCTAGCTGTGTGCAGTTAGATGAATTTCATATAGGAGCAGGTTCTACTGGGGCTCAATTGGATAGATGCAGATGAAGGGGCGTTTTGTTCACGGTTGAATTACTTTTAAACGTGCTAAGTATGTAAAAAGAATCTGTGGTCATATGTATAGTTTTCCATGTCAGCTTACAATGCTATAAAATCTGCTTATTTATTTTGTTTTTTTTACTAAATTTATTAATGACGACTCATAAAAGGCAAATAAGAAGATTATTTCCATATATCCTGCTTGGGTTGAAGTAAGATAGGAAAGACCTTATACAATTTTAGATTGGGCACTCCGACCAGGCTTAATCTTCACGAGGCACAATGGTTATTGTTGGGAACTAAATTTAGTTACGATCTCATCCAGCGTTATCCTAGTTTCAACGCAGAGTCCGCTTACTAGCCTAACCGGATTTGGCTGAATATTAGCTTTTCCACAGAGCGACTGCCTGTTTGACCTCCGCGATTTGAAGGGATAGCGATGTTCCATGGTTTAGACTAGTGTCAGTTCATTTACGGCTATTTTCAATATTCGATCCATACATGGATTTTGAGATTCGAGATTCGTGTTTGACATATTTTGTATGGAGCTTATGTCAAAAACGAATCTAAAATCTACAGATCTATCTATAGATCGAATATTGAATTCCGTAGTTAGTGGTGCAGACGCCCTATAACGACTGTCAAAGATCTTTTTGACAGCCGGTGTGTCGTTAACGTACTCTCGGAGGCACGTGTCAAGCGATAATTAACTATTCAATACGCACATTAATTCGAAAAGTCATAGGTGCCCGCCGTTGATTCGATCCCGATACCCTTTGCATGCCAGTCTCTTGGTATCTCCACTAGGCTATCGCTGCCGACCATATTCAGTTACGAATTATTAAATTTTTAATAGCACGATTCAGAATGTTCTACGTTACCTGGCGTTGAAGTACCGTCAGTGCCCGTTAGATGTCGCCAGTAATAGTCTTCGTCGCTATCTCTACACGTAAATAAGTATACCACCAGCTTTGAGTGACAAAAGCGTCTTTGAAGGTTAGAATTAAATGCGAGAGACTTAAAACCTATTATGCAGGACGACATTGTAATTATATTTTATTATTCTGAAAGACGTTTCAGAATAGTGTAAGATAAAATAATTCTATTCTGTGAAAAAGTTTCGCTATTAAAATAAATGAAAAAAAAATTAGAAGAGTCGTTAAAAAAATACAGTTCAGTTTAAATTATAGAAATTATGATCTAATAGCTTTTCAGTATTCGGTAATTAAGTCTGTTTAATAATGGAATGGAATTTAATGGGACTTATTATATTAGTTCGCATTAGCTGCACAATCGTGAATGTAATATAAATGGCAAACAGTTTTATAGGTCAATTACATTATCACACTTATCACACAAAGATTTGACCTGGGCGGGTATCAAACCCTCCGGCTTCACATACAGGATCACTATTCATTCACTACCCGTTGGAAGTGTATAGTGATCTTGACATTCTGGCCTGGCATAGTCGACATGGACATCACTCTTCTAAATACGTAAACAAACTTCATATAAAGCACTAAACAAAACTAACACAAAAGTAACTAGTTTTGACACTTTCAGATAACTTTGCGCTTAAATTTACCTTTATATTGCATTCCTGCCAATATTTTTTTTCTCTCGTATACTAACGCGTCTCCTTTGGAACACGAAATCAAATTTCACTTCTAGTGTGGAGTTTCGCTTCAAACTAATTATAACTATGCCAAAAATTTACTCACTGCATCGAAGCTTCGAAGGAGTTTTGCTTAGAAAAAGTCGGCCTAGGTAAACTAATTTATGTTGAAAATATGAAGATTTCAGATAAAATTATATGGATATATCATTTTGTCTATTTTTCTTTCGAACAAGATGATAAATTTCACGAAGTCGAAAAGTTTTCTATGTAATTAGAAGACTTTTTGACATCGTGCTAGGCTTAGCATATTAAGAGAGGAGTGGAGCAATAACCGATTGAAAATATTAAAATGACGGCAGTTGCACTTAACTCTTTGCTATTTAATAACCACAGTTCCGTTCTTCACCACTCCAGTGGACACACAGCCTTAATAAATATTATGTTACTGACTGTCTGCAGTTTCGCCATACGGACACTGCTGGAACTACGAAATCAAAAATGATCGTATATCCTTAATATACCTATTAGAAAGAGCTATAATTATACAAATTAACGTCAACGAGCACCGTGCCGTAGTTCAACAGGCATAATGAACTTAGTCTTCGAAGATCCTGCCTCCACTTGCAGGAGTATCACACTCCAAAAGTAACACACGACTACAAACACAACAGCACGTTATACAAACACTTACGAGAATCTCATACACTCACCATTTATTGGAAAACATTCATTCAATTTCATCCCTGTACACTCAAAAATAAAAAAGCACTGGTACATTCGTTTCAGGATATGTGTTTAAATTAATATCGCCAGTACAAACTCTCGATAGGTCTGATTTAACTACGTCCAGCCAGATTCAGAGGAAATTTCATGGCGCCGTAAGCATCGGTCGAAGTTTGGTGATTGCTTGCAGCTAGATAGCAATTCGGCTCCGATATTAAGGTGCCCCGGTAAACTTGTCCTGAGAATAAATAATAGATCTAATGGATTTAGTATGGAGACTTATGTTTAGTTAGTTGCAATTGAATACTAACTAACGACTAACCTTAATAATAGAAATAATTTTGGAATGGGTTTGTGCGCACTTTTTATAGGACTTAAACGATATTTTAATGATAACATAACATAACATATCTTCACGCCTTTTATCCCCGAAGGGGTAGGCAGAGGTGTATTACACACCCACACTTCGCCAGATATGTTTCGGTCCCAATGTAATAGGGGGCGAGCCTATTGCCATTTACCGGGCACATTATTAAGCGAGCGATAATTAACATTTTTAATACACACATAACTTCGAAAAGTCAGAGGTGTGTGCCCGAGGTACCTGGGGATCGAACCCGAGACCATCGTCTCGGCAGTCCGTTACGTACACCACTGGGCTACCGCCGCTTTTTTTTTGATGATAATATATATAATGATGATGATGATAATATTAATGATAATAGATATATAAATATATTGTTCGACATTTCGTATTCAATTTGGTGGGGGTAACTAACAATAAAATAATAAGAATGTTATGACAACTCAGACACGGTCAACTGATGTCAAATTAGGGAGAGTTTGTACTAGCCAGTCAATATAATCCTTTTCAAATATTTAATTAATATACATCTATACTAATATAAGAAAGTTTAGTTTAGTTTACTATGTTCGCTTCAACACGCATATCGGCAGCCGAATTAAAAACTCCTTAGATACTATGCGTCCGATCCGTTAGATACTAGATAGTCCATTCATTGAGGGTGGCCACCCAACATTTAACCACGGGAACAACCAAACACAGACGTAGCTAATCAATGTGTTCATTATAAAAAGAGTTATACTAGATTGGTATCGAACCCACTAATTCCGATTTGACAGTCACTAACTACTGAACCAACCAGCCAAATCTCTTTTAAAACACTTTCCTCATCTTACAAATGGCGCTCACGTCCGAATCCACACATATTGTATTTTAACAGTCTATATTTGATTTCAGTTTTCATAGTTTCGATGAAATCTAATGCACGTTTCACGAATTAAAGTGAAAAAATAAAGCAATCCGACCAGTTTTTCATGTAGGTCGGATTTTTCACGTTACATTGGGAGTGGGTGATGTGTAGGCCTTTTGTATTGGTAACCCCAATGCACTTTATTAGGAAAAATTTTAGATTTTCGTTTGTGTAGCTTAACCCTTACTTTGAGGGCTATTCTAAAACGTGTTTCTTTCAAAGTAGTTTGAGGATTTTGCTGTAGAAATGTGTGTTGTGGATTTTATTATTGCTTTCAAATTTATTTAGGCATTAGCCTTCTCAGCATTGTTGGCAAATTGTATGCGAAGGTACTGATTGAAAGATTTATGAAAGTAACCGACAAGAAAATATGGGATGTACAAGCGGGATTCCGAAAGGGTATGGGGTGTACGGATCAAGTCTTTTCCTTGCGATGCATAGCCGAGAAATTTTTGGCCAAAGGTCGAAAGGTCTACTGCGCATTCGTGGATTTGGAAAGGGCTTACGATAAAGTGGTGAGGAATGAAATGTGGTCGGTACTGTCGATGTATGGGCATATAGCAGCCTAATTCGAGTTCTGCAATCCCTTTATGAGGATTCTAGAGCTTGTGTGAGGATAAACGGGGCATACACTGACTGGTTTACCATCAACACAGGTGTTAGACAGGAATGTGTAGCGTCGCCATGGCTGTTCAACCTCTTCATGGACAGTTGTCTGCAAGACTTGAAACAAAGTGATTGTGGATTAAGGATGAATGAGTTACTTGTTAAATGCCTCCTTTATGCTGTTGATCAGGTTATACTTGCGTCTTCTGCGGAGGAGTTGCAGGAGATGGTAACAATCATGCATGGTGCGTTAGAGAGGAAAGGAATGAAAGTGAGTGTAAGTAAAACGAAAGTTATGGTTTTTGAAAAGGAGGAATGCGTTACGGCTTGTAATGTTATGATCGATGGACAGCGAGTGGAGCAAGTGAATGAGTTTGTATATTTAGGTACGCTGTTTACAAGAGATGGTAAGAATGTAAAATGAATGAAAAGAATGTAAAAGATATTGAAAGAAGAGTTAATGCAGGTAATAGAGTGAATGGAGCTCTGAAGGCGTTCATGAATAGCCAAAACGTGTCCAAAAAGGCACGTTTGGCTGTGCATAGAGGGGTGCTAGTACCTACTCTTATGTATGGCAGTGATAGTTGGGTATGGCAGAAGAGTCATGAAAGTAGAATTAATGCTGTAGAAATGAGAGCACTGAGAAGTATGTGTGGTGTCTCTCTGACTGACAGAGTAAAGAATTGTGTGATAAGAGAGTGGTTGTGGGGTAAAAGAAAATGTAGTGACAAGCATCGAGAAAGGTATGCTAAGATGGTTAGGGCACGTGGAGAGGATGGATGACGAAAGAATGACCAAGCAGATATATAAGGCAAGTGTGGAAGTGACAGGACGAAGGGGAAGACCTAGGCGGACGTTCTCCGACCAGATTGGAGACATCCTAAAAACAGGACAGGTGAGAAGTACCCTGAACAGAAGAGCATGCATGAGGAATCTGATGGGAGTTAATGAAGCAAGAGAGATATGTCAGGATCGTTACTCTGCCTACCCCTCTGGGAGACAGGCATGAGTCTATGTACAGTCGCGGTCTGAAAGTGTTTACCACCTTAGGGCCTATAATTGCATGAACACATCAATGACACAAGGACGACGATATTGTACTAGGCAACCAATCTATGATAACATGCGTTGCGTAGCAACTGGTGTCAATAACGATTTATTATTCCACATTTATAATATACGTTCATTTAATTACAAGCGTGATATTTACACTGAAACTAAAATATTTGTAGTCTTCAAATAATGTTATTTTAAACTTGCTATTTACGATTTTGGTATTTGTAATTAGTAAGTTTATCAAATGACTTTTACATTGGCAGATTATAATGAAAGGGATGGCGAAAATACGACATCCTGAATATAAAACCTTTTTGAAAAAAATACAATATTTATATCGTCTAGCGTAAGACTGCCTCGTTGGTCTAGCGGTAGTGCATACGATAGCTGATCATGAGGTCTCGGGTTCGATTCGCGGGTCGGGTTCGGAAAATGTTGCTAAGGTTTTCTGTTAAGAATTTCTTAGTGACAAATTATTAGACATTTTTGTCAAGAAATTCTTAACTAGCTCGAAGTTGGCGATGTTTCACCCCCGTGCATCAGAAAGCACGTTAAGCAGTCTCGGCTGTCATGATCTATGGTAGTCATTAGTGGGAAGTCAGTGCCCTCAAATATACCTACTGATTACTGGTCTAACCTTAGAATGATGTTAGATGGCAGTCGCTCCGTGTAAAAACTGATATTCAGACAAATCTCGGTAGACCAGTAATAGCAGGCCCTGGGCTCCGAAGCGCAAGCTTGGTATGCAATTAATAATATGCTAGGGTAATGATGATGATGATGATATTGTCTAGCGAAAATCAGACTGTGAGCTGTAATGATAATATTATTTTAGCTCTTTGTTGCACCGTTAAACTTGCCATTTTATTACAATAAGTGTTTTTATAATAATATTAAAATACAGAACTTTTACAAAAAAGTAAATGCAATTCTGTCTTTATGTCAAATTATTTCATCGACCTAAAAATATTCATACTCTTTTTTAGGTTTGACTCGATGCCTTACCAATGATTGAAACGTTATAAGTACTCAGATATAGCATTTTAGACCTTGCTGAACCCAGCGTGACAAAGAATGTAATTTGAAAAGTGGTAAACATTTTTAGACCGCGATCGTGTGTATGTATGTTCAAATTAATTATTATCTGAGGTAGGTAGGAGACAGGTGTGGTCTTAAAATATTTATTTGCAGTGCAAGTAGCGAAACAGGTTTAATTATTCATGAGATGTATTTTGTTTGTAATTTTGGATATCAACCGTCAATATATATAATATAAAACTCTTGCGTTATTGACTGTCTGACAGACAACGCATAGCATAAACTACTTGGTGCAAGGCGCTGAAATTTGGTATATATGAGGACGGTAGGGGTGCACTAATATAAGATAAAATTATCCCACGTGGGCGGAACCGTAGGGAAAGGCTTGCAAAAATATATAAGAGAAGTGAATTGTTGTCCCCGGTTATATTTTATTGCTATTTTTTAGCATTTAGGCAGTAGAATGTGAATACTTACATAGAACAGACAGTTAGTTTCGTGTGGTAAAAAAATTGTTTCTGAAACAGATTTTCAACCACACTATTAAATACATATTAAAACTTCGCATTGTCAAGGTAAAAAATCTTAAAAACATTTTGAGCCCAAAAATATCATCAATAACAATATAAAAGTTTATTTGTGATTATCTAGTTACCTTTATGTGTGAAGGACTACATACATACATTTAGAACGAAACTATAAACGTTTTGAAATCAATATATCTGACTATTTTCGAACTTTTCACTAAACTATTTCTATTCATTGTCCGTGTGGTGACGGATTAAGAATACGGAACGTCACCACCCCATATCATCACATGGGTGTCGTAAGAGCCGACAGAGGGAGCATATTATGCAGAGAACAGCACTGTAAGAGAAGGAAAACTTGATACAAACCCTATACCAACCCGTTTGGCCAGCGTAGTATAGTAGGCCAATTCCTCCTTTCAAAGGAGAGGCCTAGTCCAGTAGTGGACTGTTAAAGGCTGATGATGATGATTTCTATACATGATATCAACATGGATGAGTGGATAGTTTTAATTATTCACGTGGCAGTGCAGACTAATATTAATGTATATTGTAATATGTCGCATCTGAAATAGCACTAAATATTATAATAACAAGTTATATAAAAAACAAACCATGAATGTTAGTTCATTACAAATTTAAGAGAGTCTAAACAGAGGGCGAATTTGAGAGAAAAGAGATAGAGTTGTCGTATATGATGAAGCTTCTAATGACCTTACTAATCCATACCTACTGATATTATAAAAGCGCATGTGAGTTGTTGCTTTATCTTTCACGCTTAAAAATACTGAACGGATTTTGATGAAACTTTGCAGGAATATAACTTATAGATGAATAACTCTTAACGTTGCGGCAGTCCATGCCCAAGAAGTGCCGCGGATGGAATTTAGTAAAATATTAGTCTCTTGTTATATTACAAAACTATAAAGAGATTGTAAGATCAGTGAAACAGAATTCCACAAATTGTTCAATAATAATTAAATAATTTTAGTTTAGTCAAAACAGCAAAAGAATAATAGTCTGCATAATTATACGAATAAAACTAAGGTTATTAACCTTCTCTAGAATTAAAAAGATGCCTACCAAAAGATACTAAACACCAAACGATATTAAAAGTGAAAATAGGTTTCATAGCTTTGTAAGAAAATTAAAAATATTTTTAATTAGTTAAAGCTACTATAATATCAAAGAATATCTAAACGATAATAATTCATAAATCCTAGACAAAGTACTAACACTGCATAAACAAATACATTTAATTATTCTATCCTACAAAAACAAATAACAATACACTAATTAAGTAATAATATTTATTATCTAACTATGGGGAAAATATTAATATCATAATTAAAATTTATGTCTTTATATTTGTCATAAGTATATTAAAATGTTATCTATCTGGAATAATAAATGTAGCGGCCCCAATTATCCAGTGCACTATTTATTTCTATAACTATATAAATATATATCTAATGCACCTAAAATACAGTCATATTATTCTAATTTAAGCATATTAACAAAACTGCTTCTCCTCTCTCCTAATAGTGCTGTGCCCAATAGGGTCCATAATTGTTTCCTAATTCTAAGTATACCACTTGTAAATGTACATTATGGAATGCAATAAATTGAATTGAATGCTGAACCATATTAACTATTAACGAATGTAAAATTTGATTTTAATTATCTTACATTTACCTAATTGGAAGTTCCTGTTCATGTCATGCCGCTGCCATTATGTTTGTATCAGATTAAGATTGCATCCCACGCACTGTAAAGTGGTGAGTCCAATTATTATATGCTGAGATTTATGCGACATATCTTCCCTTACGAAGAAAATATGCCTTAAAATAATTAACATTAAAAAAATTTTTAAATTCCTTTGGCAATGCTATAGACATCCATCAAAATTAATTTATAAAGACAACGTTTTGGAATCTGCTGTTGGTTGTCAACAAGGTGACCCTCTCGGGCCAGTCATTTTTAGTTTAGCCATTTACCCAATAATAAAACAAATAAATTCTAAATTTAACGTCTGGTATTTGGACGACGGGACCCTGGTAGGGGACGTTAACACTGTCTTACAAGACTTAGAGCTTATAAAAACTAAATTTAAAGCAATTGGTTTGGAACTAAATTCAGACAAATGTGAAATTTTTATTAATGACAATTTGGATAACCTTTCGATCTTAACAAAATTTAATTCTTTGGCGCCAAATAATAAAATCATCAATAAATGTTCCTTCCGCCTCCTTGGGTCCCCTATTTTCGACGACGTTTTTGGATCTTTTATAGATGAAAAACTACAAAATTTCTGTGAAACTTCAGAACGGCTTTACAAAATTAATATTCATTCGGCTTTCACGATTATTCGGCACTGCCTTTTTGTTCCAAAATTTACATATTACTTGCGGTCCTCTCCTTTTTGGAAACATTTATCCCTATTGGAAAACATTGATAATATTATTCGGCACACCTTGAGCAAAATTCTAAATCTTGACATGAACGACCGAGTGTGGCTTCAAGCGACTTTACCTGTTCGTTTGGGCGGCCTCGGCGTTCGCAAAATTTCCGATGTAAGCCTCCCAGCGTTTTTGGCCTCGGTCCACGGCACTGAGGAATTGACCAGGAAAATTCTAGAACCCACACTGGTTAATTCTGAGGTGCCGTGCAAGACTGATGCCATTAACGCTTGGAAAATAGCTTGCCCGAGCTCTGACTTACCCCAATATCTATCCTCTCAGAGGCAATGGGACGGGCCGCTCTGCAGCAAGATGAGAGAATATCTTTTAAGTACTGCATCCAGTGTTGCAGAGCGCGCCCGTTTGTTGGCTGTGGGAGAGTGGGAATCGGGGCTATGGCTTCAAGCATTTCCATCGTCCAACATAGGTACTATGTTGGACGATACAACTTTTCGCATCGCTTCTTGCCTTCGCTTAGGAGCTGTTTGCAATTCTCCGCATCGCTGTCACTGCGGTGAAGCCGTCGACAGTCTTGGCCACCATGGCCTATCGTGCAGCAAGAGTGCTAGGCATTTTTACCGACATGCCCACATTAACGACATAATCCGTCGAGCTCTTGTTATCGCCGGAGTACCAGCTCATCTTGAACCGAATGGGTTGGTACGCGACGATGGGAAGAGACCAGACGGTATGTCCTTATTACCTTGGAAGATGGGCAGGCCTCTGGTATGGGACGCGACATGCGTCGATACCCTTGCGCCATCACATCTTCCAAGCACAGCTGGATCGGCTGGCGCTGCTGCTGCATCAGCGGAGACCCTCAAACGGCGCAAATACGGAAACCTATCTGGTAATTACGTTTTTGAGCCGTATGGGGTCGAAACGCTGGGGCCATGGGGGCCTAGTGCACGTGCTCTGTACAAAGAAATCGCTAAAAGGCTGATCGACGCTTCCCGTGACCAGAGGGCTGGTTTATATTTTGCAGAGAGAATAAGCATTGCCATACAACGTGGCAATGCTGCCAGCCTTCTGGGCACGCTACCAGCCGACAGCGTTGCGGAAGAATGTTTTGACGCCGCGTAGTTTCTATTTTGTTTTAATATTTATTTAAGTTAGAACATTAAAGTAACATAATTTATAAGTAGCATATAAGTGAAGCTTAATCTAATCTAATACAAAAACCATAAAAACAAATTTAGAAAGTGAAAATATTTACATGGTTTAGGCGTCGTAGAATGCCTCCGCATCAATGTCATCGGGTAACGTGCCCAGAAGGCTGGCAGCATTGCCACGCTGGATGGCAATGCTGATTCTCTGAGCAAAGAATAAACCAGCCTTCTGGTCACGTGAGACGTCGATTAACCGTTTAGAAATATCCCGGAATAGAGAACGAGCGCTCGGACCCCATGAGCCTAGCGTTTCCACCCCAAACGGCTCAAACACGTAATTACTTACTAAATTACTGTATTTGCGCCGTTTGAGGGTTTCCGCAGTTGCAGCAGCAGCGCCAGCATGGCCTGCCGTGCTTGGAACGTGTGATGGCGCGAGGGTGTCTACGCAGGTTGCGTCCCACACCAAAGGCCTACCCATTTTCCAAGGCAACAATGACATACCATCAGGTCTCTTACCGTCGTCGCGTACCAAACCATTTGGTTCAAGTACAGCTGGTACGCCAGACGCGACAAGAGCACGACGGATTATATCATTCAGATGCGCATGACGAGGAATTCTACCAGCGCTTCTGCTGCAAGATAGCCCATGGTGGCCGAGGCTATCGACGTCTTCTCCACAATGACATCGATGCGGAGAAACACACGGAGCACCTAAACGAAGACAAATGGCAATACGGAATGTCTCATCGTCCAACATGGTTCCAGTGTTGGACGATGGTAGTGCCTGAAGCCATAGACCGGATTCCCACTCTCCCACAGCCAGCAAGCGAGCACGCTCTGTAACATTTAAAGAAGTATCCAAAAGATTCTTTCTTACTATGTTACAAAGCGGCGCGTCCCACAGTCTTTGGGAGAATAGGTTGGTAGGCAAATCAGTGCTTGGACAAGCCATTTTCCAGGCGTTTATGGCTTCGGTTTTGCACAACACTTCTGAGTTAACTAGTGTAGGAGATAAAATTTTCCTAGTTAACTCTTTCGTGCTGTGAACCGAAGACAGAAAAGCCGGTAAACTGACACAGAAAATTTTGCGAACGCCGAGCCCACCCAAACGTATGGGCAAAGACGCTTGTAGCCAGGCTCGGTCGTCCAAGTCCACATTTAAAATTCTCTTTAAAGTAATTAGGATAATTTGGTCGATTTGTTCTAAAAGTGATTTTTTTTCCAAAGTTGGGAAGATCTTAAGGCATGTGTGAATTTTGGGACGAAAAGACAATAACGAATAATAGTATAGGCCGAATGAATATTAATTTTGAATAGGCGATCTGAAATTTCACAAAAATTTTGTATCTTTTCGTCTAAGAAAGAACCGAAAGATTCTTCAAATACTGGAGAACCTAGGAGGCGAAGAGAAGTCTTATCAATAATTTTGATGTTTGATGCCAAATTATTAAATTTTGATATTATCGAGTGTTTTTTTGTGGAGTCTGTTGTATTTATAAACAATTCACACTTACTAGAATTTAGTTCCAAGCCAATAGATGCGAATTTATTTATAATAAAAGCTAAATCTTGTAATACAATGTCTGCAGCGCCCCCTAGGGTCCCGTCATTCTATTTTGTTATTTTTATTTATTTAGTTTTATTGGTTTAGTTTAGGATAGTTTAGTTGCATAAGTAGTTTTATTATGTTGTATATATGTTATTTGTTACTTCAATAAAGTCTAAAATGTTATTTAATTTGCAACTAAAAATTAACATTATCTTAGCTATAAATTTCATTTATTTCTGTTATTTCTTCGTTACTGCTATTATATTGCGTTTTTACGTCCTTATTCTATCATTTGACAGATAATTGTGATCAAAATATACCTGAAAAATAATTATACCTAAAACCAACAAAGAGCCCTCAATTCTTCAAATAAACTTTTGACCTATTCCTCAACCAAAGACCACATTAAAATAATTTTGTTAAGGGCAAAAGATCAAAAGTACCCGCACTCATTTTCAGAGGATTTCATTATAATACAACTATTTATACTTTCAAGAACCATTCAGTATCGTCTAAAGTGTAAACAGGTTTGTTATGAACCGGCTCTTGTTAAAATTAAAATGAAAACAATTTTTTTACATTTTTAAAAGGAAACCCTGCTACCACCACTATAAGAAGAACCATAGCTTTCTATTAAACTCCGACCGTTCTACTACGAATTTGCACCTTAGAAAGGGTGTAAGAGTTCTGCTTAAACTGGTTGGGTTAAGCTCGTACTATTGAGGTCGAGTCTACAGTTATTATTTATTTATTTAACTTTGATTCAGGTACAACCCATAAAATTGTTAGTATTGGTTAACCTATGTTAGTATTATGGACACGATATTAATTACGCCACCTCCCGGAGACACACGGCAACAGCACATGCACTGCGCACAGGTGCACCATAAGGCGTCCTTCAGTCTTACTAGCAACAATGCTCAGAAGACCGCTATCACTGCCCCGCAACCTACGCAGTGGATCTTTTACGAATGATCGCAAAGAAGTCATCCGTACGCGATGCTGCGAACATACCTGACGCGCTGCAGAAACGAGGCAGCGACAGCAGCATTCTAAAAGCATTGTTGTATTGCACACGCAGGGCATTAAACGCTTTCTGCGTGTACCTGGTCCACAGACTGCAAGTATAAAAAGCCTGACAATAAGCTCTAAACAGAGTTAACTTGACATTGATGTCACACCTTGCAAATCTGCGGGCCAGCATGTTGCATCTTACGGCCAACGCCCTGCGCTCCCTCTTAATATCACAGTTATCAGTGCCATCTTCTGTAACCCAGTGACCAAGGTACTTAAACTGTTTGACTCTGTTTAGGGTGGTACCACGTAGTGAGACTGGTGGTACCACTTCATATGTCTTGATGTCTGCCATAAAAACTAACAGTTCGCTTTTCTTGGCATTATACCTTAGTCCATGGGCTCCAGCATAGCACTCACATATCATTAACAGCTTCCTAAGAGCACTGATCGGCGGACTCAGCAGCACCATATCATCAGCTATAACTAATGTTGTTGAATGACACACCGTCGATCGAGCATCCGATGCCAGTGCTGCTGAGTTCCTCGATCAGCTTATTCATATAGATATTGAACAACTTGGGTGAGGTCAACCCCCCCTGTCTCACTCCACACTCTAACTTGTACACATCTGAGTATGAGCCTGCCCACCTCACAGCGTTGTATTGGTTGTCGTACCAGAACTTTAGAATGTTAGTTATTTCTGGAGGCAGGTTCGCTTCTTCTGACAACTTTTTCCATAGGATGTCGTATGAGACAAGGTCGAAAGCACTAGATAAATCCAAGAAGCATGCATACACAGGTGTCCTTCTTCCAGTGTAATATTGCACTGTACTCTTTAGAGTCATTATTGCAGTCTCAGTTGATAACCCATTCCTAAACCAAACTGCCTGTCATTAATTTTTAATTTTTCACCAAGACAGCGGTCAATTAAACTATCAAAAATCTTCGCTGTAATCGTTGTCAGGGATATCGGTCTGCAATTTTTATCATCTGATATATCACCCGTCTTATTCTTAGGAACGGGCACCACAACTGTCTTTATTAGGTCACCCGGCAGGTAAGAATGACTCACACAAAGGTTGAAAAGTAATGCAAGAACCCTTGGGAGATGAACACCTGCGTTCTGCATATGCTCTATACTTAAACTATCGTGACCCGGCGACTTGCCCCTAGACATGTTTTTGATGACGGGAGACACGTCACGGGCAGTGAAACATACACTTAGGTCATTACAGCATATATCCGATATTTGATCTGCTGTACCAAGAGGTGAATCAATTTTGAAACGCTGTCGAAATCAGTTAGCAATATCGACCGACTCACTTTTGCCCCCAACACTCTAAGGGAGACTCGACTCAGGATTCAACCTTTTCGTTTCTCTCCAAAAACTTCCAAAATTCCTCGCCGAGTGGTGAGAAGCTATAATATCTAGTTTAATTTGATGCTGGTTATTTTGACTCCACTTCAGCTTTGCCTTAAAAGCTTTTCGAGAGTCACGCATTTGATTATAAATTGGTCCCACACCGGGTTTACCATATTGCATCCAAAGCTCAAACCTTAGTCGAGCCTCCGCATGAGCCTCTTTCACATGTTTGTTCCAACCCGTGACATACTTCCTTTTCACTCTAGTCTGATAAGTACAAGTATTCGCGGCTGACTCACTTAAAATGTCAATGATATTGTTATACAAACTATCTATATGTAGCCTGTGTTCACGGTTGTGGCACATATTATCACAGCATTTATGAAACACAACCGGAAAGTCAATTTCTCTCAACCTATCGTGACACAACTCATGGTAACTATTAATCTGGCTAGCTTCTCTAAACCCCCATTTAACCCTGTTATATGCGGCTTTCGTGGTAATAATTTTAGGCTGCAATACTTTTAAGTTACATGTCAGCTGTACGCGTAAGTGGTCTGACCAAAAAACATCATATAAAATCCTAACATCTACAATAATTTGACAGGCGGCCTTTGTGACCACACCGTGGTCAAGCCATCTTTGACAATTATCATGAGCTTCACTAACATATGTATATGTATCAGAATTCAGTCCAAGTCTCTCTATATCTGCAGATAACCAGTTTTGCTCACTACAGAAGTTTAACAATTCAACACCAAAACGCTCACCTGGCTGTGAATTAAAATCTCCCAAAACAAATACACTTTCAACGTTCTCGTTCTCAATAATTGCACTTACTTCGCTTAAACATTCCGTAAACTCAATAATGTTGTCCATTGAGTCGGTAGGCATATACACGGAAAAAACAATAAAGACGCGTTCCATCACTACAAACTTAGCCGCCACTAGACGCACACTTTTACACTCAATGACTGATACCGATGTAAACAAACTCCGTCGCCAGATAAGCCACCATATGGCCGCCCGCGTAGTATCTCGTTGGACGTATCCACAGCTGACTTGCCCACAAAAGCAAAATCTTTGTGAATAGTTCCTAGGTACGCTATGTCGTGTGGTAGGAGCCACGTCTCTTGAAGTGCAATGATATCAGACGAATGGCAAAGTGATCTTACACCGTCAATAGATCTATGAATAGATTTACAGTTGAAGCTTACGAAATTAACTAGCCTTTGTTCCATTATGACTCGGTGTAGTAACTCGTATTATTTCAGCAGGTTTACCTCTGAAATAAATAAACTTCCTGAAATGAACGCCTTCAGGCCACAGGTTGTCGTTCATGATGATTGGTAATTTATGTCTCGGAACGTAAACTTTGTAGGCGTTATAGTCCCTTTCCTGTTTCATAACAACCTTTTCCAACTGTACAGACACCTGAGTCTTACTTAAAATATAACTCGATATATCACTCTCTGATGCACCTTTGTGAATGTTATTGATAAAAAGTGGGATTTTAATATCAGCCGCTTTAAATTTTATTTCATCATCATTCTTTGCTGTACCTTTTTGCTCAGTAAAACGATTTTTGTATTGTTTTTTCCTTACTTCTATCCATTCTTCGTCTTGCTTATTTCCTTTCCAAATACCTGGCTGCTGTACAATATCCGCTAAGGTCTTTTGTTTTGCATTCTTGTTAGCATCGCGACTCATTTAACGTTATCTACCTTCGCTTGCGCCTGAGTAGATAACGAGCTTTGGGACGGCGACGGCTCGGACGGTGCATGACTCAGCTGTGTGGCCGCACGCACCGTACCAATGATAGGCTCATTCATTTGTATCGGCGAATCTGGTTTTGCAAGCGAGACGCACATATTGTTAGCGCACTTGAGTGAAAGGGACAGCTGATCCCTCACGTCACGCGCAATCAGCTGCTCGCTGTGTGTCACTAAGCCCATTGGCCCGCTATCATAGTTATCATAAACAAAACCACCTCCTTTGTTATTAACGTTCAAATTATGAACGTTAACTAATGAAGCTCTTTTCAGATTCTCCAGGTCACATTTAAGGGCACTGAATTGATCTCATCAGTCTGTTACATATTTCTCCTTAATATACGATAATTATGTCACTTCGCATAATTAGGAGATCCTTAAGTAATCTTGTGACATCTATATGGTCAAAGGATATTTGTGGTAATTTATGTACATAGATCTCGCGCCACAAAAATTGGTATTAACTCTGGGTCTGCCTTTTTAAACAGGCTTATAATATCCTCCAAATTTCTGTTGGTCTTGCCTTTATTTTTGCGCATTATGTTACGAGTTGAAGTCTGAACTGAATCAAACAACAGACTTTTGGCATTCTCGACTTCCTCCTCAGAAAAAGCTGTCGCACAGATCTGCACTAGACTTTCTTCATCCATTACTTCAATTTTATTTTGCACAAATGCAAGCACTTCGCTGATCACAATGTTACAGCTTTGACATTTTAACACTTTAGAGGGCATTCTGTAGCCTCAAGGTCAATGACCTCACACGGCACAACGTATGACCGACGCGTATTACTCGACCGTATGCGATGACGGTACCGCGACGACTGACTTATAAGGTACAACATTTAATTAATGTAGGTAAAATTCTTTTACTAAAAATACTGTACTAACCAGCACTTAAAATTCTCAAACACTTTTTCCACGAAACTTTCTTAGTTTCGTGGAAAAAGTGTTTGAGAATTTTAAGTGCTAATAATGAGGGTAACAATGCATTATTATTATCCGTTGCCAGTTGTAAAGGAGATCCAAGGGGTTGTTTGCTGTCGAATTTTATTAGGTTTGTTCTTGTAAAAGTTATTCTAAGCCAGTGCAGTGATTAAAAAGTTTCGTGGTTTCCAGACGGCATGCGGATAAATTGCGGTTTCAAAATTCTTCATGTTGTAGAGGCATAGAGTGATTCCACAAGACGGGGCTCGCCAGCAGGTGGGTCGAATCTACGGTGGGACAAGGTAAGGTATGCTAGCCACGGTTAGCGTGACACCGACGCAACACCGGACCCTAATGGACACCGCAGTGGTTTTAGTGAGTATGCCCCGAATGCCTTTAGGGGACAGCCTGCACTCCCTCGCCGGCCTCCAACTCGGTCGATCATACAATATGACCGAGAGGTGGAGTGGAGACGGCTTGTAACAAGTTTCCACTGTACAATAACAAAATTAATAAAAAAGAAGATGAATCCTCAGAGTAGGCAAGGTGGTCGTGTCTGGTGACCTGTAATCCAAAGAACTTAATCGTCAAAGAACTCACTCGTAATCGCGTGCGAGAACTTTCATTAGTTACGTGGTAGTTAAGTGACCAATAAATAGCATCTCATTTAACCTATGTATCTGTGACTTATCATTTAAAACTCCAAGGTATGTGTGCCCCATTCAGCAGCCCATACAGTCTTCGTTCAGCAAACGCTAGTGTGAAGAGGCTCTTAAGCCTTCTCTTGAATGCAACCGGGGTAACGCTAGGACGATAATGATGATGATCTTTATTCATACAACACACGCACACAACTAAACACACATACAATATCTGCTTCTATTGCTAATCTAAGCGTACACACAGGCAAATATTAACCGTGATATTTAATTTTCTGAAAAGAACCACACATCGCCGTATGCGAAAAAACAATGTGTCATTGAACAAAAGTCTATCTACTGTGAAAATGTTGTATCTTTACAAACGCAGCACACCGCGACTTTTTTTACTTTTTCCCCGAAACCATTAGTGGAAACGTATAGAGGTACAGTAAACCTCAAAAATATATACGCGTGTTTGAATTTTTCTGGCCAACTGTACTTTTCCACATAGGAATACTTATTCCTATTGTGTAATTTTTATAGCGAAGTTCGTAAATAGAATTAGCTACGAGTATATTTATGAAAAGCCAACTGAAATATTTTTCTTGCAACTGTTTCTGGTTTTATTTTCGTTGAGATTGTGTTACTTAAATGTCAGATTTTAATAAATTGAAAGCCATGCAATTACATGTTTATTTTAAATTATTAGATTCATCATCATCATTTTCCGCCTTGCGTAGTTCGCTGTTAGACATAGGTCCCTCTGGTGGTATGCCACTGCACATGACTTTGGGCTCTTCATGTCCAGCTGCTGCCAGCCATTTTCGAACATCGTCACTCATTCTTACTGGCAGGTATCGTATTACTCAGAATATTACTAGATTATAATGTATATAAAAATACTATACCTATATGTAAATGAGAAAGTACTGCGTCGGATTGTCAAATCGTACAAGATTCTCATACTTAGTTTTAGTTTCTATACACAACAAAAGTAATTTCTTCTATATTCTAAACTTAATTTATTTTTATCTTGATTTGAAATAAACACCAAAAGCCATTGCATTGCCCCAGGGTAACTGTTTGGTGCGCCATATCCACGCATGGGATAATTGGACCATTTTTTTTCGAAAATGCTCGGAGCCAGGCGACAAATGTCAATAGTGACTATTACCGACACATGATAACGGACTTCTTTTTGCCAAACCTGTGAGCTCATCCATCGTTTTCATCGCACACGTGGTTCCAACAGGATGGTGCGATCGAACACACGGCTAGAGATTCGATGAATTTACTTCGGGAAGCTTTCCCTCAAAAACTTATCAGTCGCTTTGGGGATATCCCATATCCCCCGACTTAACCCCAATGGATTTTTTTATGGGGCTATCTAAAAGAGAGAGTTTACAGCAACAATCCCCGAACTCTAGTGAACTTAAAAGAAAACATTCGTCGAGAAATCAGCGCAAATGAATCAAGTTTACTGCAGCGTGTGGCGCGTAACACGAGGCTCCGTTTTGAACAATGCGTGAAAATTGACGGAAGACATTTGGATGACATAGTGTTCAAAAAATAAAATCCGCATTATTAGTCTGTCGTTTAATATCTCAAATAAAACAATATATCAAATTTATTTCTTTTTATTTAATTTTGAAAATGTAAATCTGCCACCAGACACAGTAGTAGATACATTTTTGTGAATTTTTAATATAATATCTCGCGCTTTTATACATGATCTTATTTTCACAAACTAATGCGACGTATCAGATGAGCGACTCAAAAATACGTGTATAAAATCACTTAACATTTCACATGCACGAAAAATATAAGAAAATCAAATGAAAACTATTAACATTCTGTAATCAATCGTCGCGCACCAAATAGTTAATAATTAAATGATACAACATTCAATGTTAAAACGCTGACGTAATTGGCGTTACAGCGATGTTGCTATCTTCTGACATGTAAGCGTAATGTGAATACGACACATATAGGGGTACAGTAATATTTAAGTAACTGGTATCAATCAGTGTGTTGTAGTGTGGATGGGCGACGGGAGTGTAATCGAAACAAGTGTTGCGTTCGACTGTCGTTTAATGAATGTCCTAATACAATATAATGTTTAAAACTATATACGGACAATGAGGTAGAGGTGCACTACACTACACCTCCCCCCTTTATTAAGAAAAAAAATAAGAATACTTTTTTTTTTATAAAACAGTAAGTAAATAAAATTACACAATAACATTTTTTTTGTAATTAAAAGTGATCAAAGTATAATTATTAATTTCACAAAACCAATTTAAGAATTCAATTTTAAATATTTAACAAAAAACAAACGTATGTAGTCACTCTCATCAAAAAGACATTAAAAAAAGTAAGTTTCATAATTGTTACAAAAAGTAACCATGGTTACAAAATAAACGAATATCAATCTAAATTAACTTTTCTTAAATTCTATAGGTCGCTTAATGACAATATGGTATTATTATATAAAATGATGTCTCAGTAAATTTATATTAGTTACCTGGTACAATATGGATTTAAAACATAAAACTTTTTAAGTATGCATTCTTAGTCATTCATAGTTGATACGTTTTTATTGGTCTTATAACATTTCCTTAGCTTTTATTGCAAAATTACATTAATATATATATTTCACTGGCATTACCTATCTTTTCCACGATAAAATCCTTATTTAATTCCATCACGATTTCTATACACTCACCTTATCTCATTACCTATCTTTCATATACCTACTTTCATTTCATCACAATACTTTCTACATATATTTGGTACACATATTTCATTTATCTTAGACCCAGGCCTGGCCATTTTATAACATATTACTTAGGTACACTTTATTACATATAAATCACCTTATTCAATTCATCATATTATATCACTTATATCTCATATATTTAAGAACATATTTAAGACAATTTACGTCTCCAACAATTTTCACGGAGAAGAACTCGCTTACTGCCATGATCAAAATGAAGGACTGTTCCTAATTGTACCATAATTAATTGTGTACCTTATTTTAGCATTTATACATCCTTATTCATTCAATAAAACTGCACATTACATCGTTCCAAATGAATAATAAAGTTTACAAGAATACTGTCGCTTTTGGGTGATCAGTCCTTTACGTACTTGAATCTTGTAAACAAAATCATTCCCTACTTACTTAATATAAATCTATACCGTATACAAACAAAACCATCTAATTACTCCTATCGAAATCCATTTACCATCAATTAACACTATCTATTCCATAATCTCATACATTGAAATGCCATACTCATACCTACTAACATATACCTATCTCTCAAAACCATAAAAATCAAATGCGTATTACGATATCATAACTTTTAAATAAAACTTTAATCATACAGGTACTTCAAACTGTTACAAGATAAGCTAATTATAAACAAAGTGTCGTTCTTAGTAATGAACGGTGTTGAATTTCGAGACCTAAGAATGCATCGCATACTTGCACACCTGCATCATATTGGCTTCTAAACTTGATTCTAAAAATAGAATGCTTTATAAGTATGTAATTACATAATTATATCCTCTCATTATTTTAAATTTGCTTTTGTCAATTTAATTACTTACATTTTGTTGTGTACTCACAATACTAAAATATCTCTTACATCGTATACTTATAATATATACCTATTGATAGGAAATTATTAAAACAACTGCTTAACGTCTTTAGAAAAGAAAATAAACTGATATAATTTTAACATAATATTATAAGACTTGAAATTAATACATTTGTAAACTTTAAAATTTTCCATTAAACCGAATATTCAAGGAATTTACTAAATTTAATACTTAATTAAAGTAACTTCGCTTTTAAGAACAGTTTAATTATATTTAACTGATACCATAGTCATATTGTCATTAGCGAACCTTTTATAAACTAATGTTTAAAAACACTATATAATATAATTGATTACATAATATACGTCCTCTAAATATTGGGTATATCTCATAAAAAATATTTTAATGAGCAAAATAACGATCAATTTAAAAAAAAATATTACGAAAGGACGAAATACGATTTCATAATCTTATGCTGTTTCAAACATAAATTAAAATTATTATTGTTACATTTCTCTGTCTAAAATAAAATAATGACGTATTGGATAGTTTAAAAAAATAGAAAAACAAATGTAATATCTCGTAATAATGAATTATTTATAGTAATACAGTGTTAATACCTTTTCTTTCTTCTTAGCTTGCCTTTCGGTTGTCAACCTTATTCAACGATGAAGTTACGGAGTCCTCTCGACCCGAACATCTCCCAGCGCCTCGCAAATTCCATCATCAGACTCGAACAACTCCCTGCGCCCAGCAAAATCCATCATCCGACTCGAACATCTCCCGGCTCCCAGCAAAATATATCCATTTCATAAAAATCTCTCCTCATCCAATATATTGCTCCAACTCTTCTTTTACAGGGTTAAAAAATTTCTTTTTCTTCAGCACCAAAATTTTGAATTTTCAATTTTGATGTTTTGTTTGCTCATTATTTTTTCTCTCCAAAATTCACGCCATTTTGTTAAATTATTGTATCTAATTATTTTTACCGATTTATTTTATTTTACGCCAAGCGCTGCCCAAGGGCAGCACTGGCAGGGTCGCCATGTAATGTAACGATGGGCGACGGGAGTGTAAGGGAAACAACTGTCTCGTTTGAATGTTGTATATTGAGTGAATCCTCGCAATATAATGAATTATAACTATATACTACTCGTGGGGTAGAGGTGCACTACACTACACCTCCCCCATTTATTAAAAAAAAATGACAATAACATTTTTTTAAACAGAAAGAAATACAATTTTAATAACAGAAAACAAAAAAAATCTTTGCTACTTCTTTTTATATTTCAAGTACTTAGAAATATAATTTCACAAAACCTAAAAATCATGTTACATTCAGCAATAATTTTGGAGCTGTATATAATTGTAAAAAAATATTTAAAATATAGCAAACCTTAGTTATGAACAAGTAAAAATTATTAGCTAAGTACTTTTTTCATTATTTAATTATAAGAAAAATATAATTTTACAAAATAGAAAAGCTAGGTTAGTATATTACTTCATTTAAAAAAATATATGATAAAATTATACAAAATAAAATATGTAAAAAAATCGAGTAGACGTTCTTATGAAGAAGAAAAAGTAAGAATTAAGTGATTGTTTACAAAACACCGGAACGATATATCTACGCAAATCAATTGAAGCATAACGTTTTTCTTAAATTCTAAAGGTTTCATAATGACAATAGGTATGCTATAGTGATTTGTTATATAAAATTATGTCTCAGTATTTTTTTTTAGTTACATATACAACATTACATATATAAGGAGGTTAGGCTAGCTCCACACTACAGTGTTCAAATAAAGTAAAACAATATGTGAAATTATTTCGCAATAGTCTCGTACATAGTGGGCTTACATACCGGTATGCAGATTCGAATTCATATCCACGCCATGGTGTGAACTATTACAAAAGTATCTCACGCTTTATCACGATAAATTAATAAATTTGTACTTTTTAGTATTTATGAAGTGTTGTTTTTTTAGGTAAAAAATAAAGATTAAACTATTTTTCAAATCTTTGTATGGATATTCATCGTCGTTAAAGAGTGCGCTAAGTTTCACTACAATTCGATCTTGTAAGGTGGGTGATAATTGCGTTCAATCATATAATCGAGCTAATAAGAGCGTGTCAAAAAGTTGAAGTTTGGTACTCTTTTCCGTGCTAAATAAGTAATGTCCCTTCCCCTTTTCATGAAGCATGATATCATCCATTACAACATGATAGTACCTATTAATTACACTCAGAGGTTGTATGTATAAATCAAATAGCTTCAGTGCCATCTAGGTAGATAGCGTTCATAATAGCGCTTCTGCATAAATAGAAATGGTATTTCTGATAGAACTAGATTAATTTAGCTCAACTTTGGGGTGCAAGTTTGTTCGCTAGATTAAGTAAAATCTAGTAATTGCGGGTGCAGCACGAAAATTGTATGACATGCATTTTACTTGTCTAAGTTGTTCCTTTTGGCGCGTTGTGGCACACGCGTAACTCGTACGAGCGTTGATGCACTGCTAAGGTCGTATAAGCGCGAGCCGCGAGAGACAGTAGTAGAGCCTAGCTGATTTCAGCATGAATGGGCCGGCTCGACCGGGGAAGTACGGGTAGTACACACTGTACAGTGAAATTAGGCGTTTATTCTATATAAATAGTAATTATTACAAATGCTTAGTCTGTCGGGTCTGTTACTGTCTTTTCGGCCTAATTATTTTCAAGGTACTAGAGCCTTGCTGATTTCAGCATGAATGGGCCGGCTCGACCGAGGAAGTACTACCCTCTCACAAATTCAAATTCAAATTCAAAATCCTTTATTCATTTGGGTCACAATGTGACGCTTATGAACGTCAAAATAATAAATTTATAAAATAATTACTGATACTCAAATTTAAAACATTATTACTGTATGCTTCTACATTTACATTTACTGCGACGTTCGCAAAGCAATAGGAAGAACAATGAGAAAGAACGGGCAAAAAAACTCACGGTCACTCTTTTTTTTTTTTAACAGAAAAACGTCGTAAAGTAACAGTACCAAACCGTTGCGTTTCGTTCGGTGAGTGAGAGTGCCGGAGGCCCTATCCCCTATTCCTTCGCCCTCATCCCACTCCTCATCCTACCCCTTTTCCCATCCCCAAGGTGCGGCAACGCACTTGTGACTTCTGTGGTGTTGCTTGTGTCCATGGGCGGCGGTAATAGCTTACAATCAGGCGATCCGTCCGCTCGTTTCCCGCCTGTTACTATAAAAAAAGGCACCTCCCCAGTGTTTCGAGCGAACACGCCGAAATATGCCTGTTTACGCGAGTTTGGTTTTTTAAGCGCGTATGTTGAAAGCGCAGAAAAATACGCTAATCTGAAACCCTAAGTGTCGCGCCTACGTGTTTCCGACTCTTCTATGTAGCACCGGCCGTAGTTACGGAGGGACTTAGGATGATGTATAAAGATCGAGTAAAATAATGATCATGTACATCATTATCACACAAGTCTATACCACAACGTTAGGTTATTATATTGTATCAGATTTTGATGAGAGCAAAGACCGATTTATTTACGTTCCGAAACAAGGAAGGGATGACTTTTCTTTGAGGCGGGACACCACTATACGGGTCTTACCTATGATAGACGTGATTAACCTAGGTCATCCAGAGATTATTCTGGTTATCATTTTTTCACGGGACTCTAAAATTCGCTTACCTTATTTTTTTTAAATTTTTATGAGAAATTTAAGAAAATTTACTAAGTCTCGTGGAAACTAATAGACTAATATGCAAAGGAAATATTATACTAGTGGACGCTAGCAGCTACGCCTGCATTTTTTTTAATTTACCCGTTTTGGCCAATCCCGTGGGAATTTCGGGAAATCCCTTCTTAGTTCACCCCTACATACATGCAAGGAACATACATGCCAAATTTCAGCTTCCTGCGCCCAATAGTTTCGGCTGTAGCGTGTCTGTCAGTCAGTCAGTAACGCAAGGATTTTATATATTAAAATAATTTTAAACTCAAGACGAGTTCAAACTCATAGTGAGCAAAACTGATTTAATTAAGTTAAATTTGAAGTGTATTGTTAATTGTAATCGCTTGCTAAACGATGAAGGAAAACATTGTAAGAAGGGTGCATGTCTGAGAGTTCTCTATAATGTTTTGTTTGAATTCGAAAGACATGTGAAGTATGGCAACCTTACTGGACTCCTCAATCGGTTTTAAAGTAAGATCTCGTGTCCAGCTGTGGGATAGTTTATATACTGTGCTGATGATGATGCAATGATAGGTACACAGTTGTAGTTAAATAATATATCATCATATCAGCATAGAGACGTCTCCTGGTGGACTCAAACGTCCTCCACGGCTTTCCAAACAAATAATATATAAAAGCTAGGAAATGGACACATTTAGCTTTTTCTGTAAATGATTTTTTAACTCGTAATACTCGACACAATAGTATCTGTTTCCAAATATTTACTTCGTAGCTTCAGTTTTATGTCCGCGTAAATTAAAAACAATAAACTGCAAAGTACATTTATCATAATAATTCATGCACTGGTGGCCAGAACCGGGTCAAATTCATTTATTTGTCGTGCAATACTTTTATAGTTGAAGTTTGTTTTACTGTTCTACTTTGTATGGGTTGGATGTTTGTCGTATAAGATTGCACACGCTTATGTCAATATCAATCAAAAAGTTTTTGATTGTATTAATAAATAACGTGACAAACGTTTTATTGTTTCTTTCTTCCGTTGATGTCAGTAAGTGATATAATATATACTAATGTCATAAACCAACATCACCATCAATCTTATACTAATATATAAAGCTGAAGGGTTTGTTTGTTTGTTTGGTTGAATGCGCTCATCTCAGAAACTTAACTAACTTATAGCCCATTTATCTAGGAAGGCATTGGCTATATAACATTGCGCTATGAGCGACGGGAGCGGAGCAGTGGCCTTAAATAACGCAGGTGTAATCGCTGTCATCCTCTACATAATATGTATGTAAAATTATTTCGTTACTGACTGACTGACAGGCAACACACAGCCAAAACTACTGGGCGTAAGAAGCTGTTTTTTACAAGTAGTCTACTAGGAACCAACAGAATAAAAAAAATAAAAAAAACCGTATTAAATTATAAATTATCGCTTGCCCCGTGCCTCGGAGAGCATATTAAGCCGTCGCGTCGGTCCCTTCTGTCATGAACATCTTTGACAGTCGTTATAGTCAAATCTGGTTAGACTAGAAAGGGGACACCGGGTTTTAACTGGGTTATCCCAGCTAGGAGGATGAGATGAATATAGAGCAATAAGAGAGTTTTTGGGAATTCCCGCCCTAAAGGGTAAAAATGGCGAACCTTTCCTTTTACACATACGCGTCCAATATAAAGTAACAATGTCATATCCACACAATTCTACACAGTAACCAAAATATCAGGAATGCTAGTACTTACGTGAGTTACCGTGTTCGCTTTGTTAGTCACACGATACATGTATTTTAAGCAATTTATGTTGCTCCTAACTGCGCTCAATATTAAGTAATACCTAAACGTACATTTAAGGCGCTTAGTGCACAAGTTTATATAACAGAATAACTTTCTACGAAATTAACGTACCTTAAAGGTACTAGAAATTATGTTGTATTTAATGCGATAGGACCTTCAATTGCCTGTCACTGGCATTCTGAAGTCCATTTTACCGTCCAGAACAACAGTGAAACTGTTGACATCTAGAACCCAGAGCACTTTTGACTCTTAGACGTAAATCAAATTGTAGTTGTCTGCCTTTAAGACGAATACCTACTAAGTTTTCAAAAGTGTTTCGTCATTCTGTAGAGTATTTAATAGTACTACGCATCTCTAAAAAAAATCAGGTTTCTCAGAGCGATTTCGCCAATATTCAAAGAGAGCTAATCTATAGTGTCGGAAATTGAACTTAAATTTTCTGAAAGTTTAGTAAGAATTAAGCAATTAGTAAGCCAAGCCTATCAGTAAAATTTAGTGCTTTTTATCGTGTGTAAATCATGTACCATGGTACTCAAAGCCAGATGGAGCCAATAATCGATAAACTGAGATACAGGTTTATTACGATGTAGATTTTACGTACGTTCAGTGGGTGTATAAAACCATATTACATTTTTATGTCCTACCAGCCAAGCCAGCAATATACCTGATTTTAAGGGGAAAAATTAACTCTACAAGTTCAAATTAGGGCAGCGCGACATCGCCATATTGTTATTGACTTTACAAACATTCAAGAAATGGGCACAAAGAAATCCTACACTCGTAACAGCAATTTGTTGATGGCACAAACGCCCCGTGGGGATGGAACACATACTTAGAGGATGCTAAACGTGACAGACGCCTACAAACACAATAAATACACATTTTCACATTCATTCTTACATATTAAACAAATACATAAACTTCCATCATATTCAGATACAAAAATAAGTCGGCAAACATATGAGAATGTACATCATATTATGATTCGTCTGTCACGAATACTTACTCACATTTCACATACACAATCAGATTCCCCGTATATTACAAAACAAATTTATATCACAATAATTAGGTATTTTTAACCTTAACGCCATCATTCAAACTAGTAATGGGTATTCTGCATATAATCGTCGCCATAACGGTCATTTTCCGGTAACAATTCTACGTGCCGTGCCAGAGTTTTTAAGTTAAAGGATTTCTCCCTACATTTGGGGAGAAATAGTCTGACTGGGACTCTTTATGAAATAATAAACATTTAAAAATACATAGCCTTAATGTCTTCAAAAATACAAGATTTTTGAAGACATTGAAGCAATGTATCTTTTATAAATCTACCATGTTTTAAAATACCTATATTAAAATAATACTGGTGCTATTTCTACAACTGCTTCTAAAACATATAATAAAATCTAAAATCTGTTTATTTTATTAAAGAATAATTTTACCCCATAACTTGTTTTGACCTAAAAGTTTGCAAAACTTACAAACTTCTTTTTAAAAGAGGCCTGAAAATGTTGGCCTTTTTAGTTATGAAACGAGGTGTATTATTTCAGGAGTTGGCAACCCTCTTCTATGCTATATTATTCGCTGGGACGAATTTGAACGACAAATATGATAATGGAGCAGCCAAATTGGCTTTTTTATTATTTTTCAAAGTTTATGGCATTGGAAACGAAGGAATGATAAATTTTATGATGAGGTTTGTTTTTCGCATTATCAAATTATAAGGCATACTTATGTAGCTGTCCGTTTGAAGCAGGCAAAAAATGCGGTGAAATTCAATGTTATGAAAATATTGTTATACTCAACAGGATAATGTATAATACATACATACATACATATCGTCATGCCTTTTATCCCCGAAGGGGTAAGAGCTTGGCATTTATACTAAAACTATTAGCTACTAAATTCTTGAAGTGATTTAAAATTGTATTAGATACCTACATCATCTTCTTCAAAACATATAACCGTGTCAAAACCACATAAGATACTCGGCAATCAGCCTAAAATCTATCCCGATAACAAATCACCGAATGAAAGAATCTCCATAAATAAAGTCTTAAAAAATCTCCCAATTTGGCTCCAAAACGGCTACTTAAAAGAAATATATTGCAATCTTTGAAATAGCTGGCATAATATATACCTATTTCTGTAGGAAGGCCTTAAAAAGGCTTATTGCGTTCGGTTTAAAACGTTTTTCAAGTAAGTTGTTAATAGACGGAAAAGTAGTTCATGTAAAGAACCACTTATTGCGACTTGATTATAGATTTGTTTTCTCACTTATCTTCATACTTTCGTTGTACGGTTTCGATATTATTTTAGCTTTACTTGGCCACGGATTGTTCAGTTTATTTTACGTTTGCGTATTTACATATTATAAAACGCTTGTGTTTCTGACAGATAACGCACAGACGAAACTACCAGACACAAGAAGCTGAAATTCGGCATGTAGGTGTACCTTAGTGGCGAAGAGTAAAATTCTGAGGGGATTAAAAGTGTTTCGGCGAACCGAATGTTCCTAGGCGATTTGGAAAGGTTATTAATATTGTGGACTGTATTAGGGCGAGTTCTGCTCGCCTAGAAAGGATAAGGGAAGAGGATTGTGAGTGGGTATAGGATATTCTAAGGACACGCCTTACCTTGACAAATTGGTGGCCCCCTGGTGTCTTCGTCCTGGTATCTTCGAGGAGTCGGGCTGTACGCTGATCACTCCGCCTGGATCCAACCCAGAACTACACAAATCGCTTCACTTGCGGGCGGTTTGTTGAGTTTTTGGTATAAAGCGGGAGCGGTAAAAATATGGCGGTGCGGTTTGCGTTCGTCGCGACACGGATTATTCTCGACTGCCTCTCGCGTCGATGAACGCGGCGACCAATCAGCAAGGCGTGCCTTGGGAGGGTGGGAATCAAAGGATCGCTCGCATTGGACGAGCGAGCGTGGAACGATTGACGTTGAGGTAATTGATTCTCGATAGAAGGGTAGATGGCGCTACCAAAAAGGGTGTTTCGCAGTTTGTATCTAAATTTTATTTCATTAACATTCATATGGACAAAGACGAGAGCAAAAGCTAGTTTAAATATAAAATTAAAACTTCAATCACAGAAACACGTGTATAATTTTGTGTCGTAAGTAATTTTTTCGTGTTTGATTTTATTTTGTACTTTTACTTTTAATGAGAATTTATGGCGTTAATTAGTTTGATTTCATTCCAGGCTTTCTTATGTTTTAATACGAAACATCATACCCGAAAAAAATAAATCTACTGCTGGTACTGAAATATCATCCATATATTATTACTACAAAGTTGTAAGATATATATGTATTAGTATCGCCTATTTTTTATATCGACACGCCTGTATCCACAAAGGAAACTAGGGTAGGCTTCACTATTACACCCATAAATCGCTTTATGAATGTTTAGGTCCCACGTAATAGGGAGCGATCCTATTGTCATTACAGGGCACATTGCCAGACTCCATGCTGTTACTGAAAATTCGGACAACTCAGTAATACTTTTTCCCGACCCGGGAATCGAACCTGGGACCTCCCATCAATCACTGGATTGCTGATATTATTTGGTAAATCTACAACGCCAATTTAAATGCAATTCAGCAAGGAGTTAGATAAACACTTGTGTATGTCTTGCAGGTAAGCTCAGCTCTGCAGCGTATGCTATCGGAAAAGTTAGACAACTTACTGATGTCGACACAGCTCGCCTAGTATATTTTAGCTATTTTCATAGTGTCATGTCCTACAGCATCTTGTTATGGGGCAAAGCTGCGGATATTCCGAATATCTTCGTTCTACAGAAACGAGCGGTACGAGCAATATACATGTTAGGTGCAAAAGATACTCTTAGGGAACGCTTTAAGTCTATAGGAATTCTAACAGTAGCCTCGAAGTTCTTATTTGCTAATATATTGTATATTAGGCAAAATATGGGTTTATTTACTACAAAAAGTGATATACATAATATAAATACTCGAAACAGGCATAAGTTATATGCCCCTTATCATCGTTTACATAAAGTTAACAATTCTTTTGTAGGGCTAGGTATTCGTATTTACAATAAAATACCAATTAGTCTTTTATAATTACCATTTAATACGTTTAAAAGTAAAATAAAAGACTGCCTTATTAGGAAAGGTTATTATACTGTTAATGATTATTTCAGTGATAAGGATAGATGGTCACTTACACTAGACAACTCATGATCTACTACTTATTTAGAATTTATATAGATACTTAGCATTTTTCAGTTTATCATTATATAAAATTGCTAGTTCTTTTAAATTATTATTTGTTTATTATTAGGTCATTCAACTTACTACATTTACATATTGCATTGTTGTTCCACTAATTTTATTAAAATTTACTGTACCGTAAGATGAAGATAACTCGTGATCATGGGCTGTGAACTAACGTTTTTGTAATTTTGTGTATTCGTATACCGTCACTTCTGTAACATACATTTCCACCATAGTTCTGAACATGGTCACGAGTTGTCTACATTATAAAACGTAAGTGGGTGCTCCTGTTACACAATATTCACATTGGAAGGCTAACTAAAGCACTTAATTTAGTAACTGCATTAATTGCTTAAGTATTATGTCTGTAACTAATTACTATTTACAAGTAATTAAGTACAATGTGCAACGGTTGCAGCTCCTTACAAAAATAAAAATATGTACCATAATATTGGCGTTTTAAAAGAGTGGCCACAAGTTTTATTGCCCGTTCTTTCTCGTGGTTCTACCTATTGCTTTGTGAACGAAGCAGTAAATGTAAATGTAGAAGCATTAAGTAATTTAATTAAAAAAAATGACGTTTTTAAGCGTCACCTTGTGACCTAGATGAATAAATAATTTTGACTTTGACTTTGACACAATCTCATTAAAAACATATGAAAATTTCAAACAGTTAATAATATAGATACTTTACGTCTAAAAAATATCCAACGCTTGTTATTTTTGCTTTACTGCTAAAATATAAGAAAATGATAACATATAAAGTACGAAAGTCCGGCTCTCCAGTTTCTACATTGTTATTTTCCTGGATCGATAAGACATCGGATATGGGCTCAGTACTCCCCCAATACATTTACACCTCGGCCTTGTAGCATACGCTGAGCTCAGCTCCAATAAGGAATAATGATAAATGTAGGCAGCGATAGCCTAAATAGAATTCTAATAGACTGCCATGCAAAGAGAATTATAATAATAATATTCTACCACATTCACAAAACACTATCTAGTCCCAAACTAAGAAGAGCTTGTACCATGGGTACTAGAGAAAGGATAAACATACTTATATATACTTTTTTTTTAAATACATAGATATTAAGTATACATAGAAACACCCAGACCAAGACAAACATCCATGTTCATGCACACAAATGTTTAACTTGAGTCAGAATCGAACCCGCGACCTTTGCCACCGGCTCGTCAAGTTGAGTTCAAACTCATAGCACACACTGCTGACTTTTTCAAGGTATTTGGCCTCGGAAGGCCTGTTGGTCCCGACTGTCATGAAGATCTTTGACAGTCATTATGGGGAGTCGGTACCCTTAGTACCCGAGTTGTAGTGGTCAGACGGCAGTCGCTCTATGGAAAAGATAATATTATGTCATATTTGGATACAACGGAATGCGGGCTGCAATAAAAAGTATTAAAATCAACTGGAGTTACTCTGGGAATGTAGGAGAATGACGATAGGGTTTAATGTGGAGGTATCTCTTAGTCTCTCACCCGCGTAATGAACTGGAGTTGTGACACTTTGTATTCTTAATCAGTCACCAACAAGAACTATGCAATGTATCTGTGACCATATCTTAAACCAATATAAAAACGCCAAAGACCTTTCACCATACGTTAACAGAACAAATCAACCCTCAAAAGGCACAAAATAAAATTTCAACGCTCCTCTTTAGAAAATCTTCGCGTAGAATCGTCGAGAGATCGGATATCGGGTCGAAACTCGGCCTAAAATAGTCAATTAAGTGGAAACATACCAGGTGCACGTAGTGCCCGAGATACACCGATCGATCAGTTTCCGGACTGAAAAGGTGACAATATCGGGAACTGCGGCCAAGAGTCTATTCTTTGGTCCCATTCGATATTGATCTAGGAAAAATAAGCGAGAGATTTTGCTACGCCGACGGTACTGGGTGACGATGAACAGATCGACAAGCAGGTATGTACACTGACGCAGTCGATGCTAGACAGCTACCACGCAGCATGCCCAGAAACCACTCTACCCTCAACCCCAGGTAAACAACCCTGGTGGGGCGCTGAGCTTGAACGCAAGCGTAAGAAAGTAAGAAGGGCTCTAAACAGGGCAATGAACACAAGAGCGGACGTAGATTGGGACGCTTATAAAGCAGCCAAATCAAGCTACAAGAAATGCCTCAGATTCAGACGCACCATGGGATGGCGAAAATTCTGTGGGAGCATTGAATCTTGCCAACAAGCAAACCGGGTAAGGAAACTACTGGCTAAGCAAGCGATGGTTGCACCAGGTACTCTCCGTAAACCGGATAACACATACACCACATCGGAGGAGGAGAGAAGACACGTCCTACTCGAAACACACTTCCCAGGCTGCGTCCTCACCCCGGTAATAATGTGGCACGATACACATACAGTGGCTACCGAACACGAGTGGAGACACGCAAACACCGTGGTCACAGAAGAAAAACTCCGATGGGCCATCGATAGCTTCCATCCCTTCAAAGCAGCCGGACTGGACGGCATCGTCCCAGGGTTATTACAATGGGGGCAATGGGGGGGGGGGGTGAATCTGTCCGTAAAAAGCTTCTGGCAATCATGAGGATGTACCAAAGACTTGAAGGGAAGACAAACAAATTTTCATACCAAAACCAGGCAAAACAGACTACACCAATGCAAAGTCCTTCAGACCAATAAACCTGACCTCCTTTATGCTTAAAGCCTTGGAAAGGCTCTGCGAGAGGGAACTAACAAGTGGGGCACTTAAGCACTTACCCCTACATGCCGCTAACTTGCATACAGCTCAGGGAAATCGACGGAATCGGCCTTAGATCAGGTCGTGAACCAGATAGAAGCTGATATACAACAAAAAGCATTTGTCTGGGCACCTTCATTGACAAAGAAGGAGCCTTTGACAAGACAAACTTCTCCAGCATAAGCAACGCCCTAGCCAGACTTGGTGTGGATCAGATGCTCATACAGTGGATCCAAAACATGCTCAGCAAAAGGTTAGTGCGCCAGCACGGCGACACCCAGACAGCCTTGATTACAAAAAGTTGCCCGCAGGGCGGTGTTCTCTCCCCGCTATTAAAGAACGTGGTCATCAATGAACTCATAGACAAACTCAACGCGAGATCCTTCTACACAATAGGATAGGCAGATGATCTGACCATTCTCACCTCAGGTAAGGTAACTAGTACAGTGTACGACCTTAACCTACAGGCTCTACGCATAGTAGAGTGGTGGTGTAATGAGTGCGAATTATCAGTAAACCCGACCAAGACCGAACTAGTTATGTTCACACACAAACGCGCGCTGGGTACTTACCGACTACCCAGTTTATTTAATACAGAGCTCAAGCTGTCTACCGAGGTAAAGTACCTGGGTGTCACTCTTGACAGCAAATTGACATGGAATAGACACATGGAAAATAAGCTCAATAAAGCCAGCATCGTCTTCTGGCAGTGCAAGAAGATGATAGATAAACGCTGGGGCCTATTCCCCAAAATTGCCTCAAGGCTCTTCTTCTTTCTCTTAGCGTTATCCCAGTTTCAATCTGGGGTCCGCTTACTAGTTTAACCGGATTTGGCTGAATATTAGCTTTTTCACAGAGCAACTGCCTGTCTGACCTCCGCAACCCGAAGGGATAGCGATATTCCATGGTTTAGACTAGTGTCAGTTTATTTAGAAGGTACTGACGCCCTGTAACGACTGTCAAAGATTTTCATGACAACCGGGACCGACGGCTTAACGTGCTCTCCGAGGCACGGGACAAGCGATCATTAACAATTTAACAATTCTTCTGCTTCAAAAGCTTCAAAGACATCATGCCTAGCGGCCACGGGCCGCATGAAAACTACACCTACAGCAGCACTCGAAGTGTTGCTGGACCTGCCTCCATTGCACATGTTCATACAACAGGAAGCAACGATGTCGGCGGTCCGGCTAAGAGCTCTGAAGCTCTGGAAAGACACTAACACACCGCACACTAGCAAAGAAGTTCCTCTCACACAAGCCATTGGCGACCGAATACCGAAACAATTTGTGTTCAACAAGAAATACAAAATCTAGTTGGATTTTGTATTTCTTGTTGAACACAATTTGTTTTGTACGAGGATCTACACGAAGGAGCGGTTAGCCACAACGAGCTCACGATCTTCACAGTTGGGTCTAAGACGGATACAGGTACGGGTTCAGGAGTATTCTCCGAGGACCTAAACATCAACATCGCGGTACCGCTGGAATCCTCTCAGATAGTAAGGCTGTCCTCTCAGCCCTCAAAAGCCATACTATCACCTCGGCACTCACGCTTGAATGCCACCAGAAACTAACAGAGGTAGGTAAACAAAACAAATTAACACTGCAATGGATCAAGGGCCACAATGGCTTAAGAGGGAATGACGCAGCCGGCGTACTTGCCAGAAGAGGGGCCACTTTAGAGGTGGTGGGACCCGAGCCCATTATTCCTCTCCCTTCTGGTTTTTATCGCAACCTGGTAAGAAATAGGACCAGGACCCAACACAACCAGTCCTGGATTGGTATTGAAACATGTAGGCAGGCCAAGGAGGCTCTTCCCGCAGTAGACGGTAAGATAGCCAAACAAATCCTCCGGCTGTCTAAATAACAACTGCGGACAGTCACGGCCGCCTACACAGGACACAGATTCTTTAATAATCACCTATTTACTATAGTTATCACTGACAGCCCGCTGTGCAGGGCCTGCTCCTCGACTGACCTGAGGTCGCACAGTACAGGCAGCAGTACCTGACCAGATACAGCACCCTGAGGGAAGCAGTGGGCCACATCAAGAGTCTGCTGGCCTTCGTCGAAGAGCTGGGGTGGCTCGAATGACAACACCATTCCCACCCGCACGCAAAATACACGCCAAGACGTGGAGTTGCGGAAACAGCCCGTGCCATCAAGTATCAAGTAACTGGCGAAGTGTTGTGTGTAATACTCCTTTGCCTACCCCATCGGGGATAAAAGGCGTGAAGTTATGTTTTATGACCCATTTAAACCTAATATCTGCGAATTTAATTTCATATTTAGATAGGAGGTTCTGATATCATGTAACGGGTCTATATCACATATATTATCCGTTGAACCGGTTTGTAAATATTAGTATAATAATAATATGTAGATGCGAAATGATAAAGTTTGAAAATATTCATTTTAATCGTAGCCAAATACTCTATATGTAATAAGGGTAATTAATATTTGTTTGATAAACACTATCATTTGTTCTACTTCTGAGTGTAATGTCTATAATATTTGTGTTGTTAAAAATGTGTGATTATGTTTATCGGATATCTTGTTGCAATAGTACTGGCTCCAATTGGTTAAAGATCAGTTGGCATGGATCAGATGACCGTTTAAGTTCTGTTCAAGATGATTGAACTACCGATTCTGACAGTACACGCCTAAAGATTCTTGTCAGTCTTGCAAGAACCAGATCCGATGGCTTTTACGTACCCTCCAAAGCACGGTAACTGCCACAAGCGGTCACCTATAAAAATAGTGACCTGAACAAGCGTTGCTTAAGCTTACCGATTTAATACGAATAGTAAGTGAAGTCACGCTAGTTGTACTTCTTAAAAATCTTAAAACAAAATTAAATAAAAAACATATAAACAGTTTTATCCACACATCTCTGCTGCTCACGTATCCAAATCTGTCGGTTCGGTCTATAACACTGATAGTAACGCCCCATAAGATTTCACAATCGCATCTAAGCATTTCAGTTAAAACTTAAGCTCTAGTTCGATAACTACTGAATCCAGGGCAAATTTAGGAACGATTCTGGGTTTCAATTCGACTACTTTGGAATAGAAATTGGCATACTATGTCAGGAAGTGCATCCTTTGTGATACATGCTTGGAACATAGTATTGTATAGTTATATGACAGTCAAACAGCCTTTCCAGTCCTTTGCTAGACATCAGTTTCTTCAAATTTGCGTCATGATGTGAGTAAATAGGAGGATTTGATCTACTATAACACGCTGGAATGGTATTACATACGGATAGACGTCACGATTATCGTTATTTTTTTCATATTAGATATTTTTGCTTTGTTTATTTTCCTAAGTCACCTCTTACCGCACGCACGGATTGGTATGGTAGTGACACCATACAATTTTATTGAAACGGGTCTTATACGCGATATAAGATAAGAAATATCGCGTATAAGACCCGTTTCAATAAAATTGTATGATGTATACAAATCGCGAAAGTTTAAAATGGTAGTGACACTTTGTGTTCTTACGTTTCGACGTGGTACACACCATATATGGTAACAAGTTGGTTAAATAAAATATTATTCATTTTGTTCTAAATGTGGGTTTGAACTAAGAAACTAGCATTAAAGCAAAAATTAATAATAATAATAATATTCTACCTTTAAAAGCGACAACATTTACAGATACTATGTCTTTAACTCGGAATTTAGAATTAGTTATTATATGGTCGCCCTAATGTAAGCTAGATTTTGGCTGTGTGTAACACTAACCCCAGATGCCTAACTACTTAGGTATTAGTGTTTAAGAAACGACTTGAAATCACATTGGAATTTTTATTTCGGATCTTTACGATTATGGCATCCTTACTTAAACAATTTAGGCGATGTTTAGTCTGGTAACAATTTTCGGAGCTTGGTGTAAAAACTTTTTAGCGGATAAACGTTATTATTATAAGATGTATACAACCTGTTTGAATCGGGAAATAAAATGGTTGTGTTGGGATTGCTGACCGCTTACTGACTAAAACTTATTGAGTAGGCTAGGATTATGGTTGTGCATCGCAGATGGGGGTGTGTGTGGCTCTCCTATACAAGCATTCGGAATGTCTGTTGACGTCTTCTAGGGCAAGCCACGCAAATAGCAGTTAGCTAACTTTGCCGAAACCCCGCCAGATCTGTACCTAAGACCAATGCAAGCTGTTTGAAAAATCGGGCAAAATCATTTATTTACTCTCTTTGTTTCATGTTCCCTTGTATTTTTTTACAATATTATTTTACAATCTCTTTAATTCATTCTAATATTTAGTTTATAGTTTCCATAATTTATCCTTACAAAACATTTCATTGTATTAATAGAAGGTTACCCTTGAAGTTTCAATATTGGTTCATTTTGAATACGTAAATATATTGAGGTTGTAAGATAAAACAATTATTATACCTGAAATTGATATTATACGATATAATTGAGTTCGCGTTCACTGTCTAGTATATCAATTAAATTAGACCCCTATTTAATTAGGTCGAAGTATTTCATTACTAATTCATTTAACATGTATCCATATATAATTGGTAGGTAAAAGCTGTAACCATGGTGCTATGGGATCAGTTTGTTTTAAGGTTGTGAACTATCGTGACGTTTCGGGTTTGATGTCTAGGCCGGTTAAAGTTTATTGAAGGTCTTTGTTGAGATTTTAAGTAACGGAAGATAGTTTTGAAAATATCTGGTCAAATCTATAGTACTTATTTTAAATTGTCATTCAGATTACCACGTACCTTTGTTTGTAGTAACCGATATTTCAGCGCTTGCAACAGTGCCGAAATATCGGTAACTCCAAACAAAGACAATTTAAAATAAGTTTAAATTACCACAAAAGTTTAAATTCCTAAATCTATAGCAGTCATGCAAAGGAAATAATTCTTATGTAACAGAGTATTTAAACCTCAGATTATAGAACTAAAGGCAGATGGAGCGCATTCATCAAACTAAGTGAGGCACGTTGACAGCTATGTGTGCGTGACATTTGGCGACTGCATTGTACGGACATGCGCGTCTATGTGTGTGTAATGTTGCCAAATTATGAATAATCTCCCACAATTTTGCACATAGTTTTGTAATGTTTTTATGGAAGTTTAGATATACTGTTTGTGGTCTTGAATAACTTACTGTATAACTGTAATAATAGATTTCATTACGTATAATATACATGCACCGAAGACAGTGAACATTAATGAAAGCGACGTACACTATACAAGTGAATAAAGACCAATCCTCTCACCCATGTAAAGGTATTCATAAACAGGCGAAATTTTGTCAAGCACACAATAAAGAATAAGTATTATGATTTGAAGACAAAAATAATTTTACTATACATAAAAACATAAATATTAGAAGCGCAAACTCATGGATATGATTGTTTATTCTGCCCATTCTAACGTACGGTTCTCAAGCCTGGTCACCTACCCGGCTTTATATTTGGGGGAAGCCTTTGTCCCGCAGTGGGACAGCGTAAGCTATAAAAAAAATGAATGCCTTCAATCAATAATTTGTGTTTCTACACATTAAGTACTTACATGAATATTTGGATCATATAGGGATCGAACCCAAAACAATATATACACAATGGCAAGCCTATAACAATATTTGCTAATAAAGATATATCTAAAATATACTTTTATAATATGTTAATATATTTTTCATTAACATGACAATTCTTATTACATAATTATTACATAATGAATAATTGACAAGTGTATTTTCCATAATTCAGGGAAACCGGCGTCGACGTAACGCCTTTTTCCCGACGTAAACTGGCAACACTTACACATTTTTTACAGAAATACGATTTTATCGCAATTAAATTATGAAACAGTCAAATAATCCATAAATAACTGTGAAAAGATATTATACCTTTCTCAGTTTTTGCTTTTGGAAACAACTTTCACAATATTTAAAAACACATGACGGCATTTTATGAATTTATATTATAAGTTGAGTTGATCGGGGCGCGTGAACTGTACGATGATTCGTATCGCACTGAGCCGGATTTGTATGCGTTTTTCAATTCGTATTTGCTTTAGTAGCCGCACGAAACTGTTCCGCGCGCTTCATTTGATTCTTGTTCATAATCTGAGATTTAAACTTTCAATGTAAATTTCAATAAAAACATGTTTTTTTAATAATTAGATAATTATAATGTTAATCGAAATATACTCATATCTAGTTTTGAGATGCCGACATTTACGGTTTGCTTGAACGCGCTAATCTCAGGAACTACTGGTCCGATTTGAAAAAATCTTTCAGTTTTAAATAGCCCATATATCGAGAAAACCTATAGACTAACATCACGCTATGAGCCACGTGAGTGGAGCAGTAGCCTTAAATAACGCGGGTGTAACCGCGGGCTCATCTAGTTATAATATACAAATAATTTATAAAACATAGATTTTATGTAGGTTTGTATATATAAGCCCAAAAACTGTCGTATTTGTTTAACGGATTCTGATGGCGTTCTGAAATAAACTATAGTACTATTTCTATGACGTACTAAACGCATTTTGAAGTGACATATATGTGATACATACATCCATACATAACGTCACGTCTTTTATCTCTGAAGGGGTAGGCAGAGGTGTATTTCTACACCCACTTTTCGCCAGATATACTTTAGTCCCAGGTAATAAGGGGCGAGCCTATTGCGGTACCGGGCACATTTCCAGACTCCGTGCTGCTACTGAGAATTTCGTGACAGAAAAACCCAATAACACTGCCCGACCCAGGAATCGAACCCGGGACCTCCCGATCCCACGCGCACATTTATGCCGCGAGACCAACGAGGCAGTCGTATAGGGTTTGATGTCGAGTTTTCCGTCTCTACGCAAAGATGGTATTTGCATCGTGTTATCCCTTACTACGGAATTCAATATTCGAATTATAGATAGATCTGTAGATTTTAGATTCGTTTTTGACAGTTTTTGACATACGCTTCATACAAAATATGTCAAACACGAATCTAAAATCTACAGATCTATCTATAGTTCGAATATTGAAAATGGCCGTTAGTCGCCTCTTACGAAACCCACGAGAAGATCACACGGCAAAAAATAAATATTATATTTCTTGAAAATATACCAAGAAATGTAGAGTATGTTTTGTCTACGTAACTCGTACTTCCTTCAATAAAACAATTTTTTGCTGAATTAGGTAAAGCTATCAACAAAAGCAATATAATTGACAATAATAAACATAACTATCAAACGATGTAACAACATTCCTTCTTTAAGTGAAAGGGTGCATTTGTAAGAAAACCTACTTTTCACCTCAAATTTTTTACGCATATTTTACGGTTTTATTTAGCTTGACCAGTTTATTTGTTTGTTTGGGTCAAATTTACAACAAAAATATGTCTTGTGTTGTTGATTGACTTGATTGAATCGCGAAAAAATGTGTAATTTTATGATTATGGTCTTAATATTGTACTTAACAACTCGGCAAAAATAAAGCTTGATGGTATTACTGATACAATTCCTTTCATCTTGATGCTTCCTTAGTTGGGCCCCTTGATGGCCCTTGGTTACTTTCCTTGATGCCACCTTGGTTATAGGTCGCGCCACACAAGTTAGCGGATGTTAAATAAGCTACAAGCTGCGCAATATCCAATCAACGCGGAGCTTTATGTGAGGTTCAGTCAGGATTGGATATTGCGCAGCTTGTAGCTAACTTCACATTCACCAACTTGTGTGGCGCGGCCTATACGTCCCTTATTATTTTCTGGTTGCTTCCCTTGATGCCTCGCCTGATATCCACTGGTTGTCTTTGTATATTTTTTTACTCGTCTAACCTGTTATGATGATCGTGGAGTGAGTGGGTCAGTTGTCGGTGACTAATTATTTTTCACCAAAGATGGCACACAACTGACACAACCGATTTTAATCGTGTACAAAATTCGAATAGTTCACTCGAGTTGATATATACTACTCAAAACAAAATAAGGGCCACTAGTTTATTTACATTTAAGTGCACTTTAGTAAACTGAAAGTGACTGATAAGTAGCATTATATTGATATTACGAACTCTTTGGTGTTTGATCTCTTTTATGCTGGTGTTCGTGTTCCTAATTTGAAAAGTATTGTTCATCATTCCAAGAAAAAAAAAAAATGTTATTTTTCTTCGATTGTCTTCCTAACTTGTCTCGGTTATTTTAGGAAAAAAGTTTTACTTTTCAATTTTAATTGATTCATTTATCATCTTGCGTTAATCATGCCACCATTACGAAGGCACATGGATAGAATTACGGCAACCAGAGCCATTACTATGATTCAAGAAGGCCGTTCTCATCGTTACGTGGGTTTGCAGTTGGGATTTTCTTGAAGAGCTGTCCAAAATGTATGGAATTGCTTCCTAGAGACCGGCAGTGCTGCCAGGAGTGCTGCCAAGAGGTGCAAACTGAACTGGCTTAGCTTTTGTTTGACAAAAACTTGACGAAACCCTAGTCTATTCTAGTACAGAAATTAACCGAAATCGCGTAGACTTTGTAGGATAAATTCATTCTAACATTGCAGCAACAAATGCTATGCAATTTGGGTCTAGGTTTGGGAACACAGTGTGCCTAGTGCCTAGTTTTGGTTGGTTAGGTGCGACTGTATGTAGGTAATTCAAGTAACTAAATAGGTTATGTTAGGTTCTCTTTTGACCCTTAACCCAAAAATAGGAGCCCTGTGAAGCAGGGCTCCGTCAACTTAGTTTATATTATATTATATCAATAAGTAGACTTTATGTCCAATTAAATAGTTTTTAATAAACTATTTTTGGGTTAAGGGTCAAAAGAGAACCTAACATAACCTATTTAGTTACTTGAATTACATACAGTCGCACCTAAAAAACCAAAACTATGTTTGAAAATATCTTGACAAAGGCTTATCTATTTGAGTGAATATGAATCATACTGTACTAGGTTTTGTACGTGTATTTTCTTTGAAAATATCAAGGCAAAAATCTAATCCATTTGAGTCAATTTTTTTACTGAGATAGATTAGGTATTGTCGTGTAATATGCATAAACAAAAGCTATTCTATTAGAGTCTGACTCGTGACTCAAATAGTATAGGCTTTGTTAATACGCGACCCGGTTCAGGTAGAGTTCGTGTAACAACGGCGCACGAGGATCGGTTCATCCAACTAAGTGCTCGTCGTGATCGTACAGTTACGGGCCGTAAATTACAACACCGCCTACGGCTGGCAACGGGTACCCGTGTCAGTGATCAAACTATACGTAATCGATTGCACGAAGACCAACAAATGTCAAGACGACGAGTTGTTCTAATTCCTCTGACCAGGGTTCAACGTGCAAACCGTTTAAGTTTCTCCCGTCAGTATTTGAACTGGTGGATTAATCAGTGGGGCAAGGTGCTTTTTACAGACGAATGCAAAGTAAAAATTTTCAATGATGATCGGCGTGTTAGGGTGTCGAGACCACGCGGCGAGTGGTTTACGGAGTCCTGCATCCACGAAGTTGACCGTTTTGGTGGTCCGAACGTAATGATTTGGGGTGGGATTAGTTTACACGGTAAAACCGAGCTCCATTTTACCATTTTTAATGCGGGTACCGTAACTGCAGAACGTTACATCGAGGATGTCATCAGGCCTCAAGTGAACCCATTTGCACAGCGAGTGGGGCCTGGATTCATCCTGAAGCAAGACAATACCCGTGCACACACAGCTCGATCGACCCAAACTGTCCTAGAAGGGTCTCATATTGAGGTATTACCATGGCCAGCTAACAGTCCGGATTTAATTCCAATCGAGCAATTGTAGGACCAATTGAAACGAAGGGTTAGAGTAAATGAGCAAGGGGTCTACAATCAACAGCAGCTGATTGACGCTTTAAAACGTGCCTGGGAAGAGATTCCAGATGAAAAAGTGAGAAATTTGATCCAGAGTATGCACACAAGGCTTCTGGAGTGTATTGCTAAGAGAGGAGGACATACTCGTTACTAAGAAGAAGAAACAAAAGTGACAAGAACAGTATTTTGTATTTTTTCGGTGATTTCTTTTGTTCATGTTTTTCATTCAATATGGCCAATTTCATTATGGACTTAAAAAACAATTCCTGATCATTATTTTATACAATTGTTAGCCTATATTATAACCAATAACATTATTTTGTAGTTACATAAGTTAAATAATTGTCTTTATTGTTTTCATGGTACAGCAAAAAATCTTAGTGGCCCTTATTTTGTTTTGAGTAGTATATATATGTATATATTTTTTTAATTATTCTTAATTTTTCAAAAACAGCTCAGCTGATTTCGATAAAATTTAAAGGGACCAACATTGAAGTATGACCTATAAAAAAAGAACCATTGAAAACGGTTCCTTATTGGCGGAGTAATCCGCGAAATAAATATACAAAAAAACATACAGTCGAATTGATAACCTCCTTCTTCAAGTGGATTATAAATCAAATAACTTTGACTTGCAATATAATTCTTAAACTACTTGTACGATTTAAATGAAATTTGGAAATGTACCTCGTCATACGATATTCTCTTAGTAAGGTATTAAACATTCAGACGTCTAGGTTATCCATATGGGCTAAATTGCACCTGGATCCCGACATCCTAAGATCGGAGATAGTAACGGCCATCGGATCGTTAAAAACTAACAAAGCGCCAGGTCTGGATCAAATTCCAGCTAAAGTGTTGAAGGCTCTGGGTGAAAAAGGTGTTGACACACTGCACAACATCTGCAACCACGTATAGTGGAACGGCAAGTGGCCCAAGGCCCATAAAAAGGTTCGACCAAAAAATGTGATAATTATCGCACACTCACTTTAATATGTCACGCAAGCAAAGTCCTGTTAGACATCATAAACAACCGGGTCCGGTATTATCTTGACTGGCAGATCCCGCTAGAACAGGCCGGTTTTGTCAAGGGAAAAGGCACGCGTGTACAAATATTAAACGTCAGGCAAATTGTGGAAAAATGCTACGAGTTCGACACACCTGTCATAATGTGCTTCGTCGACTATAGTAAGGCGTTTGACTGTGTCAACTGGGACTGTCTATTTTTATTTATTTAGGTTTGCTAACAATTGTAACAGTCATACAAGCAAATATTATAAACATCTTACGATCTAGAGTAACAGTTACATCCAATTATAAGCAAACACCACTTCCACTTACAATAACAAACATAAGTAAGTATTAATAACAAGTTAAAAAATTGGGCAAGTGCGAGTCGGACTCGCGCACGAAGGGTTCCGTACCATCATCTATAAAAGAAAATCACGTTCGTTGTATGTATAAAATACTTTATAAGTTTCTACCTGTTTATTAAGATCGAGTAACAAATTGCTTAAAAATTACGTTTGTTGTATGGGAGCCCCCCTTTATAATTAACTTTTATTAAATTTAATTATTTATTTTGAAAGGTAATATACAACTACATATTCTGTGAAAATTTAAAGCGTCTACCTGTTACAGTTAGTAATTTTGAGCAAAAATACGAAAAAAAACAGGTTTTTTGTATGGGACCCCCCTTAATATTTTAATTTTTTTAATTTTTAGTATTTGTTTTTATAGCGGCAACCGAAATACATAATTTGTGAAAATTTCAGCTTTCTAGCTATCATGGTTTATGAGATACAGCCTGGTGACAGACAGACAGACAGACAGACAGACGGCGGAGGCTTAGTAATAGGCTTCCGTTTTTTACCTTTTAGGTACGGAACCCTAAAAAGTACGGATTACAGTTCAGTTTTTTTTACATAGCATACCTTTTCTTGATACAAAAATTCGCCAAGCATACAGAAATACATTTATAAGAAAGTATTACATTTTATAGTTTTGCGATATTTAGTAAGAGAATCAGCAAATATATCAACATCGTGATTGCAGAGGTTAAGTAGCTTGCACATGCGAGGGACAGGAGAGGTAGAGCCTGAAACAGTTTTTCTGGGTGGCGGATAAAGGAGACTGATGTATACTCTAGGATATTTGTATGGCACTCTAAAATTTATTCTATGAAGGAGTTGTGTACAGTCAATTTTGTTGCGGACAAGTTTATATAAGAAAACCAGGTCTAAATATTTTCTTCTCTTTTCAAGTATTTCCATCCTGTATTGTTTAAGTTTATCCTGATAAGAAACCATTCTTGGGAAACGCGGGGGCGACAAGTGCCACAGAAATCTTTTTTGAATTCTTTCTAGCCTGAAAATATGAACGGCATGATGCGGTCGCCAAACTACACTACAGTATTCTAAATGACTTCTCACAAAACTAATGTATAACAAAAATGTTGTATGAGGCTTGCGAAAATCCTTTCCATTTCTTACAATAAAGCCCAGTGATCTAGATGCTTTCCTAATGATCATTTCCAAATGAGGTACAAAGGTTAACTTTTTGTCTAACAAAACGTCTAAATCTCTAACACAATCACATTCATTTAATTCTACGCCGTTGATCGAATATTTTGATGTTATTTGGTCAATCTCACGAGTAAACTTCATAAACTGACATTTATTTGGATTCAATTGCATACCATTGTTATGACATCATATAGACAACGAATCCAGATCTTTCTGAAGAAGTAGGGCCACATTAAGTGACTCTACAGGTTTAAAGATTTTAAGGTCATATGCGAATAGCAGCGCAGGGGTGAAAGCAGTCCGGCAGGTCATTGATAAACATACATACATACATACATAGATTCACGCCTGTTTCCCGGAGGGGTAGGCAGAAACTACGGAGCGCCATTTGCAACGATCTTGACATATCTCTCTTGCTTCATTCACTCCCATCAGATTCCTCATGCATGCTCTTCTGTTCAGGGTGCTTCTAACCTGTCCTGTTTTTAGGATGTCTCCAATCTGGTCAGAGAACGTCCGCCTAGGTCTTCCCCTTCGTCCTGTCCCTTCCACACTTGCCTTATATATCTGCTTGGTCAGTCTTTCATCATCCATCCTCTCCACGTGTCCAAACCATCTTAGCATACCTTTCTCGATGCTTGTCACTACATCTTCTTTTACCCCACAACACTCTCTTATCACACAATTCGTTACTCTGTCAGTCAAAGAAACACCACACATACTTCGCAGTGCTCTCATTTCTACAGCATTCATTCTACTTTCATGACTCTTCTGCCATACCCAACTATCACTGCCATACATAAGATTAGGTACTAACACCCCTCTATGGACAGCCAAACGTGCCTTTTTGGACACGTTTTGGCTATTCATAAACGCCTTCAGAGCTCCATTCACTCTATTACCTGCATTAACTCTTCTTTCAATATCTTCTACGTACCTACTTACCATCTCTTGTAAACAGCGTACCTAAATATACAAACTCATTCACTTGCTCCACTCGCTGTCCATCGATCATAACATTACAAGCCGTAACGCATTCCTCCTTTTCAAAAACCATAACTTTCGTTTTACTTACATTTACTTTCATTCCCTTCCTCTCTAACGCACCATGCATGATTGTTACCATCTCCTGCAACTCCTCCGCTGAAGACGCAAGTATAACCTGATCATCAGCATAAAGGAGGCATTTGACAAGTAACTCATTCATCCTTAATCCACAGTCAATATTTTTCAAATCTTGCAAACACTTGCACTATTATCATTTATACTAATAACGTTTGCCTTAACAACTCAACAGTGATAACTTTTATTTGCCATAAAATGACTTTCTATAACAACATATATCACAATAATTAGTTTCCATAAGTAACACATCTCATAATCGACTCTTGACATAATCAAAATTTGATATAATTATGAAAATAATACATAATATTATTAGGTCGAAATTAATTATCGTTAACACCCCGACTCAGTGCAATCCGACTCGGATAGGTTAGGTTAGGTTAGGGTTCTCTTTTGACCCTTAACCCAAAAATAGGAGCCCTGCGAAGCAGGGCTCCGTCAACTTAGTCCACATTCTTCACACTAGTTTAATAAACTGAAGTTGAATTAATTATCGTTAACACCCCGACTCGGTGCAATCCGTCTCGGATAGGTTAGGTTAGGGTTCTCTTTTGACCCTTAACCCAAAAATAGGAGCCCTGCGAAGCAGGGCTCCGTCAACTTAGTCCACATTCTTCACACTAGTTAATAAACTCAAGTTGAATTAATTAAAAATTAATTAGGGTGCATAGGGTTCTCACCAAGAACTTAGGGTCCCAAGGCAACCTCACCTGCAAGTGGTGCACCTGCCGATCAACGGACGAGGCTCTAGCAAACAAAATGTCCCAATAAGCGGCAATAGGCTCGCCACCTATTACGTGGGATCAAAACACTGGCGAAAGATGCGTTTAATATGCCTCTGCCTACCCCTTCGGGGAAACAGGCGTGAGTCTATGTATGTATGAATTAATTATCGTTAACACCCCGACTCAGTGCAATTCGACTCGGATAGGTTAGGTTAGGTTAGGGTTCTCTTTTGACCCTTAACCCAAAAATAGGAGCCCTGCGAAGCAGGGCTCCGTCAACTTAGTCCACATTCTTCACACTAGTTTAATAAACTGAAGTTGTTCAACTTCAGTTTGTTCTCTATTTCCTTCTTAGATTATGGAAAACGAAAATTATAGCAAATACATTTATGGATTTAAATTATTATGACACTTGATCGATTATGACTAATGGAATTAGTGAAAGTCATTTTATGTCATTTCACGATTATGACAACTGAAGCGTTATTTCTAATGAAATTATGGCAAATACCAGTATGGCATATGAAATTATGGCATTATAAATTATGGCAAACATTAGTAAACCCTTGTATGGCGCAGACACATGGTACTTGAAGAAAGATGACCGTGATCGCACTGATACTTTCGAGATGTTGTGCTGGAGGAAGATGCTGGACATCCCCTGGACAGCACACCGCACCAACGTATCGATCATACAGGAGCTCAAGATCCAGACGAGGCTTTCCACCATCTGCCTGCGCAGAGTTCTAAAGTACTTCAGGCACATTGCGAGGAAAGACAGTGATAACTTCGAAAAGTTAATAATCACTGGCGAAGTGGAAGTAAAAAGACCGAGAGGCAGAAGCCCAAAACGTTGGATCGACCAGATCCGCACGACTCTTAACACCACGGTATCGTGTACCGTGGTGTTAAGAGTCGTGCGGATCGCTCTCCACTCGGCAGCAGATAGGAATAGATGGCAGGAAGTGGTCCGCAATAGACTGTTTCCACGAGGTGGTCACGACCCTCAGTATTGAGGAAACCGACGCGAGAAGAAGGTTATCCAATCTCAAGTAAATAGGTAGGCAGGTATCTTCTGCGTTAGTGTGCTACAGCCTCGACAACATATTTGCTTAACATCAGGCAGTACGTAGTAAATCGATATGGTTAGAACAAAAATGCCAACTCAATTATGACTGTAACAAGCTTTTTTTATCCTGGATAACGCTCGTATTTAACCTTACCGAAGCCATTCAGGCCATTTTCAAGTATCTGTAACTTCGTTCCGGATAAAGCTGAACATTTTTATCAACAGAAAATCTTTATAATAGTAGATTGTATGACAAGGGAGCAAAATGGTATTTTTACGGCGAGGGCGCTACTTTGAACCACGAGCGAAGCGAAGGATTCTAACGTAGAATCCTGAGCGCAGCGAGGGGTTCAAAATACATTGCCCGAGGAAAAAATAATTTGCTCTCGAGTCATATACTCTACTTTCCATCCCCTTTCTATGAGAAAATAAGTAAGAGACGGTGTGTTCGCGACAGACATTAAAACTATGACAGTGAATAGTGTATTCGAAACCGCGAGTGAAAATCGTTAAAATCAGTGTTATCTAATCGTGCGGTACACCGGGTTCGGTTCCCGGACGTGTCAAAACGTTAAAAAATAGCTAAAATAGTGTAAATGGTTAGATTGTTAATATACAACAACTATGTAATACATGAACATTAGTCTTAAACTTGTGCTAACTGTAGGGACCTTAGATATCGAATCATAAATAGCGTTATCAGTAGTGACAGATAAGAGTTAATGCTTCATAAAACAGCTGTTTGTTTACATATTCGTTTCATAGTTTTATAAGTGTTTTTTAGCTTCGTATAGACTTGAAATCATGTCTAGATACCTTTTTATTGCTAGTTATTACCTTATATAGTTAAAATAAGCATAATAACAAACATTCGTATGTTTATCATAAAATTTGTTTACTTACGATAGTATTTACTTAAGAAATTCTGTAATTTTTTTTATGCTTCAAAGTTATTTATTTATTTATTTATTTATTTATTATATACTTTACTGTACACCTATAAAATTATTATATAGCATAAACTTAAACTATAAGAAAAGTACAGTGGGCGGCCTTATCGCTAAAAGCGATCTCTGCCAGGCAACCTTTGGATGGATATGGTTTGCAGAGGAAAATAATGGTGGTTGTAGGCGTACCAAATAAATATATTATAAATATATATTTATAATATATATATATGTATAATATATACATAAATACATAATAATATTACATCAATACTTATATTCGAAAATTTTAATCATAATTTTATAATATATATACCTCTGCAACTAAACATATATACATCTCAACATATATACATACATCTAAATAATCATACTAAGTATAATATTATATATAAACACGACTTATAATGATATAAATTATTATAGTAGAATGATAGCTTACCCTACAAGGACAGATAGTGTTCCTTTACCATCGCTTTAAACTTCGTTACTGTTTGAGCCTGCCTAATAGGTAGCGGTAGAGCATTCCACAAACGTACAGCAGTAATAGTAAAGGACTTATCAAAAAAGCTCGTGGAATGTCCCGGCATTTTCAGTTTTAAATTTTCTGATGACCTCAAAAACTTATTATGTGTGTCATGTAGGTACTCAAATCGACCTTTAAGATAGGAAGGAGTTGAAGGGTTAAACAATACATTGTACAGTAAAGTAAGAATGTGAGCATTCCGGCGATGACGTATGGGTAACCACTTGAGTTGCGTTCGAAATTGTGAAACATGATCATATTTGCGTAATCCAAATATGAATCGTATACAGACATTTTGGAGGCGCTCAAGTTTGTCAAGTTGGTTTTCGGCGAGATCTAGATAGCTGACATCCGCATAATCGATAATGGGTAAAAGAATCGAGTTGGCAAGCGCAATTTTGGTGGCAGTCGGAAGAAAGTTCCTCAATCTTCTCAGCGAGCTTGCTGAAGCAAACACTTTTCGACTTACTTCTTGGATCTGTGGTCCCCAAGTAAGAGCAGAGTCGATCGTAACACCCAAATTCTTGACTTTGTCCCGTATGTGAAGTATGGTACCATCAAAAACAATATCAGGGAGCTGCGACCAGTTTACTTTTGACACCAATTTGGGGCTACCAACAATAGTGACCTGCGTTTTAGAGGGGTTAACTTTCAGCCCAAATGATTTGCTCCAACTGCAAATTTGTGCCAGGTCACTGTTAATTACATTAATGGACTGTATTATCTGCGCTAATGGTGACTGCGTATAAATCTGGAGATCATCTGCATAAAGGTGGTAGGAAGAGCGAAGATTGTTAGAGATAGAATTTATAAAAATTGCGAAGAGTAATGGAGACAACACGCCACCCTGGGGCACACCAACAGTTATGTTACACCAAGCAGAAAATGTATCCTCAATGCGAATACGCTGTCGGCGGCCACACAGGTAACTACGAAGCCAATCAATCACTGTTGGAGATATGTTAAGAGAGCGAAGAACACCAACTAGAATCTCAAAGTCCACTGTATTGAAGGCGTTACTGAAATCTAACAGTGCAAGAATAGTGAGCTTTCCGCCTTCCATACCGGACCTGATGTCATCCGTAATATTGACAAGGGATGTGACTGTACTATGACCTGGGCGGAAACCAGATTGGAAGGGATTAAGGAGATTATTTCTGCAGAGGAATGAATTAATTTGGTCATGGACTAGGCGTTCGAGGACTTTGGATAGGAATGGTAGTATGGAGATGGGACGATAGTCGGCAAAGGATGAGGGATGACAGGTTTTTGGTATGGGAGTAATTTGGGCGTCCTTCCATATCGATGGAAATACCATACTGGACAAGGAGTAATTAAGGATGTGGGAAATTATGGGTAGGATTATATCGAGGATAGGAAGGAGCATATTACGGCTGACACAGTCGCTACCAACTGCGTTGGAAGTGATTGAGATTATGCTCTTCTTAACATCACAATCAGAGACTTGATTAAAGACAAAAGGTGAATAACTAGGGGTTGGCAGAGATGAAAGATAGTCAATTGTATGTGCCTTAGTAGTCCTGTCAAAATTGGACGAGGCAGAGAAATGTTGATTGAGCAAATCAATATTGAGGTCTTTAGGATTGATGTCTTGACGTGATTTGCCTACCCCCAGGGTCTTTAGAAATTTCCAAACTTTTGCTGGATCTCCGTTTTTTACAGAATCGTGGATATGTTGGCGTTGTGCGTCCCTACACACCTTATTGCAGTGATTCCTAATCTTGACATATTGTTGCAAGTTATGTGCATCAGGCCTAATTTTGTACCTAAATTTAGCTGCCGCTTTTTTACGTATAAGCTGTTTTATATTGTCAGTGAGCCACGGAGAGGGAGGATGTTTGATTTTCACCGGACGAATTGGCGCATGCTTATCATAAAGTTTAATTATTTGATTGGTGAAGAAATCGACTTTATCATCAACTGATTCATAGTGAGTAACTGGAGTCCAGTCTACATCACTTGCATCTTTACGTAAGCTATCAATGTCCATGCCAGCAAAATTGCGCTGCATAAGTATTTTAGGCTTACTCTTAGGTGGACGGATTTTGTATGAAATAAATAGAAGGTCGTGATAGGAGAACATGTCTGCTGGGTATTGCCCATGCACAGAAACATGTTCTCTTGAAGAGACCATGATAAGGTCAAGAAGTGAAGGATTAGAGTTTGGAAAATGATGAGTAGCGTTTGAAGGCAATATCGACAAGTTACAGGCAGTGGAAGTGGAAAGAAGAGAAGAAGAGCGAGCATCGTTCTTGAGTAAGCAAGTATTGAAATCACCCATTATGATTGTGTGACTGTAAGAGGGCATAAGATTGACCAATAAGGTTTCGAAACTCTGGAAGTAATCTATACGTAGGGAAGGACAATAATATACGCCGAGCAGGACCTTAGTGTGGTTTAGTATAACTTCGAGAAATAAGTGTTCGCCGGCGTTTGGTGGCGGTGGCTGTGCAGACATACTAACATTTGTATAGGAGATATGTGAGCGTAGATATATGGCAACGCCACCACCGCCCCCAACCGCTCGATCATTTCTAATGAGTTGAAAGCCGGGTAGGGAATATGAAGTAGAGGGGAGGCAAGGCTTAAGCCATGACTCAGAAACAAGGATAGCATGAATATTCTTACAGTCAAGATTGGCCAGCATATCAGGGAAATGTGCCGGTATGCTTTGGGCATTGATATGAACAGCATTAAAATTTTTGGGTACATCAGAAAACTGAGAATTGAGGCTATCGGCTAGTGAAGGTATACTGGTAAAACTATCGTCTAAGCTACATGTCGAATAAAAGCTATCAGTATCACTTATATCACATAATGAATCAATCGTGAATATATAAATACACAATACTTAAATAATATAAATAAGAAAAAAAAATATATCTAAATAAAAAAAAAAAAAATTTACTTATTTACAATCATATACCACCTGCCAGTTGTGCTAACAGACGAAAGAGAAAAAAAAAAAAAAAAAAAAAAACAAAAGTTTTGGTATGATGATACAATGAAAAACATCGGTCCGGGCAAGAAGAACAGTGAATACAATACAAAATATATTGGAAAAAGAAAACATGAATATAAAATTATAATTATGTATACAGATAATTAAATTTAAAGCGATCATAAGAAAATAAAACAAAAATAATTAACGAAAAGGCTCATATCCAAACAGTAAGGAAAAAAAAAAGTGACAGTTGACGGTGACATATGTGACAGATGGTCATCATGAGAAATTGTGAAAGAAAATAGCAAGCACCGGCAAAATAAAAATAAAAGCTGTTTAAAATATCTTATTAAGGTGGAAAATGATTTTATAGTGGGTATAAGCGAAAACAAAAGTGTACTAATACTTACTAGTCACTACCCGGACCGGAAATCTTACATAACAACAAACTAAGTTTGCTTTTTCTGAGCAACTGTGCGTTTTGGTTTGGTAGTCTGCTTCGGGACGGTGGGAGGCTTCTCCAGTTCCTTCTGCTCAATCTTATGTAGCTCGCCTATGCTAACTACACGATGACGCGAGCCTTCCGATGCCAGAATATGTATGACGCCGTCCTTTGTCCAGCAATTCGACACACCAAACTTTTGACGCGCGGCCATAAATGTCTCATGCCGCTGCTTTGTGAGGAACTCCGAAACAGTGATACCGGAGCCCTTAAACTTAGTCTTGCTGAACCACACACCATCACGAACAGAAGTGGTAGTAAATTTCACAACAATGGGCCGGGGCTTGTGATCAGCTGATGGACGTCCCATTCTGTGACAGCGGCGGATGTCAGTAGCTGCCACGTCCGTTTTAAGATGCTGCTTGACAACACCTATCACCACCTGAACCGTGTCCTCCGCCTTGTCCTCTGTCACACCGTGCAGCAGCAAAATCTTCCTCCTGGATCTCATTTCCATGGTGTCCACTGTTCGCTCCAGGATCTCAATTTGGCGTTGGAATCCATTGAGTGCCTCCATAACAAAAGACTTAAAGGAGTTGTACTCGGTAGTCACAGATGTCATTGATGGAGTGCCTTGTGATTTTGGGAGCTCCGCCTCGAAGTCCGCCATCCGCTTCAGGAACACTTCCCTTAAACTGCTGATGGATTCTTGCAGTGATTCAGCCATTGTCACAGTGTTGTTGGTGAAGTGAGAAATGTGTGTTTCTTAGAATGTGGATAACACTACACTGGCAGGTATTTGTTGTTTTTAATGATTTAGTAGCATTAAAATTGTTTAATTGATTGTTATACTATTTTATTTCAATTTAAAATGCAGAGCTCTAAATTTTTGGTGTTAGTGCTACAACTACCCACAGCAGAACTCCAGTTATCATGTAAAATGTTCGAATTGAATAAAGATATTTTCATGGTGTTTGTTTTAATAGATGCCCCATATAGTTGCACACAACGGCCTACCAAAATTATATATATAAATTTAGTATACGATAGTTTTTCAATAGAAAATATAGTGGGCGGGCTCTTGTGTGGCAGCATTTTTTGGGAGTTTTTATGGAATAACTTAGTGACGCTAATAGTTAGGTTTAGGTATTGTATACCAATAGATAGAACTTAATGAGACCTATCTAACGATGTATAGAACATGTATGTATGTATAATAGGATCGAAACATACGTAATATTTGTACTGTTTTTGAAATAAAAATAAACGACAGATTCTCTGTGCACGTGTTCGGTGCGATGGTCGTCGATAAGGTAAAGTTTCGAGGTACTTAAGCGACCATGTATTCGGCCAGTTGTTGGTGTCTCAACCACCATCTTGTGACCTATGTAACCATCAAGCACCGCACACCTGAACAGCATCGCTCTCAACGTATGAAGATGTTTCATTTCTGAACCCCTACACATCGAAGCCATACAGTCCACACACATAGAAGAACACGCATCGTCGTAGGCACACGTCAGCAGCACACTACCAGCGCACTGTAGCGGACTAGCAAAGGTTCGATTCATGGCATCCGTTACATTTGTTGGTCGCTTCGAGCCGGATTGAAGAATGCCTACGACGCGTTCAAGAGGTCGTGCTCCCGAGGTCGCCGGGGGAGCGGCCGGCGCCGGGCCTAGTTCCAGTACCCCTGCCCGCGCCGCCGCTGCCCGCAACCCAGCCGCCGCGGTCGTCCGTCACGACGGGCCACCGCGATCGCCGTCGACAACAGTCGGGAGCGACGCGCCGCCGCCGGCCCCCCCCGGCCCCGCGGGGAGGGACGAACGAAACATCACTCAAGACGCAAGGGAGCGAGCAGAGGTGCAGTCGAAAAATGAAGATGGCAAGGAAAGGACGTTGCAACCATCCGATAGATCGAGCGTTTGTACAGCGCAACATAGTATAATAGAAAATAGAGATAGAAAGAAGCCAACAAGGGAACGCGACCAACGCTCAGCAGCTACGGGACGCTCCAATAGAAATGTGATGTTGGCTCGAGAAGAAGTTTTGAAGATAAAACTACAGTTAGCACAGTTAGCACTACAGAAGGCTGAAGAAGAGGCGGACTCCGATGACTACGACGAGGATGGACAGTCGAAATAAGACTACGTACGTTCATGGTTGGAAGAGGCTCCGGAACCCCAGCCCGGCCCCGAAGATATAGAAGTGATATCGGCGTCCCACTAAGAAGAGGGACGTCGACGGGGCACAGAAGATAGAAGATGGACCGCCCTCACAGAAGATGGACGTTCATCAACAGGGAGGTGATTCGCTGAAGCCGTTCATCACGGATCTCACCTCCGCGATCGCCGCGCTCGCCGATAGGAAGCCACCGGACACATCGATAGTTGCACCACACCCGGCGGTTTCGAAAGTCATCATGACGCTACCGACGTTCGGCGGCGCGCACACCGAGTGGCTGTCGTTCAAGGCGATATACGACACCACCAAAAATTTCTTCAACGACGTGGAGAATACAGCGAGACTGAGAAGAAGTCTCAAGGGAAGAGCGTTAGAAACAGTTAGCTCTGAACTGATTGGGCATGCGCGACCAGATGAGATTATGAAGGAGTTGGAGCTGCAGTTCGGACGACCAGACTCGATCGCACAGGCAGAGACGGACAAGCTGAGGACCCTGCCGCGCTGTAGCGAAGCACCCAAGGACATATGCGCGTTCGCGAGCAAGATTAGAAGCGGCGTCGTCACACTTCGTGCGTTGAAAAAGGAACACTACCTCATCAATGCGGAGCTAGTGCGCGTGTTGACCGAGAAGCTACCGAACTCGCTACGTGTGCAGTGGTACAAGACGTATACCGAGAAGTGCCAGTCGAAGCCGGACCTCAGCCGATTCAGTGACTTCGTGACAGAGTACGCGCGTTACTGTAGCGCGTTCGCGCCGGCTGAGAACATCACCGATGGGCCGCCAAGCAGACGTACCGTGCAGAGGACGTACACGGCGACGGCGACGGAGAAGCGAACGCATACGGACACGTCTAACGCGAAGTGCAGGATATGTGAACGCGAAGGACACTACTCGTCGGCGTGCAGCACGTTTCGTAACGCCAACGCAGAGAAGAGATGGCAGCTAGCTAAGCAGCATGGATTGTGTTTTCGCTGCTTACGCATACGCCGAATAGAACACTCGTGCAAGCCCAAGAAGTGCGGTGTAGAGGGATGCCGCGCTACACACAACCAGTTGCTTCACTACGATAGAGGAGCCCATAGGACCGAAGACATGAACATAGAAAAGCAAGAAACGGTCGCCAGTTCGTGCATACGTGCAAAGGCTCAAGCATACTTAAAGATAGTGCCCGTGCAGATAGTCGGACCGGCGGGAGAGGCGTCTACGTTCGCCCTACTCGACGACGGAAGCACCGTATCGCTCATAGACGAGGACATAGCCAAGGAAGTCGGCGCGGAAGGGAACCTGGACCCGTTTACGATCCGTGCCATAGGCGATACGTCGATCGACATGCCAACGTCGCGACGCGTAGACATACAAATACGAGGAGCCGGCGCCGACAGCAAACAAGTGCCTTTGTGTGCGCGCACCGTAGCCAGCCTACACCTGTCGCCGCAGAAGATCGCCGAAGAGGACCTGATAGACTGCAAACACCTCGAAGGCATCAAGAAGAAGCTGGTGTATGACATAGGCGTGCCAAAGGTGCTAATAGGTCAAGACAACTGGCACCTGCTCATAGCGAACGCAGTACGAAGAGGACCCAACGATCAACCGGTGGCGTCGCTTACATCGCTGGGATGGGTGCTGCACGGCGCGCGCTCACGCACCTTGGGAAACACCGTACACTTCGTCAACGGTCTCTCCGCTATAGATGAAAACATAGAAGCGCAACTGAAAGAATATTTCGCACTGGAATCGCTCATAGTGAACCCACGTCGACCGAACTCGGACCCCGAGAAGCGGGCTACAGATATGTTAGAAAAACATACGAAACAATTAGAAGATAGACATATAGAGACGGCCCTTCTACAGAAAGAAGCACACGTCATTCCACATAGTTTTGAAGACGCACCAAAGAGGCTCGCGTACGATAGAAACATAGAATTAGTTAATAGAAAAATAGAGACGGCTCTTCCGAGAAGACGAGAAGAATACGTCGGACCCGATAGTCAAGACGCAGCGAAGAAGCTCGCGTGCATAGAAAATACAGAATATAGAAACTCTCACATAGAAATGAAACCGGATACGGATAGACATATAGAAACCGAAGAAACGAACTATCTTATCGTTTCGAATAGAGGACAGGTGCACTCTCCTATAGATTTGAAGGCCGCCGTTAAGCCTACCGTCGTTGAGACAATAGGGGAGCAGTGCATTGCATCCTGCATAGATAGTCGCCCACCACAGCGAATTATAGAAGCCGTCATGGGTACGCGAGTCGCTCAAGCGGTAATAGAAGAACATCGCGTCAAACCCGAGGCCGTCGTGTACTGGACGGACAGCAAGACCGTACTAACGTGGATCAGAAAAGGAGCACGGGCGTACAAACCATTCGTCGCACACCGCCTAGCCGCCATAGAAGAGCATAGTAAAGTTGAAGATTGGCGCTGGGTACCTACGAAGTTGAACGCGGCGGATGCGGCTACACGCGACGTGCCAAACAGCTTTAACTCCGAACACGAGTGGTACACCGGACCGTCGTTCCTGTACGAAGACTATGGCCGTCACTATGGCCCGTGAAGAAGCACATCGCCCCTGACGCGACAGGCAAAGAGCGCACAATGACAGCTGTAGAGAAACGTAAAAAAAAAAAAAAAAGTAAAAATATTTTTATTCCAAACACGCACAATAGAAAGCACAATAAGAAAAAAAAATAATACAAGAAAATCAACACACAAAATAAGATATAAAACAATAGAAAAATAAAAATAGAATAACAAACAAAAGTGTGACGTGTTAGAACAGGGCACAGTTCAGCATTTGTCAGGCAGATGCCTGACGCTGATTTTCAACTGTGCCCCTATTTTGAGTGACTCACGCACGTCAATAAAAAAAACATTACAACATAATACGGTAAAATAAACATATTAAATAGGATACGTAAACAAAGAATATATAAATAAATAGCATGCATACCTAATTTAAAAAAATAAATAAATATTACGTATAACTACATATTATATATTATTGTAAACTGTACGTATATATACACAAAATAAATGCATCGAATGGGGAACCGAAGGGCAGCGCGGAGGACGCAGGCAACACCGGCCGCGGCTGCGCGTCTCTCGCACAGTGACTAAGTCGGCATCGACGTGACTACACGCTGCCGAGTGCACAGCGCACCACACAGCGGGCGCATGCCATAATAAGCCCCGCGCCGCGCATTGCGAGTACTTACAGAAACGTTCTCAAGCGAAAAAGCAAAATAAAATAATACATATTTACAACGGACGAAACAGGTTAGTACGTAAAATGTGTATACCCTAAAATATCTATCATCTCTTCCAACCCTGGATATTGTGATAATATTTTTATTGTTTGTTTTAGGATGCTAACTACAAATCAAATAAAAGCAGAAAGACGCTTGCTAACCATCTTGCACAGTGACTATTGGTTGGTATATGTAGCAACAAGCACATATACTCAATCCGCACGAGAACCACAACACAAAAGGTACTTATAACAATTCTACTACATAATTATTAGATACATCCACAGATATGAGAAGTAGTATACTACTTCTCATATCCGTGGATACATCCATAATGCATAGATATTTAGAGCTTATTTTTATCAGCGAGAATAACAGTTTGTCTAATAAGTAGTACCTACTTATAAATAAAACCGTTATTTCCTTTAAGGTTTCCTACGTGGAGTGCCCGTGAAATATTACAAACAAACCAAGCAGGAAAGTAGACAAGTTATACCGCCGCGACAGAGATATAGTGGAATATACATATGTAGGTACACAGGCATGCATAGCAGAGAAGCGGCGCAACACGACAACTTCAACAAAAACTAGAAATGCGGAGGTAAACAACAATCAACGCGAATGAATACGCACACACACATACACACACACACACAACAAACATACAAACGTGCCCTAGGTCGAATGGGATGAACATAAACACCTCTTTGTTACAGTTATAACTATAACAAAGATGCGTTTATGTTCGTCATACCTAGCTTCCGCTGCGCGTCAATAAGATACTGCCGTACGTGTTTTCTGAAAGTATTTACTGTTTTGAGTAATCTCAAAGGCGGTGGTAAGTTGTTCCATATCTTAGAGGCGGCGTAGCGGAAGCTGCCCCTAAAAGCGTTCGTCTTGTGAGGCAGTATCGACAGCTGTACGGAGCACTGCCTTCTCGCGTATTCTCGCCCACTAGCCACCCAATTTAGTTTGTTAAACAAATAAATGGGCTCTTTAAAGTTAAGTACCGTAAACATAAGTGTGGCGAGATGTAGTTTGCGTCTTGACTTCATTTTAAGGATGAAGTTTTTATTTAGGTATGGCGTAACGTGGCATCTACGTGGTATATTAAAACAGTACCTAGCACAGGCGTTCTGAACTCTCTGTATAAGCCGGTCAGTACGTGAGAGCAGACGCGGCCCGTATACCGTATCCGCGTAATTTAATTTAGATAACACCAGTGTCTCGATCAGTCTCACACGGAGATCTTCCGATAAGTAGGGACGCACTTTGTACAGAACCTTCAGTCTGTAAAAGCAATTTTGTACCAGTTCTGCGACGTGCTGCTCGTACCTGAGATTGGCATCCAATTTAACACCAAGGTTGCGAGCTTCCTCTACCCTGTCGATTGTTTCACCTTGAAGTGTTAAGTTAGGGAGATTCAGAGAGTCTTTGTGTCTTTTGGTACCAAAAACCATATATTTTGTTTTTGATGGATTGAGTACCAGGCAGTTGCGCTTAGCCCATTCCACGATACGTTGTAGGTCGTCGTTAATCTCTGCCATAGCTTTCTCGTAATTGGCTTGTTTGAAAGAGATGTATAATTGGATATCATCTGCGTAAATATGGTACCTGGAAAATCTTATACAGTTTGTTATGTCCGCGCAATACAGAATAAACAAAATAGGGCCTAGTATAGATCCCTGCGGGACTCCTCTTGTGAGAGGCTCCAATTCAGAGCATACAGAAGAGCCATCGTTTTGACGCAATTCCACACGCTGATAACGGTAGGACAGGTAACTATGGAACCATTGCACCGTTTTACTGTCGAAACCATAGTATGACAGCTTTGACAGCAACAGCGAAGTATGTATACTGTCAAACGCGCGAGAAAAATCCAATAGTACGAGTACTGTGCACATACCCTGGTCTTGCGCCCATAGGATGTTATCCGTAACATCAAGTAAAGCGGTAACGGTACCACGACGCTTACGAAAGCCTGACTGTAACGTTGGCAGGATGTTATTACTTTCGAGATAACCTGTCAATTGTGTACAAACTACCTTTTCTAAGATTTTCGATAGACAAGGCAGAATACTAATTGGTCGAAGGTCTTTGACGTCCATTGGGCTGGAGTTCTTGGGCAGGGGCCTAACAGACGCTATCTTCCAGACATCAGGACAAATAGAAGAATCTAATGACTTGTTTATGATACTTGTGATGGCAGGCAAAGTATAGGGCAATGACAACATAATCATCTCTAGATTTATGCCATCGTAGCCCTCTGCATTAGATTTAAGGTCCATGATATATTTTAGGACGACGTCTTTACTCACAGGTGCTAGGGTGAAGATAGTGTCAGTGTAACGGTGGAACTCATAAAATGTCATCTCCGAGATGTGGACCAATGGATTTCCAGGAACGTTCAGAAAATGTCGATTGATTTCATTAGGGTCGGAAAACTGGCTTGGAAGCTCCCTTACTCTATTATTAGGCAATACAGTGCTTTTAAGGTTTTTCCATAAGTTTTTAGGCTCATTGATTTTTTTATTGATGTTAAATTTAAAATAAGCAACCTTTTCGTAATGCAGAGATTTCGAGACCAATGATTTTAACTGCTTGTAATACTCCCTACTGCTATCAGTTCTACATTTTCTATATTTGCCTAATGCGTCATCACGTAACGACATCATAAGCTTCACCGTGTCTGTTATCCACGGGTAAGATGGTTCTCTGATGAAGCAGGTTTTAATAGGTGCGTAGGTGTCAAACACAGCAATCATAAGTGAGTTAAGCCTATCCACCATCATGTTAACCGACGCAGACAATCGAACACTATCCCAATCAATCCTAGAGAGACAGCTATGCAGACTATCGAGGCAAATTTGCTTGAAAGGTCTAAATTGGACCTTATAAGGCTTAAACTTATCTCGCCGTACATGAAACTCGCACACAATAACAGAATGACCGTTAGTTTGCCTATAGGGTTCAACAGAAATGCGTTTCGCAGGTAAACTAGCACACACCAAGTCTATGAGAGACTCGCTTGTTTCAGTGAAATGAGTCGGGGCTGAAACGAGCTGATTAAGTTGTAAGCACGATAAGAATTCAGTTACCTTTATAGTTTTATGGTCATTTTTATTAAGCAGGTTGATATTAAAGTCTCCTAACAATATACAGATCTCGGTTTTATCTAGTGACGTTATGCTGTCTGTCATGGCATCTAGAAATAGATCCAAATCGAGCCAAGGAGGGCGGTAGGCCGTGCCGATAGCGATCTTTTTGCCGTTTAAGGTAAGCGTAAGCCACATCTGCTCCACTGACTCATGCCTTGGATCAATGGCAACAGGTAACGGACGCACGCTGAGACCACGCTGTACGTAAAAACCGACACCACCACCGCGGCCCGAGCGCACGCTCGCCGGTCGGGGTACATGACGCAGTCGGTAGCCGGGTACAGTAGGCGCGCGCCCTTCCTCCCCGGGCCGTAACCATGTTTCGTTTATGGCTAGTATGTCGAAACCATGTAATTGCACCATAGCAGTAAAATCATCATGGTTTGTGCCTAAGGACCCTGCATTAAATAAACCAACTTTTAAGTTTTTAGCAACCATTGTTAACCGATTTAATGCTGATCAAAGAGCAGCGAGATACTGAGATACTAATAACACTAAATAATATAGCCCGCTCGAACGTGTAATGCGTAAAACAAACATGAATAATAGAAGATTCAATGTACAGTATATACGTGTATAATATAAAAGGTGGATATCGTAGTTTAGCATATAAGATAATATAATGTAAATATATAAATAAATTAAGGTAGAATATTTTAATTCCATGTAGTATATAATAGTGTAAATAATTTGTAAATATTATAATGTAAGTAACGCTGAAAAAGGAAAAATATAAAAAATAAATATTATGTAAATAAACATCAATAGCGCTAAAGCAGATTGCAGTAAACAATACATAACAGTGTATTGACATCCTCTTATAAGACGCATATAATTTAATTAAATGATAATTTTGACATGCTGTATGCACTAAATGCTTAGGCTTTTTGCACAAAAGCTCCTGGGGCGATGAGTAAAGGTACAGAGGACCTGGTCTACTGCATGCAAAGAATTTGAAAAGATAAACTAAGGCTATAAAGAGTCTATTCATGGCCAAAAACTTTGTGAAGATCACCCTCGTTGCGAATATTGAGAGCTTTATCGCCCTCATTTTTACGTACGAGCACACGGCCGCGCCTACACCAAACAAACTTCCAGCCTCCCTTTTGTGCAGCTTCCCGTACCCTCCGAAATAACTGTCGGTTCTTCCAGGTGAGACGCTCGTTGAGGTAGAAGCGACGCGCGGGCCCAGCCAGGCCCAGGTCAGCTGACGTAGCACCGCGGCGCACGCGCGCACCCGCCAACAGCTCGTCGCGAACGGTGCGGCGGGCGAGCCGCACGGCGAGAGGGCGGGGTCGGCGCTCCGGCCCGCCAGCATCCGTGGACACGATGTGACGAGGCCCAGCGCGCTCGGCACTCACGATGTCTCGCTCCTCCAAGTTTACGCCAAATTTCACAGCTATTTGCAGAGCCAAATTGACACAGTTTTCACCGCTGACCTCCGGTAGATTGGCTATTTCAAGGTCATTTGCCAATAGCTCCTGGTCCCGGTTGTTGATCTCCTCTCTCAGCTGCTCAATGACTTCACCCATATCCACCCGATCCAGAGGCTCCCGCTTCTCGAGGACGGTAACTCGATCATCGAGGGTTTTCAAATTGTTTTGACAGTCATGTAGTGACTGTCGTATGAGAGCGACCTCATCCCTAAAGGATTGCAAATCCCTATTCACGTCCCGCAAATTGTCCCGGAATATTTTTAGTTCCGTCCTAATTTCAGACATGACGTCGTGCATTGTCTCGGTAGCTGCTATGTGGGATTGGACCGGTATAAGGGGACTTCGGTGGTCAGGACTGGTTGTTCCTGAGGCACTATCCGTCGGCTCGACCGCAACACTTTGGTGGCTAGTTGCTGGTATGCCACATCCCCTAACGGGTGTCTCAGCCTTATTATCGGTTGCACGATGTTTCTTGCACTCCGGACACTGCCAAGTAGGGGCGATAGCACCCGAAACGGGTAACGCCACACATCGCCTATGGTACACCCCGCCACACTTGTGACATCTAGCGGCACCGGTGTCAGACGCAGCGATAAATCGACCGCAACCACCACACGTCTTGGTCATTGTTGATGCAAGTTGAACGTTAGCTCAGTGCCTCAATGTTATCGCAGTGAAATTTAAGATGGCGCTGCTTACGCTTTATTGTTTTATGGTGTTTTAACGAGTATTATAGATCGCACAGATCACTAGGTGGGCAGACAAGGTAAGCCTAGGGCGCGCGCACACTAGGGGTATACACTATATTATGATAATTCAACGATTAACTATAGTCACTGTCTATTTTACAAAGACGGGTAGATAGTCACTGTCTAAGGGGCCCGTTTATATTATAAACTAGTTTTTACGATTATCACTGCACAGCAACTCACGCACACAATGTAAATAATATATATCGTAGTATAAGAACTTTTACTTAATAAATATTATGATTTGAAGAGGTCTTTTAATTTAAAAACGTAAACAAACAACAGAGCCACTTGTACTAGTTTGACATCCGTGACGTCACTCGTCGTCACACGTCAACGTCAAACACATAGAATTATAGAAGCCGTACCGGACCCGTATAGATTTTCCAAATGGGAGAGGCTCTTACGAGCGACAGCAAGAGTTCTACAATTTATAGCATTATGTAAGAAAACCGCAGAGAAGGTTCTATATAAAAGAACGCAGAAAAATAGACAGAAGGATCCAGATTGGCGTCACGTGACGAAGACGAAGCACAACATCAAGTCGGGCAGAGCGGCACCTCGTCCAGCCGCCGACTCCCGAAACTTCGTGCTTCTCTCCGCAGAACACACCCGCGGCGCCGAGGACCTTCTTGTGAAGGCGGTACAAGAGGACTCCTTCGGCGCCGACCTTCGGGAGCTGCGGCGCGGAGGAGGTGTCGCCAGAGACAAGAAATCTCCGAACAAACAAAGAGACCGCCGATCTTAGACGGCGATCATCGTATTACACAGCTATACATAGATTGGACGCATAGAAAATTACATCACAGCGGTACAGAGTTGGTAATCAATGAAATACGCCAACACTATTGGATTCTTCGTCTAAACGCAGCCGCCTGAGCCAGCCACATGGGACCATCCGAAGACGCGCCTTGCTCACCACCAGAACCCCTTCACCTACACGGGTCTTGATTATTTCGGGCCGCTCTCCGTAACCGTCGGTAGACAGCGTCACAAACGTTATGTGGCACTGTTTACATGTCTCACTTCCAGGGCAGTACATCTGGAGGTCGCCGCCAGCCTGAGCGCCGACTCCGCAATCTTGGCGCTGCGCAGGTTCGCAGCGCGCCGAGGTTGCCCCGCAGAGATCTACTCGGACAACGGCACCAACATGCACGGTACCGACCGAGAGATGAGAGACGCCGTCGCCGAGGAAGCGAGTCGCCGTGGCATCATATGGCGCTTCATCACCCCCTCAGCGCCATGCATGGGGGGCGCATGGGAGCGCCTCGTCAGGTGCGTGAAGACCGCCCTCTATACGGTCCTTCACGAGCGCCATCCGCACGAAGAAGTCCTAGCTACACTACTGTGTGAGGTCGAGTACACAGTAAACAGTCGACCCCTCACACACGTCTCCGTCAACGCAGCAGACAGCGAGGCCATCACCCCGAACCACATCCTGTTCGGTGGTTCTGCTCGCCTCCCTCCGCTGGGCGAGTTCAGCGAGGCTGACCTCAACAGCAGCAAGCACTGGCGGCGCGCCCAAATCCTCGCCGACATGTTCTGGCGCCGTTGGGTGCGCGAGTACCTACCCGAGCTGCAACACCGGCGGGAGCCCCATGGGTCTGGGCTCAACCTCGAGGTCGGCGACCCCGTCCTGATCGCCGACGGCCAACTCCCGCGCAATACCTGGCCGCGCGGTCGAGTTGTGGCTGTCTACCCGGGCGCCGACGGCGCCATACGCACTGTCGAGGTGCGCACAGCAGCAGGCGTCCTCAAACGGCCGGCTAAGAAGCTGGTCCCCCTGCCCAAGTGACGAGGCGTCGCTCACCGGGTGCTCTGCAGCACCGCCACACGACGGGTCACGCGCGTTGCTGCATGGCGGGAGAGATGTTCGCGACAGACATTAAAACTATGACAGTGAATAGTGTATTCGAAAACGCGAGTGAAAATCGTTAAAATCAGTGTTATCTAATCGTGCGGTACACCGGGTTCGGTTCCCGGACGTGTCAAAACGTTAAAAAATAGCTAAAATAGTGTAAATGGTTAGATTGTTAATATACAACAACTATGTAATACATGAACATTAGTCTTAAACTTGTGCTAACTGTAGGGACCTTAGATATCGAATCATAAATAGCGTTATCAGTAGTGACAGATAAGAGTTAATGCTTCATAAAACAGCTGTTTGTTTACATATTCGTTTCATAGTTTTATAAGTGTTTTTTAGCTTCGTATAGACTTGAAATCATGTCTAGATACCTTTTTATTGCTAGTTATTACCTTATATAGTTAAAATAAGCATAATAACAAACATTCGTATGTTTATCATAAAATTTGTTTACTTACGATAGTATTTACTTAAGAAATTCTGTAATTTTTTTTATGCTTCAAAGTTATCATGTAATATGTTCGAATTGAATAAAGATATTTTCATGGTGTTTGTTTAAATAGATGCCCCATATAGTTGCACACAACGGCCTACCAAAATTATATATATAAATTTAGTATACGATAGTTTTTCAATAGAAAATATAGTGGGCGGGCCCTTGTGTGGCAGCATTTTTTGGGAGTTTTTATGGAATAACTTAGTGACGCTAATAGTTAGGTTTAGGTATTGTATACCAATAGATAGAACTTAATGAGACCTATCTAACGATGTATAGAACATGTATTTATGTATAATAGGATCGAAACATACGTAACATTTGTACTGTTTTTGAAATAAAAATAAACGAAAGATTCTCTGTGCACGTGTTCGGTGCGATGGTCGTCGATAAGGTAAAGTTTCGAGGTACTTAAGCGACCATGTATTCGGCCAGTTGTTGGCGTCTCAACCACCATCTTGTGACCTATGTAACCATCAAGCACCGCACACCTGAACAGCATCGCTCTCAACGTATGAAGATGTTTCATTTCTGAAGCCCTTACACATCGAAGCCATACAGTCCACACACATAGAAGAACACGTATCGTCGTAGGCACACGTCAGCAGCACACTACCAGCGCACTGTAGCGGACTAGCAAAGGTTCGATTCCTGGCATCCGTTACACGGTGTTATGTAATTAATGAATATATTTAATAAAATTAGACGTGTGAATATAAGTTTAAACAATTACAAATTTATATTTTCCTCTTTCACAACTCGACGTAGAACTCATTATTTTTGCAAAATTCAATAAAATATGTACCTACTGATTACGAAAACAGAGTCGTAATTCGCGCGCTGTTTTTTTGTTAGCGCGGGTCACGCCCGTGCAGCCAACACGTACCAGCCAGTTATTTACACAATTTACGTTCGATTTCTATGAATGATATACGTTCCAAATTCAAATCACTTTTCCGCCCGCTAAAAAGTGCTTAGCAGAAAAGAGCTATTTTGCTCCAACTAAAAGAGGAACAAAGCGACACTTTTCGAATAGAAGGGATAAAAAATATATTACAGAGTTTCATCCAAATCGAACTAGTACTTTAAAGTTATTGATTGTCACGCTCACTCAACGGTCTTCATAAAATTCTAAGGTATTTCTAGCAGACATAGGTACAAGCTTAGGTACAAGCTTGTAATTTTGATGATCATCATCATTGAGCCTAAAAAAATAAAAAAATCCTTAAACCTTTAGGAAAAATTCAAACAAATGTACCTTTTTAATTTTGGTCTAGTTTTCATATTTTAGAATCTACACAAATAAGTTTGTGAACCTTTGTAGTACGTGGATTAGGTATTAATTACTCCACCAAGATAACTTTGCGGTTTAGAATTCGGAATTCAGTTTATGTCCCTACTAGATTCAAATATTTTTTGCTATCTAGAAGTACTCGTAGGGTACGATCAGGGTAGGGAACGGGCAGGCACCGGGAAGGGACCGGCGAGGAGCACGGGTGGAGGTGCATAAGTCGCGGCCCGGGGGGTGGGGTTTCACGGGTGGCGGGCATAGGTTGAGGTTCAAAGGTGAGGACACGGGTGGGGGTTTACGGGTGAGGACAAGGGTGGGGTTTCACTGATGAGGGCACGGAGGGGTTCACGGGTGGAGTACATAAGTAGGGAAGCAGGTGCGAACTCATGGGTGGGAGTACGGGTGGGGTTCACGGGTGTAGGCACGGGTAGGGGTACACGGGTGAGGCCACGGGTGGTGGTTCACTGGTGAGGGCACGGGTTGGGGTTTACGGGTGAGGGCACGGGTGGGGGTTCACGGGTGTGGGCACTATTGGGGGCACGGATGGGGTACGGATGGAGGTTCACGGATGGTGGTCACGGTGGGGTGCAGGGTAGAATAACACCCCAGGAGGAGAGATGTTTGATAAAGACCATCACTAGCAAAAAGAAGTTAGATTTCAACAAAAACATTACATGTAAAAAGAACAATCACTTGAGCAACAGTTCTTCAGTATATTGTGAGATCAAATCAAAATTTCTTGTTGATAATTGAATACACATGACTAAAGTGTACCTATATTCGCACAAATAACAATTGAAATCTCATTGACAGTGGTGGACGCCACAAGATTCGACTTTGAAATGACGCAAGAAGTCTTCCGCGATTTAAATATATATATATATATTAATTGTATACCTGAACGCCTGCTTAGTTACAGGATTAAGGATCAATTAGTCTATCATCCTTACAATATATGTAATTATCTTTTCGAATATATATGTATAATGTAAATGCTTTAAGCAGCATTGAACTTGTGGTACATTACTATCATGGCATGTCACTGTCTCCAGTGGCCTCTCGGCCTATGCCCAGCAGTGGGCTACGGCAGACTAAAAACGATGATAATGATGAAACTTTCGTGGTTATTAACATATGTTTTACATTAGCTTTCGGGATGTTTACCACGCACGTTTGTGTAAAGTAAAGTATCCCATGAAACGTATTAGATACATCAAAGTCGTTGAATAAATAAAAAGGTCTGCTTAACCCAGGTAAAATTAAAAACTAAAGGAAACATTTTATAACGTTAATTCTCAGTTAGCTACTAATTGCATTTTAATTGGCAAATATTATCTTAATTAATAATATTCGTGGTAATATAATTAGTTTAGGGCGCCAACCAAAATTTTATTAGTTTACTTTTAAACAAATTCACTTAAACCATTAATTAAAACTCATGATTAATTAAACAATAAATTAAACAGAACATTCAATAATTATGACCCTCGTCAATTGAGTAATTTTTAAATGAGTTATACTAATAGTAACTAGCTATTATGTGGTACCAGCGTGGTGCCCTGTGGCATACTCTGATTAACTCAGCTCCCACTGTTGACCGCAACGCTAAATTAAACGCCATTTGTACTTTTTAAGTCATCATTGTATCATCATTTATCAATACTTGTTACGTTTGTGTAAACAAGTATTGTTGTTTATTAAGTAATATGGGCATTTTAATTTAGTAAACCTTTTAATATCGTAATATAGAATAATTACTAACAAAACTATATATCAAGAATCGGCTCTCTTTGATTGTGTAATTTCCGGATCAAAGCTGTAGAAGCCATTGATTACAAAACTTTTTGTAGTATTTTAACCTGCCAGATGAGCTATCTTGTATAATGATGATTGATGATAGAGCTGGAAACATTTAGTATGGCAATAATGAATAAAAGTAATATCTTACTCGATGATATTGAAATTCTCAAAAAGCTTGTCTGTGCAGGAACATCTAATAACAATAGATTTTGTGTTGTTTCTTTATGTTCCATTATATGATTATTGAACTGTTTTGTCCCCGTAATCTTTGATGTAAAATAAATAAAGTGTAAATAAAAATAGGTTGAAGATATCTTTACTTATAATTTCGTTCTAAAACTTTCCTATCAGAACAGAAAAAGAGACATTCCGTCAACTTTTTCGTAACATTGTCCTTAATGGTTTATTCATATGGTTTTGTGAATAGATTCACGACATTTGCAAGTCGACACAATGAATTAATATTTACTTTCAAGTAGTTCCAGCTTACATTATTCATAAGCTGCTGAAACTTTAAGTAACTCCACATGTGCTATAATGCCAACATATGGTTTTCTAGCGGAGACAGCTTATTGGTCTACGTAATGGGCTTCCGAGACGATGGTCTCGGGTTCGGTACCCAGTTACCCCAGGCACCTCGGACTTTTCGAAATTATGTGTGTATTAAAAATATTAATTATCGCTCGCTGAATAATGTGTCCGGTAGACCCTATTGCCAAATAGGGTCGCCCCCTGTTACATTGGAACCGAAACATAAGTGGCGATGTGTGGGTGTGTAATATACCTCTGTCTACCTCTTCGGGAATAAAGGCGTGAAGTTATGCTGTTATGTTATGTTTTTCCAATCGTGTCGTCTTGGTAGCGATTCAAGATCAACATCGTGATCTTAACTCGCTACTGGTGTCCACTCATCCGATCCAAATACGGTAGAGTGCGCATACCATACAACACCATTTCAGATTCACGTGACCCACCGCACTAAGGGAAGCTGAAGACACCGCGTTGGTTCTTAGTGCGTAGATCGAAGACAATTCGGGAGTCGCACCACTACTATTACGTTAAGACCCTGGTCTTAACTTAATACTGAGTGGGTGAAGGGAGAATCGCGACATGAATTTTCTACCGTGTAACAATAAATACATCCGGCAATTACAATGTATTTTTCCTTTCTTTTTCAGTCTAACGACATTTGATCAAACAAATTAGCTTGTCATCAAGCTAATTTATTTGGAGGGGGAAATTATTGCCTATGGTCTGACCTCCGTATGGTTGACTGCATATGGCCTCTTATATTATTTTATCTCTAATCGAGTGTGAATTTCACGTATGCGACGTTAGCGTAGCCGTGAGTTTAAACATACCGTACCATATGAAAACATCAACTGAAAATAACCTATTATTGTATCTGCTTGCCGAAGAGACATTTCTGCTGACACTTAACAAGTAAAGCGCGGTGGTACGTATTTAATGTTTATACGCCAGCGAAATTATCTATCCAAGGTGCTTCATACAATTTTGTGGCATTAATTCATGTTTGCTTCCTAGTGAATCCTTTGCTGTTCTTTGGTTGTACCGATCTGAAACTGAAGTTAGGTTACGAAATAATACGCAAACGTTTTCAGCTCTCAGTTACAACTGAATGCAGATTTTATAGTTCTAAAAACTATAAGCTGTATGTAAAGTGGAATGCGTCATACTAGACTAAGCGAGACAGAAATAGAAAGAAGAAGATAAAAGAGAGATATATTCTTAGAACTAGAGAGAAAAATCAGTGTGTATCTCACACATACGTGTGTGCAAGTTCTGTGAGTGCGTGAAAGCGTGCATTTGGGCAAGCGTACGAGAATGCGTGCGTGTATGTGTGTGTGTGAGATTGAGTGCGGTCTTAAATATTAAAAAAACTAATTTAGATCGCTAAGTAATTGAAAACTCACGTGACAGATAACAATCGAAAACGAAAATCGGATTTACACCTAAATTTAACAACCAATATATTATAAAGTCGTTAAAGTAGACAGAGAGCTTTAAAAGCTAGTGGTTAATTTATGGTTAATAATAGAGACCCCTTATTACCCTAGAAGTGTAAAAACTTTTATGGTATAAATCCATTTATGGGGATTTTATTACAGTTGAGCCGTTAATTATGGGCTCTAATCGTTAGAAAGTTGGGTATTTTGGCTTTAAAACAATGTTGGAATGTTTCCAGTTTATGTTTGGTACACGATAAGTTCATTTTGTGAATTCACTGGTTTTACAATATTAAGAGTTTTGATGTTTTCTTGCTGTTGTTGGAGTATTTGTTTTTATTTGTATATTGATTGGAGTTGATAACGCAGATTTGTAGTACAATTCGCGGTGTTTCATATTTGTGCTTTACTCTATTGTACAAGTATTGATACTAATAAAAGGATTCATGTAAATTCATATATCATCCGCGATGTGTATAAATAATACACACCTACTTAAACTTAAAAATAAAGACTCCCGAACACGTTAATATCTAAATATACAGCTAGAACATGTCATCACGATATGAGTACACCAAATGATAAAGCATCAAAGCAGATAAAATGTCACAGACATCGTCCTGGCAATATCCCGGCATCATTCAAGACTCTCAACATATTCGTATAATCATGACAGCTTGATGTGCACTAGTTAGGTGCTGACTTTTATATGAACACTAGCTAACACTTTTAAATTGTCGCACAACTCAAAACACAATATCAGTATTCAAAACCAAATTAAAATGTTCTCTCTCGAGAAAATCTGATAGAACACGGCAGTACCTGTGCACACAAGATACGCCGTTTTGCTATGAAAGCCGCTTTCTCCCGGACACTGTAAAATAAAACAAGACCCTTCGCTGAACTAATTAAACAGTAACTTCATATACAATGTTCTCTGACGACGAGCGAGATCGTGGTGTGCTTCCATAATTACGTATGCATATTATGCTGGCATATTTAAGCGGTAATGGCCTTGTGATACCAACCGAGTCGCTAAGCAGAGGGTATCGCGTTGAAAACTATTTTATGACTTTTCGAAGTTATATGCTTTATTATTAAATTATTAATGATAATCGCTTCATGCCGTCCAACCTGGCTGTTAAGCCATCACCTGACTTGATGAAGATCTGAGACCCAATTTTCCCAATTATATTTGTTCAAAATGTAATTTCGACCAAATGTCAGTTGACTCATGTCAAAAATGATATTCTTCTTAATTAACTGATAATTGAACTTTATTGGAATGTTATCGTGACTCGATCGTAAATTGAACAATGTGAAAACGTCAAACTATAGAATTCAAATTAGACGATAATAACATTAAATTAGCAGACTACCGAATCTGAGTCAATTCAAAATATAATCTCATTTCCTTCAAAATATGATTTCAATGTAATGGAGAGTAAGTACCCTTGACTATACTGACACTTCTCTAAGCCAGTGCATATCGCTATTCCATTGGGTTGTAGTGGTTTGACGAAATATTCGATGACGCAAATCAGTGCCAGTATACCTATTTAACGATACTGGCTATACTTAACAGTACTTTCTCTCCATACTAACTGATAAAGAACTTCATGACAGCTGGGGTTGATGGCATATCGTGCTCGCCGAGGCAAGGAGCAAGCGATAATTTACAATTTAAGATGCATAATTTCCAAAAAGAAAGTGAACCTTATAGAAAACTTTAAGTCAATTTAAAGATGAGTTCATCGATAATTAATTTAAAGGCATACAGGCGCGATAATTTAATACAATTTTATTTAATAGCCGATCAGAGAGCTTCCAACAAAAACCAAACTTAAAACACAATTATGTTTAACTTTTTGATATTCCAAATTGACGGGAGCCCTGGCCGCCGTCTTCATTATAACTCCCAAAAATACTATGTAAATATCTAATTATTCATTTTGCTAACTTTCTAACTGAACAAACAGATTGTCTTCGGTGAAGTTTGTTTTCTGTATAGAAGGGCGCGATGTTTAGTTTCGGCCTGCCGAAAATCTATACGTATTATTAAATTATGTCTTCGTCGAGTCCCGTCTGTCTGTATGAAAGCGATAAACTTATTTATTAATTTATAGACTCACGCCTGTGCCCCTGCAGGGGTAGGCAGAGGTGTAATATTACATCCACATTTCGCCAAGAAATTATTAGGTCCCACGTAATAGGGGGCGAGCCTATTGCCGTTACCTGGTACATCACCAGACTCCGTGCTGCTACTGAGAATTCGGAAAAACCAGGTTAAACTTTTGCCTGACCCGGGAATCGAACCCGGGACCTTCGGTCAGCAGTCGCATGCGCTATCCACTGGACTACGGAGGCAGTGTAAACTTAGTAACTACCGAATGGATTTTTCTACGGTTTTCACCATTAGATAATGTGAGGAAGGTTTAAGTTTACGCGGGTGGAGCCCCTGGGCGCAGTCTAGTTCATTTATATTTAATTGCGTCCTTTACTTGTATAATCTGGTCTTAATATACGGAACTCACTTTTCTTCTGCTAGGTTCTCTGTTTAAATCTTTTTTGGCAAAATGGTTGTTTCAAATTATGTTGCCAGCAACCGGCAAGGCATATTTAAGTAGAATATATTAGATCCAACCCAGTTCAATACTTCTAAGAATATAAATGTGGATAGTACCCATACAATGATTCTTGAACGCATTGCAAAATAAACGTTGCTACCGATTTCCTATGATACAATAATTACTGCCTTTTACAAAATGTACTAACGGATAAACAGTACAGAGCATATACTCGTAGACAATAATAATTATGTTGATCTACATGCAAAATATTTTAATAATACAACATAGACAGTATACATTATACAAGGTTATATAGCGGGTCTTACTTGCGATAAATAATATATTTAAGGCATAAATACCTCGGTTTTTGCCAACGTTTATACGTAAATCAAAGCCCCTGAAACCTAATATCTCCACAGAAGAGCGTCAGTCACTAAAAACATTGCGTGATTACACGAACATTTTAGTGCTTAAAGCTGATAAGGGTAACGCCACTGTGGTGATGAATTCTTGTGACTCTGACAATAAAATAAGAAATCTGTTGAGTGATACACTAATATACAAACCTGTGTCTTATAACCCGACGGCCAGGGTAACAAAACGCATCAGGACTTTAATAAGGGACCATAAACACACGGAAGATGATTATGAACGTCTACACAAACCTCAAATAGTGCAACCACCCAAAATATACGGTTTACCCAAAGTTCATAAGATGGATGTACCTCTGCGACCATAGTGAGCCAAATAAATTCACCCATATATGGCTTAGCGAAACACATAAGCAATGTACTGCAACCGTTAGTAGGTAAGACGGCATATTTCGTCAAGGACTCTCGCCACTTTATTGACATCATCAAGAGCGTGACAAGGGAACCAGACGAGATGATGGTGAGTTGCGATGTGGAGTCACTATTTACCAATGTTCCGGTTCAAGATTGCCTTGAGGTCGTTGAGAGGAAGTTAGAGGAAAACGGTATATCTAAAGCATACACTGTTCTGCTAAAGAATTGCTTAGAAGGAAACTACTTCTTATACAGTGGACAACATTATCTACAGATTGACGGGGTGGTTATGGGTAGCCCAGTAGCACCGGTAATGGCCAATATCTGGATGGAGTACTTCGAAGAATCCATAGACATGCAGGCATCTAATGTGAAGCTATGGAAAAGGTACGACGATGATGTATTCTGTGTAATGACGGGCAATAAGCAAGACGTAGAACAATTCGCACATAGATTAAACTCCATACATCCGAACATCAGATTTACATTTGAAATGGAGGTGGATAGATCGTTATCCTTTCTTGACGTAAAAGTGACAGTTAAAGACAATGGTACCCTGGAACACACTGTATACAGAAAACCAACACACTCTGACAGGTATCTCAACGCATTTTCGCATCATCACCCGCGACACTTGGCATCCGGTGTGACGTCCCTAGTGAACAGGGCGTATGACCTCTGTGACCCTGAACACTTAAGCAGTGAGCTCTCACATGTTCAGGCGGTACTTAGACGTAACGGATACAAGAATGAGATACACCGTTTGAAGAGGAGGGACCGTAAACCTGAGGTGAGCAGGGTGCCGGCTTACATGCCTTGCCTAAAAGGAGTAACGGACAAAGTTGGAACAGTACTCAAGAAATACTCCATTAAGACTGTATATAGTCCGCTGTCCAAGATAGCACACAATCTGCGCAGCCCAAAGGATGTCATTCCTTTTCAGACACCTGGCGTCTACAAGGTCGATTGCAGTTGTGGTAGTTCCTATATCGGACAGACCAAGCGAACAATTGCGGAAAGGGTCAAGGAACATATCGCAGCTGTGAAAAATCGACATGTAAATAAGTCCGCTATAGCTGAACACTTATTGGAGTCTGGACCAAACCACTGGATAGAACTACATCTACCACAAGTCTTGTCCACCGAACGTCACTATTACTCCAAGATAGTGCGTGAAGCGGTTGAAATAAAAAAACACAAGAATTTCAATCGGGAGGATGGACTAGATTATCAACAACTTGGAATCCAGTCATCAATAAGTGTAAACACCGCCGCAATGATACAGCTCAAGAGTGTGTAGATGTAATTAGTGTAGTTTGTCGAGGTACCGACGGTGCGGTTAAAAACAAAAAAAATCAAGTGAGGGTAGGTGCCCAAACCAGCACAACACAAGGACGGCGCTGAGCTCACTAGTCCCACCGCGACCACGGCTGAAGCAAGTCAGCCGAAACGTTGGCAAAAACCGAGGTATTTATGCCTTAAATATATTATTTATCGCGAGTAAGACCCGCTATATAACCTTATATAATGTATACTAATCGCGAAAGTTTAAAATAGTTTATAGACAGTATACTCATTAACCTAAAATTATTTGAAACAATGTGTGATGATATAAAATCCTATTTTCATTAAATTTTGCTTAATAAATCAGAATAAACTATTGCTGTAGGTACGTGTGTACATAATTAATGCACTCAGTTAATTTTCAAAATGGATGTTGACGAAAAAATTTTTTAAGTTTTAGTGAGGTTTTTAACTTTTTCATGTATTCATTTATAGTTTTAGTCACCCCTTATTTTTTTTTGGAAATGCTAAACAACACACTGTATAGTGAAATTAGGCCTTTATTCTATATAAATAGTAATTATTACAAATGGTTAGTTTGTCGGGTCTGTTACTGTCTTTTCGGCCTAAATATTTTATGCATCCGAATATTTCGTTTCGCCAAAGGTAGACCAACTCTAAAGTGTCACAAAAGAAAACTTTGATGAAGTCAATATTAATTTTGGTCTATACATCGTTAATTTATTATTTGATAGTCATCTTAATGACAACAATTTTACTTAGTCTATTGTTAAACGTTTTGCAAGCTTTAAGTTTTGTTGACCATTATTTCACTTTATTTATTTATTTATTTAACTTCTTGCAGTGTGGTTGACGGCATAGAATACAAGTGTCACCACCCCCTATCTTCCCGTGGGTGTCGTAAGAGGCGACTAAGGGATAACACGATGCAAATACCATCTTTGCGTAGAGACGGAAAACTCGACATCAAACCCTATACGACTGCCTCGTTGGTCTCGCGGCATAAATGTGCGCGTGGGATCGGGAGGTCCCGGGTTCGATTCTTGGGTCGGGCAGTGTTATTGGGTTTTTTTGTCACGAAATTCCCAGTAGCAGCACGGAGTCTGGAAATGTGCCCGGTACGGCAATAAGCTCGCCCCTTATTACGTGGGACTAAAGTATATCTGGCGAAAAGTGGGTGTAGTAATACACCTCTGCCTACCCCTTCGGGGATAAAAGGCGTGACGTTGTGTATGTGTGTGTATGTTTAACTTCTTGCACTACAAAAATGTGGTACATAGGCGGACTTAATGCCTTAGCCATTCTCTACCCGTCAACCTAGGGTGGTGCAGAGATAATATAACAGTGGGTGCGACAATAGAAAATGAGTAATGATATTAGAATAATATTTGAATAAATACTAGGTGTAAGTGTAAATAAATACTGTATATTTAAAAAGTTACATAAATATGTAGGTACTTATAAAATTATTACACACACACACACACACACCGTACTCACTTATTGCACATCAGAGTTAAGTAAAGAAAATAGTGTGGTCAGCGCACGTAAACTACGGCGTTGGTGAATAGGCAACCATTTAAGTTGAGAGCGATAATTAGATACATGATCATATTTGCGAAGATTATAAACAAAACAAATTGAATGCAGTTATTAAGAAGCCAGTCTGATTTATTGAGAAGGTCTGCATTCAGGTCAAAACAGCACACATCACTATGGTCAATTATCGGAAAGATTAAAGTCTGCATGAGCATTACCTTGGTGTTACTAGGCATAAAGTTTTTTTGCCGATATACTGAGCGTAAGGATCCCGTAACTTTTTGACTTATGGATGTCACGTGAGCCCGCCAGTTGAGATGGCTATCCATATTCAAGCCAAGATTTTTCACAACTGGGCTGAACGGTATCCTATGATGAAATATGACTGCCGGCAATGTTGCAAAATCTAACCTGTTTATGATATGCTGGCTTCCTATAATTATGACCTGGCATTTTGCAGGGTTCACTGTAACACCAAATTGTTCTGACTAGTCGTGTATAGTGGACAGGCTTTGGTTTACTTCTTCGATGGCCGAATCGATACTGTCAATGTCTGCTTGTACTTATAGCTACAAGTCTTCGGCGTACAAGTGATACCAACACTGAAGATTTTGTGTCAGGAGATTTATAAAAATAGAGAATAATAATGAAGAAAGAATGCCGCCTTGAGGAACGCCAGACTGTAAGTCACACCACATTGATGAAGACTCATTATGGCGAACAGACTGCTGAAGTCCCATGAGCTATTTGGAAAACCATTCGAGTGACTCAGGGCAGATCTGAAGACTGGAGAGGATAGAAAGAAGGATTTCGTGACTAACCGAGTTAAAGGCGTTCGTGAAGTCGACCAAAGCTAGCACCGTAACTTTGGTGTTCTCCATTCCCGCCCTAACATCTCCAGTCACTTTTAGGAGCGCGGTTACCGTACTGTGTCCAGGTCTGAAGCCAGATTGAAATGGGCTTAACAAATTGTTCTGAAATATAAACTTGAAGAGCTGGTTTTGGGTACACTTTAGAGTAGAAACGCACGCATCTATTATATCACGACATTAAGACCTGAAAATTTATGTGAGTGTAAGTTGTTAAATGTCACTTGCTTAACGGTGAAGGGAAATTTTGTGAGAAAATTGTATGTCCGAGAGCTCTTAATAATGTTCTCGAAAAACATAGGAAGTCTGCCAACCCGCGCCCAGTGTGGTGGGCTGTGCCATTACCCTTCACGTTGTGAAAGTGGCCCTTGCACAGAAGTGAGACAGTTTGTATACAGTACTAATAATAATTATGATGATACCATTGGCAATGCAAAGAACAAAATATCGTGCTTGTCATACACAAAAGTGACTATTAGTCCGGTCAATAAGGATGTTGCCGACTAGACAAATCAGAAGACTTTAATGAAATATCTAAGACAATCTCTTTTTACTGATTTAGTGTGAAATATGCACTAGTGAGACAATGTACATCCATACATATACTCACGCCTTTTTCCCGTCGGGGTAGGCAGAGACAACGGAACGCCACTTGCTTCTATCCTTACAAACCTCACGCGTTTCCTCTACATTCATTACTCTTTTCATACATGCTCGCCGGTTCCGGGTGCTTCGGACCTTGCCGTTTTACAGAACGTCACCAATTTGGTCGACGAATGTCCTACGGGGTCGGCCGCGATCGGCTTGCCCATACACGTTTGCCTCATATATTTGGTGCGTCATTCTTTCTTCACCCATTCGCTCCACGTGTCCAAACCATCTCAGCATTCCTTTCTCAATTCTTGTCACAACATCTTCTTTCAGGCCACATCGCTCTCGTATTACTGCATTTGGAATTCTATCAATCAGTCTCACCCCACACATACTACGCAGTGATCGCATCTCAACTGCGTTAATTCTGCTTTCATGCTTTTTCTGCCATACCCAACACTCACTACCATACATCAGCGTGGGCACAAGTACACCATTAGAAACCGCCAGTCGCGCCTCTTTTGGCACAGTCTGACCGTTCATTAAGGTGTGCAGCCCTCCATTCCCACAGTTTCCCGCAGTCACTCTCCTTTCAATATCTCCTTCACATCTTCCATCTCTTATAAACATGCTACCCAAATATACAAATTCTTCAACTTGTTCAACATGCTCATCTTCAGTCGCAATATTACACTCAGTCACACTTTCATCCTTCTCAAACACCATCACTTTCGTCTTTCTCGCATTTAATTTCATACCCTTTGCTTTAAAGCTGTCGTTCATGCAGTCCATCATTTGCTGCAACTCATTCGCCGAGGACGCAAGAATGACTTGATCATCGGCGTACAAGAGGCACTAAGCACGCAATCCTACCATATCGATCCCGCATTCACTTTCTCTTATATCATTCATGCAGCTATCCATGAATAGATTGAACAACCAGGGCGAGGCTGCACAACCCTGTCTGACACCTTTGGAGATATCAAACCATTCTGTATAGGCACCGTTAATCCTTACACAGGCTCTAGAACCCCTATACAGAGATTTCAGAGCTCTTATTATAAAATTGTCCACCCCATACATAGATAGCACCTTCCATAATTCCTTTCTATCCACTCTATCATAAGCCTTTTCCAAGTCTATGAACGCGCTATATACCTTCTGGTTTTTTGCCAGACATTTTTCGGTTACAATTTTGTACAAGTTTGAGACAATGTTACACATCGTTATTATTAAACTATAGTTTACGAATTTATTTTTATTTTTATTTATAGACTCACACCTGTATCCATGAATGGGGTAGGCAGAGGTGTAATATTACACCCACATTTCACCATGAATTTTTAGGTCCCACGTAATAGGGCGCGAGCCTATTGCCGTACCGGGCACATTACCAGACTCCGTGATGCTACTGAGAATTTCTTAACGGAAAACCCCACAACACTTTGCCCGACCCGGGAATCGAACCCGAGACCTTCCAATCCCACGCGCTATTGATGCCGGAAGACCAACGAATTGTATCGCGACATTTCGACAAATACCAATATAAAATAAATATTTAACATGAAATCATCAATAAAACTGCTATTATTTTGGCATGTTTACTAGATAAAACAACTTACATAACTTATTTTACTTGACGCAAATATTCCTATAACACCACAGGTATTAGTGCAGATTACTACTACAGCAAAAACAGGCCACTCCCACTAAAGCTTAGTTATACTAAAGCCTCCCCAGTACAATCACTATTATAGAGAAAATAGCCCATTGCCACATTTCTGGTACAATCATCATATAATTTGTAGAGGGCTATGAACTCGGACCATAACCATGACGTATATTCAGATTTTCATATACAATATAACATGCACAGACGCACGTGGCCAAGGGGAGAGTACTGTGTTAGATTATGTATGAACATATTGCAAGAGCGTGTATTCTAATGTTTTAATACTGTATCTCTTTCGAATTTTAGTCTATAGTTTGAGCCAGATTTTAAGGCACTTGAGATCTAAGTAGTTTGTTAATATTTTTTTACCTTGCCGGACATACATACATTAATTTTATTATCTTTGAATGGAATACAATAATATCAACAGGTCGCTGATAAAAAAAGCAAATGGCAGGAATTTTATTTTATTCATCATGTTACTTTATAAACATTTGTAACAAAAAATGCATACGTTTGTATGTAAATCTGAAAATAGTTTACAGATTGAAATATTTTCAGAATTATCTAGAATTAAAATTGTTGAAATTGTTGTTTAAAATGTTGTACTTATACATTTCAAAGCAAAAAATAGAAAAGTTGTCTTAGAGTAAATCTTAAAAGGAAAAATCGCAGTGTTAATTTAAAAAGCATCACTAAAAATAAAGGAGTAACCGAGTGAACTTAAAATTAAAAAAATATATTAAAAGTACGCTTAGTGCAAGATAGTTCCAAATTCTCTTATTTACACATTATTTACAAGACACATACCTGGCAAGGAAGTGAAATACATGTCCATAATTACTTATATTTCATACAATTACAAAACTTTTCTCATTAGAATAGTAGTTGAAACTAATTTGAACCTTCGAGTATGTATATCTCTGTCAAATACCGTTTATTAGGAGCAGATAAATAAATAACCAAATTCAGTAGCAAACGAATAAGTAGGCTACAGTGTCATAATACATCAACGAATTTAGATCTCTATCTGCATCATACACATTCTATAAGAAAATTACAAATCATACAAAAACATTAGAATATTATAGGTCTCCTCTATCATCGTATAAACTAATTTAATCCTTGTTTATCAACGCCATTGTACAAATACAAATGATATCTCTTTGCTGATTCGTTAATTTCACTTGTCAAATTCAATCTATCTATCCTAATAATGAATTAAGGTTGAACAAATAAAATCGGATCGCATTACCGAGGATGTTTAGTTTGGTTAAATAAACGATTAATTATTATGGTTTTGAATTGGAGGTGTTCCGTTTAATGCCACTCTGAATGTCGCACACATCTGTTTGCTTATCTATTAAAGGGTGATGGTAATTACTATCAAAATAATGGTTAATTACTAACTAGGTTCCGAGCGAGGCTTCGCCCGTGTGGTAAGTCAATACTGTTTGTAAAAGCAGATAAGAAATGTATATGTAAAATTAGTTCGAAATTTAATGCCCGTTTTGTGTGCTTACAGATCTATTTTCGAAAGAAATTGCAGATTTTTTACAAGTTCTTGTAGAATTTACTTTAAAAAGGTTCAGCTATTGAGGAGATAAAATAGGCATAGTGTGAACAGCAAATCGCCCCCTGAACGGAGACTGAGACTGTACGGAGATGTAACATCTTAGCTATGTACCCCGAGCTACTTTTTTGACCCTCCCACTAGTTGGAAGCCCACTGCACCTAATTCCTCCACGAAACGACATTTCGTCGTATTTTATCAAGTATATGGACTATATGATTATTATATATAATAACGAGGTTAGTCGCGAATTTATCTATGTACAATATGAAATACTTACATTTACGTAAAATAATCCTAAAATGTAGCTTTAATTTCAAAATAAAATCAAATAAAAGTCAAACTTCTTTTATAACTAGTCTAAAATAGTGTGAATTTAGGACTAGGTCTCATCTTATATTAATACTTAATATAATACAAATTAATGTATTCAACATAAGATAAAAGACCATACATTTTCAATGAAATTTATATCATACAGACGCTCTCTAATAAAACATTATTTGCATTAACCTTGATGTATACGATTGATATTATGTAGGTACTCACTTTTAAAAAAAATAACTTATTTTAGATGTTGTTTTTTAATGTTTTGTAATTAGCCTTGTATAGTAAAGTTAAAGTCTCACTTCTGAAGCCATGATTAAATGTTATGCATACCTATTACCTGTTATTCGCTAAGTATGTACCTATTTATAAGATATTCTTGCCTTACATCTAGTGATTAAACTGTTGGTGTGCTTATGAATAAATAAATAATAAAGCGTAAAGATTACAAAGCGAAAGTCATGCATTGAGTGCTTTTGATATATTATTATACTCTTGAATGAACTCGTTTTCATACATTATTAAGTTTGTCTGTATAATAATACTATCAAGCTACATTCAAATAGAGCTCATTTGAATACAAATGAATGTGAGGATTCAAGTGATGATTCATGGTTCCGTACAATCGGAACGATTGGAACGGAAACCTTGAGAATGAGGTGATAAATATTGGCTTAGTGAAGGAAATAAATAAGGACGAGGTAAAAAAGGCTGTTAGTGGAACGAAGAATGGAAAAGCGTTAGGACCAGATGGATTACCAGTAGAAGCATGGAAAGCGTTAGGAGATGATGGATGGGCGTGGCTGACTTTATTCTTCAATAAGCTGTTGCACGAGGAGACCATTCCCGAGGAATGGTGCAACAGTTACCTGGTGCCCATTTTTTAAAATAAGGGTGATATCCAAGAGTGCAACAATTATCGGGGAATAAAGTTAATGCCTAATAGTATGAAAGTATGGGAGAGAGTAATTGAGCGACGCCTGCGTGACGAGAGTGAGATCTCACGAAACCAATTCGGTTTTATGCCTGGTCGAGGTACGGTGGATGCCATTTTTGCACTTCGCCAAATGTGCGAAAAATACAGGGAGGCGCATAATAACTTGCACATGGTGTTCGTCGACCTTGAAAAGGCATATGACCAGGGTTCGAAAATATCCGATATTTATTATAAATATCAAAATATCGGATATTTACGATATATATCGGATATATATCAAGTTTAATATATATCAATTTTGTATGAAAGTCATATTATTATTTCATTGTATTATTTATGAATACTATTTGCATATGTGTTTCATAAACATACTAAAATGACCAAACAATAAAAACTGAAATGTTTTTTATGTTTTATTCATTTGAGTACTTAAAATCAGACAAATCAATTTTCTGACACCACTGACGGACTGACGCCATTAATACCGGCAGAAGTGTTGCCATTTTTAGATTATAACTTACCATTAGGGAGTATGTTTTAACTCTACTCCCACGCCATCTACATTTGGGAAGTAGAAATACAGTAACAAACGCAAAAGTAATATTCTTTTTTGTATTGCATATATCACAAAAAACATTTGATATATATCGTCGAATTGAGGTTGATATATATCGGATATATATCTTGATATATATCCATTGATATATATATCCTCGAACCCTGCATATGACCGAGTGCCTCGTGAAGTCGTGTGGTGGGCCCTGAAGAAGAAAGGAGTGCCTGGGAAATACCTGACGTTGATTCAAGCCATGTACGCTGAATGCCGAACGCAAGTCCGATCCGCAGCTGGTGAATGAATGAATGAATGAATGAATCATTTATTTCACTTTTAAATGTCTTATAATCTAGATACATTGCCCCACAAAACTGCTTACGCAGTTTAACTGTGAGTTCGGTGAGCCTCTCATCATCATCAGTTACATAATTTAAGGTACATTTATACCTTAATATACACTTTTTACCTATATTTACATATTTTCTAGTAAATATCTTTTAAGCTTACGTGCAAATATTGATTTATTGTTTTCCTGTCTGATGTATCACAGCCAGATTCGATGTGGCCGTAGGCTTGCACCAATTTCCCTTCGGCCCTTAGCCCCTACCTCTTCCTGTTAATTATGGATGCTATATCATCAGACATACAGTAAGAGGCACTCTGGTGCATGCTGTTTACCGACGACATCGTTATGGTAGCAGAGAGTGGACAGAAGGTGCAGAGCAAGCTGGAGGAGTGGCGGCAGAGATTGAAGAATGTAGGCCTGAGAATAAGCAGAACCAAAACAGAATATATGTTCTGTGACTTTGGCGGTCTCTCCAGTCCTATACCGGTTACACTCGGCGATACACTTCTACCAGTAAGCTCCGATTTCCGCTATTTAGGTTCACTCCTGCAAGATGACAGCGAAATCGATCGGGATGTTAGGCAAAGAATCAACGCAGGATGGATGAAATGGTGACAGGTCTCAGGCACAAGAGAAACGTTAGATTCAAATTTGCGAACTATTACGTAGTAGGTAGTTACACTAAAAGGTAGACAATTAGTATAACAATACGTACCGGTTCGCTGTAGCCGCACCTGCTCGCTTACAATAATGGAGACCTGCTAGAAGAGAACTCGAGCACGGAAAGCGAGACAATAACCCACGTAGGCGCCACTGTAACGGGTTCTGGTATTAAAACGCAGTAGATAAGATAAGATAAGATAAATGTTTATTTGTTTGAACATAGTGTACATGATATGCAAGATGTTACAATGTAATATAGTTTCATATGTTCAGCCTGTTACTGGCGTACAAATTTGATAAGTGAATTACAATACTTTATTTTTTTTTAATTAATTCCAAACAAATAAGTCAATTCATTAAATCTCTAATACACTCTACAATCCAATACTAATTGCAATAGTTGAAATATTTTTCACAAAACACAATATAATAACAGGGCTTTGAACTCCAATAATGCGTGGTTATTGGAGTTCAAAGCCCTGTCTGTGTGGTGACGTTTTAAAAATACTATCTCATTTGATTCAGTGGGTTTCGTAGGGGGCGATTAAGGGTGCGAAGATACAAAAAAAATGGTATCTTGCGGAAGAGACGGAACACTCAATATTAAACGCTACGCCAACCCACCTGGCGAGCGTAGTATTGTATACCAAATCCTCCTGTTTCCTAACAACGCTTTTGTTGTCATTGGGAGAGGTCAGTATCCAGCAGTGGACTACAAAATTCTGATATTGATATTCTGGGCTCTTGTGGAAAGAGCAATAGATTACTATACGTAGAGTTCGAACATAAACATTACTAAATTTTTAAAGCCAAGAATGATACATTAAAAGGTTCATTCTCGCTGCGCTTCTGTGAGAACTTTAAGCCCGGCTTTCATGAAGGTCCTTGTCGGTCTTTACGGAGAATCAGTAGCGCCAAAAATCGTTACTCTGGTCTGAATTTTACAGCTATCCTTCACAATATAATTATCCTTTTAGGGTGCGAAGATCAGACAGCGGTCGCTCTGTGGAAAATATAATATTTTTTAAATCTGATTAGTCTACTACTTCAGGGCAATAGATTCGGGTGAAGGATAGGATATATAGAGGTGCACGTAATTTGCGTGGTTTCCACGAATAATAAATCTATTTTATTTATTTTAATCAATACAATTTACGCGCAGGCAATTTATTAAAAAAATATCATCTTTAAATGTTTGTTAAAACCATATTGAAGTATCTGTCTTGCTAACGCGAAATATGCGCTTTTGTGAGCCTATATCGATCCAACAATAAAAATACTATGTATAATTTCAATAAATGGTACTCATACAGTAAAGCTTGATGACAAAATACTTTAATGCAACAAAGGTACTCTTTCTTCTTTAGAAGAAAAAGAAGATGGAGGTTTTGAAATGGACTTCGAGGCAAGAGATTAATGTTTATCCTGTTTATTACAGTGTTTGATACCAGTATAAAAATAGACCATTACCATATTTTAAAGTTATTGCAGTGATCTTTTTACATTAGATTAAAACATCTCAATTCTATTTATAAGTAGAATTGACCGCAGAGCTAAAACTGTTGCTAAATAAACATAAGTACCGCTTTAACTAATTTAGTTAAAACTAAGTGACCGAGTACCGCAACGTTCTCCGTTATTAACATACTTATTAAGAAGTTAAATCGTATTAATTTATGTGGACTGTGCACATGGCTGTCTCTTAGTAAAATTACAGTTTTGGAATTGTATGTTTACTGTGGCATAAGTTCTGATTTGTTTTATAGAGACAGCGATAGCCCAGTGGTGTACGTAGCGGACTGCCGAGACGATGGTCTCGGGTTCGATCCCCAGGTACCCCGGACATACCTCTGACTTTTCGAAGTCATGTGTACTGTAACGTATGACCGGTACCTACCGAGTGTACGTCATAATACCGTCCATTCGCTCGGCCAATCAGAGAAGGCCATCGTCCGCGCTCGTGAGTTTTGTCCATATTTGGTTATGCGCCGACACGAACTCTGATGGAGGGCCCAGTATATATAGGGGCCGACAGAGAGACCGGCACCGCTAATGATTGTTACCGTGCCTAACTACGTGCCACTACTACTACTTCATACGTGTATCCTGGTCCCAGCTACGGGTGAGTTACTACATTTACTGCACTAGCGTACTGCCCATCTCTCTAGCTGCTAGCTGAGGCCGGCTGACGCCACCTGCCTGACTCTATTGGTTGTGGCTTTCCTAATGCTGTTTCCTTTCAGGTTCCAGGTTCACCTTAAGGCTCCGGGTTACGCTCCTAGACCGCTACACTTCCTGCATCGCCTTCGGCGTCACCTCTGCCGAAGATTCTGGCCTGCCCTGCTAATCGCACTAGGACCGCCGGCGCCTGCCAGCTGAACCAACGGCCTGCGAGGATCTGCCCGCTACGCGCAGCCCTTCGAGCAACCTGCCCTGCACACTACCGGAGGGAACAGCGTGGGAGACTGCAGCCCTTAGTGTTCAGGCCAGTGTCGTGTTGTTGGTCGGTCATACTCGTGCAAGGGAAGTGAGACAATACTCGGCAATAAACGCATCTAGAACCTCTACATAAAAAAGACAAAAGAGATGAAATGGAAAATTATAGACCTATCGCACTAATACCAGTAATAGCGAAGGTGTTTGAAAAATATATTCATAAAGAAATTTATACCTATGTGGAACAATATAATATTTTAAATAATGCTCAAAAAGGTTTCAGGCAAAACAAAAATATTAACATTGCAATTTACGAATTTTTACACACTGTAATGGTTAATGTAGACAGCAGAACACCTGTAGCAGCCATCTATTGCGATATGACACGTGCCTTTGATTGTGTCCAATACAGTACGCTTGTCGCCAAATTAGAAGCATACGGTATTCGCGGTAACGTTCTTGATCTAATGAAATCTTATCTACAGAACCGTAAACAAATCACTGAGGTTAGAAATATAAATATGGTCACCAAACGGGAACAAATATTCAGGTCAAAAGAGCGCGACATAGTATATGGTGTCCCCCAAGGTAGTGTCTTGGCTCCCTTACTATTTAATTTGTACATCAATGATCTACTTACTGTAACAAATAACCCCATGACGCTTTTTGCCGATGATAGTACACTAACAATTGCTTGCAGAGATATAGAATCATATGAAAGCGATATCAATGGTACTCTAGCATCAGTAGCAAAATGGTTACATAATAATAATTTAAATATTGATTTAAAAAAGACAAAGATTATGCATTTCAGACAACGCGTGCTGCCAATGAAAGATCTTAATGTTAACTGCCATAATATAAATATAGACTCAAGTGATACGACTAAATATCTAGGACTATTAATAGATGCAAAGTTAAATTGGAAATCACAAATAGAGTCACTTAGTAATAGAATTAGTACTGCGGCCTATGCTCTACACAAACTATCAGTTATTGTGAGTGTAGACACACTGATAACTGCTTACTACGGATTAGTAGAGTCAATCCTGAGATACGGAGTTATATTCTGGGGGAATAGTACAGAAAATGAAGTAGCTTTTAAGGCACAAAAACAGTGCATACGAGCAATGTTCAAACTTAAATTAACTGACAGCTGCTACCCATATTTTTGGAAATATAAAATATTGACTTTGCCATGTCTGTATATCTTAGAAATAGCTATGTTTGTTAAGACTAATAGTGAGCTATTTCCACGAGTATCCGATGTATTTCCCAGAAACAGAAGAAATAAAAGTAGACTCTGCTTACATGACTCAAAAACTACATTAATGCGAAATAGCGTATTTTGTATGGCTCCTATTGTCTTTAACAGAACACCTGAATCATGGAAAGATTTGAATACGATACAATTTAAAACAAAACTTAGAAATTATTTGTTAATGAAAGCCTATTATCATATATCAGACTTCCTTAAAGCAAAAATATCAGAATAACAATTATATTTATAACACCTAATTAAATATTATTATATAATTGTGATATTGTATCCTATTTAATATGACATAGTTTAATTTTGACATTTATATTATATTTAATGTTAGCATTTATATTCAATATTGACATTTGTATTCAAGTTTGACATTAACAAGCACTGAGTATGTAGTACATTGTATATTTTAATAATGATTTAATTTTGATTGCAACTCATTTCATAACTTGCAGTATTTAATCTCAATTCATTAAAATGTTTATAAATTTAAAAATTGTTATTATATTGTGTTTTGTGAAAAATATTTCAGCTATTGCAATTAGTATTGGATTGTAGAGTGTATTAGAGATTTAATGAATTGACTTATTTGTTTGGAATTAATTTAAAAAAATAAAGTATTGTAATTCACTTATCAAATTTGTACGCCAGTAACAGGCTGAACATATGAAACTATATTACATTGTAACATCTTGCATATCATGTACACTATGTTCAAACAAATAAACATTTATCTTATCTTATCTACTGCGTTTTAATACCAGAACCCGTTACAGTGGCGCCTACGTGGGTTATTGTCTCGCTTTCCGTGCTCGAGTTCTCTTCTAGCAGGTCTCCATTATTGTAAGCGAGCAGGTGCGGCTACAGCGAACCGGTACGTATTGTTATACTAATTGTCTACCTTTTAGTGTAACTACCTACTACGTAATAGTTCGCAAATTTGAATCTAACGTTTTTCTAATTAGTCCTAACGGTCGAACTTTTATGCCTAATCGTGAAGTAGGCCATTTGTAAGGGCAGAACGTTTTCGCACTAAGTGTAGTGTGTAGTGTTATACTTACGCGGTACTCTTTCGTACACAATGGGCTCACACCCCATAAAATACTTTCTTTTAAATAAAAGCGAGTTAGCCTACGAGGTTGCGATTAGAGGTGAGGAGCCGGCTACCTCTGTCCTAGGTCTGCGGAAGCAGCTCCCTAAATTACTGGAAGCCATTCCAAATGATGACATTTTGGGGTCCGGTCTAGCCATCGCGGTGGACTTCGAGGGCGCTGGCGAGGCCGTCTCTGAGCTGGCCAAGCGAGTGAATTCGTTAACTATTTCTTACGACGCGAACCTAGCTAGGAGGTCTACCGCACTGCACAACCACTTATACCACAGACTCCGTAGGATGGAACGTCCTAAGGCGTATTCAAAACGGATAACCAAATTGTGCAGCCAGTTCGACAAGCTCTCGGCGGAGCTGTCCGCCATTGAGCAATCAGCTGTTCGCTCAGCTGATGCTGTGGCAGAGGTCCAACCTGCGCCGTCTACCTCGACGCAGGCAGGGTTAGCCCCAGTATTGCATTGCGAGCATTTGAGAGTTAGCGAACTGTCCAAGTTGAAATACGACGGTACGGGATGCGTCCGAGCGTTCCTACAACGCGTAACCGAATTCCAAACCGCGCGTAATCTACCTTCCACTAAAATTTTATCGTATGCCTCCGAAATATTCACCGGTAACGCACTTCACTGGTCATCATCATCAGCCTTTAACAGTCCACTGCTGGACTAGGCCTCTCCTTTGAAAGGAGGAATTGGCCTACTATACCACGCTGGCCAAACGGGTTGGTATAGGGTTTGTATCAAGTTTTCCTTCTCTTACAGTGCTGTTCTCTGCATAATATGCTCCCTCTGTCGGCTCTTACGACACCCATGGGATGATATGGGGTGGTGACATTCCGTATTCTTAATCCGTCACCACACGGACAATCGGACTTCACTGGTACCGCGGCCTAAAAGAATATTTCACTACATGGGAAGAACTCACCACTAAATTAATAGACGATTTCACACCGTACGATTATGACTACCGGTTATTAAATGAAATCCGCCGACGTACTCAAGGTGCTACCGAAACTATAATTATTTATCTCGCGATAATGAATCAGCTGTTCGCAAGGCTGTCACCGTCAAAGCGACCGCCTCCCATAAGATCTCTAAAAACAAAAACATCTTTTAAATTCGCCTTCAAAAGATATCTTCTGGAGGAACAGAAAAATAATATAACATAATATTCAAGAACTTTACTTACGCAATGGCCATGACCTTTAGGCAAAATAGGTATACCGAATCCTCAGTTGGTTGGTTCTGGGTATCGTTCAGAACATACCTTTTATTCACAATCCACAATAACTCAAAGGGAGGCACACAAACTGTGGGTATAGAAAAAAGGAATCTAACTAAATTGTGATATTTGCGATGTTTCGGTTTAGTTATAACATTAACCTATTTGGAATGTCTGATCATAGATTTAAGCAGAGTTAATAGTTTCATTGATGATTTGTATACAATTGCACCTAATAATATTCTACAAGGAATAAAGTATTATGTTATGATACTCTAGTACATATATATCGATGTTATGATAATATAATTACCTGTAATGATGCTACGTCGTTTTTCGATAACCACATATTATTATAACACTTGTATTCACCAATACTATCTGGTGAACTGTGGGAGTATGTTTGTTATAAATCATGTTATGTTTACATCACGTGACCACGCTAAGCTAAATACTTGTTTATGTGACGCTCGCCGCTATTGCAGCGCTACCACCGGACAAGACGAGTAACCAAGTGGTCGGTTACGTAGAATTGTAAACAACTCACTAGCACTTTATTTATCACCTCGTTCCTACTAACTATTTGTATTTTTTGATGTGTACATATGGCAATTTTTTATTTGATAAACTAGTAGTGAGCATAAATTAAGTTTTAATTAAGTAACTTTACGTTTATTTTATTGCGTCACTGACGTCACTTGGGGCAGGCATTGAAAACCAGCAAGTCGTTAACGCCACGAACGACGCAACGCTGAATGTCTGCCTCATTGTCACATCGGCGGCGTACAGTTAGTTATTTTTTTATATGTGGGTATGGCTAAAATTGTCGTAGGAAATGTTCCGTATTGACATGATTGTGTTCCTACCTACTATATTTATATGTACCTATTTACTTATTATGTACCTAATAATTGTGCGCTGTTATGGTGTGATAATAAACGAATTCTTATTCTTATTTTCCGAACGCGAAAAGTTAGACATTCTATTGCATAACATACGTCCATGCTACTCGCTAGTGCTAGCTCCGTCAATATCTTCAATAGACAGTATAGCAACACTGCAGACGTTATGTTTAAACTACGAACGCATGAAATGTTTGAACTCTCAATTCCGCGAACCGTATTATAGTAACGACACGTTGGCACCAGACCTAGCTTACAGTCACAAACCTAATAACCGAGCGCGTAATAATTCCTACAATAATTATCCCGTTGCCACTATAGAGGGTACGCCCGGAAAACCCGAATACACTGAGAACAACGAACTTAGCAATCCTAAGTCTTAACCTAGCTCTGTCGCTCTAGTCACGTCCAAGTACTGCCCGCGCTCCCGTATCAATGATTGCAGTTTGAATGAGTGCAAACGCGAGCGGTTTGCAATTTGCTTCAAGTGCGGCCGTAGGGATGTGACATTCCCTAACTGCCCGAACTGTAAATCTACGAAACCAAAAAACTAGTTGGTCAGGGTCGGGGCGTATCAAAGCCTAAATTAGGTTCTACAACCTATTCAACCAATTTTGACAAAGATAATTGGAGAAATTGGCTAAACACTCTAAAAGTGTACTTCTCTAGTTATTCCGTCGCCTCGATCCTGGATAATAAACCTAAAAATGACCTACGGCCCTATGTCAACGTAACGATTAACAGTTTACCTATTTGTGGATTGCTCGATTCCGGTTCAGCCATTACAATTCTAGGTAACAACTCCCATCTGGAGGTAATGACTAAAACCGGGTTAGAAATACAGCACAATACAATACAGTGTCACAACACTAATTCCATCCGGTCCGCGGGTGGAAATATATTGTTGCCGCGCGGGTTTATCAACTTACCCACTACTTTTAATAGTCAAACCCACTTATGGAAATCTTATATTGTTCCAGAAGTTACAAGTAATTTAATTTTGGGCATCGATTTCTGGAAACTATTTAAATAACTGCCTAACCATATCGCATCCGTATGCATGTCTAAAACATTGCCGTGTAGTGTGTTAAGTGAAAATAAGCCGAGTAACACGAACGTATTGCAAACTTTTTGTGAGTTGAGTGAGTCACAACAAAGAACGGCTAAGTTAATTATAAAGCAATACAAGTCAATGTCTACTGAAAAAACCGGGTTAGGACGAACTCACTTAATAGAACATGCAATAGACACTGGCGATTCTGCGCCGATACGCCAAAGATATTATAGGTTACCGCCGGCGAAATTAAAAATAGTTATTGATGAATTAGACGAAATGCTTGCATTGGGAGTGGTAGGAAAATGCGAAAGTCCGTGGTTGTCACCTATTTTACTAACGCCTAAGAAGGATGGTAAACTAAGGTTTTGTTTAGATAGTCGGAAACTTAATTCTATTACTAAAAAAGACGCGTACAAACTACCTTACGTATCCGAAATTTTAGACAACCTTAGGAACGCTAGATATCTAAGTAGTATAGACTTATCTAAGTCCTTTTAGCAGACGCCTCTTCGCGAATGTGATCGTGATAAGACTGCGTTCTATGTGCTCCTAGAGGAACATTTAGATTTGTGACTATGCCGTTTGGTTTAACGAATGCGCCTGCGACACAACAGCGTTTGGTGGATCACTTGTTTACGAACAGTCCTGAGTTCGAAAACTCTGTATTCGTTTTTTTAAGTGATATCGTGCTTATATCGCCATCTTTTAATGCTCATGAGTCACTTTTAAATAAAGTATTCGAAAAATTAAAATCGGCCAACCTTACCATTAACTTAGAAAAATCTAAATTCTTCCGTGATGAATTGAAGTACTTGGGCTACGTAGTAAACTCTAAAGGATAACAAGTAGACCCATGTAAGGTGGAAGCCATTCTTCAATATGCTACGCCTAAGAATAAAAAAGAAGTTAAAAGGTTCTTAGGCATTGCATCATGGTATCGGCGATTTATACCTAATTTTAGTACTATTGCCGGTCCTTTGAACAAACTTACCTCTACCGGTAAGAAAGCTGCACCATTTCAGTGGTCGGTGGAAGCTGATGACTCGTTATGTAAGCTAAAACAATTGTTAAGCACCGCACCAATATTATCGTGTCCCGATTACGAGAAACCTTTTCAAGTTCACACAGATGCGAGTGCGATTGGCATCGGTGGGTTGCTTACATAAGAAATAGATGGCGCGGAACTACCTATCGCTTACATGAGTAGGTCACTAAATGCACAGGAACAAAACTACAGTATAACAGAACGGGAGACATTAGCAGTTCTAACAGCCCTCGAATATTGGCGCTGTTATTTAGATAACGGGTTAAAGTTCGTGGTGTATACTGACCATTTCGCACTGATGGTTCCTGAACTTGAGCAACCCGACTGGTAGATTAGCTCGGTGGTCGGTTCGTCTGTCAGCCTTTAACTTCGAAATAAAGCATCGGCGCGGCGCAGATAATATTATAGCAGATGCGTTATCACGATCCCTACCTTTAAATATAATTAACGCGAATAGTAATAATAATAATAACGTGAACAACCCTAATGTTGACACTGATCAATGGTATTCAACCACGTACAATGGTTGTTTATCTTCGCCTAATGACTATCCAGACTATTCTATTAAAAATAATAAATTGTATCGTTTGAATAAATCTAGGTGTATGCTACGTAAGGAGTTCGAATGGAAAGAAGTGCTACCTTCTTCTGATCGAAATAATGCCATATTAGAGAACCATACCGAACCCACTTCGGGGCATTTCGGTTTATTTAAAACTTACAAGCGCTTAGCTCTGCGTTACTATTGACCCAAAATGCACGATGACGTGGTAAAGTTCATAAATTCTTGCGACACTTGTATCGCGCACAAACATCAGAACCATGCACCATTGGGAACCATGGGACGACCTAAAGTGTGTTCACGACCCTTCCAAACCATTAGTGTAGATTTGGTGGGGCCATTACCCGTCACAAGAAAACAAAACGCCTACATCTTTGTATTAACTTGTTGGTTTAGTAAATACTGTCTACTTTTTCCTATCAGGCGCGCAACTGCTGAAATAATAACTAATATTTTGGAAGAAAAAATATTTTTAGTTCATGGTATACCATCTACAATTATATTGGACAATGGTAAACAGTTTGTAAGTGCTACTTTAAAAGCTATGTTGCGCAAGTACAAAATGCCTAATCTTCATTATACTCCTAAATATTCCCCACATGTAAATACGATCGAACGCTATAATAAAACCATTGGTTCTACCTTAGCGACGTTTGTAGGAAATGACCAGAGATTATGGGACACTCTCCTACCTAAGGTGCAGTTTGCATTAAATACTGCAGTTAATTAAGTCACGGTCTATACACCTAGTTTTTTTTGTCTATGGACGTGAATTAGTTCCATGCGGCTCACACTATCTCGACACGGACGCTGATGATATAGTATACATACCTAGGGACGATTACGCAGAAAACATAGGTCACTTATCAGGCATATTTGACAAAGTTCAGGCACTCCTCATTCAAGCTCATGCTAGGAATTCCCAAACGTATAATTTACGCCGTAAACCAGCTGAGTTTAATGTGGGAGACACTGTGTGGAAAAGGACTTTTTATCAGAGCGACAAGGATAAGTCCTTCTGTAAGAAGCTAGCCCCTAAATTCGTGAAGTGCACAGTGATTAATAAAAAGTCGCCTCTCGTTTACGAGTTGTCGGACGCGTCTGGAAATTCTATTGGGTTTTGGCACATAAAGGACCTAAAACTTATACACTATGGTGCCTAACTATTTGTTACAAACCGTATAAGACTTTCCCTTCCTTCTTTCTATATGCCGTCTTAGCTTGGACAGTAGCGGACTCATAGACCTAATGCAGCTAGTCGGATTTTCCTTGTTAGCCACGTAAAATCCTCTCCTAAGCCGGGCGGTATTGTAACGTATGACCGGTACCTACCGAGTGTACGTCATAATACCGTCCATACGCTAGGCCAATCGGAGAAGGCCATAGTCCGCGCTCGTGAGTTTTGTCCATATTTGTTTACGCGCCGACACGAACTCTGATGGAGGGCCCAGTATATATAGGGGCCGACAGAGAGACCGGCACCGCTAATGATTGTTACCGTGCCTAACTACGTGCCACTACTACTACTTCATACGTGTATCCTGGTCCCAGCTATGGGTGAGTTACTACATTTACTGCACTAGCGTACTGCCCATCTCTCTACCTGCTAGCTGAGGCCGGCTGACGCCGCCTGCCTGACTCTATTGGTTGTGGCTTTCCTAATGCTGTTTCCCTTCAGGTTCCTGGTTCACCTTAAGGCTCTGGGTTACGCTCCTAGACCGCTACACTTCCTGCATCGCCTTCGGCGTCACCTCTGCCGAAGAGTCTGGCCTGCCCTGCTCATCGCACTCAGACCGCCGGCGCCTGCCAGCTGAATCAACGGCCTGCGAGGATCTGCCCGCTACGCGCAGCCCTACGAGCAACCTTCCCTGCACACTACCGGAAGGAACAGCGTGGGAGACTGCAGCCCTTAGTGTTCAGGCCAGTGTCGTGTTGTTGGTCGGTCATACTCGTGTAAGGGAAGTGAGACAATACTCGGCAATAAACGCATCTAGAACCTCTACTGCGTTTTAATACCAGAACCCGTTACAGTACATAATAAATTAATTATCGCTCGCTTAATGATGTGCCCGATAGATGGCATTAAGCTCGCCCCCTATTACATTGGGACCGAAACATAACTGGCGAAATGTGGGTGTGTAATACACCTCTGCCTACCCCTTCGGGAATAAAAGGCGTGTAATTATGTTATATTATGTTATGATAGCTTAGTAGAGACACCGATAGATTGCTGCGCAGAAAACGCACGGAGTTCAAACCTACGGCGTATCACTTACTTTTTGAAGTAAGTGCTTACTAAATTACTAATTATTGCTAGGTTAGCGGCGAAGGTAAACATCCTGACTACTAATTTGAGAAATCTCTATATTATTCTAGGAAGACAAGTGAAGTCTGTCAACCGGTTGTTGGCTGGCCTGATGGACTATGCTAACTATGGCCTTATTCACTCGCGCGTTGCTTACCACCTGGAGAAGAGATAAAATATAAAAGTAATTTTGTCAAAATTACCCTAATCCCATTCTACTCTTATTCTCTCCTCCACTTCTTATAGATAAGAAAGTAGCTATGTTGAAAATTTCATATTCTGTCAAATTGAACGAAAGTGTTGGATGCAACCGGGATTGCACTAGAACGTCGATATATTACTTTTTATTATTTTGGATATCAATAAGTGAAAATTACAAATTAAAAAGAGCCAAAGAGATCTCTACGACTTGTATAGGACTATTATTATTTAATATATACGACAAATATATCTTAAATAACTAGAAAGTGATAAAATTAATAACACAGAATTACAGTAATTATCACATTAACGCTCCGTTCTCAAAATACCTCATTTATTAGCTCTCTATATAAAATAATAATGTACCTCCACTTGGGAATTCCTCAAATTTTCGAGAGTGAGCTGAAAAATATTCAGCGAAAATAGAAAAAATTAAAAAACAAAGCATATTAAATTATGAATTCACTACACTTTTGGGAATACTATGGAACCAAGAACTGCAATATTTAATACGTGCAATTGTAATTTATTTAATGCCGACGAACCATTCTTCATATAATGGAAACAAGAGTAGTATATTTTTAACTTACATTTTTGTATACGTTCATTATTTTGTTTGCAATGAGAAATTAACATGCATTAAAAATGAATTGTCCTTGTTCATATAAGAACATAAAGAGTTTTTAGAGTAATACGGTTTTACAATAATCGTAATAGAGGTTTTACTGATTTGGCTGTTTTACTTTACTCTATGCGTTGGCCGAAGTTGTGGTTTTTAAAGACCGTTTACTGTATTTTCCCTGGCCACTGTAGGCGTACACTAAGAATTTCCTGCAATTCCTAAGGGATCGAAAAGTAATGACTAAATAAACAGTGGGATTATCAGCTTACTTTGATGACGAAGTCTGTGGTGTGGGCCATGGATATAAACAAAAAAATTGTGATTATATATTTTTGTATATTATCCAATAATTATTTAAATAACAATATAATTAAATTATGTCTTAAAATAATAAAAAAAAAACTAATTAATATATACAAGTGAAAATTATATATATATATATATAATATATATATATATATATATATATATATATATATATATAATTTTCACTTGTAATTATATTATACTTATAATTATTTTTGTATAAGATCTAGCTTAGGAATCATTTCTGTATCTATCACAAATATCTAGAGACAAGTTTGTTTCAAAACAAATATTATTCTGTTCCTTAATTCTTTGCTACATTCTACAGTTCAAATCTTACAATAGCGGTAAGCCAGTATGTAATCCAACCAACCCCGTCTATTGCAAAATAAAAATCAATTCTCTTTCATATTGCACCAGAAGGCACTCGTTTAAAACCGTTTTAAAATTCAAGACAGTGTCTTAACCAGTTCATACCATAGGGGTTCCGGAATTACGTTTGCAGATAAAATCAGGAAACAGCTTGAGTAATATCAAAAATTGTAGTTTATTTTGGTGCATGCGATGATCTTGTAACTCTACTGAATACTAATAAGGTTTTGCGACTTTGTATTTGTTCGTTTTTACCAGGATGTTTTAGGATTTGTTATTTTGAAACTAAAATGTGTTGAATTTTTATTTGCAATCATCTTAGGTATAAGAAAATATTAACATAAATTTTGAATTTCTTGTCGACGAATGATAGGTTGTTGTTGTCTTTCTTAAAAGATAAAAGTTCTTGAATTGAATATATTCTAAGACTTATGTAATGGAAAAACTAATTCCGGATAAGAAGTTAATCATTACCATTTTATAACGCTTGATGCCAACCCGATATGAGCATAGAATTTAAATGTAATATTTCATGGGTAACTCGTAACTATTATTATTTTTTAATTTTAATGAATACCAAGAACTGAACGATCTCTAATATTTTTGTATTATCTGTAAAATGTATAAGATGAAGAAACGAAGAAGAAACAACGCCATGATGTAATATTTCATGGGTTACTCGTAACTATTATTATTGTTTAATTTTAATGAATACTGAGAACTGAATTTTTTTTTATGTGTAAAATGTGTCAGATGAAGAAACGAAGAAGAAACAAAACAGCGCCATGATGACATTCTTCTTCTAAGAAACTAATAAAATAAATTCTAATTAAACTTACACACACCAAATAAAAAGATAATGATTTTAGTTTAAGTGACGTTCTATTAGAAAAATTGTTTATAAGATTTAAAAAGCTATTCGCAGGGGACACCCGGATTTGAACCTATCGATCTGCAGTCGATTGCTCTGCCACTGAGCTATATCCCCTGTCTGCAAAGGTACGATAATTTGATATCAGATTTCCATTAACATGTTAACTAAGTGCAGTATTATATGTTCGGTACATATCCTAATGATTTTTATACACTTTAGGGCCCTTGTCCGTGTTCTGGATCATCAACATCGTCGTCCAAGCGTTATCCCGGCCACAACCAAGACTCATCAGGGAGCCGAGCCCGAGGTCCGATCACTAGACTAGGAAGCTGACCCTGGGTCTAAGCAGATATGACAGAATATTAGCTTTACTACAGAGCCACTGCTGTTCCACCTCCGCCACCCAAAGGGTTAGCGATATTCAAGGGCTTTAAGCAGTATGAGTAGTATATTCATTCTCCATAAAGACTGTCTAATGTCTTCATGAACAGACTGACGACTTAACGTGTTTGACGTAAGTTTTTGTTATGTGTGTAAAGCTAGAGAAAAGTAAGATTAGGATTATTACCTTTGCGAAGTACCAACTATAGTATATCTGGTGCAAGAGTTACCTGAAATTCGCCATGTTACTTTTGGCCCAAGCACGCCACTATAGTTGCTGTAAATTCCGTTGTTGACTAGTAGTTGCAGAGGCATCCTCACCTTCCAGCTGACTTGTGGATTTATGGAGGTATTCGTTATTTGTGGAGGATAGGTCTGAAGGAAACACCTATGGCAGAAATGTGGCAGCAGTCGCGACCCTGTTGAGGACACTGTCGGAATGCGTTGCTTGCATAGCACTGTGATGGTAGCGACAACAGGTACCGTTGCCCTGTCCCTAGTTTTGCTTAAGGTCCGGCACGAGAGGTGGAGGTCCTAGGAGACGGCGGAGGGGAAGAGGGCAATTTGACACTTCCTTCTCCTCTAACGTCGAGGACATTGAACTAGAGACGACCACTCGTCAAACCTCCTACTCCAGTCTCCAGCATGGTCGATCACACTATACAGCCGAGTGGTAGAGTCGAGACGGCTCGTAATGAGCTTCCACTTTGACAACAAAAAAAAAATCCAAAAAAGAAAATAAATAAGTAAGCATCAAGATGATAATTAAATATAGCTTCAATGTTTACAATATTAAACACACAATAAATGCTTTCTTAAATTCGACGCGTATATATACAAGCAGTAATTGTACATTATATTACCAGCAAGAACAAACAGATCAATGATAGTCCTATATAAATAGCCCTATATTAGTCGCATCTGTTATAAAGCTTTTGAACAAAAATAGCACGGAATTTCAGACACTTCAATTTTCAAATCATTAGAAAGAAGTAGGCTATCAAAGTTATTATTACCACGCCCTGACTAATTACACACTTAAAGCTCTCAACTTTGAGGCTAAATGCGGATAATAATTCAACCAACTATGACTAAGGCTTATTTATATGTCATGATAACAATTTAAATTCCCCAGTCGTGGCACAAAAATAATTATTGTACAACTGAAATATGATTAAACTTAAATCAATTGGGTTATCGTTGGCTTAAATTCATCAGAATAATAGGAGAGGTTTCTCATTATACACTATGCAAGTTCAGGGAGTATATATATTTAACCCAGCGTTATCCCGGTCGTATGCAGGACTTTAAGTCTGCCGCTGTCTACTTTCTTTGTCAAATCCCATTTTCACTAGCATTGTGTATAAGCATAAGTGCCTGTTTTATGTTGAGGCAAAGCATACACTTTTAAAGGCATTTTTATCTGGATGGTTATCATCTCGAAATTTTAATACAGGTTTTTCTTAGCCAAGTTCATACGACACATCATATGTTTAAAATGGTCTTAAATATTATTAACAATGGTATAATCATGTAATTTACTTTTTGTTTAAAAAAAGTAAATTCTTAAATTATTCTGATTCTCTACAAAATTATTAATAAAAATCCACCACTATCCAAATAATAGATCTGATGTAAAGATCTAAAACTACGTCATTTAGGATATATAGTCAAATTTTGTACAAAGTTAATTAAATACCAATTTCAAAGATAAGTGGAGCGGAGCATTCTTTGTAAAATAGAAGTGAGCAGGCAAAGTAATGAGCTAAGTTCGCCAAGCAATGGGCGCAACACGACAGATGTCGGAACAAAGGCAGATCCCAAAAGGAATAGCGTGCTGATCTAGATGAATGATGATTTCACTGGTTAAAGAAGCCTTTGCCCAGCAGTGGACAATAAAGATTAAGAGAATTTACATAGTGACTTTTGGTATAGATAAATATTTAAGACGTCAGTAATGACGTTCAGCTTTTCTCGTTCTATATTGATTATTTATGCTGTGGCAACGAAGTAACTTAAAACATATTTTTATGCAGAATGAGCTTTAGGATCATTATTTTCTACAATTTCTTCTGTCGCCCATCAAAAATACGAGTATGAATCAGAAATAAACTTCACCACAATCCAATCCGCAAATGCGATAAAGTTTTCCAATTAATAAAAACTCTATTCATTAATCACATGCCATAACTGTTGGCGGTATACAATAAACTTATATTTTGCACGTTATTAACCCTGGAATGAAAACGGCCCGAATGCCCGATACTTGATTTAGTGTTATTAAGCTGTCATTCGCCGGCCCTGAGGGAGCGTCGAAGCACACAAAACAATACCGCTCTATCAACGGGTTAATACAGTATAAAGCGTGTATGCACTCTATAGCAATTCAATTTTAACTTTTGTATAGAGATTTGATTTTTTAGGGTTCAGTACCTAAAAGGTAAAAAACGGGACCCTATTACTAAGCTTCCACTGTCTGTCTGTCTGTCTGTCCTTCTGTCTGTCTGTCACCAGGCTGTATCTCATTAACCGTGATAGCTGTATTATAGATGTATTTCGGTTGCCGCTATAACAACAAATACTAAAAATAAAAAAAATTAAAATATTAAGGGGAGGTCCCATACAAAAAGCGGTTTTTTTTTTCGTATTTATTGCTCTAAATTACTAACTGTAACAGGTAGACGCTTAAAATTTTTACAGAATATGTAGTTGTATATTACCTTTCAAAATAAATAATTAAATAAAAAAAGTTAATAATAAAGGGGGGCTCCCATACAACAAAAGTAATTTTTAAGCAATTTATTACTCGATCTTAATAAACAGGTAGAAACTTAAAAAGTATTTAAGTATACATACAACGAACGTGATTTTCTTTTATAGATGATGGTACGGAACCCTTCGTGCGCGAGTCCGACTCGCACTTGCCCAATTTTTTGTATCAAGTATCTACATTTAAATCAAAGTTAAAATCATTTATACATTTAGGCCACAAAGTGACGCTTATGAACGTCAAAAATTAATGTTAATTACTAGTTTACTAGATGATTCTACTTTTACATTGAAAGTGCGTATGTCAATTTCCATTACTGCAAAAAAATAAAGACAATTCCAATTTGTACTTTTTTCGTAGTAATCATTATCTTAATATACCTGTATTATATGTTCTTCTGTGAAATTATTGGAACTAATTTTGTTATTAACGTATTTTCTGATCTTCCAAGAACATAGATCGTGATAATTTTGCATAACACTGCACCATAAAATATGGGGAATACTTTATTTCCTTTTAACGCTTCAACCACCACACTATTTTTTTTTCTTTTCTTTTCGTGTGAGTAAGAGAGATGTGGCGAACTCTGGTGTCGGAGTTTTCAGACCGCCTTAAGTTCTCCGACACGATCCTTGTCCTGAGGCAAGAACCGGAACCGACAGCTTTATGTACCCTCCGAACCACTGTAGCGCTCTGATGTAAATGCCACATGCGGTCACTCATCCAAATAGCGACCCGTGTACGCGTTGCTTAACTTTGCCGATTAATATAATAACCAATGGCAAGCCAAGTCTTGCCAAGAGCTACGCTATTTATACAGTAACATTTAAATACGACATATAACATGGCATTTACTTGATTATTTTATTTTACATTGATTTAATGCGTTGATATTTCTCAAAATAAATGTTTGCTAATGTTGTCCAGAAACTCGAATAAAGTTTTATATTTATTGTCCCCGTTATTAGACAACATCCCTTAAATGTAATCTCTTTGGTTTTAAATATTAAACCCCTAATGGTGCTGATAAAGCTGAGCATTCACTTGTAACAGAACAGTGAGTATTCGCCGTTTTTAATTTGGTCGAACTGAACAACGAACAGAGCTGAACGAACATTTACACGATCTTTCTAGCGAACGCTCTAATAAGCACAAACGTCAAAGCAAATTTAATGTCAATACGCTAGAATGCTCGCCAGAATTTTTGTAAGAATGCTCGCTAAAACACATTCATATGTTTTTCTGTTTTGTAACATTCACAAGAATGCTCATTACAGGTGAATGCTCAAATGTATCAGCGCCATAAAAATAACTCCAAATGTTTCTCATCCTGCATATTTAAGCTGCACAATGGAATAACGCGGTGGTATATGATGACACAAAATTAGTGTAAATAAATCTGAAGTAGGTACACACTCTAATGTTCCTCTAATAAAAATAATATATCGCGTCATATATCAAAGTAAATTCAGAAATATTAACCGGTATTTGTAGTGACTTTGCGATCTAAATCAAAGTGGCTACTGGTGTAATTTTAAAAAATCCTCGCTTCACGTAGGGCAAAATGACTACTTTAGGGGGACAAAAATATTTATTGCGTATTTCGTTAAATTTTGTCTCGCCATTGACGTAATAAGCATTCTTTTTACTCAAACTATCATTTTACTTGCTGGATTAACGATTACATGACATAAAATTTAATAACGGTCTTTAATTATTTTTTATTTACGAAATTAACATATTCACGAAATTATTTATATTAAAATCACCATAAAATTAATCAGTCATCAACATCATCATCATGATACTCATCAGAGTCGTCCTCTAATTCGTCTCCAGAGACGTTAAGCTCAAGCGTTTCGGCTACAACTTCAGGTTCTTTTAATAATGCTAGAACCTCAGCTGTTGTTGCTCAGTTAGCCTAGCCATGTGGCTAGGCTAACTACTCGTGCAGCTGTCCTTTTTCCTTCTCGAACTAAGCTGGATTCTACAGCGCATCCCAGCTTCTCAGAACCTAATTCAGAAATAATAGGTCTAACATCTCTACGTTGTGATCTCTTCGACTTGGCTGTAAATAGTTTTCTTGGCCTTCCTCGCGTTCCCGTTCCTTTAGCGTCTGGGGAAGATTGAGTAGATGCCATTGTACTAGATGAAATATTCAGCTCTCCTTTTAACCAACGAAGGTTATTTCTTACAAATCTGTCTTCTATTTGTTTACTCATTCTCCACTTTCTTAACAGTTTGGATACAAAGACTTTTATCCTATTTATTAACTGATTCTCAGAGTCTTTTGAAAGCATATGTACACCGAGTTTTTCCTTTACGTAACTATTTAATCTTTTATTGCACTGAGACGACGACTTTCTATAAAAGTTATCACTTTTTAAAACAAGAAATAGTTCTTCTCTGGAAACACTCATTTTTGTCTCCCCTCTACTACCTGCGGACAAGTGAACCTATATTAAAAAAGGATAGTTTGGGAAAGCTAGTTTTTATTTTATTTACGACTGAAAGACTAAGGTATAATACAAATATAAAAAAAGAGCGGTACTCAACGGAACTTTTATTGTATTTACAATTAAATTCTTATCTTTATAAAAAAAAACTAATAAAAGCTGTATATTTTATATTGTCAATGGTAAAATCATTAACAAATCGATAAATAGTTAACAGTTTAACTTGAATTAGTAAGACATACCTGACGCTTCAGGTTCCATGTTGAAACACGAATTCAAACAACAAAATGTGGCTGTTACTCTGTCCGAAGTTGGGGCGCGACTGATTCGTGCATCATCGCGCCGAGTAAATACGACTGACTTGCTCGTCACGTGGTGTTTTTGTTTTCGAGAAAACAAAAGAAAGATTACCGAACTTAAATGCAGGGCTGTCTAGGGAATCTTACGAGCTGTGTCTTTTGAACGAATCGAATAATCACGAAAACTGAATTTTGGCCGCCTAAATAATATGTTTTGCCGTATGTGCGCTTGTCCGGATAGTAGTGTGCAGTTCAGATATAATAAATAGTATAATAAACAAGATTAACGATGCATAAGGAGGCACGTTTCGTGGACAGTGATGTAGATGCACATGTTATTACACCGAAGTGATTCGCGTGTTCTGCTAAGAAACTGCCTTGGTTTCGGTGCGTTAATAAATTATTCCAAGTTTTGAAACGGTCTCATTTTTATAGTAATAGGTGGCAAACGAGCAGACGGATCGCCTGATGGTAAGCAATTACCGCCGCCCATGGGCACAAGCAACACCAGAGGAGTCACAAGTGCGTTGCCAACCCTTGGAGTTGGGAAAAGGGATAGGATGAGGAGTGGGATGAGGGAGAAGGAATAGGAGATAGGGCCTCCGGCACTCTCACTCTCCGAACGAAACGCAACAGATTAGGTACTGTTACTTTACGTCGATTTTCTGTGAGAGGGTAGTACTACCCCGGTCGAGGCGGCCCATTCATGCTGAAACCAGCAAGGCTTTACTACGTGAGACTACTACGTGAGGTCTCACCGTAAATGGCCCAATAAGTAGTAACGCTCCTAGAAAGACGAAAGAAAAAAAAAGGCGTTTATTTCTATAACAGACGAAGGTCATGAATAAAAATAAATAATGTGTAAAAAAGACTACAATTAGGTATAAATGAGTATACGCTTGTCGTCTGTATAAAATGTCTCCTGCCATATCTTGCTTCTAACACAATAAACAAAGAAATAAGAAGGGCGAAGCTGTTTCAATAGCCAGCACGTTAATTTGTAAAGTGGTAAAGTTGTGTTTGGATGAAGTTGGCACGCTTGCAATCTGAATTATGTTTTTCAATAATAATAAACTTTTTGCATCCAGTAAATAACCAGACATTTACTTTACGTTTTTTGCATTAAAATGAAAAATAATTTTGACAATATTTTTAGATTCAAGATCAATGGAAAAGGCGTTTAATTGCAAATTGCCTGCATATATATATTTTTTTTGATGTCGAATTGTAGAATCCTCATGGACTCCCTCCGCCCTGGGGGAAGGGCGAAGGGGACTGTCAGACTCTTACAATCTAAAAACCAACCCCCGTGTTCCTCATGTACCCGTGTGTCGGAGGGTCGGGTATCGCCGAAGCATTGGTCGCTACCTCCCGAAGGGTATCGGCCCGCCAGATGGTCAGGCGGGCCCCGAACAAAACCTCCTTGGCGGCGGATGAAGGTGTTGGGCTCCGCCACCAAAACAGCCAGCGGCCGCAGAGGATAGGGAGGACGGCAACGCAAAACCGCATCTCGTCTTCCTCTGCGGCCCCACCGCGACGCAATAATGGTGCGCCCCCATTTGGTCGCGGGAGATAGGGCGCGCGGCAACGCAACACCGACACGCTTCTCCTCCCGCGACCGCGCCCGACTGTGAGGGACAGACAGGACTGTCCCCCGCACCCGCACCTTTAGACGCGTCCTGCGCAAGCCCCTCCAGGCCAACGCAGAGCGTCCACTTCCGGGATCTCTCTTAGCTTCATCGCGGGCGTTCAAGCCACGGTTACTGAGCCCCCCCACCACGACAAGGTGGAGATCCCACGGGGGGGAAAATTGCCTGCATATGCAAATTGTTGAATCAAACGGTATGAGCTACGGTTTAGCTAAAACGTTGTCGCAGCCCGAGATATATCCTATCATATTTATTTATTTGTCCATTTATACTATCTAAGATTGTAATATAAATATTAACTTAGGTGTGACAGTGTCCCAGCGAAGATCCTCATGGCGCATGCCCAGTATGCACTCGGTTTCAGTTCAAATATTTATACCTCCGCTGGTTGCTTTTAGGCAATAAAATTTTCATTTTTACAAACACTCCTCTTTGCTTTTTGTCGTGTCGGCGCGCCTGTATTACATATAAGTGTTTTTTGGTAGATACTCACGCAAAATGGTTTATTTGATGATTATTTTAAGAAATGCTCAGCGATTTTGAATATTTTCGGCAAATGATTATAATTTTTGGTGGCATTTTAGACCACAAGCAGGCTTATTTTCGTTTTATGTTGATATTTGTTTAATTTACATTATAAAATTAAGAATATGACATCCTTTTAAAATCCGTTATTACACCTACCACATCTATCTCTGCACCACCTGTAGGTTGACAGGTAGAGAATGCCTCATGGCATTATGTCCACCTATGTACACCTTGTTTGTGTATAAAGTCTTAACCCCCCACGTGATTACAGCACGCATGGTCGTGCTCTAATTATGGTGGTACAAAGTGTTTGAGGCACGCACGGTCGTGCTCAATTAAAAATCGTTCTATTGGTCGCGGTTTTTTCACGTTTTGTTTTACTTAAACCAAGAAACGAAAGTAGTAACTATTAGAATAGTTCTTATTCTATGCAACTAAATCGTTTTAGAAGGGTGAGGGAAACGAAACGCGCCAAAAAATATTAAAATATAATTATCTGTGTCTCAGTTGCGAAAGCGTCCGCCATTGTTGTGTTTTGTTCCGTGATCTTTATAATAAAAATGGTCTTGTGGAAGGAACCGGTGAATATTTTATAAAGACACTTATATAGATTTACTCAGAAATAAATAAATATTAATTGTGAAGTGACATTATTCGTGACAAAGACAAGAAATACAGTGATAAAAGGCAAAAACTTTTGAGAAGGGCTATTTCTACTCTTGAAACTCGCTATTTTCGTAAGTGTTTTATGATAAATATTCTTTTAATAGTTATGAAAGACATAAAAGTACCAAGATTATTTATCTGAAAACATATTTTAGCAACTAAATACTAGCATTGTTTTTGCATTTTCACTGTTATCGTGTTTCAAATGGTAAATAATTCACAGCCGCAGTGTTCGTAACAGTAACATGGCTGCCTGGCACGGCGAACTTTTTGTTACGCGTTCGGATTATAATTTTTTTAGTGGCGTTAGATTCGTTTCTTACAAATAAATAATGTATTGTGTGAAAACCTAAAGGTATATGTGATAATGTTTTTGTGTTTATAAACCAAACAAGTAATGAAATTCATTAATATGTGATGAAATGTTTGTGTGAACGAGTGAAAAAAAACAAACCTCTAAGTTTGTAAGCTTGTTTTGCCAGAAAAGTGAGTATTTAGTAGTAATTCATGTTATTATTATGATAGCTGATTTTATAACCAACACAATGATATGCAATTTATGTGATATAATTATACTAAAGTGTCATAATTAATTTTTTTCCGGTAACCTATGCCAATGAAAATTTGCAGCAACGTGACCTTTCGCACTTGTGGCACTTTGCCTTTAGTTTGATCGCACCTCAAGGGTTAAACAAATAAATAAATAAATAATTAGATCTGCATACCTCACGCTTATAGCGATTCCATTTTTTATTTTGTAGGTTTTCTTATGTGTCCACACGTTACACATTGTCAGTGCGAACTATTTTGTTCAACAATCAACCTAGATATCTACACAAATACATGTAGGCGGTAACCAAAACACAGTGCAGTATCGACACAACGTATCGATATTTTTATTCGACATCCGTTTTAACATGTTATAGCACTCCTTTACAAATAAACAATATAGAGATAAGTACTCGAGTATAACTTTTGTCTACATTTATATTTTGTACACAGAAAAGGTAGTTCCAAACTCAAAACAATATTTGGGCCATATTTAAGCTATAAGACCGAATATAGCGCTACACACATGTAATAATCTACTCATCGGTTTTATCATGTGTTGGTATAAATGATGTACGAACTAATACCACACTTTCTCATCTACAATATAGTATGTCAAAGTTGCAACATGATCTTATGAATTCACCCTATGGGGATCAAGTTAATGGACAAGCGTTACTGTTTCAAGTTCTCGGATGCTGTTCAATCTACTGATATACTACCTCCCATCTCGACATACTCTGGGGAAATGTAAGATACTCATAGTGAATGAGACGTTTATTTAATCTGTCGGAAGAAACGGTAAGACGATAACTGAAACGGTCAAATTGGCATGGTTTTAGACAAACATTCCAACAATATTTGTATACACACAATTTGTTAACCGGTACATTTTGATTCTTTTAAAGCCTTTTTCAACGCACCTGTACGAAATGTCTGATGTACAGGGCTTACAAACATTCAAGTAAGGCACACAAAAGTCATCCTAGGATCCCAAAGAGTGACTCGTGTGGAGAGTAAACCAGTTCTGAGGTCTTAGCCACTCAACAGTTAACTATTTAAACCAAACCATCACTAATATAGTAAAAACAGCTACTTAAAACAATAGTCTTTATATACACTTCAGCTTAATGTCTCTGCCTGTCTATACCAACGTTGGATTAACATAAGCAAAGCAGCCGTTTCAAAGAACATTCGAGAAACCGCAAACCTTCTATTGTTTCCAATATTTATTCAGTGAAACGTATTGAAACAAAAGTCAAGGAGATTCCTTTACATATTTTAATCTCAGAATTTATACAAGCGAGGGTTTTACTCCTTGTTTGGCTGATTTTAATATTACATTGAACAATTCTTGATTTGGAGAATGCGCTAGCAAATTGAGCTTGCAAGTGTGAGTATGGGTGAGAGACCTTTTTGTGTGTGTTTGTGTTATAACCATTTATACACACTCTCATATAAACAGTATTTTCAGTGTGTGAGTTTAAACGGTTTAAGTGTGTAGCTGTGTGCGTTAACGGTTATTGCAAAGTATAAATGTTTGCTTTTAGCGTGGAGAAAATTTGGTTGAATTTGCCTTTTAGGGTTTTCATGGAAAATAATGAGACTGAAGTAGTTCTGCGTTATGTTTAATATATAGAAGTAGACAGGAGGACAATTAGTAAGATAGACAGACATCAACTTTCTCACCAAGTACTATGGAACGCGAGTCGAACAATTTTACTCCGGCGTAGATAACACGTTCGCAATGCACTGAGATTTGTAAAGAAAATTTTTTTGAATATGACACAAAGCTTATATATAACTATCGAAGTCTACATATCAATCAGTCTACATTGGCTTTCTGTATTTTAGTTCCCGGTATTTCTTCTTCGACCTATTAACGGGTATACCCTTTATGCAGCTGACATAGCAGCTTTACTTCTTCCCACAAACTTCCGCCAACTGGATAAAAGCAGCAACGGCAAATAAATTTCAAATAAAATAAACACATTGTCACTATATGCATAAAAATACGGGCGGTCCTTATCGCAATATTGTTCTGCGCGTGATTTAGAAGTGGGGAAGTGTCGAGCATGGAATATAAACTGGTGAAACTGCATAGTTATTGGGTTTTACTATCATTTATGTCGCTTAGAGCCATCAGATGCTTATTTATGCAGCCATATGCTTCCGTTATTTGGATTAAGAAAAAATTCTTTCGTGAAATGAAAAATTGTAAAGAGCTTAGTTTTGGTATGGTTGTCTTGCATACCTTGCGATTATCGTGGCCTATTTGTACCCAAAAAGTAAGGCAATAGACATCAAGTTTAGCTAGTGCTAGAAAACTCCGACAAGTTATTTCGTCACCCCTACCGCAAAGCCTTAAGACAAAGGTCTTCAACGAGTGCGTCCTACCCGTTATGACTTACGGAGCCGAGACGTGGACACTGACGGTGAGACTGGTCCACCAATTTAAGGTCGCTCAGCGAGCTGTGGAGAGGACTATGCTCGGAGTTTCTCCGAAGGATCGAATTCGTAATGAAGTGATCCGACAGAGAACCAAGGTAATCGACATAGCTCAAAGAATTAGCAAGCTGAAAAGGCAGTCGGTAGGCCACATTTGTCGAAGAACCGAAAACCGTTGGAGTAGTCGTGTTCTAGAGTGGAGACCGCGCCTTGGCAAACGTAGGATGCCCTCCGGCTAGGTGGAGTGACGATATACGCAAAGTGGCTGGCAGCGGCTGGACACGAAAAGCCGAAAATCGGGCTCAGTGGCGTGATATCCAGCAGTGGACTCTTGCAGGCTGATGATGATTAGCTTGTGCAGTTTATCTAGGTTCTATTCATAGATATAATGTTATGGCCAAGAGTAGATCAAGTCTGGAATATTATATTGATGACGTAAATAGCGTCTATTATTGCTTGCTTGCTTTTAACTGCAGATAATACTAGAAATGAGGTCGCATTGCGTATATAGATCTTCATTTTTAGTTTCCTTTTGAATTACATCATGTTTTAGTGCTCAAGTGAATGCATAGGAATTATATTATATGTTTTCGTCCTTTTTCAGAACTTCACAATATTAAGCATTTGTGACGTGTTAATATTTCGCTACCTTTACACGGATTGAGTCCAATTAAAGACATATTTACTAATACCTTTGTATTTCTTAGCATATAATTGGACATACCTCTGCATAAGGGGTATGCAAAGATAGCCCATGATTACATTAAGCCTCCGTATGCTCATTTAGACAGGTATATATCCAAGAGTATTTAATACCAATGAGAATCCACAAACAATACTACATAATACAGGTTTTAGTACAGCAATTCCCGTCACACTGCACCCGATCGCATCATATCTGAATACTTAATGCTATCTACCAATATTCTCCAATCGGCCTATACATATTTATGAGATATCTCCGTGACGTCTACTAGATTGAAATTGCCATCTACATTTATATGTATTTAAACAGAATGGTATGATATCATGCTAATGTTGTGTTTGGATTGTGTATAATTAAAGAGGTTTGCTGAGCACTATTTGTGTAAATAGAGATGATGGTTGGCGTAGATAGAGGAGACTTTAAGAAGCCTTATGGATTGATCTTTGTACAAAACAAAAATATCCGGTCATTAAAAACAATTACGCCGATGGTCGCCGGTTCGATTCTCGCTCAAGTCAAACAATTGTGTGCATGAACTTGGATGTTTGTCTTGGTCTGGGTGTTTCTATGTATAATATGTATTAACAAAAAAAGTATATAATATAAAGGTACCTTTTTTTAATTGTCAGATACTGAAATATTGGAACGTGAGTTAAGCTTTCAATTTCACAGTTTATTGGTACATATTTTCATGATATAGGTACTTGGTGGCGAAATAGCAATTAATTAATGTTTTAGAGTAAGATCCCAGGGGCGCCAGACCTAACTTATTTTCTCAGAAACGAAATGTATAGAATAATGTAGTGTTAGTATGAGCTATGAGTTTACGCATACTTGCTAGCTTGGATTGTGGGCCAATTTTTAGGTACGAGGTACTAAATGCTATACACTTTTAACAAAACTCGCACCATCACCCGCGACACTTGGAATCCGTAGTGACTTCACTAGTAAATAGAGCGTATGACCTCTGTGACCCTGAACATTTGAACAGTGAACTGTCACATGTTCAGGAGGTAATTAGCTGCAACGGATTTAACAAACCGACCGAAACGACCGTACACCGGAAGTAAGCAGAGTACCAGCTAACATGCCTTACATAAAGAGAGTGACGGACAAAGTTGGAACAGTACTACAGAAATACTCCATAAAGACTGTATATAGTCCGCTCTCCAAGGTAGCACACAATCTGCGCATCCCGAAAGATGTCATTCCTTTACAAACACCTGGCGTCTACAAGGTCGACTGCAGTTGTGGTAGTTCCTATATCGGACATGCCAAACAAACCATCGCTGAAAGGGTCAAGGAACATATCACAGCTGTAAAAAAAGGCAAATTAACAAGTCTGCCATAGCTGAGCATTTGTTGGAGTCTGGACCAAACCACTGGCTCGAATTACATCAACCAAAGGTCTTATCTACCGATCATCACTATTACTCCACGATAGTACGTGAAGCGGTTGAAATCAAAAAGCATAAAAATTTCAACCGGGAGGATGGATACAGACTGTCTACAACTTGGAATCCAGTAATCAACAAATGTAAACCCCGCCGCAGTAACACAGCTCATCAGTGTGTAGACGTTATAAATGTTGTGTGTCAACGTACCGACAGTTCGGATAAAAATAAAATAAAAAACAAGTGAGGGTAGCTGCCGAAACCCGCGCTTCACAAGGACGACGCTGAGATGACATCAGTCCTGCCGCGACCATGGCTGTTGTAAGACGGCTGAAATGTCGATAAAACAGAGGTATTTATACCTTATAATTAAATATCGCGAATAAGACTCTTCTGGCATTCTAGGCTAGTTGTTGAGAGCAGTATCATCTTATAAAACGTTTCTAAGAAATGCGGCCTGTTCCGAAATATACATGTCGAATGCGGGAAAGGGGTAGGAAGACAGCAATGCAAGATTCATAGCTTCATAAGGAAGTACTTTATGCACAAAGAGTACGTGCAATAAAATCTTTCCTTCCTACACGTATATGCAATCATACACACGCTATTTTATTCCTGTGCTCTTATTTCTAAATGTATAAAATAGTTTGCCTTTGCCGTATATTGATGCTCAGCTAGAACTATTTTTAACCGACTTCAAAATAAGGAATACGTTCTTAAATTGTTTTTACTTTTTTAATAGGTACTTCAAAACTACGTCGTTTAACAATCGATTGCTAAAATTATTTTCTGAAATGATATAATTCCCATTTGGTCTCATCTGAGCTTGAGGAATGAAATCTGAAGTTAATTGCTAAAATTATATTATTTAACGCTACGTAATTATTTTTATAGTCTCACGCCTGTGTCCTCAAAGGGGTATGCAGAGATGTAACATTACACCCACCTTTCGCCATGATCTTTCAGGTCCCACGCAATAGGGGGCGAGCCTATTGCTATTACCGAGCACGCCATCCGACTCCGTGCTGTTACTGAGAATTCAGAAAAACTCAGTAACACTTTTGCCCGACCCAGGAATCGAATCCGGGATGTACGATCAGCCAACACGGAAGCAAGTTGTAATAAATGAACGAGATATAAGGTTTTTGGATGTAAAACGTTTAACAAACAAAGTTCAGTCACCATAGAACATACCTACGAATATACATAAGTTATCTACATTGCCTCTTGAACTAAAATATGTATACATGGTAAGAAGCTCAAGCCGTTACAACTGCTAGAATACTCCAACATACTTATCCTCACAATCTCGGTTAATTATACATTATAATCTTTTCTGCTTCTGTAATTTACGAATGAACTCCAAACTTTGTATATAACAAGCAAGAAAACAAATAAGAAAGTTCATTATAAGGGTACCCGTCCTTTGAGACGGGCTTAAAACTGTTACGGAATACTCTACATTTTCATCTTACATACGATCTTGCTAAGAACACATTGAAATTAATCTTGGAAAATTGTTCTTGATGTCTGTTTGGGATTCGCTTCTGTGTTGGTGCAAAATGTTTCTAAGGATATTTTTAAGAGAATGCAACGAATGAGTATTGTTGATAAAACTACGTCTTGTAATTTTCACCATGCTAAGTATGTCTGCGTACCTACAGTATTATTTTTGCGTCGTAGAATGAAAAGGTTTTGAGAAATAGATTCTTGGTGGTTTGGTTTTTCTAATTTATTTTAAGCGGAATGCAAATCTTTATAAAAGACTTTCAAGTAGTATTGGGATGCATTCGGAGTCTTAAATATAAGATACTAGAGGACGCTAGCAGCTACGCCTGCAATTTTTTTACATTTACCTGTTTTGGACGTTCCCGTGGGAATTTCGGGAAATCCCGTCTTAGTGCACCCTTACGGTCCCCAAGGAACATACATGCAAAATTTCAGCTATTTGCGCCGCGTAGCTTCGGCTGTAGCGTGTCTGTCAGTCAGTCAGTAACGCAAAGATTTTATATATTAAGATTAGACAGTATAAAGTAATTTGATCTTCAGAAGAAAAATGTACGCACCGGTGAAATAAGAAAATACAAATTGTTTAGCAAAAAAATAACGCAACACGCGCGCCATCTTTCGTTCCATAGAAGAACTGTATAAAATTTTGTGGTCGTTTTCCTGATCAAAATCACATCTGCTTATCTGATAACACTGCAAAATTTTAACGAAATCCATTTAATATTTTCTTGGGTTTACGCGAATGTTACACATTGAAATTAAACTACAGTTTACGGATTTTATCGCGTTATATTGGTTTCACTGGTTATTTGTTATTACATTTAAACCGAAAGATCTAGAAACTACATTTTTATTACTAGCCGACGTTTCGAATTCTTTACAGGATTCGTGTTCACGGCAGACTGAGGTGATATTTGTCTTTGTCTTGAATTTATAAGTTATCTCAAAGTACCTGAACATTTTTCAACTATTGGTGTTACTATCTACGCAGATTGTGCTCACTGTGTCTTGATGTCTTCTGGTGACTTTGTCCTTCTTGGGTTTCATTAGCCTGATAACAGGGTCCCAAGCTGGAGGAACATTCCAACCATCTTCCCTATTGAAATTAGGATGTTTTTTAATTTCAATAGCTTCACGTATCATTCTTGGAATAAAGCGGTGTTCTTTTGCGAGTATCTGTGGTTTATCAAATCGCAGGTAATGGTTGGTTCCTTGTTCTACATGTTCACACACAGCAGACTTCGTCGAGCGTTTGTGTTTAATGTCAGCTATATGTTCCTTTAGTCGAATGCCTATGCTTCTCTTGGTTTGTCCAATGTATGAGAGCCCACACTCACAGTCTATCTTGTAAACCCCGGCCTCTTGTAAGGGTAACTGACTCTTGACAGATGGTAATAATTGGCTTATCTTCGTTGGCGGCTTGTAGAATGTTTTGATTGAAGCTCGCTTCAAGATGTAGCCAATCTTGTCGGTCACGCCCTTGATGTATGGGAGGACAGCAGGTTGTCTCTCTACTGTGGCTGGCTTGTTCTTCGGGGATCTGTGACGTTGGCGCGGCGGTCGGAGCTTGTTGTCTTGCAGAACTTGCTTGACATGTTGAAGCTCGGCGTCCAGGTGTTTCTTGTCACAGATCCCCCGGGCTCTCTGAAACAAAGACATTCCCACGGTAGCTAACTGTTTAGGATGGTGGTGAGATTCACCGTTTAAGTACCTATTTGTATGTGTCTTTTTCCTATACACAGTGTGGCTCAAAGAGTTGTTTTTGTTCCTGATAACAAGTACATCTAGGAAAGCTAAAGAATTGTTTGCCTCTAATTCCATTGTAAATTTGATGTGGTTATGAATAGAATTAAGATGGTCTAGGAATACATTAACACTATCTGTTGGTAAAATTGTAAAAGTGTCATCTACATACCGCTTGTAGAACCTCGGTGTGATGGTGGCAGTCTGCAGGGCTCGCGCCTCGAAGTCCTCCATGAAGATGTCAGCAACAACAGGCGATACTGGAGAGCCCATTGCCACACCATCTACTTGTATGTAGTATTTCTCATCCCATAACAGATAGCCAGTTGTTAAGCAGTGTTTCAATATTTCTGCATATTCCTCAGGCATGTTGTTCTCTATTAGCTTCCTTCTAGTTATTTCAATACAGTCATGTGCTGGTAAGCATGTAAATAATGACTGTACATCAAAACTAACCATAGTTTCCTTGTCAGAGAGATGTAGGTGTTTTATTTCACTGACAAAATGGTAGGAATCCTTTACATGCGCTCTCGTCTTGCCTCTGAGTGGCGAGAGAATCTTCGCAATGTGTTGAGCCAATTTGTAGGTTGGTGCCCCTATTTGACTGACTATAGGGCGCAGTGGAGCATTTTCTTTGTGTATTTTCGGTAGACCATACAATTGAGGAGGTTTTGCACACGATGGTATTAAGTATTTCACGTCCAGATTCAATTGTTCGGAGTATTTCTTAACAATGTCACTCGTTTGCTTGAGTATTTTGTTGGTCGGGTCTGTCTTAACCAATTTATATGTACTTTCATCCGACAAAAGATTTTCCATTTTTTGTTTATAATCGGACGTGTCCATCACTACCGTTGCATTTCCTTTATCTGCTCGAAGTACTGTTAGTTCAGGTCTAGCTTGTAGGTTCTTCAGTGCGAGATACTCTGGTTTTGGTAGATTCCTTCTCGGCACTTTCGACTGACGCAATACAGCCGAAACATCCTGACGTATGGCCTCGAAATCTTCCTTACACACATTGTTCTTCACTAATTATGCGATAACGCCATCCAGAATACCGTATGAGACCATTATTTGCAACGTTGAAGATTGTCTAGTGAAGAACAATGTGTGTAAGGAAGATTTCGAGGCCATACGTCAGGATGTTTCGGCTGTATTGCGTCAGTCGAAAGTGCCGAGAAGGAATCTACCAAAACCAGAGTATCTCGCACTGAAGAACCTACAAGCTAGACCTGATCTAACAGTACTTCGAGCAGATAAAGGAAATGCAACGGTAGTGATGGACGCGTCCGATTATAAACATAAAATGGAAAATCTTTTGTCGGATGAAAGTACATATAAATTGGTTAAGACAGACCCGACCAACAAAATACTCAAGCAAACGAGTGACATTGTTAAGAAATACTCCGAACAATTGAATCTGGACGTGAAATACTTAATACCATCGTGTGCAAAACCTCCTCAATTGTATGGTCTACCGAAAATACACAAAGAAAATGCTCCACTGCGCCCTATAGTCAGTCAAATAGGGGCACCAACCTACAGATTGGCTCAACACATTGCGAAGATTCTCTCGCCACTCAGAGGCAAGACGAGAGCGCATGTAAAGGATTCCTACCATTTTGTCAGTGAAATAAAACACCTACATCTCTCTGACAAGGAAACTATGGTTAGTTTTGATGTACAGTCATTATTTACATGCTTACCAGCACATGACTGTATTGAAATAACTAGAAGGAAGCTAATAGAGAACAACATGCCTGAGGAATATGCAGAAATATTGAAACACTGCTTAACAACTGGCTATCTGTTATGGGATGAGAAATACTACATACAAGTAGATGGTGTGGCAATGGGCTCTCCAGTATCGCCTGTTGTTGCTGACATCTTCATGGAGGACTTCGAGGCGCGAGCCCTGCAGACTGCCACCATCACACCGAGGTTCTACAAGCGGTATGTAGATGACACTTTTACAATTTTACCAACAGATAGTGTTAATGTATTCCTAGACCATCTTAATTCTATTCATAACCACATCAAATTTACAATGGAATTAGAGGCAAACAATTCTTTAGCTTTCCTAGATGTACTTGTTATCAGGAACAAAAACAACTCTTTGAGCCACACTGTGTATAGGAAAAAGACACATACAAATAGGTACTTAAACGGTGAATCTCACCACCATCCTAAACAGTTAGCTACCGTGGGAATGTCTTTGTTTCAGAGAGCCCGGGGGATCTGTGACAAGAAACACCTGGACGCCGAGCTTCAACATGTCAAGCAAGTTCTGCAAGACAACAAGCTCCGACCGCCGCGCCAACGTCACAGATCCCCGAAGAACAAGCCAGCCACAGTAGAGAGACAACCTGCTGTCCTCCCATACATCAAGGGCGTGACCGACAAGATTGGCTACATCTTGAAGCGAGCTTCAATCAAAACATTCTACAAGCCGCCAACGAAGATAAGCCAATTATTACCATCTGTCAAGAGTCAGTTACCCTTACAAGAGGCCGGGGTTTACAAGATAGACTGTGAGTGTGGGCTCTCATACATTGGACAAACCAAGAGAAGCACAGGCATTCGACTAAAGGAACATATAGCTGACATTAAACACAAACGCTCGACGAAGTCTGCTGTGTGTGAACATGTAGAACAAGGAACCAACCATTACCTGCGATTTGATAAACCACAGATACTCGCAAAAGAACACCGCTTTATTCCAAGAATGATACGTGAAGCTATTGAAATTAAAAAACATCCTAATTTCAATAGGGAAGATGGTTGGAATGTTCCTCCAGCTTGGGACCCTGTTATCAGGCTAATGAAACCCAAGAAGGACAAAGTCACCAGAAGACATCAAGACACAGTGAGCACAATCTGCGTAGATAGTAACACCAATAGTTGAAAAATGTTCAGGTACTTTGAGATAACTTATAAATTCAAGACAAAGACAAATATCACCTCAGTCTGCCGTGAACACGAATCCTGTAAAGAATTCGAAACGTCGGCTAGTAATAAAAATGTAGTTTCTAGATCTTTCGGTTTAAATGTAATAACAAATAACCAGTGAAACCAATATAACGCGATAAAATCCGTAAACTGTAGTTTAATTTCAATGTGTAACATTCGCGTAAGCCCAAGAAAATATTATGTTAACCAGTACGGAGTGGAAACAGCAACAAAAATACGCCGGTTAGAAGATCTACAAACCAAGCGCGCAAGATACATAACATCTTTAAATTTCTTGAAGAGATGCCGTGATCACGATCTCATCCCTACATGCTGCAAAATATCAGCCAAGAAGGACATACGTGGGAGCGCTAAGATCTTAAAACAGGCAAGTGAAAAGTTACTCATTCAAAAGATACACGAACACCGCGCTGACTTACGCAGAATAAATAGAAATGTTGAGAATTTGTCTAACGAAATATACAGATTGATAACTCCATTTGATTTTGAAAAATGCATCAATGCAATAAATAACAGAGAAACATCAAAATATTACGCGTGTAAACGTAACAAAATAGAAAAATTTGAAAAATTACAACAAAAATCAAATTACCAGTACAAAATGAAACAGAACGTTTTTGCACGGACCAATCACACGCTACCGTCCGCCGATCATAGACAAACAGTTGTCAATCTGTCAAAACACACGTTAGATCAAAACACCGAAAAAGTATTATGCAGAGGTTTAAATTATGCGATAACGCCATCCAGAATACCGTATGAGACCATTATTTGCAACGTTGAAGATTGTCTAGTGAAGAACAATGTGTGTAAGGAAGATTTCGAGGCCATACGTCAGGATGTTTCGGCTGTATTGCGTCAGTCGAAAGTGCCGAGAAGGAATCTACCAAAACCAGAGTATCTCGCACTGAAGAACCTACAAGCTAGACCTGAACTAACAGTACTTCGAGCAGATAAAGGAAATGCAACGGTAGTGATGGACACGTCCGATTATAAACATAAAATGGAAAATCTTTTGTCGGATGAAAGTACATATAAATTGGTTAAGACAGACCCGACCAACAAAATACTCAAGCAAACGAGTGACATTGTTAAGAAATACTCCGAACAATTGAATCTGGACGTGAAATACTTAATACCATCGTGTGCAAAACCTCCTCAATTGTATGGTCTACCGAAAATACACAAAGAAAATGCTCCACTGCGCCCTATAGTCAGTCAAATAGGGGCACCAACCTACAGATTGGCTCAACACATTGCGAAGATTCTCTCGCCACTCAGAGGCAAGACGAGAGCGCATGTAAAGGATTCCTACCATTTTGTCAGTGAAATAAAACACCTACATCTCTCTGACAAGGAAACTATGGTTAGTTTTGATGTACAGTCATTATTTACATGCTTACCAGCACATGACTGTATTGAAATAACTAGAAGGAAGCTAATAGAGAACAACATGCCTGAGGAATATGCAGAAATATTGAAACACTGCTTAACAACTGGCTATCTGTTATGGGATGAGAAATACTACATACAAGTAGATGGTGTGGCAATAGGCTCTCCAGTATCGCCTGTTGTTGCTGACATCTTCATGGAGGACTTCGAGGCGCGAGCCCTGCAGACTGCCACCATCACACCGAGGTTCTACAAGCGGTATGTAGATGACACTTTTACAATTTTACCAACAGATAGTGTTAATGTATTCCTAGACCATCTTAATTCTATTCATAACCACATCAAATTTACAATGGAATTAGAGGCAAACAATTCTTTAGCTTTCCTAGATGTACTTGTTATCAGGAACAAAAACAACTCTTTGAGCCACACTGTGTATAGGAAAAAGACACATACAAATAGGTACTTAAACGGTGAATCTCACCACCATCCTAAACAGTTAGCTACCGTGGGAATGTCTTTGTTTCAGAGAGCCCGGGGGATCTGTGACAAGAAACACCTGGACGCCGAGCTTCAACATGTCAAGCAAGTTCTGCAAGACAACAAGCTCCGACCGCCGCGCCAACGTCACAGATCCCCGAAGAACAAGCCAGCCACAGTAGAGAGACAACCTGCTGTCCTCCCATACATCAAGGGCGTGACCGACAAGATTGGCTACATCTTGAAGCGAGCTTCAATCAAAACATTCTACAAGCCGCCAACGAAGATAAGCCAATTATTACCATCTGTCAAGAGTCAGTTACCCTTACAAGAGGCCGGGGTTTACAAGATAGACTGTGAGTGTGGGCTCTCATACATTGGACAAACCAAGAGAAGCATAGGCATTCGACTAAAGGAACATATAGCTGACATTAAACACAAACGCTCGACGAAGTCTGCTGTGTGTGAACATGTAGAACAAGGAACCAACCATTACCTGCGATTTGATAAACCACAGATACTCGCAAAAGAACACAGCTTTATTCCAAGAATGATACGTGAAGCTATTGAAATTAAAAAACATCCTAATTTCAATAGGGAAGATGGTTGGAATGTTCCTCCAGCTTGGGACCCTGTTATCAGGCTAATGAAACCCAAGAAGGACAAAGTCACCAGAAGACATCAAGACACAGTGAGCACAATCTGCGTAGATAGTAACACCAATAGTTGAAAAATGTTCAGGTACTTTGAGATAACTTATAAATTCAAGACAAAGACAAATATCACCTCAGTCTGCCGTGAACACGAATCCTGTAAAGAATTCGAAACGTCGGCTAGTAATAAAAATGTAGTTTCTAGATCTTTCGGTTTAAATGTAATAACAAATAACCAGTGAAACCAATATAACGCGATAAAATCCGTAAACTGTAGTTTAATTTCAATGTGTAACATTCGCGTAAGCCCAAGAAAATATTATGTTAACCAGTACGGAGTGGAAACAGCAACAAAAATACGCCGGTTAGAAGATCCACAAACCAAGCGCGCAAGATACATAACATCTTTAAATTTCTTGAAGAGATGCCGTGATCACGATCTCATCCCTACATGCTGCAAAATATCAGCCAAGAAGGACATACGTGGGAGCGCTAAGATCTTAAAACAGGCAAGTGAAAAGTTACTCATTCAAAAGATACACGAACACCGCGCTGACTTACGCAGAATAAATAGAAATGTTGAGAATTTGTCTAACGAAATATACAGATTGATAACTCCATTTGATTTTGAAAAATGCATCAATGCAATAAATAACAGAGAAACATCAAAATATTACGCGTGTAAACGTAACAAAATAGAAAAATTTGAAAAATTACAACAAAAATCAAATTACCAGTACAAAATGAAACAGAACGTTTTTGCACGGACCAATCACACGCTACCGTCCGCCGATCATAGACAAACAGTTGTCAATCTGTCAAAACACACGTTAGATCAAAACACCGAAAAAGTATTATGCAGAGGTTTAAATTATGCGATAACGCCATCCAGAATACCGTATGAGACCATTATTTGCAACGTTGAAGATTGTCTAGTGAAGAACAATGTGTGTAAGGAAGATTTCGAGGCCATACGTCAGGATGTTTCGGCTGTATTGCGTCAGTCGAAAGTGCCGAGAAGGAATCTACCAAAACCAGAGTATCTCGCACTGAAGAACCTACAAGCTAGACCTGAACTAACAGTACTTCGAGCAGATAAAGGAAATGCAACGGTAGTGATGGACACGTCCGATTATAAACATAAAATGGAAAATCTTTTGTCGGATGAAAGTACATATAAATTGGTTAAGACAGACCCGACCAACAAAATACTCAAGCAAACGAGTGACATTGTTAAGAAATACTCCGAACAATTGAATCTGGACGTGAAATACTTAATACCATCGTGTGCAAAACCTCCTCAATTGTATGGTCTACCGAAAATACACAAAGAAAATGCTCCACTGCGCCCTATAGTCAGTCAAATAGGGGCACCAACCTACAGATTGGCTCAACACATTGCGAAGATTCTCTCGCCACTCAGAGGCAAGACGAGAGCGCATGTAAAGGATTCCTACCATTTTGTCAGTGAAATAAAACACCTACATCTCTCTGACAAGGAAACTATGGTTAGTTTTGATGTACAGTCATTATTTACATGCTTACCAGCACATGACTGTATTGAAATAACTAGAAGGAAGCTAATAGAGAACAACATGCCTGAGGAATATGCAGAAATATTGAAACACTGCTTAACAACTGGCTATCTGTTATGGGATGAGAAATACTACATACAAGTAGATGGTGTGGCAATGGGCTCTCCAGTATCGCCTGTTGTTGCTGACATCTTCATGGAGGACTTCGAGGCGCGAGCCCTGCAGACTGCCACCATCACACCGAGGTTCTACAAGCGGTATGTAGATGACACTTTTACAATTTTACCAACAGATAGTGTTAATGTATTCCTAGACCATCTTAATTCTATTCATAACCACATCAAATTTACAATGGAATTAGAGGCAAACAATTCTTTAGCTTTCCTAGATGTACTTGTTATCAGGAACAAAAACAACTCTTTGAGCCACACTGTGTATAGGAAAAAGACACATACAAATAGGTACTTAAACGGTGAATCTCACCACCATCCTAAACAGTTAGCTACCGTGGGAATGTCTTTGTTTCAGAGAGCCCGGGGGATCTGTGACAAGAAACACCTGGACGCCGAGCTTCAACATGTCAAGCAAGTTCTGCAAGACAACAAGCTCCGACCGCCGCGCCAACGTCACAGATCCCCGAAGAACAAGCCAGCCACAGTAGAGAGACAACCTGCTGTCCTCCCATACATCAAGGGCGTGACCGACAAGATTGGCTACATCTTGAAGCGAGCTTCAATCAAAACATTCTACAAGCCGCCAACGAAGATAAGCCAATTATTACCATCTGTCAAGAGTCAGTTACCCTTACAAGAGGCCGGGGTTTACAAGATAGACTGTGAGTGTGGGCTCTCATACATTGGACAAACCAAGAGAAGCATAGGCATTCGACTAAAGGAACATATAGCTGACATTAAACACAAACGCTCGACGAAGTCTGCTGTGTGTGAACATGTAGAACAAGGAACCAACCATTACCTGCGATTTGATAAACCACAGATACTCGCAAAAGAACACCGCTTTATTCCAAGAATGATACGTGAAGCTATTGAAATTAAAAAACATCCTAATTTCAATAGGGAAGATGGTTGGAATGTTCCTCCAGCTTGGGACCCTGTTATCAGGCTAATGAAACCCAAGAAGGACAAAGTCACCAGAAGACATCAAGACACAGTGAGCACAATCTGCGTAGATAGTAACACCAATAGTTGAAAAATGTTCAGGTACTTTGAGATAACTTATAAATTCAAGACAAAGACAAATATCACCTCAGTCTGCCGTGAACACGAATCCTGTAAAGAATTCGAAACGTCGGCTAGTAATAAAAATGTAGTTTCTAGATCTTTCGGTTTAAATGTAATAACAAATAACCAGTGAAACCAATATAACGCGATAAAATCCGTAAACTGTAGTTTAATTTCAATGTGTAACATTCGCGTAAACCCAAGAAAATATTATGTTAAACCAGTACGGAGTGGAAACAGCAACAAAAATACGCCGGTTAGAAGATCTACAAACCAAGCGCGCAAGATACATAACATCTTTAAATTTCTTGAAGAGATGCCGTGATCACGATCTCATCCCTACATGCTGCAAAATATCAGCCAAGAAGGACATACGTGGGAGCGCTAAGATCTTAAAACAGGCAAGTGAAAAGTTACTCATTCAAAAGATACACGAACACCGCGCTGACTTACGCAGAATAAATAGAAATGTTGAGAATTTGTCTAACGAAATATACAGATTGATAACTCCATTTGATTTTGAAAAATGCATCAATGCAATAAATAACAGAGAAACATCAAAATATTACGCGTGTAAACGTAACAAAATAGAAAAATTTGAAAAATTACAACAAAAATCAAATTACCAGTACAAAATGAAACAGAACGTTTTTGCACGGACCAATCACACGCTACCGTCCGCCGATCATAGACAAACAGTTGTCAATCTGTCAAAACACACGTTAGATCAAAACACCGAAAAAGTATTATGCAGAGGTTTAAATTATGCGATAACGCCATCCAGAATACCGTATGAGACCATTATTTGCAACGTTGAAGATTGTCTAGTGAAGAACAATGTGTGTAAGGAAGATTTCGAGGCCATACGTCAGGATGTTTCGGCTGTATTGCGTCAGTCGAAAGTGCCGAGAAGGAATCTACCAAAACCAGAGTATCTCGCACTGAAGAACCTACAAGCTAGACCTGAACTAACAGTACTTCGAGCAGATAAAGGAAATGCAACGGTAGTGATGGACACGTCCGATTATAAACAAAAAATGGAAAATCTTTTGTCGGATGAAAGTACATATAAATTGGTTAAGACAGACCCGACCAACAAAATACTCAAGCAAACGAGTGACATTGTTAAGAAATACTCCGAACAATTGAATCTGGACGTGAAATACTTAATACCATCGTGTGCAAAACCTCCTCAATTGTATGGTCTACCGAAAATACACAAAGAAAATGCTCCACTGCGCCCTATAGTCAGTCAAATAGGGGCACCAACCTACAGATTGGCTCAACACATTGCGAAGATTCTCTCGCCACTCAGAGGCAAGACGAGAGCGCATGTAAAGGATTCCTACCATTTTGTCAGTGAAATAAAACACCTACATCTCTCTGACAAGGAAACTATGGTTAGTTTTGATGTACAGTCATTATTTACATGCTTACCAGCACATGACTGTATTGAAATAACTAGAAGGAAGCTAATAGAGAACAACATGCCTGAGGAATATGCAGAAATATTGAAACACTGCTTAACAACTGGCTATCTGTTATGGGATGAGAAATACTACATACAAGTAGATGGTGTGGCAATGGGCTCTCCAGTATCGCCTGTTGTTGCTGACATCTTCATGGAGGACTTCGAGGCGCGAGCCCTGCAGACTGCCACCATCACACCGAGGTTCTACAAGCGGTATGTAGATGACACTTTTACAATTTTACCAACAGATAGTGTTAATGTATTCCTAGACCATCTTAATTCTATTCATAACCACATCAAATTTACAATGGAATTAGAGGCAAACAATTCTTTAGCTTTCCTAGATGTACTTGTTATCAGGAACAAAAACAACTCTTTGAGCCACACTGTGTATAGGAAAAAGACACATACAAATAGGTACTTAAACGGTGAATCTCACCACCATCCTAAACAGTTAGCTACCGTGGGAATGTCTTTGTTTCAGAGAGCCCGGGGGATCTGTGACAAGAAACACCTGGACGCCGAGCTTCAACATGTCAAGCAAGTTCTGCAAGACAACAAGCTCCGACCGCCGCGCCAACGTCACAGATCCCCGAAGAACAAGCCAGCCACAGTAGAGAGACAACCTGCTGTCCTCCCATACATCAAGGGCGTGACCGACAAGATTGGCTACATCTTGAAGCGAGCTTCAATCAAAACATTCTACAAGCCGCCAACGAAGATAAGCCAATTATTACCATCTGTCAAGAGTCAGTTACCCTTACAAGAGGCCGGGGTTTACAAGATAGACTGTGAGTGTGGGCTCTCATACATTGGACAAACCAAGAGAAGCATAGGCATTCGACTAAAGGAACATATAGCTGACATTAAACACAAACGCTCGACGAAGTCTGCTGTGTGTGAACATGTAGAACAAGGAACCAACCATTACCTGCGATTTGATAAACCACAGATACTCGCAAAAGAACACCGCTTTATTCCAAGAATGATACGTGAAGCTATTGAAATTAAAAAACATCCTAATTTCAATAGGGAAGATGGTTGGAATGTTCCTCCAGCTTGGGACCCTGTTATCAGGCTAATGAAACCCAAGAAGGACAAAGTCACCAGAAGACATCAAGACACAGTGAGCACAATCTGCGTAGATAGTAACACCAATAGTTGAAAAATGTTCAGGTACTTTGAGATAACTTATAAATTCAAGACAAAGACAAATATCACCTCAGTCTGCCGTGAACACGAATCCTGTAAAGAATTCGAAACGTCGGCTAGTAATAAAAATGTAGTTTCTAGATCTTTCGGTTTAAATGTAATAACAAATAACCAGTGAAACCAATATAACGCGATAAAATCCGTAAACTGTAGTTTAATTTCAATGAAATCCATTTAGTGGTTTTGTCGTGAAAGAATAACAAGCACCCATACATCAATCTAGCCTCACAAACGTTCACCTTTAAAATATTAGTAAGCTAACCGCAAAATGTAAAACGAACCAACTTATCAAACGTGACAAACGACGTAGGTAGTTTTCATTCACAATTCAGCAATATTACATATTTCAACTTACTACGAAATAGGTACTCTATATTGCTTTACGCTAACACCTGGTTCGCAGAAGGCATCAATACCCACAATTCACTTTGTCACAGCCTACGAAAGGAATTACATGAGACATGAGCAACAAAAAAATAATCCGTCAAGAGTACGGTATTGACAGATGACACATTGACAAGTGCATAAATAAAAAAATATTTGGTAACGTTAGCGTGGTAAGTGTTTTCCCGATGGCGTAGCGCATGCTTTGTCAATTGACGTGTTCCCACCACTGTAGTTTTAAGTGCGTAGGCCGTACCTGTTTCAATGTTGATTACATTTCAACTTTGAGGAGTGGAGGGAGATTCGCTACTAGGATTTTCAATCGTGTCACCAAAAAAGTGTGTCATGAGTGTACCCAATCATCGTACGTGTGTGGTGTTGCTATCAGTAGCAGATGAGCTAGTAGTCCACCTAATGAAAATATCCTTTTTTTTTTTGGTATCGGGTTGGCAAATCCTCATGGAGTCCCTCCGCCCCGGGGGGGAAGGACGAAGGGGACTGTCAGACTCATACTGACTAAAAACCAACCCGTGCTCCTCATGTACCCATGTGTCGGAGGGTAGGGTTTCACCAAAGCATTCCTCGCTACCCCCCGACGGGTATTGGCCCGCCAGATGGTCAGGCGGGCCCCGAACGAAACCCCCTTGGCGGCGGATGAAGGTGTTGGGCTCCGCCGCCAAATATTTTTGTTTTTTTTTTATATGACAACTCCCGCACTAGGAATAAATCCTGTGTCGCGGGGGACTTTACAAACATACAACCAACGGACACAATGAACACCCAGACTCGAAACAACAATTTATGAATCACACAAAGTGTTGTATCGTGTGGGAATCGAACCCACAACACTCAGCGCAGTGTCAAGCGGCGAGGCGGCCGCTTAAACCACTACGCCAACCGTGCAGTCAAATATAAAAGCAGTAAATTATAGTATGTATAGTTAATCCGTCACTACGAAAATGTATGGATTGATCCTTATATCTCAAATACGCAGTTAACTTCAGTATTTTTATATTCACCACCTGTAATAGGCAATCGTTAGGGCACTAGATATATAATTATATTATTTGCCCGTTATTTCAGCCAATTTCAAACAAATTTTGACCACGCAACGGACGATACAGTGGTACGTATAGTAGTGCGAAATGCATCGACATCTTGTTCGACTGAGATGATACATTGCTCCATAAAAATGTACAATAATTTGTTGAATTCATTCTCTCGCATTGACCGAGTGAGAGCTATACCTATAAATTTCAGCCATCTACTTCACATGCTTTCCGATTTAAACCGACATCGACAGATAGATATGACAATACTCTAGAAGGGTTTTTTTATGGTGTTGGTTTGGAAAATCCTCATAGAGTCCCTCCATGCCCTGGGGGACGGGTGAAGGGGACTGTCAGTCTCTTACTGACTAAAAACCAACCCGTGTTCCTCATATACCCGTGTGTCGGAGGGTCAGGTATCGCCGAAGCATTCGTCGCTACCCGCCGATGAGTATTGGCCCGCCAGATGGTCAGGCGGGCCCCGAACAAAACCCCCTTGGCGGCGTAAAAAGGTGCAGAGGATAGGGAGGACGGCAATCTGGCAACACCGCATCTCCTCTTCCTCTACGGCCCCACCGCGACGCAACAATGGTACGCCCCCATTTGGTCGCGGGAGATAGGGCGCGCGGCAACGCAACACCGACACGCCTCTCCTCCCGCGACCGCGCCCAACTGCGAGGGACAGACAGAACCGTCCCCTGTACCCGCACCTTTGGACGAATCCTCCGCAGGCCCTTCCAAGCCCACGTGGAGCGTCCACTCCCGGGATCTCTCTTAGCTTCACCGCGGGTGTCCAAGCCATGGCTACTGAGCCCCCCCACCACGACAAGGTCTCCCACGGGGAGGACTCTAGAAGTGCCTTGCATTTTTGCTACAGAACCCTTAAGTACTTCTCAAATATTTTTCGCTATTTTACTTTTCTCATTTGACAATTACTGAAACTTTTTATTCAAAACTGACACACTTATTCATTCACAAAACAAGAAAATTCGCCACTAAACTGCAGTCGCTTTACAATAGGAGTAAGAAGTGGGCATTCAACGGTTACTCCTTTGCAACTTATCCACTTTTGTTAAGGCGCTTTATAAGTACAATACTGCGGTATATTTTTTTGCCTCAGTGCTCTAAGAGAGCAAGTTTGAGTTCGCTTTAAAATGTTAAGAAAGGCTGAAGAAATAGTTGGATTTCGTTTTGTTCACATTGTTATGTACTCGTTTTAAATAGGAAAGAATAATATTTGCTTATGATAAGTAAGAATATGGCTAGAGCAGAAGTGCTTTTTTCAATAGACCTAAGTGGCAATATATCTACATATTTATATTTCTGACCAAGTATAATGTGAAGTTTCCATCAGAAATGCGAAGTAGAGGAGGAATGAAGATGTTTCTAAGATAAGTGAGTATATCGATACTGACACATTGCGCTTCACTTATGTAAGATTATACAACATAAATGATTATAAAAACCTGCGTAATTCTGTTCATTTCAACAGTGTGGTCACATGTACGAATCGAACCCAGACCGCTTGTTGCAGTGATAATCGTCGAGACGACTTGTCATCAAATTACTACATTCCTATATTTTATTTTTTCATAGAGCAAATGCCATCTCGTTCTCGAAAACGTTCACACTTATTACGGCTATTTGAAGCTAACGAGAAATAAAATAAGTATAAAAATAAGTCACCTTACAAAAGTCCAACTATTTTAAATCCTTTTGAAATCCAATAGATTGTCAACTACTACTTAAACACCGTATTGTAATACTAGCATTTTATATTCATCTGAAATGTACAGTGAGCGACAAATGTGGCAACATTGAAAAAAAGTAGTAACTTTTTTTCTAATCAGTATGTTCTGTAAATTCTCAATACTCAATACTTTATTTGCATTTCACAATGTTTACTTAGGTGGTAAAAAAGTACAATTCTGATCATTGTGAACCCTGTCGGGCACAGCAAGTGTAGAAGAGAGGAAGAAATGAAGAAAAGTAATGTCTATTATTAAGAATGTAAATTTAGTTAAAATATTCCATTTGTTTTATGATTATATAATGGTAAGCGTCTTATCAGTTAAATAATCATTAATTGAATAATAGCATTTGTCCAATAAAATGTTTTTAACTATCTTTGTAAATATATGTATTTTGTTTTCTGATTTTATTGTATCTGGTAATTTATTATATATCTTAATAGACATTACATATGGGCTAGACGAGTGCATGGTTAAGTTAGACGTCGGTAGATTTAATATATTTCTATGGCGGAATGTATATTTTACTTGTATGTCTTCTCGTTTTGTATAAAATTCTTGGTGTTTTTGTACAAATTTGCATGTTTCTAAAATGTATATGCTTGGCAGGGTTAGGATTTTATAGTGCTTAAAATAGTGTCGACAACTTTCTGTATCTTCAATATTTGCTATTATTCTTATAAGTTTCTTTTGGAGTATGAGGAGTACAGATGCGTCTGTGCTATTACCCCATAGAGTAACACCATAGCTAAGCCATGCATAAGCATACGCGTAGTACATATTGAGTGCCGTTTGGATGTTTGTTGTTTTTTTATTTCTCTAAGTGCATAGGAGAATTGCGAAAGTTTTGTTTTTATTTTTTGAATATGTGACTTCCAGTTGATGTTTGTATCTATTGTTAGGCCTAAAAGACTAAACTCATTAACGTTCTCAACTTTATAGTTCTTATATGTATAATTTATGTGAAGAGGTTTTTTTTGACGAGGGTGGAACGTCATTATTTTTGTTTTTGTTATATTTATTTCAAGATTATGATTATCTAGCCAAGTAACGGTTTGGTTAAACGCGCTGTTCAGTTTGTCTACTAAGTTCGTGTTGTTTTTACAGGAGATTAGAAGCGATATATCATCCGCAAATAGTACACATGGGAATTCTATATATTTTGGAAGCTCGTTAATATATATAAGAAATAGTAGGCAACCAATTACGCTACCCTGAGGAATGGATGCATTAATTATTTTAGTTTCTGAAGTCAGTTTCTGGACTTCTTTATTTTCTTCATTAAAGAACTCTATTTGAACTTGGTGTTCTCTATTCCTTAAGTATGAAGTGAACCAATCGTGGGCCTTTCCTCGTATACCTATCCCGTGCAGTTTATGTAGTAAGTATCTGTATAGTATACCTCGTATTGTACCTTATCGTAAGCTTTTGTCATGTCTAACAGAACACCTATTGCGTAATTTCTGTTATTTATTAGGTTAAGGGCCTCTTGTATGTATTTGTAGACTGCTAACGTAGTGGAGCGATTTTTACGAAATCCATTTTGCGAATTATCGAATATATTGTATTTTTCGCAGTAGGAGTATACGCGATTGCAAAAATAATATATAACTATATACATAACCCATTTCATTCCGTGAGTAGGTATGTGGTTTCCGTAAGTGGTGGTTTAGGTTAATAAACGAAGCAAATAATACATATTTGTTTTTTATTTTTATAGACTCACACCTCTTCCTACCCCTTCGGGGATATCCCCGAAGGGGTAGGAAGAGGTGTAATATTACACTCACATTTCTTAAATCATATTTAATTACTATTAAACGTTTAAAACAACAGCCGGCTGACTATACAGACTTCAAATGTAAACTATCAACTTAAAGAGCAAACTGTGAAGTATGAAATAACGAAAATACTAAAGTTGCAAAGGTTAAGGCGCATTCTGTTCTTCCCATTTCGCCGTAGAGCGATTTATATGAAATACTAAATGTCCGCAGCTACAAATTTTTTTTTTAACTGATTTCCCGAGCCTGTAGATTTTCATTCCCGAGTCAGTCAGTAATGCAAAAATTTCAAATATAGAGATTTATTTATATTTTCTTAACGTAATATCAGTTGTCAAACGCACTAGGCGTCTTCAACAGATTTATAAAGCAATGTATGTCATTGTGGCCTCAACAGTACTTACAAATTATTTATATCGAATTATAAAGGCTTGTAACAAGAATCTTTCTTTTCATGAAGAGAAGTATTATTGGTACAAGCCTCTAGACTAGACGAACCAATGAAAATTTTGAAGGAAAATGACTTTGTCTAGAGGCCATCTGCTTTAAATATTATTGTCTTATAACATTAATATAAATGTTTTTGGTTATAATGGACCTTTACTAGGCGTTACGTCGTGTATAATATAATACATATTGCTGTATAGAGTTGGTGAAGCACAGGTTTTTAAAGTGGATATAATTATATCTCTCTTAGATAATGTCTTATTAGTATCAAAGCTCCTAGCTCACATAAAATATAATGTATATCCCTAACGCTAAAATTAATTTAGATCTCTATGAAGGTAGAACAAATAAAGATATTCCAGTCCTAGCGGAGAGACCAACATACCGCTACGTAAAGGGTCTCGTCTGGTTCAAACCGATAGTGTCTTCTACTGACTTTTTGAAATTAAGTGCGTGATTAGCTGCTAGTTTTCGTATATTTTTTTAAGGACAACTCCCGCACTAGGAATAAATCCTGTGTCGCGGGGGACTTTACAACCATACAACCAACGGACACAATGAAAGAAAAAAAGAAAGAAAGAAGGAAAACATATTTATTCTGCTTCAAAAACCCATTTACAAAATAAACAAAACATAACAAAAATAAAAGAAATATCAATGAATGCAGAATTGGATCCTAACTCAGCATTGAGCCATCCTGCTGGTTAGCGAGATGGCACTGATATTCTGTTAGGTCCAGAAATTAAACAAAATAGATACATATAAATAAATAAAATACAACATTTCTTCTTAAAAACATTTTTGTGTCGGTCGGGCAACACGTCTCTACAGCAACACCGTTAAGATGAAGGAAACAATATATTTTAAATATAAACAACAATTAATGTCCTTCTTCTATAAACAAGAAACAAAAATAAAAACAAATAAAAAACAAAAATAAAAAAGAATAACAAGCATTCTAAAATTTTACTGCCAAATCATTTTGTTTTTTTTTAATTTTTCATACATGGCAACACTTAATTCCAAATCAATGATGTAAGCCATCGAGTGTAGAAAATATTATGGTAAATAACAATAAAAAATATTATTAATAATAATTATTATAATCTACTTCAAGTAAACATTTACTTGGAGTAAATTATAATAACTATTAACACACGAACCAAAAATAACAATCTTCTCACTAACAGAACCTGACACACACCAAAAACCGTAAACTTGCTACCGGCTGTCATTACAACACTTTTTTGTCTATGCTGCAGGTGTATAGCGCGCGTAGTTTGAAACTTTGAAATAGACGCGACGCTAAGGACGCCATAGTGAAAACATATAATTTGGTTTCTTCAATTGCAAATATTATTCTAGTGATTTGTGTGTTGTACCACGTCAATATGCATAGATTATGTGCGATATATACCATTTTTGTTTCATGTGGGTGAATAGTTGTGTGTAAAGTGAAGGCAATTCCGAATATAACAAATTATGTACGAGCACAGCAACCAAAACAAACAATCATGGAATTCGAAAGGCTGTCGATTAGACCATTGCACAATTATTACTGGTCACACGGGATGGTAAAAGGTGAAAATTGTCTTTATGCTATCTTTACACTCATTCTAACTTCAAGGTTTTACTTGTTCATTTAACAGGAAATGCTTATATTTCTTACTAAAAGAATACACTGATTTTAGGTCTCTCAGAGGAGGTGGCAAGTCATTCCAGACCTTGCTAGCTAAAAACCTGAATGAGGCACGAAAAGAAACGCTGCGGTGTTTTGGCGTAACCAGTAAGTAAGCAGATGCTCTTGTTTTATGCTTATTGAGGTCACTGGACCAAGTAAGTTTATTGTACAGATACGCAGGCCTTCCTGTGGATATCACGCCAAAGAGGAGTGAGGCTAGGTGAAGCTTCCTACGTGATGACATTCTCAGCATCTGACTGTTGTTGAGGTATGGAGTAATATATGAACGTGGTGGAACATTAAAACAAAACCGTGCACAGGCATTTTGTACCCGTTGAATGAGTCTTTCTGTTTTATTGAGTAGACAGGTCCCAAAAGCTGTATCTGCATAGTTTAGCTTAGAAAGAATTAATGTTTAACATAATAAAATGCGCATTTCTTCAGATATATAAGGTCGAATTCGATACAAGAGCTTCAACCTATAGAAACAGTTTTGCACTGTTTCAGCAATATGCTTCTCGAAGTGCAGCAACTGGTCAAAGACTACCCCTAAATTGCGCGCCTCCACCACTTGCTCTATCAGAGTACCATTGATACTGGCCTCCAGCCTAACATCCCGTGCTCTCCGCACCATATCACTGGTTCCAATGAACAAGAATTTAGACTTACTCGGGTTAAGTTCTAGGCAGTTATTCTTTGCCCAATCGTATATTCTGTCTAAATCTGCATTTATTTCTTTTACAGACTCAGCACAGTTTCCCAGATGACAGGAGGTGTACAACTGGATGTCATCAGCATATAAATGAAATTTCGAGTGAAATATGGTTCTGGTTATGTCTGATGTATATATAATGAACAAAAGTGGACCCAGAATGGATCCCTGCGGCACCCCACGAACCACAGGACTGAGCGAAGAAGATACCTGGGATCCATCATTCCCACTCACCTGTACAAACTGATTTCGTCCACTCAGGTAACTGTCAAACCAACGGATAGAATTATGGTCACACCCATAAAATGCAAGCTTGGACAGAAGGAGCGGAACACAAATGGAGTCAAATGCGCGTGAGCAGTCCAATAGAGCAAGCAAAGTCCCCTTACCCTGATCCCTATCCTCCAAGATATTGTCCACCACATCAATCAAGGCAGTGGTTGTGCTGTGACCCGTCCGGAAGCCAGATTGCCTTTCAGGCAATACACCAAAGTCTTCCACATATTTCCTTAATTGAATGCAGACCACTTTCTCTAAGATCTTAGATATACAAGGTAGAAGACTAATTGGTCGTAGATCCTTGATACTGCTGGGATTAGCGTTTTTCGGGATAGGCTTCACTATTGCAGTTTTCCACAAGTCAGGGAATGAATATGAGGTCAATGACTTATTAATAATTTCAGTAATAGCTGTGAGAGTGTGTGGAAGTGTCATGACCAGCATCTCGAGTGATATGTTGTCAATACCTATTGCATTAGACTTGAGTCCCTGAATTATCCTAAGAACCGTAACTTCATTTGTGGGTTGGAGTTGGAAGCAGCCTGTACCATATCTATTGAATTCAAAATAAGTCAAATCTGATATTGTGACCTCACCGTTACCAGGTACATCCAGAAAGTGTTTGTTAATAATTTCAGGGTCATTACAAAAATATGGTAATTGCCCACTGTTCCTTTTATTATAATTTATGACTGATTTAATATTACTCCACAATTTTTTAGGATACGTCATGTACATATTAATGTTTGATTTGAAATAAGCACTCTTTTCATTAATAATGGCTGCTTTAACAATACTTTTTAGGTCTTTATAAGAGTTAAAATGTGATTCTTTCCTGCTAGTCTTATACCGCAAGTGAGCCCTATCCCATAACTTGACCATGTCTTTCACTGTGTCAGTAAACCAAGGATATCCTCTCTCCTTAATGAGGACCCTCCTAAGAGGGGCATGCAGCTCATATAAACCTAAGATGTACCGGTTAAAGGTGCCCACCATTGTGTTTATATCCTCTAGTTGAAGTATATGGTTCCAGTCAATTTTACTTAGATCATTATTAAATATGTCTATTAAGATATCCTTCATTGGCCGAAAGGTGATCCAGCGAGGAATAGGTTTCTCTGTTTTAATTTTTAATTTAACTGAGATCATTGCATGCTGACCAAGCTCAGGTTTATGCATTACTGATGTCTCACACACCGGGGCATCAGTACAAACCAAGTCAATAAGAGACTGACTGTGGTCAGTGTAGTGTGTGGGTTCTGCTATTACATTCCTTAAACTAGTGCACTGTAGAAAGGCAACAAGAGACTTTGTTTTCCTGTCATTCAAGTCCAGGAGGTTGATATTAAAATCTCCAAGCAGAAGGACCTTGTCTGCACAGGCAAGTGAGGAGAGAGTGTCAGTGATTGCATCCAGAAAGATGTCCACATCCAGCCAGGGAGGCCTGTAGGCTGTTCCAATAATAACGGACTGTGAATGCACCTGTAGTTTAATCCACATTTGTTCTACCATAGGGGAAGGAGGATGTGGAACAGTTCGTACCCGAAGGTCCCTACGCACATAAAAACCAACACCGCCTCCCCTGCCAGCACGCACATTTTTGGGGCGCGGCATATGCCGCAAACGATACTGAGGTATATGAGGCGCTTTACCTTCCTCCCCTTCCCTAAGCCAGGTCTCATTTATCGCCATGATGTCCGGCGAGACATTCTCCATTACCAGTACGAATTCATCCTGCCGTGACCCCAGTGACCCTGCGTTAAATAGTCCAACACATAAACTTTTATCCTTTTTCATTTTTACCCTTGATCTTCTTTACATCAGTTACATGTTTATTAATAGTTATATGTAATAAGAGGTGACGTGTGTAAATACTGTAAATATAGCAGCATAAGTAGTATACAGTAAGATTAGACAGGAATTCCCAAGTGTGAATATGATTATTATATAAGCGGTATAAGTCATGAAATACAATAATTGTGCAATTTTCCAATTTATCACAATAAGTAAGATTAAAAGGTTGCAGAAGGCACCATCAAAGTGGCTGTGAGAACAATTTGTTATAACTTTTTAATAATTTAAACACGTAATAACATATAGCAAAACGATCATACAATGTAAACATCAATTCAGCATTTAAAATGTTATTCCTATGTGTGAGCCTGTACAGCACATTGTAATTATGTGTGAGCCTGCGGACACAGTGCATGACTATTGCTAAAAGGGCATTAAATGTTACTATCTCTAAGAGCATCACACCCAAAAACACGCTCTAGGTCCTCTTCAGAGCGAATATTGTGTGTGGGCTTACCATCGGCCTGCTTGGTTAGAATTTTACCGCGCTTTGACCATGTGTATCTCCACCCTAGCTTCTCGGCGGCCTGGCGAGCGCGATAGAGCAGCTGCCTGTTGGATAGAGCAGCTGCCTGTTGGAATGCAATGAACACCCAGACTCGAAACAACAATTTATGGATCATACGAAGTGTTGTCTCGTGTGGAATCGAACCCACAACATTCCGCGTAGTGTCAAGCGGCGAGGCGGCCGCTTAAACCACTACGCCAACCGTGCAGTCATTAGTGCAGTAATTGCTTAACGATGAAGGAAAACATATTGAGGAAAACTTTATGTTAAAAATCACTCTTAATGTTATCAAATGGTATGTAAATTGTGCCTAAATGGTACTAGACCATCGGGGTGGACTGTAATCTAAGTCAACTCATAATAAGAAGAGGCCTGTGCCCAGCAGTGGGACGCATAATAAACAAGTCTGAAATTGCACATGTTGCAGCATTACACAATTTTCTGGGAAACAAATTTCCCCTGTGTTTATCACAGTGTGAATAAGCATACGTAACGTAAAGTGTTCTGAGAATTTGGTCATTTTGTAAGGTAATTCAAATTCACAGGAAAACCTTTGCAAACGTGCGTCTTAGTCAAGAACAGACGAGTACTAAGTGAGCTTTGAAAATTTAACATTTTCACCATCCACTTATTTGCTAATTTTCCATTATCGTGGATAATTTTTGACGAGTTTATTACCATAGTATTGACTCGTGTCTTCCGTTCTTCACAAACATTTAGTCAACAGATGCAAATACATCAAGATTCGAAACAACAATTTGTGGATCACACAATGTGCTGTCTCGTATGGGAACCAACAACGCCCGGTATACTTGTAAACAGAGTGGTGACCACTAAAACCACTACGCCATTCATGTAGTCCATTCTTTTGTTCATCAGCTAATCTGTACGTGTATAAAATATTATGCTCTTTTATATTTTATTCAAGATGGCCATGCCTTAACATACTTATTTTGATTTATGTCTCTGAAATTGAAGTTAAAAAACTTTAAGGTGTTTTAGATAGAACTTAGTTGGGTATATAAATATTAAATTAAATTCTATATATTTAGTGGTTAACAGTCCTAGTTTACTCTCTGCCCTTGACTCTTAAAGATCGTAGTGAAATCACAAATTCTTATCCTTAAAATAATGAAGAAGACAAATGTAGAAACAAAGAAACTCTCTCATACGATCAGTATTCCTAAAATTAGCGCATACATCTTTGATATCTAGATTCAACAAACCTATTCTATTCCCAAGAACATACTACCATACATATGATCGATCCTCCACAGGGTCGCAGGTCGTAAAGACACAACATATTTCAACCCAATACATAGGTAAGTTAACCACTAATAATTTGCGGTGTCTCTCCGTCGTATCGCTGGCTGGTCGTTAATTACTTTCGTTGACGAGGGTGCTAGGCTAGCTATATTGTTAATGGGTGTATGTGGGACACCTTCATACTTTCCGAGTTATAAATTACGGCTACCGATGTATATATTTATGAGATGAACCGCAGACAGCGAACTGTCTCTGTGCTAATTTTGAGTCCGTTTAGGTATTTGGTTATGAAGATTTATTTGTCTTTATAGACTTCAATGAGATGGGTGTACTTATTTTTCGACTCATGAGCTTGTAAATTCGACTTCAATGACAAGAATACAGGTGCTGTTTTTGTGGCTTAAGTTTCTTTGATGATTAATTACTACAAATCAATTTCAATAAACGATCCGACGTCCGGAGGAGTAACTGGCTTCTTGAATGGAGACCACGTCTCAGTAAGCTTAGTTTTTTATGCTTTCTGGTCAGATGATGATTTGACTGAAACGGCTAGTTAAATCGTCGAATGCTGAATACTAGAGTCGCGTTTATGGCGTACCTGGTGGAGGGCAATCGTAAACGGAGTGGACTGCTAATATGCAAAGAGACAAGTGATGAATTTGAAGTGTGTGTAAATTGAAAATTTATACTGGCAGCAGCCCTTTCCATTTAAGCAGAGATTACAGTTTGTAAAGACAACCTTGGCTTCCTTGGAACCAAAAGGAAAATCTTTTAACATCACTAGCGCGTACAGTACATATAATGAGTTCAGCCTATTAGCTACTTTCCTTCGTTCATCTCTAAAACCTAATTCTTAAAAATATGGACCACAATTACTACTGCGTCAGCCGCCAAGACTAAGAATCAACAAACAAAGTTGTATTCAACCCAAGAACCGAACCCGTCAATATAAATGACAGTGAACCTAAATCCCACTGTCCCAAGGCACCCTAAACCTTTATTATCCTAAATAAACCATAAATATACTACAAAAGCTGTATAAAGACATAAGCTTCATAAACGTATGATCATAATACCTTTGCATTTCCTTCAAGGGCCGTGCGACGGTAAATCATAACTACGACAAAATTGCGTTTAGTTCACGCTGTGATTCTGCTGACGTACAAGTTTGCGTTATAAATACGTTGTCATGTTGTTTGAATGTTAACTTAAACTTTAGAGGCACTTAACTTGTTTAGAGACTAACGTCACAACTTGTTCACGTGAGAATTCTCTTTCAATTTGGTGAGCTTGCTTCTGTTGATGCTGTAGCTTTTATTTTGGGTTTATTCTGAAAGATACTTTGGTGCATTAGCATAAAGTAGGTTTTTGCTTACTCTGTTAGTTTAGATGCGATTTTAGTTTTAATTGCGTGGAAATATTAATGTTCTTATGGTTGATGCTACTTTAGATTCTCTGGATTCAAACTACAATGGACGTACCATATATTATGATAATTAGGTTCGCATTGAATTCTAACTTTCTCTATACCTACTTGAAATAATTATTATAGGTATTTAGCGAAGTATAAGTCAGTATTAAAAAATAATTTGAAAATGAATCGTTTCTTGGACCGTGGATTACTAATATTTACCTAAATACAGACAGCGAAGTGATATTATGGCAGACCACACAGAATAATGTCGCTGCCGTACTTGTCTGTAGAAGTACAAATTGTATCGTCCGCAAAAAAGTTCTAGTTCAACGGCTACTACTCGTGAACTTGTAAGGACTATTTTGTTATGATCTTCTTGCAACTTCTTATTTAGATAACGGGCGTAAAGTATATTCAATATCGAAGATATAAAATGTTGTCCTAAGGAATCAGTCTTCTTTTTGTCGAGAAAAGGCAACATCCAATTTAATTTTAAAATTCTTATCGGATCTTATAATCGGACTAATTAAAGAATATATTTCGATCAATATTGCCAGTTGAAATATTGATCGAATTACTCTAACGATCGAATTACGTCTACACGTATTAGCTAAATCTGTCAAACAGAAGAAATTTTCAAATCAAAAGCTACGGTTATTTTATCATTAAAATAAACATAACATTCAGTTATTGTAATTTACTAAAGCTAAAATGATTTTGACTATTGAGCTACATTCAAAATATTTCAAAATTCGAATATGTATTGCGTATAATTTTTTTTTTATGTCATTATTTGGAAATCGAGACCAATCTATGAAAAGTTTAATCAAACTCGTGCCTAAAGCTATATCTGTGAAACGGCATTCCATAAAGCTGAGTTTTAATGACACTATACACTAGTTTTCCACCATTATAGTAAAAATAATGTGATCACAAAACAAAGGATAGTGATCATAATAACATTGTCAATTGAATTGCAATATGGCGTAAGTGAGTTTTGTAAAATTGTTGGCAACGTTATGCACTACGGTCTCTTCTAAAGGAGGATTAGGTATATATATACTTATATTGTGGCTGGCAGAAGTTGAACACGAAGAGCTGATAATCGGGCACAGTAGCGTGCCATTGGAGAGGCCTATATCTAGCAGTAGACTAAGACAGACTGATGATGATGATACTTATATTGATATTACTAAGTGAGTGAGGCCATAAAAGTAGAAAATCGTTATTAGTCATTCATATTTGATGACGAATGCATTTATATCTCAAAAATAACCAACATATCCTTTGTGTGCCTGCACGGATTAAGGTCCTCATCTAAAATTCCTCTATATGTCTGGTATCCTTTGTTTGCATCGTCATAGAATTGGCCAAGTTTCTTCATATTGCTCTGAACATTCATCATCTATCATCGAAGTGGTCTTCGGTCTACCTCTGCTTCTCCTTTGTATATCCGTATACAGGGTGTCACAAGATACATCACCAAGATGAAGTCTACTCGTTTTGGACGTCATGCCAAGTCATACTAAGCAAAAATTATACCGGGGAAACGACTTTTTTTTTAAGCAGACACATCTTTTAAACTGCAAATTAAAGTGCACGCGTGCAATTCCCGAAATACCTACTTATCCATAGGTGCATAGGACATTTATAGAACAAATTAGCGGGGTAATTGTATTGAATTTGTACCTAATTAGAAAAAATGTATAGTGACATTGAGCCTCAATATCTCCTGAACCAATAATTTCCCAGGTATGGTGCGGAAGTAAAAAATGTTCGTAATGATTGGTAAAATATGGAATTTCAGTTTTCGTTAAGGGTCTTTTACAACCTGTATAAATGCATAAAAAAGTACTCTACGCGAAGAGTCGTTACAATGTTTGCAGCGATGCAAAAAGGAGTTTATATAGTAACTTTCTGTCTAAGCTATGTACAAAGTTTATAAAAACAAATAACATGGTACACAACACAAAGGAATCAAATTACACGTCCATAATTATAATCAAAGGACAAAGGGTCTGCGCTTTTAAACAAAAGGGATAATCACTCGTACAATAATGTTCATAGCTGAAAGAAATAAAAACAAACACATATAAAAAGGGAACTTTAAGGTTTCAAAGGGTGCAAAGGCTGTGCCCTCTGCTAAAATTGTAATGATACGCTTGTTATTTGCCTTTGCTTATCGTATTTTTTGTTTGTTGTTATTTAAAGATGCCGCCTTGTCAGATGTTTGTTTTTATAATATCTAATTAATGCTAATTGCCAAAAGTACAGTGCGTAATACAATAGAATTTTAGTTAACTAACTTCTTGCCTGTAAAAGTTTTAAATACTGGCAACCCACCCGTTTTATTAAGTCGCACATCATTATGACAATTTCTGTGAAGTGACATTGTAGTGATCTCTATAAGAAACATGTTGTAGGTATTTCATTCTACCTACTATTAAACAACCCGTTTGGCCAGCGTGGTATAGTAGGCCAATTCCTCCTTTCAAAGGAGAGGCCTAGTCCAGCAGTGGACTGTTAAAGGCTGAAGATGATGACTATTAAACATGGCTTTTATCAAGTGAAAGAAAACAAACAAAGAAAAACTGTTCTTTAAAAATAGTGTTCACTTAGATTGTTCCGGGTCAATATGTCTATTCAAGATGAATGAATTTATGTACATAAATAGAAAAGTTAGGTAAATCGTTATTGCTGCCTATATAACCAATGTAACCTTATTCACACACATTGAAGATGTAACACCGCTATGTGGCTAAATTTCCAACTTAAAATCCTACTAATGTATCCAATGAATAACAACTCCCACTACAATTCTTAATTACAAACCATATACCATCGCCGACAAAAATTATGCTGCCCGCGGGACCCGAAGCAAATAATTAACAATAGACAACGCAGATACGCCCCTATGCACCAGACTACAATAGTTGAAAACAAAGTTCGTTGGACCAGCTTATGAGACCGGTCCATTTTATGATACCAATAAATTCCACAACAAAGAACAGTTGAATGCAGGAAGTAATAAACTGAATGTTATAAACTTATGTAGTTCAAAGCATGATGTACGGGCAATAACGTGTATAGTATAACATTCAAGAGATCAGTGCCCAGCTGGACGGAGCTTTCAGAATGTACGCCAATGTTTCAATGCTGAGTAAGTGGTTGTAAGATGGGTTTACGACGTCGTAAGTAATGTGACGTATGTTATGACGTAATTGAGGTAACTGATTGATGTTTTTGCGAAGGATGTGTTATGTGTATTTAAGGATTGTTTTGAGTGTTACGGTGTAATAATTTGGTTCTGTGTCGGTATCTTTAGTAGATAGGTACGCAAATCCTTCAATGCCGGAAATAAATTAATATTGTTGTCTATTGCGTGTAATGTGAGCAAGTATTAACCTAGCTGTGAGGCTGATAGACTATATTATTCTCCCCAGCTCATCGCTACTTGCAAAGGTTCCAAAAATTGTCTTGCGTTTGTGTCTTTTGTCACGATACTATGTGCTTATCAAATTGTTATTTATTTCTTGCTTCGTACTATGCCAAGCCTTCCACGCCCTACAGTTATGAAAATCAATGATAGCCGCATCAAGGAAGTTAGTTTTCTCAAATATTTTGACACTTAAAATACTTAGCTATCCTCTAAGGAAGCAAATTTTTGATAAGTTCCTTATTATGGCTCTCGTTAAACAGGTATCTTAAAACATTATTTTCTTTAAACGTGTTTTATTATAAAAAAAATAGGTTATAAAGACAAAAATAGCAGCTCATTCGGCGTTGTTCTTAAACTTATATTTGCAGTCAAAAATTAATATTATCTTCTAAAAGTCCTTCCAAAGTCAACATATAAGGTCAACTAAGATATTTGATAATGTGTGTGGCACAACACACATACGAATAGTGTTACTTCTGCCTACATTTCCATGAATTATGTGCAACTAAAATGTAACCTCGCAGTAGTGCGTTAAGAATGCTTTATTAGTCGCCTCTTACATCCTAGGAATAATCATTGGGTGTAAGAGGGCATTAAGGAAAGCTCATGAAGCAAAAAAATATCCTGGGAAAAGATGGCAAACTTATCAAACCCTATACTAACCCTTACAGTATGCCAAATCCTTCTACTGATTCAGATCATATTATTATGACCTAAATTACGAGAGTTCTACGTTCTGCATTACACTATGAAAGACTATGGGTATGATGCAAATGCGACCACGAGCTTTTTAATGTACCACCCTGAGCACTATATTGTACCTGCAGGGGAACTTTCCTAGGGCAGGACTTGGCTTTGTTAACCAGGAAGTCCTTAAACCAGCTACGTATTCAATTGGGACGCTGTGGGTACAATCTCTATAGATGGTGCTTTGCAGCTGATGCGGGCCTCCAAAGCAGGACATGCCACACTTGCTGTCCTATTCCTTCTGTCTTACTAACTGCTCTTTGGCCGAGCTATGTGGGGCAACAAATAACGGCTAAGCTGGCAGATTATTGGACGCACACTACTTAAATCGCCATTGGCACGAAAAAAACACAAGAATGTACCTCCAATCGTTTTAATTTACCGTACATTCCTGCAAAAGGTCTCACAAAGTTCCCAATGAGCTGCAGACTTGCTATCCCTCAGGGATTCCGTTTCAATGGATTACAGTGAGTAACATATTGTGACGGCCGGTGTCATGCCAAGCTGTCATCACTACCGTTGCCAAGGTCTTCTGACGTCTACACGACAAACTATCCGGTCATCAAACACAATAATTTATTAGCAAAGAGGTTTGAAGACTATTTTATTATTTGGAAATGAGTTTTTAGTTCGATGACGTATACACTCTGTCAAGTGTTCGCCAAATTCACCAGTCATTGACAACAAGGCGATGGCCGTGCGGATAACACATTCCGTTCACGTTCTGAAGGCGTGGGTTCAAATCCCAGTCATAACTATTATGTGGATTATGGTTTTTATGAAATTTGGAAAATGTTTATGAATATTTGGCGAATATTTAAAAGATTATTTAAATATTTCAAGTAAAAATTAGAAAATTCTAGAAACTTCAGGAAGGAATGGAAAGGTTAAAAAGAGACAGGAGATGGAAACACAAATTTAAATATTTCGAATAAAGATTAGAAAATTCTAGAAACTTCAAGAAGGAATGGAAAGGTTAAAAAGAGACAGGAGATGGAAAAACAATTGAATAACGAAAAGACAATCGAAATTAGTAGATCTAGAACATTCTTAGGGGTATATAAGGCGGTGTAGACGCGCTAAGCGCCAGTTTAAGTTGAAAAGTGGTAAAGTGAAGAAGAAAAGGAAGAAGTAAAGGAAGAAAGAAGAAGTAATAAAAAGTGAAGTGGAAGTATAGTGCAGTAAAGTGCAGTGAAGTGCAGTGAAAAGTGCAGTGAAAAGTGCAGTGCAAAAGACGCTAGTGTTGGTGCTGTCCGCGTCGAAATTAAACGGCGTGTCGTGTGTCAAGTCGAATAAAGTGTCATCAGTGCTACTCGGTGTTTCCTTTCAATCCCGTTACCCCGTCCGTAACAATATGCATGTATGTTACGCTACGGTGTAGCAGGCTGATCGCTGACTATACCACTACGGTGTAATAGGCAGATTGCTGACTACGCGACATCGTTAACTGCGTATTGCAACAGCACGAAGACACGAGGCGCCGATTCAGCATAGACGTCATTGTCGATCATTCTAGTTAGATTTCGCAATCATTTCCGTTGTTAATGTAAATTAAATATAGGAATACCTATGGCACTTTTGGTTCTAACATTGACCAATAGACATCTCTTTTAGTAGTAATAATTAGACTTAGAAAATTTCTCTGTAATTCATTATTTTAATAAAATCTTATTTGGAAATCGGTTTTTTTTTGCAACCTCCGTCTGCAGTCGACGTAATTGGCGCAGTCGGTAGGATACTCGCGGGCCGGTTCGCGAATCTTAGGGACATCTCACATCGATATCCGCGTTCGCGTGTCGCCCGAGCGGCTTTCAAGCAGCGACCCGAGTATCCTGAATCTACGAACGAGCTACAGACGAGGTGTATCCAGACATCGATACCGCAGAGAGACCATTCTAAGATGCATATGTAAGTACTCTAGAATAGTTCTTGAGTTGCTTTCCTTATTTTTACGTGTATCCTAAATTTTCCAAGATTTTCCATCCCAGGCAATCGCGGAATCCTAGGTTAAGAAATCCTAGATTAGATCAATTAGATTTAAATAGAGATATTAGTGATTCGGATTTATCTTTTTCTGACGAAATGGCAGTACCTACAACGCCTTCAATAGATGAAATCTACAAGGCTTTACGCATTGTCCCGGAATTTGACGGGAACCCGAATGTCTTAACAAGATTTATTAAGCTTTGCGATCAATTGGTCATACAGTATGTTAATACATTGCCTGGTTACGAACTTATAAATTTAACTTTGATTAACGGAATCTTAAACAAAATCACTGGTCCCGCGGCGCGATTAATTAACTCAAATGGAATCCCGGAAAATTGGAGCGGTATACGTAGTGCTCTGGTCAATAATTTTGCAGATCAGCGCGATGAAACCTCACTTTATAATGATTTGGCATTGTTAACACAGGGTTTAAATTCGCCTCAGGAATATTATGAGAAGTGCCAGAATTTGTTTAGCACTATTATGACCTATGTGACCTTACATGAGACAGTACAAACGACTATCGACTCTAAACGTGACCTTTATAAAAAACTGACCCTACAAGCCCTACAAGCATACGTACGCGGACTTAAGGACCCGTTAGGTTCACGCATTAGGTGCATGCGCCCAGATACTATAGAAAAGGCGCTAGAATATGTACAGGAAGAGGTTAATACTTTATATCTCCAACAACGGAATGAAACCTTTTACGTATCTGAAAAGAAACATTCAGCTCATTATTTTAAACCATTAGTTAATACGCCCTCAGCTTCATTCAATAATTCACCGCCCCAAAAATCATACGCGTTTAACATGCCAGGGCCTTCACGTTCTAACTATAACATAATGATGATGCCAGTTCGCCCTCGACAAATTTGGAGACCAAATTTTAGCTCGTCACCTCAACCTTTACAGTACCGAGGTCCATCTCGCACTCACCAAATGTTCAGTGCGCGACCACCAAATTACAACTCTCAAAGTGCTTTTAATGCCAACCCTCAGAATAATACATTTAGAATGCGGACCTAGAATTAATAATACGAATGATACACCCAAGCCAATGAGCGGCGTGTCTCATTTCGTTCCTAAACCAATGCCAATACGCGGGCACGATTGGTCTAAATTTGGAAACCCACCACCAACCAATTATCTCAAACCTAGGGAGATGAACTTCAATGAGTGCTATGACAGTAGTTACCTACTATTACGAACCTTACTATGAAGCCTACCCTGACAACTATGCTTATGACTATTACGACCAGACTGGATACACGGGTGAAAACGATGACATGACACAGCACATGACTACTACTTACCCAGAAATGTACTTTTCAGCATCCGGCGAAGCTCCTTCTGAGGAAGATTCATCTTGTGACGATAAAAATTTTCAGATAGGCCCGAAATTAAGCGAATTAAAATAGAAATTAATTTACAAACTCAGCGGTGCTTACCTTATGTGCAAATATCAGATCCCCCACTGAAACTTCTTATAGATACTGGTGCAAACCAATCTTTCATTAGCCCTGAAGCTGTAGCAACATATTATCCGCATTTACCTTGGAATTACGATCTCTTTGAGGTTACCAATGTGCATGCTACTACACGAAATGATTACTCTATTAACTTACCTTGTTTTCAGGAAATCAATGATCGTAATGACGTAACCTTTTACATTTATAAATTTCACGAATATTTTGATGGTTTGATCGGTCTTGATTTATTAAATAAATGGGAGTCCAATATTGATTTAAAGAACAATAAATTAGTAACGAAAAATGCAGTGAATCCCATAGCTATGTATAACTCCCGTAACTGTAATCTTTATGAAGACATTATTCCTGCAAATTCATTTAAAATTGTTAGAATTCCTCTTAACTTTCATGACGGTGATGCGTTCGTTCCCCAGCAATTTATATCAAACTGCCGTATTAATGAGTGTATAACTAGTGTTCATAATAACGGAGCTTATATAGAAATTTATAACCCGACGCCGAATGATATAATTTTCTCCATGGACAAACCTGTTAGTGCAGAAATCTTTAATATCGAGTGCACGCGTACGCAACCCATATCTCCGTCTCGCGTAAAACAAGTTCTATCTCGCCTGTGCACGGATCATTTAAATCCCGAAGAGCGTATTAACTTAGAAAAATTAGTATCCCAGTATGCTGACGTATTTTACATTGAAGGAGAACCACTTACCTTTACGAATAGAATAAAACACAGCATCCGCACGACAGATGAGATACCAGTTTACACCAAAACTTATAGATATCCATTTGTACATAGGCAAGAAGTTAGGGACCAGATAGCCAAAATGCTAGAACAAGGAATAATTCGCCCTTCAGAATCTGCTTGGAGCAGCCCCATCTGGGTTGTTCCCAAGAAAGCTGATGCATCAGGAAAGGTTAAGTGACGCATTGTCGTAGACTTTAGGAAACTAAACGAAAAAACTTTAGATGATAAATATCCAATCCCGAACATCAATGACGTGTTAGATAAACTTGGAAACTGTAACTATTTCACCACCCTTGACCTTGCAAGCGGGTTTTATCAAGTCGAGATGAATCCCATCGATATTTCCAAAACGGCATTTAACGTAGAGCACGGACATTTTGAATTTATGCGCATGCCAATGGGACTTAAAAATTCTCCATCTACCTTTCAAAGGGTGATGGATAGTGTCCTTAAAGACCTCCAGAACACCATATGCCTGGTCTACCTGGATGATATCATCGTATTTAGCACATCATTACAAGAACACATCATAAATTTAGAAAAAGTATTCCAAAAACTCCGCGAGTCCAACTTTAAAATCCAGATGGATAAATCAGAATTTTTAAAACTCGAGACCGCATACCTAGGACATATAATAAGTAAAGATGGAATAAAACCAAACCCTGATAAGATTGCTGCAATACAAAAATTCCCGATTCCTAAAACTGCAACAGAAATAAAACGCTTCTTAGGTCTTTTAGGTTATTATAGGAAATTCATACCAGACTTTGCGAAAATCACAAAACCCATGACACAATGCTTGAAAAAAGGTTCAAAGATTTCATTGAATGATCCAAATTACGTTAATTGTTTTTCTAAGTGTAAAACATTACTCACCAACGACCCAATACTGCAATATCCAGATTTCACAAAAGATTTCATACTCACCAATGACGCATCGAACGTAGCAATAGGCGCTATATTATCTCAAGGGACAATAGGATCGGACAAGCCAATAGCATATGCCTCTAGAACTCTTAATACTAGTGAAATGAACTATAGTACAATAGAGAAAGAATTATTGGCTATAGTATGGGCGACCAAATATTTTCAGCCTTACCTATTTGGACGCAAATTTAAAATAGTAACAGATCATAAACCTCTTCAATGGGTTATGAATGTAAAGGAGCCTAACTCAAGATTGACACGTTGGAGATTAAAATTAAGTGAATATAATTTTACAGTCGTATACAAGCAAGGTAAAAGTAATACAAATGCCGACACACTATCTCGCGTTGAAATTAACAACGAGGAGATAAGTTCCGTTGTAGTTAACACGTCCCAAAAAGCCCCATCCGTCACTGACTCCACTACATTCACAGCTCACACTAGTGCAGAGAATCCTATTTTAGAAATACCAATCACAGATGAACCTCTCAATAAATTTTGCCGTCAGATATGTCTCACAGTTGTTAATGACATAAAGAAGCGTCCTACAGTCTCTAAACCCTTCGAAACTCACACTCGTACATCAATACAAGTATCAGACTCTAACCTAGAAGAAGACGTTATAAACGCGATTAAGGAATACGCGAACCCCAAGGTTAAAACTGGCCTTATTATACATCCACCCTTAGCCATGTACAGAATTATACCTATCATACAGAGTACATTTAAAAGTTCCGCAATGAATTTAATTTTAGCTAAAACCGAATTAGAGAACGTTAAAGAATATCTACGCCAGCAAAAAATCATTCAAAAGTATCACGAGGGAAAGACGAACCATCGCGGTATTAATGAATGTCACCTCGCGTTATCTCATAAGTATAACTGGCCTAAAATGAAAGAACACATAGTAAAATACATAAATGAGTGTACAATTTGTGGACAGGCTAAATACGACCGAAACCCAGTTAAACAGAGATTCTGTGTTGTTCCTCCACCTAGCAAGCCATTTAGTGTAGTACATCTAGATTTATTCACCGCTCAAAACGAGAAATATCTTACCATCATAGATGCATTCTCGAAGTATGCCCAAGCGTATCATCTTAGAGATGGTACTGCAGTTAGTGTAGTGCAAGCCTTTCTAACATTTTGCAGTCATCACGGTGTCCCCTTATCAATAGTCACCGACAATGGGCCTGAATTCTCAAATCAGTTATTCTTAGAGTTTACTAGAGTTCATAAGATCCATCACCATAAGACCCTAGCCCGTCCACCGAACGATAACGGTATGGTTTAACGATTACACTCAACCTTATTAGAACATCTACGCATTTTAAAATTGGAAAAATCAAGTGAACCCGTAGTTAATTTGATGAGTTACGCTATATTGGCATATAACAATACAATACATAGTTTTACTAAATGTAGGCCTATCGAAGTAATAACTGGACACACAGATCCCCGAGACCCCTTAGACATAGATTTATCATCCCATTTGCTTCAACAATACGTACAAGACCATCGCCAGAAAATGATAAAATTATATGAAGTTATTAACGAACCATCTTTACATAATCGAACAACATTAATTGAGAACCGGAATAAAGATCGCGACCCTGAAAAGGAGTATGAACCGAATCAACAAGTCTTTATCAAAAATCCTTTGGCAAACAGGCAAAAGCTCGCACCTCGATATACTAAGGACACTGTTCTTGCAGACCTACCGATCCACATTTACACTAAAAAGAAACGTGGTCCCGTTGCCAAATCACGACTTAAGAATAAACCTAACAACCAACCATTGTTACAGGATACCTCTGATGCTACTGATCCATCTAACCTACGCGGAGGACGTATTATTTGACTCATTGGAAGACGGACCAGGACTTCTCCCTTTTAAGCTAGGACGGACAAAATTAATATCCCATTACCATTCATTTCTGCTTGACATTGATTTAGACGATATTCAGACTAAAATTGACTTAATAATATCTCAATTAGATGAATTTAAACCTCAAGTTAATAATAGAACCTTAGCTGTATTTGAACCGCACATGAGTTATCTTAGAAATAAGCTAGATGAAACGTCTTCATTATTGGATAGTTTTAAACCAAGCCGTAGTAGGCGTGAACTCATTGATGGCTTAGGTTCTGTAATCAAAAGCATTTCAGGCAACCTAGATTATACCGACGCTATTAAATATGATAAAGCTCTACGAATATTACAGGAAAACGATAATAAATTAGAGACAGAATTTAACGATCACATAAGTTTAAGTAAGCAATGGATGTTTAAATATACTGAAATATTAAATAAAATAGTTGAAAATCAGAAAAGTTTAAGTAACACATTAACTTACACTATAACAAATTATACAAGGGATTTTGTCGGTTATGCACACTTGGCACAGTACTTATTAATTTTAAATGATAACATAGATAATCTTTTTGAGGAGTTACATAAAATAGAATATATGTTAGCCTTTATTCGAGCATCGAGCTCAATGCATTCTATGATAAGTTTAGGTAATCTTAAAGAAATGTTAAATAAAATCAAAACCTTGTATTCTGCCAACCAGATTATAAAAGTTGAGCTTAGAGAATACTATAATATTTTAAAGTTAGGTTCTTACTATAACAACAGGAAAATAGTAATAGTTATAAAAATTCCCATTGCCACTCCCGAAACTTTCACCTTATACAAATTATCCGTTGTACCTACCAAAGATAACCTGGCCCTTATACCCAGTCTACCCTTTATAGCAATTCATGGAACATATTCTTTGTACATGGAGGCTGAATGCCCGAAGTTTGATTCATGGTATCTCTGCGAGGAGAAACTCAACAATGGGCTACGAACCACACCGCACTGCATCCAACAGCTCATTACAGAACAGCAAGTAGATTCCTGCAAACTAACACTAATCGTCTTTACCTCGGAAGCGCTGGAACAATTGGACGAAAAACATTACACACTCAGCTTCCCAAAGCCTACAAAAGTTCAAATCTCTTGTGGCCAAGATCAATACCGGATTCTCCATGGTAGTTATCTCGCTGTAATACCGCACAATTGCTTCATAAGAACTCCAAAGTTTACAGTTACTAATACTGATAACCGCATCAAAGGCAATGCTCTGAATATTCTACGACCATCTTCACCTCAATCTGACTTAGAAGAAACATCAATCAGGCTAAACTCCGTCAACCTTAAAAACCTTCATGACAGCTACAGGAAAATCTCCCTGCAATCACCAGTCAAGCTTACACAGGTTGAAAGTTGGAGTATCTATCACACTACGATACCTATCTACCTAATACTATTCGGTGCAACTGCACTAAGTATTGTACTCGTATGGAAACGGCGTCAACTGAAAAGGACAGGGATGACATCCAATCCTTCAAGAGCTAATGAAGAACATCAAACCCATGAAATGGAATCGGAAGGTCGCATTCATCCCTCTGAAATGAAGATTATTCCCAGCAGCATCACAGCAACATTTTCAACGGCTGCTGACAAATAGTTGCTGATCTACGGGGGGAGGTGTTACGCTACGGTGTAGCAGGCGGATCGCTGACTATACCACTACGGTGTAATAGGCAGATTGCTGACTACGCGACATCGTTAACTGCGTATTGCAACAGCACGAAGACACGAGGCGCCGATTCAGCATAGACGTCATTGTCGATCATTCTAGTTAGATTTCGCAATCATTTCCGTTGTTAATGTAAATTTATTATAGGAATACCTATGGCACTTTTGGTTCTAACATTGACCAATAGACATCTCTTTTAGTAGTAATAATTAGACTTAGAAAATTTCTCTGTAATTCATTATTTTAAATAAAATCTTATTTGGAAATCGGTTTTTTTTGCAACCTCCGTCTGCAGTCGAAGTAATTTGTATGTACAGTCTGTGTACGTGTACGATAAACAATGCCCCGTTTGTGACGTGTGACCTACCCCTACTATTTGCTCGTGATGTATCACTGTGGGTGGATGATACATTCGACAATATTGGATGAGGTGAGACTAATTCGATAAAGTTTGTCTAGTAATGTAGTTTGAGGTCAAGCTTCTATGAATTGGGTGGCCGAGTCACTATAAGCCGGTCAAGTACGACTCGGATCGGTACACGAAGGACATTTTACCATCACACTAGATATTATATTACACTTTTGCAATCCCAACAACTAGGTGGTGGACAATCAACCTTTGAATCTCCATTGCTGGATATGGACCTCCCCAAGGACACATAGACTGGATTTAAACACGGTTGAAGCTGCGGGATTACCTTGTTATGTTCTAGGATCATAACAAGGTAATCCTGGAGCTGTGTTTATTATCCGGGGTCCACAATTTTCAAATTTTCTGCACAGTAACTGCCGTCCGACCTCCACAATCCAAAGCGATAGCTATATTCCATTATTTAGGTAAGCTTTCAAACAATATTATTCACAAATTGATTGACAGTGTTATAGTGATGGTAATGATGGTTTATTTACCGAACTAACTACAATATCAAGCTACAAAATCTGTCACAAGACCCATTACCAAGCCGAAGTCTACTCGCTTTGGACATCATGCTAAGTCATACTAAGCAAGTATAAAAACTGAGAAACAATTTCTTTTAAGTAGTCACATTTTTTAAACTATACTTAAAGAGTGCGCGTGTGATGATCGAAATACCTACTTATCCATGGGGTCATAACACATTGGCGGGGAACTTAACATATTGGCGGGGTAAGAGCATCAATTTTGTACCTAATTATATAAATTGTATGGTGACTTTGATCCTCAATATCGCCTGAACCAGTAATTTCCCAGGTATGTCGCCGAAGTAAAAAATGTTCGTATTGATTGACATAATATTGCGAGGGAATGGGATAGCAGTTTTTTGTTAGGGGTCTTTATACTCTCTGTATACCTGATCAAGATTTGTATTTGAGACTAGCTGTTCTCCGCGGTTTCGTCCGCCATTCCACTATCTTGCAGTGAAGCTCCAATTCAATTAAAATCGGTTCGGCCATTGAATAGATATCATACCTCGGACAAGCAGACAAAAATTTTAAATTATCGTGCAACTAACAATGTGCACTTGAAAAAACATAGTTACTTTAAAAACACATACCTACACTCCAATTATATTTATACTCGTGTGTATAAATACCTGAAATGAAACCACCGAACATAGCAAGTTTAATAAACCAATAATACTATACATTTACCAATTTACAAACTTTATTTCCTCTTTCGTTCGAGATAATTCTCTCCTATGACATACCGTGGGAAGCGTTGTGACGTATCTTTAGATGGGGAAGTAAGGCACTAAATAGAATGTCGGGCTACGAAATGACTTAGTTCTGAGTCGTGCTTATAGTATTTTATGTGACGTTGATGACTTGGTTAGCGACTGTACAATTGGCGCAGTGGTTTAAGCGGCTGCCTCTCCGCTTGAGTTGTGGGTTAGATTGCCACACAAAATAACAATTTGTGTGATCTATAAATTGTCCGTATTTATGCAAAAAGGAACCACACGACAAATTTCGATTTTTGCTTTTTTTGAAGAATACTAATTTAAAAGTGGTTTATTTTCTTATTCAAAAAAGATCCACGTGATTTTTCCCTTGGAAATAAGTTATACAAAAAGCAGAAAGGAACCAACAGCAAAAACACACATTATACATATTGCAAAACCGAACCATAGCACCATGGGACTCGTTTCATCAAACAAATAAACCATATAAATTCCATGTTATTTTATACAAAACAGATCCACAGATACTTGGTACCTACCATTATACATTAAAAATATTTCTATTATTAAAAATTATTATAATACACCAAATGGAACCAAGTTTCTGTGGTACCATTATGCGTAAAAGAAATTCATATTTGATTTGACTTATTCTTTTTTTGCAAAATGGAACCACAGGCATTCGGTTCTACCATGTATAAATAAATATTGTAAACAGCAGAACCACAAGTACGTGATTTTATTGTACTGCGGAAGGCGTAAACTTAAAGTTTGAAATTCCAGCTGAAATTGAGAGTTTTTACAAAGACCTGTACGCATCATGGAAGTCTAAACTCTTGAAACCAGGCAATGATGACTATAGAGCCCAACTCCCGCGCCAATATACGGAGAACATCCCTGATGTCAACCAAGGCGAGGTACGAGAAGGTCTCGTGCAACTTAAGAACAACAAGTCTCCATAAGATGACGAAATCACCAAAGAGCTCTTAAAAACAGGGGGGACTGTAGTCCTGAAAGAGCTGGCGAGCCTCTTTAATTCCATTATCCATCAGCGCCTTACAGCTCAGGCGTGGATCGGGAGTGCGGTTGTCCTGTTCTTCAAAAAAGGTGACAAAATCTCGCTGAAAACATATAGACACATTTCACTCTTTAGCCACCTCTACAAGTTGTTCTCGAGAGTGCTAACAAACAACCTCGCCAAAAAACTTGACGATTTCCAGCCACAGGAAATAGACCACATCCATACTGTTTGGCAGAAACAGAAGACCAATGAGTACAATAAACCGCTGTGTATGGCTTTCGTGGACTACGAGAAAGCCTTCGACTCCATCGAAACCTGGGTGGTTCTGTTTGCTCTGCAGCGGTCTCGTACTGATTGGCGCTACATCGAGGCGTTGATATGTTTGTATGGTATCGCTACTAAGACCATCCAACTACAGCCCCGTCGACGCGATTGCGACGAGGTGTGAGGCAGGGAGACTTAATATTTCAAACAATCACCGGCGCACTCAAATACATCTTTAAGATGCTGGACTGGCTTGGACTGGGCATAAAAATTAACTGCGAATACATCTCACACCTTCGGATTGCCGACGATATCGTCATCGTTGCGGAGTCCCTGGAAGAGTTGAGCGCGATGCTCTACAGCCTAAACGGAGCCTCTCGACGTGAACTTGTCTCGGCATGAACTGAACAAAACCAAGATTATGTTAGACGAACTCATCATGTCGCGATCGGTTTATGTCCAAGGATAGATGCTTGAATGTGTTCAAAAGTATGTCTACCAAGAGCAACAACTTGTTGTCTAGCTTGGTAGCAATAACTTCGAGAAAGAAATGGACCGTAGTGTCCAGTTGGGTTGGGCAACGTTTGGCAGACTACGTCAAGTTTTCTCTTCGCTCCTACCACAATGCCTGAAGACCAAAGTCCACAGCCAATGTCTCCTACCTGTTATGACGTACGGTGCCGAGACGTGGGCACTCACAGTGGGACTAGTCCCCAAACTTAAAGTCACGCAGCGAGTATAAAATCCGCAAAGAAGTTATCCGATAAAGAACCAGAATTACCGACATAGCCCACAGAATAAATAAGCTTATGAGGCAGTGGACTGGTCATATCTGCAGCAGTACTGATGGCTGATAGACCAAGCTTGTCCTAGAGGGGAGAACACGACTCGGTAAGCGTAAGGGTGGCACCCAGTTAGGTGGACTGACGACCTGAAATCGAGGCTGGGACAAAATGGATGCAAAAGGCTAAGAACCATGTGGCGCGTGTTGGGAGAGGCCTATGTCCTGCGTGGATTGCTATAGGCTGCATATCAAAGGTTTATTACGATAATACTTAGTTTCATGTATGTATATTGGTAAATCCATGGCTTTACCGATATACATGAAACCCATGGTTTGTGGTTCTTTTTTGCATCTGAGGAAAGCTATTAGTTAGTAAATATTAAAAGGAACCACATGCACATTTTCTTCATTATCTAGAAAAATTAAGAGTATCCAGAGCAAATTTATATACACATACTTAAATAAGTAATTTTTCAATACAATTATATAAAATAAATGTAATATTTTCCTTAATTTAACAGAGCTGCACATGTTTTTGTAAATTCATTGATATCTCAGAAGTGCGTTTTTGCTGAGTGGTTCCTTTTTGCATAAATACGGACAATTGTTGTTTCAAGTCTGAGTTTTTCTTTTTGTCCATTGGTTGTATGTTGACACAAGATTTATTCCTAGTAGGAGGAGCTTTTTTAAAAAAAAAAACAATTTTAATATCCTATTCATTCTACTTCAACTAAAGCCTGTTACGAATTTTCAAACAGATTTTTTTTATAAACTCATGCCTGTATCCCCGAAGGGGTAGGCAGAGGGGTAATATTACACCTACATTTCGCCATGAATTGTTAGGTCCCACGTAATAGGGGGCGAGCCAATTGTCGTTACCGGGCACTTCACCAGATTCCTTGCTGCTACTGAGAATTCGTAAAAACCTAGTAACACTTTTGCCCGACCCGGGAATCGAACCCGGGACCTGCAATCAGCAGTTGCATACGCTATCCACTGAACCACGGATTAAGTAAAAACAGAATGTTACCTATATATTAGAATATTTCTCAAAAGTATTGACAATACTGCAAACTGGTTAAATACAGTTCAAAGTTAGCCTTGGTATTGTCTGTGTAAAAGTTATAAGTACAATGCCAAATATTTGTGCAGTATCTGTTTATAAAATTTGTTATTTTACTGAAATTTAGGACTGATGTTATGTTTAGCCTTTATTTGTTATAAGATGTTACGAGCAAACAGTTGTTTTCAACTTTTAAACATTTTTAACCCGACAGAACAAAATAACCACTTCTTTTTTTTAGCGTATCGCTGGCAAACAATTATATTTTTGATGCCCAGAAAGTAGCCACGCTGACAGCATGGTCAGAGGCAGTCACAAGTTCCTCCTGAGTGCAAGTTTTAATAATTAAGTATCATAATAACCTCTTATTAAAACATAATTATATAATTAGAATATTCCATATAAGGTAAGTACGAAAGGCGAGAAATCGGGCTCAGTGGGTGTAATTGTAGAGGCCTATATCCAGCTGCAGTAGACTATGGCAGGCTGATGATGATGGTCTGACGTACTCAGCACTCGGCACAGATCTTAAATGACAATATTGACGCGATCTGTCAAACCACTTTGTACAGCAAAGTCTTTCTTTTTATTAAGTGCGACTATCTTTTTAATAAGTTTATTTCTACTTCTCTTTTAATTAGTTTATTTCACAGAAAAAACACTTGTAAATAAAAAAAACAAAAAACTAAACTAAACAAAAAGTTTGTTGGTGTGTAACTTACTTCGCTAAGCAACAAATGGTAGCAAATGTAGAATATTCCATAAAAAAACCAAACACAAATATATAAAACATAATCAAAGGCCGCATTTCAAACGTCATACTAAAACCACGTCCACCATCTTTAGATAACGTCACTCGAACGCGCGGCAACATCGAGTACCCGTTGTAGGGGGCCGCACTGACAATGAAAAGGGTAATCCGACATAACGACACAATGTGCGTATATCTAGGAGTGGACCGGGGCAGGATGACGATGATGATGATTAGAACTTTAGAACAGGTTCGGCTCTATACCCAATTTCTTGCTTGTCCATAGTACCCAGCACTGGGCTGTTGTTAAAATGATGTGCACTGATTAGGAAAAAATGGAACCAAATGTATAATATTCCATAAAATGCCGAAAAATCCACAGAATACAGTCAGTTTACCGTATCTTTTGCAATTATATTCTTTATAATTTAAATTTCAGAGAAATCTGATTGTTCAACCAACTTCCTCGAGGCTTATTACTTAGGTACTTATTTATTCATTTCTACAGCTTCTCTGCTGTTAAAGTATTCACAGAATTGAATCAATTATAAGTTTATCATTTAACTTTTCTTCTTTCCACAAGCGTAATAAATAACAAACATTACATAATGCTCGGCAGGTGGCGCTTCAAGTAAGTAAGTGTATTAAAAATCTGTCATGGCGTTCCTTTCACATGCCATTATCATCATCATCATCACCGTGATGCCATTAACCCTTCAAGTCCTGGACCTTGAAGCCTAAGGTCTGCTTTCTAGTCTAGTCTTCAACTAGATTTAACAGAATATTAACTTTACATGTCATTGTAGTCAGTCGAAAATATGTCTACTGTTCACGTCGTAATTTAACGTAACGTCTGCAATGAGAATATATATAATTCCCATCTGTTAACCAGTATCAATAAGTAAGTAATTTTTTAAACTCGCAATGGTGTATCGTATTTTGGTTAATTTATACAGCTTAGTATGAAATATCTCGCCACCTTCCTTTTGCTCCAAATTAATATTTTTTAGACTACCCCATGGACTGGTCGAGTGGATTCATCAAAGTCAGTGGTTCGATTCCCGGATCGGGCAAACGTGTTATTGGGTTTTTTCGAATTCTTAGTAGCAGCACGGAGTCTGGTGATGTGCCCGGTTATAGCAATAGGCTCACCCCCAATACTTGGGACCTAAAAATTAATGGCGAAATGTGGGTGTAATTAATTATTACACCTCTGCCTATCCCTTCGGGAATACAGGCGTGAGTCTATAAAAAAAAAATATAAAAATAATATTTTAATACAATGTGTCTCGGATATTTCTATCACACAAATATTTTCAGTGTCTTACCACTAGTAACACTACGCTGCCTTACTCAGTAATAATTTCAAAGGTTTTGTCGGACCTCCCGGAAGAATATATTGCTGATAGCTTCCCTAATGGGAGTCGTAACTTCAGCAAAATTAGTAGACGGGAAGTCATAATACTTGGTTTGTTGAGAAAACGAGATTGGCATAATTAACTAGATTATTTATTAGGCAGCCATAATGGCCCAGTGGTGTAAGATCTGTACAACTGTAGCGATTCCATGAGGCTTGGGTTCAGTTACCCGGTCGAGTAAAATTTATTTTTAGTAGTATACTCTCAGTGATAATATCGGATTTAATGCCAGGATTAGACAAGTACATGCAAAATCAATATTCTATCAAAATATTTTTATAAAATACTAGAAGACGCCCGCAGCTACGCCCGCATATTATTTTATTTTACCCGTTTTGCTGATCCCGTGGGAATTTCGGGAAATCCCTTCTTAGTGCACCCCTACGGCCCCCAAGGAATATACATGTCAATTTTCAGCTTCCTGCGTCTAATAATTTCGGCTGTAGCTTGTCTGTCAGTCAGTCAGTAACGCAAGGATTTTATATATACAGATAATCATCATTCTCTTAGCGTTATACCAGTTTCAATCTGGGGTCCGCTTGCTAGTCTAACGTGATTTGGCTGAATATTAGCTTTTCCACGGAGCGACTGCCTGTCTGACCTCCGCAACCTGAAGGGATAGCGATATTCCTCTCCGCTTGAGTTGTGGGTTCGATTGCCACACAAAATAACAATTTGTGTAATCTATAAATTGTTGTTTCAAGTCTGAGTTTTTCTTTTTGTCCATTGGTTGTATGTTGACACAAGATTTATTCCTAGTAGGAGGAGGCTTTTTAAAAAAAAACAATTTTAATATCCTATTCATTCTACTTCAACTAAAGCCTGTTACGAATTTTCAAACAGATTTTTTTTATAAACTCATGCCTGTATCCCCGAAGGGGTAGGCAGAGGGGTAATATTACACCTACATTTCGCCATGAATTGTTAGGTCCCACGTAATAGGGGGCGAGCCAATTGTCGTTACCGGGCACTTCACCAGATTCCTTGCTGCTACTGAGAATTCGTAAAAACCTAGTAACACTTTTGCCCGACCCGGGAATCGAACCCGGGACCTGCAATCAGCAGTTGCATACGCTATCCACTGAACCACGGATTAAATAAAAACAGAATGTTACCTATATATTAGAATATTTCTCAAAAGTATTGGCAATACTGCAAACTGGTTAAATACAGTTCAAAGTTAGCCTTGGTATTGTCTGTGTAAAAGTTATAAGTACAATGCCAAATATTTGTGCAGTATCTGTTTATAAAATTTGTTATTTTACTGAAATTTAGGACTGATGTTATGTTTAGCCTTTATTTGTTATAAGATGTTACGAGCAAACAGTTGTTTTCAACTTTTAAACATTTTTAACCCGACAGAACAAAATAACCACTTCTTTTTTTTAGCGTATCGCTGGCAAACAATTATATTTTTGATGCCCAGAAAGTAGCCACGCTGACTGCATGGTCAGAGGCAGTCACAAGTTCCTCCTGAGTGCAAGTTTTAATAATTAAGTATCATAATAACCTCTTATTAAAACATAATTATATAATTAGAATATTCCATATAAGGTAAGTACGAAAGGCGAGAAATCGGGCTCAGTGGGTGTAATTGTAGAGGCCTATATCCAGCTGCAGTAGACTATGGCAGGCTGATGATGATGGTCTGACGTACTCAGCACTCGGCACAGATCTTAAATGACAATATTGACGCGATCTGTCAAACCACTTTGTACAGCAAAGTCTTTCTTTTTATTAAGTGCGACTATCTTTTTAATAAGTTTATTTCTACTTCTCTTTTAATTAGTTTATTTCACAGAAAAAACACTTGTAAATAAAAAAAACAAAAAACTAAACTAAACAAAAAGTTTGTTGGTGTGTAACTTACTTCGCTAAGCAACAAATGGTAGCAAATGTAGAATATTCCATAAAAAAACCAAACACAAATATATAAAACATAATCAAAGGCCGCATTTCAAACGTCATACTAAAACCACGTCCACCATCTTTAGATAACGTCACTCGAACGCGCGGCAACATCGAGTACCCGTTGTAGGGGGCCGCACTGACAATGAAAAGGGTAATCCGACATAACGACACAATGTGCGTATATCTAGGAGTGGACCGGGGCAGGATGACGATGATGATGATTAGAACTTTAGAACAGGTTCGGCTCTATACCCAATTTCTTGCTTGTCCATAGTACCCAGCACTGGGCTGTTGTTAAAATGATGTGCACTGATTAGGAAAAAATGGAACCAAATGTATAATATTCCATAAAATGCCGAAAAATCCACAGAATACAGTCAGTTTACCGTATCTTTTGCAATTATATTCTTTATAATTTAAATTTCAGAGAAATCTGATTGTTCAACCAACTTCCTCGAGGCTTATTACTTAGGTACTTATTTATTCATTTCTACAGCTTCTCTGCTGTTAAAGTATTCACAGAATTGAATCAATTATAAGTTTATCATTTAACTTTTCTTCTTTCCACAAGCGTAATAAATAACAAACATTACATAATGCTCGGCAGGTGGCGCTTCAAGTAAGTAAGTGTATTAAAAATCTGTCATGGCGTTCCTTTCACATGCCATTATCATCATCATCATCACCGTGATGCCATTAACCCTTCAAGTCCTGGACCTTGAAGCCTAAGGTCTGCTTTCTAGTCTAGTCTTCAACTAGATTTAACAGAATATTAACTTTACATGTCATTGTAGTCAGTCGAAAATATGTCTACTGTTCATGTCGTAATTTAACGTAACGTCTGCAATGAGAATATATATAATTCCCATCTGTTAACCAGTATCAATAAGTAAGTAATTTTTTAAACTCGCAATGGTGTATCGTATTTTGGTTAATTTATACAGCTTAGTATGAAATATCTCGCCACCTTCCTTTTGCTCCAAATTAATATTTTTTAGATTACCCCATGGACTGGTCGAGTGGATTCATCAAAGTCAGTGGTTCGATTCCCGGATCGGGCAAACGTGTTATTGGGTTTTTTCGAATTCTTAGTAGCAGCACGGAGTCTGGTGATGTGCCCGGTTATAGCAATAGGCTCACCCCCCCAATACTTGGGACCTAAAAATTAATGGCGAAATGTGGGTGTAATTAATTATTACACCTCTGCCTATCCCTTTGGGAATACAGGCGTGAGTCTATAAAAAAAAAATATAAAAATAATATTTTAATACAATGTGTCTCGGATATTTCTATCACACAAATATTTTCAGTGTCTTACCACTAGTAACACTACGCTGCCTTACTCAGTAATAATTTCAAAGGTTTTGCCGGACCTCCCGGAAGAATATATTGCTGATAGCTTCCCTAATGGGAGTCGTAACTTCAGCAAAATTAGTAGACGGGAAGTCATAATACTTGGTTTGTTGAGAAAACGAGATTGGCATAATTAACTAGATTATTTATTAGGCAGCCATAATGGCCCAGTGGTGTAAGATCTGTACAACTGTAGCGATTCCATGAGGCTTGGGTTCAGTTACCCGGTCGAGTAAAATTTATTTTTAGTAGTTTACTCTCAGTGATAATATCGGATTTAATGCCAGGATTAGACCAGTACCCGTTTTGCTGATCCCGTGGGAATTTCGGGAAATCCCTTCTTAGTGCACCCCTACGGCCCCCAAGGAATATACATGTCAATTTTCAGCTTCCTGCGTCTAATAATTTCGGCTGTAGCTTGTCTGTCAGTCAGTCAGTAACGCAAGGATTTTATATATACAGATAATCATCATTCTCTTAGCGTTATACCAGTTTCAATCTGGGGTCCGCTTGCTAGTCTAACGTGATTTGGCTGAATATTAGCTTTTCCACGGAGCGACTGCCTGTCTGACCTCCGCAACCTGAAGGGATAGCGATATTCCACGGTTTAGACTAGTGTCAGTTTATTTAGAAGGTACTGACGCCCTGTAACCACTGTCAAAGATCTTCATGACAACTGGGACCGACGGCTTAACGTGCTCTCCAAGGCACGGGACAAGCGATAATTAACAATTCAATACGCACATAACTCCAAAAAGTCATCGGTGCGCGCCGTGGATTCCAACCCGATACCCCCTGCATGGCAGTCTGTTGGTATCTCCACTAGGCTATCGCTGCCTTATTTTATAAAACATAATCTGATGTATTAACTATGTAAAGCAAAGATATCGAAAGCCATATTCCTGGTTTAAACACATTTCATACTGTTTCAAGTTTCGTGTCAATCAGTTATGATGAATGATCATCTAAAAAACTTAGTTTAACACGAACCTTTGACACGAACGAAACAAATCATTCCTGTTTTCACAAACAAAAGCCCAATATTTGTAATGTATAGAAGTGTATAGAAGCAACGTCAATAAAATAAATAATTATCAGTAATGAAATCAAAAAATAACGAAAATTCAGTTTATTCTCCTAAATAAATATTAAAAGATTTTATAGAGGTATTCTACAATGTCTTCAGGAGTACAAAAACTTCATTGTCTCGAGCAAGATACCCGGGCTTAGAGAATGGTCTCTAAATCCCAAAACAATCAAGATTAGCTTAGGCCGACACTCCATGGCTCGATGCATGTTACAGCACCTGGAATTACCTGCCTCAATGTAGAGCCGGGTGTACACTGTGTGACAAGTTTAATGTTCAGGAAGGAAAATAGACGCGATTATAAAAGAAATTTTTTTGAAAATCAAATGCAATAACATTTTATCGATTTTAACAATGATATTCTACCACATCCACACAACACAATCTAGTCCCAAACTTCGGGGATACAGGCGTGAGACTATAAAAAAAATAGTTACCGTCGTCTATGTCATTGTGATTGTGTCATGTCACATCACTTGGCGGCGTCCGCTAATGCAAACTGACATGCGGCGGTGTCGTGAAATCCAAACCACATTGTAAAATATTCACGTGACCTCACCATTAAGAGAAGACGGAGGCACCGCGGTAGTTTTTAGGGTGTAGGACGAACTTCTTTGGGACTCACACATGTTCCCTTGATCAGGCTCTTAATTCAACTTTAACTCTAAACTCAATTTTAACAGTCCACTGCTGGCCTCTCCTTTGTAAGGAGGAATTGACCTACTGTACCACGCTGGCCAAACGGGTTGGTATAGGGTTGGTACCAAGTTTTCCTTGTGTATACAGTGCTGTACTCTGCATAATATGCTCCCTCTGTCGGCTTTTACGACACCCGTGGGATGATATGGGGTGGTGACATTCCGTATTCTTAATCCGTCACCACACGGACGGAATAAATCAACTTTAAGTAGTGGCAAATCAGTAAAATTGTTTTCAACTGCGGCATCAAAAAATATGTCACCTCACATACATCACATTCTTATATTTTAGTGTCAGTCCTTAGCTTTAAATTTTTGCTTAGCGTAAGCATAGCGCAGCTTAAAAAGATTTAAAATAAGGAAATTTGACCTCATGTCTTCCCGTACATCATACAAAGTGTATCCCGTCATCAACCCATTTGCCACAATGTGAAAATATATTTCAGTATAATCATGCTTTGAACGCGAACCCTTGTAATTTCATTTTGATGTCATTATATTTTTCGCGTGTGCCATGTACCCGTCAGATTAAGCGGCTTTGATGTTTTACGGGAGAGTTTTATTTTGCATACATGAATACGAAATTATTTTGAACTAGAGGACGCCAGCAGCTACGCCTGCAATTTTTTTTTAAATTTACCCGTTTTGACGGATCCTGTGGGAATTTCGGGAAATCCCTTCTTAGTGCACCCCTACGGTCCCCAAGGAACATACATGCCAAATTTCAGCTTCCTCGCCCAATAGTTTCGGCTGTAGCGTGTCTGTCAGTCAGTCAGTAACGCAAGGATTTTATATATTAAGATAATAATAAGATGGTGTGGTTACCAATCGTGATGGGAAAGAGTCGCTTCGATATGCATAGGTTACTGATTCTAGAAGAAAAGCAACTAGCACCTGTCTGTCTGACTGACCTTAGGTTGCTGGATGAAATCGCACTTTGCGGTAAGGCCGCCCGTGTGCATTTGCAATTAAAGTACATTTCGATGCCTTATGGCCAAAAGAGGCTAACCGGCACTTAACAAACTTTACAGGAGAGTAGTTTAAAAATCAAAATAAGTGAAAAAAAATCATAGAAAATTTTCTGTACGTTCCAAAAGTTTCAAAATTTAACCATATAGTTTTTGATTAGGTCTCTACGAAATTACATTGTTAATTAAAACAATTCACACTCCTAACACTATTTACTGTCGCTTACCCTCAAACGGTCCTAATTATACTAACAGGAAAAAACGTCGTAAATGAAAATAACCCAATTAATGAGGTCCAACCCAAATGATTTAACTGCACCATTTATTTTATTTCTGTTGAAGAAAAAGAGCATACCTGTGCTTTTACTGTTCATCAAGTGGAGCCAATATGACATAACCGGCTATTGGTTAATGGCAGAAGAACAAGAAAATTGTTATGAGTTAAATATCTAAAAAAAATACTATAAGCTCTTTTATACAACGCTAAAGCACATTTTTGATTAATTCTTATAAAATTATACATACATACTTACATACATACATTAGACTTTTATACGTTTTTAAACAGGCTAACCGACTAAGGTATGAATTAAAAAAAAAGAGAAATTGTGCTCAATCAGTCTTTATTTTATAAAATTCAACAAAGCAATTGTTACTCAGTGTAAGTTAGTCTTGCATTATACATTCATGCTGACATACTAGGTATGACAAAAAATATAAACTTAAAATTTCGTACCTAAGGACCACTTTTAGGTATGACGGTAGGCGTTTGGTCCTCGTCGTCCGCATGTCCGCGTCTACAGTTGCCGTAAATCGCCTCGCGACGTCCGTTGCCAGGGGAGTCCTCCACAGCAAAGAAACTACCCAAAACAACCGTGTCCGATGAAGACATGCGTCAGGCGGCAGGTGAGGACACCGTGGCGGCCTTCAGCCACTCCACAAAGAGGGTTCTTACCATCGCTTTTGCCGTGTATCCATTCATTTGCACTCACACATCCATTCACTCAATCGATAAAACAATGATGATGACACATGTTAAATCAGTCACGGTGACAAATCTTGAGGCAGAATAACAATTTGCAAAAGAGGGACCTACTAACGCTAACTATATGTGCAAAATAAACGTGTAGTTTTTATTCTCTCACTCTCATAGTCCCATAGGCAATTCGACACAACAGAGTCATATCAGTCGCAGGATTAACTCTTGACTGTTACTGAGAATTCATAAAAAAACCCAATAATTCCTTGCTGGCCCAACCTGGGATTCGAACCCTTGATTATGATCCTAAGCCAGGCCAGACAACAAAAACTCTGTAGGTACTTATTTAGCATTCAGTATTGTCTGAACAAGATAGCAAAAGAATGAATTCTTACCAATAAAACTTAAAATAACTAATTAGAATACACAATTATAGATCAATATAAAAGTCTATTAAAATAATCTTACCGTTTTATTTCATTCGAAAAACTTCGCGCCAAACGGACTCGCAAGCACGGAGGTGCTTACGCCGCGGTGAATATTCGCTGTGCAACGCTAACGACATTTTGTTCGAACGAAAGAGTGAGATAACCGACGCTGTTTGTCATTATTCTGTAAGCTAACCGCCTACACCTTTGATTTAGCTTGTTATCTAACCACCATACCAGTTTTTTTTTGGGAGGGAAAAAAGGGTAAGTGACAATGTAAGGCGACATTCGTTTGGATGAATTATCCTAAGCGCCTTCGATGATTGATTTGGTTACTAGAGAAAATAAAAATAAACTCCAATGAAGTCACGGAAATGAGACTTAAATGTAATAAATGACATATATTTTATCCAAAGGAACTGCCCTAATATCCTAACTGACAGTTTGGTACACAAAGATTCAAGTAAAATTTGACTAATGTATTTTTTACAAAAAAAGTATTTACAATCCAAACTACTTAACGTTCAAGTAAAGAAAACAATATTCAAAGTCAAAATTGCTTATCTCACAGTTTTGAAATATTATTTTTATCCAACCACCATAATACAAAATACACCAAAAATAACTGTCGTTTTTGACGAAAAACTTAGTGTTAGAACCTCAATTCCTTTACCGCCTAAGCGACAAAAGTTTGTCCTAGAGCTACGAAACTTAGACCATTAGACGCAGAAAAAAAAGCCGATTCTAACCATATATATATATATATATGTCGATTTCGCAAAAAAATGTCGCTTAACCCCTTTTGGCCGGAAGGCATCGATTTAATTAATTTATCCCAAATTTGTACCAACAGTTAGTGCACAATACGAAATTATTTCGAATAAGCAGGCGATAGCCTAGTGGAGATACCAACAGACTGCCATGCAGAGGGTATCGGGTTCAAATCCACGGCGCGCACCAATGATTTTTCGGAGTTATGTGTGTATTGAATTGTTTATCGATACCATAATTCACAATGTTAGAGGCAGCAAATGTAAAATTGTCAGATATACTGCTCAACTGCTTAAATGTCCTGTAAAAAAGACCTGTATACTCCCATACTGGTTTATATTTAGACGTAAGTATTGTAATGAAAATATTGAAAAATTCAAGGAATGCTTACAAAATTTGACATTTAATGATATTTATTCCTGTAATGACCCCAATGACGCATTGAATGAATTCCATGACAGCTTCAAACTATATTATGACTTATGTTTTCCAAATAATAAAATCAAAGTACAGGCATGTAAAAAGGCAAAATCGATTAGCAAGGGTATAAAATTATGCTGTTAACGTAAACGTCAAATGTTATGGCAATTCCGAAAAAACCCTAGTGACGAAAATAAAAAAATATTTAAAACTTATTCAAACAGACTAAAAACAATAATCTGACTAACTCAGGAATCTCACAATAACAACTTTATAAATAATGCTACAAATAAGAATAAAGCTACATGGCAAATAATAAATGAATGCAAAAGGAATAAGCCGGTAAAAGCAATAGAGTCAATTATAAAAGACAATAAAGTTACTACTAATCCAAATGAAATTGCTCAAATATTTAATGATTTTTTATTGACGAAATTTAATCAAATAGCATTAATAACATCAATAATAATTTTAAATTTGACATTAATCGTGACTCTCTATTCATAATGCCGACAATTCCTGATGACATTATTAAAATCATACACTCATTAAATAATACCAGTAGTTCTGGTTTTGATGACATTACAACTGGTATAACTAAAACAGTAGCAGTTAACATTGCACCAGTGCTGAGTTACATTATTGATCTGAGCATAGAGTCAGGTGTATTTCCGGAACGGCTTAAACTTTCTGTTATAAAGCCTCTACATAAAAAAGGCACCAAACAGGAACCTGGTAACTATCGACCAATTGTCTTGCTTTTTATATTTTCTAAAATAATAGAGAAAGTAATTTATAATTCACTAAACTCATTTTTTGAGCAAAAGAATATTTTTACCGAGGAACAGCTTTAGAAAGAACAAAAACATCAACATGGCTATTTTTAAGTTATATGAAAAAGTTATTTCAAATGTTGATAGACGATGTCCTGTAGCAGCTTTATTCATGGACATGAGTAAAGCTTTTGATTTCGTGGATCGCTCAATACTTTTAAATGAATTGGAAAGGTATGGGATTAAAGGTAATGCGCTCAACCTTCTTAAATCATACTTGTCAGGCAGGAAACAAATTACGAAAATAACTAAACGTTGTGTTCATTCTACAGGTCTACTAATTACGGCGTACCGCAAGGTAGCATATTAGGACCTTTGCTGTTCCTCGTTTATATCAATGACATGCCTATAGTAACAAATCATCAAATGGTATTATTTGCGGATGACAGCACTGTAATTTTTGTGGTAATAATGATATCATGACGTTCGAAAGATAAATAAATAACTGCCTAGGACTATTAATAGACTAGATGAAATCCAATAATTTAAAAATTAATCTTGACAAAACCAAAATTGAACAAAAAACTAACCATGGAAAACTTGACATACGATACGACAACAAAATAATTATAGAAACTACGTCTACAAAATTTTTAGGGCTTGAACTCAATAGAGACTTCTCTTGGAAAAGTCACACTGATAGTGTATGTAAACGTCTAAGTCAATATTCATATGCTCTACATAAACTATCACAAAAAGTTAATCATACAACATTAATTACAGCATATCACGCATAATATATGTCACATGTACTTTACGTTACGGCTTGATATTTTGGGGCAACTCCACAAATGTGAACATTGTCTTTAGGTCTCAAAAAAGATGTTTAAGAGTTTTATGCGGCATAAAAAACACTGACAGCTGTAAACCATATTTTAAGAGTCTAGGTATATTGACAGTGCCTTGCCTATATATATTAGAAGTAGTCTTATTTATAAAAAACAATTTTAATTTATTTGACACGCTTCGTAGCGTACGTCATAGAAATAAGATACGGTTCAGACCACTGTACTTTTCACCAACAAAAGGAAAACCCATATGTGCAAAACACCAAAACTCTTTGGAACGGAGCTTACCCTATCGAATGAAGTCAAGTACTTGGGCATAATACTTGACCATAAGCTAAACTGGGGCAAGCACATCAGCACAAAAACAACAAAAGCATGCACAATCTTCTGGCAATGTCGGAGAATCATAGGCAAAAAATGGGGTCTCAAACCATCAATTACCCTGTGGATCTACACTGCCATTATACGCCCCATGCTTACGTATGGTGCAGTAGTGTGGTGGCCACGCACGCAACTAAGCACAATCACAAAAAAGCTACAGAGCCTTCAACGCCTAGCCTGCTTGGCCACAACAGGCTGCATGAAGAGCACCCTAACAGCCGCCTTGGAGATACTACTGGACCTAAGACCGCTGCACCTAATGATCCAGCAGGAAGCTGGCGCTAAAGCAATCCGTCTAGACAAGCTCGGGCTATGGAGAAAGGATGATCGAATTACTCACGCACGCCTAAAAGGGACCTTAACCAAAGAGATCCCGATGCTAGAGGCCGCTTGCGATCTCATCCCTAAAACTTTTGTCTTTGACAAAAAATATCGCATCCAATTGCAGGAGGAACACAAAGACTGCTCTGGTATACACGAAGTCAGAGTATACACAGACGGCTCAAAAACGAAGTATGGGACGGGTGCGGGCGTATTCTCCCATGACTTAAACATCAACATCTCAACATCCCTTGGCACCCATAACACCATATTCCAAGCCGAGTGTGTTGGGATAACAAGAGCCGCAACAGTAATCGCGTCTAGGAACGTAAGTGACCTGTCTATACGCATTATCACGGACAGTGCCTCTGTACTACAAGCTCTCGGCAGCAACTGCTTTAACAGCGGCCTCATCATGGAATGCCACCTAGAGCTGCAAAAGATTGCAGAGAAGAATCGGGTTACGCTGCAATGGATTAAAGGCCACAGCAACTCCGCAGGCAATGACGCCGCAGACCAACTGGCACGGCAAGGATCGGACACAATGATAATGGGACCCGAGCCGATTGTACCGATACCAGCAAGCCAAATCAAAACGTGGCTACGTGAGAGAACCGCACATGAACACGAAAAACAGTGGGCAAACATAAAAGAATGCAGACAAACAAAAGACGCCATCCCCTGCTTAAACAAGCGACTCTCACACAAGCTGCTGCATTCTAATAGGAAAACACTAAAGCATCTGACGGGCATAATAACCGGCCACTGTCCACTCAACAAGCACCTATTCAACATAGGCGTTACGGACAGCCCACTGTGCAGGGGCTGTATGGAAACCGAAGAAACACCCGCTCACGTCATTCTGCACTGTACAAGTGTGAGCGATCAACGGGCAAAGCTGCTGAACAACCCCAGAACCATGAGTGAAGCTTTAAACGACACCAGCCAACTAATGGCTTTCTGGAAGGAACTAAGGTGGTATGAGTAGTCGGCGTCAATGAAGTCGCCACATACGCACAATGGCCCAAATAAGTGGCTAAGTGCGGAAAACCCACGACCAACTAACTAACTAACTAACAGACCACATAAAAAATCGGTTTACAATAGGAACTTTTTAGGTATGGCACCCAAAATATATAATAGACTACCATCATGTGTTTTAGAAAGCGACAATATAAAAATATTTAAAAAACAAGTAAATGACATATTAGTAAATAAGACATACTACTCAATTAACGAATTTTAAATGATAATAATATTAATAGATAATGACATTTCTTTTTCTCATATTTTCCTTTTTTTATATTTATATTCTATTTTTATATTCTATGTAAAAGCAATTTATGATTGTTATTGATGAAATGATTGAATTTTATTAAAAACTTTGCATGCCTATAGTGGTAGAACATAGTGAACTGCGCATTCCCTCAACATCTTGCAATGTATAAAATTATGTACCTATGTTCAGCAATAAATGATTATGATTATGATTATGATTTATTATCTCTTGTCCCGTGCCTCGGAGAGCACGTTAAGCCGTCGGTACCGGTTGTCATGAAGATCTTTGACAATTGTTACAGAGCGTCAGTACCTTTTAAAATAAACTGACACTAGTCTAAACCTTGGAATATCACTATCCCTTCGGGTTGCGGATGTCAGACAGGCAGTCGCTCCGTGGAAATGCTAATATTCAGCCAAATCCGATTAGACTAGTAAGCGGACCCCAGATTGAAACTGGGATAACGTTAAGAGGATGATGAGTTAGTTCACAATAAACAATTATCTCTATCTATCTATCTGACCGACTAAACAGATAGCGTAGTGGTTTAGGTGATCAACACGGCATCGTGTCGCTTAATACTGAGTCAAGTTTTTGGGTTCAATTACTACGCGAGACGTTACTTTATGTGGTCGATACGTTCTTTGTATTGGTTGTTTATAAAAATCTAATAATTTATTCTGTATAAGAGCTTTTTATGGTAGTACAGTGGCGCTCATAACCAATGGCAAGTAGCAACCGCTGCCCATAGATTTTTGCCTTATCAGAGACAAAGCCAGGCCGCTGCCTACTTTAAAACATAATGTGTCAAGTCTTCTTAAAATTACTGGTAATCTTACTAGCTTCAGTACCATTCAAACCTGATCATAGTACTGCAGTTTTGTACTTTACTACTTGCCCGCAGTATAACTGATAAAGTTGATGTTTTGTACAATCTTGTGAGACTAGTCCGCGGGCCTAAGCTCTAAGGAGTATTGGTTGCAGCCGAGATAACGATTAATATAACAAAATAACTATAATCACGGGAACGTATTACATAAACCTTTGCTCCGTTTGATAATTTAGCCAGCCAGTTTCTTAAATACCAGTTGCCGTATATATGTATATGCAACATAGCAGCAGACTTTTTTAAGAATGGAGACATTTCTCTCGTCACTAAGTACTTCAGATACTTGTTTACATTTTTCACGTACAGCGCCTGAACCATGCGGATAAATGCGCCCAAAATGACATTTTATTTCACAAAATTAGATTTTCTTATAGTTTGCACTTGCATTGGCAGGAATCTATATGAATGCCTATTATTTTGTGTGGTATAGAGAAATCGAAACCACAACACACTTCGCACTTTGTGAAGCTTATCTGTCTGTAAAATTCTTGCGTTACTGACTGACTGACAGACAAGCCACAGTCAAAACATTGCTCGCAGGTACCCCAAATTTGGCGTGCATATCCCTTAGGGACCGTAGGCGTGCCCTAAGAAGAGTTTTACCGAAATTCCCACAAGAGCGAACAAAATCTGTTAATTTTCAATAAAATTTGCGGGCGTAGCTGCGAGCATCCTCTAGTTCATTATAACTTCTTAAACGCGACATTTGCAAGCTCTTGAAATTGGGAGAGGATTATAGATAGATATCTATAATATTAAGTTGCTTTAAGCTATAAGCTCTGCGATAAATAACGCGCCAGTTAATGCTATTAACACAGCAGTATTCTTAACGAACAACCAAGACACTTAGCGACAATTAATGTTCCTGATACTGTTTAAAAGTTAAGAGCTGAAAACACTTAAGAACAATTAATGTTGTTCATTCGATTAACCACTTCGCAGATAAAAAATAAATGGACGCGGGATGGTACATTGCACTTGGGTAAAGCGCTGTTTTATGGAAAATAAAAGGTTTTATCAGTATTTATGTCCAAACCAATATATATATAAAAAATCTTCTTTACAGATTTATCCTCTTATCGCTCCCATAATAAAGGGCCTGATTAAAGAAATATACATACATACATACATACATAGACTCACGCCTGTTTCTCGGAGGAGTAGGCAGAGACTACGGAACGCCATTTGCAATGATCCTGACATCATGGGAGTGAATGAAGGAAGAGAGGTACCTCTCTTCCTTCATTCACTCCCATCAAGTTTCTCATGCCTGCTCTTCTGTTTAGGGTACTTCCGACCTGTCCTGTTTTTAGGATGTCTCCAATCTGGTCAGAGAATAGAGCTGGGTCGATCGTGATTGATCGAATCACTTTGATTCGATCACGAGCCGTGAGCGAGTGATCGGGTCGCCAGTTCTTTAAAGATTCGATCTTTTCTCGCGATCTCGATCTTTCAACACGTGTTGAAACAAACGATGCCGCGATGGTATTCGAACGAAAAATACGCGCGAAATACAAAAAATACTTTCATCCCTTTTTCTCGTTCTTACGTAGGTGTATACCTGTTTCACTCGCACGACTCTTTCTCGCTCATTCTATGGGGTCCGAGTTCCAACTGTTCTGACTTCTGAGATTGATCGATCGATCGATGTACTAGACCTCAATCACTCAGCGGGTCTGTGGGTCACTTGGTTGGTGGGGTGGGTCAGTATATCAGTATGATGGACAACGTAATTACATATTATAAATTTTTGAGCCTTTTGTGTTGTCAATTCTTAATTTTTTCAGTTTGTTGTGTGTGTAGTTGTTAACAATTGGTTTTAAAGGTTCTGATTCCCTTATTTTATAAAGCTTTCATAACCGTAATTATAAATTACTTCAAGTGTTAAACTTTTGTTTTTAACATTATACATACATACACACATACACAACGTCACGCCTTTTATCCCCGAAGGGGTAGGCAGAGGTGTATTTCTACAGCCACTTTTCGCCAGATATACTTTGGTCCCACGTAATAAGGGGCGAGCCTATTGCCGTACCGGGCACATTTCCAGACTCCGTGCTGCTACTGAGAATTTCGTGACAGAAAAACCCAATAACACTGCCCGACCCAGGAATCGAACCCGGGACCTCCCGATCCCACGCGCACATTTACGCGTGGGATCGGGAGGTCCCGGAGACCAACGAGGCAGTCGTATAGGGTTTGATGTCGAGTTTTCCGTCTCTACGCAAACATGGTATTTGCATCGTGTTATCCCTTAGTCGCCTCTTACGACACCCACGGGAAGATAGGGGGTGGTGACACTTGTATTCTATGCCGTCAACCACATCATTATATTAATAAAATTTGATTTAAAAACACATTTTTTATTATTATTTTCTTACGCATAAATAAATTAGCAAGACAAATGCGTAATTATGTGAAATCATAAGTTTAATAAGTTTTAACTGGCATCTCTACTAATAATATTCCAATCAAATTATCCATGACCTGTAACCCGTTCCATAGGTTCTGAACGAACATTCACCCTGATCGATATCGATCATTTGAACCGGGTCACTTGCCTAATGGGTAGTGATCGACCCGGGTCGCGTGAAATGATCGATCGACCCACCTCTATCAGAGAAAGTCCGCCTAAGTCTTCCCCTTCGTCCTGTCCCATTCACACTTGCCCTATATATCTTCTTTGTCAGTCTTTCGTCATCCATCCTCTCCATGTGCCCAAACCATCTTAACATGCCTTTCTCGATGCTTGTCACTACATCATCTTTTACCCCATACCACTCTCGTATCACACAATTCTTTACTCTGTCGGTCAAAGACACACCACACATATTTCTGTGCTCTCATTTCTACAGCATTTATTCTACTTTCAAGTCTCTTCTGCCATACCTAACTTTCACTACCATACATAAGGGTAGGCACTAACACCCCTCTATGCACAGCCAAACGTGCCTTTTTGGACACGTTTTGACTGTTCATAAACGCCTTCAGAGCTCCATTCACACTATTACCTGCATGAACTCTTCTTTCAATATCGTCTTTCATTCTTACCATCTCTTGTAAACAACGTACCTAAGTACACAAACTCATTCACTTGTTCCACTCGCTGCCCATCGATCAAAACATCATAAGCCGTAACGCATTCCTCCTTTTCAAAAACCATAACTTTTGTTTTACTAACATTCACTTTCATTCCTTTCCTCTCTAACGCACCATGCATGATTGTTACTATCTCCTGCAAATCCTCCGCTGAAGATCCAAGTATTACCTGATCATCAGCAGAAAGGAGGCATTTGACGAGTAACCCATTCATAATCCTTAGTCCTTATGTTTTAAATCTTGCACACAACTGTCCATGATGAGGTTAAACAGCCACGGGGACGCTACACATCCCTGTCTAACACCTTTCTCGATGGTAAACCAGTCAGTGTATGCCCCGTTTATCCTCCCACAAGCTCTGGAATCCTCATTAAGGAATTTCAGAGCTCGAATGAGGCTGCTGTCCACCCCATTCATTGACAGCACCGACCACATTTCAATCCACACCAATTTATCGTAAGCCTTTTCCAAATCCACGATTGCGCAATAGACCTATGCCTTTCAAGGAAAAAACCTGATTCGTACATCCCATAATTATCAGCCTTTAACAGTCCACTTTGTATCAAGTATCAAGTCCAGTTTGTATCAAGTTTTCCTTCTCTTACAGTGCTGTTATCTGCATAATATGCTCCCTATGGGATGATATGGGGTGGTGACAATCCGTCACCACACGGACGGATACCCAAACTTTGTACCCGCGAATATCTCACACACAATTTCCTTCCAAGAGTTTACGTAACAAAAGTTTAAATGTTAAAGAAACATAATTTATTTTGAGCATACATCGCCATATGTCGCGGGATGAAGTCACGAAGTTGTGCAGAGCTTGTATATGTACAATCATCTCGAAAATACTTAGTTCAGTGGTACATTGGATGTATAAAATAGCTCAGTCATGTCTGCAGAGTCGCATCTACGGTTCGTATACTGGGGTGATGTTAGGTCATAAGTTTGATCATAAGCGGAGCGGAGACTAGGCTTACTTTTTAGAAATGTTTCTGTCTCAAATATTTGGATCAGTATTTTTAAGTAACAGTAACAATAGTTCCTTCTTGAACTCAGATAGGAATACGACTCATATAGAAACGTGTCATCTTTAAGACCTGCAGTATTATTTTTGTTAAATCCGTTCAATAACTCAAAAGGATAAAACTACATAACGTAAAAAATCTTAAGTGAAATATGTGAAGCAGAAATCATTCTGAGAATTGTATGCGGGCAACTCCAATAACAACCATCTCAAAGGTGAATTAATATCAGCAAATTAGTAAAAACTTATGCCATGAAACTGTCAATCTAATTTCCATACAAAGCTCTACTCCTACTTACAGGTGAATAACATCAGATGTGCACTTTTTACATTCTAAGGATTATAAATTTCCCCGCGATCCAAAAGTTTAATATATAATAATATTATTCTAAGAGATGCAAAGCATTAAAAGATTTCAGAAAGAATAACAGAAAGATACCCGACACATGAATAATGTCTTTTTTGCAAGAAACATTTATTTTGCTAGAAAATTATTTGAAAATAGTGAGATCTATCGGTCTGAAGGATAACTATAAATATGCTCGGTTCCAGAAATTTATTTGTCAAATTTACGTAAAAATATACTGATGAAATTAAGAATCGCCTCCTTTTTCAAAGTTGGGTAAATAGCCATAAAACACTTTGAAGGTACCTATTTAGACTAACTTTACTTTTACTAACAAACTTATAATGATCATAGATGGCACCCCATATTTAACCAGTTTTGGATGATCCCTGTTTTGTTTGGGACTACGTACAAAGGAGAGGTCAAGCTGTACACCGAAAACCACTGAACCGATTGTGATGTAACATATACTATTTTATAAGTTTGAGTATCCTTTGTACATAAGTGTAAGTTTTATTGAAATCAATTTCGCCATTTTAGAGATCTTTAGCAACATAGGGAAAGACGTTGGACAGACTGACAGACATAAATTCTAAAAATTATCAAGTATTGCTTTTTAGCATTTTCCTAGATTTTTTAGCAAATTTTCGTCAAAATATCTTTAATGTACAGACTTTTTCACCTCTACAGTTTTATTATAGTATAGATTATGTATATATATACATACCTATTTATGTAAGTATATTATTGTATATCATAATATTATATTAATTTATATATTTTAAATCTATGTATACATATTACAACTTACTGATACACTTACTACAACTACCATTTATTTCTTCCCAATATATGTCCATCCAAAGGTTGCCTGGTAGAAATCTGTTAGCGATAAGGCCGCCCTTTGTACTGTATATCATATGTAATTCATTAAAATGTTTTAAATAAGTGTACAATAAAGAATAAAGTAAATATATAAATATAATATCAACTTTTATTAATCTCGTGTTCAAAGTTAACTTGAACCTTTAACAAGGAACATTAATCGGTTTTTAGTGAAAAATCCGAGGGCTAGAAAACTGAAATTTCAATTCTTATTCATATATCAGTTACAAGGGAGAAACGATGGAAGGAATCACTCTAGTCTGCAATGTAGGTAGTAACGATACTTCTAGTATAACAGTCATGTAATAAAACATATACCTAATGCTTTGGAACCACAGAGGATGCATAATTAATTACAATGATACATTAGTAACTTAACGTATACTGTCTCGTTGGTCTCGCGGCATAAATGTGCGCGGAGATTGGGAGGTCTCGGGTTCGATTTCCGGTTCGGGCAAAGTGTTATTGGGTTTTCTCTTGTTCTCAGTAGCAGCACGGAGTCTGGTAATGTGCCCGGTACGGCAATAGGCTCGCCCGCTATTACGTGGGACCTAAAATGCGGGTGTAATATTACACCTCTGCCTACCCCTTCGGAGATACATGCGTAAGACTATAAAAAATGCATTAGTAAAAAATAAAGGCAATCGAACCATACACCACTTGGATAAGGTGTCATACAGTTCTTACCTAAACCATTCAATATTTTATCAAAGTCACCAATTGGAAATGCTGTTCCACAAATTTTTATTAAGCATACTACATACTACTAAGCAAGATGACATTTATGGTATCTCCAAAATAATCGCGGACATCCATTATTATAAGATATTATTACGAACCATTTGTGAGGGGTACTAAATCGATGACAATTAATCAGAAATGAGGAAGATGGAGCGATACGTCCCTATCATTCACTTTCCCGAACCGCCAGAAAAAAATTATAGCAGACGCATTTTTAAACAATTTTTTTACATAAATAATGTGAAAAGTTTGCCGTCCCCTGACAATTATTGATAATGACTTAAGTATTTCTTCGTGAAAAATCTTGTAACAAACGACTTTTGATTTGTTCGCAGTATTTACAGGCGTAATTTTAACGACCGTTTGTCATAAAAACTCTGGGAATGTTATAAATAAATTATTAGTACCTTGCAGAGGATTTTAAGATTGAGTTTTAAAGCCACGATTCTTTGAAAAAAGACAACCAGGGACATTTACTTTTATTCAAAAGTTCTTTATAATTACATTGTCTAAATAACGGTACCAACACACCTGCTGAAAGTTGGGCGCCGAATATTTAGTGTCTGGTTGGTCGTAGTATTCCGTTAGCAAGTCACACAAAACGCGCCAAACAGTCACCATTATGTGTGTGTGGCTAACATTCAATCGCGTAACGCTTTGCGTGATGTGACGCTTATGTAATTTCAGCTGATGTGTGACAGAAGATTTATAAACTACTACAAGGGCAAGTTTGGAGCAGAAGAGTATAAATCACACTGGGAGTGATTTACCTATCTATTTATGATCTGACCTAAAATAATCGCGCCTAAGATTTGTCCTGCGTGGGAATTGAATCCTCCAACCGATACAGATTTCTGAGATAAGAGAAATTCACGTACCAACCCAATACCTTAGACCAGCATGCAACAAGGGCTTACTATAATATATCGAAGACATTTCACTATGCAGCAAAGATTCAACTCATTTTCCAGATAAATTGCGGACGATTGCAAGTCTTTTAATGAATCGCAAGTTTTCTAATTCCTTCATCATTTGATAAACTGAAGTAAATTCTAGGACGGAAATAGATTTTACAAAAAAGAACTAAATATGTATAAACCTAGACTCAATCTAAGATGAACTCCATTAGAGATCATCTATCAAAGAAGCTCATTATATTTTATTTCAATACAACATATTTTATTCAAACGATTATTAGAGACTGATCTATGCTTGTTATGAATGAACTGAGCATTTGTTTTTGTAACTCTAACACAAATGACAAAATAATAGTCATCTTCTTTATATCGATTCCTCCAAGCAATAACCCGGCAAATCGAAAAATCAAAATTTTACAGAAGAAGAAGAAAAGATTTACTGATTTTATCAAATATCTTTTCAACGAGTTAGACTATTGAAGTAATTGATGTATTAAATGAAAGCTAATTTTTTGAGAAATATTACTGTGTCATTATTCAATGAAAATCCTTTTATTGTAAACCTAGTAATTTACGAAAATAAATAATAGCAAAAATGTTATACCTACAATTTTACAGTGATAGTACTTGCAGGATTATTGCAGTAAATTTATCAAATAAGATATTTCATAACCGTTATATTACGGACTTCTACGGCGTTATTTTATATTGAAGAGCTGATACGTAACGTGTTTTTGCGGAGTTATTGTGGTAATATCAAATAATTTAAAAAACGGTATTAATAAATAGCGTTATTATTAAGAGGAACATAAGAACAATTGTGTTATTGTTACCACTCGATACCGACCTTAAAAAATATTTATATGTAATATTAGAAGGTAATAAACGAAAAATATATTGATTATAAGTAATATTCAGAATGAAATTTGACACTTTAATTTAACGCGAATATTTATTAATGAAAACAATCCAATAAATAAATCATGTAATCAATTTTGAGCTACACAAGCTCTTCAATTAATTTCTTCTTCTGAAATATTCTTGTATACCGCTTCAGAAAGTAACTAAACTTAATACAATATTTTACTTACAAATCTAACTAGCAAAACGTTGCAAGTACTGCCTCGGTGGAAGTTATGAACGTATGTTTTCTTAGCATTCCAAGGTCAATAAGTGATACAAAATCTTGAATCTATTTGATTCAAAGAAAAATGTTTTCATATTTATTATTTCTTTCAGTGCTTAATTAAGTTTAAACACAAGATTAAACCTTTCTTAAAATGGGATAGGGAAATTAGAGAACTATATTGTGATCACGATATATTTTATAGATTCACTCATAGAAAAGATATCGCAGCTAAACGAAATCGGCAGTGGTATTTAAAGTGATTTCTTTATTTGTATACAGTGAACCCTTGCGTCGAACAGTTGTGATGATGGAACTGGGTTACATAAATGAAAGATGTTTATAGCTTGGTTTCCTATATCATAATAAAATTAAAATACATACATTGGTGCACCAAAGAGTCGTATTGCTAAGTCAGCTAAACATAATACTTATTCTAAAGGAGTATACTTAATGGCTATAATTTATTAAATGGACTACACACTACACTACACCTCCAGCGAATTACGTTTACTGCAGCCGAGAGTTCGAAAAAAAACCAAAGTTACTTAGAATTAATTTAATTAAATATAAAAGAAATAACAATTAAATAAGTGAAACCTATTCGATGCGAGAATATGGAATGAATATATTTAATTATACATTATTAATATTGATTTGCTGCGCCGACGAATTCATGCCGCGTCGGACGTCATCGGTGGCGATGCAATTGCTGCGTCGGCGATTTTTGGCTATTGCTATTTCTTTCCAAATATACAGCGATGATGTTGATTGTGCGAGGTCCATTGGGGTTCCGTATATAACACCTCCATCCGCAGAACAGCAACTATTTTGTCAAGTTGAGAGAAAATGTTGCTGGCAGTTCATTTCTCCTCTTGATGTCGATGTCCACATCTTCGTATGTGTGAGTCTTGGAAACTTTTTGCTTCTCTGCATCTTCTTTTCTGGGATACCAGCATCTGCGTTTTCTATATAATGTGATACTGATGATTACTGCTGTGCACAGAATGAAGATATAAAATGGAATAGTTGTATGATAGAAAGCAACTGATTGATTCTTCTCGATTTGTATGGGTTTTTCTAACATGATTTTACTCTGAATGCCGTGAAGGTCTTCTAAGTTTACTGAGCTCGAACCGATATTGGAGATGACATCTGTTCGATTTATCTGGTTGTAGGGTATTTTCGATAACTTCAATGGCTTGCCTTTTATCTCATTATTGTCGTTAATGATGGTGAATTCTGTAGTCCGCATATAGCAATCCATCGGAATGGTGACTAGGTAGCTTCCTTGTAATGTGTTGAAGTCCTTTCTTCCACAGGTAAGTTGTACTTTCGTTGGTTCCGGTAGTGAGATAACGTAGTGTTGATCGTCCAATTTTTCAATTGCAACATTTGATAGCGAAATCTGGGCAATCTGGCTGAAACGGCAAGTGTTCTTCAAATTTTGATTGACTATGAGGTCTTGAATACAATCTGGTTCTGTTCGGATCTGATGGCTAATCTGCTTTTCACAGAGATATATACTGCTGTACTTCGGGCATTCAGCCTCTATGTACACGAATGATTTCTCGTTTGTTGCTATAAAGGGACTGGGAGGAATAAGGGCTAGTTTTTTCTCGTTAGGTACAATGGATAGTCTATACAGATCATATGTATCTTCGGAAATAAGGGAATGCTATAAATGATTACTATCCTATTATCGCTAAAGTAAGAGCCTGGCTTTATTAAATTATAATATTCTCGTAATTCTAAATTAGGAACTTGATTCTTATTATATATGGATCTTAACTTATCTACCATAGTTTTTAATACCTCTATATCGATCATCGAATGATGAGTGCTGGAGGCACGTATAAAAGCCATCATATTTTCTAACCTAATGATTTCTAACATTAAATCTTCTACATTATTACTTATAATTCCTAACATCTGGGCAAACTGAGCAGATTTGATTAGATTATAGTCTCTGTATGCATCTTTTTGTAAGAGTGATTCTAAGGTTGAATTAATTTTCTCTTGGTTTGCAACTAACTGATCTAAGACTCTATTGTACTGTGACATCCATTCTTTATTAATACTTATATGATTATTAAATTCTGAAACAATTTTATTTTCGTTATTCTGTAAAGTTTTAATTGCTTCATCATATTTTAAAGCATCTAGATAGTCTGCCAGTTATACTTTTTATTACTACCCAAGGCTATCTACTAGACCTCTTTTAGCTCTAATTGGTTCCAAAGATTTTACTTGATGTAATACCTTGTTAAGCTTATCATTAAGATAGTTAATCTGATATTCGTAAAGGGTGTAAGTTTCGTTGTTAAGTCTAGTCTTAAATGTCTTAAGTTGTGACTGTACAGAGGTTACGTTATCTTCAAAGTCAGTTAACTGTATATATTGTACAAAGGTATGATAATGAGTTGTTAATCTGGTCGGCCCTAGTTTGTATGGTAATAGTCCAGGTACATCAGCTAAGGTTTCAAGTCTTATGGTCTGAGGTCGCGTCACGTGGATTGTCATTATCAGCAGTATCCTGTAACAATTTATTACTTTTAGGTACACGTTTCAGTCGCGATTTAGCTATTGGGCCGCGCTTTTTCGAGGTATATATGTGAATGGGTAAATCTGCTAGAACTGTGTCTTGTGTGTAACGCGGTGCAGTTTTCTGACAGCTAGCAAGAGGATTTTTAACAAAAATTTGTTGTTGCGGTGTGTATTCGACTTCGGGCTCTCGAGATTTATTCCTATTTTCAATTAAGGCTGTTCTGTTACTAAGAGATGAGTCGTTAATTATCTCATAAACTTGTTTCATCTGCTCTCTATGATTCTGAGCATACTGTTGCAATAAGTGTTCTGTCTATGTCAACGGGGTCTCGAGGGTCAAAATGTCCGTTCAATAAATCAAAGGGTCTACATTTCGTAAAACTATGGATCAAGCTATTATATGCTATAACAGCGTACGGCATGAGGTTAATAACGGGTTCGTCTTTATGTTGTAGTTTGAGGATTCTAATGTGTTCCAGTAAAGTTGAGTGAAATCGCTCGTGTTACCGTTATTATTAGGACAGTGAGGTAGAGTTTTATGGTGTATTATTTTATGGAGACGTATGAATTCAGCGAACAGTTGATTTGTAAATTCCGTGCCATTGTCGGTAATTATAGTTAATGGTAATCCGTGGTGAGTACAAAAACGTAATAATGCCTGGAAAATGCTTATAGCAGTGCCATCTCGTAAATGGTATGCTTGACCATACTTTGTAAAAACATCAATGAAAGTTACGTATTTTTCGTTTTGAACTGTAAAAAGGTCCATATGCACAATTTCAAGTGGTTTAGTGGCTGGGGGCACAATATTAAATTGGGGTCTAATGGGATTTCTGTCGTATTTACTTTGGCCACAAACGGTACATTCGTTAATAAATTTAGCGATGTGTTCCTTCATCTTCGGCCAATAATACTTTCGTGACAAGGCTAGATAGCACTCGTTAATACCACCGTGATTGGTTTTGCCATTATGATAATGTTGTATAATTTCCTGTTGCCGTAGGTAGTCTTTAACATTCTCAAGTTCTGTCTTTGCTAGTACTAAATTAAGAGAGGAGCTTTTAAACTTTTCTTGTGTAATCGAAATGATCAAATACATATCTAAAGGTGAGTTTACTAGTATAGCGGTTTTAACTTTCGGATTAACATATTCTTTTATAGCGTTGATAACGTCGGTTTCTAAGTTAGATTTTGACAGTTGGATTGCCATTCGCGTATGATTTTCAAACGGTTTAGTTACAGTCGGTCGTCGTTTTATGTCGCCAACTACGGTAAAGTGAATCTGTCTATGGAACTTATTGAGAGGTTCGTCTGTAATAGGGACTTCTAAAATAGGGTGCTCATTACTGGTATGTTCTGTGTCAGTCGAGGAATTAGGTAATTGAGTCGGAGGGCTCTGTGAGGGATTATTAAGTGGAGGGCTTTCTGAAGGATTATCAGGATGAGGGCTTTCTGAAGGATTATTTATCATGGAACTAAGTTCTTTAATACTGTCAATTATAGAATTAATTTCTTCGATTTCATTATTACTAATCTCAATGCGGGAAAGGGCATCAGCGTTGGTATTAAACCTTCCTTTCTTATAGATTACGGTAAAGTCATATTCACTTAGTCTGAGTCGCCATCTAGTTAGTCGTGAGTTAGGTTCTTTTAAATTCATCATCCATTGTAGTGGCTTATGGTCGGTAATAATTTTGAATTTCCTACCAAACAGATAGGGTCCGAAGTACTTTGTGGCCCAGACTATGGCTAATAGTTCTTTTTCTATTGTGCTATAGTTTAGTTCGCTTTCGTTAAGGGTAGGAGAAGCGTAACAAACAGGCTTGTCAGAACCTATAGGTCCCTGAGATAAGACTGCTCCAATCGCAACGTTGGAAGCATCGGTTGTAAGATTGAATTCCCTGTTAAAATCTGGATATTGAAGTATGGGGTCATTAGTTAATATGGTCTTACACTGTTTAAATGCATTGATATATTCGGGACTATGAATAACTTTGCTACCTTTCTTTAAGCACGCAGTGAGAGGTTTAGTGATACGGGCGAAATCAGGGATAAATTTTCGGTAATAACCGAGAAGGCCTAAAATTGCTTAATTTCTTTAGGAGTGTTCAGAATGGGATACTTCTCGATAGCTGATATTTTATCGGGATTAGGCTTAATGCCATCTCTACTGATGATATGCCCGAGATAAGCGGTCTCTAACTTCAAAAACTCGGATTTATCCATCTGAATTTTGAAGTTGGAATCTCTGAGTCGTTGGAAAACTTCTTCCAGGTTTTCCATGTGTTCCTGGAGGGATGTACTGTACACGATAATGTCATCCAGATTATAATGTAAACCAGACATATGTTATTCTGGAGACCACGCAGGACATTGTCCATAACTCTTTGAAAAGTTGATGGAGAATTTTTGAGTCCCATGGGCCACGAAGGAATTCAAAGTGCTCGTGTTCTACATTGAAAGCTGTTTTAGAAATGTCTTGCGGGTCCATTTCCACCTGGTAAAAACCACTTGCTAAATCTAAGGTCGTGAAATACTGGCACTTGCCTAATTTGTCTAGGACGTCACTAATATTGGGTATGGGATATTAGTCATCTATTGTCTTTTCATTTAACTTGCGAAAATCAACTACAAGGCGCCATTTCTGTTTACCGGAAGCATCTATTTTTTTTGGCACTACCCAAATGGGTGAGCTCCATGCAGAATCTGAAGGTCTAATAATGCCCTGTTGCAACATTTTTGAAGTTTGGTCCCTAACTTCTTGTCGGTGTATGAAAGGGTATCGATAGCTCTTGGTATGTATAGGTACTTCGTCCGTTGTTCGTATACGGTGTTTAAGCTTATTAGTGAAAGTCAACGTTTCCCCGTCTATGTAAAACACATCCGCATAGCGAGAGCAAAGTGTTAAAAGGTTGGCTTTTTCCTCCTCATTAAGATGGTCAGTACGCAAACGCGATAATACGTCGTTCACACGATTTGATGTTTCAAGTTGCGTACACTTAATATTGAACAATTCAGCACAAGGAGGCTGATCTAACGAAAATATGACGTCATTGGGTGTTGGGTTTTCTATCTCTACATATCCACGACTATTAGTTACAGTGGTAAGGCATTCATGAATAATGCAATTACAAAAGACTTGCTTATTTATTAAAACTTCGCCATCCGGGGCGTTGATAGGGATTCTAACTAATTTGGAATGTCTACCTGGAATGATGTCCTCATACAAGTTAACGTTACGGGAGTTATATACTTTTATATGATTAATTGCAGATCGTGTAATTAATTTAAAATCTTTTAAATCTATTTTAGCTTCCCATTTAGATAATAAGTCTAATCCTATTAAGCCATCAAAATAGTTATGGAAATGGTATACGAATAATTTAATTGTATCGTTCTCACGGAATTCGGTAAAGCATGGTAGTGTTATGGAATAGTCATTTCTGCTAATGGCATGAACATTTGTAACTTCAAAAGGGTCATAGTTAAGGGGATAATCAGAGAAGTATTTTTGTACGGCCTCGGGGCTAATAAACGATTGGTTAGCACCGGTATCTATTAAAAAATTTAAAGGGGGACAAGAAATTTCTATGTATGGTAACTGTCTTTGTGTCTGTAAATTTAGATCTATCCTTGCTCTTCTGATATCTTGTCTAACTGAAAATCCTGACTCTGAGGTGCACAACTAGGGCCTGGTTGGGGCTCTATGTCGCTTTTTACTTGATTGTCGTAAGTTGCGCTACCATAAGTCGGGTCTGAATAGTTATAGTCATATGAGTTATAATAGTCAACGTAGTAAGAATAATTATCATAATCTGAGTTGCAGTAATAGTCATTGGAATCGTAAGAATAGTCGGGCATAGCGAATTCATTCAGATTTACTTCTCGTGACTTTAAATAGTTATTCGGTGGCGGATTTCCCGATTTACGCCAATCATGACCTGCCATCGCGGGTAATGGCTTAGGAGTAAAATGCTGGACTCCGCTCATTGGTTTTGGACCAAAATTCTGTGAAGGGTTGGGTCTAGGCGGCAAACGGAAGACGTTACTATGTTGGTGGTAATTCGGCGGCGGTGCGCGGAACATTTGCTGCGTACGCGTAGGAAAACGGTTTTGAGGTATTTTAGACGTATTAAATTTTAAAAGCTTGGGGCTGTGGTTGATTACTACGCGGTCCTACTGGAGCTGGCCAGTTAGGTACTGGGTGTCGCGGGACTATTGGCATGTTTAATGGTACGTTATGAGGCATAGCAACCTTAGGAGTGCTTTGAGCTTTTGGAAAATCGTTACGCTGTTGCAAGTATATTCTATTTAATTCCTCCTGCACGTACTCTTAAGCTTTTTCTATCGTTTCCGGACGCATACATCGAATACGCGATCCTAAGGGTTCCTTTAATCCACGTACAAATGCCTGCATAGTAACTTTCTTATAAAGTGTTCGTTTGGCTTCAATAGTCGTCAGTAAAGTCTCGTGTAATGTCACATATGTCATGATAGCACTGACACTAGATATTAACGAAGAACTTAAAATTTTCAGAGATGATTTACACTCTGTAAACAGAGACCTGCAAGCATTTAGAGACGAGCTAGCGGACATCAAAGTAAACATAACAAAATATCAACAAAAAGTCGATACTCTAGAGGAGAGGGTCAGTAAGCTTGAACAGAAGCAACCTCCTCATACTGAAGACGTTGACGAAGTGATCGCTCAGCTCAGGCATGACCTCCGCGAGCGTGACCAACAGCTGCTGGCTAATGACATCGAGATAGCCAACTTCCCGGAGGTGAGCGGGGAGAACCCCGTCCATGTCGTAATGCAAATAGCGGCGAAGATCGGGTTGAGCCTAGAAGAGCATGACGTAGATTGCGCGCAACGGATTGGCGGACGGCATATCGTGGCGACGGACGCTGCGGGCCCCGAGGAGCGCCCACGACCCATAACGGTACGTTTCACGACGCGAGCAAAGCGAGATGCAATGCTGCACAGCGCCAGAGTTCGTCGAGGAGTGACGTCGGCCGACATGGCCCCAGGAGCGCCTAGGCGCTTTTACATCAACGAGCGGCTCACCAAGGAGAACCGACAGTTGTTTCGGTTGGCGCGTGAAGCCGGCCAGCGCTCAAGATGGAAGTTCGTATGGGTCAAACGTGGCCGTATCTTTGCACGAAACAAGCCTGGAGACAAAGTATGCTCGATTAAAAATGAATCGGACATTGAACAGGTTTTTAGTTCTAGCTCCACATAGTTATTTTTTTAAATTTATAGTATTTTTAAGTTTTAGATTTAGTAAAGACGGGAAGTCTTATTGTAAGAATAGCTTAACTAAGGATCCAGGTTGCAATAATGGGTTAAATTATTATAATATGCCTATCACTATGTATAATTATTATTTATACAAATTATATATTTATTTATATATAAGATTGACTTATAAGCATATATTTATTTTATTAATGCTTCTATTTTACACAATTTATGTATATAAATACATCACAAACATACACTACTTACATATAATAATAACACAACATAATATTTACAAAACTATATCTACAAATGGAATAATAATATATCAACATCTGAGCTTTAACATAGTTACATTAACAAGTATATAACGGACAGTAAAAGTATTTAATAATAAAAATGACAAGAAGTAAATACTTGAAGGTTGGTTTATTTAATGCTGGCTCATTGGGAACACGGCATGATGAATTTTTGTTAGCCATGGATGAACTAGCAGTAGACATCATGGCAATCAATGAAACATGGCTACGGGAAGGAGAGGATGGGCGTGCGATGACACTTTCAAACTACCGCCTTCGTCACGTACCTCGACCCTCGAATGTGCGGGGAGGCCGGGGCGGTGGCGTTGGCTTCTATGTGCGCCGGGACCTCAAGGTTCTAACCATGGCACACCCAGTCGCACCAAATGTCGAGCAAATGTGGCTCAAACTCACGATTAACTCGCAAATTTTGATCATTGGCACAGCATATAGACCACCTTGGCTAGACATGAACACCTTTGTCAACATCATTTAACAAAGCCGACAAAACCGTACTTCTTGGCGACTTTAACTCAAACTGGCTCATCAGTAATGATAACAATACTATCTTACAAAAAAATTTTTTACAGAGTATCAGTCTTGATCAGGTGATCCAGCAGCCAACTCATTTTACCGATCACAGTGAGACCCTAATCGATGTTGTATGCACTGATGCACATATTAACCACATTTCAGTCCAACATAAACCTGAATTAGGTCATCATGCCATCATATCTGCGACATTGCAAATTAAAATTAACAAGCCCACCCCACAGTGGATCAACTATAGGCCGTTAAAGGACATAATGCCAAATGTTTTTGAAGCTGACCTCAACAAATTAGATTGGGCTTATATAACTGTTTAGGAAAATGTGAATGACATGGTTTCATTATTTAACACCTTTATTACAACTCTATTTGATATGCATGCACCAACAACCAGTATTTTAATTAAAGATAGATCTCTTCAGTGGATTACATATACCATTAAAGAAATGGTAAAATTACGTAACAAGTATCACGCACGCTATAAATTAAGTAAATCTACCATACACAAAACTTGTTATAAAGACATGAAAAATATTGTAGTAAATGCAATTGAAAGCGAAAAAAGAGCCTACTTCGAGACATATGTAAACAGAAATATCAGAAACCCAAAGAAGTTATGGTACAATCTGAAATCTACAATTACAATCGGCAAACCAAAAGTACATGATTTGTCATTTACATTTAATGATCCAGACGATCTCAACAGACATTTTTTAAACATTCCTGGTAATCATACAGTTCTATTATCTGATCTGATTTACTTTGAGACGAATAGGTTCCACTCACACTCCTTCAGTCTTGAGCCTGTTAGTGAAGAACTAGTACATTTGTACATTAAACGTCTTAAATCAAATGCCCTCGGTATTGATAAAATTTCACTAGACATGCTGATGATGACTCTTCCACATAGTCTACCATACATCACAGAAATCATCAACAAATCGATCACTTCTTCTACCTTTCCTGAAGTATGGAAAACGGCTATTGTTAAGCCCATACCCAAAATCTCTAATCCCATTACTGCCAAGGATCTAAGACCCATCAGTTTGCTCCCTTGCTTATCAAAGGTACTGGAAAAGGTGGTAAGCAGTCAGTTGAGAAAGTATCTAGAGAATTATGATATAATACCGAAGAAGCAGTCTGGATTTCGCCAGGGACACAGCACAACCACCACTCTCCTTGATGTGGTCGATGACATACTGGAGGCTAGGGACCAGGGCATGGGTACTATGCTCACACTGCTAGATCTTTCGCGCGCCTTCGAAACAATCAATATTTCTCTTCTTCTGGCAAAACTGTCATATTATGGGTGTGACGCAGCAACAGTGAAATGGTTCCACAGTTATCTGACTGACAGATCTCAATTTGTCCAACTGGATAACAACAGGGATGGTACTACGGCCTACTCCTCTTGTTGTCAGGTGACTCGGGGCGTCCCACAGGGATCTGTACTCGGCCCTTTCCTCTTCATTTTATACTGCGCCGATATTACCAACCATATTCATAACACCAAGTTCCATATGTATGCTGATGATCTCCAAATATACACCTCCTTTCGTCCAGATGATAGCAATGAGGCTGAAATTAAAATGAATACTGATTTAGAGAGGATAGCTGACTGGGCAAAAAACAATTCACTAGTGCTTAATCCTAACAAATCGAAATATATTATATTCGGCTCTAAAGAATGCATTAATAAAATACAGGCCCACAAGCCAGTAGTAATGGTGGATGGTAGTCCCATACAGCAAGTTAGTGAAGCGCGTAATTTGGGTTTGATCATGGATGGACAATTGCATTTTGAGACGCATGTCCTTGAATCTATAAAAACTGTTTTTACCGTCTCAGATTGCTTTACCGCATCCGGGATCACCTCAGCACAGATGTGCGCATACAACTCTGTGAGTCACTGGTTTTGTCCAAATTGAATTATGCAGACACTGTATTTGGTGCATGCATATTGAAACGAACTCAAAAATTAATACAGCGAGTACAAAATGCATGTGCTAGGTTTTGTTACAAAATCCCACCGCGCACACATGTCACTCCATTTTTGAACAATGGGAACTTCATGAAGATGACTGCACGTAGGCACCTTCATTTGGCAACATTGCTTTTTGGTATAGTTTTATATAAAAAACCAGCTTACCTCTATGAGAAGTTGACATGGTCGCGAAAGGTTAATACATATAATACAAGGGCCTCATCAGATCTCTTGGTCACCTTGAAGCACCGTACTTCCTCATTCAGAGGTGGTATCCGATTTGCTTCCACGAAATGTTGGAATGATCTTCCTCCTCCCCTGCATAGCCTGAAAACAGTACACACATTCCAAACTAAATTTAAGCAAATATTATTACAAAGACAAACATTATCATAGGTATTGTACAGTGAAGCGGTAACTTACATTTCATCGATATTAAACACACGTAATATATGACATTTTCATCATCTGTAGTATAATATTATGTAAACAAATTGTATCTTATAAATTAGTTTGTATTAATAGTAGTAGTTTAGTATTAGTTATTTGTTTTATTGGTACAATTTTATTATAACAATTAAAACTTTGAGCAATAGCCGACCGAACACACCATCTGTCAAGTGCATGTCAAGTGTGACAACTTGACAGACGTGATTGTAAAGCGTTCGGAAACGCATAAAAAAGTTGTCTATTTATCTTGATTTATAATAAGGAATTTATATTTAATCTATGTATGTATATTTATTTGATATTTATATATTAAATTTATAGTGTATGTACTATTTATATTAATTATAACTAGTTTTAAGAGTTTATATGTATGTAAGTAAGTAGGTCCTGCGGGAAGATCAGTGTTGCAGTCTCACCCGATTCTGCAACTAATACTGATGTAGGTACCTTATTTGCGATCCAAAAACTGTTTTTCTATAGTCCATTTCACACTATACTGTTGTATCTACTGCATTGGAGTTGCAAATAAAAAACAATTTCATTTCATTTCATTTCAACAAGGTTTGGCACTGGTCATAAAATTCCTGAGGGGATTTGTTACCTTGTATAGCTAATGAGAGGTCATTGTACAAAGCCGTTTCGTCCCTCTGGTCTGAAAAGTTATTTATAAGAGCTGATCTAATGCCTGCCCACGTTTCAGGAATGCCGTTTGAATTAATTGTAGATGCGGCGGACCCTGTTACCTTATTTAAAATACCATTTAATAGACACAAGTTGCCTAACTCGCTACCTGGCTCAGGGCTCGCATATTGAGCTACAATCTGGTCACATATATTGATAAACCTAGTTAAAACCTTAGGGTTACCGTCAAATTCCGGCACAAGGCGTAAGGCCTTAAAAATAACATCGATGACATTGTGAAAACATCAGTGACATTCTAACTTCGAATAAACTGTTTAAGCTAATATCTAATTCACTATCTAAATTTCTATGACTATCTACTATATGCCGGCGAGCCTGTCTCGATGCAGGGTCCCGGGGGCACGACTTTTCGTGTCAGAAAATCTTGGGAATAAAACTAACTAAGGATAGACAGGAAGCAACACAAAAAAGATTCAAGTGTACTCACATAAATTTCATCTCTGGACTTTCTCTCGATGAATCGATGTCTGGATTCTCCACCCGGCTCCGCAGCTTCGTAGATTCTGGATACTCGTACTGTAGCTTGATAGCTGCCCAGGCGACTCGCGAACGCGAATATCGATATGAGATAGTTCTAATGCACGCGAACCGACTAGCGAGTATCCTACCGACTGCGCCAATTACGTTTACTGCAGCCGAGAGTTCGAAAAAAAACCAAAGTTACTTAGAATTAATTTAATTAAATATAAAAGAAATTACAATTTAATAAGTGAAACCTATTCGATGCGAGAATATGGAATGAATATATTTAATTATACATTATTAATATTGATTTGCTGCGTCGACGAATTCATGCCGCGACGGACGTCATCGGTGGCGATGCAATTGCTGCGTCGGCGATTTTTGGCTATTGCTATTTCTTTCCAAATATACAGCGATGATGTTGATTGTGCGAGGTCCATTGTGGTTCCGTATATAACAAGCGAGCTAGAAAAAAAAATGAAGTAAACACATTTTTTTTATTAAGATACAAATGGTTTGGTTCTATTTTTATGTACGATATCAACTTTATTGTTTTTTAAGATTTTCACATTGCATCCTACTCGTAAGTCCTCTAAAACTGAATATGGGCCATCAAACAAAGGATCTAACTTATGGCGAACTTCCTTCTTTAGCAAAATCAAATCATTTTTACTATATTTAACAGGATTAACATATCTGTCATAACTTTCTTTACGATTACATTTACTTAAAATTAGATTATTTCTAGATTGGCTACTTGTAACTTATACCTAAGACAACTACTATAATTTTCGGGGTTATACAAAGGCTCAACTATAGTACTTAATCTAGAAGGAACATTGCAAGGTCTACCGAAGACAAGTTCATATGGTTGATATTTGGTTGCTGAATGAACTGATGTATTATAGCTGAAACACCAGTAACTTTACCAATGTGACCAACATTGTGGATTATTATTACACTGTATTCTCAAAAATGCTCCTAAATTTTATGAGAATTTTCTAATGAACCGATAATAATAATAATAATAAGCCCCCTAAAACCCAACCACACGTCCTGATCGACCATCTGATCACGTGGGGGGCGGACACACGATACAGAAATTACTGGCGTGGCTAACGTGGCACTGGTGGATGAGGAGGTAGGAGAAGGACCCAAGCTAAGGTGAAACAGGATACGCCGAGAGCTGCATGGCTAGGGGGGAGCTTAGTCGTTAGTATGCGAACTCTGAAAACCAGGGAACCTTCAGTTTTAATTTTCCCTTACCACGGTGAACGCAGGGCTCTGCCGTGGCTGACCTTTGAGTCCCTAGCTACTCGTGGGAAATAGATGGAGAATAACAATTTGAAAAAGTATAATCTTAGGTCGCTACCCGGACGTCATCGGGATTCTTCAGGCAATGATGATGCATCTTCGTTATTTTCATCCGTCCCTTCTACTTGCCCTTCATATATGACAAGGGCAAGAGCTATATCATCTACGACTAGTAGTTCCAACAATGTTGTGCAAGACGTCAATCTAGACGCAGAACTTGCACCCACCTCGGACACAATCTCGTCAACGCGCAAAAGATGGACACCTGAAATGAATAAATTCATACTGCGCACATATCTACAGCTAACAACACTAGACACTGATACAAAAAATTATCTAGATCCACTGCACGTTAAATTTGTAGAAAAATTCCCAAACATGCAAGTAAGCCGACAACGAGTGGGAGACCAACGCAGGGCTATAGTTCGTAATAAATTACTGCCACAACTAACAATAGACCAGATAAGAAACGAAGTCAAACACGAAATTGATCAACTACAGATACTTTCTCATGATACAGATTTACAAATCCTTTCTAATTACAGCCAACAGACAACCACAAGGATTGTATCCCAAATTCAAAACAGATCTCATAACAAAACATCACACACTCGCATACGATGGACAAATGAACAAAATGAAGCAATAATAAGAGCGTACTACAGAGTAACAAACCTAGGTAGTAATAGGACAGCATACCGCAAACGTATTCATGAAGAGTTCACTAGTAAATTTCCATCGCTTTCACATTTAAGCGAACAAAGAATAGCAGATTAGAGAAGAGCCATTATCAATAATAAATATATCAGCGAAGACCGAATGAACGCACTACAAGCTGAAAAAGCAGCAGAAATGGCAAAAAATAGCTCATACAATCAGCCCACTACCACAAACCCCGAAATAAACACAACAACAATAGACACCAACGATACCGATAGGAATGACTATGAGATGAGGGCCCTACCACAGCCCTGCGACTATACTAATTCAACGGTAGAATTGCCACACAGTTAAGATTTACAGCTAGAAAGACAAACACACATAGACGAAACTTTTGAACAGGCATTCCAATTCTATAGAGAAACTGAAGCTATAAACCGGACTTATATTCCAAAACAGAAATCATCCAAAAACTTTGCTCAAATAATTAATTACATAAATAAGATACTCTTACCGGAATACACAAACATCAACACAGACTTTCACACTTTGCAGACTGTAATTTATTGCGCAGCTTGGACTGCTGCTAAAATAAATGGGACGAAAATGCTTCTGAAGAACAAAGAAAGCTATAAAAAAGAACGCGATGACTGGAAACCAAGCTGGCAAAGGCGACTAGAACGAAAACTGGAAGATTTAAGAAGAAAAATAGGACGTCTTACACAATTCATTAACGGCAACAGGAGCAGGACTATCGTCAAACATGCACATCAAATAATCGAACAATATAAAATGCACACCATCCATGAAGAGCTGAATACACAAACTGCACAAACATTGGACACACTCAAACAAAAACTCTCAGTTGTATCGGATCGACTGCAGAGATACAAGGCATGCACACTCAGAAAACAACAAAACACACAATTTACTCATAATGAAAAGCTCTTTTACCGCAACATTAAGAAAACCACCACTAACACACAAAATACCACCAATCAAATACCTAACAACCCCATACCAGAGGCTATACATACCTTCTGGGCAAAAATATGGTCAAACCCTGTCCACCATAATACTGAAGCCGAGTGGATACAAACTGAAGTAACAAACAGCAACACGCACATACAACCCATGAACTTCGAACACATATCACCACAGACACTCCAAAAGGTACTACATAACTTACACAACTAGAAATCACCAGGTTCTGATTATATCCATTCTTATTGGTATAAGAAGTTCACATACATCCACAGCTATCTACATAATTATATAAATATATTTATCCAAGATCCTACTACAACACCACCATATTTAACATCCGGCAAAACATATATGATTCCTAAAGACTCTAACGATCTAACAAACCCAGCCAAATACAGACCAATTACTTGTTTGCAAACCCTATATAAAATGATCACAGCTTGCATATCGGAATTAATATACCAACACATTGAAGCCAACAATATCTTAGCCGAACAACAGAAAGGATGTCGCAAATTTAGTCAAGGATGCAAAGAGCAGTTAATTATAGACTCAGTTATACTTAAGAAAGTTCAACAATCAAAATCCGACCTTTACAGCATGTATATTGACTACAAGAAAGCATATGATTCAGTTCCCCACTCTTGGTTACTAAAGATTCTAGACATTTACAAAATTCATCCCACGATTTTAAATTTCCTAAATACACTTATGACAACCTGGTCTACTGTACTTTCAATCACTACATCAACAGAGACAATAGAAATGACCCCGATTCGAATACAGAGAGGTATTTTTCAGGGAGACACGCTAAGCCCACTATGGTTTTGCCTTGCCCTGAACCCGTTGTCCAATATTTTGAACTCCACATCACTAGGTTACACTTTAAAATACACAGATACCGACAGACAGAGCGAAATACTAGATTACACACTAACTCACCTTCTTTATATGGACGATATCAAACTTTATGCCCAAACCGAAAATCAACTATACGACCTAGCCTCTCTCACAGAATTGTTCACAAAAGACATACAAATGGAATTTGGGATAGATAAATGCAAGATAAATTCAATAAAAGCAGGACAAAACTACCACCATCAATACAGGACAAATACAAACGAAAACATAGAATCTATAGACGAACACGCTGCATATAAATATTTGGGATACAACCAGACACAACAAATACATTACAAAGAAACAGAACAAAGACTAACTCTACAATTTCAACATAGACTTAACACAATATTAAAAACACAGTTAAATTCTAAGAACACTATTAAAGCTATCAACACTTTTGCTATCCCATTATTAACCTACTCGTTTGGTATAATAAACTGGACCAAAACGGAACTCAAAAATCTGCAACGTAAAATAAACACCACAATTACCAAATTCCGTAAAAATCACCCTAGATCTTGCTTACAAAGACTGACATTACCCAGAAACGAAGGAGGCAGAGGACTCATTGACATTACAAATCTACACAATAAACAAATAACTACTCTCAGACAATATTTTCTTACCAAAGCAGCAACATCCACACTCCACAAAGCAACATGCCATAATGATAAAAAGTGTACTCCTCTTAATTTGATAGATACAACCGAACAGTTAAATCAAAAAATAATTGACGACAAAACTAAGATTTCAATATGGACTCAAAAGTCGTTACATGGGAGGCATCGGCACGACCTAGGCCTATAAAACGTCGATAAAGAGGCATCGAACGCATGGCTCAGCCGAGGAGAACTCTTCCCAGAAACCGAGGGGTTCATGATCGCAATACAGGACCAAATAATTGAAACCAGAAATTATAGTAAATACACCATAAAAAAGATACAAACTGACTCTTGCCGAAAATGTAATAGCTCTCCAGAAACAATCCAGCACATAACAGGCGCATGTAAGTGCATAGTCCAGACGGATTACAAGCATCGACATGATCAGGTAGCCAATATAATACACCAAAAGCTTGCACAACAATACAAATTAATTGATTCCCCAACAGCCTACTATAAATATAACCCTAAAACTGTTCTAGAGAATTCTACTACCAAACTATATTTTGACCGAGCCATTCTTACTGATCGGACCGTCCATTTTAATAGACCTGATATCACCCTAATAAACAAAACAACTAAATCAGAATACCTAATAGACATTGCCGTACCCAACACACATAACATTCAGAATACAATAGCAGAAAAACTCACAAAATATATTGAGCTCAAAGACGAAATCATAAGACTATGGCACTTACAAAAAGTAACTATTGTACCTATTGTTATTTCTACAACAGGGGTCATACCAAGACAGTTACACCAATCCCTTAAAACTTTAAACTTACCAGCAAAAACCTACTACCTGCTACAAAAAGCAGTAATACTTAACACTTGCAGACTAGTAATAAAATTCCTACAATGCGAACCGGACAGTACTCAACCTTTGACCAACAATAACACCACACACACCTCACAGTCTACCACTCAAACTATGTCTGATGCTCACTTGGCTTAGGCCCGTAACATCAGTCTGTCACCGGTTAATTAACCGAGAAAACAAAAGAAAAAGAAAAATAATAATAATAAAACCGCAGGGCAGCTTTGTGGCGAGCTGAATGTGTGTGGCGACACTGCGGTCCCGAATGCTTCTGAGAGTCGGTCAGGGCCTCGTCTCCGGCTTGCCTTTATTGGCTGGTTGTTGGAGTTGATGCCTAAGAGCGCCCGCAGGACTCTCAACTCTGGCTTGCCTTGGTTGGCCGGCCAGAGGGAAGTCGCAAGAGCTATTTGCTTGGGGGTGGAAGTGTCATTTTCAAGGGCGTAATTACGGGGAAACCCGCTCCGGGTCACGACCCGCGATGGTGAAACCGGTGCCGCACCGCTCTACACCCCTAGCCACTCGCACCGGTGTTGCCCTCTGGCCGCCTTTATGGCAGACTTCGTTTACCTTGGTGGCTATTTAGAGAGGGCCCATCTAGTGAGTTGGCGAGTCACCGTCTGTCCCTTTTCGACGTACTATAAGAGTACTTAGGGCAGACGCCGTTTTTCATCCATAGTTTCCAAATTCACTCATCCATTGAACACCCATCACAATAGCCCAGAGTAATTAGTTTCATACAAGTAGCAATAGTCCTACACCTGCTGCGGCTAATCCGTGGCTGTACTTCATAGTGCACTTATGGAGGCTCCTCAGTAGGAAGGTCCTTTTTTTTCGCTGTCAACATTCGAGTATAACAGACGTATTTGTTTTCACCTGGTGCTTTTAATTTTACAAAGTTAATCAAACCTTAATTTTCCCGGTAGTGTTATATACCATTCTTTGTGTTGTACTGAGAACTACAAACTGTGTATTAAACTGTGTCATTGAGTACATTGAGTGAAGTGTAATTTGTGAATAAACTAAAAAATCTCACAAGTAAAAAGTGTTTCGCGTGGCCATTTTAGCCTTTAAACACAATAGAAAGGTCATTGATCGCTTATGATGACATCGCTAATTATTCTTGTTACTGTGTGAACTCTGAACTGTTATTTCGTCAACGATCGTCAGGTGACTGTGGTCGAGTCGGCATAGTAACTGATTACCGTTTATGCAATTGTGGGATCAAATCTCGCGGACTATTATTTTTGGACATTAAATTTTACAAAAAATTGCATAAACTCTTAACATTATTGAAGTTTATAACAGATTTATTTTAAAATTAATAGACTTTTATTTTTTATCTTTTTTTGTTGCAAATTTTTCGATTTTTTTTATAAAAAAATTGCTTGAAAAGTCTGAAGATGCGTTGTCAAGGGTGTACCAATGATATACATGGCTCAAAATACGGGAAATGCCATAAATGTTCTTCGCTTTTTTGTTATGAATGCCTTAATTTAACTACTGAAGATTGCAGGAACCTAGACGCCAAGCAACTACCTTCCCTAAGTTGCCCATTTTGTCAAAATGTGACTAAACGGAAAAATAATGACAATACGCCTTGTCGTCAACGTCGTAACGCTGACATAAGCGACGCGATGATTATGTCGCCCTATCATGATTCAACCGGCGTATGCGATAGGGCTGTTGCTCATACTATTCCATCAGGCGCTAACTTGTCTAATGAGCCCGTCACCATGGAGAGCATCAGTACACTATTCGACATGAAGCTTGCTCCGGATTCGGCATTTATGACCAATCTTCGATCTGCGCTCAAGAAGGATATGGAGATAATGGTGTCTGCGGAAGTGAACCGGGCCATTGAGATCTTTAAAATTGATTTTACAACTACAACGGATTATATTACCGCAGAACAGATGGATATGAAGTCCGATTTGAAAGCACGTGACATTCAAATTAAAGCTCTAGAAGACGAATTATCTAAGTCGAAAGGTTCCTTACTGAAGTTGGAGTCCAGGCTGTCGAGTATGGAGAAAATATCACGAAACTTAAATATCGAAATTCACGAAGTTTCTGAAAGTAAAAATGAAAATCTTTCGGTTCTCTTCAAAAAACTGTGTGAATGCCTACAGGTCGTTATTCCTGATAATGACATTAGATCGTGTCGACGTGTTGCTAAAATGGATACTGCCTCGAAAAGGCCACGGAATATTCTGATCACACTTTCGTCACAAATACAGCGTGATTCTTTGCTGTCCGCCGTAACACGGTTCAATAAGACCCATCCTAAAGAGAAGCTTGCAACTTTGGCTTTACTGGTGAAACAAACAGAATTTATCTCTCCGAACATCTGTCTCCTGAAACTAAGGCACTACATAGCAATGCAAGAAAATTCTGTAAAGAAATGAATTATAAGTTTGTATGGGTACGCTTTGGGCAAATCTACATACGCAAGGATGAGACCCGTCCTCCTATCATTGTTAAGAGCTTAGACTCCTTAAATAAGTTAAAGTAAGTTGATACACACACTTTCCCTATAAATATAGTTTCTCTTTTTGTGCAAGTCAAACAAATTTATAATGATTTATGTATACTACCAAAATGTAAACAGAATACGAAGTAAACTCACACAATTTTATCTAAATGTATTGAACTGTAACTATGATATTATTTGTCTCACGGAGACAAATCTTAATGAGGGAGTATATGATAGAGAAGTTTTTGATGATCGCTATAATGTCTTCAGACGAGATCGTGCGAGCACTAGTTCATCTAAATCCGAGGGAGGGGGTGCCCTTATCGCAGTACTAAAAAAGTATCAAATTGTTCACCAGATTTCATGGCAGACCGGTAGGGAGGATATCTGGATTACATTAGTTTCTGATAAGCATAACGTACCTAATTTAAATATTTGTGTCTGTTACTTACCTCCGGATATAGATATTGTTCAACTTGATCAATTCTACAATAATTGTCAAAAGATTTTGTTGCATACGCGACCTGATGATAATTTTTTGTTAGTCGGCGATTTCAATACTCCTGACTTCTGTTCCAGAACTCACACAAATCTTGACTCAAACTTAGCCGGTACATTCTCCAAAAAACTATTGTTACTTGACGAATTTATGACACTCTGTAGTTTAAGTCAGTTTAACAACATTACTAATGCTAACGGGCGTCTTTTAGACTTAATCCTCTCAAATTTCGATACCATCAGTGTAAATGATACTTTTTCCCTGAGCTCACTGGATAAACATCATCCAGCCCTTTTAATTGAAATAAAATTACCATATGAGGTGAAAGGTCTTACAAAGTGCTTACGCACAGTGTTACTGTTTTCTAAATGTGACTTGCAACAAATTAAGGCGGAACTAGAGTTAGTCGATTGGAATAACTTATTATCATTGCCTGACGTAGACACAAATACGGATATTTTCTATGACAAGCTATTTGATATAATAAAAAGGCACACCCCATTGATAAAATCTACATCCCAAACTTACCCGATCTGGTATAGCAAAAGCCTTATAAAATGCAACGAGGAAAAGAGAAAATATCACAAACTGTTTAAAAAGTTCAATAATCCCCGCGATTATGATGCCTTCTCATTGCTTCGTTCTAGATGTAAAAGACTAGCCAAAGAATGTTACAAAAGATACTTATCTTCTACTGAAAATTCTATTAAGAAGAACATAAAATTGTTCTGGAAATTTGTAAACAACAAAAAGGGTCAAACCTCAATACCTCGAGTTATGTCGTTGGGAGAATCTAATTCATCTAAGGGTCAAGGTATTTGCGAACTCTTCTCTAATTATTTTGGTTCTGTTTTTGAGACTGACAACCTACCTAACTCGCCATCCTGTCCCGATCTGATGACCGTTGCCTCTGACCCCAGGATTGTTAATATATTGTCATCGGTGTCATTTAGCATTAACCCTGGAGTAGTCGCGTGGATTACATATGTAATCCACCTATATAGAATCGATAATTTCTCAAAATCGGTTAGCGGCAGCTAAATAAGCCGCTAGATACTTTCAAATGAATATTTGGGCAACTCGCTCAGTGCAATGCCAGCGCAGTTTGCGCTCTGTGGTCCTTCATAGGAGCTCAGAAAAGGGCGTGGACTACTATTGTAATCCGCGCGACTGATTGCGTAAGTATTTTTTCCTTCTATACTGTTATAATATTTTGTATATTTTTATCTATAATAGAGTAAATTGGTATAATTAGACTGTATTTATTCACATTTGTTGTTAAAACATAAGTTTACTTATATTTTAGTATAAATTTTGAGTGTAATCGCCGAGCTGTACAGATAGAAGCCTGGATTGATGATTTTTATAGCGCAAACGAAAAATGGATCGATTTAACTCGGATGAAGCCACTGGCTCATAGGAGAATCGAAGAAAATCATTACCAAACATCCTAACAATCAAGATAAAATACTTTTTTGGCATTGTGTATCATGAAACTCAAGCAACTACCTCGATATCGAGCAAGGTAGTGCGTCATTTCCATGACTGTGAAGAACCCGCTGTATAAGGACCAGAAAAATGTGTACCGTGCGTGCAACAAGTTTACATGTGGGCATCATTTCAAGAAAATGTGTCTATCCTGTGCAGAAAATTGAATTTAGTAGTTAGTTTTTCACACAAAAATTGTGAGTGATCTGAATTTGAGTAAACAATGTCATAATTATGCTTATTTAGAGACGATTTTTGTTTTGGTTACTTATTTTGTAATTTAGGGTTTGTAATTAGGTTTTGCTAATAAAATGTTTAAAAATAACCACTACTGATAGTATTTTTATAAAAATAATAAAGAGTTTGCTGCAAATAATTATTTTACGATCAATTTTAAAATGGACTACGTATGTAATCCGCGCGACCACTTACGTTAGTTTTAGATGCGCGACTACTGCAGGGTTAAGGACATTATACTGGCAATGCGTCAATTGGATAAAAACAAAGGCGCTGGTCCTGACTTGCTTCCACCTTCTTATTTCTGCTCATGTGCTGCACAGCTAGCAAGTTCTCTTTGCATTATATTTAATAAATCACTCAACAGTGGAATTTTTCCGAAACGCTGGAAAGTGGCGCACATAGTACCCATTTTAAGAACGGTAATAGGTCGCATATATTTAGATAATCGGAGTCAATTGGTAGCCTTAAAGGGGTATCTTTCTTTACCAGTGAGGGTATTTTCCGGTGTTCCTCAGGGATCCCATCTGGGCCCCCTGTTCTTTGTCATATTTATAAATGACCTGATTGAGCGTCTGTCCTGTCAATGTCTCCTTTACGCTGATGATTTAAAAATATTTGCCAACATAACGTCTTTGGCCGATTGTCAGAATTTGCAGAACGACCTACACATTGTTTCAGATTGGTGCAATACGAATAAAATGTATTTAAATATCAATAAATGTTTTTCAATATCTTTTTCAAATAAACGCAACAACATTTTACATAATTACATTATTGATGGACAAGTACTTAATAGGTCTAGTGTTGTCAAAGACTTGGGTATACTCTTCGATGATAAACTTTCTTTTAGATCTCACTACCAACATATAATCTCGAAAGCCAACAAGCTCCTAGGTTTCGTTCTACGGACAACAAAAGGTTTCAAAAAAGCTCAAAGTGTGCTTTATCTTTACTATGCCCTGGTAAGAAGTACCTTGGAATATGGCTCTCCGATCTGGTCACCATATTATAGAGTGCACATTAACGACATAGAGCGTGTTCAAAGGAAATGCCTTAAAATTATTTGTTACCGCCAAAAAGTTGGTCGTACGTACTTGAATTATGATCAGAGGCTGCAAAAATTCAATGTACAACCATTGGAAGCTCGTCGCAAATATTTTGATCTGGTTTATTTATATAAAATAATTCATTCAATTATTGATTCACCCGAATTGCTTTCGCATATAGATAGATTATTATATGATCAGCACACTCAGGAGCTACAAACACACATATCAAAACTGACTGCACAGCTCGACAAAATGGCAATAACACACCAGAAAGAAACTCAAGAATACATACTAAAATATGATGAGATTTCTAGAGTTGGTAGAGAGAATCTAGAACAACTACTCTCTATAGCCAACAAAAAATGTTGCTTAAATTGTTCAAAATTAAATAATGATTTAGAAAGTAGTCTAGTACTAGAACCACCTCACAAAATATACAATGACTCCGGTTCTGATGCCTTGTTACAAACAAATCATATATGTTCACTTGACACTCATAGTAATAACACTGTATTGATGTTTTCTGACCAATTGGGAGTGGGTTTGGGTAGCTTAATAGATAGTTACACTAACCGTCCATTACAAAACTTTTGTTATCCAGGAGAAAGAATGTCTTCATTAGTTAATATGTTAAAACATGCAGAATTAAATAAACATTCTACAGTTATTATTATGTATGGTGATAGCTTACTAGTTACTAGGAAAGATATACTAGCTTTATCGGATATAATGACTGATAGAAGTTCTAAAGTGGGGTGCAATTTTATAGTCTGTGCATTTCCTTATTCAAAGACCTTATCTGATAAAGAAAACAACCAGATAAGTAAATTAAATCTATTATTATATAATAGTACACATCGTCATAATGACAAAATTTTATTCTTTGACACTAATACTTTTATTAAAAGTAATTTTATTTTAACAAAAGATACTATGTATCTTTCTCACTCTTTTAAACGACAACTTGCTAAATTATTAGCATTTAATTTATACAGTGACCCAAGTACTGTTAGAGTACATGACAATTCCATTATTGACATTCATAATAATAATAATTTAAATTAAATTCTGAGACAATAGAGAACACCTCTAGCTATAATAAGATTACTCGTAACTCATTGACTAATACACTTAAACATAATAATAACAAAAATTTGATTAAATTAGTACATCAGAATATTAGAAGTATGATTAATAAAGATTTAGAAATGGAATTGTTTATGAACTGTAATGCTGTTGATATATTTTGCATCACTGAACATTGGCTAAAAAGCAACCAGTTCATGTTCAATTTCAGTAATCATATAGTAGGAAGCTCGTTTAGCCGGCAGCAAGCAGTACATGGTGGCTCGATGATTTTACTTAATAAGCAACTTAAATTTAAGGAGCGTCATGATATTGTAAGTACCGAACGTAGTTGCGAACTATTGAGGTAGCCTGTGTGGAACTGAGGAGATTTATTGTAATAAGTGTGTACAGGCCTCCTTCAGCATTGTATGATAGCTTCAAGCGTATTATGGATGAGATATTAAACAAAGTTGCAAAAATAAATAAAAATGTTGTTGTATGTGGTGACTTTAATGTAAATTTATTGGAGGATAGTAGTCTTAGTACAAAATTGAAAGCGCTGTTTCTATCATATAATCTGAAGAACTTATTCTTAGAGCCCACAAGAGTTACTTCCTCTACATCTACTTGCCTAGATAATATATTTACAGATATCATAGTAAGAGACAAGCAAATTATTAGACAGTTAGACTCAGACCATTGTGGACAGCAGATCTCCTTTAATGATAACAGTAAGAATGTTTCTAGGCAAAATATAGTTGTAATACCTAAAACTGCAACTCGTTTTGCTAGGTTTCAAAGTAAACTAATGACTAGCTGGTCACGGTTAGATGATGAAGGTGACCCTAATTTGTTATATAATAGCTTTTTCAAAGCGTTTTGTACAGACTTTAATTCGGTTTTCACACCTAGAACGATTACAGTTGGAGGTAATGCAACCTTCTGTGAATGGGCAACAACTGGGCTTCACAAAAGTAGAAAGAGATTGTATGAGCTATATGACGAGAGAAACTTTAATTTAAGTGAACAATTTCAGGATTATGTTAGAAACTATGCTAGGATATTTCGGAAACTTTGCAAGAAAGCTAAGTCTCTTTACCTGAGTTCAAGGATTAGGAGTAGTGACGATAAAATGAAAATGACTTGGAATATAATAAACAGCGAGACTGGGAAAGTTAAAAGTAAAAGTTCAAAATTTAGTTTGAACATTGATAATGACACTATCACATCAGACTCAAAAGTTGCATCGGCGTTTGAAAGTTTTTTTACTGATATCCCCGTTATTACTACTAGATCTTTGGACTCATCAACCAATGCAGCGGAATCTCTTTTAAAAGAAAACATGAGTACAATCTATAGTAATTTCTCATTTCAGTATATAAATTCAAATGATGTTATAAAAGCTTTTAATAATATAAATTTAAAGAAGACTGCAGACTTGTGGGGAAATTCCGTTACTATTACCAAGTCCATTATTGCTAAGCCGTCGGTCCCGGTTGTCATGAAGATCTTTGACAGTCGTTACAGGGCGTCAGTACCTTCTAAATAAACTGACACTAGTCTAAACCATGGAATATCGCTATCCCTTCGGGTTGCGGAGGTCAGACCGGCAGTCGATCCGTGGAAAAGCTAATATTCAGCCAAATCTGGTCAGACTAGAAAGCGGACCTCGGATTAAAACTGGGATAACGCTAAGTGGATGATGATACTATTAAAACGAAACCGGTTTTTTTAGTTTATATTCCTAAATAATAATTTATTTTTGTCGGTTTACTAGATGAAGACAATATTTATAATGGTGCATCAGCAGAAATATTAAATTACGTACAGTTATTCTGATGAAGCGCTGAAAAAGTCTATTTTTCCATTTTTGACCGAATAATTGATTGATTGATTGACCGGGGACTCTTACCAATATACTTACATGCTTTTTTTTTCACTTGCGGTTTTGTTTGTGAAAGTCTCATTAAATTTATTACATATTTCTTCGCATGCCTTTTTTCAATTTTATTACTGTACTTGTCGAACCTCGAATCCCATATCGCTGGACGACTTTCAACCTCATCGATAAATTCTTCAACCTGATTTTCGTTTGTTTTTAGACTTGTACAAAAAAAATAGGTGCGCGCAGTCACTAGTCGATCGATGAACTGATGCGTGGCCGCAGCGCGGGTGTAGCGCTGCAATCGCGCGTTTTTTATTTACATAGATTTACAAAGCAGCGCGGCCGCAGCGCTGCAGACGCGCTGCCGCCGCGCGGCTCTTTGCGGCAAATTTGAAGGCGCCCTTAACAGAAGAGCATGCATGTGAAACTTGATGGTAGTGAATGAAGCAAGAGAGGTACGTCAGGATCGTTGCAAATGGCGTTCCGTAGTCTCTGCCTACCCCACCCGGTAACAGGCGTGAGTCTATGTATGTATGTATGTACAAATAACATTTCACATAAAAGAAGAAATAAAAATAGGTACCTTATGTACAAATCATTGACCGATCTATCAGAACGGCCGATATTTCGGTTAAAAATTAGAATAGGTCCCCAAGGTACCTACCCTCGTTAAGGCATTCGCGGAACAAACCGAATTTTTGCCAATGCCTCATCGAAGCTCAATTTATTTTAGACATATATATGTATTATGCTCCCTTTTTAACATGTTTGTGTATACATAGGTACCCCGGCCCTTGGGAGCTGCAGATAAAATGTGGAAAGTATTTTCAATGTTACTCTTTGATTTAGCCGTTCTCCGTTCATATAATACATATTATTGCAAAGGCCATAGTCATAGTAGATATACTTAAGGATGTTTGTATTATTTTTTCTGTGTATTTAAAATGTCAGAACAAAGAAATGGTGTTTTTTTCAATAGATTGAAATTCATAGAATTAAGAGTATCTAATATTATATTAGCATATTATTGTTTGTATTGTGTATTTCTGTGAATATTTTTTTTATTATTATATAATTTATTATAATGCTTCTTCAAACGTTGTTTAATTTTTTAAACATAAGTTACCTAATGCGTAATGTTTCTGCAAAATATATTTCCTTCTCAATTTGAAAAGTGTCGTTTAACGAACATTTACATAATTATCTTGTTGTTGTATTATTAGTTTTTTAAAGACAACTCCCACGCTGGAAAGAAATTGTGTCGCGGGGGCCTTACAAATCACATCTAGACTCGTAACAACAATTTATGAATCATACAAACATTGTCTCGTGTTGGAACCAAACCCGCCGCACTCAGGGCAGTATCATGTGAGGCGGCCGCTTAAGCCACTACGCCAACCAGAGCAGTATGCAATTAGTAATACAGAATCAACACCGCCTTCGAGATAACATAATTATAATCTTTTCGATTTACTACATAGTTTCGAGTCAAAACTAATCACTAGAAAACCCAGCTCGAACTCTTCTCGAACTTCGAACAAATAGTACCATCCGCGTCGAATCACGGAATTAACGTGTTCTGTGTTGAATATTTCACACTAATGTTTCGGATTGAAGCATGAAGGGGTGACGGCAGTTTAATGATGGCGTTGCTTCAGAATTTATTGCACATCGCATGAAGGAACCAGAACGAATTGCGTGAACTGATTAGATAATGCTTAAGGATGTTGAGCCTGGCCTGCAGTCTATGATACGGTAAGAAAAACGAATTTCTTACCGTGCGTAGTGCGTACTTTGGGTTCTTTTGATTTTTATCGACAGTGGTGTTTTTAGATATGTGCTTTAAGGTTTGCAAACCAGAAAATTACACTTCATAGGTTATCTCAAAATCTGTTGTTACTGGACAATCTACTGGAGCCATTTCTCACAAGGAATCGACGTAAATTAACATGTTTAACTTGGCTCTGTAAGTGGCAGCGGTGTAAGTCAAATCTCTATTTCCATCTTCTTCTGCGTTTGGTTAACGAGTAATACTTGCCAGTCTCGCGCGGTTTATAAGCCATGGTTAAGCCAAAAAATATATACTCTTACTGAAAAATATTAGTTAAATACTAAAGAAACTAAATTAAATTATTTCTCCAATGCTACATTTAGAGAATTTTGGAAATTGTTTTACAAGCACAAAAGCATTTTGACTGCACCAGTACCTTCTCCTTTGTTGTAAAACCAAAACCTTATCTATTGGATAACCACCAACTCAATATCCCGCCAACAAGAAACTTTGCACCTTAAGTAAAGCTATCACGGAGTAGTAATACAGATTTTTCGAAATCCAACTTCCAAAGTGAGTACTGAAGGAAATCATTTATCAATTTCATTCTGAACCTCTCTAATATCAAAGACACTGACATGTTTTATCCCATCTTACTCTTCTGACACTATTATAGACTCTATACCAACGTTTTAAGATACAAATTTCGGTAGCTTTTGCCTTTTGTAGTTCAGAATTTATTGCTGAAACTGCATTAGACGTATGGTTGTCAATTGGTTTCTGGCATTGAAAAATTTTGCAAAGCCCGTGTCTGTAGGAGTGCAGCAAATTGAAATACTGTCAGATGCAGATGTTATAGTCACTATATGTGTTATTTTCTTATCCCCTTTGTTAATACATACGTAGGTATTCGTAAGCACAGAAATATGAATGCCTTCGGGGTCCAGTGGATAGCGTATGCGACTGGTGATCGGAGGTCCCGGGTTCGATTCCCGGGTCGGGCAAAAGTATAACTGGGTTTTTCCGAATTCTCAGTAGCAGCACGGAGTCTGGTGATGTGCCCGGCAGCGGCAATAGGCTCGCCTCCTATTACGTGGGAACTTAAACTTCATGGCGAAATGTGGGTGTAATATTACACCTCTGCCTACCCCCTCGGGGATACAGGCGTGAGTCTATAAAAAAAAAAAGAAATATGAATGAGATAAGTCTTTAGCTTGACCTCATACATCTTGTGGATAATCTGTCTTCATCGGCCCCAAATTAGATTATTAAATAAAACACCTTGTAAAAGGCATGATCAAACAAAAGTGTATGTTTCGGCAACGATTAAGATGTAGCAAATCAAAGTCCATATACATCTGATATAAATAACTTATTATATATGAAGATGTAGCTACAAACAACTAATGGTATCTTTTAAACAATGGCAAGGGACATTGTCTAACGACATTTAACAAAGGACGAAAGCACTGTGAAGGCGACTACCGATGGAGGATCTTGCATTGTTCCATTAAAACATGCACGTTAATTTGATCAAAGCATCGTAGATGGATGCGGGCGACTCGACATTGGTATGTGTGGAGTGCCTTGGGGGAGGCCTGTGTTCAGCAGTGGACGTCTCTGTGGAGGCTGATATGATGATGATGATCAATGTGCACTGTGCAATGTGTATTTCAGCTCAGTAGCAGATTATTTTTTTAAATATAAAAGATAACTCCCGCATTAGGACTAAATCCTGTGTCGCGGGGGACTTTACAAACATACAACTAACGGACACAATAAACACCCAGACTCGAAAATGAACGAATTGCCTTTATTTCTGTTTAAAATTGCATAACTTTAAACCACAGCTTCCGTGGTCCAGTGAATAGCGTATGCGACTGCTGATCGGAGGTTTCGGGTTCAATTCCTGGGTCAGGCAAAAGTGTTACTGGGTTTTTCTGAATTCTCAGTAGCAGCACGGAGTCTGGTGATGTGCCCGGTGGTGGAAATAGGCTCGCCCACTATTACGTGGGTCCTAAAAATTTATGGCGAAATGTGGGTGTAATATTACACCTCTGCCTACCCTTTCCAGGATACAGGCGTGAGTCTATAAATATCCATACCTTTCAGGATAGGTTATGTCTTATATGCATAACAAAGACACATTTACATTTACTTCTCTTTATTTCTTAAAATCTTTTAAATATTTTCAAATGCCACTTTCAATTATTTTTTATTTATTACAAAAAAGACATAAACTTTAAACCAAGCGCATATATTACGCGATAACATAATTATGACACTTATGTTATCGCGAGGAAATATGCCACATACTCAAGTACAGTATACAACGAAAATACAAGCTACTTACTCATTTCTTCTACGCAACCAATTCAAACAGACTGCGTCTGAAAGATTAACATTACAAGTTAATACAGTAACAAAGCCAAAAACTCCTAGGAGACTTAAAACTTTACGAAATCCAACATAATAAGCTGGTTGGTATACCTCCTTGCTCGGCAGTGCCTTTTAAAACCGTCCGGCTTGCTTAATAAATTATTATTTTAACTTGCCATTTCTCGTTTCCATATCAAATATCGCTATGGAGATGTAACGTACGTTCCACGTAAGTTGCTGTGGGAATCGAGACTACGCTCTTTGAAATTATAATATCAAAGACTTGACTAAAAAGTACTTGGATCGGGAATGCTGCAGTCAGAAAGTCGACGTCGTGTTTTATCGAAGTTTCCGGTCGAAGTGGTTAGCAGTCAAAGTGAAGTGAAATAATTTTAAGGCGCTGTTATACCTCAGAAGCCGTGAAACACCTAATTTTTCGTCGCACATCTAGCCATAACGGTACATATTACAAACTAGCAAAAATTAGAGCTTAAAGTCAAAAGTCTGAACAAAAGACTTTAAAAAGAATTTTTCATGTACATAAAATAGAATCACGGTAAAAAAATCACAAAATCGAGGCAGAAAATAATCTTTCGTCTCACTGTTTGCAATATTTTGATCGTAAGCTGTCATATTTTTTTTGATAATATTGTAGGAAATCTAATGAACTAAAGAATTACCCTATTTATTTTCATAATATACTTGTATATTTTGTTAAATTAAATAAAATCTGCCAAACGTCTATGATTTTGACGCTCGGTAGATCCCATCAATATCAAACGCTTCAGCAATTTAAACCTTATTAGCATAAGCGGTGTACTGAGTGTCAGTTGCTAGTTTACGCCCCGCCCAGACCTCATCATTCGGCTGTGAGCCCTGTGAGAGATAGGTCATGTCGCTTGCGTCTCCGCTGCACGAAATTTTACGTAAACCTGTTTGTTATTATAATACGCCGATTTGAGTTCGTAATTTCATGTTTTATGTTATAGACTGAATACTTTGAATCAAATAGGCTTTTCATGTAACTATGGGCACATATAATTAGGACCTAAGTTTATACTCTTGTTGCGTTTAATCTGTTATTGTTTCTGTGCTTATAAATATATAACTAGAAGAATAAAATATGGACAATTAGAGAAATGAAGTTCTACGAAGGATTTGTACAAGAAAGCGTCGTAATAAAATAGAAATTCATCCATGGCCAAGTGATTATGAAATATGTAACATTTTTACACAAATTATTTTCATAAGAGTCTTTTATGACTAACTATGTTACTTATATATTATCGATTAGATATGCATAATATAATTATATAAATTATTCTCACAATACATAGCTGCCACAGTTTTATAATTTTTGAAAGAGTAATAACATAAAATCGAATCATTCTATGTACCTATCAATACTCTTTGGTACCTATATTTCAAATTCATTAGCTTTTCAGAGCGCCTGGAGCGCTAAGATGCCGCCACGGCGAACAATAATGATGACAGCGCTAATATGGCGCTCCGCATTCCGCACACAAGCGGTAACGAATGTTGTATTATTGTGTTTTGAACATAAACCTTTTTAGGTACATCAGGTAAAACTTTGATTATTAATAAACTATAAGGTATGTCTCAGTACATCTAATATCTTTTTAATTCCTAATATCAATCATTTATAAGTAAGAAGGTGACTTCTCTGTTTGCTATAACACAAGATGTAGTATTTTTTTAATAATAAAGTACGTAACTAATTATCATTATTATAATTACAGTGAAGTTAAAGATAACAGTTCTGCAACGTCTTACACACATTTGACTTCAGTCATTCCTAACATGATCTGTTCAAGAGCTAGCCAAGTAATGCCAAACAATTTTTTTAACAAATTTGACTCAAATTCCGTAGTGATAAGCAAAAATTACAAGAGGGATAGCAGTGACTGGTTCGAATTGCGTAAGAATATGTTGACAGATTGAAATTTTTGTATAGTGGCAAAAAGAAGAGATAACAGCAGTAAAGCCAACTTAGTAAAAAATATTTTGTACAAATAAAATATTTGCAATGTAAAATCAGTTGCGCATGGAATCTAAAATGAGAAACTGGCTTTGCAACAACTGGCGAAGCAAGAAAATGTAACAATCGAGCCTTGTGGATTATTCGATTATTGGTGCCACGCCAGATGGATTAATAGGTCCAAACACGATTGTGGAAATTTAATGTTCTAAAGTTGCCTATAAGAATGGCCTGGAGAATAGTATAAGAGCAAATAAAATACAAATATGGAAACATGATAAAAAAGTGAACTGACTAGTCTAAACAAATATTGTAATTGTTATTACCAAATGAAGGGGCAACGCCACGTTACACGCAAACAAAAGTGTTTATTTGCGGTGTGGAGTGGCGAAAGTATACCACTAAAAATAGAAATCATAGAAAGAGATGATGTTTTCTGGGAGAAGCTACAATACCAAGCCGTAAAAGGAAAGTAAATGAAACTGTGCCTCGTGAACAACAGCAAATAATAAGTCTTATCACCTCACACACTGCCTTTAACATTCGATGAGAATAAAGAAAACCTGCCGGGTTGTAGCAGACAGCTAACTTTTGATGAGCTGTAAACTCTGTATTTCGTTAATAAATTATAAATGAATATAAATAAATATCTCTTAATATTTATTTTCTTTGAAACAACACATATTTGAAGCGAAAGATTTTTTTTATATTTTTCCATACAAACATGTATGACGAGAGCTAACGAAAAAGCAGTAACTCAAATTCTAATTCTATAATTTTCTAAGCGACATAGCAGTATCTCATGAATAAGGTATATCCACATATATTTTTGATGTTTCATCTATTTTGAAAAATATTAATGGGTTGGGTTTCGAAACGAGTCGCCTGAATTTGAGGGTATTGGTAGTGTAGGGGGCTTAAGGTAGTTCGTTTTAATCCCCTAAAAGTTATTTTGGCTGCCGGAGTTGCGTCTAAATATTTTTAAACAATTTCCAAAATTTCATAAATACTTCGCCAATTATGCAAAACGGAACATAGTTTCTATACTTAAGTACAGTTTTACAAATGTAATTTTTAGGTTTTATGTGAAAAACGTGAAACGAAACGCAAAACTGCCATCTTGGAATGATCATATTGACAGCTAATGTCAAATTCGTGGGTCATTGCTTTCGAGTGCATTGGGTTAGGTACGACTGTAATAAGTAAATAAATAGGTTATGTTAGGTTTTCTTTTGACCCTTAATCCGAAAATAGGAGCCCTTCGCAGGGCTCCGACAACCTTAGTTTATTAAACTAGTGTGATGAATGTGGAAGTTAGCAGTGCCATACACACCGATGTTTGGAGTTTTTTTTTTCAGAGGAAACCAAGTATTTCCGGCTAGTGAAAATGGTGAGGGGGGTTTCAAGACCTCCCCTGCTCCCTCTCCAATCACTCACAACCCCTAAAAACGGCGACGTATTTCGAAACCTTTGCCATAATAATTATACCTATAATAACAATAAACGTCCATAAATAAATAAAATAAATCAACTTTTACTAAACTTCAATTATCTCGTAACTCGCTTTAGTTGCGATACGGCTTTTGCGCTTAGTAGAGCAGTATTGTGTTTTTTAGGGTACCGTAGCCAAAAATTGTAAAAACGGAACCCTTATAGATTCGCAATGTCTCTCTGTCTGTCCGCCCGTATGTCACAGCCAATTTGTTGCAAAACAGATTTGAAAACTGGCAGGAATGGAATCAGATGAAGGTATTCTATGAACTGCTTCACTATTTTTATACAAAAACAAAACAAACATAATAATGGCCTCTCCATACATGGAACTGACTTAATTATTTTTATCATCTTACGGCACGTAGGTATTTACCTACTTTCGTCAACATTTAATACCTATAACGTCTAATGTAAACCAGTTTTGCTCATGGCTGCACTGAGAACAAAAATTGCGCTATGCCTATATTGTACAAACAGATTGATGTATGTAATATAAATTTTAATATCAGTATCTCAATTCAATATGCTAAAACGTTTTGCTTGCGATTTTGAAATATTGGAATACGGATGTCGCCAGAATACGGCCGCACGCGACATGAATGAAGGGGGGCGCCCCGCAGTAGACGGAGTTAAGTTCCCTTCACCTCCCCTGCTTCACCCCCTCATTTACCAAAACAGTCGCTTAGAACAGCGCCTTAAATGAATGTGGGATGAACATTTTAATGATCGCTTCAATTCTCAATAGACGGCACGTTCCTTTTGTTAATGGATTGAGGTTTGAAAGCTTTCGCGTGTATTAATTTAAATTGTATAGCACTGTTGTTTTCTTTTCAGTTTTTTTGTTAGTTGCGGCACTATACTTGAAATTCACATTTTAACTAACTATTATAAAGAGTTTTCAACAAAACGAAAAAGTACCTATGAATATTAATGAAGGTACAAACATTATTTTAAAACATTCTGCAAAAATCAATATGGCAGTGAAAATGGAATCAAGCTTACTTGCATCATCACTGAATTTTTCAAAAATATTCTGATTGAAGTAGTAGCAAACTGAAGTGGCAATACTGGCCACAACTGGCGCAGAACCGATGGTCGACGAAATAAACAGGTTTTCAAATGGAGGCCACGTCTTAATGACCGTAACGTTAGAAGCTCTCTGACCAGATGGATCGACGAGTGGAAGAGAAGTAAGGTGGATAGTAATGATTGTATAGCGAAAAGAGGAGAGCAGTTTTTGTGGCCTTCTATGGTCTACTACTACATCCAGCAGTGGACTACGACTAGGCTGATGTGATATGATAAATGGTTGAAATAAATTAAATTGGCTATTATGAGCTTAACTAATTAAATACCCAACCAAAACCTACGAATTAGATCGTGATTGTGATTATGAAAAGGTAAAGAACAAGATTTTTACGTAAACATAAAAACTATTAAAGTAAATGTTTGCATATATTATTATTAGAGGCACAATTTCATGTTATAGCTCAGCCAGCTTTGATCTTTTTGAGCATGTTGATAAAATAAACTTTAATGACATTCTTTTTTATTCTTTTAAACTACACGGAGAGAAACAGATAGTTTTTCTATGTTTGTTTGACTAACCATCCGTACGTGCCTAGTTTACTTTGGGGACTACAGCCTCTAAATTCTCACCAAAATTTTAGCTTTCTTGGGATCCACTATGTACTGTAGAGAACTGATATTTGGTAAGATTGTACATATTAAACATATCTACAAAACCAATTTTAAATTAATGTTTTTGGATAGACATTGTTATACAAATGACATAACCATACAAAGTGACATTATTTTGCTGTCACAGTATAGCCTAACTTCGGCCAGTTTATCAAGACCCCTGTCCACATTATTATTTGACCTTCGTCCTAATAATAGCAAAAAGGTCAAGTTGAACTCGGGAGGTCGAAAGGTATGGTCGTTTTAGAATTAAAGTGACGTGGGTCCCTCATTTTTTTCGGGGCCGAATATACGCGTTTTCTAAACGAAAGACCGAACGCATGTTGAATTTTTAATGTAAAATATTGTGAATATGCAAAAAATGTTTTAGTACAACCAGCTTTGGAATATTGAACGTTATACATTTTTCTTTTTATTAACCCCTACCCTGCGCAAGGCTCGCTTTGCCCAACGCTCGAAATGCAACGTCATTTCAAACACTTTATAATTTTTACGTAGATTTGCAGAAAAACGAAAAATTCGTCTACAAAAATATAATAATATGGCATGAATTATACCTCCCTGGCTTCGTTATGAGTTTATCTAACTAGTTATATATTTCAATATGTAAATAAAACTGACCTGTTCTCGCAGCGATGTAATATATTTTGATTTTGAGAAATTTCATTGGTATAAATTGTAAACTTTATCACAATATATCGAATATCCACACATAATCACCAAACGAGCACTTTATTACGTTCAAACAATATACAATGTGCAAGGATAACTCAACTCATTTTACTTTAGAATAATAATTTCACCATAAAACGCTTTTGTTTACGCGACGAAAAATAACGGCCGCCATTCTTTGGGAACGTAATAAGTGCATTACAAAAGTTTCGTTACTTTTTCACTGCAATATTTATCACTTTCCGATAAACTATAACTCAATGTGAAATCTACACTTATTTTCCAGTAGTTCTGTATATAATACTTATAAGAATACTCAATGTTTTCTCATTACAAACATTTTTACTTTTCTCGTGCACACTTATTTCAATATCAAAATGGCTAATATGGCGTCGTCGCAAAGTTCAATGGCATACGTATGTTGTTTAAGTAATTTTCGTTCATTCTTGCTCGTTTCCAGTTTATAAAAGTATTAAAATTGGTCAAACGGAAATCGATAAATCGAATGATATAACAAAATCGTGTTACAAGTGCAAAAACCGTTAAATATCAACGACCAATGATACCCGACTTGTTATTAACCTATGAGGTTATTATTGTAGTTGGAGCGTTTTCTCTTATTAATATGTTACTGCCTTGGCTATAGAATCGTTTTAATATTTACCTTTGAAATTGTGACTTTTTATCAATTTGAAAAATAATTTAACAAACCCGTTTTATTGTCGTCAAGACCTTGAGATTGAAATAGATCAATACGGATTCCTCTTTTCTATACCAAAGAATTTCGTTAAAGGAAATGTCATTATATCGACAAATACGTCAATATAAAAATAGCCATAATTGTTATACTACTCTGGGACCATTCACACGTAACTACCAGAGCCCATACATAAGTGATAAACGTAGTAATGTCCAAAATGAATGTGATTTTAGGTAAATAGTCGTGCTCATCACATAAAAAAAATTGTGAGAATCAAACCCATGATTTCTAGCGTAGCAGTCGGGGCACTGACTAACAGGCTAATCAGTTTTTGCTTGCATTCAATTTCTGTAGAGTTGCTTTTCCACGCATTTTTTCGGTATTTCGACAACACTGCCACCTATCGGAAGAAAATAACCTATAAGTTGCCTTACAAACTCCTCTATTCTCAGTGAAGTGCTGTCAAAATTGCTTTAAACATTCTAGAGATTACCCCGGACATAAAAAAAACATAGATAAAAATGAAAGTGAAACTGGCGGGATGGTGATGGACTTCAAAATCATTTATATAGATGCATAAATATCATCATCATCATTATCAACCTTTAACAGTCCACTGGACCAGGCGTCTCCTTTGAAAGGAGGAATTGGCCTACTATACAACGCTGGCCAAACGGGTTGGTATAGGATTTGTATCAAGTTTTCCTTCTCTTACAGTGCTGTTCTCTGCACAATATGCTCCCTGTGTCGGCTTTTACGACACCCATGGGATGATATGGGGTGGTGACATTCCGTATTCTTAATCCGTCACCACACGGATGCATAAATATAATAATACTAAAAGTTATACTTGTAAGTCAAACCTGAGATTTTCTACGTGGCAGTCTATTAGACTCTCCACTGCTATAAATATGCGCGCTTCATTTAACCTTAATAAACGCACGATAGTATCTAACACACAAAATAAAAACACGATAAAAGACAATTACTGAAAAATACGGCAGCGAGTAAATCCGGCCTATTACATTCTCACTCGGAAAAATATTCATTTTCCACAATATTGCCAAAAATATTTCAAACTTAATATTTTAACCTAAATCCGAGCTAGCTAGACAAAATCCTTTTTCGGGTAATAATAGTCGTACAAGGCAAACTAATAACGGTATGTTATGGGGCTTCTAGTGCTTATAACCACAGATATAAATCTTGCAAATGTCCAATTTCATGAAACCAATAGAAAATGTAGCAGACCATTGTAAAATATTGTTTTGGTTGTTGGGGTGTGTAATGCATTTAACTTATAACATGTAGTTACGTTTATTAGTACGATTATTCGTTTGGAATTCTATTGTCAATATCATCGCCTCGTTTTGGTAAAAATTATACCTAAATATCACAAGAATGAAAATTAAAAAGCATAGAAAAAGAACTTATTTTGATTGCAATACACAGCATCATCCTCATAATGTTATTGCGCGGTTGCAACCCGGGCTCCGTTTACTAATCCAACTGCATTTGACGGAATACTAGCTTTTCTATAAAGCAACTGCCCGCCTAACCTCCAGAACCCAAAGGGTTAACATTATTCCATTGTTTAGACTACTGTGAGTTTATTAAGAGGTACTGACTCCCTTTAACGACTGACAGAGACCTTCATAAAAGCCAATATTAACAGCTTCACTTGCTTTCGCAACATACATACATGCATACATATGCTCACGCATTTTTCCCGTCGGGGTAGGCAGAGACAACAGAATGCCACTTGTTTCTATCCTTACAAACCTCACGCGCTTCCTCTACATTCATTATTCTGCAACGCGCAACATGCATTTTAATTATTGCAGCTTTGAAGATTTTGTAGAAATTTATTTTAGGCTATTTGATATAAAATCAATCGTTCCAATTTTATCAAGAAAGTTTAGAAAAAAAATTAGTTCTATAACGCATGTCCATATAATTTGATCACTGTGTCCGTTGAGCCAAATAAAAGGACGCGGAAACAATGGGCCGTATTGCTTAGAGAAATTTTAGGATAGCCCTGCGATTATTTCAAACGATAATAAACCCTAAGACTATTTAAATAAAGGGGTCATATGGAAATTTTAACGTACGAATTATTTTTGTAATGAATAAGCAATTAAAACCACAGGGGCGGATGGCAAACATGTTGATAATTTTAATCTACCCACCTTTGCAAAGGGCTGTTTACCGAAAGCGCTAAAAGGGTTGCCTGCTTGAATTAAGGGCATTTTTATTTTTGTTGTTAGGGTCCTCGCTTGGTGGAGTGATTGAATTTTTTTTTTTAATTTTTAAGAAACAATTTTTGCGGTCAGGGTGTATTAGACTTTTTGTTGTGCCTGTAATCGAGTCAGCTTTAATATAATGTCTGAAAATCTGCCTTTAAAGTTCATATAAAATGTCCAAGTGACACGATAGCCTAGCGAAAATACCGACGGACTGCTACGCAGAGAGTTTCCGAGTTCGAATCCACGGCACGCACCAACTTTTCGAGATGATGTGTGTGTTAAGTCGATTTCCTACGGTGTGTGGTTTTGCGAACGCAAACTACTCTCGAAGTTACCAGACTCGAGGTGTAACTCGCCAAAAATGCCTCGCCTAAAGCCCCGACTAAATTTTCTGGCTTATTGTTTTTTTTCAGCTTACCAGCTTGCCTCAACCTTTTTTTTTTTTAATGTTCCTTATGTACCCGTGCGTTGGAGGGTCGGGTATCGCCGTAGCATTCCTCGCAACCCCCGACGGGTATTCAGGCGATCAGGCGGGCCCCGAACAAAACCACCTTGGCAGCGGATGAAGATGTTGGGCTCCGCCGCTAAAACACCCAGCGGCCGCAGAGGATAGGCAGGACGACAACGCAACACCACGTCTCCTCTTCCTCTGCGGCCCCACCGTGACGCACGCAACAATGGTGCGCTCCCATTTGGTCGCGGCAGATAGGGCGCGCGGCAACGCAACACCGACACGCCTCCTCCCGCGACCGCGCCCTACTGCTAGGGGCAGAACAACTGTCCCTCGCACCCGCACCCTTGGACGCATCCTGCGCAGACCTCCGTCAAGCCCACGCGTAGCGTCCACTACCGGGATCTCGCTTAGCTTCACCGTGGGTGACCTAAGCACGGTTACTGAGCCCCCCCCCCACCACGACAAGGTGGAGATCCCACGAGGGGGAGCTTACGTATCAACCTACCCAAAATTGATGCCAGCTCTCGGACTATAAGTTCAATGTATGTCACAAGATCTACGAAGTAGTAGATGTTTACTTATTTAAATAATCACCTGTTCTTGTAACCTTCGGATCTCCGGCTCTTGGGAAAGCTCTTTTTACCATAAAAGATCACCTCGACTGCCAACCAAAAAGCCCAACGGGAAGAAGGCAGGATACAGGAGCTGTCAATATTCCTTCGAAGGCACCATGCCCTAACCAAATCCATTGTATTCAGTGTTATAGTATCTAGTATGTTCACCCCTTAAAATGTTTTGCAAAGGCAAATCAACACTCTGTTTACAATTATTGCCTCACTGACTGACTGAACCACAAGCACAATCGAAACTATTGGGAGCAAGAACCTGATATTTGGCATCTGTGTTCCTTGGGGATCGTAGGGGTGCACTAAGAAGAGATTTTCCAAAATGTTCACATCATCATCATCATCAGCCTTTAACATTCTACTGCTGGACTAGGCCTCTCCTTTGAAAGGAGAAATTGGCCCACTATACCACGCTGGCCAAACGGGTTGCCATAGGGCTTGTATCAAGTTTTCCTTCTATTACAGTGCTGTTCTCTGCAAAATATGCTCCCTCTGTCGGCTCTTACAACACCCAAGGGATGATATGGGGTGGTGACATTCCATATTCTTAATCCGTCACCACACGGACAAAAATATTCACAGAAAGGGTTAAATTTAAAATAATACGCAGGAGTAGCTGCGGGCATCCTCTACAGTTGAATATAAATTGAAACATACGGCGTATGCCATCATCATCGTGTATTTTCCACTAGCTGTTCCCCGTGTTTAATCCGCTTTGTTATATTCTATATCTCGATAATAGTGTCACCTGCCGGATTAAATTATAGCCTATTATATATCGTGTCCTCTTTTTCCCAGTGAATACACTATCGAATAAGCCGTTCCAAAGATGGTAGAGATAGCCTAGTGGAGATACAAGATACTAACAGACTGCCATGCCATATTGAGTTCGAGACTTTTCAGAGTTATGTGCGTATTGAAGTGTTAAAAAAATTGCTGTTAAGAGTGTTAAGACGGCGGCCCCGGGTGTTATAAAGATTCGTGACAGTTGTTGTAGAGAGGCAAATGGAGTAATGCTAGGAGGATGAAGGCATTCTGAAAATTCGCCCATATAGACAGACAGTTTTTTTATAAAATTGTTTCTTTATAGTAATTCTGAAAAAACAAATAGACACTTAAATTTTATTTGCATGTAATTAGACGAATCATTATGGCCCTGCAAAAAAAAGTCTTTATGCAATATATCGCTACCGCTATCGCTCCGCTCCCCACTATGTCCGACGCTCCAACGTTTTTATTTCGTATACCGTTACTCCGAGCTCAACACGTCAGTAATTATCTTGATTAGTAGACCATGAGTCCAATGTTAATATTTCCCGGGAACGGTTTAAGGGTTTAATTGGAACGAAATTGTTTCCCATCTTCATATTATTATTGTTGTGATAGCGGCCTGTTAATTTTTTTGTGATGTGTGTAATGTAATTGGTTGAGTTAATGTGTGGTGGGTGCTCTTGGGTTGCTTATAGATATTTATTTAAATGTTATGTGTTAGGGTAAAATATCGACACATGTATGATAAATGTAATGGTTAGGTGTGTGGAGGATAAAGGACCAAGCAAGATTGGTTAGAGGCTCCTCCCTCTAGTTGGAATAATACCACACCTTTATCTTCCACAGGTTTCACATTCAGGATGTTAGTTAAGTTGGTGATAAGATTCCCCACAAACTATCTTAGAATAATTATACAATTTTATGGATGCTTTTATTTAAATTGTAACTAAGTTTTAGGAGGAAATAATAAATATTCTTATTATTAATAGCAAAAAATATACTCCTTTTTAAGGTTTTTTGGTTGCTTATAAAACTTATACAATTAATCCATATTTTTTTACAATAGGGATTATAAGATACAAAGGAGAACTGTCATTTGTGACCCAGACCCGACATGAACGAAACATATCCCAGATTTTTTGTTATTTTGAGTATAAAAAATATGTATTATTGTTATATTCGAAATAAGTGGTTAACAACAAAATAATTACTTTTGAATTTTTCATACTAAAAATATGTTTGATATTTATTTACTCACAAAACTTGTAAAATAAGTAATGATTGGATTATCCAGATGACCTAAAGTTCTAGTAAATAATAATACGTAACTATTATATAATATTTGAACTTCAAGTAAGTTAAATCAATCAAGTTAAAGGTCCATTTAAATCTTCGAAGGTAAAAATAAAGGTATCATTACAAATCTGGGAGCTTGATAGTGGAATATAATACGGATAAATAAAAAAACAATAATTCTGAAAATCAGTTTTTATTCATTCTCTAAGTTCATAATCCATACCCAGTGCGGGATGGTCAAAGTTATCTCGATGTCCTAATGTACGTTCTTAAACAGCACAATTATCGTCAGCCATATCAACGAACCGTAAGCAAATAATCAAGTCTGGTAAGAAGAATGCTTAAAGTGGTCGTAAATATAACCTCGGAAATAGAATCGCACAGATCTTAACTCAACACAGGGAAGCGAAGGACTGCGACGATAAGCACCATGCGTCAGCGCACGCGCTTTGTTCGCCTATTTAGTCATCTGTGGCCGCGTACCTACGGACCCTCCCCGCTCCGACCCCGCTATTCAAGTTCTAATGAAAGTGTTAGTAACCACGATTGGTTTCTGTTACCTGATCCGAAGCAGGTATTAAACCTAAGATTACACATTACATGTATTTTTTTTTCACTTTCGGATAAAGTATATTCTACTACCAATATTTTATCTTTGCTCTAATGGAGATAAAAGTTTGGTCACTGTCTATATTTCCTATTTGTATTAACTTTGGGTCATTCTAAATGGATACAATTGCTATTAAGTGAAAAATAAATGGTTTTTAAATATTTCGCCTGAGTAAAGTCAAATAGCTATAAATAGTTGTTAACCACTGTTATTTAAAATACTGTTACGATATTTTTGTTATATGTTATATAACAAAAAAACTGAGGTATGTTTCGTTTCTGTCGGGCCTGGGTAAATTTTGTATGGGCCATGAAAGTTCTCCTTTGTCTTATGAAGATGATCATTAAAATCTTTGGTGCGTAAAATAAGGATTCTCACAGTTGTAGTTTTTAATGCTGCTTTATAGTTGGCTTCATAGCTGTACCTATAGAAACAACAGATATATTCAAAGAACATTTCAACTAAAAACTAAAAAGCATTTCTTAATGGGTACTAGTTCGAACCAACTTCCAACTATTTCAATTGTAAACCATTTTTAGCACTACGACGTCGAAATAGGGCTTTCTGAATAAATGGCTGGCAACCACCAATACGCTACATTGTAACTTAAATAACAAGTAACAAAGGAGTTCCACCAGCAAGCGTCTTCGAAACGCTTTTTTCGAACTAGATTCGATGTAGGTGCACCGTACTGATGTCTATACCTAGGTTTTAGTCATCGAATGTACGTTATACCCAAGGGACCTAACGTGAGCTATGCATGACTTCTTCTTCTGCCTGCCCTGTTCCCATATTACTTGGGGTCGGCGCAGAATGTCTTTCTCTTCCATTCTCTCCTATCAGACGTCATCTCATCATTCACTCCCTTTTCATTCATGTCACCCTTCACACAATCAATCCATCTTTACTGTGGTTGTCCTCTTGCCTTATATCCCTCAACTTTAATCTTCATCACCTTTCTAGTCACATGATGAACTGTGCATGACATACTAGATATTACTAGGCACAGAATATTGCGAAAGCCAGCTATATAGCTTTTGGGACATTATTGATACAATGTTTGAGGTCCTCGCCTTAGCGCTACGATGAATTTCATTTCATTTCATTTATTCAGTTTGTAAACATAGGTATTTATGTACAGATACACACAGATGTTGACATGGTAAAAGTGCTAACCATGTTTTACCGATGCTTGGCGTACAAAATGAGGAATGATGAATAAAGTGTTGTATAGATCAATTACCAAGAGATAACATTGGAATCCGTGTATTGTAAGGTCTAATAGAATAACAATGTTGATAAAAATCGAAGTATAATTATAAGTGTACATCAATTTGTAACTAGAAACAGGTACATTTAAATTATTTTTATTTCTTTATTTTAAAAAGACGGTCTGCAAGAAACGGCTACATTTCACGCCTCTTATAACATAATAAAAACCAGGAAAACTCTCGCAATGTCTCAATTATGGATACTTACTACATAAACGGAATAAACTACCAAAAGCACAATATTTACCTAGACCTAGCAATTAAGGCTAGGTCGTATCAAGTAATTATATTTTTTATAGACTTACGCCTTTACGCCTTATCCCCGAAGGGGTAGGCAGAGGTGTAGTATTGCCCCCACTGTTAAGGTCTTTTTCGTAAAGGTAAGTAATATTACTTATAATAATATTTATAAGTACCTAATTATAAAGATAATAATATGTAAACATAGATAGACGAAACAGACTTTCCCAAAAAGTATAAAAAAAGCGTATCAAAAATAAACTCGGAGTAGCGGAAGTCGTGATGACCTACAAAAGGTCACGACGAACAAAGTAGTTAATTACTTGCACTTCGAATCAACATGACTTGCGGCTAATGGCAAGCAAGTCACCGCGAAAATTACTTTTATTCTGACGTCATTGTTCGATCTACCCCCGCTGAGACTGTTCGTAACAGCACTTGGTGATAAAAGTAATACAGAAGATTAATTAATAAAATGTGAGATTTTTTGTCGTAGATCAAGTATGTTAAAATGAGGGAGTTTTAAATAAGGCTAGTCTAATCAAGCTGGCATATTGTAGATTAGATGAGTCCATGGTTACACCCGTGTTATTTAGGCCTTCTGTTCGGTTGTATAGGCTATAGACTTCCACGATAAATGAGCTATCCAACACAGAAATAATTATTCAAAGCGGACCAATGGTTCCTGAGATTAGCATGATCTACCAAACAAACAAACTCTTCAGCTTTATTATATAAGTATAGATTTCTTGGCCACAGGATACCTTTTAAAAAAATCCGTCAACACATCTATGAATACAAACGCATGCCACAAGCCCAATAAGTAAGTCACAATAAAAAGTTTTTTTGACCATACATTACCATAGGTCATAATAATCTCAAATGGACCCGGTTCAGTACAGAACTAGAGATAAACCAAGTGTACTTTATGTTTGAGGGACATAACGAAACTAAACTTCTGCAATTAGTCTCCATCATCTTATATACGGAAAACTGTAATTTATCATTGAAATTAAAAGCCGCATTGTTTGAGTCATAATAAAAGCGAATTTAGAATGATCTATTGAGTTTACTGCTAATTATTATTCATTTATTACTCTTTGTCCCTCTCTATCCTTCTCTCTGTTTCTTTTGTGACCTATCAAAGGCCTTTGACTGTGTGGAACATAATACACTTTTACTTAAATTGAAACTTTATGGTATTAGAGATACCGCACTCATCTTGTTGCCAGCTACCTTAGTGATAGGATTCAGTATGTAGATGTTAATGGGAGTAGGTCTCTAGGTTTGCCAGTAGGAATGCGCATTCCACAGGGCTCTATTCTCGGTCCATTTCTTTTTTTAATATATATTAATGATTTGCCGTTCTTTATACAAAATTAATGAGATATTGTTTTGTTTGCCGACTATACGTCACTATTTTTTAAAGTTGATCGTAATTTAAGTAACTTTGTGATAAATATGAGAGACAACCAAGTGAAACGACTGCTTGCTAGTAACGAACTGATATTTATTTTGAATCGAACATAGAACATAGTGCGCATGTCTGACATTGTGTCATACTTGACATTCCTCCCCTTAGCTTAGGCATACAAATAAACAACTAAGCTACAAAGACCAAGGAGCAAGTATACATGGAGGGATAGCTTTAAGCATAATCAAGAAACCTATCGTTATTTCTTTATACTTGTAGGATATGTCATATGTGTAACCGAGACAGATGTATTGTATTTATTACCTCTTGAAATACTTATGTCGCAATTTTTTCAAAAGAAGAAATTACTGTCAATAGTGATGTACTCATGCATTAATCTTTGATTGGTATTGCTATATAATTCGGTATGTAGAGACAAGATAAGCATTTGATTAAGTAATATACCAGTAGTATATTATTTTACGAGCTTTTATTTAGAGTATAGTACTTAGGTGCCTACAAAGAAACAAATACTGTAAAAAGAGAGGTAATAATAAGATATGATTACTATCCTGAGGAGACTTGTCTTATGTCCAGCAAAAATAGTATTTTGGCTGAAATAATAATGCAATATTAATCGTAAATTAAAATTTTCTCATAAAATTACGAAGTTGGAAATCCTACAATGTCCTTCGCGAAGCTCCACTCTTACCACTTATTCACAGGAGGGATTCAAGTATCCACTTCGAACTGGTGGTCAGAGTATAATTTATCCACCTCTATGATGATTCGCATTTCAGAAATTTCCAAATAATATAAAGTACTTGTATTACAATAAAATGAAGTTTTGTCTTAACCGTACATTTGGTACAATAAGTAGGTTACTTGTTATTTGTAAACGAATCCTCCAGGTATGTGCAATCAAACAAGTAGGCCCACCGCCTACTTGTTTGATTACTTATACCAATTCGAAAAAAATACCTTGGCTCGCTCATAGAGTCGAAGCACACTAGAAACTGGTTTTGTATGCGTATGTCAATGTTTGTGTAAAGTAGCACTGGAAGCGACGATGTCCTGCTGAGCGATTCTCACCCTTATTGTGGTCTAGCAGAAAGTTCTTCGACTGTACCTAGATAGGAACAGTATACAGCGCAGTTTAGCATTGCTCGGTATCACAATTTGACAATTTTCTTATAATCCGACAGAAAATAATTACCTTTAATTTCTCTTGAATTGACAACACTAAAACATTAATACAATTTTTTAAGGAGTGAAAAGCTGCGCTATTATCTTTATTTAACTAGTTGAATGTTGCAATACCGACTAGACAGTTAGACACAATTAAAAATCTATTATGTCTCGCAGTTCGCACTGATCAGTGCATTTGCAGTCAGCAAGTTATTTTATGTTCTCATACTTTGTGACATTGTGGTATTGGAAAAATGATAGGCTTTATTGAAGTAACAAATAAACATATATACAACAGAATAAAACTACTTATGCAACTAAACTATCCTAAACTAAACCAATAAAACTAAATAAATAAAAATAACAAAATAGAAACTACGCGGCGTCAAAAAATTCCTCCGCAACGCTGTCGGCTGGTAGCGTGCCCAGAAGGCTGGCAGCATTGCCACGTTGTATGGCAATGCTTATTCTCTCTGCAAAATATAAACCAGCCCTCTGGTCACGGGAAGCGTCGATCAGCCTTTTAGCGATTTTTTTGTACAGTGCGCGTGCACTAGGCCCCCATGGCCCCAGCGTTTCGACCCCAAACGGCTCAAAAACGTAATTACCAGATAGGTTTGCGTATTTGCGCCGTTTGAGGGTCTCCGCTGATGCAGCAGCAGCGCCAGCCGATCCAGCTGTGCTTGGAAGATGTGATGGCGCAAGGGTATCGACGCATGTCGCGTCCCATACCAGAGGCCTGCCCATCTTCCAAGGTAATAAGGACATACCGTCTGGTCTCTTCCCATCGTCGCGTACCAACCCATTCGGTTCAAGAAGAGCTGGTACTCCGGCGGTGACAAGAGCTCGACGGATTATGTCGTTAATGTGGGCATGTCGGGAAAAACGCCCAGGACTCTTGCTGCACGATAGGCCATGGTGGCCAAGACTGTCGACGGCTTCACCGCAGTGACAGCGATGCGGAGAATTGCAAACAGCTCCCAAGCGAAGGCAAGAAGCGATGCGGAAAGTTGTATCGTCCAACATAGTACCTATGTTGGACTATGGAAGTGCTTGAAGCCATAGCCCCGATTCCCACTCTCCCACAGCCAACAAACGGGCGCGCTCTGCAACACTGGATGCAGTACTTAAAAGATATTCTCTTATCTTGCTGCAGAGCGGCCCGTCCCATTGCCTCTGAGAGGATAGATATCGGGGTAAGTCAGAGCTCGGGCAAGCCATTTTCCAAGCGTTAATGGCATCAGTCTTGCACGGCACCTCAGAATTAACCAGTGTGGGTTCTAGAATTTTCCTGGTCAATTCCTCAGTGCCGTGGACCGAGGCCAAAAACGCTGGGAGGCTTACATCGGTAATTTTGCGAACGCCGAGGCCGCCCAAACGAAAAGGACCTTACCTTTTCGTTTGGGCGGCCTCGGTTGCGCTTGAAGCCACACTCGGTCGTTCATGTCAAGATTTAGAATTTTGCTCAAGGTGTGCCGAATAATATTATCGATGTTTTCCAGTAGGGATAAATGTTTTCATAAAGGAGAGGACCGCAAGTAATATGTAAATTTTGGAACAAAAAGGCAGTGCCGAATAATCGTGAAAGCCGAATGAATATTAATTTTGTAAAGCCGTTCTGAAGTTTCACAGAAATTTTGTAGTTTTTCATCTATAAAAGATCCAAAAGCGTCGTCGAAAATAGGGGACCCAAGGAGGCGGAAGGAACATTTATTGATGATTTTAATATTTGGCGCCAAAGAATTAAATTTTGTTAAGATCGAAAGGTTATCCAAATTGTCATTAATAAAAATTTCACATTTGTCTGAATTTAGTTCCAAACCAATTGCTTTAAATTTAGTTTTTATAAGCTCTAAGTCTTCTAAGACAGTGTTAACGTCCCCTGCCAGGGTCCCGTCGTCCAAATACCAGACGTTAAATTTAGAATTTATTTGTTTTATTATTGGGTGAATGGCTAAACTAAAAATGACTGGCCCGAGAGGGTCACCTTGTTGACAACCAATAGCAGATTCCAAAACGTTGTCTTTATAAATTAATTTTGATGGATGTCTATAGCATTGCCAAAGGAATTTAAAAATTTTGGGAGTTTCTAATTTAGCCTGTGTCAACAAGGTGTCCCTGTTCACTGGAAAATAATTGAAATAAAGTCAAAATAGTCAAAATCATTTATTTATTCCACAAAGTGACACACACGATAACTGGCAGGTGTGATACTATATGACGTTATATACTACATATATATGTTACCAAAATGGGATATACATGGACGGAAACAGTTAACATTTACGAACAATATTTTCATCCTGAGTTCCAGAAGTGCAAGCCATGTTCTCTCTTGAAGCTTTATTATCGTTTCTAAAAATAAGGTTTCGTTATTTCGGACATTTCTGAAAATTACAACACAAATCTGTTAATGATATACATATATCTACGAGCACTTAACCCTATAGAGAAGTAATACATGCGAATTTAAAAGAAAACTATTCTGTCAACTAGCCGAGGTGCGGGGGGAGGTGTGATCGCTCCAAACTACTCCGAAGTATTCCGATGAGGTTCCGAACACGATCGCTAGGGCTTGCGTTATAATGACTTTATGCTTTCTATCGATATCGATAAAGTTTTTTCGTTTTTCAATAGGTACTTGCTTTCAATACCGTAAAATCATACAACTATAGTCCGCAGGTAACTTTACATAAAGAAACTATGGACCAAAATCAAGTGTCAAAATAAAAAGTTCATTAATAGTAGATTTTACAACAAGTGCACAAAACGAATCATTTTTATCCGAAACCCTTAGCAGCCCGAGCCGAAGGCGAGGGCTGATAGTAATGTCGAGGATAAAATTGTTTTGTGGACGAGTTATAAACTCTGCTTTTCACTTCGATTGCGAGGAAATAAAACAGTAGTATAACATTTCTTGTAATAATAATTTTCTTAAATTAATTAAAAACCTACCATACTTGAATTTAAAATTTAATTTATTTTATGTCTTAAAAACACATAAGGAAAATAAATTAAAGTAAATATAATAAAATAACAAATTCTATCAATGAACTTCTTAGTGTGTTAGGCTGTATGGCTCATTTTCTTTGCCTTAATATACATTAATACATTTATGATATACATACATTTATGAGATACATTTATGAGTAGATACGTAATGCACTTGTGCACAAAATTTGATTTTGTGCAGCCTATATCCTGCACAAAATAAGCACTTTCAGAGCATGAGAAGCGAAAATGATATTATTGATAGATCATTAACAGTTAATAAAAACGTCAATTCATGTTTCCGTTTGGTCATTCCATTTAGGATTATTTTCCCATGAACTATTATTTGTACACCAGAACCATAGTTCTATGGTTTAATGGTATCAATAAGCTTTTGATTGTGACTTTAATATTCTTGTGCAACTGAGAAATGCAATCTATACAAATAAATAAAATTGGAGTGTATGTTTGTAATAATAAAATAACCGCTTTTTAATAAATGCATTTGGATGTATACACGGTACATATACCGAAATGACATTTTTTACAATTTTTGTCTGTCTGTCTGTTTGTTCTCAATAATCTCTGGAACAGCTGGACTGATTTTGACGGGACTTTCATTGGCAGATAGCTTATGTGCTAAGGAGTAACTTAGGCTATAAATTAATCGGGTAAGCGAAGTAGTTCCCTCAGAACGCGGGTGAAACCGCGGGAAACAGCTAGTTTTAAATAATCTAATTAAATTTATTTATTTTACAAAGTGATATTATTGATTTTTAAAATGAATTAATTTCGTATTAACTTCCGGTAGCTGAGTTTCTTTAAGTGAGTTTGAAGCAACTTCTGATGCATTTTCTTGAAGTAAAATTGAAGCTGCTTCGTATGGTGTATCCATCTGAAAGGTAGAAAATACGATAAATTCTAATCTTAAGAGTTTATGTCGGTAACGTAAATTCCACCAAACTATATCTGTATGTATCACCAAAAATAATTTTAATGGAACTACACTGTTAAAAATAGAATTTTCCTCATCATAATAAATTGATTCTTAATATTAAATGTGTATTCGTTTGAACATCTTTCATGTTAAAACTTAAACCAGACTACTGTGATAATGATAGTTACAAAATAATATTAGGCAGTTACATAATATGCATATTGTTACTAACCATTCGAGGCAAAAACAGCGTAAGTACTGCACTACTCATTAGTCGCCGCTTGTTTTTCATCAAAAAAGAATCCTCAGTGAAATGTTTTGAGTACATGACGCTTTATTTTGAAGGAACCCAATTTTCTCTTTTAGTTAGGTCTATCCATATGTTTTTTATACTACCGTCTTTTGGAAAACTGTACGAAAAAAACATTAACTTTATATAAAACAGCATTGTTATCATAGTTATCAAAAATCATAACATAACATATCATCACGCCTTTTATCCCCGAAGGGGTAGGCAGAGGTGTATTACACACTCACACTTCGCCAGATATGTTTCGGTCCCAATGTAATAGGGGGCGAGCCTATTGCCATCTACCGGGCACATTATTAAGCGAGCGATAATTAACATTTTTAATACACACATAACTTCGAAAAGTCAGAGGTGTGTGCCCGAGGTACCTGGGGATCGAACCCGAGACCATCGTCTCGGCAGTCCGTTACGTACACCACTGGGCTACCGCCGTCTATCCAAAAAACATACACGAAAAGAATAATTATTATAAACTAGCTGTCTCGGCAGACCTTTTTCTGCTTTATTTCTCTAAAACAAATAATTTTACGTCTTTTCTCTCCATAAGAACCTTCCTCAGACTTCATCAAACACAACAAAAAAAATCAGCTAAATCGGTTCAGCCGTTCAAGAGCTTTTGCGCTTAGCAACACATTTGGCGATTCATTTTTATTTATATAGATAACATTACAAAGTATTACTAATACTAGTCAATAACAAACTCTTTATTGTGTCTATATCTAAATAAGAATGCTAAAAAAACTATATGTTAATACAATAATCATTTTGTGGGAAATTATCGACAAAGCAAAATAAATGCACCGCACCGCACTAGTCATTGGCGCCACGAGGCTAATTATATCAGTGATAAGTCACTGACTTGTTGACAGAATCGGGTCGCCTTATATTACGTCTCTATAGGTTAAGTGCTCGTAGACATATATGTATATATGATAACTATAGCATATTTTAACAGTTGCAATGTTGGTATATATTGATTGATAAAAATACATACATACATACATATCGTCACGCCTGTTATTCTCGAAGGGGTAGGCAGAGGTGTATTTCTACACCCACTTTTCGCTAGATATACTTTAGTCCCACGTAATAAGGAGCGAGCTTATTGCCGTACCGTGCACATTTCCAGACTCCGTGCTGCTACTGAGAATTTCGTGACAGAAAAACCCAATAACACTGCCCGACCCAGGAATCAAACCCGGGACCTCCCGATCCCACGTGCACATTTATGCCGCGAGACCAACGAGGCAGTCGTATAGGGTTTGATGTCGAGTTTTCCGTCTCTACGCAAAGATGGTATTTGCATCGTGTTATCCCTTAGTCGCCTCCTAGGACACCCACGGGAAGATAGGGGGTGGTGACACTTGTATTCTATGCCGTCAGCCACACGGCAATTGATAAAAATAAAAGTTAATAATAATACAGTATAAGTACAAACCTCAGTATTAGACATCTGGTTAGTAAAAATAGTAGGCACAGCATAAGAATGCAAAACTTTTCTTTGAAATCCTTCTTGATAACAAGCAGACACAAAATCAAGCGAACAAAGTTTAGAAGAATTGGACTGTTGCCATTCTCCCTTTCTCATATTTCGGACCCAATTTAGTTTCAAACCTTTATTCTTTGGAAATCTACAAAAAATCACAATTAATAACTAATTATTCAAATTATAATCTTTCAGAAACTGGTTTTCTAACAGACAATTGTATTACAACACTATCCTCATATTTTTTATCGAAATATTTCTATTATATTTAAGTCATTGTGACTAATGGAATAAAAATTTGTGTCAACGGTGGTCATTATCTTTATCTTTAAATAAAAGCTTTACAAATATCATTGTGGAATTATTACGGCAGATATCTACAATTTTACTTATTATGACTTACCGGTGGTAGGATATTTTTTGACCATTTTCGGTCAATAGTCCCATTCGGCTTTTACATCCGACGGCATTACAAACTATGGTAATTTTTTAATGTTTAGAAGTGATCATATCTTCAATTGTAATATTTTGTAGCAATTTAAATTGCAGTTTATTTCGACACGACTTTCACTCCAGCTGGACGAACATCGACATGACATAAAATTTTTTTTGGCATATGTCATTCAAGGCTGTATAAAAGCTCTATGGCTATCACACTCGAACATATGCAGTTCTGTAATTAGAGAGAAAAGAGATGCATATACGATTTCTACTCTTTTTGAAATGCTCCCTCCATGTATACTTGCTCCTTGACAAAGACTTCTTACTAAACAATAACACCAAATAAGTATAATTATATAATAAATTCTTAAAACTAAATAAGTAAATATAGTACAACATCTAATAAAACAATTTGTAGTCGACTTTTGGCCGATTGCGTTTAGACCGTAGTGGCATAGGCTCATGTGTCTGCTGCATAGGTGCCTCGTCAGTATGCTCAATATTTGGAGAGTCAGATATAGCCTCCTGGAATTCCTCCTCCTCCTCCCCTAAATTCTCTGGTGAAGACATTTGAGGAACTACGATAGGCAAAACTGGCGGCGCTCGGAAGTTCTTGCAGCAACTGATGTATCTTCCTCTCTTTCGTGCGTGGCTGGATTCGACACCTCTTCTGCTGACTGTGACTCTGAAGCTTGACTGTCACTTAACTCCTCTAGGTCTATATCCACGTCATTGTAATCATCGCCTTTACACAAAATAATCTGGTTTTTATGCTTCTTTAATATAGGTGAAGTCGCCAAGTCTTTAATTAAATATACCACCTTGCCAATTTTTTTAAATACCGTCCCTTTACACCAAGTATATTTACTGTGTCCAGATTGTTTTTTATAATAAACTGTTGTACCAATAGTGAAAGGTTGATTATTATGTTTGACTGTCTTATTTTGCAAACACTGTTTATGTTTAACCGCGTTAGCGAGATCCGTGGATGAAAGCGATGGCAACTCTGGTTTTATTAGATCAAGACGCGTTCTAAGTTTTCGACCGTAAACCAGTTCAGCCGGCGAATGCCCGGTTATTGTGTGAACGGAATTTCTGTAATCAAACAAATATTTTAATAATAATAATAATAATTTCGAGCATGTGAACGAATCCCAACTGTTGAGCGAGCATGTGAACGAATCCCAACTATGGAACCAATATATATAACACGAAACGATATAGCCAGTGCAGTCCGTCCGTTACAAAACTGGAAAGCAGCAGGACCGGACGGACTGCACAATTTTTGGCTTAAATGGTTCCGTAGTTCACATGCTTGTTTAGCGTCTCAGTTCCAATCATCATTGGAATCGGGTTTGCTACCAGACTTTTTAACATCCGGCAACACTCACCTGCTCTATAAATCTGGTAGTACCACGGACCCCAAGAATTATAGGCCGATTACTTGTTTACCAACAATTTTTAAACTTCTTACATCCATTTTGAGAATAAAATTATCAAAACATATATTTGATAATTCAATTTTATCAGTTTCTCAAAATGGATGTAGGAGTGGGGCCCGTGGTACTAAAGAACTCCTTCTGATTGACATGGCCATTAGCCAACAGGTACGCCGTAATCGAAAAAATCTATCGGCATGCTGGATAGATTACAAAAAGGCTTACGACTCCGTGCCACATACCTGGCTTTTGAGGGTGCTGGAGTTGTATAAAGTAGATACAACTCTATGCACCTTCTTAAGGTCATGTATGGCGCAATGGAGGACCGTATTGCACTATCCAGGATGTCGATCGAGTTCGGATTGCGGTGTTCCAATAAAGATCGAGCGAGGTATATTCCAGGGCGACAGTCTGAGCCCTTTGTGGTTTTGCCTAGCTCTGAACCCTCTAAGTACTTTATTGGAGGCTTCAGGGCTAGGCTATCGGTTAAGGAGAGGTGGTCACGTTATATCTCACCTCCTTTTCATGGATGACCTGAAATTATTTGCCCTCAACAATCTCCAACTGAGTGCATTACTTAAGGTAACTGAAACCTTTAGTAATTCTATCAGGATGGAATTTGGTGTGGACAAATGTGCGGTCATGCATGTAAAGAAAGGCGAGATTATGGAATCTGCAGGGATACAACTCTCAGATTCCATACAACTTCGGTCCCTCTCTCTAACGGAAACTTACAAATACCTGGGTATGTCGCAGTCTTTGAATATCTCTGAGGCTGACATGAAGCAGTCGCTGCGGGCTCGTTTCTTTGGCCGCCTGAAAAAAGTACTGAATAGTCTTTTATCAGGTGGTAACAAGGTGCGGGCCTGCAACGTATGGGCCATGCCAGTCCTTATGTATTCCTTCGGCATACTCAGGTGGACTCAGACTGAACTTGACGCCCTGGACAGAAAAGTTCGTTCAATGCTGACTGCATCTCGGATGCATCATCCACGCTCGTCGGTAATGAGGCTATACATCCCGCGGAAATGTGGTGGTCGAGGATTTTTATGTCTTAAGACCCTCCATAACCGCGAGCTGTATAACCTCGGAGAATATTTTCTGCAAATGAGTGTGGATATGCATCGAGATGTGGTTGCAGTGGATACTGGACTTACCCCGCTCGCTCTGGCTAAAGAGAACTGGCACAAATCTGCAGTGCTTAGTATCGAGGACCGGAGAGAAGTATGGAAGGGCAAGGAGCTACATGGACGCTTCGATAAGGCCTTACACGGGTCTGATATAGATTTCAAGGCATCCGTTTCCTGGCTACGCTTCGGTGATCTTTTCGGAGAAACCAAAGGTTTTGTCTGTGCAATTATGGATGAAGTTGTCATGACAAATAACTACCGCAAGTATATCCTGAGGGACGGTACGGTTGGCATATGTCGGGCGTGTCACCAGCCCGGGGAATCTCTCAGGCATATTGTGTCCGGTTGTTCGAGTCTTGCCAATGGTCAGTATTTGCACAGGCATAACCAAGTGGCTAGGATTGTCCATCAGCAACTAGCCCTTAAATATAAACTCATTGGTTCTGAGGTACCGTACTACAGATATGTGCCCGACCCAGTTCTCGAAAATGGTCGTACATTGTTGTACTGGGATCGGTCTATCATTACAGACAGGACTATTGTAGCCAATAAGCCTGATATTGTAGTGATAGACCGAGCAGAGCGTCTCGCAATGATTGTTGATATCACCATACCACATGACGGTAATCTCGTGAAGGCGGAAAATGATAAAAAGATTAAATATTTAGATCTAGCTCACGAGATTGTCGACATGTGGGATGTAGATTCAGCAATCATTGTTCCGATTGTCGTTTCAGTGAATGGATTGATCGCCAAGAGCCTCGACCAACATCTAAAGAGGCTCGCACTGGGCAGCTGGATCAAGGCCTTGATTCAGAAGGCGGTTCTTCTCGGTACGGAACGCATTGTGAGAAAGTTCCTTTCTCTGAGGCCCTAACCACCGGTGGCTTGGTCCCTGTACCCGACACTGGTGGGTTTCCGTGGTCCCATTTTATATAGTTAAATTTATTGAGTTACACTAAGGTTTAATTATGTAAAATTAGATTATGTGAATACTGATTAATAAAGAGAATAATAATAATAATAATATTCTTTTATTTCAGACTTGGGTCCATAGTAATTAGACAAAATTAAAAATATTAGTAATTAAGATTAAGATTGACAGGCAGCACATTAAGTTAGTATTACTTCAGTGTATAATTAAATTACATTCAACACAATAAAATTAATTAAAATTATTATTCAAATGTCAGCATTTACACAAGTTAGTATTTTTATCCATTTTATGTCAATATTATTAAACATATTACCAGTCAGATTTAAAATAACATTATTTTTACATTGCCACAATCTCGTTCTCATGGACATAATGCGCTTTCTCATTATGGCAAGGAAGCCATCAATTCTTGCGTCGGTGAACATACCAGACGCACTGCAGCACCGTGGTAGCTTCATGATTTGTCGAAAGGCATTGTTATATTGTACTCTGACGGTATTGAGTGAACGTTTGGTATGTTCAACCCATAGACTACAAGTATAAAAGGATTGGCAGTAGGCATGAAACAGCGTTTTCTTGACCTCAGCAGTACACTTGCTAAACCTACGACTAATCATATTCGTCTTTATTACAAGGGAACGTCGCTCTCTATCAATATCTAGGTCATCTCTGATATCAGATGTAACATAATGTCCAAGATAAACAAATGTGTCAACGACATTTAGAGCAGTACCGTTCAGATATAGCACAGGAACGTGGCTTGGGCCTTTGCCACCTTTAAATACAAGTAATTTGCTTTTATTTGCGTTATATACCAAACCATGTTCACATGCATATCCTTCGCATATAGACATAAGCGTTCTCATTCCTTTTATAGTTGGTGACAAGAGAACCATGTCATCGGCATAGCTAATATTATTTAAACATAAGTCTCCTACGTGAGCACCAATACCGGTTCTCCCGAGTTCCACTATAAGGTCATTTATGTAAAAGTTAAACAATATAGATGACGTAATCCCACCCTGTCTAACTCCACATTTGAGTTTATAGGTATCAGAAGTCTTAGTGCCCCATTTTACTACGTTAGTTTGATTGTCATACCAGTATTTCAAAATGTTAATCACCTCAGGAGGTACGTCAGTTTTCATTATCTTTGTCCAAAGTTTTCCATAATCTACGCGGTCGAAGGCCTTGCTAAGGTCAAGAAAACAGGCATATAATGAAGTTTTACGTCTACGTTTTAAAAGTTTGTTATTTACATCTCGCGCCCCATTACCGCTAATCAAGCTTGATTTAATGCCTTTTTCCACTATCTTTACAAAACTTTCGGCCTGTCCGTTGCTGGCCGCTTGGTATGTCAGTGACGTCACGTGACAAATTCCGTTCTGCCTACAAAAAGCCTTAAACTCGGGCGATGTAAACGATGTACCATTGTCACTGACTAGCGTATGTGGAATACCAAATCTTGACATAAACTCGTACAACCTATCAATGGTTGCTGTGGCAGAAGTACTGGTCTTCATGTCAAAAACTTCAACCCACTTAGTATAAGCATCTACTATTACTAAAAAGGTGTGTCCGTTTATAGGTCCCAGAAAATCGATATGAACCCTATAAAATGGCGTGGGTGGTTATTCCCAGTGAGCAATCGGTGCCCGCGGTGGTGATGGTCTTAGTTGTATGCACACATCACACGAACCTATCAAACGCTCTAGAGCCGAATCTATTCCCGGAAACCAAACCCGAGATCGCGCTTCTGCTTTCGTCTTCACGATCCCTAAATGGGACTGATGTAATTCCATTAGTATTTTACTTTGTAATTTTTCAGGAATTACAACCTTGTGTCCTCTCATAATACACCCGTTTTCATAAGACAGTTGCATCCTACACGAATGATACGGTTTCAAACGATCATCTGACATTTTCTTGGGCCATCCATTCAAAACAAAATTTCGCACCTTACACAAGGTCTTGTCTGCATCCGTCGCCTCACGTAACACTTTTAACGTTACAGGTAAATTACCTTCGACTACAAAATTAATATATGACGCCCGGTCGAGATACGGCATCGACGTATCTGTGCAACGCGCGGTCTCTTCGGGCAAACAGGTGCGAGATAAGAAATCCGCGCTGTTGTTAGCGCTACGTACATAATCTATTTTATAATTATATCCGCTTAAAAATAATGCATACCTCTGTAATCTGTTTGCTGAGACCTCTGGGACCCCTCGATGGGGTCCGAAAATTTACAACAATGGCTTATGATCGGTACGGAGAATAAACGGAGCTGTCCTGCCGTATAAATATTGATGATAACGCCTCACACCAAAAATAATTGAAGTCGCTTCTTTCTGTATCTGCGAATAACGTTTTTCAGCAGCGTTAAGAGTCCGCGAGGCAAAAGAAATCGGTCTCTCCGACCCATCGGGTTCTATCTGTGATAATATTGCAGAAAGTCCGAACGGTGACGCATCCACCGTCAGAATTATGGTTGCGTCTGGGTTAAAATGAGCCAACACTTGATCCGACGCTAAGCACTTTTTAATGGTGGTAAACGCTTTATTGTGATCATGTGTCCAGCACCACCTGCTACCCTTTTTTAATAACTCATACAAAGGGTTTAGAATCGAAGACGCATTAGGCACAAAGTTTCTATAATAATTCACTAACCCTAAAAATGACTGTAATTGACTTACATTAGTCGGCACCGGTGCTTCTACCATAGCTTTTATTTTCTGTGGTGATTTATGTAACCCATCTTTATTTATTACGTAACCAAGGTAGTTTACCTCATCTTTAAAAAATGCACACTTTTCTTTTTGCAATGTGAGTCCCGCGTCTTGTAACCTATCTAACCCTTGATGTAATCTATCCAGATGTTCCGATCTAGATTTCCCCGTAACTAAAATATCATCAAGCATACAGAGTGTGCCGGGCACGCCAGCGAGCACGCCTTCCATCGCGCGCTGAAACACGGCCGGCGCGCTTGCGATACCAAAACAAAGACGCGTGTGCTTGAAAAGTCCCCTGTGCGTATTTATGCAAGTTATTTCTTGTGACTCGTCATCTAACATCAATTGATTGTAAGCATTTGACAGGTCTAATTTAGTAAACTGTTGCCCCCCATATAACTTCGCAAACAGTTCAGTGACTGTAGGCAAGGGATACTGGTCGATAATTAACTGTTTGTTTACACCGGTAGAATAGTCGGCGCACAAACGTATAGATCCATTTTGCTTTAACACTGGCACGATTGGTGACGCAAAGCGCGCATGATCCACCGGTTTCAAAACACCTAACTCAACTAAGCGATCTATCTCTTTATCTATTTTATCTTTCAGAGCGAAAGCTATTGGTCGAGCCCTAACAAAAACGGTCTTCGCATCTTCCTTTAATTGTAATTTAACTTTAAACTTCTTAAATAACCCTAATTTATCTGAAAAGACCGAAGGATAACGTTTTTGTAACGTAGTAAACATATCATCCCCATCTAATTGCGTACAATATCTTATGGGTAACAATTCTAATTTAAACTTAGAAATAAAATCGCGGCCCAGAATCGGCGGTCCGCCATCTTGCACAACATACACACAGAGTAAATGTGTTGAGTTTGCATAACTAACTAATAGCTGTGCTACTCCCACACACACAATTTTATCCCCTGTATAAGAAAACAACTGTTTCTTAGTCGGTGACAATGGTACATTGCTAAAATATTTGTTGTACGTTTTTTTGGATATAGCTGTGACGGCCGAACCACTACGAGTATCTACTTCGAATTTAAGTTCAACCCCCGCGACTGGTACCGTTTCTGTCATCGGTTGCCCATTAACCGAACGAATATTAAAAAACTTTTATACAAGATTTTAAATAATGTGATTGACTGCACACAACTTGTTTCGAGAATTAACTTTAATATACCCCACAAATATCCCCGGAAACCCATTAAGTTATTTTATCCTCCCCGTAGAAAAATAGTTCTAGGCATAAATTCCCCAGTTCCCAGACTGTGTAGGCTCTTTAATAAATTTGACAATAAGCTAGACATTTTTGGTGCTTCCCTTAATAAGTACAGGAACCAAGTTAAGAGGATCAGCATGGCATAATATCGTGTGTTATTGTTGTATTGTAAGTACTGTTTTTGTAAAGTGGATCTTGTTAAAAACTTATTATCTTATAGGATTAGATAACTTGTCATCCGATTGTATTTTTTTTATGAATGCTGTGTTTGCCGATTGATATTGTACACAATTGATATCTAATTTCTGCACTTGTAATCTTGTATGTATATGTGTAACAATTGTAGGCAAATCAATAAATAAATAAATAAATAAAAAAACTCACCATCGTCATCGCTCTCATCCGCAGGTCGCGAGTTAACATAATTTAGTTTTTTACGAGTACACATCCTGCTCAAATGGCCTGTAGCATTACACTTCCTACATTTCGATTTGGTGAACCGACACTGTGATGTTTGATGACTATAATAACCGCACACTAGACACTGGGCTTTCGCTTCCGAAGGCGTAGCCTCTTGAGTCGGCGGCATCCCCGTAGCTGTGGCCCGCGTAATCTTAAACACCTGATCACGCGGCGCGGCGTGCACGCCGGCGCTCGCAGCTTCCCGTGCGATCCGCGCGTTTTCTGCTAACTCCATCGCCTTGCTTAGGGTAAGACCTACAAAATCTTTGGTGAAGAGCTTCTCCCTGTTGGGTCCAGGCAACATGCCCATGACAAATCTGTCCCGCAGAGCTTCCTCCACGTTGGAGAAATCGCAGTGTGCTGTCAGACCGCGCAATCTCGCGGCCCATTGAGCATATGTCTCCCCCTCGTGTTGCATAGCCGCGTAAAACCTGTACCGTTCCCCGAACCCACACCGCTTTGGTGTGAAATGTTCGTCCAAAAGGCGAAGAACGTCATCATACGGTACGTCTTGCAGCTGCTTTGGCAATGCGAGATCCGCCGCCAGCTTATGCGTGCCATCCGCGAGTACGCTCAGCAAGATTGCTCGTCGCTTTGTGCCCGTAGGATTGCTCGTCCCGGTGATATCATTAGCCAGGAACCATTGCTTAATCCCGCACTTATATGTCTCCCACGACTGTATATTGTGGTCAAATGCCGATAAAAGGCCAAAAACTGAGCCGGTAGCCATATTGTTTTTTCCTTAGTTACCGATTTCCTCGTCGCCAATTATTAATATGAGAGACAACCAAGTGACTGCTTGCTAGTAACGAACTGATATTTATTTTGAATCGAACATAAAACATAGTGCGCATGTCTGACATTGTGTCATACTTGACACTTTGATACCGTGAATAACATTCTTGCACAAGTATTAGATTGGTTTTCGACAAATAATTTAGTACTCAACTCAAGCAAAACCAAATGTGTTAAATTCTCTTTGCCTAATGTCAAAAGTGTTCCTACTAATATAATTTTAAATAAGGAAACAATTCAACTAGTCGAATCAACCGTATTCTTAGGTGTACCTTTAGATTGTAAGCTTCAGTGGGGCGCCCAAATATCCTGTCTCGCAGTAAAACTTAGTTCTGCAGCGTTTGCAGTTAGAAAAGTTAGGGAATTCACAGATATAAATACTGCTAGACTAGTTTACTTTAGATATTTTCACAGCGTAATGCCTTACGGAATAATGTTATGGGGTACAGCTGCTGATATACAGACTATTTTTGTCATTCAAAAGAGGGCCATACGTGCAATTTATAAGTTAGGTGCTAGAGATTCTTTACGTGATAAATTTAAAGAAGTAGATATATTGACAGTTGCATCGCAATATATGTATGCTAACTTAATGTACATTAAGAAAAACTTAATTCTATACCGCAAAAATAGTGATTTGCACAAAGTGAACACAAGGAATAAGCATAAACTGGTGGGAACTAACTACCGTCTACATAAAGTTCAGAACTCATTTGCGGGGATTGGTATACGATTTTTCAACAAATTGCCTCTTGAAATAATGAATTTACCCATGCACAAATACAAACGGCCAATTAGGAACTTTCTTTTACAAAGGGGTTATTACAATATTAAGGAATTTTTAAATGATAAGACACCGTGGGGATAGGCTTAGGATGTGGGCTTAGGCTTGTTTAACTCACGATTATTTTATTTACATGTTAAGTGGAGGTGCCTCGTTAACACATGTTTTTTGCAGGATTTTGATATTTTATGATTTGTTGAATGTAGTTTAACATTATTTATCCCTGATCATATCATTGTTCATTTGTCACCTTCACAAAATTCTTTCTATATTTGCATTCCTTCTCGCGTTCCACTAACTTATGTTAATAATAACGATCTGGGAAATGGAGGTAATTGGCGGTCATGGTCAGTATACCAATAGATTGTTTCTTACTGCTGGTTCGTATACCGTTGTCGTCATGCTCACTAAAATGTCATTTCTTGTGGTGGCGTCGTGTGTCGGGTTATCCCTGTCCCTCTAATATGGCGAGAGGGATGATGCCTGGCACATGCGTCATACTCGTGAATGGGTGCTACTTGCGATGACTGGTCGATGACGGTCTTGCGGGCTGGTATTAGATTTTAAAATTTAACTGCATCATTTCCATCATGGTTCTGATCACTTTCGCGGATTGCCTGCATTATTCGGTATATATAATGTAAGTGGATGCTCCTGTTTCACCATGTCTATTCTGAGGAGGCTAACCAAAAGTATTATGCTTGAGTATTATTATGTACAGTAAATATATACAAGTGATATAGAAGGTGTAACAGTTGCAGCACCTTACAAAATGTAAATTGTGTATTATGACAAAACCTGGCGATGAAAAAGAGTGACCGTGAGTTTTATTGCCCGTTCTTTCTCATGGTTCTACCTATTGCTTTGCGAACGTGGCAGTAAATGTAAATGTAGAGTCTATAAGTAATTAATTTATAAATTTATTATTTTGACGTTCATAAGCGTCACATTGTGACCCAAATGAATAAAGGATTTTGAATTTGAATTTATAAAATTGAAATTCTGTCACTCGCTGTGTTATTTTGTCACAAAACAATTACGTCTTCATTCAAGAGAAAATATTAATTTTCTTTTGATTAGCGTTTGATTTTATATTTTAAAAAAGAGCAATTTATTATTATTGTAAATGTTTTATATATTTCAGTGGTTGTTATTTTTTGCTTTTTTAAATAACCTTACATAGTAAGGTTAACAATGTCTGGGTAATATTGAATTTATGTCAGGGATGTTGACACTAATCATACATTCACGTAAATTTATAATTAAACTCTAGGAAGCCCGCAGCTAAGCCCGCCCTTTTTATATACTCATGCCTGTATCGCCGGAGGGGGTAGGTAGAGGTGAAATATTACACCCACATTTCGTTATGAATTTATAATAAGCCCGCACTATTTCATAATTTATCCGTTTCTAACCAAACCTGTGTTCAGTAAAGTAGTGTACCCCTACGGTCGCCAAGGAATATACGAGTACATGCCAAATGTCACCCACTTGTGACCAATAGTTTTGGCTATGAGTACTTAGTCAGTCAGTCAGTCATTAACGCAAGGATTTTATATATAGGAACAGATGATACACTTTAAAATCTAATAGACAAAAATTAAATGTTTATATTGAACGCAACTTAAAATAAATTTAATTTAAAGTTTACAAGAAATTGTTATCTTATTAATACTAACTATACTTATTTTGGTACCTCCTCAAGCCTCAAATTTTAGCCTTGGACTTTGTTTCACACATAGCGAGTGCGTATAAATGAAGTTTAATTTTAAAATTCACTTAAATTAAATATTTTTCATGGAATGTATGCTGTATGTAAATGTCTTTCCTGAAACCGGTGCTGAAGATTTTTCCAACAAGCAGAAAAATTTAAAGTCAGACGTATTTAGAACCTTACAGTTTACAAACTGTCACGCACAAACAAGTGTATTCTTCATTTTCAATTTTCAAAATATTATTTTACATTTATATTAGACAAGGTTGAGAGATATTTCAACTCGTTAAAGGATTATAGTCTTATAACCTTTGATAGATAAGCCAACATACAGTCGGTACCGACGTAACTGTGGCCTTTGTGTAAGGATGTACAAACATTGAATTAAATATCTTGGTGGATTGTCTATGAATCATAATGGCGCTCATTAGTCGGACGGTGATGTGGCTAGTAGCACAGTAATGTTGGATCCGTATGAGGAGGTTACTCTTAACAGTATATACAGCCTACTAGTATCTGCTCTACGATTGAACGGATTTAAGGAGGATTTATGCATTTTTATTAACCTGTTACAGGATTTTTATCTCATTCTTTGTTTTAATAACAATTATAAAATTTGGCTGCGCTAAAAGTAAATTAGAATCGGTATCCAAATTTTCGCAAAATAAGCAAATTACTTTTAGTTTTATTAAGCTGCTCTTCGGTTTATTTGTGTCACAATAATCTCATATGCACATGCATAGACACTTTTGATGGTAAATGAATTTACAAAAATTAATTTGCCATCAAAAGCGTCTAGTTCATCCCTCAGTTTCGATCTTCTTCGTTGCTGTCAACTGACTTGACATGGCCATATACATACAACAATGTAATCGGAATATCATCATCATCAGCGTGCCGTAGTTCACTGCTGGATATAGATCGTTCCAATTGCATGCCACAATATAATTAGGTAATAATTAACCAGCGAGTCCCGCAGACGTCATCCTGCCTGTCCTGCAAAACTTTAGAATGTTTAAAAACTATAGTAAAAACGACAGCAGTGCCACTTACACTTACCGACCAATTGTATTTTCAAATCATCCAGGAACTCATTAAAGTATATAAACAAGATGGTATATAAATTGGACTAGCCATTTATAAGGAGTTTTGGAGACAAACACACGTACAGAAAATTATATATTAAATAAATATTTAATATTTAAAACAACGTTGTCATAAAAATCCGCCAACAATTTTACCAACCCTACCAACCTTCCAACGTACATGGCTGAAAGGCTAGTAATTCTAGAGCGTAGTCACGTAACTATGGTACCTACAAGTCACTCATTAGCTAAAACAGTACCTCAGAGCCATTAATCCCACGTAAAATTTGTTATAAAGTAATCTTACTTTAATAAAGGATACTTCCAGTTACATGGAAAACTTGATTTATGTTTTGCAAAGATTATTTGAATCGGAGCGTCATCTTTGCTTTAAGGACTTTTGGTTTAAGAATTTTGGTCAAACTGGGTTCGGCAGTGTTGGAAATATCTTATAAAAATTGCACAAATCCATTTTGCTTTGTGTCTCAAGTAATATAGTTGACCAGATTATAGAACCTATTTTGGGAGCCTCAAGTAATATAGTTGACCAGATTATAGAACCTATTTTGGGAGCAATACTTTGAACCACTTGCAAATGTTTATTTTTATGTAAAGGTTGTTTAAGAGTTGGCAGCGTGTAAAGAGCTGCAAATTTATACATACATATATACATACATACATAGCGTCACGCCTTTTATCCCCGAAGGGGTAGGCAGAGGTGTATTTCTACGCCCACTTTTCGCCAGATATACTTTAGTCCCACGTAATAAGGGGCGGGCCTATCGACGTACCGGGCACATTTTCAGACTCCGTGCTGCTACTGAGAGTTTCGTGACAGAAAAACCCAATAACACTGCCCGACCCAGGAATCGAACCCGGGACCTCCCGATCCCCCGCGCACATTTATGCCGCGAGACCAACGAGGCAGTCGTATAGGGTTTGATGTCGAGTTTTCCGTCTCTACGCAAAGATGGTATTTGCATCGTGTTATCCCTTAGTCGCCTCTTACGATACCCACGGGAAGATAGGGGTTGGTGACACTTGTATTCTATGCCGTCAACCACACGGCAAATTTATATACATTTTAAAATACATAGTTATTCTAAAATCTCAAACAGGAATTCAATATATTTTTTATGACAACTCCCATACTAGGAACAAATCCTGTGTCGCGGGGGACTTTACAAACATACAACAACAACAAACAACGGACACAATGAACACCCAGACTCAAAACAACAATTTGTGGATATCACCAAAAGTGTTGTCTCGTGTGGGAATCGAACCCACGACACTCGGCGCAGGCCGCTTAAACCACTACGCCAACCGTGCAGTCAATTTTACTAAATACCTTTTTTTTAAATTTCTCCCTTCCTGCCTGATCCCGTACGAAATTCAGGAAATCCCTTCTTACTGCACCGCTACGGTCTTTAAGGAACATACGTGCCGAATTTCAGCTTCTTGTAACAGATAGTTTTGGCTGTGCGTTGTCTGACAGTTAGTAACGCAAGAATATTGTATATACAGATAGATAATAATATAAACTCTGGAAAGTAGAGTTAACTAAATATCTAAAATGATGTTTACGCGTGAATTTGCAAACGTAGCGCAAAATGCTAATGCTGTGCAAACACAAAACCTTGTTCACGTTTGCTTACGTTTTGGAATAATTAATTGTTACGATCTTTATTTACTGACAAAATGGCGGATTTAGAATTAAAATATGATTGCGTTGCATAGAAGATATTAAATGTAAATAAATGGTGGCAGAGGAAATTATGGTGAAATTGAGTTTTGGCGTACTCTTATGGTGGGTATTTAGGGTGAATGATAAATAGATTGGGGTTAAAGAGCATGATTTCCGATTCTACTTTATTGGTCTGTTAGCATCATTATTTTGGTGGCTTTGGTTAAGATCAATAAGATCTTGCTTTTGATATCCGAGTTGAAAACAGATACCTATTAGTACTATCTATATACTAGTACTTCATGGACAGTTGTTTGCAAGATTTAAAACATAGTGACTGCGGATTAAGGATGAATGGTTTACTCGTCAAATGCCTCCTTTATGCTGATGTTATACTTGCATCTTCAACGGAGGAGTTGCAGGAGATGGTAACAATCATGCATCGTGCGTTAGAAAGGAAAGGAATGAAAGTGAATGTAAGTAAAACGAAAGTTATGGTTTTTGAAAAGGAGGAATGCGTTACGGCTTGTAATGTTTTGATATATGGACAGCGAGTGGAACAAGTGAATGAGTTTGTTTACTTAGGTACGTTGTTTACAAGAGATGGTAAGGATGAAGCAGATATTGAAAGGAGAGTTAATGCAGGTAATTGTGTGAATGGAGCTCTGAAGGCGTTTATGAACAGTCAAAACGTGTCCAAAAAGGCACGTTTGGCTGTACATAAAGGTGTGTTAGTGCCTACCCTTATGTATGGTAGTGAAAGTTGGGTATGGCAGAAGAGATTTGAAAGTAGAATAAATGCTGTAGAAATGAGAGCACTGAAAAGTATGTGTGGTGTGTCTTTGACCGACAGAGTAAAGAATTGTGTGATACGAGAGTGGTGTGGGGTAAAAGAAGATGTAGTGACAAGCATTGAGAAAGGCATGTTAAGATGGTTTGGGCACATGGAGAGGATGGATGACGATAGACTGACAAAGAAGATATATCAGGCTAGTGTGAATGGGACAGGACAAAGGGGAAGACCTAGGAGAACGTTCTCTGACCAGATTGGAGACATCCTGAAAAAAGGACAAGTCAGAAGTACCCTTAACAGAAGAGCATGCATGAGAAACTTGATGGGAGTGAGTGAAGCAAGTGAGGTATGTCAGGATCGTTGCAAATGGCGTTCCGTAGTCTCTGCCTACCCCTCCGGGAAACAGGCGTGAGTCTATGTATGTATGTATGTATGTATTAGTACTATAGCGGCCAAAGTCCTCATAAATTTACTTCGCTTTAAATTATAATAAATTAATAATTTTTACCTAGACACAAAACAATAAATCAAGCTAGTAAATCATTTACCTAGGTCAGCATCAAACCCACGTCCAGCGGTTTATCAGTCAGTCATCAAACAGACCAACATGCCAGTCAAACACCAGATAATTGTCTCACGGAAGACAACAATAAGTTCTCCTTTGCTTTATCACCTAAATATTACAAATTAAGCATTTATATACATTATACAAATTAAGCATTTTGTATACACCTACATTATTTGATAACGACTGCAACCATAGCGTAGTGGAAACACCAACTGATCTATCCAGAGGATATCATATTGAAACACATGGCAAGCACAATTTTTACTTTCTGAATTTAATTATAATTATGCGGTTTTAGCCAGGGTAGTATACAGGGTGGCGCTACCATAGGGGCACTTTTTGAACAGAGGCATAGCGTACAACATTCTGAAGCCTTGTACCAAAAATCAATTAAATCGGTGCAGTAGTTTAGCCACAATATCGATTTTAAGTTCCGCAATTTTTGCACAAGCTTTGAATTCCACACAGCTGATACAAAACGGTCAACGACCCTACATTGCGCGCCGCGACTCACTACGATGCGGGCGCCGACTCGACGCCGCGCGAGGATTCCCGCATATCTTCGAGGACGCGCGAATGTTTTTTGTCAGGTTCAAGCATTTATGCACTTTATTGTAAAAAAAACATAGTTTATTTTCAAGTGCGTTAGTAAAATCCTCTCCGCTGCGCTCCGTTTTATCTGCGCTGAGCCTAACTTCGGATGACGTCGAGGCGTCGCGTCGGAGCGAGTCGGGGCGTGCAATGTAGGGTCGTTGACTGTTTTGTATCAGCTGTGTGGAATTCAAAGCATGTGCAAAAATTGCGGAACTTAAAATCGATATTGTGGCTAAACTACTGCAGCGATTTAATTGATTTTTGGTACAAGGCTTCAGAATGTTGTACGCTATGCCTCTGTTTAAAAAGTGCCCCTATGGTAGCGCCACCCTGTATAAGGGTTTTACCAAGTATACCACCCTGGTATACTTCTTTGCTAAATAAAAAATATCCCTATAGCATTATATTAATCAAAATTTTAAGAGTATCCATCAACTACTCTTAGAATTAGGTATATTAATCAGCTGAATATGCATTTGGTATTAGATATTTTTTTAAATCGCATACAGAGACATTTTAAAATTTAGTTAGAAATTCTCCATATCCGCATGAAATTTCTGAAATGTCCACCAACATTTTTTGTAACTAAAAACCGGCACAAAGCTAAAATAAAAATAAATAATTTGTATACAAAATCCATGCAATGCCAATCACTGCGCGGTCGATACCTTAACTTTCATTTAGCCGGGGCTAATTGGGTCATCACAAAAAACTGCTTCCCGCTGTACCGAACTTAATAATACAAAGCTACGGAAACTATACGGACTATACGGACTACGGACTAAATAATTAATTCCATTTTCTGCTTATAACAAGTTGAATATTTTATTACAAAGGATGCAAGTGTATTTATTTGAAAATATTTTATTATATTAATTAAGAAGTGAAGTGTAGCCAAAGAGAATTTAAGTCGTGAATTTTATATTAGAAGATCACGATGGTAATAGTTACATAAACTAATTTAATAAATGGCTTAATTTATGCTTCAATATTGCAGTCAAGCTTAAAAGTGTATAATCCAATATGACAATTGGGGCAAGTGGGGTAGGTTTGTGACACTCTCCACTAAAAGCGTTCAGGTTCTACTCACTAAGGCTACCGAAGTTTTGACTTACCTTAGTAGCGGGCTTTACCAATCTAATTATCACGCACACATTGTGGCATACATATTACTACTGTTCTAGATAATATCATCATCATCATATCAGCCGAAAGACAAGACAGACCTGGGGGAGGCCTATGTCCACTGCTGGACATAGGCCTCCCCCAAGGCTCTCCACATAGACCGATCCTGAGACACCTACATCCATCCGCTGCCCGCGACCACATCAAGATCGTCGATCCACCTTGTGGGAGGCCTACCTCTGCTACGACGTCCTGTGCGTGGCCGCCACTCCAGAATATTTCTGCTCCAACGGCCATCGGTTCTTCTGGCTATGTGCCCTGACCACTGGCACTTAAGCCTGACTATTCGGAGACCTATCTCAGTGACTTTGGTCCGCATGCGGATCTCCTTATTTCTGATTCGATCTCGCAGGGAAACTCCGAGCATAGCTCACTCCATCGCCCTCTGAGTGACGCTGAGCTTCTAGATAAGGTCCATAGTTAGCGACCACGTCTCAGCTCCGTAGATTATTACTGGCAACACTGGTCAAAGACTTCCGTCTTGAGACACTGCGGGATATCGGACGTGAAGATATGTCGTAACTTCCCGAACGCCGCCCAACCGAGTTGGATTCGACGAATGAGCTCTTTCTCGAAGTTGGACCTACCCAATTGGATCATTTGACCCAGGTAAACGTATTTGTCGACAACTTCGAGTGTAGAGTTCTCAACCTGAATAGACCTGCTCCTATTCAGGTTGAGAACTCTACACTCGAAGTACAACATGGACGTTAGACATGATCTTCGTCTTGTCCATGTTCATCTTAAGACCTACTTGTTGGGAGACTCTACAGAGGCCACCGAGCATTGCTGCTGAGGTCTTCCATGGTCTCAGCCATGACAACGATATCGTCTGCAAATCGAAGGTAAGTGATGTACTCGCCATTGATGTTGATGCCGAGTACTTCCCAGTCTCTGGACTGGGAAGTACTACTAGCTTGATTAGGTATTCCAGCGCAGCGGTGAAAAGTTTCGGAGATATGACATCTCCCTGCCTCACCCCTCGCTGGAGTCGAATGGGTTTCTAGCTCTGGTCCTGATGGTGGACTGACATGGTGGCGTTTTCGTATAAACACTACAGCACTTCGGTAGTCAATCTGGCACCGTTGGAAAGATTGTAGCACCGCCCAGGTTTCAATCAAATCAAAGGCTTTCTCATAGTCCACAAACGCCAAGCATAGAGGCTGGCTATACTCCTCAGACTTCTGTATAACCTACCGCATCGTATGTATGTATGTGGTCTATGGTACTATAGCCTTTACGAAACCCAGCTTGTTCAGGAGGCTGAAAGTCATCTAGCTTGCGCGCGAGACGATTCGTGATGACCCTTGAAAACAACTTATAGACTTGACTCAGAAGTCTGGGTCTGTAGTTCTTCACAAAGGTTTTGTCGCCCTTCTTGAAGAACAGCACCACCACACTTATGTATATATATATATATATATATATATATATATATATATGTATATATATATATTATGCAATTCAGTAATTTATTATGACGTCACGGACGTTGATATCAGCTGTTTGCTTACGGTGATTGTCAGTAAAAAAAAATATAAACACAGTGCTTTCGGGAGTTATTTATTCGTAAACTTACAGTCTAGCGTACAATAAACAATTAGTAGTGTTATACAGTGATAGAATAAACCGTAAATCAAATAAACTTATATCTTATATATTTATAACATTGAGTGACAGTGAATCTACCCTAGTATATATAGAAAAAACACTAACTTAAGTTACAAACAATCTTAACTAAATATACTGTGGCTGGTAAATAGTGTGGTGGTCAGTGGTTGTAATTGACAACTTGCGAACTTTGTCATATCAGTATACAGCCTTCTTTACAGCCTTAAAAGTTTTTTTGAGAACAGTGACATCTGTGAGTTATTACAGGAACTATTAAGACACTAATTTCTATATCGTTATCTGGCCGCTGCGTCGAACTGTAAACAGTGTTAACAAAACAAACAAATTAGGTTTTACTGGCTTAGCGCTTTGCCGAGACTTTAGCGCAATCAACGACGATGGTTAAGTGCGGGGCTTGCGGCAAAGTAATATCTGCTAAGACCCTGAATGACTGTATGCGATGCACTAAGTGCCCTTCCGTATTTCATCGCGCATGTGTCCCAGCACCGGACTCCGCAGTTGGCAGCTGGACATGTACTGGTAGCAGTTCGCCCATCGTTTCTACATTGTCTAGAGAGGACAACTTTGCCACACCTATAAAAATGGCAAACACCCAAGTTGAACTCTCTTCTCACGCACAGCACGGCGGAGACTTGGTACATGAGCTTAGGGCGCTCAGAGAGGAGATGTCTGCCATAAGAACCGAAGTCCGTCAGTACCGAGACGAAATAGCAGCATTTAAGAGCACGATAAGCAGATGCTTAAATCAGGTCGCTACTGTGGAGTCGAGAGTCACGGCTATAGAACAGGCGTTAGAGCAAAAGACCTCAACTAACAACCATCTTGAGGAGACTGTTTCCGAGCTGCGACGAGAACTGAACGACAGGGACCAACAATTGTTGCTCAATGATGTCCTTGTGGCGAGGCTACCTGAGCAAAAGGGCGAGAGTGCTGTTCACGTTGTTAAGCTGATGGCAACAAAGCTGGGCGTCGATATTCAGGATCATGACATCGTGCACGTCGAGCGCATTGGATCTGCGCTCCGAAATAACATTGAGTCAGCTGGCCTCTCTGCCGACCCTTCTGCACACCAGCCGCGAGTGCTTGTTGTACGATTAACGCGGCGCGCAACTCGTGACGCCTTGCTAAGTGCGGCTCGCGTGCGCCGAGTACTCACAACGACAGATCTCGCTGTGGCGGGCTCGCAACGTCGCATCTATATAAACGAACGCTTGACTCGCGCCAATCATCAGCTGTTTCGTAGGGCTCGTGAGGCTGGTCGCGCTCGGCAATGGAGATATGTCTGGTCGCGGGATGGAAAAGTGTTCGCTAAGAGGGAAGACGGGGCGCCTACGTATCGTATATTCACTGATAAAGATATAAACAATTTTTTTGGCTAATTACAAGTTCGATTATATTCTATCTATGGGGCTTACTTAATTTGTTATTATTATTATTATTTAAAGTGTTATCTAACAATGTTTCTGCAACTATTACTTTCTCTTTTCACCAAAATTACAATCATACAATTATTATGCATAAAAACATTTCCTGTTATAGTTACTTAATTTATACTGTATCATTAAGCAAAACTATTAATATTCTATATATAACATATTTATATATTACGACTTATTATACATTTATTTACTCCGTACACTTAATATTTTTAACACAAAGTTACATTACAAACAGATTACTAAGTGCTATGTACATTTATGCGATGTGTTGGTTCCTAAATACCATAAGTTTTGCAATTGACGATGCTAGCGACGGACAGTTGTTTATGCTATACAGTAACATATCTTTTTATTTTAATGTTACATATACTGCGATGCAAAGAGATACCGAGTTATAATGGCAGCTACTAATAAATACTTTACAGTTGGACTGCTGAACGCGGGCTCCCTAGGTACGAACCACGAGGACTTCGTCGCAATGGTTGAACGTGACCCTGTCGACATTTTAGCCATAAATGAGACATGGCTCAGACGAGGAGAAGAGGCACGTGGGCCTATATTGCCAGGCTATCGCTTCCGTCATACTCCGCGGCCAGCGACTGTTCGCGGCGGTCGCGGCGGTGGCGTAGGATTTTATATAAAACACGGCATAAGCGCGCGTACGTTGACGGGTACTGGCGATCCCAGGTTCGATTCCGTGGAGCAGATGTGGCTCACTCTTACTTTGCACGGAAAGAAGATCGCTATTGGCACGGCTTATCGTCCTCCGTGGCTTAATTTGGACTTATTTATCGATGCCATTAGTCTTACGTTAAGTACCCTGGGACACTGCGATCATTTCATTTTATTGGGAGACTTTAACGTTAATATGCAAAATAGTAATGACAGTAAAGTGAAGAAGCTTAATGATTTTTTTGGTTGCGTAGGTCTCGCTCAACTTGTGTCCTCACCTACACATTTTACCGAGGACAGTGAGACTGTAATTGATTTAGTATACACGGACCTAAGCGCGAGATGTGTCAGGATCGAACCATTTAAATTAGTGAATAGTCATTCTTTTATAAGTTGCGAACTCAATATCAGGAAGTACAAATTGCTACCACAAATATATAGGAAACGTTCATTTGCAAACATTTGCAGTGAAACTTTGAGTAGTCATTTAGATAAAATAAGATGGGATATTATATCTGGTCTGGAAAATGTGAACGATATGGTGAGTGCATTGAATGAATGGCTAATTATGATTTTTGATATACACGCACCAGTTAGGGTGTACACTGTCAGGGGTCGGTCTTACCCATGGATAACTGATACTATTAGACTAATGATGAGGCGTAGAGATGAAGCGTTAACCAAATTTCGGCGACTGAAGACTGAAGTCAGTAAAAATTATTATAAGCAATTAAAGTCTGCAGTTACTACCGCGTTATTTCATGAAAAAGTTGCATATTATAAATATAACATTAATAATCAAATCAGAAATCCAAAAATTTTATGGAGGAACTTAAAAAATACAATATTACCACCCAGACAGGCGTCTGCTATTCCTCCGCATTTTAATGACCCGGAAAACATAAATTCTTTCTTCTTGACTGTGCCTGGTAATACTAACACTAGCATTTCTTATCTTACTTTTCATGAATATCATAGGTTCTGTGACGCCACATTTAGCTTGGTAACTGTAGACCAAGATGTCGTCTCTCGTATTATACAGGGTCTCAAATCAAACGCTGAGGGATTCGATAGAATTAACTTATTGATGATTAAAATGACGTTAGAACACACACTACAAACTATAACCGACATAATTAATCGTTCTATTACAACTTCCACAGTACCGGATATATGGAAGATAGCCAGTGTAAGACCGATACCTAAAATACCGAACCCTACTAGCCTACGGGACTTGCGGCCGATAAGCATTTTGCCCTGCCTGTCCAAGGTCTTGGAGAAGGTTGTCAGCCAACAGCTTACCGAGTTTTTAGAAAAGAACAATATTTTGCCTCCACTACAGTCCGGATTTAGACGGTTTCGAGGCACTACCACAGCCCTTTTAGATGTTACAGATAACATTCTGGCTGCCCAGGATAAGGGAATGTGTACTATTCTCGTTTTTTTGGACTATTCCCGCGCATTCGATGCCATAAACGTAAATTTATTATTATCTAAGCTACGCTTTTATGGATTTGACAACAGCACATTAATGTGGTTCCATAGCTACCTGACTAACAGGATGCAATTTGTGGAGCTGAATACTTCAGATGGAGCCACTCTGACCTCGTCACTAGCCTCTTTAACGAGAGGTGTGCCGCAGGGCTCAATTTTGGGACCAATCCTTTTCAGCCTTTACTGTGCGGACATCAAGGAGTCAATTAAAAAGTGCCATTATCATATATATGCGGATGACGTTCAAATCTATTTGTCGTTTAAAGTTGGTGACTTTGGAAATGCTATACAAGACTTGAATGAAGATCTTGAGCGACTGGTCGCATGGTCCGAAAGTAATTGCTTGTTGTTGAATCCATCAAAGACGAAATACATGGTATTCGGCACCAAAAGGAATTTGAGTTTGTTACATTCACCAGCTAACCTTAATCACAGAGGGAGTCCAATGGAGCGAGTGTGTGAGGCTCGGAATCTTGGACTGATAGTGGATTCTGACCTTCGATTCGAAAAGCATGTAGGTGATGCGATACAGAACTGTTTTTATAGGCTAAGGTTATTGTATAAAATGCGTCCCTATCTGTCGGAGGAATTACGTGTTCAGCTGGTTGACTCCTTGATACTGAGCAAATTAAACTATGCCGATGCTGTGTATGGTCCTCGGCTCTTAGCGCGCACAGACAGACAGATACAGAGGGTGCAGAATGCATGCGCACGTTTTTGTTTTTCAATACCATTTAGATGTCATGTAACGCCATATTTGAACAATAACTTGATCTTAAAAATGAAATCGCGTAGAAAACTGCATTTGGCTTGTCTTATGTTTGGCGTCATTAAGTTAAAACAACCGCAATATTTATATGACAAACTGAAGTGGGTGGCAAATAGCAATGAACGGAACAGACAGTGCTCTAAGCAATTATCTATTGGTCTACATCGCACAGAGGCATTTAGAGGAAGTTTTCGCTATGCTGCTTCAAAATGTTGGAATAATATCCCCCCTCCATTGCGAAACCTCAAATCATTGCCCTCCTTCAGAGGAAATTTAAAAAAAAATCTTATGGAAGAGCAACATAGATTGGGTAACATTAATATGAATGCCTCCTTAATTTAAAATAAAAATGTAATACAAAATAATTAACATTAATTATCGTCTATTTAGTATAATGAAATAATAATAAATATAATTTTTGCAACTGTTATAATCAATTTAATGGTTCTGACAATTCATTCGATTTCTATTATTTATTTTATTTATTATTTATATTACAATTTTTATTTAGGATGATAATAATATTATTACTAATATTGTACTTAATTCAGGACATAAATTTATGAATGTGTATATAATCTTATTATTATAATTATTCAGTGACTTATGACTTATGACATTATTATCAAATCTTATTATTATAATTATTCAGTGATTATGACATTATTATTATTAAACCATATTACTATTTTACTATACGATTTTATACTTATTATTGCCAAATGTATTGAATAGCCATTAAATTAACAAAACAATTTTATAGCGACCGAAATATGTTGTACTAGTTATTATGAATGTATCGTATGATTGTGTATCCAGCCCATAGCTATTAGGGTTATTAATTTGTTTATAACTTACTATTATGCTTATCAACAATCTTCGATCAACAATCAACAATATTCCTAGTGAGTTCGTATTCTGTCGTATGCGTCATTGACGTTGACAAGTGTAGGCCTGCGCTGTGCGAGAAACCCGTAGAAGAAACCTAAAACAAACCAAGAGGTTTAATTATATTTTTCCGCTTCAAGGTCTCGCTGTCTGTAGGTACACCGGAATGGATGTATTAAATAATACTCTCACTACTACTCATAATAATTATGAGCAGTTCACCTCACCTGTAGGGCCAACTGGCACTCGAGCCTGTGTCGATACATATACCTATTAGGTTGTTCTATTGCCGTGACTTCCCAAATAGCACTTGTTTCTGGTACTTTTCCCGTGTGAATCTGAAATGTTATAATTATGTAATCAATAGAAATGTGAATTTAAGTATGAATCTACTGCAGGATAATTTATCATATTATATTACATGTTAGGTAAGTATATAACGCACTGTACTTACCGTAATGGTTGGTTTTCATTTAAGTATAATGCACTGTCCGTTACTTATAGGTAAATTATCTACACGCATCGTTCTGAATTACCGGACGCGCGCCATATGCTCCATGGGATCGGTACAAGCAGATTTGCCGGTGGTGATACGGCGACTGGCGGGTGGCGAAGGCTTTGGCTTTTGTTTACAACACGCCCGCGCCACCCGCCGCCCCGCCTTTCTGGCGCCGAAAGATTACGGCGCGCGAGCCGCTAGTACATCGCACAGCACTTTTAATGTACATATTATGTATTTATGTAAATATACTATTTAACACTTTTATGACTATATGTATTAGTTAATATTTAGGTATATTGTATATATACTACTTTATCTAAATACGTATCATATGTACTTATTTATTTTTAGTTTATTTGGTTCTGCTTGTGATGTTTATGTTTTTAATGTAATATGTATACCTATCTTTGCTATCTTTTACTGGTATCACATGCGTGACTCACCGGAGGGCCTGGTTGAAAATCGGTGCCGGGCTTTCGCCTAGCTTATGCCGAACAAGGTCCATTTTTGGCTGCACGCAATAACTTACTTCTGTCTTCTGTCTTTATTTTGTTTTGTCATGTATTTCTTTATGTTTTTTATTGTTTTCTTGACTTGAAAGTTTTTGTTTGATTTATATTTCTTTTTTTAATTTTATATTTATCTACTTTATATAAATTGTTTCCTTTTATGTTCATATTTATGTCTTTTATGTGTGAGCCAGAATAAATAAATCTTTATCTTTATCTTTTTTTATCAATTCCGGTTGTTAAATAAATGAGTATATAAATGAGTATATACTTGAACATTACCATCACATGTTACAGGCGGTACAAAAAAGGCAAAGGGCAGATTGAACACAGTATTTAATGTAATATTTACATGATGTATCTAGCTGCGTGCTATATTTTGTCAAGTTCTAATATGCCCGTTGGTTCTGGACAATTTATTGTCGCTCCACTCATTTACTTTTCATAATGCACAGCGTGCTGACAGATAGACGGATGTACTCTACACCTGTAGAACTGTGTTTGATCCAATAAGCTTGCAGTTACAGAATAAAGCTTTAAGACATATATTATCAAAATTTGCTTCAAAGAACTCTGGAAACCTCAATTCAAAGATAACTTGAGCTTCAGAGCCAACGATTACAACAGATGCAAAATATCCTTAAGTCTCCATCTTTTTTTTACACAAAAGAAAGGTGCAAGTTTGAGTTTGAGTTTTCATTCAGCTTAATAATTAATAATTCATGAAAAACAGTTTTTGGATAATTTTTAACATAACAAAGATGTTGTACGTTTTCTGTATATTGATGAAGTAGATGATAAATAATGATGCCTGCGGTTACACCCGCGTTATTTCTACTGCTCAGCTCCCGTGGCTCATAGCGTGATGTTAAAGAATTTTTCAAATCGGACCGGTAGATCCTGAGATTAGCGCGTTCAACCAACCAAACAAACAAACAAACTCTGCAGCATTATATATTAAGGCGCTGTCCTAAGCGACTGTTTTGGTAAATGAGGGGGTGAAGCAGAGCGGTGAAGGGAGCTTAGCTCCGTCTACTGCGGGGCGCCCCCCTTCATTCTCGTCGCGTGCGGCTGTATTCTGGCGACATCCGTATTCCAATATTTCAAAATCGCAAGCAAAACGTTTTAGCATATTGAATTGAGATACTGATATTAAAATTTATATAACATACATCAATCTGTTTGTACAATATAGGCATAGCGCAATTTTTGTTCTCATTGCAGCCATGAGCAAAACTGGTTTACATTAGACTTTATAGGTATTAATAGTTGACGAAAGTAGGTAAATACCTACGTGCCGTAAGATGATAAAAATAATTAAGTCAGTTCCATGTATGCAGAGGCCATTATTATATTTGTCTTGTTTTTGTATAAAAGTAGTGAAGCAGTTCATAGAATACCTACATCTAATTCCATTCCTGCCAGTTTTCAAATCTGTTTTGCAATAAATTGGCTGTGACATACGGGCAGACAGACAGACAGACATTGCGAATCTATAAGGGTTCCGTTTTTACAATTTTTGGCTACGGTACCCTAAAAACACAATACTGTTCTACTAAGCGCAAAAGCCGTATCTCAACTAAAGCAAGTTACGAGATAGTTGAAGTTTAGTAAAAGTTGATTTCTTTTATTTATTTATGGATGTTTCTTGTTATTATAGGTATAATTATTATGGTAAAGGTTTCGAAATACGGCGCCGTTTTTAGGGGTTGTGAGTGATTGTAGAGGGAGGAGGCGAGGTCTTGAAACCCCCCTCACAATTTTCACTTGCCGGAAATACTTGGTTTCCTCTGAAAAAAAAATCTCCAAACATCGGCGTGTATGGCACTGTCAACTTCAACATCCATCACACTAGTTTAATAAACTAAGGTTGACGGAGCCTTGCGAAGGGCTCCTATTTTCGGATTAAGGGTCAAAAGAGAACCTAACATAACCTATTTAGTTACTTATTACAGTCGCACCTAACCCTAGGCACTCGAAAGCAATAACGCACAAATTTGACATTAGCTGTCAATATGATCATTCCAAGATGGCAGTTTTGCGTTTCGTTTCACGTTTTTCACATAAAACCTAAAAATTACATTTGTAAAGCTGTACTAAAGTATAAAAACTACGTTCCGTTTTGCATAATTGCCGAAGTATTTATGAAATTTTGGAAATTGTTTAAAAATATTTATACGCATCTCCGGCAGCCAAAATTACTTTTAAGGGATTAAAACGAACTACCTTAAGCCCCCTACACTACCAATATCCTCAAATTCAGGCGACATTATTATTTTTCAAAATAGATTTGGATACACCTTATTCATGAGATACTGCTATGTCGCTTAGAAAATTATAGAGTTAGAATTTGAGTTACTGCTTTTTCGTTAGCTCTCCTCATACATGTTTGTATGGAAAATATAAAAAAATTCTTTCGCTTCAAATATGTGTTGTTTCAAAGAAAATAAATATTAAAATATATTTATTTATATTCATTTATCATTTATTAACGAAATACAGAGTTTACAGCTCATCAAAAGTTAGCTGTCTGCTACAACCCGGCAGGTTTTCTTTATTCTCATCGAATGTTAAAGGCAGTATGTGAGGTGATAAGGCTTCAATACTTATTATTTGCTGTTTTTCACGAGGCACAGTTTCATTTACTTTCCTTTTACGGCTTGGTATTGTAGAAATTTCAAGCACTGATGAAACATTTTCCTCTCCGTGATCTCGCAATGCCATTCCTTGAGCTTGACGAGAATCAACAATTTCAGGCAACTGCCAATTCATTTAAAACGCCACAAGCTTTTCTTCTTCCAGAAAACATCATCTCTTTCTATAATTTCTATTTTTAGTAGTATACTTTCGCCACTCCACACAGCAAATAAACACTTTTGTTTGCGTGTAACGTGGCGTTGCCCCTGAATTTGGTAATAACATACATACATATCGTCACGCCTTTTATCCCCGAAGGGGTAGGCAGAAGTGTATTTCTACACCCACTTTTCGCCAGATATACTTTAGTCCCACGTAATAAGGGGCGAGCCTATTGCCGTACCGGGCACATTTCCAGACTCCGTGCTGCTACTGAGAATTTTGTGACAGAAAAACCCAATAACACTGCCCGACCCAGGAATCGAACCCGGGACCTCCCGATCCCACGCGCAAATTTATGTCGCGAGACCAACGAGGCAGTCGAATAGGGTTTAATGTCGAGTTTTCCGTCTCTTCTACGCAAAGATGGTATTTGCATCGTGTTATCCCTTAGTCGCCTCTTACGACACCCACGGGAAGATAGGGGGTGGTGACACTTGTATTCTATGCCGTCAACCACACAGCAGGTAATAACAATTACAATATTTGTTTAGACTAGTCAGTTCACTTTTTATCATGTTTCCATATTTGTATTTTATTTGCTCTTATACTATTCTCCAGGCCATTCTTATAGGCAACTATAGAACATTAAATTCCCATAATCGTGTTTGGACCTATTAATCCACCTGGCGTGGCACCAGTAAACGGATAATCCACAAGGCTCGATTGTTACATGTTTTTGCTTCGCCAGTTGTTGCAAAGCCAGTTGTTCATTTTTGATTCCATGCGCAACTGATTTTACATTGCAAATATTTTATTTGTACAAAATATTTTTTACTAAGTTGGCTTTACTGCTGTTATTTCTTCTTTTTACCACTATACCAAAATTTCAATCTGTCAACATAATTATTTTTACCCAATTCAAACCAGTCACTGCTATCCCTCTTGTAATTTTTGCTTATCATTACGGAATTTGAGTCAAATTTGTTAAAAAAATTGTTTGGCATTTCTTGGCTAGCTCTTGAACAGATCGTGTTAGGAATGACTGCAGTCAAATGTGTGTAAGACGTTGCAGAACTGTTATCTTTAACTTCACTGTAATTACAATAAAGATAATTAGTTACGTACTTTATTATTAAAAAAATACTATATTTGATTTTAGAAATTAAAAAGATATTAGATGTACTGAGACTGTCCGTGTGGTGACGGATTAAGAATACGGAATGTCACCACCCCATATCATCCCATGGGTGTTGTAAAAGCTGACAGAGGGAGCAAATTATGCAGAGAACAGCACTATAGGGGAAGGAAAACTTGATACAACCCCTATGCCAACCCGTTTGGCTAGCGTGTTATAGTAGGCCAATTCCTCCTTTCAAAGGAGAGGCCTAGTCCAGCAGTGGACTGTAGGCTGATGATGATGAGACATACCTAATAGTTTATGAATAATAAAGTTTTACCCGATGTACCTAAATAGGTTTATGTTCACAACACAATAATACAACATTCGTTACCGCTTGTGTGCGGATTGCGGAGCACCATATTAGCGCTGTTTATTGTTCGCCGTGGCGGCATCTTAGCGCTCCAGGCACTCTGACAAGCTAATGAATTTGCAATATAGGTAACATAAAATGATTCGACTTTATGTTATTACTCTTTCAAAAATTGAAAACTGTGGCAGCTATGTATTGTGAGAATAATTTATATAATTATATTATGCATAATCGATAATCTATAACAAAAATAGTCATACAAGACTCTTATGAAAATAATTTGTGTAAAAATGTTACATATTTCATAATCACTTGGCCATGGATGAATTTCTATTTTATTACGACGCTTTCTTGTACAAATCCTTGGTAGAACTTCATTTCTCTAACTGTCCATATTTTAGTGTTCTAACTATATATTTATAAGCACAGAAACAATAGCATATTAAACGCAACAAGAGTATAAACTTAGGTCCTAATTATATGTGCCCATAGTTACATGAAAAGCCTATTTGATTCAAAGTATTCAGTCTATAACATAAAACATGAAAGCACGAACTCAATTTGGCGTATTATAATAACAAACAGGTTTACGTAAAATTCGCAGAGACGCAAGTGTCATGACCTATCTCTCAAAGGGCTCATAGCCGAAGGATGAGGTCTGGGCGGGGCGTAAACTTGCAACTGACACTCAGTACACCGCTTATGCTAATAAGGTTTAAATTGCTGAAGCGTTTGATATTTATGGGATCTACCGAGCGTCAAAATCATAGACGTTTGAGAGATTTAATTTAATTTTACAAAATATACACGTATAATATGAAAATAAATAGGGTAATTCTTTAATTCATTAGATTTCCTACAATATTATCAAATAAAATATGACAGCTTACGATCAAAATATTGCTAACAGTGAGACGAAATATTATTTTTTCCCTCGATTTTGTATTTTTTTACCGTGATTCTATTTAACATACATGACAAATTCTTTCAAAAGTCTTTTGTTCAGATTTTTGAATTTAAGCTCTATTTTTTGCTAGTTTGTAATATGTACCATTATGGCTAGATGCGCGACGAAAAATTAGGTGTTTCACGGCTTCTGAGGTATAACAGCGCCTTAAGTAGGTAAGTAAAAGTATTAGATGAGATTTGAAAAGTCAGTGACGTGGGTTTAAACCCGAGACCCTCTGCGTAGCAATCTGTTAGTCCCTCCACTAGACACTTGACTATAAAAATCATGATATGCCAAAAATAACTTCCAAATATCAACATCAGATTTGAGAAATAATTTTTAACTTTCTTTCTCGACTTTGCAAGTAGTCGAACGGGGAAAGTTTGTCAGGCGCTGACGCGTCGACTGTGAGGCGTTACGAATCACGATACGTCTATAAAGTATTCATGCCTACTCTAACGTGAAAGATATTGAGCGTGGCAGCTGCTTTGTATTAATCTGTATTAAGATTAAGGCCTATCCACACGACACGATTTTACGTCCAACTTGACTAAATCACTTGATGAAATCGTGACGTGTAGACGCCAGTCGTCCAACTCAAGTTCATCGGGTTGTACCAGATTTTAACCAATTGGGTGGACGGAATGCAAATCAGTGATTTGATTGTGTCGTGTAGACGGACAAAGCCATTTCGATAGAAAATTTGATCAGTGGTAAAATTGTGCCGTGTGGATATGCCTTTAGAAATAAGCTCATCTTCTAGAAAAATATTGGAGAAAAGATATCGTAAATTTCGCACTCTGTGTTTGAAATAGAAATATGGTTTATGATAAATTGAATCGATTATATCAGTTTAGTAGCGTATTACTTTTTCTATAGAAAATTTCTGACTCTGGTCACACTATGAACTATCAATCATTCACTTTTTCTCATTTGTTGCTTCCGCAAAAAATTCTGTCACTGGTCGTTCTGGAAAATTCCCCTTTGTGAACGCGTTTTGACTTCGTATTATTGTAGAATTGAATACTTTTGGTTAATAACCTTGCAACTGTCGCTATCGAATTTGCCCGACAAAGGTTGTGAGCGATTGATAAAGATATGTTATTGATTTGTAAAATTGTGTGTCGACGTACCTACACGTGCATCGTGATCTGAAGACCCTGATCCTTGGACTCTGGTAGCTAACTATAACGATTTCCTTGTCATTTTGTCAGATCTTCTTGTGAACATCACAAGAAGATCTCAGGTTAATTTACATATTATTTTTACCGCTGTAAAAACACAGTACATATATGTCAGACCTTTGCCCTGGGCTAAAGACTGGATGAATTAATCGCTTCCACTGCCTTCTGCAAACAACCCAGTTCTTCTAGCCCAGATTCTGAACACTCTGAAATGATTATTATTGCTAGTAAGTGTGTGTGGAGTGGTGTAATTGAGTGTAGATATCGTCGGTCGAATCACGAAAAGGCGTAACTGTGTTTTTGTAAATTTTACAGCAGAGCCATTTTTATGAAATCATCACGTTATGTAGTGTCATAACTTTATGTCTTAAGATTTAATGTGCTTGGTATGATATTTATGTAAATATGTGGCTAAGATTGATCATATTATTAACTATAGTTTCAGTGTACTGTAGTTAATAACATGTTTAAAAAAATAATCAATTTGTAAATTAATGTTTTAGCATAATATTTTTTTTATAGTAAATATACTGTCTAATGAGTAGTTTATTAAACAATAGTTTGTAAAATAATAAATTTATCAAGTATAATTTTGTCAAATGTTATTTGTCAAATGAAAATTTTTAATTTGTTTTTTGTCAAATGATCGGACACCGTCCCGGCCACCTTTATCAGGTAGTCGGTCCACCTAGCTGGGGGCCGCCCTACCTTACGCTTGCCGAGGCGTGGTCTCCACTCTAGGACACGCTTGCTCCATCGGTCATCACTCCTTCTACAGATATGGCCAGCCCACTGCCAATTGAGCTTACTGATTCTGTGAGCTATGTCGGTAACTTTGGTTTTTTGCCGGATAACTTCGTTTCGGATTTTATCCTTCAAAGAGACGCCAAACATAGCCCGTTCCATAGCTCGCTGCGTGACTTTTAGTTTGTGGACTAGTAAGTGCCCACGTCTTGGCACCGTACGTCATAACAGGTAGGACGCATTGGTTGAAGACTTTGGTCTTCAGGCATTGCGGTAGGGGCGAAGAGAAAACTCGACGTAGCTTGCCAAATGCTGCCCGACCCAACTAGATCCTGTGGTTGATTTCTTTCTTGAAGTTGTTTCTACCAAGCTGGACTACTTGCCCAAGGTAGACATACTCTTGAACAACTTCGAGCATCGATCCGTCAACATAAACCGGTCCCGGCACAATGTGTTCGTTGAACATAATCTTGGTTTTATCCAAGTTCATGCCGAGATCGACCCGTCGAGAGGCTCCATTTAGGCTGTGCAGCATCTCGCTCAGCTCTTCCAGTCTCTCTGTCACGATGACAATATCGTCGGCAAACCAAAAGTGGGATATGTACTCGCCATTAATGTTTATGCCCAGTCTAGTCCAGCGTCTTAACGACGTCTTCGAGTGCGTTGGTGAAGAGCTTAGGGGATATAACATCCCCCTGCCTCACTCCTCTTCGCAACTCAACGGTGCTAGTTTTACTGTCCTGGAGCTGGACGGTCATAGTGGCCGTGTCGTACAAATATCTCAACACCTCGATGTAGCTTTGGTCTTCTGCACAATCTGCCGAACAGTATGGATGTGGTCTACGGTGCTGTAGCCTTTTCGAAACCCGGCTTGTTCCGGTGGCTGGAAATCGTCGAGTTTTCTGGCGAGGCGGTTTGTTAGGACTCTCGAGAACCACTTGTAGACGTGGCTCAGGAGTGAAATAAGTCTATAGGTTTTCAGCAGGGTTTTATCACCTTTTCTGAAAAATAGAACCACAGCACTCCCACTCCACGCCTGAGGTGTTAGGCCTTGGTGGGTAACTGAAGTAAACAGGCTCGCCAGATCTTTCAGGACTGCTGTCCCACATGCTTTTAAGAGCTCTATGGTGATTCCGTCATCCCCTGGAGACTTGTTGTTCTTAAGCTGCTCGAGAGCCACTCTAACCTCGCCCTGGTTGATATCAGGGATGTCCTCCGTGTAATGGCGCCTGAGTTGGGCCCTGTGGTCATCATCGCTGGGTCTCGTAGGTTTAGGCATCCGTGATGCGTACAAAACCTTGTAGAAACTCTAAATTTCAGCGAGAATCTCAAACTTGGAGGTTACGGTTTTGCCATCCGCAGGAATGAGTTTCGACAGATGAATTCTCCCAAGCTAGCGAGCGAAGACTTTGATGCCTCGATTCTGTTCAATCGTAGCCGTAATGGCGCGGGTATTGAAACATCGGAGGTCACGTCGCACCAGCCTCCGGATCTTCCCGTTAAGGTTTCTTCCATCCGTCGAAGACGTCTGCGCATATGACATTCCTCTTCTTTGCCTCATAATATCGAGAGTCTGGAGCGAGAGTTTACTTTGATTGTTAACGCTTTTTCCGGGATACACCCTTCCAGACACGTCCTGTAGCGTTTTAACCACAGCGTCGGTTTTCTCGTCAACAGTGTCATGGGTTTTCAGCAGTTACAACAGAAACGAGTTTCGACAGGTCTTGGTTTCACTCGCGCAAAATTATGTTACACCTCTTTGTGAAAAACATTATTATGCATGAACAGGCGTAACTAGCGATATGTCCCTTCGTGATTTTTTGAATTAGAAGGAAAAGTAGATAGGGCTTTTCGCAACGGTCTATAAGTGCGGTTTCATTGCAGTTTTGGCTACGCCTCTTCGTGACATTATGAAACTTGACCTATAAAGGTCGATGGTGCTAATATCTCAAAATCAAAAATTTTGTTGGATACGCCCTTTCGTTATTTGACCGACGATATGTGTGTGGTATTTTAAATAATAATTGATTGGTTTAACCCTCTGCGACTGACGCGGTAGTCCAACAGACACCGCGAAATATAAAATTCGGTTTATTAGCGTTAATGTTCAAATTTGAGCGCCGCCTCTCTCAGTACCTTACTGTGGTGAGGTTTCGCATCGGTCTTCGCGCAGGGGGTGGTAGTAGCAAGCGCACATGTGCGTAGCGAGAGAAAGGTGTCCAAGAGACTACTAAGTGTCTACTGTACTACTACCTCCGTAAAATGGCTATATTTTCATAGGGTCTCCTATACAACCACATCAGTAGATAAGTTTAGTTATCCTAAAATTTGATTTTATTTATATAATATACTAAATCTAGCCTTCCTCGATAAATGTGCTATCTAACACTGAAATAATTTCTCAAATCAGACTAGTAGTAGTAGTAGGCGTAGTTCCTGAGATTAGCACGTTCAAGCAAACAATTAAGGCGCTGTCCTAAGCGACTGTTTTGGTAAATGAGGGGATGAAGCAGGGGAGGTGAAGGGAGCTTAGCTCCGTCTACTGCGGGGCGCCCCCCTTCATTCTCGTCGCGTTCGGCCGTATTCTGGCGACATCCGTATTCGATCCGTTTTGCTTGCGATTTAGAAATATTGTTTCTAAATCGCAAGCAAAACGTTTTAGCATATTGAATTGAGATACTAATATTAAAATTTATATTACATACATCAATCTGTTTGTACAATATAGGCACAGCGCAAGTTTTGTTCTCAGTGCAGCCATGAGCAAAACTGGTTTACATTAGACGTTATAGGTATTAAAAGTTGACGAAAGTAGGTAAATACCTACGTGCCGTAAGATGATAAAAATAATTAAGTCAGTTCCATGTATGGAGAGGCCATTATCATGTTTGTTTTGTTTTTGTATAAAAAATAGTGAAGCAGTTCATAGAATACCTACATCTTATTCCATTCCTGCCAGTTTTCAAATCTGTTTTGCAATAAATTGGCTGTGACATACGGGCGGACAGACAGACAGACATTGCGAATCTATAAGGGTTCCGTTTTTACAATTTTTGGCTACGGTACCCTAAAAAACACAATACTGTTCTACTAAGCGCAAAAGCCGTATCTCAACTTAAGCGAGTTACGAGATAATTGAAGTTTAGTAAAAGTTCATTTCTTTTATTTATTTATGGAGGTTTCTTGTTATTATAGGTATAATTATTATGGTAAAGGTTTCGAAATACGGCGCCGTTTTTAGGGGTTGTGAGTGATTGTAGAGGGAGGAGGCGAGGTCTTGAAACCCCCCTCACAATTTTCACTTGCCGGAAATACTTGGTTTCCTCTGAAAAAATAAATCTCCAAACATCGGTGTGTATGGCACAGCTAACTTCCACATTCATCACACTAGTTTAATAAACTAAGGTTGATGGAGCCCTGCGAAGAAAATTTTCGGATTAAGGGTTAAAAGAGAACCTAACATAACCTATTTAGTTACTTATTACAGTCGCACCTAACCCTAGGCACTCGAAAGCAATGACGTACAAATTTGACATTAGCTGTCAATATGATCATTCCAAGATGGCAGTTTTGCGTTTCGTTTCACGTTTTTCACATAAAACCTAAAAATGACATTTATAAAACTGTACTTAAGTATAAAAACTACGTTCCGTTTTCCATAATTGCCGAAGTATTTATGAAATTTTGGAAATTGTTTAAAACTATTTAGACGCAATTCCGGCAGCCAAAATTACTTTGAGGGGATTAAAACGAACTCCCTTAAGCCCCCTACACTACCAATACCCTCAAATTCAGACGACTCGTTTCGAAACCCATTATTATTTTTCAAAATAGATAAACATCAAAAATATATGTGGATATACCTTATTCATGAGATACTGCTATGTCGCTTAGAAAATTATAGAATTAGAATTTGAGTTACTGCTTTTTCGTTAGCTCTCCTCATACATGTTTGTATGGAAAATATAAAAATTTCCTTTCGCTTCAAATATGTGTTGTTTCAAAGAAAATAAATATTAAAAGATATTTACTTATATTCATTTATCATTTATTAACGAAATACAGAGTTTACAGCTCATCAAATGTTAGCTACAACCCGGCAGGTTTTCTTTATTCTCATCGAATGTTAAAGGCAGTGTGTGAGGTGATAAGGCTTCAATACTTATTATTTGCTGTTGTTCACGAGGAAAATTTTCATTTACTTTCCTTTTACGGCTTGGTATTGTAGAAATTTCAAGCACTGATGAAACATTTTCCTCTCCGTGATCTCGCAATGCCATCCCTTGAGCTTGACGAGAATCAACAACTTCAGGCAACTGTCAATTCATATAAAATGCCACAAGTTTTTCTTCTCCCAGAAAACATCATCTCTTTCTATAATTTCTATTTTTAGTGGTATACTTTCGCCACTCCATACAGCAAATAAACACTTTTGTTTGCGTGTAACGTAGCATTGCCCCTGAATTTGGTAATAACAATTACAATATTTGTTTAGACTAGTCAGGTCACTTTTTTATCATGTTTCCATATTTGTATTTTATTTGATCTTATACTATTCTCCAGGCCATTCTTATAGACAATTATAGAACATTAAATTTCCACAATCGTGTTTGGACCTATTAATCCATCTGGCGTGGCACCAATAAACGGATAATCCACAAGGCTCGATTGTTACATTTTCTTGCTTCTCCAGTTGTTGCAAAGCCAGTTGTTCATTTTAGATTCCATGCGCAACTGATTTTACATTGCAAATATTTTATTTGTACAAAATATTTTTTACTAAGTTGGCTTTACTGCTGTTATCTCTTCGTTTTACCACTATACCAAAATTTCAATCTGTCAACATATTCTTACGCAAATTAAACCAGTCACTGCTATCCCTCTTGTAATTTTTGCTTATCAATACGGAATTTGAGTCAAATTTGTTAAAAAAATTGTTTGGCATTTCTTGGCTAGCTCTTGAACAGATCGTGTTAGGAATGACTGCAGTCAAATGTGTGTAAGACGTTGCAGAACTTTTAGAATCTTTAACTTCACTGTAATTACAATAAAGATAATTAGTTACGTACTTTATTATTAAAAAAATACTATATCTTGTGTTATAGCAAACAGAGAAGTCACCTTCTTACTTATAAATGATTGATTTTAGAAATTAAAAATATATTAGATGTACTGAGACATACCTAATAGTTTATGAATAATCAAAGTTTTACCCGATGTACCTAAATAGGTTTATGTTCAGAACACAATAATACAACATTCGTTACCGCTTGTGTGCGGATTGCGGAGCGCCATATTAGCGCTGTTTACTGTTCGCCGTGGCGGCATCTTAGCGCTCCCGGCGCTCTGACAAGCTAATGAATTTGGAATATAGGTACATAAAATGATTCGATTTTATGTTATTACTCTTTCAAAAATTGAAAACTGTGGCAGCTATGTATTGTGAGAATAATTTATATAATTATATTATGCATAATCGATAATCTATAACATAGTTAGTCATAAAATACTCTTATGAAAATAATTTGTGTAAAAATGTTACATATTTCATAATCACTTGACCATGGATGAATTTATATTTTATTACGACGCTTTCTTGTACAAATCCTTCGTAGAACTTCATTTCTCTAATTGTCAATATTTTATACTTCTAACTATATATTTATAAGCACAGAAACAATAACACATTAAACGCAACAAGAGTATAAACTTAGGTCCTAATTATATGTGCCCATAGTTACGTGAAAAGCCTATGTGATTCAAAGTATTCAGTCTATAACATAAAACATGAAATTACGAACTCAATTTGGCGTATTATAATAACAAACAGGTTTACGCAAAATTTCGTGCAGCGGAGACGCAAGCGACATGACCTATCTCTCACAGGGCTCATAGCCGAATGATGAGGTCTGGGCGGGGCGTAAACTAGCAACTGACACTCAGTACACCGCTTATGCTAATAAGGTTTAAATTGCTGAAGCGTTTGATATTGATGGGATCTACCGAGCGTCAAAATCATAGACGTTTGGCAGATTTTATTTAATTTTACAAAATATACACGTATAATATGAAAATAAATAGGGTAATTCTTTAGTTCATTAGATTTCCTACAATATTATCAAATAAAATATGACAGCTTACGATCAAAATATTGCAAACAGTGAGACGAAAGATTATTTTTTGCCTCGATTTTGTGATTTTTTTACCGTGATTCTATTTTACATACATGAAAAATTCTTTCAAAAGTCTTTTGTTCAGACTTTTGACTTTAAGCTCTATTTTTTGCTAGTTTCTAATATGTACCGTTATGGCTCATCTAGCCGCGACGAAAAATTTGGTGTTTCACGGCTTCTGAGGTATAACAGCGCCTTAATAAACAAACGAATTTTTCAGCTTGATATATTATATTAATGTTAGATTAGATTATTAGATTTCTATAAAAATATTAGAAAAGGAGGATATTTTTGCATTTCTGTTTACAATGAAGACACAAAAAATTATTGGGATGATTTTAAAAACTACTTGTCTATACATAATTATAATAAAATTGTTGATGTCTGTATATTGAAGATATTTAAGGCATTTTAATGGGTAGGATCTTAACAACATTAATACATAATTCAAAACATTATTGTTTTATATTTTGGTGTATGTTTTATCCCGATACGTAAGCGCGAAGTCGAGTTATCGCGGGTTCAAGTTCCACGCAAACGGAGTCGTGGGCAAAAGCTAATATAATGCTATATTATCATAAACGTCTTCATGTTAGGTTTTGTTATGTATTATCACTGATTAACATAGATATTTGTTTGTTTGATGGCTGACTTAAGTAACAACCCTAGGCCAAGCACTCCTTCTGCTTCTTTCACCTGTAAGAAAACGTCGGCTGGGACTTTTGTAGGTCAAAAAAAGCTGCAATTTTGAACCTGTCTAATTTTTAATTGAACCAATGAATGTATCTCATATTACCTACACTGATTACTGTAACTGTAATTTTTTTAAATATTTAAAGTTAAGATTAAAAAAAGAATGATTTTATGTTTTTTCTATATCATTAACACTTACATAGAGATTTACAGACTGATTTGTGTGAAGTTAATAAAGACTGTTTAATTTTGAAAATACGAATTGTTCCATTTGTTTAATGTGCATTCCTTATAAAATACAGGCTATTAGTCAAATAAAAATGAATAAAATAGTCGTATAATTTAATTCTATAAAAATATTTGATGTTGAAACAGACACATCGTGTCAGTAACCTATTTTTTTAACAAATATCGAATTTAAACTACAGTCCTCAAACTTGGAACGGACCAAACGGGCAGTATAAAAAATGATTTTTTAAGAATAGGTAATTGGATTACCGATTATAAATTATGGAGCTCCGCTGTAATAAATATACAACCGAATGAAGAACCTCCTCCTTTTCTGAAGTCTGTTAAAAAAGGCCTTGAGCACTACTGCATCACAAGTAACGCCAGGAGCAAAAGCTAGAATAATATTAAAAAGGTACATAAAAAAATTCATGCACAAGCGAATCTGTGGGTAAAACCAAAAAAATATAAAGAAGATCATGAATTTTTTCATCCTTTTATTATCTAGCTAGATAAAATTCGTAGCAAATATTTTAGTTAAGCACACAATTTAAAAAAATAGAGCCACCGTTTTTATTATTAATATATTATATTAATGATTAGAATCGCGGTGTATAACCTTTACAGTTACTTTTTTATCGCTTTATTTCGAGAAAAAATTAAAACAATTAACCTGAAATGGGTCTGACTTAAAAGGTATTAATATTTTCAGCAGGCCTTTACGGTGACCTTTGGTATACAAAATACTCGTATGTATTTAGAGGTAGTTCTAGAAATCTAAAGTTGATGTTAGATAACTTCATGGCCTCTTGACATTCTAAAAAGATTTGCTAATATTTCAGAACAATGAACCGCTAATTAGTATAATTACTTGAAATACAGTGTTAAATCGACCTCATCTATACGGTAGATTAAAAAAAAAATATTCCACATTTTTTGGACCAGAAAATTTGTAAACGAGTACAATAGCTTTATTTTAAATTCTATTAATAAGATTTAACCATTTTTACTTAGCCATGAAAGCTCAATAGACAAACACAGTCGTTCCTGAATTTCTTAATTGGTAGGTACTACAGAAAAATCCAAAATATTTTATGAACTTTCATATGAATACACACTAACTTTCTTTCAATTATTGGTTTGGTCGTAATAGAATAACTGGCAAACAAAGTTACCAAAAAATACAGTAGTTAAAAATACTGCCATATACTTTAACAGCAAGACTGACATCCCAAAAGACCTACAAGTTTTTTAACAAAAAGCCCTTCATAACCTATAATCCGCATTGCATATTGCGTTCAAAAATCAATAGCGCAGCATCGGTTCCCATAATCTCGTTAGATGGAGTCGTTAGCCGACGGATCATGTGAGAGCGGCCCCGATAATACCCTTTGTTAAGTTGGGTTTGCCTCCGTGAGCCTCGCGAAGCATGCATAAAAAATATGCAAACATCGGTTTTGAAGATTATAAAGTGACGTAGCTGTATTCCATAGTTAGATAAAACGAAAATAAGGAGTAAGGTGTTTTTATGACATAGACATGGAATTAAGAATTTATAGTTCATGATTTAAGGCCTGGTCACGAGATCGGTCTAAGCGGCGAGCGGCACGGCAGGGGCGATGTACATGGCGCGTTTACTCTGAGGCGGCCGCGCGCTCGTCACAGTAAACGCGCTATCTACATCGAAAACGCTCGCCGCTGCCGCCTGCCGCTGTAGGCCGTGACCGGGCCGTTAGCCTTTCGTGGTTTGCAAGGCATGAGTCTGTTCTAATTTGCTTCGCGATAGCATTGTGAGTCAATAGGAAGATTTAGACTTCTATAATATGATATCGTTTCCGTCTCTTCCCAAAGAAACCATTGGCATCGTGTATCTCTTGGTCGCCCTGGTCTCTTGTAGCTCTTGTGACGCCTAATGAAACAGGATAGTCACACAGTGTTTTCTACTCGTACCTTCTATTTAATACTGTATCATCGAAGGGGTAAGCAGAGTTGTAATATTAGGTAAACCCACATTTCGCCATGTCGCCAATTCCCACTTAATAGAGCGCGGGCCTATTGTCGTTACCAGACTCTACTGAGAATTCTGAAAACTCAGTAACACTTGTCTGATTCAGAAATCGACCAGCAGACGCTTACGCTATCCACTAGGCCACGGAGTCTATTTTGTTAATTGTGCCTGCGTCTGTGTAATCTGCGTCTTCTATGCCAAATAAACATATTTTCTTTCTTCATTATTTCTTTGCAAAAATAAGGCAATCATATTCCTCCTCTAGATTATATCTCTCTGCTCTTTGTTGCTTCAAGAAAAATGTCTTTGTGTTTCTAAATTAAAATGCAATATAAATCTCACTTTAAGCTGATCTCACTTCCTTACTTATGAATTTTATTTCCGTTCCTTTAATTATTTATTGAAAAGGATGCACTTAAGAAAATGCGTTGCGAGCACAATTACTTTGTATCAAAACGCTTTCTTTAAGTTCCTTTGAGAAGTGTTCTTATTAACATTGTTTACTTTATTCTTTATATATTTCTAATTACATTTTTTGCAATTAGAGTATTATTTACTTATAATTATTAAGATCTTATTACGTTTGCAAAAGAGTTTGGCAGTTTATTGTTTATGGTGAGTAAAAGCTTTGTTATTGGTTATATTTTTTTCAGTCGATCAACTGCACGGTGGAGCCAGAATGCTTGTTCGATTTTGATAAGTGACCTGTCGCAATTTGATTACTTCTTGGTAGCTAGTGGCTACACCAAAGATACCCGAGAAATAATATGCCTTCCCTGCTTTTGTTCTGCAACATTTATAAACAGAGCTAACATTCAATAACTTAGTAGGCTAATCAGATTTGACTGAGTATTAGCTATTCCGCAGAGCGTCTGCATTTTGACCTGCATAGCTCACGATATGCTACAGTCTATACAAGGATACCGATTCCACTTAACGGGTGTCAGAGATCATTATAACGGGTCGGACCGACGGATTAACTTGCTCTCCGAGACATAAGCAGGAAGGCTTTCGGGAACATTGTGGAATACTCAGCAGGCTCTCTATGTAGTCACAAATAAGGCAAGTAATACTGTATCATGCTTATTATATATTGTGTATAAAGAGCCGTGTGGTTGACGGCATAGAATACAAGTGTCACCACCCCCTATCTTCCAGTGGGTGTCGTAAGAGGCGACTAAGGGATAACACGATGCAAAAACCATCTTTGCGTAGAGACGGAAAACTCGACATCAAACCCTATACGACTACCTCGTTGGTCTGGCGGCATAAATGTGCGCGTGGGATCGGAAGGTCCCGGGTTCGATTCCTGGGTTGGGCAGTATTATTGGGTTTTTCTGTCACGAAATTTTCAGTAGCAGCACGGAGTCTGGAAATGTACCCGGTACGGCAATAGGCTCGCCCCTTATTACGTGGGACTAAAGTATATCTGGCGAAAAGTGGGTGTAGAAATACAACTCTCCCTACCTCTTCGGGGTTATAGGCGTGAGACTATGTATGTATGTATGTATGTACAAACATACATACATACATAGACTCACGCCTGTTTCCCGGAGGGGTAGGCAGAGACTACGGAATGCCATTTGCAACGATCCTGACATACCTCACTTGCTTCACTCACTCCCATCAAGTTTCTCATGCATGCTCTTCTGTTAAGGGTACTTCTGACTTGTCCTTTTTTCAGGATGTCTCCAATCTGGTCAGAGAACGTTCTCCTAGGTCTTCCCCTTTGTCCTGTCCCATTCACACTAGCCTGATATATCTTCTTTGTCAGTCTATCGTCATCCATCCTCTCCATGTGCCCAAACCATCTTAACATGCCTTTCTCAATGCTTGTCACTACATCTTCTTTTACCCCACACCACTCTCGTATCACACAATTCTTTACTCTGTCGGTCAAAGACACACCACACATACTTCTCAGTGCTCTCATTTCTACAGCATTTATTCTACTTTCAAATCTCTTCTGCCATACCCAACTTTCACTACCATACATAAGGGTAGGCACTAACACACCTCTATGTACAGCCAAACGTGCCTTTTTGGACACGTTTTGACTGTTCATAAACGCCTTCAGAGCTCCATTCACACAATTACCTGCATTAACTCTCCTTTCAACATCTGCTTCATTCTTACCATCTCTTGTAAACAACGTACCTAAGTAAACAAACTCATTCACTTGTTCCACTCGCTGTCCATCGATCAAAACATTACAAGCCGTAACGCATTCCTCTCGCGTTCCTATATCCCTCTGGTAATCCTAACGTCCGGTATGACGTTCCCTGATGCGGGCTCCATGGAGGGTGGGAAGCCAGAGGGATGAAGTCTTAGTAACTTGCATGGATACCGAAAATCCTAATATTACCCCAACTGTGACGGGGTCAGCGAAAGCTGTTCCCGCCGCATCAACCAAAACCAAACAGATGGTTGACGCCGTGGCCTCGGCTGCAGGTGTTAAACCATCCCCCAAGGACGAGACTTCAGCGCTGGCTAACGCTAGTACTGGTCCCGTCCTTACAATCGTCAGCCCGTTTGAAATCAAGCGGGCAGACGACTCCTCCTTCGCAGGCTGGCAAGTGGTAAGCCACCACAAGGGCAAGGGTAAGGGCAAGACCACCAATCCTGCCCAACACCCGCCCACTACACAACCGAGTGGCCCCGCTGCTACCAGCTCTGCGAAGAAAAAGAGGGCAAACAAAAACAAGAGACAGCGCCTGGCAATAAGGCGGAAGGCGGCACAAACCGCTGCCGCAGCCGGTGCTGCCTCTACAAAAACAGCGGAGCAGGTCGCTATCGCAGGTCCCAGTAATGTGACCAGCGCGCAGCCTGCGCTCAGCAGTAGGGGGTGTACGAAGACCGGAGGCAGTACGGGGAAGCCGCCTGCCGCCAAGCGGCGGGCTGGTCACCCTGGACGGCATCCAGCCCCAGCACCACCAGGAAACACGGCAGGTAAAACTGCCGGAAACAAGGAAAGAGGTGAGGCCAAACGTGCTCTCAACGAGACCAGCTCGCCTCGAGGGGAGCACAAGAAGCCCCGCCTCGACTCCTCCACGATAAAAGGTAAGTCCTATGCACAGGCCTCCAAGGCATCTCTGGGCGTTGCAGTAACATGCAAGCGCACAGGGAACCTGCCGAAGGAGTTCGTGGACCGGATACTCACGGAGATTCAAAGGAAGATCCTGAGTGACGCCTGGTCGACTAAAACCCCAAAACGCCCCGCCCCTGCGTTCACCGGGAAACCCATGTACGCGGACGGGGTCCTCAAACTCTGGTGCGCCGACGAGGCAACGCGTACCTGGCTGACGGAGGCGGTCTCTCTCCTGGTCCCACCACCGGGCTTCGAACTGGAGGTTAGGGGCCAGGAAGAGGCCCCGAAGAGAGTGCGGTGCGGCGTTGTCGTTCCGAACGAACAGGGAGTCTGGGACGACGTGCGCGACGTAGGTCGAGCTCTGGAGTTCCAGAACCCCTGGTTGGCGGTCGACAAATGGTCTCTGCTGCACTCGGAGAGACAGTCAGGTGGGTGGTTCCTGGTCGTGGGCATCCCGGAGGAACAAGTCCCAGTCCTGGTGCAGAACGAGCGCCGCCTCGCGTTGGGGCTGGGCGCAGTCTACGTCCGGTTCCGGGACTCTACAGGCAAGTATGTCGACCATCCTCCGGGATGCGACAACTCCACACAGCAAGTCTCAAACACCCAGTCAGGATGCTCCGCGGAATCCGGCCCGTCAGAGCCGGCCGCGTCTGGCTCGGAGGCTGGCCCGTCAGCCGAGGGTAACTCGGAAGATGAGAGCCTGCTCCTGAGTCCGGTGCGGCGGGACGACGGGGTGGAGGCCGGCGACATCCTGGCTGGCCTAACGCAGCTGAGGGTCGGGGGGGAGGGGACATCACCCACAGATGAACCCTCTGCCTAGTGACGTCAGCTGCCTACAAATCAACCTCCATCATAGCCAAACGGCCACTGCGCAACTGCGCAAGTGGATGGAGGTCCAACATTCAGCCATCGTGCTCATCCAGGAACCTTGGATAAGGGGTGGCCTCATTAGAGGCCTCTCCAGTCTGGGAGGTAAGATTTACTCTTCTACTGACCACACACATCCAAGAACCTGCATACTTACAACTAAAAACATCAGAGCCCAAGCTTTAATGGAGTTCTGTTCCAGAGACATCACAGCAATACAAATCGAAATAATACAGCAGCCAAGGAGTATAGCGGTCGTTTTCGCATCGGTCTACATGCCCGAGGCCGAAGACCCGCCTCCGTTCGACCTCACGCGTCTGGTTAACCAGTGCGAGAGAACCAATACGGAGGTCGTAATAGGAACGGACTCCAATGCCCACCACCAAATGTGGGGCATGGACTGCAACAATAACAGAGGTATGTCATTGGTTGAATACTTATTCACCACTAATCTTACCCTATTAAACACAGGTACGGAGCCCACCTTCGTCACTAAACGTAGTCGGACAATTATCGACTTAACTCTCGCAACAGAAGGAGCGGCTGAACGCATCAAGGGATGGCACGTCTCGAAAGAGGCATCATGCTCAGACCACAGATGGATCAGCTTCTCCATAAAAGTCGATATACAGCCCACACAGCCCCGCAGGAAACCACACAACACTGACAAAGCAAAGTATGTCCTACTACTTAAAGAGAAACTTACCCTTACGGCCACGCCGCCGGTACTGGGTGACACTGTACAGATCGACGATCAGGTATGTATACTGACGCAGTCGATGCTTGACAGCTATTATGCAGCTTGCCCGGAAACCACCCCGCCTTCAACCCCGGGGAAACAACCCTGGTGGGGCGCTGAACTTGAACGTAAGCGCAAGAAGGTAAGGAAGTCTCTAAATAGGGCAATGAACACAAGCGCGGACGCAGATTGGGACGCTTATAAAGCGGCCAAATCAGACTACAGGAAATGCCTCAGATTCAGACGCACCATGGGATGGAGAAAATTCTGTGGGAGCATTGAATCCTGCCAACAAGCAAACCGGGTAAGGAAACTACTGGCCCAGCAACCGACGGTTGCACCAGGTACTCTCCGTAAACCGGATAACACATACACCACATCGGAGGAGGAGACAAGACGCGTCCTACTCGAAACACACTTCCCAGGCTGCGTCCTCACCCCGGTAATAACGTGGCACGATACACCAACAGTGGCGACCGAACACGAATGGAGACACGCAAACAACGTGGTCACAGAAGAAAAACTCCGATGGGCCATCGATAGCTTCCACCCCTTCAAAGCAGCCGGACTGGATGGCATCTTCCCAGGGTTATTACAATGGGGAGGAGAACCTGTCCTTAAAAGACTCCTGGCAATTATGAGGGCTAGCCTGGCCCTCAGATATATACCGAAGAGGTGGAGGGAAGTTAAACTAATCTTCATACCAAAACCAGGCAAAACAGACTATACCCATGCAAAGTCCTTTAGACCAATAAGCCTCACCTCCTTCATGCTTAAAGCCTTGGAAAGGCTTTGCGAGAGGGAACTAAGAAGTGGGGCTCTTAAGCACCTACCCTTACATGCCAACCAACATGCATACAGCTCAGGGAAATCGACGGAATCGGCCTTACATCAGGTCGTGAACCAGATAGAAGCTGCTATACAACAAAAAAGCATCTGCCTGGGCACCTTCATCGACATAGAAGGAGCCTTCGACAAGACAAACTTTTCCAGCATAAGCAACGCCCTAGCCAGGCATGGTGTGGACCAGATGCTCATACAGTGGATCCAAAACATGCTCAGCAAAAGGGTAGTGCGCCTGCAAGGCGACACTCAGACAGCCTTGATAACTAAAGGGTGCCCGCAGGGAGGTGTACTCTCCCCGCTATTGTGGAACTTAGTCATCAATGAACTCATAGACAAACTCAACGCGAGATACTTCTTTACAATAGGTTATGCAGATGATCTAACCATACTCACCTCAGGTAAGGTAACCAGTACAGTGTACGACCTAACCCAACAAGCCCTACGCATAGTAGAGTGGTGGTGTAATGAGTACGAATTATCTGTAAACCCGACCAAGACCGAACTAGTTATGTTCACACACAAGCGCGCGCTGGGTACTTACCGATTGCCCAGGCTATTTGATACAGAGCTTAAGCTGTCTACCGAGGTCAAGTACCTGGGCGTCACTCTCGACAGCAAATTGACATGGAACAGCCACATGGAAAATAAGCTCAATAAAGCCAGCATCATCTTCTGGCAGTGCAAGAAGATGATAGGTAAACGATGGGGCCTATCCCCCAAAATTGTCTTATGGCTCTATAAGACAATAATACGTCCGATGGTAAGCTACGGCGCAGTAGTGTGGTGGCCTCGGACCAACCTAATAACGGCCGCCAACAAGCTTCAGAAGCTTCAAAGACTTGCATGCCTAGCGGCCACGGGCTGTATGAAAACAACGCCAACAGCGGCACTTGAAGTGTTGCTGGACCTGCCTCCATTGCACCTGTTCATACAACAGGAAGCAACGATGTCGGCAGTCCGGCTAAGAGCCCTGAAGCTCTGGAAAGACACCAACACGCCGCACACTAACAACTTAAATACACTCTTTAAAGAAGTTCCTATTACACAAGCCATTGGCGACCGTATACCGAAACAATTTGTTTTCGACAAGAAATACAAAATCCAACTGTACGAGGACATACACGAAGGAGCAGTTAACCACAACGAGCTCACGATCTTCACAGATGGGTCTAAAACAGATACAGGTACGGGTTCAGGAGTATTCTCCGAGGACCTAAACATCAACATCGCAGCACCGCTGGGAGCCTACAACACGGTCTACCAGGCCGAATGTTTTGGCATAATCCTAGCTGCCACAGCAATCATGGCACGTGAGGTAAGGGAACGGTCCATTAGGATCCTCTCAGATAGTAAGGCTGTCCTCTCAGCCCTCAAAAGCCATACTGTCACCTCGGCGCTCACGCTTGAATGCCACCAGAAACTAACAGAGGTAGGTAAACTAAACAAATTAACACTGCAATGGATTAAGGGCCACAGTGGCTCAAGAGGGAATGACGCAGCCGACGTACTTGCCAGAAGAGGGGCCACTTTAGAGGTGGTGGGACCCGAGCCCATTATTCCCCTACCTTCTGGTTTTTATCGCAACCTGGTAAGAAATAGGACCAGGACCAAACACAACCAGTCCTGGATTGGTATTGAAACATGTAGGCAGGCCAAGGAGGCTCTTCCCGCAGTAGACGGTAAGATAGCTAAACAAATCCTCCGGCTGTCCAAACAACAACTACGGACAGTCACGGCCGCCTACACAGGACACGGATTCTTTAATAAACACCTATTTACTATAGGTATCACCGACAGCCCGCTGTGCAGGGCCTGTATGGCAGCAGACGAGACGGCAGCCCACCTGCTCCTCGACTGCCCTGAGGTTGCACAGTACAGGCAGCAGTACCTGAGCAGATACAGCACCCTGAGGGAGGCCGTGGGCCACATCAAGAGTCTGCTGGCCTTCCTCGAAGAGCTGGGGTGGCTCGAGTGACGACACCATTCCCACCCGCACGCAAAATACACGCCAAGACGTGGAGTTGCGGAAACAGCCCGTGCCATCAAGTATCAAGTATCAAGTAAACGCATTCCTCCTTTTCAAAAACCATAACTTTCGTTTTACTTACATTCACTTTCATTCCTTTCCTTTCTAAAGCACGATGCATGATTGTTACCATCTCCTGCAACTCCTCCGTTGAAGATGCAAGTATAACCTGATCATCAGCATAAAGGAGGCATTTGCCGAGTAACCCATTCATTCATGTATGTATGTATGTGTGTATAAAGAAAATAATTCGCGAAGGTATGTTATATTTGTCTTGGCAATAAACACTTAGTATTTTAATATAATTTTAATTCAATTACTTGCAGCGCTACATGCAACTCTTTGTCACATATCAGTATTGCCGTGTTTTGCTTTAATTATTTCTTATAACTGAATGATTAACCTTAATATGAATTAAAACATTTAAATGGCATGTATGAATAACGTGTAACGTTTTGTTATATACTTACCTACAAGATACCAAGTCATAAACAACATTTATTTACTCTTTTCTCCGTCTGTTTTTCTGTTTGTCCAGGGTAATCTCTGAAATTGCTTAGCCGATTTTAATGGGACTTTCACTGGAAGACATACAGCTACTGAGTGCTAGGAACGGCGTACCGAAAACCGATACCAGTGACCGTACGTGATACTAAAGCCCTTGGCGATCGAATTTTCCGGGAAAAATCATGAATTTGCCGATTTTTTTATAATATAATGAAATAGTGCCTATTATCGACCCGCATTTAAGTTGCGATGTATCTCATAATGTTTTTTTGAATATTTTGTAATATTTTACCTAAACCTACCTGTCACCATCGTTATCATCATTCTAGCGATATCTCGGGTATGCTCTTGATTTCCCAGCAATCATTAGTTTCCTGATTACTAGTCAGTCTATCCTCTATTTCACTTGCGAATCGGTATCAATTAAATACTAAAAAGAACAAGCTAACCCAATAATAGCTTTTTAAATTAGTGTAAACTTCACGACATACAAACAAACAAGGTTATCCTCGTTATGCAAAATTAAACTAATTTCAAAATGGCAACACAAGGAATTTTTGAATAGAAGCGCAGGGCTTCTATTCAAAAATTCCTTGTGTCAAAAGAAAAACAGCTCAATGCGAGTTCTTTGCAACTTAATAATGAACTTGGAATTTATGAATAGGTAGTTTCCCACTGCTTCTGAAGTAACAAAGATAAGTAACAATATGAATTTTAATATCTGTAGTATTATCGTGATTCTTGTGTTATGCCAGTTGCAATCCAAGACCAACGCCTTGGTGACCGGGATCCGTATTGTAGGTAGTCGAAGCAAATTTATTTTAATACACACATAATCAAAAGAATGCAATCTTATTATACGTCGCATCGTCGGTATTAGGAAATAAGTATATCAACTGTTTTCAATATATTCTACTCATTGCGTATGGAGAAGGCAAAGGCCCAATTCACTTTGTCAAAGTTCATTTGGTACCTACTTCTAGCCTAAAAGATAGAAAAGTTAACAAACAAACACAAGTTCACATTTGTAATTTGAAGTACCTATGGACTTTGAACAGAATCGTGATTAAAACCCGCTAATTACACTTATAATATCCGTGTGGTGACCGATTAAAAATAAGGAAATGTCACCACCCCATATCATCCCATGGTTGTCGTAAGAGCCAACAGAAGGAGCATATTATGCAGAGAACAGCACTGTAAGAGAAGGAAAACTTGATACAAACCCTATACCAACCCGTTTGGCCAGCGTGGTATAGTAGGCCAATTCCTCCTTTCAAAGGGGAGGCCTAGTCCACCAGTGGACTGTTAAAGGCTGATGATGATGAATTACACTTATAATACGTTTAGACTGACAGACTTTACTAGTACAGACTGCCTGTTGACCCAAAGTCCTGGATCGGGCAAAAGTGTTACTGCCTTTCATGTTTTTCAAATAGGGTAAATTTTTTACAGATCTAAAGATCACTCCCGAATGTATATACAGTTTTGTACAAAAGGTAATAGCTTTTATATAAACAAATAATAAAGACCACATATATAAAGAAGTAAAACAACATTTTCAACTTTTGGGATATGTGCAATTATGTATATGTCAGCATACTACTTGCCTGTATTTATGTAACTGTTAGCTTTTTGCGTACACATTGTTGTTACCTAGCGGAAACCAGATTTTAGGACGAACATAAATTCCGCCCAAAAGTTAGTGTTGAATATATTATCAACACCGGCCGGGCCGCGCCGCCAGAGCGAGACGACAACATCGGACTGCACTGGTCACCCGCGCCGGCCCCGCTCACACCAGTCGGCCTTAGCACATGCGACGACATACCCGCGCTCGCGCTGCATAATATTGTTAACGTATCATCTTTTCTAATTTGTAATACGTAAAGTCAATCAGCAGTAATATACACATATCTATACAGTCCACAACGCTTATTTTATTTAATACATCGAGCTATCGTCGCATCATTGGTCCTTCTCCCGTGCAATTGGACCGAAGAGCATCTTGTAAACAAAGAAAAATTTCAAACGTCAACGGTTTGCAAGTCATGCAAGTTTGTTCGCCGTGTGTATGAAGATCTTCCACGTTCTGCCTGTCTGCATCAACACTTTTTCATCGTGTCTGCATCGTGTTTGGACGTCGTGAATATTTGCACGGTTACAAGATTTAACCGTCTTCGCCTATTCGAATTCCAACGGACACACAACATTTGAAAATTGTTTGGGAAATCGAAAGATCTACTCATCAAATCATTGCTGGAAGCTAAGCCACATCTTCAGATTACCGACGTGCCCTGAGAATCAACGTGAAGAATCTCCACGTCACAGATCAACAGTGGTTTGCGCCAACAAAACCGTGAGATCGTTCCAATTATTTCCTTTCATTTCATACTATCATAATCACAATCAGTTTCATCCTCATCCTTCATCCATTCAGTTCATATTCAACTCATTTGAGGCATTATTGCAATTCATCAAATCATTATTTGAGTCAATAATAGTCTTAATAATTTCTTCAGAACATTTAAGTAAATTTAAAACTATACATTAAAGTGTTATATTGTGATCAATTCACCATATCTACATATCATCGTGTTCACCCATATTTTGCTGATACGTTTAACGAGTTCTAGAATATTCATTACACTTGTACCATTACGAAGCAGTTTTGATGTGTAGCTAAATACCTACGTACCTACAAAAAAAATATCTTAATAGCAATCATTGCTTATGCCGAGCTTAGCCAAAGCATTATTTTACAAATTATAAAGTTTTCTTTGTTTAAAATTTAGATTTATTTAGTTGCCTTAATTCATCCGCACTTTTTTTAACATGTCTGACATGAAAAGCTACATTAAAAAACGAGCATCGCTTAAAGCTAAGCTTACGCAATTTTCTTCATATTTAAAACGAGCTCAATTATGTGAAAAGTTAAGTGAGATCCAAGTTGTTGAAGTCGAGTATCGACTCAATACATTCGAAAATTTATATGATAAATACGACACTTTACAGACCGACTTGGAGGCGCTGATGGATGACCCCAGCGAGCAATATGCGGCGCGTGATGAATTTGAAAGTCAGTACTACAGTCTGGTGGCAACTGCACGTCAAATGATCAGCAACGCTCGCAAGCTTCTGATGGAAAACCCCGACGCCGAGGTTGTATCTTGTACTTCCCAAACACACATACACAACACAATTCGTTTGCCTAAAATTGATTTGCCTAAATTTTCGGGCAGCTATCATGATTGGCTCGAGTTTAGGGACACTTTCATTTCCATTATACACAATAACGAAGGCATAGACAAAATAAATAAACTTCACTATCTTCGGGCTTACTTAGAAGGTAGCGCCGCTCTAGTCATTGATAACCTTGATTTTAGGTCTGATAATTACGACACTGCCTGGCAGTTGCTCTGCGATAGGTATGACAATAAGAGACTTCTTGTTAATAATCATGTGCAAGCTCTATTCAATATACAGCCCATCAACAAGGAGTCAAGTAAGTCGTTGCGTTTCATAGTAGACACTACTTACAAAAACTTAAGAGCTTTGTCTACTCTTGGTCAGCCTGTCCAGCACTGGGACACGCTCATTATTTTTATCATGACCAGTAAGTTAGATCAGGTGACGAATCGAGAATGGGAAGAGCACAGAAATTCCTTGTCTGACGCTCCAACATTAGCTTTATTTATTTCTTTTGTTAGCAATAGAGCTGACTTATTGGAAACGCTTGAAGAATCTAGGTCATTACAATCTAGAAATGACATGTATTTTAATTTGAGCCCTAAAGCTAAAACCTTTGCATCCTCTAATAAAAATGACACTAGATCAGTATCATGCCCTATATGTCATCAAAGTCACTATATTTTTCAGTGTGAAAAATTTAAAAATTTGTCCGTTCAAGCTCGCATTAAAAAGGCTAAAAATTCAAATGTCTGTATGAATTGTCTAAGACCAGGTCATAGTGTTGAAAAATGCAAATTGGGACATTGTAAATACTGTCGTGAAAAACACAATACCCTATTACACATTGACAATGACATTTCAAATAACCCCAAACAAAACATAGCCTTATCTGTTAATCATTACAGTACATCTCGTGTTGTATTACTTTCCACAGCACTCGTCAAGGTGTCGGACGCTGAAGGCAACCTTCACACTGCTCGAGTCTTGCTTGATAATGGGAGTACCGCAAACTTTGTAACAAAGGACTTGATCCGTAAGCTTAACCTTCCTATTTATACTGTGAAGTCCAAAGTAAGAGGCATAAACAATCAATATTCCGATTGTTCACAAGGATGTACAGTTTCATTAAAATCTGTTAACAGTGACTTTGAACTGGATATTGATTGTTATGTCTTGCCTAAAGTATCTTCATCAGTACTCAATACTTATGTTGATACTCGTAATATGTGTGTACCTACGAATATAGTACTTGCCGATCCCCACTTTTATGCTCCGTCTTTCTTCGACATACTTGTCGGCGCGGAAGTATTTTGGGGAGTCATAGGCACTAATCGTGTTTCACTAGGGAAAAACATGCCTACTTTAGTTGAAACTAAATTAGGATGGCTAGTTTCAGGTGTCCTTTGTCAGTCTAACCCCTCGTCTCATGTTTGCTTACATACAGACAATTTACAAGTAAACTTAAATCGATTCTGGGAGTTAGATTCGATATCACCACGACACAAGCTTACCAACGAAGAGCGATCTTGCGAACAGATTTTCTTAGAGACCACTCATCGCGACTCGGATGGTCGGTTTGTTGTCAACATTCCTCTTAAGGAGTCACCTGACGTCTTGGGTGACTCATACATAATGGCTAAGCGTCGTTTCCTGTCCCTGGAACGTCGCTTAGCTAGAGATCCATATTTTAAGGAATTATACATCAGCTTTATGAATGAATACATATCATACATACATAGACTCACGCCCGTTTCCCCGAAGGGGTAGGCAGAGGCATATTAAACGCCCACTTTTCGCCAGTGTTTTGATCCCACGTAATAGGTGGCGAGCCTATTGCCGCTTATCGGGATATTTTGTTTGCCAGAGCCTCGTCCGTTGATCAGCAGGTGCACCACTTGCAGGTGAGGTTGGCTTGGGACCCTAAGTTCTTGGTGGGAACCCTATGCACCCTATGAATACATATCCTTAGGTCATATGTCTGAGTACAAACGCCAAAACTCCCCATCCTCAAATTACTTACCTCATCATGGTGTCTTGAAGGAGGTGTCATGGTGTCTGGATGTCAGCCATGTTAACGAGCACGACTACCAAGCTTAGAGCGGTCTTTGATGCTTCGGCTCGTACAACCTCAGGTATATCATTTAATGACATACAGATGGTTGGTCCTCACCTACAAGATGACTTATTATCGATCTTGCTTCGGTTTCGACAACACATGATTGTCATAAGTGCTGACATCGAAAAGATGTACAGAGTCACGCGCGTGAATGAAAAACATAGGCCTCTTCAAAAAATTCTTTGGCGATCAGACCCTAGCCAATCTTTGAAAACTTACACGTTAGACACTGTAACTTATGGTACCGCGTCTGCTCCTTTTTTAGCCACTAGATGTTTGAGACAATTAGCTCAGGAGTGTGATGACCCATCAGTTCGCTCTACAATAGAGCACGACTTCTACGTGGATGACTATTTGTCGGGAGGGTCTTCCGTCCCGGAGACGTTAAACAAATGCCGAAAGGTCATCGCTGTTCTTCAATCAGCAAAATACAACCTTCGTAAATGGCAATCTAATTCAAATGAATTATTGCAAGCTCTTTGCGAACTTAGAGTTGGGTCGGACTTTGTTAACCTTAGTGCTAACGAAACGTCTAAGACTTTAGGGCTAAACTGGAGGTGCTCTACTGACACGTTTACTTTCTCCACAAATCTTGCTTCAACTGATATAATTACTAAACGTCATATCTTATCAGTGATAGGGCAAATCTTCGATCCCGTGGGTCTAGTTGTCCCCTGCATTGTGGAGGCCAAGATGCTAATGCAACATTTTTGGCTTACAGGATGTTCTTGGGATGAGCCTATTCCTGAAGAGATTCAGCTGATTTGGAGAGAATTTACAGATACTCTGTCTGTTCTAAACGAGTTTAAAATACCACGCTGGATCACATGTGAGTCAGCGTCTTCGCTTCAATTACATATCTTTACTGATGCCTCTGAAAAGGCATATGGTGCATGTATTTACGTTCGCAGTGAATCTGAGAGTGGAGAGGTACAGGTACATCTTCTTACCGCTAAAAGTAAGGTAGCTCCTGTCAAACCAACCACCATACCACGCCTTGAACTCTGTGGTGCATTGTTAGGTTCACGATTATATACAAAGGTTCGTCAGTCACTCACTCTTACTTTTCATGAAGTACATTTTTGGTGTGACTCCACCATCGTGTTAGGCTGGTTATCTGCCACGCCAACGCAGTTAAAGACATTTGTCCGACATAGAGTTTCTGAGATTCAAGAAGCTGTGGAGGGAAGGCCTTGGCGCTATGTTCCTTCTCTTTCAAACCCCGCAGACCTCGCTTCGCGTGGATTCAGAGCGGACAAACTATTGTCGTCTTACTTGTGGTGGTCAGGGCCCCAATTTCTTCACAAGCCTTCAAATATGTGGCCTCAATTTCCTGAATCAAATCATAAGGAATTAATATTACCTGACACATTATTATGTTATCATGTTGACACATCAAATAGTACTGAAAACATAATTAATAATTTATTTCCTAAATTCTCTTCTAATTTATATCGTCTACAACGTATGATGGCATATGTTTTACGCTTTGTAGACAAATGTAGAAGACATTCATCTAATCGCGAGCATCTTAAATCTTCTGAATTAACTAATTCATTGTACTTTTTTTGCAAATTGAGCCAAATGGAGTCTTTTCCTGAGGAATACAACCTTCTATCATCAGGAAAACAACTACCTAGTAAAAATAAGCTTCTTACGTTGTCTCCATTCCTTGATAAAACTTCAAACCTAATTCGTGTTGGAAGTAGATTAACTAACTCCTTTTACGACTTCAATGTTAAGCATCCAATACTATTATCTAGTTCTAATTTTATTTGCAAATTATTATTTAACATGTACCATACGAGACTTTTACACCCAGGGCCTCAACTACTACTTGCCACGCTTCGTCACCACTTCTATCCTATTGGTGGCAGGAACTTAGCTAAAAAGGTCACGCATCAGTGTGTGAAATGTTGCAGAATCTAGGCTAGCACCATCCAACCTATGATGGGTAACCTTCCAAAGCAATGACTGCACTTAGAATTTCCATTTTTAGATTCGGGGGTGGACTATGCTGGTCCAGTCATGATAGCGGACCGAAGGGGCAGAGGATGTCGGCTTGTTAAAAGCTTCATATGTGTGTTCGTGTGTTTGGCTACGAGAGCTGTCCATCTTGAACTCGTGTCTGATCTGACAAAGGAGGCTTTCTTATCCGCCATGAACCGTTTTATTGCTCGAAGAAAGAAGCCACGTAGCGTCTTTTCAGATAATGGCACAACGTTTGTCGGTGCTTTCAACGAGTTGGCCAAGCTTCTGTCACAAGATCTGAACTTCAGTTCAATTGATCCTGGTATCAACTTCTCATTTATACCTGCGTACACCCCACATTTTGGCGGACTATGGGAGTCCGCAGTTAAGTCTGTCAAACATCATCTCAGGCGTATTCTTGGGTTGACACATTTGACATTTGAAGAAATGGCAACCTGCTTAATTCAGATAGAGGCTATTTTAAACTCAAGACCTCTAACCCCGCTTTCCAACGATCCTTCAGACCTCACTCCACCGACTCCAGCCCACTTTCTTATTGGTCAATCAATCGTGATGTTGCCTCATCCACAGATTCAGACTGCCAACATCAACAACTTGCAGAGGTTTTGTCGTGTTGAGTGCTTGAAGCAGCATTTCTGGGCTCGCTTCTCCCATGATTACGTTCTGTGGCTTCAGGAGCGAACTAAATGGCGTCGATCAACGGGAGAGCTGAAGGAAGGGACACTTGTAGTGATAATTGATAAAAACTCACCGCCCTTACTTTGGCTTCTAGGACGCATTGTGAAGGTGCTTCCTGGCAGGGATGGCATCGCCAGAGTCGCCGACATCAAGACACGCAAGGGTGTTATTCGGCGCGCCTTTAACACCATCTGTCCTCTACCTGTGACCTCTACTCTTGAAGAAGACTCTTCAACCGGGGGAGTATGTTGAATATATCAACAACGGCCGGGCCGCGCCGCCAGAGCGAGACGACCACATCGGACTGCACTGGTCACCCGCGCCGGCCCCGCTCACAACAGTCGGCCTTAGCACATACGACGACATACCCGCGCTCGCGCTGCATAATATTGTTAACGTATCATCTTTTCTAATTTGTAATACGTAAAGTCAATCAGCAGTAATATACACATATCTATACAGTCCACAACGCTTATTTTATTTAATACATCGAGCTATCGTCGCATCAGTTAGCTTTTGGGCGGAATTTATGTTTCAAGCAAAACAAAAGCTTCAACTTGGAATTTACATAAAAAATGTCATCATCATCTTCCTAGCGTGCTCCTGATTGATATCAAGACTTATCGTCTTAGAGTCCGAGGCCTGTCAACAGGTCTAATCACACCTGATAGGACATTAACTCTGCTAAAGAGTGACTGCCGTCTGACCTCCGCAATCCGAAGAGATAGCGATATTCCATGAGCTTGGGCTTAGACTACTGGTAGTAAAGTCAAGGATGCTGGCCGCCTATAATGACAGTTAAGCTCTTCGTGACAGCAGTGGCAGACCGTTCCACGTGCTCTCTGAGGCACAGGGCTAGTGGTGAATGTAATTAACAACAAATTTTGTACATTTTTTTGTGGATATCCCGACTTCAACGATAATTATCAAAAGCCTTACTTCTTAAAAGCTAAATATAATTATTTTAGCATGTTTCTATAAGTCTTTCTTCTTTAACTGAAGTTATTACGGTGCCGACCTGTAATAACTTCAGTTAAAGAAGAGAGACTTATAGAATATATTTAAGGCTATACCAGATAGCCTTAAATTTGTCGATAATCTGCAATAAAATCGCAAGTTTGGAGATAAAAAAGTGTGACTTATTGAAAGCTTTTTACACTGAAACCAAAGCTATAAAAGTTTTTAACAACTGTTTAAACATGTTAAAAGAGAAATTTTAAGAAGTAAATATATTGTACACCCTAAACTCTCTGCCATCAATATGTCTTTTTTTGCGTTTCCTATAATTTGATGCCTGCAGATACAAGTGTTTCGTTAATTTTCGAACATGCACTAAAATCATACAATTTTATTAAAACGGGTCTTATTCGCGATATTTAATTAATTTAAGGTATAAATACCTACGTTTTACCGACGTTTCGGCCGTCTCACAACAGCCTTGGTCGCAGCAGGATTGATGTCATCTCAGCGTCGTCCTTGTAAAGCGCGGGTTTCGGCAGCTACCCTCACTTGCTTTTTATTTTTATTTTTATCCGAACTGTCGGTAAGTCGACACAGAACACTTATGACGTCTAAGTACACACTGGTGAGCTGTGTTACTGCGGCGCGGTTTACATTTGTTGATTACTGGATTCCAAGTTGTAGACAGTCTGTGTCCATCTTCCCGGTTTAAATTTTTATGCTTTTTGATTTCAATTCTGCTTTTGATTCAATTGAAATCAAAAAGCATCTTCAAATCTTTATCTTCAAATCAATCCGCGACCAAGACTGTTGTAAGACGGCCGAAACGTTGGTAAAACATAGGTATTTATACCTTAAATTAAATAAATATCGCGCATAAGAACCGTTTTAATAAAATTGTATGATGTATAAAAATCGCGAAAGTTAAAAAACGCACTAAAATAGTGATTCTTTGAATGACAATTATATATGACAATCTCCGTATCACACTATGGTTGACTGGTAGATAATGCAACTCCAATTACATGTATTTTAATAAATGTCATCGTCATCATCAGCCTGCAATGCAAGAGTCCACTTGGGCCTCTCCAATGGCATGCCACTGAGCCCGATTTTCGGCTTTTGTGTCCAGCCGCTGCCAGCCTCTTTGCGTATATCGTCACTCCACCTAGAGGGAGGGCATCCTACACTACGTTTGCCAAGGCGCGGTCTCCACTCTATAACAAGACTACTCCAACGGTTATCGGTTCTTCGACAAATGTGGCCGGCCCACTGCCACTTCAGTTTGCTTATTCTTTGAGATATACCTTGGTTCTCTGTCGGATCACTTCATTGCGAATACGATACGAAAATCCAAGCATAGCCCTTTCGATAGCCCGCTGAGCGACCTTATATTGGTGGACCAGTCGCACCGTCAGTGTCCACGTCTCGGTTCCGTAAGTCATAACGGGTAGGACGCACTCGTTGAAGACCTTTGTCTTAAGGCTTTGCGTTAGGGGTGACGAAAAGACTTGACAGTGTCGCACGAGTGATTGATTTTCACGGGATAGCCGGGATCGATCACTCGCCGAGCAATTAAAAAGAGATGATTTGGTTGTCTAACGGGAAATAAATAAAAAATATCACCAGGAAAGATTAAACTCGCGTTATATTCCAGATTCACAATGGTTTTGATTACATAAAAGAACTGACACTTGAGGTTAACCGACTAGACAAGTATCCAGGGCGTAGGTCGTAGGTTGACACTCCACAGGTCCACGGATGAATACTCAGCTTTGACGTGTCTCCCAGCAGAAGAAAGGGCCCAACCACGTGTGTCGCTGGTATATATATGGTCGGCAAGCGGGTGAGGCTCCCCACTGCAGTGCGTCATCGTAGTGGGGCTCGCAAGCGCCGAGGCACGACGTCACAACAGAGTTTCCTATATGCTGCCCAATCCAGTCGTATTTTTCTGCCAGTCTCCTTCTCGAAGTTGTCTCTACCCAAGTGCAAGGTTTGCCCAACGTAGACGTACTCCTGAACAACTTCGAGAGGGACCCCACTTAGGGTAATCGGTTCCAGAGAGACATGTTCATTGAATATTATCTTGGTGTTTCCAAGTTCATCCGGAGACCGATGTAAGTGGAAGAATCAGCAAGGCTGCTCAGCATATACTGCAAGTCCTGCACGGTTTCAGCGACGATTGATTCTAATAAATGTACATAAATATTATAATAAAAAAGCAAATTCAACAAAATTCGTTCAAATTTCAAAACTCTACAATTATTTATTTATGAAACAGTTACCATAAAAACTAAATAGACTATATCGATCCATTTTTAAGAGCAATTTGAACCGCTTTTTCCTAAATTGCCACCCTTAACCGTGACTGCAAACTTCCTGAAGAAATTGAACGGAAATAATTTTCTTTTCTTTCTTACAAACCAACAATTGCTCATTAATTTTTGAGCAGTTCAATCCGAAGCCTTTTTCTTTTTGCGTTTCCTGAGCTCTAACACTTCTCAACGGTTTGTTGAGTGTAATGAATGAACTTTTCAGTGTTCGCAACGTAAGAAATGTAAAAAGTAAAAATACGTTTTGTGTGGAAGTGGTCCAATTTTCAGTATTATTACCTGTTACACTGAGGTAAGTACTGCTATCTAGGAACATTCTTATCTTTCTCATCTAAGGGAATGGTGATATAATTTTGGTGATATGGCATCTTTTCACTTTTAGTTGATAAACTTCTTCGTAACTATGTTATTGAAGTAGGGGAAATAAAGAAAAATATTATTTCATCTTTTTGTCTACTTATCTTATTCATACTAGTGTGCAGGTATTTTAAAAGTGGCATAAGTATATATAATATACACTATGATCGCCTAGTGAGAAATTACATTCATCCGATTTAAAGATTGCAGAGTCGAAATTAATCCTTGATTGTGAAGTTCGAAGAAAGAACAATAATTGTATGTTCTTTTGTAAGGTGTGCCATCATGATCGCCGACTGTAATTTTTTTCTGGAGAACGGGTTAGGGCAAGCATGGAAAATACATGGAAGACTGTTTCTGATCTGCACGCATGTGTTAGAATAATATGTACAGGATGTCATACTTATAGTTACATTATGTAATCAATTCCATAATTATTAATATTAAAATAAGTATTTAACATCGTTGTAAAAGAGTTGCCAGATTAACAATTAAATTATGTAATAAATTCTACAGTTATTACTTCAAATATCGTTTTAATATGATCCTATTTACACAATCTAATAAATACTATAATTTTTTATTAGTCATAAGCATTTTGTATCATTTTAATACATTTTAAAGACTACTCCAATTCTGTAACGTTATTTTGAAATAATAAAATGAGGAAATCAATTGACATCCTGTGATCGCCGAACAGTGGGGGTATTTTCCTATATAAACCAGTGCCGCACTACAACTGACATATTTCGTTGGGCAACCACAGGACTGTACACTACGCACGGTCCAGCTGTAATACTGGAGATAAGTATATTCATCTTATACAGTAATAATACTTGTAATTGAAAGCTCAACTCATGTAACGTATATAATATACTCTAATATTATGTACTGTTACTATTATTTTCTATGAATAAATCTACTTAAGGTATAATTTGACAAGATATGTTTCATTTTAGTCTAATTAATTAATGTCTTTAAATCCTACAAACTATCTTTTATTCAGAACTACCTCACTTTTACATAAGCATTTTAAGTTCCAAAGTGTAAATCATAATATGGTGTATTTAATAATATATATATGCTTTTATGTACACGTATGTGGTGTTTCTGACACATGCAACACATAAGAGGAAAAGGGCTACTTGCGTCGGAAAACGAATATAAAAAACAATTCCTTTACTTACCTTAAACCAATTTAAGTGTGTAAAGTCAATTACGAGAGCATGTACATACGACTCTTGAACTTTAAACACCGCAATAACCTAAAAATCCAAACGCTTACAAACATATCACAGAGCCCACAAACCTATAACTTCACCGAACCAAACATATATTTAATATATATTTAATAAACACCTATTGACTATAGCTATCACCGACAGCCAACTGTGCAGAGCCTGTATGGCAGCAGACTGGACGGCAGCCCACCTGCTCGTCGACTGCCCTGTGGTCGCACAGTATAGGTAGCAGTACTTGACCAGATACAGCACCCTGAGGGAAGCAGTGGGCCACATCAAGAGTCTGCTGGCCTTCCTCGAAGAGCCGGGGTGGTTCGAGTGACAAGACCATTCCCAATCGCACGCAAAATACACGCCAGGACGTGGAGTTGCGTAAACAGCCCGTGCTACCAACCAACCAACCAAGTCCCTTACTTATGTTAGCCTAATTTCAGTGTCTAAAGATAATTTCGACAGTTTGTGCTTTACGACTTAGGAATTTCAAACATTGGAATCACCTAAAAACGTAAAAACCAAAACATTAGCAAACATATCGCAAAGCCTACAAGCTTATAACCTCAACAAACAAAACATGTATTTATTACTGTCCAGTAATATTTGATGCTTGGAGTCCAAAAGCAAAACTTTTGGACTGCCATCTTGGAATATTAAGAACAATACAGCTCTCTGAGGAAGGGGCGGCCATTAAATGAGGACAGTATGAGGTATTTTATGGGGCCATAACCGAGATCGTCACAGATCTTGCACGACTAGCCTTTTGGGGCATTCGCATAATTTGCCTTAAAGTAAAAGAGTAACCGATTCTGTCCTTAGTGATTTATATATTGCTTACCTCCTTGATGCTCTTCACCGCACAAGAGTCATCTAGGAGACGACATTTTTATATCTACTTTGCCTCCGGTAACATTCGAGGCAATTGAAGGTTCCATGTCAATGTAATTAAAAATGTCCTTTTAGTTAAGCTGGTAATTAAATTAAAAATAGGCTGTCTAATACGCAAAACCTGACCTCTCTCAAAGTCAACATCAAATGTATATCAGTATTTTACAATGACAAATAAAACAGGATCGAAATCGAGGATCATAAGTAGCGAGGTTAGTTGCACCACGGATTTGATCAGAAATAAAACTTTACTGACAAAGAACGAGTTTTAGTTTTCCCTCTATTAGTGTATACGTTCTTAACTATATTTCGTAGGTGTTTGAAAGAGAAATAGCAATGAGCAATACGCTCACCCCTTATCAAATAAACTCTCAACATGTCTGCCAAAATGGGAGATACACCACAGTTTCTCATAAACCTCAACACAGACGTCAACAAACTTTCACTAATACAACAACTCGGCAAAACTAAGCAAAAGCTGTTAAATTAGACAGCTCTCCTAATAACCGCTTGTACCACACTTAAGCGGGCGTCTTAAAATCATGTCCAAGACAGTACTAACGTGGCCAATAAAAATAATTGTAGCCTTGACCCCGTATCTCCGTATTTTTATGACCATACACACCCCCGCACTTTTCAGCCGAGCGAATGATCTGTAGCTCTAAAAATAAATGTCCTATCAAATGACTAACCCACCAATAAAAGTGGTTGCTCCCAGATTATTAGCTACGCCTATCAAGGGCACTGATATATTCTTCTGATTCTTGTTTAAATAAGTAGGTTGGTGATCAAAGATCCGATTTCAGAAGTATAGCAAAGGTGCTGTCAGCTCTTCTATAAAATTCAGTGAGTATGGACGTGTGAATGAGAAAAAAAATATATTTAAATAGAGTTTTGGTAACTTTAGATCCGCATTGCACCTTGCAGACTTGCAGAGGTCTTCATAGTCGTTAGAGAATTATAAATTGAATGCCTGACTCAAGTCAGTTCGCCAACGGGACAGCTCTAGGATGTTGATGTTATTTCGAATCGATGATGTATGCATAGTAATAATAAAGGTTTCTGATGAAAAGTACGACATATTTAAAAGATTCTGTAAATTCATTCTGACCTCTGGTTGTGATGAACTTTGATATAAATATGAGCTTTATTAACAGCCCGCTGCTGGACATACGCCTGTCCTTATTTGTGACTACTAGAATTTTATTGTGATTGAATGGCAGGTTTTGGCCTACTATACCATGCTAGCTAGACGGATTGGTATAGAATTTGTTGCCGAGTTATTATCTCTTTCCAAAACTACCATTTGCTTTGTGTATTTTCCTCAGTCGCCCCATACAACACCCACGGAATTAAATGGGGCAGTGAAAATTTGTATTCTTAATACAACACCACTATTTGAATATTAAAGCACCAATATCATACTTATTTTTAATCAAAAACGTTAGCATTCACGTCATTTTTTAAATTGAATCTCAAAAATGGCGGCATAGAGATGGATTATAAGGACCCTGTTAAGCAGAAAGGATCCAACCAACATTTTTTTATGAAATTGAGTTAAATACATAACCATAATCTCCTGGTCAAGTTTTATATATGCACCAAAGATCCAGGCAGTTTGATGACATTTGCCTAAGAATTCTTTTACCATGCCAAAGGTACCAACACATAATTGTAACTTGTGAAGAAATAAAAAAAGAACCACGCTGGTTGGATACATGTACCTACACTAGGATTCAAGCTTTTAATAAGATTCATGATGCGTGGATCTATTTTGCTTTTTTATGTTACCCAAAGTCATTACCAAAAATGAGATGAAAATGCATTGGCTTTATGGCAAACCTATAGCAGCTTCGAAATTATGTGATATTAATAGCCTATTGCACTGAATTCCAAATGATGCTCAACCATTTTGTAAAAGTCTGACCGGGGACAGTAATGTAAAAGATGACAAGGATGATGGATTTTCCGGTCAACCTGAGTTTGACGCATAAGATGCAGATATTGATGAGAATATTCCTTAAATAAAATATTATAACATTATTTATTTATTATTTAACATTAAAGCAATTGATATTATTAAATATTTTCATTAATTTCAACCTCTTAAAAAGATACCACTATTAAACTAAATATTTTCGTATTTTGCATAAAAGATCCACAGGTATATTTTCACTGATTACTTAAAGTATTCATATGAAAATGTATATTAATCTACATTCAAAGTAATGTGTATGTAATGTTTTATTATCCAAATAAATTTCATGTAGTTACGTCATAGCCCTATTTTTTAATTCGCTGTCAAACTTTGAACTGCATTTACTCAAAAGTGTGAAAACGTCAGTTGGATCTTTTCTACTTAACAGGGTCCATAATTAAAAAACATTTTCTATGTGTGGGATGAAACAACTTCTCTATGGCGGGTATATATTTGGATAGCCGTAGAGTTCTCCTGTTATTGTATGAATGTTATAAAACTTCAGAAACAAACGAGCTTCCGTATAGTTGCTTACGAACGTTTTGCTTACAAAAATATTTTTCCGACTATTTTCACCCGACCAGATTTTCTCTAATTTGCAGTTTCTATTCTAAGTGCAATGTCAGTGCGGTCTATTAAAATATATAATATTTGACGACCGGTTGGCGCAGCGGGAGTGTAAGCGACTGCTGTGTCGAAGGTCGCGGGTTCGATTCCCGCTCAAGTCAAACATCTGTGTGCATGAACATGGATGTTTGTCTTGGTCTGGGTGTTTATATGTATAATATGTATGTATTTACAAAAAAAAAGTATATATGTATGTTTATCCATTATCTAGTACCCATAGTACAAGCTCTGCTTAGTTTGGGACTAGATGGTGATGTGTGTATGTGGTAGAATAAAAAAAAAAAAAAAAAAAAGGCAGCCATCGAGCTATGGATAGGTTAGGTTAGGTTGGCCTGATAGCAAACGGCTGTGTGTCTAGATCCCTGTGGTTGCTATAACCTCGAGAAAAAGAAGAAACTATTTTCACTCCCTACTCTTACTTATTCCGTCTTATAATTGCCTATAAAAGAGGAAGAGTGGTCGGGGATAAGCAATCATATTTTATACATTGTGATCTAAGTATGCATTTTATATATTTACCTATGTTCTAGAGCTTCTAGCTACATAGGATTAAACAGGGCATGAGCATATTAAATATATTTATGAATAATTGATAAATTAATAATAAATCACCCGTCACATCATAACAAAATTAACACTTGTGATTAGTAGGCAGACGTCAATATGGATTTGTCTTCTATTCCAAGAAAAACACAATACAAAGCAGTTTCTATCGATGCCTTTATAACTTTGACTATTGAATGTATGTAGCAGGGCATTATCATTATAAAATGATAATCGTTTCTCAACCCAGCCAAACGCAAACGTACACACCATTCAGAACATCAACAATTTACGCAACACACAATCTCTAAGACAGAACATACCACAATTTCTACAGCATAATATTATGAAGCAAAATCACAATGAGTTATTATCACATTACTTACAAACAGTCTACCTACATGATCATTAGATTAGAACAAAAGACCCACACATTCAAACAGATGTCGTCACACATAGAAAATTGAGCGATAGAGCCTTTGAGGCCTAACAGGGTATATTTACCTACAAAGCTCCATAGGTCGGTATTCGTCATCATTTCAATGTGACTTCATAAAAAACTTTCATGTCTGCTTTAAAGTGCGGTTGAGTTTTGAGTCGCTTCAAGCGCCTAGGAGAAGCGACATAATTTTTTGGTATAGTTATCTAAGCCAATTCAGGCCATAAAGTGACGCTTACGAACGTCAAAATGTAAGTTAATTACTTAATGATCCTACATTTATATTACTTACGTACCCTTGGTCCAAGTCAAAAGTACATAACTATTGTTATGTCGTTAATTTAATTTATAGAAATTGGGGGATTACGGCAGCAATACCAAAATATGAAATTACGCTCGTTGCTGTAAGGCGCAAGAGGTAATGAGAAAAAGTCAATCGAAGTTTCGAGTTGGTATAGCCGCAGAAATTGACAATATTTCTAAGACTCCTCATGTACTAGGATATGATTTTGTGTGCCTTGGGGAACTATTCAAACACGAGTACCTAAAACAATGTAGCGCTCATAGCGAGGCTGAGCTTGCCGTTCCTAACAGATCGACAAAGTTAAGCAACGCTTGCACAGGTCACCACTTGGATGGGTGACCGTGTGTGGCATTTTCATCTGAGCGCAACCGTGCTTCGGAGGGCACGTAAAGCTGTCGGTCCCAGTTCTTGTCTAAGGATAAGGATCGTTAGGTCATGTCGGAGGCCTTCGGGCGGTCTGAAAACTCCGACACCAGAGTTGGCCACACACTCACGAAAAACAAAAAACAAACCTAAAACAATTTTTGGAGCACAGAAATCGTTATCCGTTGCAAAACTATAGTATGCAATGCGCTCATGGTAGCAACACTAAACCACTAGGCCATACGTCTGCTTTGCTTACTAGCCAGGGGACCTAGTCAAGTGGTATCCACTAATCATTTCTAACATCACTATCAACACGTGACGTATTGATGCAAATTTCATACATACATACATACATAGACTCACGCCTGTTTCCCGGAGGGGTAGGCAGAGACTACGGAACGCCATTTGCAACGATCCTGACATACCTCACTTGCTTCACTCACTCCCATCAAGTTTCTCATGCATGCTCTTCTGTTAAGGGTACTTCTTACTTGTCCTTTTTTCAGGATGTCTCCAATCTGGTCAGAGAACGTTCTCCTAGGTCTTCCCCTTTGTCCTGTCCCATTCACACTAGCCTGATATATCTTCTTTGTCAGTCTATCGTCATCCATCCTCTCCATGTGCCCAAACCATCTTAACATGCCTTTCTCAACTCTTGTAACTACATCTTCTTTTACCCCACACCACTCTCGTATCACACAATTCTTTACTCTTTCGGTCAAAGACACACCACACATACTTCTCAGTGCTCTCATTTCTACAGCATTTATTCTACTTTCAAATCTCTTCTGCCATACCCAACTTTCACTACCATACATAAGGGTAGGCACTAACACACCTCTATGTACAGCCAAACGTGCCTTTTTGGACACGTTTTGACTGTTCATAAACGCCTTCAGAGCTCCATTCACACAATGACCTGCATTAACTCTCCTTTCAATATTTGCTTCATTCTTACCATCTCTTGTAAACAACGTACCTAAGTAAACAAACTCATTCACTTGTTCCACTCGCTGTCCATCGATCAAAACATTACAAGCCGTAACGCATTCCTCCTTTTCAAAAACCATAACTTTCGTTTTACTTATATTCACTTTCATTCCTTTCCTTTCTAACGCACGATGCATGATTGTTACCATCTCCTGGAACTCCTCCGTTGAAGATGCAAGTATAACCTGATCATCAGCATAAAGGAGGCATTTGACGAGTAACCCATTCATCCTTAATCCGCAGTCACTATGTTTTAACTCTTGCAAACAACTGTCCATGAAGAGGTTAAACAGCCACGGCGACGCTACACATCCCTGTCTCACACCTTTATCGATGGTAAACCAGTCAGTGTATGCCCCGTTTATCCTCACACAAGCTCTAGAATCCTCATAAAGGGATTTCAGAGCTCGAATGAGGCTGCTGTCCACCCCATTCATTGACAGCACCTACCACATTTCATTCCTCACCACTCTATCGTAAGCCTTTTCCAAATCCACGAATGCGCAATAGACCTTTTGACCTTTGGCCAAAAATTTTCCGGCTATGCTTCGCAAGGGAAAAACCTGATCCGTGCATCCCATACCCTTTCGGAATCCCGCTTGTACATCCCATATTTTCTTGTCGGTTACTTCCATAACTCTTTCAATAAGTACCTTTGCATACAATTTGCCAACAATGCTGAGAAGGCTAATGCCTCTATAGTTTTTGCAGTCTTGTTGCGAGCCTTTTCCTTTATAAAGAGGCTTAACAACAGCTGTGGTCCAGTCATTAGGTACTCGGCCGGTGTTCCAACACAAGTTATATAACCGCTGCAACTGACCAACTATGATGCCCTGTCCAGCCTTCAGCATTTCGACTGTAATCCTATCATATCCTGCAGCCTTACCTACTTTCATACTTCCCAGTGCCTTCACGATCTCATCCACGCCAATAACGCTTTCATCATTGCTATCATTACAATTCACTTCAGCTATCGGTGTCTCTATCGCCGTTCTTTCGAATAAACTTTCAAAATACTCTTTCCATCTCTTCAGCACGCACAATTCACCATTTACTATACTTCCATTCTCGTCTCTGATGGATGTGTGTTCTGAGGATTGAGTTCTTCCTCAAACTGCACGAACGGATTTCCAGAAAAACTTAATGTTCCTCTGGAAATCGTCAGATAATCTGATATCAAACTCATCTTTCTTTTCCTCTTTTTTCCTTTTAACCATTTCTTTCACTATTCTTTTTGACCTAACAAACTCCTTTTTTGCTTCATCTATGTCTACACTCGTAGCTTTTCCCATTCTTTCATTTGCTCTGGCAGCCAACCAATCTGACCAAGCTTTCTTCTTCTCTGACACTGCTGATTGTACATCTTTGTCCCACCATGTATTCTTAACCTTTTGTATTTTCCTTCTCTTGATCATACCACATACTTCAGAAGCTACACATACTACCTCTTCTTTAAAGGCCTGCCATAATTCTTCCATATCATTTATGCCATCGAATCTCTCAAATCTTGCTATCAATCTTCGTTTATACTCATCTTTCACATCTTTCTCTTGTAGATTTTCTACTTTTATTCTTTCCAAGACCCTATTTTCATTACGCTCTCGGTGTCGCCATCCTTTAAAGAGCCCACTTATCCGGCTCAACACCAAGAAGTGGTCTGTGTGGATGCCGATCCCTCGATAAACTCTTGTATCCAACACTTTCTTTCTCAATCGTTCATCTACTATCACAAAATCAATCATACTTCTTCTAACATTTTTCGCCTCTCGCGTATACATATGTATCCTTTTATGATCAAACATGGTGTTTGTCACACAAAGGCTCCACTCCAAACAAATCTCAAGCAGTGCTTTTCCATTTTCGTTCACACTCTCATCACCAAATGCACCTAACACCCTATCAAATCCATCTCGCTTTACTCCCACCCATCCATTGAAATCCCCTAACAAGATCAATCTTTCATTATCCTTGCAGTTCCTCAAAATCTCTCTTAAACTCTCCCAAAACTCCTGCCTTTCGTCTTGCTCATGTTGTGACATACCCGTAACTATATTGACCGGGGCGTACACCCCCACAATAAAGAGACGAGTAAGTCCTACTTTCATTCTCATCCACAGTAGCCTAGCATTTACACATTCAAACTCTTTTACGCACTCATTCATTCGCGCAGACAGTACTACACCAACTCCCTTACAGGCTCTGGTGGTACTATCTACCCCAGACCAATACGCCGTATATGCACCATGCTTGGTGGTGTCACACAAAGAACATCAATCTTTCTATCATCCATCATCTGACATACTTCATCCAATTTGCCGTTCATTCCTCCACCAACATTCAATGTTGCAAACCTGCTTTCCGTAGGCCGCTTTTCGCCCTCGCGGGAAACGAGACGTGACGGGTTGCGAACCGCGTCGCCGCCGTATGGAGAAGAATAAGTTTTTGTTCCCATAGCGTTCCCACGAGATTTAGGGATCTAGACGGTCCATCCCCGCAGAGCCCTTTACGGGGGTAAGGCGGAATATCAGCTGTGCCCTGTGACCACCAACACAGGCACCCTCCGTTTACGACCAGCTTGCCCTCTGGCCACGAATCCCTCGGCACGGGTCGGTTCACACCTTAGATCGGGGTTTTGTTTCGGGTATGCTCCCTGAAAGTTGGTTTAAATTCGGAGTTTTCCTTCTCCTAGACAAGTTGCCAACCAAGGCTAACGAGGCCCATCTCTACTGCCAATGAATACAGATTTACATAGAAGCGCTGTTCTTAAGGATTTCGTGTGCCGATTCCAAGTGGAGACTGTCTCCAGTTTAGTTCGTAGCTGGCGCTGTTGGCGGCGCTGGCGTCGTTCTCCGTCTCTCTTGCTCTCGTAGTTAACCTCGAGCACGATGACCTTCATGAAGGTCAAGTGCCTTTCCAGTCTAAAAAAATTACAAAAAATTGGTCAAGCGTAAATCAATAAATCGAATGATATAACCAGATTGTATTACAAGTGTGCAAAAACCGTTTAAAATCAACGACCAATGATATCCATCACGTTTTTAATCTATGAGGTTATTATTGCAGTTGGAGTGTTTTCTCTTATTAATCTATGAGGTTATTATTGCAGTTGAGGGGTTAAGATACACAGGAGGATCGTCTCACTTGCTGTCGTAGAGAGAGCTGTCACAGCGCGACTGCCACGCCGCAAAGCGGCAATTTGGGTCACAGAAAGTTTCTCTTCAGAGCGCCCATAAGAAATGCGCCTTTATGTAAATATCTGAGCTCTTCAATATTGTTACGAGCTGGGGTTCGACGATAAATTATAACTCACTATGCCACTTAAAATGAACTTTATTAATAAAACACTATACACACTTATTTTCAAACACAACACTAATAAAAACACACTATTCACACCACTAGAACAACACTAATAAGAACAACACTAAACACTTCCGAATTACTTCCTTCGCTTCTTGTTTATCGCTGTCGATTCTTCAATTGACTGTCCCCGGTCCGTTCGCTCCCGCTCTATTTATACTGGCCGAATAACATCACTAGCGCATTCTAGATACTTCCACAAAACTGTCGAACAATCGCGAACAGTCCGATGCTCGATACAGCAATCGCCATCTAGTACAGAGTAGCTGAATTATCTTTAAACCACCGATACATTCAATCTCTTCTAGTACCCCCATTCACCGATAGATGGCGTAACAATATCCTACATATCCATGTATTTGTCTAGCAGCGATGCATAGTTGACATACTATGTACGGACTTTATCTCAAATATGTATCTCTAGTAGCAGTTAACAGATCAAATAATGAAACTGGCCGTTAGCGAATAGCGATAGCGCTGATTGAATACCACTTGTTTAGCCTTCAGATTTGTTTACTTTTAAACAAGCAGTCCACTAAAGTGCTTATCGCTTTACTGTGTAGGCAGGTTGCAGTCCTCAGTATTTGCAAAGGCATCGTGCCACAGAGTAATGAATAGCTCCAATTAGTGAGAGACTGCCATTTCAACGATACTTACACCGCGCATTTACAGTCGACACGGGAAGGACAAAATGGATGCGTCTGACTTGTGTGACGCGCTATACACATAACTGCTAGTTTACTAGTTTAAGAGCCATTTCATAGTATGAATGGCAACGTCACAATTTAGTGCATATTTTTTTAGAAGTAAAGAATAGAAAGGAACTTTTAAAATCACAGAGGGTCTACCACTATTTTACACACGATCGTCACCGTGCAAAACTCGTACTAGACCCACTGACAACCCCAGCATGCAGTGATCAACAAATAATGACAATATTAATTAATACATTTTCGTGCAATCAGTTATATAAATAAATTAAAATAAATTAAAATTAAACTATGAATTAAATTAAATGACAATAAATAAATGAATTAAAATACGGTCAGTCTACGTGTTGTGTTATTAAAATTTAATTCAATACATAAATTGTTTCATAAGTATCAAAAAATTTAATGCCATTTCATAAAAAATAATGCAGATATAAATATAAAATTAATACAGGTATAATGATAATCTTCGTTTCTAATGTTATCTATGACTGTAATATTAATTTGTATTACGCACAGGTTTTTCAGAACTGAAACTCTATTGAATGTAAAAAAAACGTTTGAAACCTTAGTGAATAAATTCATTTGAAATTTCAGTTTGAATACAGAATATCCAACCTAAAGTAACTATTTAGAAATCTGTGCCTAAAGAAAGCAATAGTCAATTCGAATAACCTTCGTTTTTTTATTAATTTCAGGCTTATAAAATTATCATACAAATTCTCTAAACTCAAAGCGCCAACGTGCAACGCCAAACAACTTGGAAACCTTGTATTTATAATTACTTACCTGGACATAATTCCCGATCAAATGTTTTGAGACTTCTGTATGGCAATAATCCAATAGCGTTTGGATTATTGCCATATATCCAGAATCTTCTAGAAAACTATACCACACTACACTTCCCCTATATAGTCAACAGTGGTAAAGGCTGTCAAGAAAATTACAAACGAAAAAAATAGTAACTACTATGCTGACCTCTGTCATATCTGGTTAGACTAGTAAGTGAAGCCCGGATTCCAAGGAGTGAGTCTTGAATGCAACCGGGATAACGCTACGACCGACCGTGATGATTTACTAAACACTATTTGTCCCTTATTTAATTACAGTTACATACAGATATACATACATAATATATTACCCGAAGCAACCATCGCTCTGACTGAATTATCAGTAAGTCTAGTGGTCAGTGATCCTGACTGAGTTCGATTCCTGCGCAGGACAAATCTTTATAATTATGTGTGTATCTATGATCATTGTTGAGTTGAACGGTGTAGCTTATCTGTGACGAGTGTTCCTTCTAGAATATAAACACTTAGTGACACATAGTTAAATCAAGCATAACTTCATACAAGAATATTTAGCGGGTCTTACTTGCGATAAGTAAAATATTTAAGGCATAAATAGCTCAGTATTTGCTGACGTTTTGACCGACTTGACCTGGACTGGCATAGCAACCATAACTTCGCTTCAATCAGGCTTGACACGTTCGCATAGTTTTTGTCTTCAAGTTGTTATTTACAGAATATGAATTTTCTAACAAATAAAACTTAGTTGATCAAAACAAGCCATAGTACTTATGTAATACACAATTACAATTATTTAAACAAACAACATTTTATTACGTAAAGTGAATTCCACACGCAATTACTCTCACGCACAATTTCTAATTCTCAATACCACATGAATATATTTCTGTATCTCTCATGGCATGAATATATGATATATACATAAGATCTTAGTGATATCCTAGTGGAGAGGCTAACAGACTGTTACGTAGAGGGTCTCGGGATCAAACCCATGGGGCACAATGTTGACTTTTCGCAGTTACTTATTTAACCGTCTTTAGTCGCTCCCTTGGTAAAGGAAAACTTGGTGAGTAAGCATGCATGTACTAGAGTTTTCCATTATGTTTTTCAAAAACTATGTGAAGTCTGTTGTGACGTTGTAGCGGACGCCGTCCTCTCACCTTACGGCTGGCCCCCGCCCGCTAACCTCAGGCACTCCACTTCGGGTCCTTAAATACGACGGTGCGGTAATGGACGCCCTCTGTCAGGCCTCAACAGCATCGCAAGTTAGGGCGGTTTCAGATTAGCGTATTTTTCTGCGCGTATATGGTCGTATCAGCATACGCGCTTACACGCGCGCTACATTACGTACTTCAAAAAACCAGACTCACGTAAACGGTCTCATCTTGTCCGTGTCAACATGGATTCTGACGCTCATGGTTATACGAGTTTAGAAGCGCGTCAACGCTCGTACGAGTTGCGCGTGTGCCAAAAGGCGCGCCTATACGCGCCTCAGGCACTTCCAAAAAAGAGCTTATACGCACGTACAAAACGCTAATCTGAAACCGTCTTTAACTACGGAATTCAATATTCGAACTATAGATAGCTCTGTAGATTAAAGATTCGTTTTTGACATAAGCTCCATACAAAATATATGTCAAATATGAATAAAAAATCTACAAATCTATCTATAGTTCGAATATTGAAAATGGCCGTAAGTCGTCTTCCCTCTGCATATTCAGGAGTGCGTTTTAATGAACTTGTTGTTTAAATGAACATCAAAATTAAAATTAAGTATTAAGATTGAGTATTATTATGTACAGTAAATATATACAAGTGATATAGAAGGTGTAAAAGTTGCAGCATCTTACAAATGTAAATTATGTGTATTATGCAAAAACTGGCGATGAAAAAGAGTGACCGTGAGTTTTATATTGCCCGTTCTTTTTCATGGTTCTACGCCCTTGCTTTGCGAATGTGGCAGTAACTGTAAATGTAGTATTTAAGTAATTATTTTAAGCTTATTATTTTCCAAGTGACTAATAACTTAAAAGATGACTAAATGTATGCAACTAATAAAATAACTTGCTAGCGATTAAATATTTTTGCGACTATTATATTAAGTAAGATTCAAAACTAAAGGTGTTAAAAAACTAAAAACTAGCAGCTGCGTTTAGGCACAGATTACTAAATAGTTACTACGTAAGTTTAGGTAGCAAATAAACTTAATAAGTCAATTAAAATATTAGCCGAGGAGCTATAAATAATGACTTGGCGACTAATAATGTTAGTAGTAGGTTATGTTAGGTTTTCTTGTGACCCTGTACCCAAAAATAGGAGTCCTGCCAAGTAGGGCTCCGTCAACTTGGCTTAAAAGACTGAAGCGTCTTATTTACTTATACGAAACACTTCATTTAAGATATTTAATTTAGCCAAATATTGAATTTTTTTGTTATTTATGAATGCCCATTTACTATTTTATATTCATCTTCAAGTTTCCGCTTAGATACTAATTCAGTTCCTAAAAAAAATACTGACAGTTTAAATTAAAACGAAGCTTATAACTGACATATTAATATGCTAACTTTTACTTATTACGATACTCCTTATTAGCTGCCAACCCATTATATATGGTACCCACCTAATTATTTTTGAAACTTGTATTCGTTTTACTTAGATGCTGCATTAAATACATTATTTTATAATTCTATTATTTTGACGTTCATAAGCATCACATTGTGACCCAAATAAATAAAGGATTTTGACTTTGACTTTGAATTTAATAATTGGACTACACGAATTCCCCTTCTTCTATCTTTAGGTTTGGAGTCAAAATTGTGTAAAATCAGTTTTCTTTTCCTTTTGCTAAAAGCTGTATAGGTTCTTTTTACATAAATAAACATATTGTTATTGTTACCGATATATCTATATTTTACGTGCAATGTAAAAGTGACCCACACCGTTACACTGTCTACCCACACTTGGCCAGAGTGGTGGACTTACCTGATCCAGCTGATAGTCAGAATGGGCTGCTATAAACTAACAGGACCCAAAGTCATTATGAAGCACATTTTGAAGTTGCAAAATAACTGCAATTAATAGTATGTTTACCTTAATTTTCAGTGTTCTCGAGGCTGCCACTGCGCCCGGTCGTGTTACCTGTTCTCGCTCTTCCGTGTTAATAAGTTCAATTTGCATGTCTCTGATTGGCTACTTGGCTTATTTTCAATTCTCGCTCTTCGTAGAACAAATTGTTACAGTCCGTTCACAGTTATTTTACCTCTGACAGATGTCGGTGTTTATTTTCTTTATGTTGGAATCATGTTGGAATTGTACTCTGTGATGACAGGAATGTAAAATAGGGTTACCCGTGCATAACATTTTACCCAATATTAGTGGAAATTCTTCAAAAATTCAAACGCTTGAAGCTTATGGCCGCAAAGTGGCTAGATTGCCGCCATACCACTGCGAGCTAAACGCAATTGAACTTATGCGGAGTCTCATTAAAAGGCGAGTGACAAGCAAAAATTTAGGACAAGAGGCAAACAACATTGTGAATTTAGCTGAAGAAGCTTTTCAATCTATCACTGCAGAAGACTGACAAGAACAATGCAAACATGAGCGCCACATTGAAGACAAGCTTCGTGAAACAGATGGGTCTACGGATGCTGAAATGGACAGGTTCATAATAAAATTAAATTCTGAGTCTGATACAGAATCTGACAGCAGTTACGAATCATCATAACATTGGAAGTCCACATGGATCATTCTTATAGACTCACGCCTGTTTCCATGCAGGGGTAGGCAGAGATGTAAAATTACACCCACATCATAAAGACATAAAGACATAAAGACATATTTATTTCTGCATTTTGGTTGTTTACAACACTTATACATGTCAATACCCTATTCTAGATGAAGCCGGCTTTTCCTAGCTAAATGACTTCTTGAGAAGAAAGGCCGAAACAAACTCAGAGTCATTGTTTTTTTTTTTTGTCACTTCAATTTCTTTAGTCTTTTCTTCATCTTTTAAAGTCCAGACAAAAAAAGGGTTTAGTATGCAAGTACAATGCAGGAAATTATCTGACGCTTTTGACTGACTCGGCCCACTGATGGCCCGCATTCAACAGCAATCGTACGGCTCAACCTTAATTGAGGGAGCCAGCACGATCTGTATCACTATGCCTCCACGCCATCAGAAGGTGTATGCATAAGCATGTCAGCCTAAGCCATCAGACAGGTTGCCACAACTATTTGTTTATATGTTTAATAATGCCCACATCGTACTCACAACTTTACATGCTAATACACAGTAAAATACATGTTGCAAACAATAAGTAAAAATAATAAAAATTTAAACAATAAAATGTCATATATTTAAAATGTCGGAAAATATTATTAAATGTCAGAAAAATATTATTGAATGTCAATTTATGAATAATAATATATTACTTAAGTAATTTTAAATGTCAAAAGAAAATAAATAAAATAACAATGTCTAATCAAACAATGTCAAAACAAAATAAATAAAATTACAAATGTCAAATTAAAAATGTCAAAATGTAAAAATATAAGTATTACAAATGTAAATAAAAATATCATGTCACTAATTTCAAAATGTCAAAATTCATAATTTTTAAACTCAATTCCAGGCATTTTTGTCTGCTAAATAATCTTTAACTGTGTAATAAGCTTTTGAACACAAGCTCTGTTTAATAAATACTTTGAATTTATTAATACTTAGTTCCTGAATATTGCCTGGAATTTTGTTGTAAAAACGTATGCTTTGACACTTGTATGAGTTACTTATCTTTTGTAGTCTAGTTGAAGGTAGAACAAGTTTGTTTTTATTTCGTGTGTTTAAATTATGAATGTCGCTGAATTTAGAAAACATATTTATATTTTTCCTGACATATAACAAGTTCTCATAAATGTATTGAGATGCGACAGTCATTATCTTAATTTCTTTAAATTTTTCCCTCAGTGAATGCCTTGAACCAAGACTGTATATTGCACGAATAGCCCGCTTCTGCAGTACAAACACAGTTTGAATGTCAGCTGCGTTGCCCCATAATAAAATGCCATATGTCATTATGCTGTGGAAATAACTAAAATATACTAATCTGGCTGTATCTATATCAGTTAACTGACGAATTTTGTAAACCGCGTATGCTGCAGAGCTAAGTCTATTCGACAACTGACCTATATGTGGGCCCCACTGTAGCTTAGAATCTAAGGTTATGCCTAAGAATACGGTGTTATCTATAAGATCCAACTCTTCTCCATTCAAACATATGTTAGGTTTAACTTGTTTTACATTCGGTCTTGAAAATCGTATACATTTTGTTTTTCTTTCATTTAACAGTAAATTGTTAGCTGTAAACCATTTAACTACATTAGAGAGAGCGTTATTTACATCGTCATTATTTGATTGTTGTCGTCTTAGTTTAAAAATAAGTGATGTATCATCAGCAAATAACACTATCTCTTCATTATTTTGCATAATGTATGGCAAATCATTAATATATACAAGGAAAAGGAATGGACCAAGAATTGAACCTTGCGGCACTCCCATTGTGACCACTGAACCCATAGAAACTTTTCCATTTACCTCAACTCTCTGTATCCTATTACTCAAGTATGATGTTAGGAGATCCAAAGCAGTGTTCTTAACTCCATAGTAATGTAATTTCCTGATCAATGTTTCATGAAACACGCAATCAAAAGCCTTAGATAAGTCACAAAAAACTCCCAGAGCATCATGCGACTCCTCCCAGGCATCAAAAATACTATCTAAAAGCTCAACTCCAGCATCGGTAGTTGAGCGACCCCTAGTAAAACCAAATTGTTTTTCATGTAACAGCTTATTGTTATTAAAATGAATTTGAAGCTGACCTAGAATTAATTTTTCAAAAATTTTACTAAACGTGGGTAGCACAGATATTGGCCTATAATTTGTGGGGTCAGATGTGCTACCTGATTTAAATAACGGAATTACTTTACTACTTTTCATTTGATCAGGAAACACACCACAGTCAATGCATCTATTGAAAATCATTGCCAGTTCCGGTGCTACTGTGTTGATTATAGATTTCGTAATCACAACAGAATTGCCCCAAAGATCACTAGTCTTCTTCAAATTAAGTGTATTAAAAGTTTTTACAATATCTCTGTCAGTGACATAACTAAAACTAAATTCAATGTTACACCTATTGACATTTTGTTTCAATAGAGATTCGGCGTCATTAGGCGACGAGTTGAGGGATTTAGTGGTTGAGACTGGAATGTCTGTGAAGAAATTTTCAAATGCTGTGGCAACCTCAAAATCTGACTTTAATATCTTTTTATTTAATTGAAGAGTGTAATCGTTACTTTTAATCTTGACCCTTCCAGTCTCATTGTTTATAATATCCCACGTTGCTTTTATTTTATTGTCACTGTTTTTAATTTTTGATTTTAAATAAAGTGTCTTAGCTTCACGACAAATCTTTTTAAATAACTTGGAATAATTTCTTACATAGTGACAAAATTGTTCATCATTTTTATTAATTACTTTCTGTTCATATAATTCGTAAAGCTTATTTCTACTTTTATAAATTCCAGTGGTTGCCCATTCACTGAAGGATGTAGTACCAGCAACTGAGATCCTCTTAGGGACAAAGATAGAATTGAATATAGTACAGTACATGTCAAAGAAAGAATTGTACAACTTATTAGGATCGTTATTATAGCATAAGTATGGTAATGTACTTGTGAGTTTATCCTTAAGTCCCTCCAGACGACGCAAAGTTTTTGGCACCACACTCAATTCCTTTCTACCTACTTTTTTAGACTGCATAACAAATGTTATAGATTGTCCACAATGATCTGATGTTAATTTGTTAATTATTTGCTTTCTAACTGGTACAATATCTGTAAATATATTGTCTATACAAGTAGATGTCGTGGAAGTTATCCTGGTGGGTTCCAAAAATAAGCATGCAAGATTATATGACTTGAACAAATTCTTAATTTTGTGGCAATTCAGGGAATCTTCTAGTAAATTAATATTAAAATCGCCACCTACTATTATAGATTTATTTTGTTGGCATAGCTTCCGTAACACATCATCCATGACACTTTCAAAGTTGTCATAGCAGGATGATGGTGGCCTATACACACTCAAAACAAGAAGTTGGTCCAACTCCACACAGGCTATTTCAACTGTCCGTTCAACAGAGAAACTAACAATGTCACTACGATTCTTAAATTTAAGCAGCTTGTTAACTAAAATCAACGATCCACCATGTATTGCATTTTGTCTGCTGAACGAACTACCAACTAGATGGTTATTAAAATTGCACATGAACTGGTGATCTTTAAGCCAATGTTCTGTTATACACAAAATATCGACGCATTCACCGTTCATGAACAACTCCACTTCTAAATCTTTATTTGACATACCTTGTATATTTTGATGTACCAGTTTTAATACTTGTGAATTTCTAAATGAATTATTAGTTGGATTGGGCTTATTCGTACATAGCAGCCCATTATTAATGAAAGTGTCATTGCAAGAGGTATTCTCTATTGTCGAATTATTTAATTTAAATTAATAGAAATGTCAGACTGTGTAGCCAAAATACTGGCTGAATCATTATAAATGTCATTTTGTTGCTGTATAGGGGCAACACGTTTATTAGCCAAATTCTTGGCTGAAATGTCAATACAAAATGCTAGCGCCTCAGCTAGTTGTCTCTTATAATAAGAATTCAGATAACAAGTATCTTGCGTCAAATGTAAAGCTTTACTAACGTAATTGTTAGAGTCAAAACATGAAATTGATCGTTATTGTATGACCAACTACACAAATTTATATTAAGACTATGTCTAATATTATTTTCTTTCTGTGGCAACCCTTTACTGAAAGGTAAAGTGAGCATAATAATATGATTTAAATTTAATTCACATAATTTACTGTAATAATAGAATAAAAGTCTTTTATTTAAAGATCCTCTTTTACCAAGTAGGATCAATAAAGTTGTATCCTGGTCAAAATTGAAGTTTATAATTTTATCTAAAATAGCAATGGAACTTAACCCAGGCAAACAGTAGTTCATCACTAACCCATCACTATATGTATTCGCCAACAACTGACCCATACCTTTTCCAATCTCGTCACTAAATATTATCACTTTATTTTTATTTTGTAATATAGTTTTACTGTCTAGTTTGTTATTTTTTAATTTATTTAGAGTGTGTTTAATATTTGAATTTGTATTGTTTAAAGAACTATTTGGCAAAACCGGGTTACATGTTGGCAATGAGCAAGCTGGCGAGTGTTGGTGGTTGAACGGGATGTCATTGTTCAATAGTATTGAGCATTTGTTACTATTTGATGCCACCAACTCATTCATTGCCAATATGTACTCTTTCATTTGTAGTTCAGAGCTTTTATATTTATTTGTCATTGATACTAATTTGTCACTAAGATTATTTAATTCTACCTGCAAATTATTTATTTCTAATTTATGTTTCAAATTATTTTGGTGATATTTCTGTGTGTATATTTTTAATTTTTCAAGAGCAAGTAATCTTTCCCTATTTAACTTAACATTTCTTATGAAATATTTTTGTCTGTGAACTAATTTTTGGGTCTTTTTTATGAATTTGTTTATTTTGACATATTTCTTAATTCTATTCCTACTACCCCTAATCAATTTTATTGAATTTTTTGATTCTTTGCACACTGAGAGACTATTTGGAAATGATGCTTTAGAATGATTTATATCAGTAATCATGCTTGGAGCATGAACCACCAGCTCATCGAACAGACTTTGATTTGCCGTTGTAGTGATTTGATCTTGGGTGAATTCTAGATGAGTTATTCTACTGTTTGCCTCGTGTAACTGTTTATCTAAGAACTGTATACGGTCAAGTGCTTGTTCATACTGCAAGCTACACTCGGCAAACCCGTCCACAATGAGCTGGAGTCCATCCCGAGCACTCATGGCATCAGAGAATTGAGTATGTAGCTGAGCCATTTCACATTTTAATATCTTATTTTTTTCCAGTAAGTTCAACATTTCTTTCTCGTTATCTTCTCTTTCCTCTATCAGTTTGTTACACAACTCCTTAGAGGTCTTTAATTCAATTAAAGCCAGTTGGAGTTTAGACTCTTCCTGGCGAGCCAAAGCTTTACGAGTCATAATCATAGTGAAAAGAGAGAAATACAAGTACAAAGAAAGTTTTGTTCAAAAGTAAAGGAGAAGATTGAAATACGTAGTAATAGTAGAGTTTAAAGCTAAATATTATTGTAAGAAAGAACAGCTGATCTCGTTGAAAGTTGTGTAACCAACTAACAAGGTTAAGGTTATGTTTATGTATTTTTACTATTTAAAGGTGGTTATTTAAGAACTTGATAGCACTTTTTATTCGGAAATATACTAAATAAAACTATTTTATACGTATAAATCGATTTTAGATAGTAGTTACAATGTTATACCTATTTGTAAAATGACAATGCAAATTTAGCCGGTAGATTGGTTGTCAAAAAAGAAATCACAATAAACTCACCTTATTTTCACAGAAAACACTAATACTTTTATAGATTATTACAAATAACACATTTATTAAGTAATTAACTTGTAATAAGCTTTAATTATTTGATTATTTTATATTTTTATTTGCAAAAAATACGGGATTAGGTCGGATCAGCTGTTAACCTCAGTGTTGCCACAGTCAGTCATCATTCTTATTCAAAATAAATATGATAATTAAATTTGCAGTTTTTGTATTTGATAATTAGAACCTCACGTTGGCGTAATTATGATGCGTTTACCTTTGTATATTAAATAGACAACATTTTAATTATAACTTCTTATCTTCATACTTAGGAAATTATTTATTTCGTAAGAAAATAAATGTACATGCATATCAAGAGGTTTTCTTACAAACATTACTTCCAAATATTTAATACGATCGCTTAGGCAATAAAAAAATAAGTACATTTTTAGCAATAATGTATATTTAAAATGGAAGTATTATATACCAAATATAGCAACACAACGCCCAGGTTGGCCAATCTAACAGCTAGAGGTAAAATAACTGTGAACGGACTATAGAAAGTCCACCGCCCACTGACAGTGATAGAGACATTTTCATCGGGACCCATCGCTAAGGATCGACTCTGATTGGCGCACTACCCGGATTCGATACCTCGGCCACTACCACAACACCGCTGACGCGACGTGCTACACCACTCAGCCATCGCCACAGTGCGTACAAGTCGATAAATTACTCATCATACTGGACATTCCGCTTCATAAATGTGTATTGACGCAAACAGATAACAATTTTTGACACGGTTCACAACAGCAGCGGTGGTCCAATTGGAACAGTATCGGGTCGTTAATTCTAAAACCCGAGTTCAAATCCTGCGGTGTACGCCGACTACTTTTTGTGTTTTTAATCAGCATAATTAAATATTATTTAATTGAATTTCAAGGATATTATAAGATAAGGCTCTGAATACAAAAGAAAATTGATAAATATTTTGTAGATAAAATAAATTTCTATAACTTAAATCTCAAGTCAATAACAGAAAAATAAATTAAGATGCCGCGAGTACAGCACTCACCATCAACTAACTCAACAACGGAGCGAGAACAAGCGCCTTCTACACCCAATATGGAGCTTTCCAATGTAACAGCAAGGAATAAGCGCTTTTGCTCTGACCTTTCGCCTGATACCGATTGGACTACGGTCTTTGAAAATCGTATAATGAGCCTATTAAACTCGTGGAAGAAGGACCAAGATATTGCTTTGCAAAAACTGGCGTCAGATATCGCTGAGGTAAAGCAGCAAAATACTAAAATACATAACACAAACAATGAGATTGAGAAAGCAATCGAATTTATAAACTGCAACTATGAAGACATGAGGCAGTTAATACAGAAGTTGGAGAGAGAGCGAATGGATCAGCGTGACTATATTTTAACATTGGAAAAGAAGATTGAAGATCTGCAAAACAGATCGCGTTCATCAACTATGGAAATACGAAATGTTCCGAAACGTGAAAATGAATCCATAAATGAACTCACATCTACAGTACTTCAAACATGCAAAACAATTCAAGCAACGATAGATGCCTCCGACTTACGCGACGTCTACCGAATACCAGGGAAAAAAGGCTCAATTACACCTATAGTCTGCGAATTCACGTCAGTAAATTTGAAACACAAAATGTTAGACGCAGCTCGCACGTTTAATAAAGATCAAACGCCCAACGAAAAGCTCAATACAGAAAGTATAGGAATAAGCGGTCCTCGCAGCCCAATCTTTATCGCTGAGCATCTTCCTGGCACACAAAGACGATTATTTCATGAAGCGCGAACCTTTGCAAGAAATAACAACTATAAGTTCTGCTGGACACGCAATGGCAAGTTGTTTCTGCGCGAGAAGGAGGGCGCTGAAGCTATCACAGTCAGAACATCGGCATGCCTCAACAAACTACTCAAACCACAGCGGGACTAACGAGTACTTAATTATAATTACATTTAGCTTATGTTGCATGAACACTTACTACATTATTTTATCTTTAATTAGTTTACTATTTTCACAGATACTCATTTATAAAATTAATCAACTGAATTTTGACTGCACTTTTTTTTGACTGCACGGTTGGCGTAGTGGTTTAAGCGGCCGCCTCGCCGCTTGACACTGCGCCGAGTGTTGTGGGTTCGATCCCCACACGAGGCAACACTTTGTGTGATTCATAAATTGTTGTCTCGAGTCTGGGTGTTCATTGTGTCCGTTAGTTGTATGTTTGTAAAGTCCCCCGCGACACAGGATTTAGTCCTAGTGCGGGCGTTGTCTTTTTAAAAAAGATAAAAAAAAGATAAAAAAATGACTCTTATAGCCAAATTCACATATCATACAATACTTACAAACACTTATCATTGTACAGACATTACATATTGTCCATCTTACACATTTCACACAAAAAACATCAACAAGACCAACTATCAAATACACAAAATACATGCATTCATATACTTACTGTTGAAGGTTTAATATCTACACAGTATGTATTAGCACTGGCCATGTATCGTACTGGCCATCTGTCTTATATTGTCACTAGACATATAGACATATATTTTAAAATTGTGTTTTTACTTCTATAGTATGAAATAAAACATTGTCAGTCTTTGTCACTCGTCTCTGGGAATACCTCGTTTTATTTCAGGTTATGGGCCCAGAGAGCTCATAAAATCGCTATTGAGTCGTTTTAGCAAGAATTTTGCATTTTGCAAGTGTTAAAAGACAGTATTCAGTACGATTTAGATGTAATTTTAATTATCGCAGTAAGTTCCAATATATCAGTTCGACAAAATGGCTAGCAACTACCTAGTAAATGTGCCGAAACTAAAGGGACGCGATAATTATTCGGAGTGGTGTTTCGCAGCAGAAAATTTCTTGGTTCTGGAAGGCATGAAACATTGCATAAAGGCAGAACCAGATAAAGAAATTTCAAGCGCTGATGACGAAAAAACGAAAGCAAAATTGATAATGACTATCGACCCGTCATTGTATGTCCACGTAAAAAATGTAAAATCGTCAAAAGAATTATGGCATAAGTTACAGCAACTATTTGACGATAGTGGATTTTCAAGAAGAATAAGTCTATTAAGAAATTTAATTTCAATCCGGCGAGAAAACTGCACTTCAATGACGTCATATGTGACGCAGATTATTGATACAGCGCAAAAACTAAGCGGAACAGGATTTGAAATAAATGATCAGTGGACAGGGTCATTGTTGTTGGCTGGATTGCCTGATCGTTTTGCTCCAATGATCATGGCAATAGAACATTCAGGAATTTCCATTACGGCAGACAATATTAAAACGAAACTATTAGATATGGAGTCACGAAATACGAAAGCGAAATGAACGGTGCTTTTATTAGTCATGCAAAGCAAAATAAAAAGAATTTGTCTATGGCCAAGAAAAAGTATAATGTTGACAGTACTGTTCTGTCAAAGTCAAACACGGCAGTGAAATGCTACCGGTGTAAACAAATCGGCCATTTCAAAAGTCAGTGCATGAATGAAAATAATTTTGCACAGAAGAAAAATACTGAAAGAGTGCAATCAAACGCATTCAGTGCTGTATTTTTAAGTGCGAATTTCGACAAAAATGAGTGGTATATTGACTCCGGGGCAAGTGTACACCTAACAGCTAATGAAAGTTGGGTAATGAATGCCAAATACGAACAAAACAAAGAAATTGTCGTAGCTAATAGCGAGAAGTTGACTGTATTATGTTCTGGCAATGTTAAAATAACTACTACAACTGATGATTGCGAGTACGACATCGTGGTAGAAGATGTACGCTGTATACCATCCCTGACTACTAACCTACTATCAGTCAGTCAATTAATTAGAAAAGGAAATAGTGTGTCTTTTACAGAAAAAGGCTGTTATGTTTTCAATAAAAAGAAACAGATAGTCGCTACAGCAGTATTAGTCAATGGAGTATACAAGGTAAACTTGATATCTCAGGAGTATTTGGCTGCATCAGCTGTATCAGAAGTAACATGGCATCGCAGATTAGGACATGTCAACAAGGAATATTTAAATAAAATGAAAAATGCTGTCATGGGAGTGTCATTTGATGAGAAAATAGATATAAGCAAGGCTTCTTGCACAACATGCTGTGAAGGTAAACCACCATTTAAAGGCAGTGGTAAGAGAAGCAGTAACTTGCTAGATTTAGTGCACACAGATATTTGTGGCCCTATGGAGACTACATCGATAGGAGGAGCAAGGTATTTCTTGTTATTTGTCGATGACTACAGTCGCTTTACGTTTGTTTATTTTCTAAAGCACAAGAATGAAGCTCTGAAGGTTTTCAAGAACTTCAAAGCACAGGTGGAAAACCAAACAAATAGAACAATTAAAGTGATAAGAAGCGATAATGGTTTAGAGTATTGCAATAAGGAATTTGGAGATTACCTAAACAGTGCTGGTATTATCCACCAGAAAAGCAATCCATACAGCCCAGAACAAAATGGTTTGTGCGAAAGATACAATCGCACAGTCGTAGAAAAAGCGAGATGTCTACTGTTTGATGCAAACCTGGGAAAAGAGTTTTGGGGTGAGGCCACCAATACGGCAGTGTATCTGCAGAATAGAACTGTGGCTGCTGCGTTGGATAATAGAACGCCATACGAATTATGGACTGGCACGAAACCAGATATCCGTGATATCAGAATATTCGGTAGCACTGTCATGCTACATGTTGCTAAACAAAAGCATACAAAATGGTATAAGAAATCTGTAAAATGTATTCTTACAGGATATCCAGATAATATAAAAGGATACAGAGTCTATAATCCAGAATCAAGGACTGTGTTTACATTAAGGGATGTGGTTATTATTGAGCCAAAAATCAAGTCTGAATGTACGATTCTAGTACAAGACCAGAATGTTGCCACAGTGGGGGATGAGATTAAACCAGGACAAGTCCAGAAGGTTGAATCAACATCTAGTCTTGAAGATAAACAAGTCCAGAAGGTAACAAGTTTGGAATCTATATCTAGTCTTGAAGATAACTCCAACAGTGAAAATGACTATGAAGACTCAGAAAGTATACTTCAGTGTGAAAATGAAGCTTTCATGGACAGATCCAGACGAACACGGAAACCACCAGAGAGATATGGTATGTTGAATCTTTGTACGATTACAAGCGCTGAAACCTATGAAGATGGGGCAGGTTTGACACTGCAACGGACCAGAAAAAAAAACAGTGGACGTTGGCCATGCAAGAAGAAGAAAAGTTAAAAGAAAATGATGTATGGGAATTATGTGATAGTCCACAAGATGGTAGGGTTGTGCAGTGTGAGTGCTTAGTGTTAATAAAGTTCGGTTCCGTGATTGTTTAGTTACTATGTTTATCAAATATTAGTTATAGGGAGATCTAAGATAGATCCATGTATGTATACAAAAGTTTGAAATATTTTTTGTAGAGATTTTTATTTTTTTCAAATGGTTATAAAGAAACAGAATATTTGAAAAATGTTAGTTAGTATTTCAAACGTTTAAAGTTATTGGTGTCAATGAATTAATCTGACAAATCTATCACATTGAATCAGTCTGATTATATTGATCAGGTGATACAAAAATTAACTTGCATGTATGTAAGGGGGAAAACTATGTTGGAAAATTCCCATATCAAGCTATTGGTTGTCTAATGTACTTAGCAGTTCTAACCAGGCCTGATAGTACTTATGCAGTTAGATTTTTGAGTTACTTTTACAATTTCTATTCTAGATATTTTACTTTTGTATTGAATGTGTAGTAAATACAATTGTAAATGTGAAGTAATTTGCCTACAGCTGTGAGATGCCAGCTGATTTTGGATATATTAGGTATTCAAAGATTGTAATAATTGTGTATATACATATTGTTAGATATAGTGGGGGTGTTGATGGTTTAATATCTACACAGTATGTATTAGCACTGGCCATGTATCGTACTGGCCATCTGTCTTATATTGTCACTAGACATATAGACATATATTTTAAAATTGTGTTTTTACTTCTATAGTATGAAATAAAACATTGTCAGTCTTTGTCACTCGTCTCTGGGAATACGTCGTTTTATTTCACTTACATACACATTAGCATTAATCCCGTGTTTCAAGAGAGCGGGTAAAGGTGTCTTAGTTATACAATGGCGAAATTTCTTATTTATTGCCTGGATAGTAAACTTATTTGCTTATTTACTGGTCTCAGCATTACTAAGTCTAATAGGTTCACCTATTGTGTTTCGCATATGTAGATTACAATTCACAAATTCGATAGCGAGGTAATTAATGATATCGACCAGTTTTCAATAGCACAATCTTTTACCTGTACGCCAGAGCATTGTGCATCGTACCTAAATCATCTAAATCGATATTTGAAAATATTTTCTCAAAATATTCGTAGTGTTAATGCTAATTTTGATAGCCTAAAGATATTATTACATAGACTAAAATTTAAAAATGATATTAATACTGTCAGAGTGTTGGATGTCTTGCGTTCAAAATCTACCTGCTTTAGATATTAGGGAGGGATATTCGTGCAAATTCACAACAAAGCATTATAATCAGAACGACGGCATCATAGTATTTGTAAAAGATGGTATAAATGCTGTTCTAGAAGAACCTGTATTTTGCGAAGCAAATTGTATTGTAATAAAAATAAACCGTGATGTCGCTATTTTAGCAATTTACCGTCCTTTTTGCTTTAAATCTATTGACATATTTCTAAACTCCACGCAAAAAGTAATAGACAGTTTATCGTCTGTTAAGAATGTTTTTATTATCGGAGACATTAATATAAATATAGCGAATAACAGTTCCGATCGATTTCTGATAGATTACCTAGATTTTTTATCTATGAACGGATTCCTGCCTGCATTTAATACTCCCACCCCTGCCAACAGCTGCCTTGATTATGTTGTTTTAAAAACAAAATTACCAATCACTACGTTTATAATTGACTCATTTATAACTGATCATGCACCAGTACTCTGTTGTGCACAATTAAAGCATTTCTCTAAGACTAAGAGACTTCAAAACGTAAAACTTAACTACGATGCCATTATAAATTCAGCAGCTCTCATTGATTTTAGTATGGCTTATAACGCTACTGACCCAAATAGTGCAATGGACTTATTTATATCCAAAATAAGTAGTTTAATTCATTGCAATACAACAATTGTAAGGATATCAAATAAATCTAGAATATTAAAACCGTGGATGACTGTTGGGCTAATCAGATGTACTCAAAATAGGGATCGTATGCACAAAAAAGTTAAAAGAAAATCCAAATAATATAACATTAGAAATTACGTACAAAAGATATAGAAACTTTATTAATAACCTTACAAAGAAACTTAAACGCGCATATGAAAAAAATAAACTAAATGAAGCAGGTAAAAATACTAAACATCTATGGAAATCAATCAATAATATCACTAACAGGAATAGAAAGAATGATGACATGGTTGAATTACTCTCAATTAAATCTACACCTCATTTGTCAGTCAACGCCGTCAATCGATTTTTTACCACTATTGGAGAAAATTTTGATAGTAATATTCATCCAGACACAGTTCTGCAAAATAGTCTAGACGCACCTAGTAATTCCTTTGTTTTGTTGGATACGGATGAGCAAGAAATTGATAATCTCATGATTAATTTAAAAAGTAACTGTGCCGCTGGTGATGATGGCATTACTTTCAATATACTCAAAATTATAAAAAATCATATCACATCACCACTAACCCATATATTCAACATGTGCTTAAATAAGGGAGTGTTTCCGAATTCTCTAAAGAGATCAATAGTTCATCCCATCTTCAAGGGTGGTGATAGAAACCGCGTCACCAATTATAGACCTATATCGATTTTGACATCCTTATCTAAAATCCTGGAAAGAATTATAAATTCAAGACTCACCAAATATTTAGAAAAGTACAAGTTACTTTCTGATGCCCAATTCGGTTTTAGAGCTGAAAAGTCATCAGAAACTGCTCTATGTGAGTTTACTGAACATATCGTGGGTATAATGGAAGAACTAAATAACTTCGATTTTGGCCAAATTTACCTTTTACCATTTTCGTGAACCCCAAAATGTGCCGCATCTTTTGGTCTAACAAACATTCTTATATCTTAACCCAGTCCAAAAATAAAGCCATTTTTGTGTTTCAATTGTAGAAATAGATATGTATAAATGAACATTTTTTATTAGTAGAAAAAATGACTAACTCTATAAATAAATAAACAACTGTGACTTCTGATCACTTGAGTATGAAATGAATTAGCTAAATTGAGTTATTTAGTTCTTCCGCGCACGAAAATATTTTAACGAAACTAGTAAAGTTGAAGGAAAACTAAACAACTTGAGTTATTTAATTCGGGCACTAATGAGCGTTCTTTCGTTTTTAAATAATTATTTTTATTTATTTCTTCTTCGAGAGAATATAAATTTATAAGAGATTCCAATCAAATAAATGTCAATAAGTGAAATTATTTAATATTTCTATTGATAGCATACGCACGTGAGCAAAGTTATCGTGCAATTCAGTAGTACAAATTAGCGCGATGTACAAGCGGGATTCCGAAAGGGTATGGGGTGCACGGATCATGTCTTTTCCTTGCGATGAGTAGCCGAGAAATTTTTGGCCAAAGGTCGAAAGGTCTACTGCGCATTCGTGGATTCGGAAAAGGCTTACGATAAAGTGGAGAGGAATGAAATGTGGTCGGTACTGTCGATGTATGGGGTGAACAGCAGCCTAATTCGAGCTCTGAAATCCCTTTATGAGGATTCTAGAGCTTGTGTGAGGATAAACGGGGCATACACTGACTGGTTTACCATCAACACAGGTGTTAGACAGAGATGTGTAGCGTCGCCGTGGCTGTTCAACCTCTTCATGGACAGTTGTTTGCAAGACTTGAAACATAGTGATTGTGGATTAAGGATGAATGAGTTACTTGTCAAATGCCTCCTTTATGCTGATGATCAGGTTATACTTGCGTCTTCAGTGGAGGAGTTGCAGGAGATGGTAACAATCATGCATGGTGCGTTAGAGAGGAAAGGAATGAAAGTGAATGTAAGTAAAACGAAAGTTATGGTTTTTGAAAAGGAGGAATGCGTTACGGCTTGTAATGTTATGATCGATGGACAGCGAGTGGAGCAAGTGAATGAGTTTGTATATTTAGGTACGCTGTTTACAAGAGATGGTAAGAATGTAGAAGATATCAGATACCGTCACGTACGAAAAGGTTCGGTACGTCTTACCTTTGCCGTACCATAAAAATGTGGAACTCACTGCCAGCTCACGTGTTTCCTTCCTCCCTTGATCCTGGGTCCTTTAAGCGGGGCGTAAAAAAGCATCTCTCAAGGCCGTCAAAGTGAGGGCCATCATGTCACATTGCTTAACCAGCAATTGGGGATGGTGGCCTTCCCAATAGGACTTCACTGTCAGCTTACCATCAGGCAGCGTGAAGTCAATTTGACAGGTTCTTTCTAATAAAAAAAAAAAAAAAAAAAAATGATATTGAAAGAAGAGTTAATGCAGGTAATAGAGTGAATGGAGCTCTGAAGGCGTTTATGAATAGCCAAAACGTGTCCAAAAAGGCACGTTTGGCTGTGCATAGAGGGGTGTTAGTACCTACTACCTAAGCAGAGTTTTTATGTATGGTAGTGATAGTTGGGTATGGCAGAAAAGTCATGAAAGTAGAATAAATGCTGTAGAAATGAGAGCACTGAGAAGTATGTGTGGTGTCTCTCTGACTGACAGAGTAAAGAATTGTGTGATAAGAGAGTGTTGTGGGGTAAAAGAAGATGTAGTGACAAGCATCGAGAAAGGTATGCTAAGATGGTTTGGGCACGTGGAGAGGATGGATGACGAAAGACTGACCAAGCAGATATATAAGGCAAGTGTGGAAGGGACAGGACGAAGGGGAAGACCTAGGCGGACGTTCTCTGATCAGATTGGAGACATCCTAAAAACAGGACAGGTGAGAAGTACCCTGAACAGAAGAGCATGCATGAGGAATCTGATGGGAGTGAATGAAACAAGAGAGATACGTCTGGATCGTTGCAAATGGCGTTCCGTAGTCTCTGCCTACCCCTCCGGGAAACAGGCGTGAGTCTATGTATGTATGTATGTATGTATGCACTAGGTAGCTGAGTACAGCAGAATGATCGATCGACCACTGCAACTTAAAGTACGCGCTATATGCTATGTTTTTACCGGCGATTTATTACAATTGGATAGTTATAGTATAAACAGATATATTATTTTATTAGACATATTATGTTATTAAGGTAGGCAGCCATAGCCTAGTGGAGATATGAACAGACTGCCATTCACAGGGCTCGGGTTAGAATTCTAGGCAGTACCTAAATTTTCGAAATAGTTAGTTAGTTAGTTGGACAGGTGTTTTCCGCACTTAGCCACTTAATTGGGCCATTGTGCGTTAGCAGTGACGCGGTAGTCGCCTGCTACTCATACCATGCAAGCTCCTTCCAGAAGGCCATGAGTTGACCAGTATTGCGTATGGCTTCGCTCATGGTTCTGGGGTTGTTCAGGAACTTCGTCCGTTGTAGTACTGAGGCGCTGTCTGTGATGATGCGTATTGACAGGTTGCTCACATTTCTGGCCGCGATCGCCGTCGCCGCCCTTGTTATCCCAACGCATTCAGCTTGGAAGATGCTGTTGAGTTTACCAAGCGATGTTGAGAGATTGATATTCAAGTCATGGGAGAACACTCCGGCACCCGTCCCATACTTTGTTTTTGAGCCGTCTGTGTATACTCTAACTTCGTGTATACCAGAACTATCCTTGTGCTCTTCTTGCAGTTGTATGCGGTATTTTTTGTCAAAGACAAAGGTTTTAGGTATGAGATCACACGTTGCATCTAGCATCGGGATCTCGTTAGTTAACGTCCTTTTCAGGCGTGCGTGGGTTATGCGGTCATCTCTCCTCCAGAGCCCGAACTTATCGAGCCGGATCGCAGCGGCACCTGCTTCTTGCTGGATGATGAGGTGCAGTGGTCGCAAGTCGAGAAGCACCTCCAGTGCCGCCGTTGGAGTTGTTTTCATGCAGCCTGTTGTGGCCAGACAGGCGAGGCGTTGTATGCTTTGCAGTTTGCTCTTGACTGTGCTTAGTTGAGTGCGTGGCCACCACACTACTGCACCGTATGTGAGCATGGGGCGTATTATGCCAGTGTAGATCCATAGGGTGATGAATGGTTTTAGACCCCACTTCTTGCCTATTATTCTCCTGCACTGCCAGAAGGTTGTACATGCTTTTGTGGTTTTAGTGGTGATGTGTTTATTCCAGTTGAGCTTGTGGTCGAGTGTTACGCCCAGGTACTTGACTTCACTCGATAAGTTAAGCTCCGTGCCAAAAAGTTTTGGTTTTCTGGTCATACGGGTGTTCCTTTTGTTGGTGAAAAGTACTAGCTCCGTTTTATTTGGGTTGACCGTCAGTTCATGGTGGTTGCACCATTGTTCCATGATCCTGATCGCTGCTTGCATCCGATAATGGATCATGTCTTCTGAGTTTCCTTTGATTAGGATGGTAATATCATCTGCGTAGCCGACCGTGAAGAAGCATTTGTCATTCAGATTTCTCAACAGATCGTCTACCACTATGTTCCAAAGCAGGGGTGATAGGACCCCTCCCTGTGGGCAGCTTTTTGCTACTATCCCCCTTGTGGTGGTATTAACCGTGAACTGAATAGCCCTTTGTTTCAGGAGTTGATCAATCCATCCACTGACGGTTTGTTCAACTCCGAACTTGTTAAGGGCACGGCTAATGCTGGTGAATTTAGTCTTGTCGAAGGCGCCCTCTATGTCAATGAAGGCGCCTAAGATCATTAGTTTGTCAGATAGCGCTGTCTCTATGGTCCCCACTACGGAGTGAAGCGCTGATTCCGTTGATCTACCACTTCTGTAGGCGTGTTGATGCGGGTGTAGTGGTCTGCGTAGCAGTGCGCCTTCCCGCAGGTATCTGTCAGCGAGCCTTTCCAGCGTTTTTAGCAAGAAGGAGGTCAAACTGATAGGTCTAAACGATTTTGCTTGCGTATAATCCGTTTTGCCCGGTTTTGGGAGAAATATGACTTTTACTTCCCTCCACCTTTGTGGTATGTAATTGTGCGCTATAGATGCTCTATATATGCTGAGTAGCTGTGGCACAATCGTTGTGCAGCCCCATTGTAGGAGTGCTGGTGTTATTTCGTCCAGGCCTGCAGATTTGTACGGCTGGAAGCTGTTAATTGCCCATTTCAGCCGGTCCCCGGTAACCATGTTGTTGGCTATCGTCCAGTCTGTCTGGGTCGGTGGTCTGTGTTCTGATTCTTCCCAATCACAGTCTTCGGTCACTGTGCAACCTGGGAAGTGCGTTTCGATTAGTATTTGGCTTATTTCCATGTCTGTGGTTGCGTAGGTGCCATCAGGCTTTCTTATGGAGCCTAGGGTCTTGTTGCTGTCCTGGGATAGGATCTTTTTTACCCTGGCTGCCTCGCATGTGGAATTAATGTTGGTGCAGAAATTTCGCCAGGATTCTCCCCTGCGGAATCGTATGCGTTTCTTGTAGTGCGACTGGGCTTCTTTGTATTTGTCCCAGTCCGTGTCTTTCCTTGTGTTTTTGGCCCAGTTGAAGAGTTGTCTCAGATTGCGCCTGAGTTTCTCCAGTTCCGATCCCCACCATAGGGTTTTACTACTCGTTTTTGGTAGTGTGGTGGGGCAGGCTTGTTGGTAGCTGCGTTGTATGCATTTTGTTAGTAAATTAGTGTTGTGTTCTATGTGTGTAGTGCTTGTGTTCATGTCGTTGAAATTTGACATGGCTGTTTCTTGTTCGAGCAGGGTCTTGTATCTCGCAATGTCGGTATTACGTGGGTTGCGTTTTGGTTGTATGACCCTCTCTTGCACTCGTATGTCATAGCAGATACGTCTGTGGTCGGCAAAGGACGGTTCGGCGGACACATGCCAGTTCGTGACAAGTTCCGCGGCCCCATCCGATGCCAGTGTAATGTCTACTATGGTTTGATATCTGGAGTTGACAAATGTGGGCTCTGAGCCTTTGTTGATTACCGTTAGTGTTGTTGTGTAGATGTATTCAGTTAGGATCTCACCTCGTCTATTTGCCTCGGGGCTCCCCCACAGTGGATGGTGGGCGTTAGCATCTGCCGAGAGTATTATTGGCCAGCCGTGGTCCTCACAGTGCTGCACCAGCTCGGCCAGCTCCTTCGATGGGATCTCCTCATCACCGGGCATGTAGACCGAAGCTAGTACAAGCATCTGATCATTGGGCCCTGTTCGTATTCCCACGGCTGTGAGATCACTAGAACAAAAGTTAGTCAGCAGCAATGCTGGTATTGTTCGGGGAATGTATATGCATGTTCTCGGCTTAGAAGCCGAGCTCCAGTGCAATATCTTACCTCCGATGTTGTTGAGTCCACATATGGTGTCGCCTCTAATCCACGGCTCCTGGATTAGGGCTATTGTGTGGTGGTTAACCTCCAGCAGCCTGCGTAGGGTAGCCGTTGCAATTTGCTTGTGCTGGAGGTTGGTCTGTACGACTCTAGTCTGACGATGATCCGAGAACATTGCTGTCCACGGACTCCCCGTCAGACGAGTCGTGCTCGTCGTCAACTGCCGTCACAGCGCTCTTTGTCACTGCGGGCGGTGTGTGCGCGGACTGTGCCCGACGTGCTGGGAACGGCTGATGTTGTCTCTCGTTCCTGTGTATGCCCGCTGGCGGGCGGCATTTCCCTGGGCGCGGCAACCGTCCCGCCAGCCCCTGCCCCGGCAGCGTGGAACAGTACGTATACGCTGCCGGTGAAGAAGGAGACTCGGTGGTCGCGCGCCTCGATTCTCGGGACCTCCGATTCGGGGATGCCCAGGGACAAGTATAGGACGTGCTCTTGCATGGTAGCGCTGTACAGTTGCCACGTCTGGACAGCGTACCATGGGTTTTGGGCAGCTAAGAGTTGGTGGATCTTCGGGAGTTCCAGGCTGGTCGACCTCGGCAGCCAGAGCGATGCGCTAACGCGCTTCGCGAGGTCCGTCTGCCCGATGACAGCCAGCCTGGTTCCTTCGATCGGTGACTGCAGTCCCGCTACCGTTCGTTTGAGCCACGCCAGCGATTTCTCGTCCTCGCACCATAGCTTCAGGACTCCTCTTGCTGCAAGCGGTTTGCCTCTAAAGGATGGCGCGAGTGCGGGCTCGTTGTTTGACGGTGGTGCAAAGGCTGCTTCCAAGATGCGCTCCTCTATGGAGAGCTCGAGCTGCCGTGCTTGCTCCACCGTCAGGTCTGTGGGTGGAGTGGCAACGACGGCCACCATCAGATGCGAGTTAGTCGCATCGGCGTAGCTCATCGTTGCCCTCTTCGGTGTTGCGTCCACTCTCGCACGCTTCGTCGTGGCGCTTGGTGGTGTGTCGTCTTGACGGTTCCTCTTCGACGGTGTCCCTTCGGTTGTGCCCCATGGGGCTGTTGGTTCCGCATCTCCGACTGCCGTCGAGGGGGCGCAACGGGAGTGCCCGGCGCTGCACCGGCCGGAGCGGCGCGTGCAGCCGGCGGGAGCGAGCCCGAAGGCTCACTCTTCGCCGTCCGCGTGGTTTCCGCTTGCAAGCCTGAGCTGCTGCGTCCACCAATCGCGCCGCGTCCTGCCGAATGCTTCGTCCTGGGTGGTTCCCTCATCGCGCTGGCTGAGGGCGGATGTCCGCGCTGGTGCGTTCTGTTAGAACTCACTTTTGGAGAGTCTTTTTAAAAAAGGAAACAAAATTCACACGCGTAAAATATATGTATTTCTAAGAAAGACTAACTTTAAGTTTTACAATATGCGAGTGATTTACGAGAGAGGGAGTGCGCGACGAGAAGGTTGGGAGGCGACTGACTGGGAGAGTGATGCATGGCTTAGAGGCAAATGGATGGAGATGCACGATCATCAGGTTAGGTGCTGAGTAGGCAGAAAGGGGTACAATCTAGGGATGTAACAGCCCCCCGGATAAGAGGAAACTTACGGGTGAAAGGTAAGTTGACGATGAAAAATAGGAGTTAGTCAGGTTAGGTTCTGCGGAGTTTAGGAGCTGGAACATCATCGTCGGGATCTGAGGATGTCATTTCTATAGGTTCTTCTGGATCGGGATTACATTTCTGTGCCTTAACTAACTTATAATATTTAAACAGCTTATACAATATGGTTAATACTATAATTAAAACTATTACAATGGTAGTATAAGAATATAAATTACCATACAGAACTATGTGAGGTTTTTCAATTATCTTATCAAGATTAGTTTTAATTTGTTCAGTTGTTTTATCATAATTGGTAAGGAGAGAATCCAGGTTATCTATGTTCTTTAAATCTACAAAAGGAGCTTTAATGCTGTCTTTTAAATATGTTACTGGACTACAACAGGTATCGTTAATTAATTCGAAGTGCAATACTACTGGTTTTGCATTAATTTCGATATGGCGTCTAGGTATTAGTTTATTATCTTTACAATATGCTATACATTGATCGGGTAATGTCAGTATACCAGTACCGGATATAAATGATTCTGTTAAGTCATTATTTGAACATTCTATAATTATTTTGGATTCTTGGCTAATAACATAAATCCATTGATTATTGTGCAATTTATGGAAAGTTTCAAAGTTACCATTAATGAATTCTGTTTTACAGGTTGGTGGAACAGAAGTTAAAGCTTTTGAGATTATTTCAGTTTCACATATAGGTATTGCTGATGTAGTATAGACATTAGGTATTTCACAAACATAGTATTGTGTATTCATAACTTTACAATTTGATAGTGTTTCTAATTTAAAATAGGATGACTTGTCTTTGGTTATGCCTAAATATTTAGTAGAGGGTATAATACTAGAATACAATGTATTGTTTACAGTTTTAAGATTCACAGGATAGGGTAAAATGTAATACAGATCAAATTCTTTAGTATTTACTAATGGTATTTGTAGAACAAATATGATTTTGTTATTCGTGCAATTCCGATATCTTAGATTTTATATATAATTTATCAGAGACTATTGTTAAGTTAGCGACATTCTCATTTAAGGTTTCGATGGCAAAATTGAGCTTTTGTTCATTTGCATTGATTTTATCAATTGTGTCTTTGAAAGATGATAATGTTGACATCGTTACCATCATGTTGTCTTTCATTAAAGTTGCTAGTTTAGTTTGATCTTTTTCTATTATTTGAATGGCGTCGCTGAACTTTACAGCGTCATTTTCATCCATGTTACCAAATAGTTGTTTGATTATGGTGCCGATACCACCAAACCAAGCTGCTCTTTTAACGTTTTTAGATATAAGATAGGAAATTGAATCAAAATCTCTGACAATATCAGAGTAACGAGACGATAGTGTTTGGAATATATGATGACATTCACTTTCGTAAAAAGCATTACTCTGTTTACATAGGAATTTGGAAGTTCCTAATATATTATTAATATTTTCTAAATGTGGTTGAACAAATGAAATGTCTATTGGGATGATTACATCAAGTGTGTCATCAGTGATTTTTACAGAACCAATGGGATCAAAATATAAACCGGCGTTGTTTGATGCTGGCTGGATATATTCTGGATTATTGGATGCCGTGGTAGAATATATGAATCCAAGTCTGGAATGGAAGTAAGTGCAAATTATTATCTATAATATTATCCAGTTGTCGTAGTAGTGGCTAGTTTGAATTCGTCGAAATGGTGTTTAACGTGACGTCTGTTTATTAAGATAGACGCTGTATTATTTCCATGGATTTTAACTATTTTGTAAGGGCCTTTCCATATGGGTGAGAGAGCTTTTCTCAGACGTAAATGGTTTTTTAGGTATACTAGGTCTCCTACTTTGTATTTCACTGGTCGAAAGTGTGTGTCATAATAGGATTTCGAGGTCTCTTTTGATTTCTGAATGTGTTCCATTGCTTTTCTTCTAGAGAATTCAAGCCTATTTTGAAGGAGTCGGACATATTCAGGATAGGTAGCTCCTGGGACTTCGTCATAGATGGAATCGGGTATAAATGGTTTATGTCCGAATAGGAGTTCGTAGGGAGAGTAGTGAGTGGTGGAGTGGATGGCTGAATTGTATGCGAGCATGGCTGTATACACGAAGCGATGCCAGTTATTCTGTTGCTCGTTTACATACGACTTAAGTTATTCCTTCAGAGTGGAATGGCTCCTCTCAAGGGCGCCTTGAGTCTGAGGGTGATATGGGGTGGACCATAATTGTTTGATTTTAAGAAGGTTACAGGTCTGTTTGAAGAGTTCGGCGGTAAAATTTGTGCCTTGGTCGGTTAAAATAGTTTTGGGGATACCAAATAGTGTGATGAAATGGACTAGACATTCGGAGGTTTCCTCAGCAGTGGTATTGCAAATAGGATAGGCTGCTGAGAATTTAGTTAGGTCATCTTGAAGCGTGAGGATGTATTTATATTTATCGTTACCGGCTTCGGGCAATGGACCTACTATGTCAAGGGCTACGCGTTCAAAAGGTCGAGTGGAAAGAGATGTGATCTGCATAGGAGCGCGATTGGTTTGTCTAAGCGCTTTGTTAGTTTGGCATTGTGGACATTTCTTAACGTAGTTTTCTACGTCTGAACGCATATTTCTCCAGTAGTACTTCTCTTGAATGCGTTTAAACATTCTAGAAGAGCCTAGGTGACCGGCTATTGGAATGTCGTGATTTTCTTTTAAGATTTTCTGTATTTCGCTTAGAGACGGGTAAATAATAAGGTTTTTATAGACATGTACAGTTATTTCAGAGTTATGGAATAAATATAGTATTATGTTATACAGTTTAATATATTGGTGAGTATCAAAAGGATTATTGAAGTCGGATATGGCTACTTCAGCGTTGTCCTGTCCTGATAGCGTAATTAAAAGTTCGTTTCTAAGAGATTTTAGGCATTTATAGATGTCTTCATATGAACAAGTATCAAAATGATTTACTTTGGTGAAGATAAAATAGTAGGTTTTGTTGTCTGTTTCGTATTTGAGGAATGAATGTAATGTTCTCTCTAATAGGGTAATTTCATTTTGATTAGGGAAGTTAGATGTAATTTCATAAATGTATGGATTGGATTCATCCATATCTATAGACGTTGGAATGATGATGTGTTTTTTATTAGTTTTGCACAAACTTTCATGATGTTCTAGAATAGTTGCATTAGAATTAAAATTTCTAGAAGTAATTTTGAGGAATTCTGAATAGTTACCGTTTTGGGTATTGGGACTAGCAGGACTTGGAATATTTGCAGGACTTGTTGGATTTGGAGAGTCAACTACGGGTGGAGGTAAGTTTTCATTTTGATTTATTATGTTATCTATATCATCAAGGTTACCTAATTCTGGTAAATTTGCAGGTGGAGAAAGAGGATCTATAAGGTCTTCGAGGCGGATTAGATCATCCGAAGGTATGATTGGAGAAGAATTTGGATTTAATAGTTCATTAGCATCAGGTGAGTATGGGTCTCGATTAGAAGGACCGGGTATAGGTTCTATAGGATTCATAAGAGTTGTCGGAGGGTATCGAGATAGTGCGTCTGCGGCGTTATTAAGTTTTCCTTTACGGTAGATTATATCATATTCGTATTCTTCTAGTTTTAGTCTCCATTTTTGGAGCTTACTACTAGGATCAGTGTGATTGAATAGCCAACGTAGAGGGCGATGATCGGTAATTATGGTAAATTTTCTACCGTAGAGATACGGGCGAAAAGTTTTACAACCAAAGAGAATTGCAAGCAATTCTTTTTCTGTAGTGCTATAATTGCACTCACTTTTATTGAGTGTACGGGATGCATAAGATATTGTTTTGTCTTTCCCTATTTCTCCTTGGGACAGAATAGCGCTTATTGCATAGTTAGATGCGTCACAGGTGAGGAGGAATTGTTTGGAAAAATCAGGATAAGTTAATAAGGGTGCTGAAGTTAATTTATTTTTTAAGGTTTCAAACGATAGTTGATGCTCATTTAGCTAAATGAAGTCAGTGTCTTTCTTAAGAAGGTTAGTTAGAGGTTTTGCAATGTTTGAGAAATCAGGTATAAATCTTCTGTAATAAGAGACAAAACCAAGAAAGGATTTAACGTCTTTGGGGGATTTAGGTATAGGGAATTCGTGTACTGCCCTTAATTTTTCGGGGTTAGGTTTTACACCTTTGCTTGTGATCACATGTCCGAGGTATGAAACTTCTTTCCGAAAGAATTCGCATTTGTCCGGTTGTAATTTTAATTGGAATTGACGTAATCTATGGAATACATTGGACAGGCTGTTGACATGGGATGGGATGTCATATGAGTAAATAACTATGTCATCAAGATAAACAAAGCATTGTATACCTTGAAGACCGGATAGTGCCGAGTTCATTAACCTTTGAAATGTCGATGGAGCATTTTTAAGTCCAAAAGGCATTCTCGTGAACTCATAATGCCCTGTAGGGACTGAAAACGCAGTTTTGGGAGAATCGTTTGGGCTCATATTAATTTGGTGGAAACCAGAAGCTAAATCTAACGTACTGAAATACTTGGATTTTCCCAGTTGGTCTAATATCTCAGATATGTTAGGAATGGGATAGGAGTCTCCGATAGTTATGTCGTTTAGTTTGCGGTAGTCAATTACTACTCGCCATTTTCTTTGGCCAGAAACATCGAGCTTCTTGGGTACAACCCAGATAGGAGAAGACCATGGAGACATAGAAGGTTTGATAATGCCTTGTTGCAGCATTTTGTCTACTTGGGATTCAACTTCCTTCTTATGACATTCCGGGAATCGGTATGTCTTTACGTTAATAGGGTTATCTGAAGTGGTTTTTATTTCATGTTGGATTGCGTTAGTGGATGTTAATTGATCATTAGGTAAATGGAAAATATCTGAGAATTGAGAACAGACTGAGTATAGGGCTTCTGCCTCTTCGGAATTAAGGTGGGATACACGAAGGAGATTCAAAACTTCTTCAGTTCGTTCTAGAGCATTTGATTCTGATACCCTAGCTATTGGAATAGAAGAATTTGTTTCGAAAGATTCTAGGTTCAATTGAAGGTCAGATTCGATAGTTGCAGGTTTCTCTGAGGTATTAACGACTGAGATATTTACTCGGTTATTCGTTTTTACCTGGACAATACAGTTTGCTACTAATAGATTTTCAGATAAGTGTTGGTCGATTATTAAACCTTCTTTAATATCGGGATTCGATACTGTGCACTCTATTATGGCTTCACTACGTGGTGCAATAGTGTAAGTAGGATTATTGAAAAACATTTTAAGTGTTATATCTTTTAGGTTTAATGTACCTTGCACGTAGTTAATTTGACCATCCATGATGTTAAATAGATCGTTACCGATTATTCCATCATAAGGCAAGTTAATATTATCAACTAAATTAAATATATGCGTCAGATGTTTGCAATCGTCATGGGATTCATCATGTGTCATAATTGATATAGGGATTTGACCTAAGGTTAAGGTGGGGCATTCATCTTTAGAGTCTATGCCTTGGTTTTGTAACCTAATTGATGTATTAATAGAAGGCATATCTTTGATTGAAGATTTTTTTATAATACTAATAGCTGCGCCAGTATCGACGAGCAACAATAAATGATTAGGAGACACGGGAGAATCAACTTTTACATGTGGTAAGTACTTATTGGATATATTGGATGTGAACTCATATACTTTATGACTAATTATATTTTCTTTTACAGGTTTTTCAGATTTCGTCGTGATCGAGTCTACGGTTTGGGGCTGGTTACCCGGTTGCTTGACTCTACGAATTGGAATCGAGTCTACAGTTTGGGGCTGGTTACCCGGTTGCTTGACTCTACGAATTGGAATTGAGTCTACAGTTTGGGGCTGGTTACCCGGTTGCTTGACTCTATTTGAGAGACTCTGATTTTTGGGCTGGTTACCGTGTCCATGGGTCTCTACAGGAGGGGTTTTTATAGGAATCTTGGTGTCGTCTATTGAAGAGAAGACATGTCCCGTGCGACACCTAGCCGGGACATTGCTTAGTTTAAATTTTCGTTGGAATCTACGGTATCATAACTTTCTTCTTCAGTAACAAAATTAATTTGTGGTTTGAATTCGGTTCTGGGTTTGAAACCGGATGTACTCGGTTGTGGATTTGAGTTGTTGAACCTGTTACCGGTTTCGAATCTCTTATTGTTATGGTCACGTAGTTTGCAATTTTCTAACAAATGACCAGATTTTTTGCAGTATCTGCAGAATAGATCAGAGAAGGATGAGGAGGGTTTTTGTTGATTCGGAAAATTATTATTATTTGAGTTACTTGTCTTGAAAGTGGGTTTGTTAAAATCATTGCGACGGAATTGTGTTTTCGAATTAGGGGTCACGCTTTGTTTAAGTGTGTATTGTAGGATTTTCTCTTCAGAGATTGCGTAGTTAATGGCCTCGTTTAGTGTTCTCGGATCCCTACATCTAATGATGTTTGAAATACGAGGATTTAGGCCCATAGTGAATGTATGGAGGGCGAGATCCTCCATCGCGGCCACTCTACCTGACAGTTCGCTTTTCTTGTGGTTAGTTATGGATATTTCTGTCAGTAACTTTGATAAGCACGTTTCAATTCGAAGTGAGAATTGGTTTACATTCTCCTGGGCACCCTGTCTACAGTCTTGAAGATCTGTTAGTAAGTGGGCATAGTGTTTTCTTTCGCCGAATTGGTTCTGTAAGAATTCACGAAGTGATGGCCAAGAATCGAATTCTTTAATAGAGCATGCTACTTCGGCCTTGCCATCCAACTGGCTTAAAATATATTTGAAAACGATATTTTCTTGGTGAGAGGAGGCTAAAGAAATTGCATTATCGCAGTTGTTAAGAAAGGGGTTTAATTTTTCACGACTTCCGTCAAATCGTTTAATGAATTTGAGAATCACTTCTAAAGAAGCTTGTTCTTTAGACTCCTCTTTAACGTTCTTTGAGTCTTTGGACATTTTACAATATAAAATAGAACACAGTAAAATAAAATATTCAAAACAAAATAATAAAATAAAGTTACAGGCAGACCCTGGAAATACTACTAGTTCGTGAACACAATGTAAGTATATCAATTCGTAGAACTGGAGATAAGCGTCGGGCGTCGGGCGTCTAGCCTAAACATCCACAGGTGAGATAAGGCGTTGTCGTCGAATGTTAGGAACTATTTTTAGAAACACTGTGATTGAATTATGTATGTTTGAAATGACTCACAGAACCACGATGCACATGTATTTCATGATTTCCACTAGGTACAGGGAACTGGAACAACTGGAACTGGTCGTGATTGCTGCGGTCTGGAGCCTGGATCGTCGTAGACCTGGTCGGTGCTGGGCTTGGAGTCCCTTGGGAGACACTCTGTGTGTACTTTCCTTGCCACTTACTGCACAGTGGACTGGGTATACTTGGACGTTTCGGAGTCGCTATTGGCTCAAGGTCGGTTTGGCACATCTCTATATTATTCGATACACTGCACTCGCGGGGCACCAAGGATTTTACAATCCCACCGCTGCCACCAATGTTAGAACTCACTTTTGGAGAGTCTTTTTAAAAAAGGAAACAAAATTCACACGCGTAAAATATATGTATTTCTAAGAAAGACTAACTTTAAGTTTTACAATATGCGAGTGATTTACGAGAGAGGGAGTGCGCGACGAGAAGGTTGGGAGGCGACTGACTGGGAGAGAGATGCATGGCTTAGAGGCAAATGGATGGAGATGCACGATCATCAGGTTAGGTGCTGAGTAGGCAGAAAGGGGTACAATCTAGGGATGTAACAGTTCGCCGATGTAGTCGATTCGCTACCTACCGCGGGGGGTGCGTTCGCCGACGTTGTCGGTTCGCTACCTCCCGCGGGGGGTGCGTTCGCCGACGTTGTCGGTTCGCTACCTCCCGCGTGCGCTGCGTACTCACGCTGACGTCTATGATGACGGGAGCGCTTTCCGCGGTGTTTACCTCTACCGGATACGGTTGCAGCGGAGCTGACGTTTGCCTTGCGGCGTTCGTCTGCTCGACGCGGTACAACCGTCCAGGAGGTGTTGGTTATGTGTACTGCACGAGGCATGGCATTTGCCAGGTCGTGCAGGTCTAAACTACGCTCACGTGAAACATTGCCCCCCCCCAGAATACGTGGGGCAGCCTGGACCCGAGGGTGCAGGGAGGGATTCTCCAGCGTCACGGACGCTGGTACCCTCCTGGGGTAGTTTATTATTTTGTTTCACATTCATATTTTGTTTTTGTTTTGGCTCCGTATGAGCGTGTGCGTGGGCGTATGTGTATGTGTTTCTATGTAGGTGTGGTGTGTGTATGTGTGTGTGTGCGCGTCCGTATGAATGATTGGGTTAGTGTAGTGAATGTATGTGTGTACGTGCTTGTGCATGTGTGTGGGTGAGGGCGGCTGGAGGTTTTCGTTACGTCTGTTTCATAGGGAACCAGACCAAGAACGGGCGGCAACCTCGGGAAGGATAGTCCACCAGCCTTGCCTTAGGGATCTACACGACTTGCGCTCTCCCCTAAGGCCAGTCGCCAAGCTCTGCAACGGACGCGAATGCAGAGAGTGGAAGTCAGTGCAGTTCAATGGAGTTGAAATTAAATGAGGTGCACGGGCTTCCGCCCAAAAAAAAAAAAAACAACTAACAACTAACTTGTATCTTGCAGTAATAAGTAATAGCTATCCCTTTCGATCTCTCTCCCTGAATATCCCAAAAAACAGTCAGCATTACTTCCCAGCCGAATAAAAGGCCTTCGTCCTTTGGAGTCGGTTCCTAGTTAGGAATTTACTGTTTGGAATGTTTTATTGATTTTGGCGAATATTGGTGTAGCCAGGTTTCATCTACAGTCATTAATTGGACCAAAACTTAGATATATTACGCCTAAACTACGCATACAGAGCATTAAAAAAAATTCATTCGAACGCGGTTTTGGTCTTAACGTGAGCAAACGGGGCACCCATCGCGCTGGGAGCTTGCTCATGCTTAAATCTTGATTCAATATGTAACTAATACATTTGTTGGTCATTTTCATAGCCTTTGCTATCTCTCTTACTCAATTCAGCGGTCGTCTAGCACCATTTGGTGAAATTTAGCGAGGTTATCGTCAGTGGTTGCAGTTCTTGGACGTCCCGGACCTTTATCTGTTCCCTAGCTCTTACGACCAGGTTTAAATTCAGCTGCCCAAAATTTCATTATGGTGAATGATAGAGCAGAGAGGCAGCGATAGCCTAGTGGAGGTACCAATGGCAGTCCACGCCGAGGGTATCGGGTTAAAATCCACAGCACGCACCAATGACTTTTGAAAGTTAAGTGCGTATTAAATTATTAATTATCGCTTGCCTCGTGCCTTGGAGAGCACATTAAGCCGTCTGTCCTGACTGTCATGAAGATCTTTGACAGTCGTTACGAGGGGTCAGTACCCTCAAATAAACTGATACTGGTCTAAACCATGGAATATCGCTATCCCTTTGGGTCGCGGAGGTTAAACGGCAGTCGCTCTGAGGAAAAGTTGATATTCTGTCATATCTGGTTAGACCAGTAAGCGGACCTCGAGCTCTAAGACGGTTAAGTCTAGGATACAACCGGGATAACGCTAGGGCGACGATGATGGTGCAGAGAGTCCCATAAACAGAGTTTTTATCAAATTTAAATGGCGTTGGCGTTTTGCCATTTAAAAACAAGAATATAATGACAGCTCGATACAACATTTCTCATTTTCACAAAAAACACTCACATCGACTCAATCGTATGGCTGTCAAACAGCAACTACCATGGTTTTAAAACTTAGAAGAAAGTTGAATAGAACCTCATTTATTTACATAAAATGAGCGCTAGATGACAGTAGAACTCACTTTTTTACATTATCACTTATTCTCACGTTTAATTATTCTTATAATATTTATTTCTAAATCCAAAAAAAACTTAAATTTTTCTCCATAAAAATATCTATAAACAACAATTATTATTTTGAAAACAATTTTTAAATGTTAATGTTTCTTAATTTCCTGATATTCAAACGATGAGCAGCTGTCAAACCATAGCGTAAAATCTACATTGTCAAACATATATGTCAAAATTGACATAAAAGCTTTTTGAAAATTTAAAAATCTCCGTTATTTTCTTTTGTGTGAATGAATATGTTTGGTATTTCTTGTGCATTTTTTACGACGAACCAGCTTGTGATTCTGAAGATCCTTCTTTCATCAACTACTGTGGCAACATATTCGAGTCTGATTCCCGCACTCTTCGCCTAGGTATCTTACTCGTACTCGAAAAATTTTGCAGTCCACTGGAATTCAGCCACATTCACAGCAATGTCCACAAGAAAATGTTGTGTTTGAAACTGTAATAAAATTTGTAAGTAACTACTAAAGCCACTTTAATAAGTTATCTACTCTCTCTGATCTTATGGATATCGTTTTGTATGTAAAGTTTCCTTAAAGGAGTGGGCAGTCATTTTAAGGCATCAGTACTTTCAAAATAAACTGACACTAGTCTAAACCTTGGAATAGTGCTATCCCTTTGGGTTGCGGAAGTCAGACGCAGTCGCTCTGTGGCAAAACTCATATTCAGCCAAATCTGTAGGTCGATTCAGAATGTCACGATAACTCAGTTTTCGTACGATTCGGTTTCATATCGTACGATTACTTCAGTTCGTTATTCAGAACAACCGTTTCGAATATTAAAATCACGTCAAAGATATCGAATCTAATGTGACGTCATAACGCCCGATAACTAGATACTTATCGTAAGTCAATGCTATTCAGAATGCTTCGATAACGCAGGTTGACAGCAAAATTCGATAATTGTTGTGGAAACATAATCGACAGCTACATAGCATCAGTTTGTTATTCGAACTATTTTATTTTACCTTTAATTTATTTTTATAAATGAATTGAATGCAAATCAAATAGGTAGTTACTTAATTTCCCGCCATTTTAGAATGAGTGGTATCGTGGTATATAGAAAATTATCCTTTTTCGGTATCAACCCCAGTATTTATTATACCCAGGACTTAGGCCGAACTTTGATATCGGACACTAAAAATTATTTAAGTGGGGGCAGTAAATGTACTAGCATACAGACCTGCAGAAATAAAGGTACCTAAGCTCAAATAGGTACCTATACTTTTAATTAATTTGGCCTATTTCACCAACCATAAATACCTACTGTCGAGTAGGCTACTCGCCATGTAATGTAAAGATTGTAAAGGCACCAAAGTTTGAAAGGCACCCGTAACTCATGTGTTTATTTCACGACATTCGCGTTCCAGTAGCACTACTTACTTACTTACTTACCAAGACATCTGCCAAATTTAAAGCCAAATTACCTAGTGTGTTTACAAGTTTACTTCTATAGTTGAGAAAGTTGACCGTTGTCATTTTGATAGATGGACTGTCATTTTGTGTAGCTAGTAGCTTCGTCAAATAACATAAACTTATTACAATTACTCTACCTAGGTACCTATATAATTTATCAATAAAAATGTTGACTTGATTGAAGATCTTGTAATCTTATGACGCAGCGATAACCTACCTTGCCTACCTAGAATTCGTGAAAGTATTACCTACATTCCGTGTTGATTATTAGGTTTTATTTTACTGACCTAGGTGAAACATTCTTTTTCTGCCAGATTTCGTGTAGGTACCTATCCAAATAAGTGCTTAACTTTATAAAACATAAAATAAGCCCTAAATCGCAAAGACGAGTGGTATTTTTTTCATATTCAAGTGATTTTACTAATAATCTACTGAACATCTAAACAAGAGGTTACACCGATTCATTAGTAGGTACCTAACTGTAACGACAATAACGAAGTACTTCATTAGTGTAGTTCACCTAATAAAAAAAAATATTTTAGGTAGGTACCTATCAAGCAGTTTCCACAGTAACAAGTTTAGTACGTACGCTTAGGTATCTCGCTAAGTAGGTACTGCATCCCACTTAAGTGCGGCTGATTTATGTGGTGACAGTCCACCAATGGCATGCTGTATTGTTATGAAAGTTACTACGGCTATTGCTCAACTACACTTAGTTTTAATTCCCCGACGTCTGAAGTAGCTACACTACAAGATTGCTTTTATGAAATGTCATAGGGGAGCTCTAGATTGTACCCATGTTACAATATAGTCGCCTGGTGCATGGTATTTCTTAACATTATCATGACAAGGACACAACATGTTAATTTACTTATATGTATACCTACCTGCTTAGTAGGTACAATATAATCTATGGGTACAATATTAAAATGAAAGTAAAACTTAATTATTTCAGGTGATTCAGGTGAAGTTATAGAAACAGAAAGGAAAATTTGTTTATTAATGTAGTGTTTTTGTGTTAAAGTGGTTTTGCATTAGCCTATTAAAATGCTTGGATATTGTAGCAAAATAGCCAGGATCTGTCCATGATCAGATAATATTCAATAATTCACTTTTGAAACAATGACTTGGAACTGGTCAATTTAGAGATGGCTTACTTCTTGGTGATAGCGGATATGAGCGAAGCAATATCTTTTGATACCCTTTCTGAACCCATCATCCCTCACAGAAAACTTAATGAGACACATAATAGGAATAGGGAATATAGTTGAAAGATGATTTGCTGTGTGCAAGAATAGATTACCTGTACTTACACAACAGGTGACATTAAAATTAACTTGTGTGCAAGCTATAATAGTTGCCTGCATTTTTCTACGTTACATTGCAGTCAATGACAATGACAGAAACAAAATAAACATTTAATATTATTTTTTTATTTTGTATTATGTTCCTCTTCCTTCCACTTGCACTCCTTAACTCTGCCTCCTTCTCGCATTAATTTTCTTCAAACTCCCATACCTTGTAGTGATTCACTTGGTACATTAGCTGCAAAGAAAACAAAAGTAAAATTTATTTGAAAAATTGTACACTTGGGACCCTAAGTTCTTGGTGGAAACCCTATGCACCTTGCAGGTGAGGTTGGCTTGGGACCCTAAGTTCTTGGAGTATGTTGCCGTGCTAACAAAAAAGGGCACAACTAACATTTTTTTCAAGATTGAGTTATATATACATATTCAGAATCAGGAAATAAAGGTCTATTTGCCTAATTTTTATTTTTATTTTAGCAACAAAATTAACAGGGATACCATAAGCTTAAAAGGCACAACTGTGCGATTGTTTAAGACTTTTTATAGAAAAAGGTCATATAGTGAGATATGACTATATATTAGCAGTATTGTTTCCTAGCTGTACTGCTTTATTTAACTATTTAAATAATTTTAACATAATGAGCTAGAATGGAAAGGCACAATTGCATATATATGGCTTTTCATTGCAATATTTAACTTCTTTTCCCCCAAAATGTTAGAAAGGAAAGTCACATTTGGTTAATTATGCCTTTTATATGTAATATTCATGTTTTTACTATATTTTTTAAGTTAGGTTGAAAGGGAAAATGTAGATTATTGAATAAATACAGTTATAATATAAAAAAAAATGTAAATTGTCTTATAGAATTCATGTAGAGATGTTACTATTTCCATTCATACATTTTCAATAACTACAATACTGTAATTTATTTTTGACAAAAACTAAGTAATATTTTAAACTCGATTTTCTCCTGATTTGCAAAATGTTAGTTGTGCCCCTTTAAATTATGGCGGCAATATGGTTCTGCAATAAAGATTTGTGTCCTAGTATAGGTCTCTTTTATATAATTATGTATAAATCATTAAACTTACCTTGACTTTCTTGAGCTGGCAGTTCATCAGAGTCAACAAAACTTTCCTAGTCCACATTATCTAGTGGAGGTGCTGTTTTCTTGCCACCTCCGGTACGATACTGACGATACAGCTGCTAACGTATTGCAGTCTTGGTCGACCTGAATGTTCCTCCAGACCGATCATTCATTTTATATGCTTTCCCAAGCGGCTTCTGTCTTCTTCCACGTCATATCATCACTTTGTTTACTAAACACGTTTTGTTACTGTCATATATGGAGGAGTTTGCACTTCTATCTCTTTTAACTTTATCCATATTAGTTATATAGGTAAATAAAGTAAACACTTAAAAATTACACGCTTTCCGAATCAAACACAAAAAATACGATTTTACAAAAACTTCTTGGCTCATTTTAGGTATATTTTATTTATTGGTTAGTGTTTACGAAGTAAATATTGTTCATAGGTTGCATTCAATGACATAAATAGGTACCTACATAGTTGTGTTTATTTTTAATTTATATAAATATAAATATTTTTTTATAATGTTGATGTCATATAATTTGCTTTAATTTAATCTAGATTATCAAAATAGTCCTCAACAAAGCTAATTATATTTGAATAATTTGTACTTTCGTGTGTACATTTATCTATACAAGCATACTCAGTAAACGCACCATAATGTGTTATCGAAATCAAATCTACTTATCGAAAATCCAACCGAATCCGAAGTCGAATGATTCTGAATAACATTGACAAAGCGCATTAGATTGGATTTCGGTACCGATGACATACGATTCGATTAGTTGTCGTGAGATTCTGAATAGACCTGCTGGTTAGAGTAGTAAGCGAACCCCAGGTTGAAAACTAGGAGGATGGTGATGATGATTAAAGCTATGAGAAAACCCATTTCTTTTATAGACACTGAATGTATACATCCCCTGCAAGGATTTTCACTATGCTACAGGAAGATTGGTAAATGAAAAATGGGCAGACGGTTTAAAAAAGGCGAGAAAGTGGTGACCTATTAGAAATAGGGTCCAAGAGCGTATTGATGGCTCGGAAAGGTTTTTGTATTACCATCACTAATAACACTTAGCCGAATGATTCGAACAGCCTCCATTAAACCCGGCTTGAATGACAACATATTTGATCAATTTGAGAAAATAATAAAAAGAATTTTTAAAGTAATTAATGATGGGCAAGAAAATTTAGCAAAAGGAAACAAATTATGCTTCTGTAAAGTGAAAATCCTGCATATCAAGGACTTTGCTTAGTGCCAAAAGTAATATATCATGTGAATCCAAAGAAAATATCAAACATGAAAGTAAAATGTGCAACACAGGTTTTTAGCCAAACTATAGCTGTCCGCGATTGTATCGCACAGCCTGCGTGTCAATGAGATGAATATGCTGCACTGGATGAGTGGAGTCACGCGGAAGGACTGCATTAGGAACTCACGCATCTTGAATCAAAAATCTCAAAAATTTTGATGGAATATGCACCAACTTATTTATTTTTACTTGGTGTAAAGTCATCAATAGAATAGAGTTTTGACTGGGTCCAGAATTGACTGTGATCAAAAATCTCAGATACAACAAAAATTTTATTAATATTGTAAAAAACGTTTGAAAAATAAAGGGTGCTATTAAATCAATGTTTTATTTTATATAATTGTACAGTACGCAGTTACACACCTGGTGAAAATTAAATGGTTCAGTAGCATGTACATCCATAAGCGAAAACCATGGTTTTCACTTAGGGATGTATATGTTATTGAACCATAATAAAATAAATTTATCTAATAATATCTAATAAAGTACCTACTATAGTTAAAAAATGCTAGAAACGACCGCCAGGTAGCGCTAATAGCTTGAGTGACGTCTCTATCCTCCTATATACAAAGGTACTCTGTGGCAACTACTGGTACAAAATAGCTGAAATGTCGGTGGCCACAAGAAGTACAATTACATCCACAACACTTTTTTGACAAGTGCTGCTTCCTTCAGGTTGAGGTCGGAAACTTTCCAGACTACCCTAGTATGTTTTAATGCAAAGGAAAGTTACTTTTGTTTTAGTTGAATTTAGAATATTTATAATAAGTAATTTATTTGATTTTATTACATAATTATAATATTTTGTTGCCATACCTAATTCTGTTAATTTTGATATTGTAAGTTTACGTTTCTTTTTTTATATATACAATGTTACTACTTCCAATCCAGGTTTTTTATTACACGTGAAATCAATATAATCAGTGATAAAATTTCACAAATAAACTTTCACTAAGAATACCTAACTAATAATATAACTTCCTAACTATCGTGTTTAAATATTTCTTTAAGTTCAAAACTCAATAAGTGTACTTATTTGACCCAAATTCATGTATTCACATTCATCTTATGTGTGGAAAAACTGAATAACTACACTATAGAATTAGCTAACTACGGTATATTTGCAATATCTTGGTGTGGCAAAATTGGATAAGTTGGTTTTTTATTTTTATTATTTTTTTGGTTCATGATAAAAATTTGTTTAATCAAGCATAGAATCCACAACAAACATTCTTAAAGAATATAAAATCGCCGACGGTAAAATTGTTCTCCATTTTTAAGTGATGCAAAAAAAAGTGTAAAAAAACAGTAAATCGCGATTATCTCGAAACTTGAAATTTTGAGTTATTCAGTTCTTCTATTATACCCACGATATAGTTAAAACGTTAGATGGAAAAAAGAAATGCCTTACCATTTTCTTGGATTTGGCAAAAGCTTTTGACACGGTTTCTATTCCCACACTTGAAGACAAATTACACCGATTAGGCATACGCGGAAATCAACTAAAGCTATTCCAAGATTATCTGAAAGGGAGAAGCCAAAAAGTAAAAATTGGTGATTATGTAAGTGACAACATGTCCATCTCCCGTGGTGTGCCTCAGAGTAGTATCTTAGGACCAACGCTATTTTTAGCATATATTAATGAACTCACATCTCTTAGTATAGGTAATTGTAAAATCGTCTCATATTCTGACGATACTACTCTGACATTCCATGGCGACTCTTGGCCCGACGTATATCAAAGAGCACAAACTGGCTTCAACACAGTTACTCAATGGCTTAAGCCCCATCATCTAACGCTTAATATAGATAAAACAAAATATATCCCTTTCTCCATCCGAAACCTTCCACAGCCCTTAGATAACACACACCATATAGCTGCTCATACTTGTCTTATAGACGATGGCCGTTGCTGCTGTCCTAGAATATCTTCAGTAGATTCTATTAAATATTTAGGTGTTATATTTGACAAAAACATGAAATTTAAAAAGCATATAGAAAATGTTTCAAGTAGGATTAGGAAACTTATATATATATTTAAACAACTTAGACACTGTGCAAATTCCGTCGTTATGAAAACAATATACTATGCCTTGTGTCAATCAGTGATAACATATTGTATTTCTTGCTGGGGAGGAGCTGCAAAAACTTACAATATAATAGTGGAAAGAGCTCAAAGGGCATTATTAAAAATCTCCTATTTTAAATCTAAATACACGGCAACTACAGAATTATATAGGGAATGTGGAGTATTACCAGTGCGTCAGCTATTCCTATTATCTATTATTATTAAAACACATAATATGGTCAGTAAACAGCAACAAATATGCACCGTGCCTGGTAATAGTAAGAGAATACGCCACGACCAACAAAGGTCAGTGATATGTAGGACGTCTTTTGCCCAAAGATTTAATTTATTTCTTGGGGCCAGAATATATAACATAGCTGACAAAAAGTTTAAAATATCTAATATGACTTTGAAAGAATGTAAGCAAATCCTAATAAACTGGCTACAGTCTTTGACTTACGATGATACTGAAAATTTATTAACAATCCCACGATAGTACACACACACACACACGCACGCACACGCACATGCACGCACACACATGCACACATACGCACACACACGTACACACACGCGCACACACATGCACACACACACACACACACACGCACACACACACACGCACACACATGCACACATGCACGCATTCACGCACTCTTTCTAATTAACTAAAATTGTTACACTTAATTGTAAATTTATTATCAATAGTTGTTACAAAAGGCTACTTGTTTCTTTGAGGGAGGGCGCTGATGCCTATAATACAAGATATTTATTTATCTTAGCATAGGTATTAGTTGTTACTCGAAATGATTATACACTGTTAACCTTAAGCCTACTGTTATGTTAGACATGTAATCAAAACATTGTTAAGGTGCAAATAAATTATTATCTATACTATAATAAAACTCTAGAGGTGAAAAAGTCTGTACATTAAAGATTTTTTGACGAAAATTAGCTAAAAAATCTAGGAAAATGCTAAAAAGCAATACTTGATGTTTTTTAGAATTTATGTCTGTCTGTCTTTCCCTATGTTGCTAAAGATCTCTAAAATGGCGGAATTGATTTGAATAAAACTTACACTCTTGTACAAAGGATACACAAACCTATAAAATAGTATATGTTACATCACAATCGGTTGAGTGGTTTTCGGTGTACAGCTTGACCTCTCCTTTGTAGGTAGTTCCAAACAAAACCGGGATCATCCAAAACTGGTTATATATATGGTGCCATCTATGATCATTATAAGTTTGTTAGTAAAAGTATAGTTACTTTAAATAGGTACCTTCAAAGTGTTTTATGGCTACTTACCGATCGATAGATGTCACTATTTTCAAATAATTTTCTAGCAAAATAAATGTTTCTTGCAAAAAAGACAATAATTATGTATCGGGTATATTTCTGTTATTAAAAAATAATAGAGTATAATATTCGGCACTTTCATAAATAAAAAGTCTCTGTGTCAAAATTTAATACAATGTCCACTTAATTTAAACGGTCAATCTCATGTATTTCAAATTATTATGTTTATATAATAGTTATATAATCATTTCATTATTATTTATTTTAAATGATAAATAATCGACAATTTATTGAAAAAATTGGGCAAGTGCGAGTCGGAATCGCGCACGAAGGGTTCCGTACCATCATCTATAAAAGAAAATCACGTTCGTTGTATGTATACTTAAATACTTTATAAGTTTCTACCTGTTTACTTATTAAGATCGAGTAACATATTGCTTAAAAATTACGTTTGTTGTATAGGAGCCCCCCTTAATTATGTACTTTTTAAAATTTAATTATTTATTTTGAAAGGTAATATACAATTACATATTCTGTGAAAATTTAAAGCGTCTACCTGTTACAGTTAGTAATTTTGCGCAAAAAATACGAAAAACAACACGTTTTTTGTATGGGACCCCCCCTTAATATTTTCATTTTTTTATTTTTAGTATTTGTTGTTATAGCGGCAACCGAAATACATAATTTGTGAAAATTTCAGCTTTCTAGCTATCATGGTTTATGAGATACAGCCTGGTGACAGACAGACGGACAGACGGACAGACAGACAGACATACAGACAGTCAGACAGCGGAGGCTTAGTAATAGGGTTCCGTTTTTTACCTTTTAGGTTCGGAACCCTAAAAAAGATCTAAAGTAATTGTAGACTTTAGATCCTTTTTTCAGTAAATTGTCGATTAGTCCATAATTATTATTTTCTATCTCGGTCGGTAAACATAGATAGCGTTGACAAATGACGTCATTTTCTGAATGGTGGTGTTAAGATTATCCGAGGATTGATCAGGTTCTCTGATAATTTGCTTTCATCGTCGTTGGAATACTTGGATTGGATATTTGACGTTACTTATGAGTTTATGATTGTTGAATGTTATCGAGTTTCTTAGATTTCTTTCGTTCGTTCGTGTTCTGTTCTTTTACAGGTGTCTCATTATTCCCAATTTCCCACTCCTCACGTCACGTACGTGGGAATCTCTGAGCGGGAGACTACGCCCTGAATTCAGATACCTCTTGAATTACTCACCGGGGCTATCTTACTTTTGGCAGGGATGGATAGTCGTAGTCCTGTGTGTATTTTGTAAATAAATCGCAGGGACAGACACTTGAAACAGCTAGAATCGACATCCGAACATGTTGCTTTTCACATGATCGGTAAAAATAATTTACATGTTCTATGTATGGTAATGAAAGTTGGGTATGGCTATATTCTTTATTCTATGGGTATGGCAGAAGAGTCATGAAAGTAGAATAAATACTGTAGAAATGAGAGCACTGAGAAGTATGTGTGGTGTGTCTATGACCGACAGAGTAAAGAATTGTGTGATACGAGAGTGGTGTGCGGTAAAAGAAGAAGTAGTGACAAGCATCGGGAAAGGCATTGTCGGTACTTAGTATATACGCATACTGCTGACATGTATGATAATGATAATGATATAAAAATGATATAAATGATATAGGGTCAATCAGGAATGATAAAAGAAACCGCCCGAGCTGAATGCTGTAAGTGCACTGATTTATTCGTAATAAAATGATAGGTACTACACCGATGCAACGATGTCGCGCATATAATGTAAATGCCGAGTAAGCATTTTGTACAGGTAAACAGTACAGGCATGTTGAGATGGTTTGGACACATGGAGAGGATGGATGACGAAATACTGACAAAGAAGATATATAAGGCAAGTGTTAATGGAACAGGACGAAGGAGAAGACCTAGGCGGACGTTCTCTGATCAGATTGGAGACATCCTAAAAAAAGGACAGGTCAGAAGTACCCTAAACAGAAGAGCATGCATGAGAAACTTGATGGGAGTGAATGAAGCAAGAGAGGTATGTCAGGATCGTTGCAAATGGCGTTCCATGGTCTCTGCCTACCCCTCCGGGAAACAGGCGTGAGTCTATGTATGTTTGTATGTATGTATGTTCTATGTGAACGTGGTAAAACAGTTAATGTTGTGTAAGTATAAAGAAATTCTCTTAAGATATATATTAGGTATATAATATACATATTAAAGTTATAAATAATATATACTCTTAGCATAAATGTCATGCTAATTAAATTCCAACATTTACGCGAACGAAGTCGCGGGCACAGCTAGTTATAAATAAACGTAAGACAACAAATAATAAAACACGTCTGAAAAAACAACTTCTTAAAAAAATAGTTTAAAATTAACTCAACTACGTTAAAAAGGGGGTCTACAGGAGCGATACAAGCAAATAGCTCATTCAGATACAAATCCAGAAAAGTATAAGTACAGAAATGCTCAAGCTAGAGCCGTGGTCGCACCTTTTGTATACCTGTACCCGTTGTATACCTAATGTGAGTGCCAGGAACACTTACCTGCATTAATACATAGACTGCCAAAACATTACCTTTCCTTTTAGCTTCGCCGTAGTCAGGTAAAAATAGACTATAACTAAATCAATGAATTAACAATAAGAAATAATTTTCAGCTTTCGTTACAATACGAATATTTCTCACCATTTCCGACGACCATTAGAATTTGTCTTAACAAAAGTCATTAAAAGTAAAAAAAAATTACGCGCCTTGATAATTTACTTATTTACTTTGACCGTTAATTCTTAACTTTTTTGGTTTTTCATAAATATCTTTAGAACAACCAAAGAGTTTTGTTCAAAGTTGTTGTTGTAAAACTTTGGCTATCAGATGATCGTAGAATTTATATCTATATATATATAAAAGAAAGTCGTGTTAGTTACACTATTCATCACTCAAGAACGGCTGAACCGATTTGGCTGAAAATTGGTGGGAAGGTAGCTCAGAACCAGGAAAAACACATAGGATACAATTAGTTGCAAAAAATAATCTAGGAGGGATTTAAGAGAGGGTCGAAGTTTGTAGGGACAAACCTACTACCTATTGACAGTAAAAACGCAGGCGCTGTAATAATTGAGTGGTGCGCATGTGCTATCTGTCAGTTCTGTAATATTATACATTTTCTTGGTGCACTGTCATTACTTCGTTCGCTTACTTATATAAACAATATAAACTAATAATTATTGTAACAGCCTTGGTGGCTAATCACCATTAATACATATTAGTCGTATTAGGTATGAGTGCGAAAATGTGTATATCGTGGGTATAATGGAAGAACTGAATAACTCAAAATTTCAAGTTTCGAGATAATCGCGATTATATATATATTATATATATATATTACTGTATTTTTGACACATTTTTTTACATTTCTAAGTAATGGAGAACAATTTTGCCGTCGGCGATTTTATATGCTTTAAGCATGTTTGTTGTGGATTCTATGCTTGATTAAACTAATTTTTATCATGAACCAAAAAAATAATAAAAATAAAAAACCAAGTTATCCAATTTTGCCACACTAAGATATTGCAAACATACCGTAGTTAGCTAATTCTATATTGTAGTTCTTCAGTTTTCCCACACATTAAATGAATTTGAATACATGAATTTGGGTAAACTAAGTACACTCATTGAGTTTTGAACCTAAAGAAACACTTAAACACGAAAGTTAGGCATTCTCACTGAAAGTTTATCTGTGAAATTTTATCACTGATTATTGATCTCACATGAAATAAAAGACCTGGATTGGAAGTAGTAACATTTTATATAAAAAATATATAAAAAAACCTAAAATTACAATATCAAATTAACAGTATTAGGTATGGCAACAAAATTTTATAATGATATATATTATTACAATAAAAATTACTTAATATAAATCTTCTTAAATCAACTAAAACAAAAATAACTTTCCTTTGCATTAAAAGATAATAGGGTGGTCTGAAAAGTTTCCGACCTTAACCTGAAGGAAGCAGCACTCGTCAAAAAAAAGTGTTGTAGATGTAATTGTTCTACTTGTGGCAGTTACCCACCAACATTTCAGCTATTTTGTACCAGTAATTGCTGTTTGACAGCCATACGATTGAGTTGATGTGGTGTTTTTTGTGTAAATGGGAAATTTTGTATCGAGCTGCCATTAAATTTTTGTTTTTGAAAGGCAATACCCCGACACCATTTAAATTTGATTAAAACTCTGTTTATGGGGACTCTCGGCTCCATCATCATTGCCCTAGCGTTATCCCGGTTGCATCCAAGACTTACACGTCTTAGAGCCCGAGGTTCGTTTACTAGTCTAACCAGATATGACGGAATATCAACTTTTCCACAGAGCGACTGCCGTTTGACCTCTGCAACTCAAAGGGATAGCGATATTCCACTGGTCTACAGTATCGGTTTATTTGAGAGTACTGACTCCCCGAAACGACTGTCAGAGATCATCATGACAGCCAGGACCGACAGGTTAACGTGCTCCGAGGCACGGAGCAAGCGATAATTAACAATTTAATACGCACTTTACTTTGAAAAGTCGTTGGTGCGTGCTGTTGATATAAACCCGATACCCTCTGCATGGACTGCCATTGGTACCTCCACTAGGGTATTGCTGCCTCTCTGTTCCATCAGTTACCACAATGAAATTTTGGGCAGCTGAATTTAAGCTTGGTGGTAAAAGCTAGGGAACAGATGAAGGTCCGCGACGTCCAAAAACTGCACCCACTGATGGTAACTGCTCTAAATTTCACCAAATGGTGCTAGACGACCGCAGAATTGAGTAAGAGAGATAGCAGATGCTATGAAAATGACTAACAAATGTATTAGCTACATATTAAATCAAGATTTAAGCATAAGTAAGCTCCCAGTGCGATGGGTGCCGCGTTTGCTCACGTTAAGACCAAAATCGAATGAATTTTTTTTAATGATCTCTTTGCGTAGATTAGGCCTATGATCCAAGTTTTGGTATAATTAATGACTGTAGATGCAACCTGGATACACGATTATACGCACAAATTAATAATACATACATTCCAAATAGTAAATTACTAAGGAGGAACCGACTCCAAAGGACAAAGGCGTTTTTCGGCTGGGAAGGGATAACTATTACAGCAGCATACTACGCTCTATTACTAGACAAATTGAGGGTAGAAGTTGTGCAAAAAGTTCCACATTTGCAGAAAAGACTATATTACTGACATAAATCTTCTTATACTTTATATTTATTTTGTCACTGATTGCCTACGTGGCCCAGTAAATAAGCTACGCGTCTGTAGATCGAGAGGTCTTGGGTTCAATACCTGGATTAGACAAGAGTCTTAGTAACAGATTTTTTCGAATTCTCACTAGTAGAACGAAGTCTGGCAATGTGCCATTTGCCATGTAGAAACTAAAAATGCATGACATGGCCAAAAATGGGTGTAATTATTACAACTTCTGTCTACCTCTTCGGAGTATCGGTTTGCCACGTCACGCCTTGCTCGCTATCGCGCGAGGTATTTTCTCATCGGCAGGCTTTCATAATAGGAAGAAGGCGTGTAATGGTCAAATAATAATAATATTAACTACTTCTTCTCATTTAATTCATTTAATCAGCCTATCATTCCTAGAGGTGGACCTCCTCACGGTATGCCACAAGACCCATTCTGGCGGCCAACATAACGCATGCTGAGGCGTGGCGTTAATTTAAGGACCTGCTTTTTAATCGACATACTATAAGTTCCCCCATTCAATTTGCTATAACTCTGAACTATGTCAGTTACTTTGGTCTTCTGCCGGATAATCTCGTGCCGGAAATTATTAATCAGCGAAATCCCTAGCATTATCCTTTTCATAGCTCTCTGAGAGACATACTGTAGTGTAGGCAGTAGTGCAGGACAGCCCAGTTTCAATGGAGTTGAAGGCATTCAGTCCACAAAAGCCAGCCATAGCGGCCGGTTTTACTGTTCGAATTTCTAAATAACCTATGAAAAAGTATGCTCTGTATGGATTTGGCCCACGGTACTAAAGCCTTTAAGAAACCTAGCCTGCACCGGTCGCTGGAACACATCAAATCTTGATGTCAGAAAAAGTAGGGAGGGGTGACCATACCACCCAGTCTTAAAGATCTGCTCTCAGAGGCACGAGACAAGCCACTCTAATACGAGCCCTGTGAATGGCAGTCTGTTGATATCTCCACTAGGCTATCGCTGCCTAGCTTAGTATCATAATATGTCTAATAATACTATATCAGTTAATAGGTACTATAATTATTATCCGATTGTAATAAATCGCCGGTAAAAACATAGCATACTAATATATCACAATCTACTACTTTAAGTTTCAGTGAGTTTAGTGTGGTGGCGGATTAAAAATACGCAATGTCACCACCCCATATTACCCCATGGGTGTCGTAAGAGCCGACAGAGGGACCGTACTATGCAGAGAACAGCACTGTAAGAGAAGGAAATCTTAAAACAAACCCTATTCCAATCCGTTTGGCCAGCGTGGTATAGTAGGCCAATTACTACTGGCGCTGTGTGGAGCACACTTTGAGAATGGTTTATCTATAGGTTCACATTATTTCGCGCTAATTTGTACTACTGAATTATACGATAACTTCGCTAACGTGCGTATACTATAAATAGAAATATTAAATAACTTCACCTATTGACATTTATTTGTTTGGAATCTCTTATAAATTTATATTTTCTCGGAGAAGAAATAAATAAAAATACTTATTTAAAAACGAAAGAACGTTCATTAATGTCCGAATTAAATAACTCAAGTTGTTTACTTTTCCTTCAACTTGACTAGTTTCATTAAAATATATTCGTGCGTGGAAGAACTAAATAACTCAACTTAGCTAATTCATTTCATACGCAAGTGATCAGAAGTCACAGTTGTTCATTTATTTATAGAGTTATTAATTTTTTCTAGTAATATTTAATTGTCATTTATACATATCTATTTCTACAATTGAAACACAAAAATGGCTTTATTTTTGGACTGGGTTAAGATATAAGAATGTTTGTTAGACCAAAAGATGCGGCACATTTTGGGGTTCACGAAAATGGTAAAAGGTCAATTTGGCCAAAATCTGAGTTATTCAGTTCTTCCATTATACCCACGATATATGTATGTACCGATTTAACGCTAAACCGGCTGAACCAATTTTCTCTACTCATAAATGCGAAAGTGTGTATATAGAGATATATCGGACCATGGCTTTGACATTTGACTGTATGCAAATTAATGTTGTTGAGTACTTCTTACCCTATAGAGTTTCTGAACTCCTTACAATTATCAGGAGTACCTTCACGCAACTTGAGACTGAACGTTGGTGTTCCAGTCCTGTTAATGCGGAATCTTAATGCACAAAAGCTTTGTAATGACCAACGGCTACAAGTAACACCTAGGACGAAACATTATAATAGCCATTTGACTGTATGCAAAGTGATGTTGTTGAGTACTTCGTACCCTATAGAGTTTCTGAACTGCTTACAATTATCAGGAGTACCTTCACGCAACTTGAGACTGAACGTTGGTGTTCCAGTCCTGTTAATGCAGAATCTTAATGCACCAAAGTTTTGTAATGGCAAACGGCTACAAGTAACACCTAGGACGAAACATTATAAAAGCTATTCTCTATTGCGAGTCAGACTCGCTCATGAAGGGTTCCGTAGTAGAGGTGGTCGAAGATAATGGGTATGGTAAGTACCATACCCATTATCTTCGACTAACTATTAATAGTATTTGTATAAACGATATAGCTATATTTACGGTTTTTAAGATGTGCTTCATTTCAAAAACTGCTGACTACATATCGTTCAAACCAATTTTCTTTGGAAGTTTTAATAACGATCCACAGCATATATATTTTTTTATTTGCCACTCTCTAAATTTAAGTTAGAGGGACACACACACCCATTTTACCACTTTGGGGCCGTATATCTTTCAAACGATTGACTTTGAGAAACAATGGTTTTAGGAACCTCAAAGTAATTTTTAACGACCCCTTTTCCACATCAGTTCCATGTATGAAGGGCCCCCCTTAATATTCAATATTTTTTGTTTTCTACAACGTCGTAAAGCGGTTCACAGAATACATATACCTACCAATTTTCAAATGTGTAAACTGAATCCCATAAAAAACAATGCCTGTCAAAAAAACCAAGTCTCGCTCGCTACCTTAAAAAGTTGTGAGATCCATGTAATACCAAGTCGGTTCATTAATAATCTTTATTTTTTTAAATAAATATATTGACTCGTCCATCGCATGAAAACACAATTTATCTCATAAGTAATACAAACATAGTTTGTTTAGTGCGATTGCCATTAATGTGTGTTTATAAAGAAACCTTTTGGAGAACTAGATAACATTGTTTTTTTATCTTGTTCCAATTCAAATACGCCTTCAAAAGATATCTTTTGGAGGAACAGAAAAAATTAAATTAACATTTGAGAACATTAATTACGCAACGGTCACAAACCTACCTACAAGCAAAATAGGTACACTGAATCCTCAGTTGATTGGTTCTGGTATTGTTTTGAAGATGCTTATCATCCAAAAGCAGGTACACGAGATGTGGGTATAGAAAATAACCTAAATTACGATGTTTGCTGTTTTTATTTGGTTTCTGATAATAGTATAAATTGAGAAAATAGTTTATGGGTTGATTGATGATACTCGTAGTATATTATTGTAAAAAATATAATACATACATACATACATATCGTCACGCCTTTTATCCCCGAAGGGGTAGGCAGAGGTGTATTTCTACACCCACTTTTTGCCAGATATACTTTAGTCCCACGTAATAAGGGGCGAGCCTATTGCCGTACCGGGCACATTTCCAGACTCCGTGCTGCTACTGAGAATTTCGTGACAGAAAAGCCCAATAACACTGCCCGACCCAGGAATCGAAGCCGGGACCTCCCGATCCCACGCGCACATTTATGCCGCGAGACCAACGAGGCAGTCGTATAGGGTTTGATGTCGAGTTTTCCGTCTCTACGCAAAGATGGTATTTGCATCGTGTTATCCCTTAGTCGCCTCTTACGACACCCACGGGAAGATGGGAGGAAGAAGGGGGTGGTGCCACTTGTATTCTATGCCGTCAACCACACGGCAAAATATAATATTATTGTAATTATATAATTACCTGTCATTACGCTCAGTAGGCTAGTTGCTGTTGATATCCACACGTAACCCTTGTATTAACCAGCATTATTGATCAAACTGGAGGTGTACAGATTGATAAAAATTATGCAAAATTTACATCACGTGAACACACTGAGCTAAAAACTTGTTTATTGTGACGCCCGCTGGCGCGCGCCGCTTTCGCGCCAAGTAATTAAGTGGTCGGTTTTAGTTGTAAATAAATCACTGGCACTATATTATAACACATAACTATTACTAACCAATATTTTTGTACTTGTACTTGTTTATTGTGTTCGCGTAATAAGCAGTTTTTATTTTAATCTATTACTTATTAGGTTCATATTTTGTAACGTAAGGTACGTCCGTTACGTCACATAGGGCAGTCATTGAAAACCAGCAAGTCGTGTCGCGGCCAACATCACGAACGATGCAACGCCTCCGAATGCCTGCCTCATTTGTCACATCATCGGCGGCGTACAGTAGGCTTGTGTCTACTAAGAATAAATCGGTTTGATTGTAGTATCTATAGATATATGATTTTAAGATGTCAATAAAGTTTATTATTTATTATAAAAAGGTAAGATTAATGTAATTATTAGGATTCTAAAACAAAAAATAATATAGTTATTTTTGTGACAGTGAACACCAATCAGAGAGCATTACGTCTAACAGTCCGTCCGCCATTCATGTTGTTGACGTTTTAGTAGCAAATACAACTAAAACGTCAAACTTTTTATCTGTCAAATCGATTATAACAAAATAATTTTATTATTACTAATTATAAAGAGGAAAAATTTGTATTTTTGTTTGTTTGTTTGTTTGTAATGGATAAACTCAAAAACTACCAGTAGTTTTACCTATTTTAAAAATTCTTTCACTTTTAGAAAGTTAAATTATCTGCAAGTAACATAGGCTGTACTTTATTTTAGAAAAAATAGGGGTACGTAAGATATTTGGGATTTTCGGGTATGCGAAGTAGTTCCCTCAGGATGCGAGTGAAACCGCGGGAAACGGCTAGTAACAAAATAAAAGGGGGTACATCAAACCAGACTTCATTCACGGTTTGTTTTAATTTGCACTTTGTGATATCACTCAACCACCATGATGGTTTACGGCTTTTTCGTGTCAAATGCAAAAAAGTTTTTAAACGCCGTAATGTTGCTGTGTGATTTCTGAAGAAAAATTCAGGTATTTCAGTTTAACATCTAATAAAAGAACGAATCAATCTCTAATTACATTTTAGGACACAAGCCTGTTGTAATCTTCTTACCCTACCTATCCAAAGTGCTTGAGGCCTGAGTGAACAAATAATTGTCTTGTTTTGTCTTACACAATAATATTCTGGGTCCATTTCAGTCAGGCTTCAGGCCTGGTCACAGCACTACCTCTGCTCTGCTTAAAGTGACTGGCGATATTCGAGAGGCTATGGAAAACACCAAAATCACTGTTCTAGTGTTGATTGATTTTTCAAATGCTTTCAACACCGTCAGTCACGCTTCAGGCCTGGTCACAGCACTACCTCTGCCCTGCTTAAAGTGACTGGTGATATTCGAGAGGCTATGGAAAACACCGAAATTACTGTTTTAGTGTTGATTGATTTTTCAAATGCTTTCAACACCGTCAGTCACGATGTCCTTTTATCTATCCTCTCCTATCTCAGGGTCTCGGCTGGGGCACTGAATTGGTTCTCAACTTATATTCGAGGTCGTCAACAGTCTTTCCGCCTCGATGAGTCATCTTCGGGACGGTGCGAAATCACATCTGGCGTTCCTCAAGGCGGTATTCTCTCACCTCTTTTATTTTTTATTTTCATTAACTTCCGCAAGTCGTCGGCATACACATGGTAGGAGCACTGAAGATGTTGAGTTATCTTCAGTGCTCCTACCATGTGTATGCCGACGACTTGCAGATTTACTCCCATGTAAGTGTGGAATGCGTAGCAGAGGCCTTTGACAAGGTCAATAGGGATTTGGCGACCATAAAGACATGGTCCAACAAGTTTGGTCTCACTTTAAATCCTTCTAAGACTCAGGCCATAATCGTAGGTAGTGAACGATTACTAAGTAGACTGGACTCAACAACGCTACCAGTCATCTTTTTAAACGGAACTATCGTCGATCTGTATCCAACGGTTAAGAATCTTGGGCTACATATGGATGCCTAGCTGAATTGGGAAGCTCAGGTGACAAAGGTAAGTCGCAAAGTCACCGGTACTCTGCGCGCTCCCTACCGCCTAAAAAATTTCTTCCGTAGTTTGCGTGCTCTCACTACTCTATACACTATTCTCACATCTCCTACTTCTCCTCTGTATATGACTCCTTACTTTAAATACTAAAATACAAAATATGTTCTAAGCATGAGCGAAATCTTCGCTCTTCTTATAATCTTCAACTCATGGTGCCTTCTCACAAATTTGATTTTCTTCACTCTTCTATTCAATCTATTCATCTATGGAATGCTCTTCCTCTTGAGATCAGGATGGCCAAAACCAATTCACATTCAAGTCCAAAGTAAAGGAACTCTTGTTGGTTGGCTGAGTCAGCGAATGTATCATAAGTCGCTATGTCGTATGTTTATGTATATTTCTATGTATTAGTGTATGTAAGTCTAAGTATATGTATGTTTATTATAAGCAATAATTCAACAATTACAAATATTTCGATGCATCATATAATACACCTACTTCTTATCTCTATGCACCACTTTAAGGTAGACTAGTAGATAATGTCCATGGCATTAAGCCCGCCTATATACTCTGTGTATCATCATCATCAGCCTTTAACAATCCACTGCTGGACTAGGCCTCTCCTTTGAAAGGAGGAATTGACTTCTATACCACGCTGGCCTAACGGATTTGTATAGGGCTTGTATCAAGTTTTCCTTCTCTTACAGTGCTGTTCTCTGCATAATTTGCTCCCTCTGTCGGCTCTTACGACACCCACGGGATGATATGGGGTGGTGACATTACGTATTCTTAATCCGTCACCTCACTCTGTGTATTTGAAGTAATAAATAAATAATCTGTTATCCTGTTATGTTTTCTGTCAAAATGTATGTGAAGCTGTTTAATGTGTACCCGTATTAATAAGACTATTCCTACGTGCCTACAAACTTACGTGTAATAGGTTATATATACATGTACTTACCTATGTTTGTAACATGATGATTGTACGTTGATAAAATGTGACAATAAAGGAATTACTTAGTTACTTAAATAAACTGCCTTGAAGTCCTAAGTAATAAGGGCTCAGTTCTATTTATTACAATTTTGGAATATCTCCAGGTAACATATTGATTCTAAAATAATCTGACCACACGCCTCCCAACCTAGGAACTAAAGTGTGTTTTTTTATAACGGAGCAAGTATTTAATATCGGTAATTATAGATTTTTTTTATAGTCACGCCTATATCCAAGAAAAGGTAGGCAGAGGTGTAATGTTACGCCCAAATTTCGCCACGATATTTTAGGTCCCACGTAATAGGTAGTATATAATACCGAGCACATGACCAGAGTCCGTCCTGCTGCTGAGAATTCGGTAAAACCCAGTAGGTAATACTTTTGCACGACCCGGGATTGAACTCGAAATCTCCGATCAGCAGACGCATACGCCATCCACTGGAACACGGAGGCAGTCATGGTTCTAGTCTTAATTCTAGATTTTCGCTATCTTAAACTGGTCTATGGTTTGACTAAATCTGTCACAGAACCGATTGTGGTCCCTAACGTGAGCAAATTCTCGAATGAACGCCACGTCTTAGCTAGCGTAGTGTAGCCACTCAGGCCATCATTATCATCAGCCTTTAACAGTCCACTGCTGGCCTAGGCCTCTCCGTTGACAGGAGGAATTGGCCTATTATACCGCGCTGGCCAAACGGGTTGGTATAGGGTTTGTATTAAGTTTTCCTTCTCTTCTGTGCTGTTCTCTGCATATTATGCTCCCTCTGTCAGCGCTTACGACACCCCTGGGTTGATAAGGGGTGCTGACATTCCGTATTCTTCATCCGTCACCACACGGACTCAGGCCAGATAGACCGATAACTTGAGGAGGGTGGCTGGTAGTTTCTAGATGACGGAAACAGGAGAGGTCTTATGGTATATATACCCTGCGGGAAGCCTGCTTCAAGGGGCCGCCTAATGAGATAAGATACCCGTTAAAGAAACCCATTGCAGATAGGAGCGTTGCAGGTGCGTCATAAAGTGTTATATTTGCCTACGTACAGGAAGTATAACATAGATAAACAAGGACCAAGCTTCAGACTAAATTTAGTTTTTTTTTTAAATAAAAACGATCATATTGTACAGCAACTATAAAAATAAACATATACCAACCAACAACACACTCCCAGGAAAAACATATTACAATATGTCACAACGGGTATCTTCAGGGTAGATGGCTGCCGCCTTGCATACGTTGTACACTCAAACACACACGTAAATAGTTTCGTAACACACGCCAGATTGATTATTTGTAGCGGTACGGGAATATGAATACATTAACAACAAATGTTAGATTCCCGTGCGAATGTGAGAAAGGCAATGATTTAAAAGGGTTCTGTACAAAAAATGGACAAGTTTGGGCTATGTCTTCTGAGCGCCTTAGCTTGTGGCCTTAGAAAGTTGGTGGCCATCTGTGAAGACTACGTCAGGCTTCATGGATTGGTCTACAACGAACGTAAGAGTGAGGTCATGGTCTTTGATGCCCGTGGCGGAAGGTGTCTAAAAACTATCCCACCAGTCCATTTAAATGGTACTCCGCTCACACGGGTATACAAGTTTAAGTACCTTGGACACATCTTGACCGCGAGCATGAAGGACGATGAGGATATTGAGCGATAGCGAAGGGCGCTGTCGGTTAGGGCGAATATGATAGCTCGCAGATTTTCACGTTGCTCACAGAGTGTTAAAATAACCTTGTTTCGTGCATACTGCATTTCTTTTTACACGTGCAGTCTGTGGGCTGATTATACGCAGAGATCGTACGGCGTCCTTCGCGTTAAATATAATAACGCGTTCAGGGTGTTGATGGGGTTGCCCCGTTTCTGTAATGCATCAGGGATGTTTGCTGAAGCTAGAGTCGACTGTTTTTATACAACGATGAGCAAACGTTGCGTTGAATTTTTAGATGAGAAACTTTTAAGAAGAGCAATGACTGAACATTTTATTCATTTTCATGGCATTTATCAGCGACATATTAATATGTTTTGTTTATAAAAGATCAAAATGGATTTAAGTTCTATAGTTACTTTAAAAAGATGAAAATGGCGCCCAGGGTGTGCCAAGTCAATAAATTTAATGAATGATTCTCTACCCATAGCTTTATTAGAGATTAAAAAATATTAATATTTGCGTGAAAGAATTATCAATCTCAAATGCCTCAGTCTTCAAAGTTCAAAATCTCTGAAAATTTAATAAATTGTATAAAATTTCCTTTGTTATTCAAAGGAAATCTTTGAATCAACAACAAACTAAACATGAACAAAAATTGCAATGTTACTATGTAGCACCGAAAATTCTTGATAACAGTTCCTTCGTTCCTTTTAATTATCTCGAGATAGGCTCAATAAAACTGTTACTTACCTGCACACAACATTCAAGTGAACCTTTTAAGAAAAACATACACATTTTATTACTCAAGTCTGCAGCCATCGGAACCCAAACCCAGAAAGCTTCGCGCAAACACTTGAAGAAGAAAATTGCTCTGACGTCTAGAGACTGGCATAAATTCATATCTTTACATCATCATTTAAAAAAGATAAAATGTGAGCGACAAGACAATGTCATTGCAAACAAAAATAATCTTTATACCAAAACATATAAGTCTCACTATCGCGTGCTGCAACATCATATTATAACAGACAAACTTTAGTCAGTACAAAGTTGGAAGTAATAATAAATATATTTTAGTAATTTTTTCAAGGGAATAAATTGAGTGTAGAAAACTTTTGGATGGGATCGTTAAAATTATAAGGAAAAATGTGTTGAAACTCATTTCTATTCAACGCTTGAACTGCGATAAGAATTATAAGTTTCGTTGCGTAGAAACTTGGGTGGGTAATGACGCAGTGATGTTATTCTGTACCTCAAGTACTGCGGAATGTCGTTATGGCGACAGTGCTTCTAGGTGTTTTCTACAGGTACCTGTTCACAATTAACGGCCATTTTCAATATTCGATCCATACATGGATTTTGAGATTCGACGATTCTTACCGCTGTACCACCTATGCAATCAGACATTTGAAAGGTCGGATAGACAGACATTGCATATTCCTGGTAGAAATCACACAGTTAAGGAAATCACATATGCATATTATACTCGTAATTATGTACGAATGTTTTGGCCACAGCATACAACACAAGACGAAATTAACGAAGTACACCTGCTATAGTGACACAGATCGTGCTGGCTCCCTCAATAAAGGTTGAGCCGTACGTATTGCTGTTGAATGCGGGCCATCAGTGGGCCGAGTCAGTCAAAAGCGTCAGATGATTTCCTGCATTGTACTTGCATACTAAACCCTTTTTTTTGTCTGGACTTTAAAATATCAAGAAAAGACTAAAGAAATTGAAGTGACAAAAAAAAACAATGACTGAGTTTGTTTCGGCTTTTCTTCTCAAGAAGTCATTTAGCTAGGAAAAGCCGGCATCATCTAGAATAGGGTTTTCACATGTATAAGTGTTGTAAACAACCAAAATGCAGAAATAAATATGTCTTTATATCTTTGCTAAGGCAGCGATAGCTTAGTGGAGATACCAACAGACTGCAATGCAGAGGGTATCGGGTTGCCACCACGGCGCGGACCAATGACTTTTCGGAGTTATGTGCGTATTAAATTGTAAATAGTCGCATGTCCCGTGCCTTCGAGAGTACGTAAAGACTTTGGTCCCGGTTGTCATGAAGATGTCGACAGTCGTTATAGGGCATCAGTAACTTCTAAATAAACTGACACTAGTCTAAACCAGGGAATATCGCTATCCCTTTGGTTTGCGGAAGTCAGTCGCTCTGTGGAAAAGCGAATATTCAGTCAAATCCGGTTAGACTAGAAAGCGGACCCCGGGTTCCCACTGGGATAACGCTCGGAGGATAATGTCCTACTATATGTAAACGACATATTAGTTTACCATAATATATATGTTAATTGTACATACCGATCAGTAGCCTTTAAAACATTAAGAAATCTTATAACTTCTAAATCTCAATAACTGCCTCGCATGATGTCTTATCTTCTTAAAACCATCTAGTTACTACAAATGCAAAAATCCAATCATAAAATCCAGTCAAATCACATTATAAAGCTACCAAAAGGAATGCACTACCCTGCACTACACAAATACACATCATCGCAAAATGTTGTGTAGACGGTCTCTTATATCCAAGAAATAGTTTCGTCTCCCACTTGGCCATCATGAAACATAACAACTGCAAGTACGTTTACTCACAGTACACTGTTTGCTGAGTCATCCAATTGAAGATGGATGAAGTGCGACGTCTGCAAGCCTTGTATTTCAACACTGATCTAAAATGTTGAAATATTTGTACTCTGAATTTGATAGCACGCTGCAATAAACATTTTAAGGTTGTCTCGACTCTATTATGACTGTTTGAAACTTGAATAATAAATGCCGTTGTGAAAGATATGCGGACATACTAATATAAGCTTTCGAGTCTATGCATTTGCTTTTACCACGGCTTTGTCTGTGTGGGAGGCGGTTATTATAGCGGGATCTGGAAAAATATTTACTAGCAATAGAAAACAAAAAGCACTATCAACATTCGCCTGTTAAAATATTTGCATTCTCACATTGAGTACCAGTTCTGGCAAATGTTAGACTTCAAGTGGATTTCTGGCTACCTCCCAAATTTACCAAATTCGTCTCATAGTACATTAAAGCTACATTACAAAAAACAGAAAGAGTACTTCGCAAAAAAAGAGGTCGAATTTAAACTGGCACATTAGGCCCAGAGGTTAGCGTTTTCACCCTTATAACTAGCATAGAGTCTATTCCTGCCCTTACTTTTGAAATTATAACGACCCCATACCGAGCACATTGCGGTTTCACCTTGCCCGCGACATTTACACTTCCATCATAACCATTGCTCGGTTTGTTCAAAACTGTGATACATTCTACTAAAGATGTCTATCGTTATGTACAATTTGTCTTCATATTCGACGGTTTTTGGTAGAAATAACTGACCGCAGTCCTAATTACTTCGTCAGCAAATAGTTGGCAGAAGGCGTCGTCAGATATATTCTACAACACGTCGGTAAGACATTGTTCTAATAATCTAGTATTAAGTACACAAAAGGTAGCTATTATGATAATTGCAACGGTTACCTTATCTTTGGATACATAATAGAGATTGCTTGGGTTTAGGATGAAATTTTGAAGTCAATAGAACTATTAAAATAGGTTTTCAGATTGCGTCGTGGGTACAAGTGCTGGATATCGTTGTATATTTGGATATCAATCAATATAAATTAAATTATTCCGTTACTAACCTATTGACAGATAACGCACAGTCTAAATTACTAACTACAAGAAACCGAAATTTAGCTATGAAGTATGTTATGACATCACCTAAGATGAATAGTAGAGCGCAGCGAGACTAATTATTAATCTAAGGATAATACATTTATCCCACTCATAATACACTTATCCCAATTTTTTTGGTGTCCGGTTGGAAAATCCTCATGGAGTCCCTACGCCCTGGGGGAAGGGCGAAGGGGACTGTCAGACTCTTACTGACTAAAAACCAACCCGTGTTCATCATGTACGCGTGTGTCGGAAGGTCGGGTAATCGGGAATGCTTTGGTGATTACCCGAGCATTCCTCGCTACCCCGCGACGGGTATTTGCCCGCCAGATGGCCAGGCGGACCCCGAACGAAACCCCCTTGGCGGCAGATGAAGGTGTTAAGCACCGCCGCCAAAACACCCAGCGGCCGCAGAGGATAGGGAGGACGGCAACCTGGCAACACCGCATCTCCTCTTCCTCTGCGACCCCACCGCGAGACCGCGACGCAACAATGGTGCGCCCCCATTTGGTCGCGGGAGATAGGGCGCGCGGCAACGTAACACCGACACGCCTCTCCTTCCGCGACCGCGCCCGACTGCGAGGGACAGAAGAACTGTCCTTCGCACCCGCCCCTTTGGACGCATCCTGCGCAGGCCTCCGTCAAGCCCACGCGGAGCGTCCACTCCCGGGATCTCGCTTAGCTTCACCGTGGCCGTGGGTGACCTAACCACGGTTACTGAGCCCCCATCACGACAAGGTGGAGATCCCACGGGGGGACCCTGATACCCTCTGTTTTCAGTTGGGATCTCCACTTAACTATAACTGCCTGGTATTAACAATAAATATAATTTTCTAAAGATATTATGTAAGTGATATAATATAATACCTAATTTAGGTATGTTGCACGGCGTTGAGGCATTTCTAATGAGTACTATTTTAATAACATTCAGGGAGCGCAGCGGAAAACAAAGACTTGTTACCTCGTCTCGGTATTATTGTTACAAATATCATTATAGTGTTATTTTTATAAAATGTAAGCTGGTTTGCCCAGAACAATGTATTTATATACAAGACTTTGCACGCCGTTTCGCCTGCGTGGATGTCGGTTTTACCTGACGACAAGTAGCATATGTGTTATTTTGATGTGTAAGCTATTTTAAGAAGACGTTACTACTACCTTAAGAAGGCTTTGTGTGAAAGAGTAACAAACATACATAAGGCAGCTTTTCTGATTTCAGCATGAATGGGAAAGCTCAACAGTGTTGCATTTCGTTCGCTGAGTGAGAGTGCCGGCGGTCCCCATCTCCTTTCCGTCCCGCTCATCCCACTCCTCCGTCTTTTGCCCATCCCAAGCTCCGAGCTGTTGGTGTTGCAAATTTTAAGCTCACTTAGGTCATTGGGTAATGTTTATGAACATCAAATTTTCAGAATAATTACTACCCGACGGATTAATTATTAAATGACTAATCGCTATCTTTGCGCTCCCCTCAAGAAGCATTACTATTTTTAAAGATAACGGCCACGCTAGGACTCTTGCCTGTGTCTTTGAAAACATTCAAGTAACGGACACAAAAGACAAATAGACTCAATATTACAATTTGAGAATCACAGTAATGTTTTCCCTCCAGGGGATCAAAGTTACACTCGATGTAGAGGAAACCGGCGAGACGGTTCTTTAAACCACGAAGCTATACATTCAGGTAGATGCTATTTATATATACTTAATGTAGATATACCCATGCGTTTAGCAAGGAATGTTTGTTTCATATTTCTCGTACGGTAGGCGGTATTTCTGCTCTTGTTTTGCATGTATTTCAGTGAAATTCAACTGACCGTGGTCACCGGGCTATGTTTATTGTAGCTAAATATGGCGGCTAGTTGGCTTACAACACCACATAAAACATACTAGTTTTAAATAGCCTTGCGAAAGTTTAGGTATGAGTTCTTTATTTTGTATCTCCAAACTGAGGCGTCGTTTTGCCTGGTCAAAGTCAAAGTCAAAATCATTTATTCATATTGGCCACAAAGTGACGCTTATGAACGTCAAAATTGAAGTTAATTACTTATTGATTCTACATTTACATTTATTGCCACGTTCGAAATGCAATAGGTAGAACCACGAGAAAGAACGGGCAATAAAACTTATAGCCACTCTTTTTAAACAAATATAATGGCTGTACATTTTATTTTTGTAAGGAGCTGCAACTGTTTCACTTTGTAGACATCTACTAGTAAAATTTTTAGTTACTATTGATATCATACTCAAGCAGTAAATGATGTTCATATGGTAAGCCTCCCAAAGTAAATATGGTAACAGGAGCATCCACTTACGTCTTTTTAATGTAGGCAACTCGCGAACATGGTCAGAACTATGGTGGAAGTGAATGAAGCAGAAAATAACGGTATATGAAACCAAAGCAATTGACAACCTATTAGTTAGCCCATGACCAAGAGTTACCCACATTTTACAAATCCGCAGAGTTGTAATGAAAGGTTGGACCATGAATGCAAAATATAGTATGAAATGAGAATATCGTAATTAACTACACTACGAAATAAAACTACTAATTATTAACCTAGTCAAAAGCGAACAACTACTTCCAAGCGCACCTGTCATCAAAATAATCCTTCAAACTGTAATATGCCTTATTTATAAGATTATTTTTAACTTCTGCCTGAAACGACCTTAACGGCAAGTCTAAAATATGAGTTAGTATTTTATTGTATATGCGAATACTGAACACAATAAAAGAGCTATGCGTTTTGTGCAAACGAAAATACGGAACACATAATTTATGTCTATTTCTAGTATTGATATTGTGTATATGTCATTATTCATTTTATAAGAATTTATTTAAGACTAACTTACATGCATAACACTGGCATAATTTTTTTGTGACGGTAGCGTAGCGTAGCGAAAAATTTAAAACTATTGTTATTCTTACTATAGAGTAAGAATAACAATAGTTTTCAATTTTTCTTTGAGTGAGACTCTTGTCTTAAACTGGTAAATGGCCTTAACTGCCCGTTTCTGCAATATAAAAATATTTTCGATATCAGCAGCTCTACCCCATTGTAACGTATGTCCGGTACCTACCGAGTGTGTGTCATAATACAGTCTATACGTTCGGCCAATCAGAGAAGGCTATCGTCCGCGCTCGTAGAGTTTTGCCCTTATATGGTACACCGACACCAACTCTGATGGAGAGTTTTGGTATATAAAAGGACCGACAGAGAGGCCGGCACCGCTACTCTATCTCATCCTGCCTAACTACGTACTACGCCTACGTTGTACGTGTATCCTGGTCCCAGCTGTGGGTAAGTTACTACATTTACTGCGCTAGCGTACTACCCATCTCTCTGCCTGCTAGCTGAGGCCGGCTGGCGCCGCCTGCCTGACTCTATTGGTTGTGGCTCTCCTAATGATGCTTTCCTTCAGGTTCCAGGTCTACCTTGAAGCTCCGGGCTACGCTACCCTAGATCCCTACATTTCCCTGCATCGTCTTCGACGACACCTCTGCCGACGAGTCTTGCCTTGCCCTGCTCATCACACACACACCGCCGGCGCCTGCCAGCTGAACCAACAGTCTGCGAGGATCTGCCCGCTACGCGCAGCCCTTCGAACAACCTGCCCTGCACACTACCGGAGTTAACAGCGTGGGAGACTGCAGCCCTTAGTGTTCAGGCCAGTGCTGCAGTGTCGTGTTGTTGGTCGGTCATACTCGGCATAGGAATCGAGGCAATACTCGGCAATAAACGCATAGAACCTTTGCTGCGTTTTTTTATTCTAGAACCCGTTACACCATAACAATATGCAATATGCCATATGACATAACACTATGAAAATAACTTAAATAAACCAATCTAGTCGTATCGACATTCAATTGGTCAATCTACGAACCTTCTTAACGGCATAAGAACCTGAGCTAAGTTTTCCTGAGAGATATGCAACATGCACACCCCATTGTAACTTCGAATCAAGTGTTAATCCTAGAAATAATGTGGATTCGGATGTTTCGAGTACATCGTCATTTTAAACTATGTTAGGACCAAGGTTTCTGACATTAAGCAGAGCAAACTTAACATATTTTGGTAATACAAGTTGTCCAATGGATAGATACCGTATGCGTTTGCTGATTGGGGGGACCCGTGATTCGATTCCTGCGTTGGGCAAAAGTTACTGAATTTATCCGAATTCTCAGTAGTAGCATGGACTTTGGTAATGGGCCTGGTAACGGCAATAGTCTCCATATTACATAGGACATAAAATTACATTTACCCTTATTATAAGAACATGGACTACGTAGTAAGTATACGAATTGATTAAGGAGAAAAAATCTGTGATGAATGGGATCATTTATAATCAAGGCAAAGGCAATCATAAAAACATATTATTTCAGAACAAACTAGACAGATAAATAAAGTAGTGCGTCCATTTTTAACAAAATAGTATTTTTCATTTTAATATAAGCCACCCTAACCAGAAGAAGGTACTTCCTCTAACACAGTATTACACTTTTAAAATAATGTGTGAAGCACATTTAAATTTTTTCTTGTTTCCTTTGTATCCCTGATGGTGGTAGGAGCGCAGTTAAGTGAGAATGATAACCATTCAAGAGTAGTGCCTCGTTTGATATCAAAGCTACTTGCGCCTGCATGTTAGGCGAGTACGAAAAAATTAGGTCGACTCATTTATATTTTTATTGATCTCCGTGATTTTTTTATAATGGATAATACTTTATTGTTGCTTCATTAGATACAAGTCAGAATAAAAAAAAATACAATAGGCACCTACTCTTATCGCTGGATAGACATAGCAAACAAAAACAAACAAAGGCGCAATCATAAAATATACTAGTGGATGGCTTTCATGTCACTACATAATTATTATAATTGAAAGCTAGTTAATATAAAAACACGAGCTCTGCCAATGTCAGTAAAGAAGGAATTACTCGGGCTTAGTAAGTTGCTAAATGTATCCAATATCATGATTAGTAAGGCAACATCTATACTTGTGGTAACAAATCATGAAACTCATCATCATCCTCCTAGCGTTATCTCAGTTTCTGGGTCCGCTTACTACTCTTACCTGATTTGGCTGAATATTAGCTTTACGGAGCGACTGCCTGTCTGAACTCCGCATCCTGAAGGGATATTCCATAGTTTAGACCAGTGTCAGTTTATTCAGAGGTACTGACGATCGATTGACAAAGATCTTCATGACAGCCGAGTCCGACGGCTTTACATGCTTGAGACGGAGGATCTCAGGTAGGATGTCGGGGTTCGAGAGAAACACTGCTAAGCTGAACAGGTTCTTTATTATGTCTCACTACCGCTTACATACAGTATGACCGAACTAGGTAAGCACTGGCCTGAGCTGGCTGGAGCGTAGACTCCTGCTGCTCTCCGATGCTCGCAGGGTAGCTGCTCGTAGGGTCGCCGATGAGCTGGCCAAGGTGCGCTGCGCAGGCAGCTCTGTGGTCGATGTTCAGGCTGAGCGGGTCTCAGGCGGTGCAGCCGATGTGGGCCGAGCGGTCAGGCTCAGGCGTCCGTGGCCTGGCTGTAGGAGCTCGTAGGCAGGAACGGAGGCTTGGGTGGCAGCTGGCTAGTAGCGGCACGGCGCCAGCAGCTCGTGGCTTGTAGCCCGTAGGAAGAACGTAGCCCGTAAGAAGAACGTCAGGTGCAGTGAGCCCGTAGGAAGAACTGGAAACAGCATAGAGAATACACAACAACCGGTCAGGAACAGGCGGTCCCTAGATCGGCTGTTATGCTTAGGAGACACAGATACTACAGACAGAACGTATAGGCACACAGACAACTAGAATATGCTTACCCCCAGCGGGACAGTAGATAGGAAGTAGAATGTAGAATAATCGGGAGGTGTAGCGGCAGCGTTCCGATGTCTAGGGAAAGTGACCATTCTACAACGCGCACCCATATTATATAGGCATAAACCTATGACTCACAACTGCCTTTGGCTAGTGAATATGACCATATTTGGTAATATTGCGAACGATGTCTGGCTAAGCTGGCGTTAAGCGCCTGCGAGATATTATAACGCAATACGTGTAGTATTACGTTACAATACCCCGCTCTGTACAGCAGGATTTTTCGTGTCTAGACAAGAAAAATCCGTCTAAGTAAGTCCTCCAAACTTCTGTAGACAGTGCTAAGTAGATAGTGACTATGAAACTCAAACTGCAGGTAGGTACAATGAAAGAATCTAGTTAGGTTAGGAATCAGTGTAGTTAATTAGTTTTAAATCTTTAATGTGCCTACTGCCAATAGATTTACCCGACGAATCCGCTAATTCGTATACTAGTGGTGACTTTTTAGCAATAATAGTACACTTGGTAAACTTAGGAGCTAGTTTTTTACCAAATGATTTGTCGTAGGTTCTTTTCCATACAGTATCACCTACGTTAAACCCAGCCGGTTTACGACGTAAGTTGTATGTGTGTGTATATAAAGTACCATTGTTTTGGTGTTTACGTGCGACACAACTATCACACGAAGATATAAACTTAATAATGTCAGCGTGCATACCGGGCCAATAATAACGCTGCGCTAAACGTTTATACGTTTTAAAAATACCTAAATGACCCGCAGCGAGTTCCGAATGGTATTCTTTAATGGCGGTAGTTCTATCCGAGGTATGTAGGACCTCTCTCCAATCGAATACTTTACGCAATGTACATTTAGATACCATATATCTGTACAATTTACTTATCATTCCTCATAGAATAATTTGGGAAAGATGTAGGTGAGTTTTTACAGCCATTGTAGATGGTAGTATACCACTGATCCGAGGTTATAGTAGTCGCGTTATCAGTGTTAGTATCAATAGCTGACACGGTAGCATTAATTTTATTAGGCAAGGAATTACTACGAGAGTAATTATTAGATATAGAAACAGAGTTAATATAGTTTGGTAACAATTTAAATCTTTTCCAGAAGTCAATACCTAAAATTAACGAACTAGTAACTTCTGGAATTACGTACCCTTTTAAATAACAAGTTTTATTTTTAAAAGTGGTGGGTAGGTTGATATAGCCGATCGGTGTCAGACGATGACCACCCACCGATCGAAAAAATATAGTAGGGTTGTCACACTTATTCAAAGGGAGATTAGTTTTAGAAATAAGTTTTATATGAGAATTATTGCCCAATATAGTCACGGCAGAACCTGAGTCAAGTAAACCAGTAAGGGGTAGATTCTTAATGGTTACATTAACATAGGGTCGAAAATCAGTATTAGGTTTTTGATCTCGGGTCGCAGCCACAGAATGACCAGAAAAATACACTTTTAGAGTGTTCAACCAATTTTTCCAGTCTTCCTTGTCAAAATATTTAGGTTTAGAAGATGTACAAACGGTAGGGTTTGTCATCTTATTTGACGAACAACGATCCGAATAAATTAGTTTTTTTGAAAATGATTTATTTTTACAGGTAGGACAATTTACGAATGTGACATCCCTAAGGCCACACTTAAAACATATCGGATAACGTTCTCGCTTGCACGTCCCTAGTGAGTGTAAAAATTTCGGACGCGTAATCGAATAATCTATTGGCAGGTAGATTTCTAACCGTCCTAAATTCCGTCACGCGTTGTAGAAATTCGCGAACGCAGCCTGTTCCGTCGAATTTGAGTTTCGATAGTTCGCCAACCCTCATATGCTCACAGTGGACAGTTACCGGAGTCGACGCTGCCTGTGCAGGGGTTGAATCCGTGCAAGTCATCGTGACTCTGACTGCCGCCGACGGAACATTCGAGTGTTCTATCTTAGATAGCTCTGCCGACAGCATCCGAAAGCGTTCAGTCAGGTCGGATATTTTCTTGCCGTATTTAGGTTCGGATTTGTCTAATCTGCCCAATCTGTGGTAGACCTGGTTGTGCAAAGCCGTAGTTCGCTTCGCCAAGTTGTGGTCGTATAATTCCTTAAGGGAAGAGATTCGCGAATCTAAATCGGTAACTGACAGGCTAGCTCCCTTGAAGTCGTCTGCTATGTCTAGGCCTGACTCTAGGATTTCGTCATTCGGAATCAGCTCGAGTAGTTTAGGTAGCTGCTTCCGTAAACCTAAAACAGAGGTAGCCGGCTCCTCTCCGCGAATAGCGACCTCGTAGGCCAATTCATTTTTATTAAGTAGGAAGTACTTGATAGGGTTAGTGCTCATGATGATATAAAATAAGTATGATAGAAAAGAACGTAAGTATATTACAGCCCTCCGTGTGCAATAGTTCTGCTTTTCAAAGAAACTACGACGATTCGGTGTAAAAATGTAGACAATAGATAGTGACTTGCAAAAATAAAAAACGGTTATTTCAAATTGCGAACAGTTACGTAGGGAATCGGTAGTTGAAATTTGAATTAGACAATAGTAAGATAACACATAATAGTTATACAAGAATAGAAATTAAAGATAGACAGCAAAACACAGATATACACAAGTTTAATAGTACGTACCGGTTCGCTGATGTCTGCACCTCCTCGTTTACAAAGACTTACCTCCTAAACAAGAACAACTGCAGTAATTGGAAGTGAGACAATTAGAGTTGGGCGCCACTGAGACGGAGGATCTCAGGTAGGATGTCGGGATTCGAGAGAAACACTGCTAAGCTGAACAGGTTCTTTATTATGTCTCACTACCGCTTACATACAGTATGACCGAACTAGGTAAGCACTGGCCTGAGCTGGCTGGAGCGTAGACTCCTGCTGCTCTCCGACGCTCGCAGGGTAGCTGCTCGTAGGGTCGCCGATGAGCTGGTCAAGGTGCGCTGCGCAGGCAGCTCTGTGGTCGATGTTCAGGCTGAGCGGGTCTCAGGCGGTGCAGCCGATGTGGGCCGAGCGGTCAGGCTCAGGCGTCCGTGGCCTGGCTGTAGGAGCTCGTAGGCAGGAACGGAGGCTTGGGTGGCAGCTGGCTAGTAGCGGCACGGCGCCAGCAGCTCGTGGCTTGTAGCCCGTAGGAAGAACGTCAGGTGCAGTGAGCCCGTAGGAAGAACTGGAAACAACATAGAGAATACACAACAACGGGTCAGGAACAGGCGGTCCCTAGATCGGCTGTTATGCTTAGGAGACACAGATACTACAGACAGAACGTATAGGCACACAGACAACTAGAATATGCTTACCCCCAGCGGGACAGTAGATAGAAAGTAGAATGTAGAATAATCGCGAGGTGTAGCGGTAGCGTTCCGATGTTTAGGGAAAGTGACCATTCTACAACGCGCACCCATCTTATATAGGCATAAACCTATGACTCACAACTGCCTTTGGCTAGTGAATATGACCATATTTGGTAATATTGCGAACGATGTCTGGCTAAGCTGGCGTTAAGCGCCTGCGAGATATTATAACGCAATACGTGTAGTATTACGTTACATGCTTTCCGAGGCACGGAGCAAGCGATAATTAACAACTCGCGTGAAGCGATAACTAACAAGTAGTGCGCGCCGAGGATTCGAACTCGATCCCTGTTGTTTTGGTTTGTATAGCATTCTGTTGGTATCTCCACTAGGCTACTGCTGCCTTTATGTCCACTAGACTATATAAAAATTAAAAGAAAAAAAATGTTTTACTATGTTTTATCTTTCGTTAAACATGTTAAATATATTAAATTAAAGAATGTTTTATTTACCTGTTTTCTAATCTGTTGAAATTTTGGGAAATCCCTTATTATCCATCCCTACGGTCTCCCAGGAATCATTCATGCCAAGTTTCAGTTTCTTGTGCCCAGTAGTTTCGGCTCTACATTGACTGTCAGTCAGTCAGTAACGCACTTTTAAATATATATAGATTAATAAATTATATTGAATTACTAACTGTGTTTTTCATATTTAAGTTGAGCCAACCTTTGTCGAGTTACTAAAGCCATTAACACAACAGTAAGAGTTTAAACGAATCATAACATTGTAAAAGGTTTTCCTGATACAATTAATCTCACTAGATCCAGTTTTAGTATGTAAAATTAATTTACAGCTAGGTGCATATTACCGAAACACTTCATTTATATTTTAAGTCTTATGTAGGATATGAAATGGAGAATTAGTTACGATATTTTAGAGAAATATGGAAGGGTACATGAATTAGATTAAACCTTCTAAAATATTGAGGTTTGTAGGATTAACACTACAACTTCGGTTAGCCTCTCTATATTAAATAAATAGCTGGCCCCCGGTTACACTCACGTTATTTACGGCTACTGCTCCGCACCCGTTGCGCATAGCGTGATGTTAAATAGTCTATAGCCTTCCTTGGTAATGGGCCCATCAAAAAAGTATTATTACGGCCTAGTAGTTCCTGAGACTAGAGCTTTCAACCAAACAAATTCTTCAGCTTTATTATATTATAGATTTATGATATGTGTGAGATATAAACTGCGCAAATCGCAGTAAGTAGACTCAGAAGGAAGTTTTACCCATTACTGTGTAGTCAATTAAGTACTATTATAGGGCCAATATGGGTTAAGGGGGGACTACTTTTATAATGGAGCATGGTCTTTTGGAAACTCTAGCCTGGCGCACTTAATTTTTACTAAACGAGTTTGTTACCGCGTGGTGAAATCAGAACGCAAGTATCATCACACACACATCAGTGTCTCCTACTGCTCTGAACGTTAGGTCAAATATGCTACTAGTGTCTTTCAAATCTTTTATGACCCATCTCGATCGGTGCGGCATAGAACGTTTCGTCGAATGTTACATCGCGCGGAACGTTACGCGACCGAATGTTAGTCGCCGCCGTCACGTGATGCTGACTATTGGGAATGTTTGGTGTCATGCCAACATAATAGTACGACCGATAGTGCCGTCGCTGAAAGTTCAGTGAGAACTTTCAGCAGGTGTGCCACTTTGCCTTAGAGACAAATGGCAGACAGACAGATTCAAAATTTATAACATTAAAGTACCTACTCGTACAAATGATCACTGAATTTGACACCGCGGCAGGTGCACCCAATACCGAAATGCCGGCAAAAATAAAAAACCTTTATTTTGAATTAAATGCGGAGGACATATCACACATACTTATACTCAAACGTCTGAAACAAAAACATGACCGTAACCAAACACACAACTTCATTTCAAAATACTATACCGTCTTCCTTAAAACAATATAAGACAATAAGATCCCTCTTAACCCACTGTACCTTTTTGGAGGACGTTTCAATAGTCTCACAATAACCATTTTATTTTCATTAATATAAGGAACTGATCCCCCGGCTTGTATGTACGTCAGTACGGGGTTATATTGAAATCGGCCCTTCGGGATATTGTAACAAGGGTCCAACAGACCCAACAAACGATTTTGTGAAACGGACTCCTTAAACGGTGTTATAGGGTTACAGAACGCTTGAAATGGCGAGCTTGTGAACTTGGAATTTAATGTTTTAAGGTTATGGGTGTTCGAATGCCGGTGTTAGATCTACTGAGTCATGAAATGGTGATTATGTTACTTGTAGTATACATGTCGCGTAAGGATTATGTTTTGGGATGAAATGAGACATATTTTGTCTTTTAACCCTAAAATTGTAATGACATTAAAATTTTAGGGTTAAAAGTTTTATTCATTCAACACGTGTCTAAAGTTTATTGATTGTTTATTTATGTATTAGCTCTAATTTATATTTATAAATGCTAAAATTTCGCCAACTATATTTTAGATATCATATTATACAAATTTACGGGCCTGGGGACCTGTGATCTCATAACTGGCCGAAAAAAGAACTACATACTTATGTCACTGGATAATTAGATAATTATAGTCATAGATTGAGGTTAAATTAGTATCAATCTATTTATCGTCAGAACTGTCTCCCTTTGGGGTAGGAAGAGACTATGGAACGCTAAATATATATTCATTCACCTCATCATGCCTGCTCGTTAGCTAAGGGTATTTTAAATTTTCACCCTTTTTCAGTACGTCACTTATTTGGTTGGCTTACGTTCGTCTTGTACAGTCAAAAACAATACGAACCGTATAGATATTGTCTCAAATTAAAAATATGTTCAATCAAATGCAAACGTGAAGTATATCCTTCCAAATAAAAAATCAATTTTCCAAATTAGTTCATGCATGACGAAGATGGCCAATATAAAAAACAATAAAACCGAATTGAGAACATCCTCCTTTTTCGAAGTTGGTTAAAAATGGATGCCGGTTCTTTCAGACAGCGTGTTCCCATCAATACGTTGGTCTAGCGAACAGCCGTGGGTCGACACTAAAGCAGTTACCGTGCGATAAGACCACAACATTATGTGACACCGCTCTCACCTTAGCTCCATCGTTTTGGTGCTGCAGTGTTCTTCAGAGCTTAGAGCAATAGTGGTTAAAATAAAAAGTCTATCAATAGAAGATCTGTTCCTATAAACTTCTTGCGTTACTGTTTTATTAGGCGCACGATGCAGAAATTTGTCATGTATGTTCCTTAAGGATCGTAAGGATGGACTAAAATAGGATTTCCCGAATTGACCACGGGATCGGAGAGAAACACACACAGTTATGATTACAGGAAAAGCTGTTCAAAGAAAAATAGGTGTTCCAAAGATGCCAACAAAAAGTCAATTAAAGACCGATAAAAACAAAGACTAATATTATGTACTGAGACACGAAACCATGTCTTTTTGCTTGCGATTTTATGGGAGAGCCAGCTTAATTTATCATTCGGGCTGTTTGGAGTTAATTATGTTAGCACAATACTGCGAAGGGTTGCAAAAAATATGTCAGTGGAACATTTTGTTGTTCGCTTTTGTTACTCAAAATGCGTTTTGTGTGACTAAAGTTGAGAGGTTTTCTGTCCTTTTATGGGATTATCAGAGCGGGATAAATATTTATGTTGACGTCAGCTATGGGATTTGAAACTTCGCGTTATTGAAAAGTTGTCTATCTTTATCTCAGCAGCAGCCTCGAATCAGTACTATAAATAGTACAGGACAAGAAAGAGTAAATATGACAGTTTTGGGGCAAAGTATGTGTATCAATGAACATTTCCCGTAGGAACAGTAAAAAGCAATGAAAATTTGTTTATAAATTTATCTTGGCACGTGTTTGCATTTGGCGACTTTGTATAATTTGCCACCAATAACACTTCATATCTAGCAAGATATTGACTCTTTCGATAACCTGAATGGTTGTACCATACAATATATTTCACAAGGAAATTAAATTCAACCTTGATAAGGTAATGTTCAGAATCTGGGCTAGAAACTGAGTTGTTTGCAGGAGGCAGTGGAAGCGATTAATTCATCCAGTCTTTAGCCCAGGGCAAAGGTCTGACATATATGTACTGTGATTGCACAGTGATTATTTTACAATAATTATGTTAGTTTACCTGAGATCTCCTGGTGATGTTCTTGAGTAGACCTATAAGATTACACTCATAATTTTGGCCAAAATAACAAGGAAATCATTATAGTTACCCTCTAGAGTCCAAGAGTCAGGGTCTTCAGATCACGATGCACGTGCTCGACGACACACAATTTTTAATGTTCAATATTTCACAAACTTTATCAATCGCTTACAACTTTTGTTGCAAGGTTATCAACCAATTTAATTCAATTCCCAAAAACGCGAAAAAACAAGACGGCGTATTGCAAGATTTTTTTTTTGCGGAAACGACAATGAGAGAATAAAGTGAAGAAAGTGACCCACGGCAGGTAATCTTCATACAAAATATTTAAACCTTAGTCTATGGTACTCACATATCTTATTTGACAGTTACCTTCCGCCCTGAACCCCTGGAACCTATCGCCATGTTTGCTTATCTGTCAAATTGTCAAACTTTTGACAATTATGACAGTTTTGTCAACAGTAAGATTAAATTTTTTCACATGTTTCCAAACAGTGAGACAGGACTGAAAAGTGGTTGCAGTCCATTAATTGTGAACGATTGCGAAGCTTGAGCTTCCAGGAACTTCGTAAACAGTTTGTGTGCCAAAAGCATTTCGAGAAGAGGTTTCTTTCTGCAACGTGCGATAGAGTTCGTCTTTAAATATTAAAAGGCACGGATGTCTTCCGATTACAAAACAAATCTTTACCTGTGATGCAATGTAAAGTTTTAAATAAGTTTAAAACTAAATAAAAAAATAAAACGAAGTGAAAAAGCAATGTTTTATTTTATAAATGCCCTTTCTTAACTTAAAATAGTAAAATGGATATTTCCTACTAGGAAAAATTAGGCTGAATCATTCTTAATCATTGCCTGAAACGTTACCGATAAAAAAATACTGTCATTTATGATATGTGAGCCTATTACAGTCCAGTTTTGATCTATGGGAGTGCTCCGTCTGTACGTTAGTACAATATAGTCTGAGGTGTGACCATAGCCAAAATTCACAATAGACAAAACAAAACGTGACTAAACGGATATAATCCATTCAACTCAATATCAATCGCATTGGGTGAAACCAGTTATGATTGTGTTGTCTTGGATTAATAAATAAACTTATCATAGACAATATTTCTATTTCAAATAGGTACTTAATTCTTTCTCGGATAAAACTCGGACATCGGATGTCGTGCGGATATTATACGAAATCGTTAAACTCCCATTTTATGTTGACCGATCTGTAAAGTTTTTATCGTTTGGATGACCATAAAATTGTCATAGTACATATCTACATGTATAGCTATATAAAAAAAACTTTTGAATTGTCTGTTTGTGTCGTATATTTGAGTAAAAGTGCAAAAGACGCACATAAATTATTATGGATTTAAGTTAAATATGTACTATAATCTCTGCGTAAAGTCCTTGAAATTAACTTTAAAAATGATACTGTGTCTAAGTTTAATACCTTTATAACCCAACTAGATGAAGCCCGCAGCTACGCCCGCTCATTTTTTAAATTTAACTGTTTTTGCCCGTTCCCGTGGGAATTTCGGGAAATCCCGTCTTAGTGCACCCCTACGGTCCCCAAGGAATATACATGATTTCAGCTTCAAAATAAAATTTCAGCTTCCTACGCCTAATAGTTTTGGCTGTAGCTTGTCTGTCAGTCAGTCAGTAACGCAAGGATTTTATATACAGACAGATTACAGATTCTATGAAAAAATGGCATTCATAATTGTTGCTTTGTAACCAATATGAATAAACGAATTTCGATTTGAATCATGATAATCCATCTAATATCTTTAAACGAGCAATTCCTGTGTATAATCTTAATCTCAGAAACGGATCTAACGATTTTCATAATTTTTTTCAGGGGTTTCGAGGGCGATATCAATCGATCTAGCTAAGATTAATTTTTAGAAATCACAATTACCCTAAATAAACGGTGTTATGCTCAGTCATCCAGATTCAATACCTATTTATAAGAAAGTAGATTTAGATACCTATATACTAATAACATATTTAAATTAATATTACAACAGATTTTTACACAAAACCTAGATATAAAATAAAATTACACTAACACTCTTCTATTATTTTAACTTTTGATGTTCTAAAAATAATCCTCTGATATGGAGAGCCACATTAATGAGTCTGTATTTTTGTTAAATAAAATGTCTACGCAAATAGTGCAGGAGGAAATCCTTGTATAAAAGCCTAACTAATGTCGGTAGCATCGCTTTTGAGGCTGGTTTTATTACTTCCTTATCGATATATACTAGACTATCCGGAACATAAACTATAAAACTGATGACTACTATTTTCGCGAGCCTATGGGCTTTTTTTCAATAGTTGTTAATAATGTTCTTTTTTATTTTAGTGTCTAATCAACCCTGGTGGCGGAGTTTATGTAACGCCGGGAGTCACCACGCTAGCTTACTTCGTATTGCCAGAATCCACGTTTTTCGAAAACATTATGGAAAATCTAATCGTTTTGTGCGATAGTGGTACGTAACGGACTGCCGAGACGATGGCTTCGAGTTCGATCCCCAATTACACCGGGCACACACGAAGTTATGTATGTATTAAAATTTTTAATTATGGCTCTCTTAAAAATGTGTCCGGTAGATGGCAATAGTGTCGCTTCCTATTACATTGGGACCGAAACATAACTGGCGAAGTGTGGATGTGTAATACACCTCTGTCTACCCTTTGGGGATAAAAATCGTGAAGTTATGTTATGTTATGATATGTATGCGCGCATAATTTTGAAATGACAGCGGTACGCGGCGTTGGTTTGAGTTGGTTCGCTAGTGTCCCTACTATCAATGCTCTCATTTTGTTTAACTAATAATAAAATAGTGTCACTATCAATCATCATCGTCCTTGCGTTACCCGGACAAATCTAAAACTTACGTTTTGCCACCTGGGGTCCGCTTACTAATATAACTAATTAAGAAAGTCTGACCTGCGCAACCCAAAGGGATAGCGATTCCAATCGGATGTCCTCTGCTTGGCAGTCTGTTACTATCAACCTATTTAAACAGTATAATATATTTTAATATTGTGCCAAAATTCACACATTGTCTCCTAATTCAAAACTAGACAAAGCGTGTATTATGTACTTAACCATTTATTTTTTGACTGCATGGAATGCGCAATGGCTTACGTGGTCGGCTTGCTTTGCGTGACCTTTCAATTTTTCATCGAATCTTGGTGACCTTTGGTTTTCTTCCTTTTCGTTCACCTGGGCGTCATCACTCATCACCCAGACGAACAGGTTAGTCTCTTCGGTAGCTTTATTTCACTTTGAGAGAATTTTGTGGGTACAATAGTGTTAAACCAGGTAAATGGAACAAACCTTACAGTAACCGTTCATTCATCATATCAGCCAAACGACGTCCACTGCTGGACATAGGCCTCCTCCAAGGTTCTCCACACAGACCGGTCTTGAGCTGCCCGCATCCAACCGCCTCCCGCGATCTTGACGAGATCGGTGGTCCACCTTGCGGGGGCCTACCTCTGCTGCGTTGTCCGGTACGTGGCCGCCACTCCAGAACCTTTCTGCCCCAACGGCCATCGGTTCTTCGAGCTATGTGCCCGGCCCACTGCCACTTCAGCTTGGCTATCTGGAGAGCTATGTCGGCGACTTTGGTTCTACTGCGGATCTCCTCATTTCTGATTCGATCTCGCAGGGAAACTCCAAGCATAGCTCTCTCCATCGCTCTCTGAGTGACCTTGAGCCTTCTGATAAGGCACATAGAACCGTTGATTGCGTGATTAAAAATTATGTGAATTACGTGATTGTTAAAGGGTAGTTCTCCAGAGACAACATTTTCGATGTCTATGGGAATATTTCTGTAACCAACTAACAAAACGATCTGTATTTTTTTTGTACAGTTTAGCTTTATCCCTTTCTTAGCCAAATTATATATTTGAAATAATTGCAGTCTATGTACAAAATACAAATATTTGAACCTCGTTCTTCTGATTCATATATGACGTCGAATAAAATAGTCGATGTCGCATTTTCCCTATGATAAATCAATATAAATGAATATACTATCAACATGGCAACAGGCAACAAATAGCCCTCTTATAAAAAAAATATTTATTAGTTATAAATACCTTTATGTGTTTATAAATAAGAAAATAAGAAGTGTCCGGCGTAAAAAACTGATTAATATGGCGTAAAGTGTTCTTGACCGTACTTGGTCGGGTAATGATTATGAGAGTCTGGTTTCCCGTGCGGCAGGAAGCCAGTCCTGCTGTGGACGAGGTAGAAGGTGTACCTGGGCCTGAATGGCTTAGATCCCGGTGTTACGAATGTAAATATCTGACTCATCTGTGCTTGGTTCAGGTGGCATGCTTTCGAGAGACGCTTTAGGTTATAGATTCGTGTAGAAAAGTCAACACTAAAGTCTGTACGTATGATGAGTTACGCGTGATTGTAGGCAAAATCCTGATTCAACTGCGCCTGCACCATATGTATCATATGACTAGTGAGTTATACACGGAAAAAAATCAAACAGAGAGAATAATATATTGTAGCAATTAAGTATGATATTTTTTGTACCTAAAAGAATTGATTGTATTACAGATATTAGCAAAAGTTATTTTTTGTCATATTAAAACTACAACTTTTTAGAGTTTCAGGAGTGTTTTTTTTACGTAATATGATCACTGATAATTGTCTCTATAAAAAAATATTATTCTAATTGTTTAAATATGATTGTTTTCTTAATAAAGTTTTTCATTTTCTTTTCTGTTTCATCTGGGCACAAAATATTTGAAAGTCGATATCTTGAAAACTATTTTATAAAAACGATTCCCTCATTCAAATATATGTTCTTTGGCATACATAATATTTTCATTTTTAACATGCATTACAGAGCTGAAAGTGAAAATAAATTTTGACCAGATGAATCAGTCGAAGAATGAAATTTCGAAAAACTACTCTAAAATCACCTGCCACACTGGATTTGAGTCTAGTGCGGGAGTTGTCACTTCTATAAACAAAAAAATATATATAACAGATTGACAAACTTACTATATTTTCAGTTAATATAACAGTAAACACGATAACACGTTGATTGTTCGTCAAGGCGTATTTTGCCTTGACGAAAAATCGCCGTGTCATCTAACTAAAAATACACTGGGAAATCGAACTACCTCCTGCTTAACACTCAGCCTCACTTACTACTAGACCAACAGGCCAGTCAAAACTAAATCAGACTGACAAAATATCTTTTCTATATAAGCATGATATAATGAAGCGAAAATATGTTTGCCAAGTCCTCGGCAATTCAACAAAAAGTCTCGTTAAAATCGGAATAATTTAGATCTAGAATATTTTATATTCATCTTTGTCCTGAATAGGATGCTCGGGGGAATTTGAATTATATTACGTTACCGTCGTGTGGTGTGCTGACAGGGACCGAGTGCTTTTAAGTACTATTTTTGCACTAATTCTTAGTCAGCTCAAATTTAATTATGCTACTTGTATTAAAACTTATGCTGGGAATAGTTTGAATGAGCTCCGTATGTGTTAGCGCGTTTCTAGATATTTTTTAGCAAGTTTTATACAAATTTTCAAGCTATCAGACAAACTAATGACTAGATTGGCCACCTGGAGTCTAAACAGTCTTTATGCACTTCCTAATGATACGGCGCCACAACATATTCATACTGTACCTTCTGCTGTAAAGCTATCATTATCTTCAGTCAACCGACAACTTCTAGCTATGTGACGGGTCAGATCATAGTCCACCACGCTAGCCAGCTGCCGGTTGGCACACTTCACATACCTTTCGGGAACGTTATGGAGTACTCTTAGACATGCATGTTTAATCTCAATGTGAAGCTACTTTCTTGTAAAATTCGTCAGGTTTTATGATTAAAGCGGCCGCTTGACACTGCGCCATGTCTTGACGGTTGTCGATCCCCACACGATGCAACACTTTTGATTATAGTTTTAATAAATAGCATAGTGAAAACACCAACAGACTGCCATGCAGAGGTATCGCGTTTGAATCCACGGCGCGCACCACTGACTTTTCGGAGTTACGTGCGTTTTGAATTGCTATTAATCGTTGCAATAAGCCATCGGTCCCGGCTATCATAAAGATCTTTGACAGTCGTTATAGGGAGTCACGTAACCATGAAATATCGCTATCCCTTTGGGTTGCGCAGGTCAGACAGGCAGTCACCTATGAAAAAGCTAATCTAATACTAATATATAAAGCTGAGACCGCCTTCATGGTCCGGTAGATAGCGTATGCGACTGCTGATCGGAGGTCCCGGGTTCGATTCCCGGGTCGGGCAAAAGAGTAACTGAGTTTTTATGAATTCTCAGTAGCAGCTCGGAGTCTGGTGATGTGCCCGGTAACGGCAATAGGCTCGCCCCCTATTACGAGGGACCTAAAAATTCTTGAGTATATGTAGATAATGATCTTAATTGGAAAAATGAACTCGTCAACATAGAAACAGTATAAGGTCAGCGTGCTACGTACTTAGGAGCCTGGGAAATGATATTAGTGGTAAACAATTAGCAACAGTTTACTATGCACTTATGGAATCCAAGCTAAGGTATAGCATTTTATTCTGGGGCGCAAGTTATGAATATAATATAGAAAAGGCTTTTGTTTTACAAAAAAGGGCAATTCGCACGATTGTTCATATTAAACAACAAGAGTCTTGCGAGCAGTATTTCAAAGATCTCCGTATTCTAACAGTCCCAGGTCTTTACGTGCTAGTTCTATTGACTCACTTCAAAAAATATGTCCACAAGTATGAGTCAGAGGAGGAGAGACTTGTTAGGGAGAATACGAGACGAAAAGACTTCCACACAAAATCTATTGCCCATCTAAACATTACTAAACATGGAACCTACCACATTTCTGTTAAACTTTTCAATAAATTGCCAGTCGGTCTTGAGCTGCTCTATACAAGAGTGAATTCAAAATAAAATTAAAAAGCTTTTCAATGGAGAGATGTTTATATTCTCTTAATGACATATAGTTTCGTAATTTTGGTTAAATTAATTAATTGCTGAACTTATTTGTATTTAATTCCATAATTATGACATTTATTTAATTTTAAGTTGATTGAATTGCTACTTATTGTTGATTTTATTAGATTGCATTATTACTATTATGTTTTAATTACCTATATACCATATTTTTTTCTTCTTTTTTAGTTAAAGTGACATAAATGATTGTAATGTATTTTATTAATATTGATTACTGCTAGGTTGTTTTTGATTATTATTTATATTGCTTTTTGTGTATTTTTCTTTGCTTTGTTTTTGTATTTGTTTTTTTATTAATCAATTTTACTGTTCGCTTAATTCTACCATGACATATCAATGTAATCATATCAAACACAATGTAAAAATTGTTTGTGATTAAATAAATAAATAAAGTAAATATGTTCACATTCATAATGTCCTTTAATTCTGGTGGTAATTTGTTCATTCATTCATTTATTTATTTGTAAACATAGGTATATACATAGTTGGATATTACAGTGCTCTTAGATCGCTATGTCTGCCAATTCTTGGCGTACAAATTAATTTATGTATAATAATTCCATATTAAAAATTCATTCAAATTAATACATAATGTTGTTAGGTTATGTCAGTTAAATCTTACAAATTAGGGTTGATAATTACAAATTAAATTAAATAATTAATACATACATAGTCAAATACATAGATTATTACTTGAGGATTATGATCATTACATTCATCAGGTACAACATGACATTCAAAATTAAAGGAAAGTATTAGATGTAGGTACCATTATTACTTAATTTTACCTTTCAATATAAGCTTGTACATTATTTTATCATTAAGTGCCTGTCACATTAAACAATACCATCATAATTCATAATTGATGAGAACTTATTTCTAATTATATTTACATATTATACTCCTTTTTTGTGGCTGGTCAGATATACCGAACTATTTGTGTTTATCATTTATGTATTAAGTGACAGAGTAATAACATTTTGGTGTTAAGAATTCATAAAGGCGTTTTTTAAATGTGTGTAGGTTCTCAGTATTACGTATCACATTCGGTATGTTATTATATATTTTAGGAGCCATTCCCATCAGGCTTTTGCCAAATAATGATGTGTTGTGTGGTGTGACATGAATGTCAATTGCCCGGCGTTTAGATTTAAGAGTTTCAAACATACTGAAGTTGCTTTTTACGAACACCGCTACTTCGTAAATGTACATCGATGGTAATGTTAACAAGTTTAACTGTTTGAAAAAGGGCCTACAGCTGTCTGTTGTTTGTAGTTTACAGACTGATCTCAAGCACCTTTTTTGAGCTCTAAACGCAAAATCCTTGTCAGTGGAATTACCCCAGTATATGATACCATACCTTATATTCGAGGCAACGAACGCATTATAGGCAGCTAGAACAGTAGAGCCGTTGGATATCCTTGATAGTTTATAGAGAGCATACGCAAATTGATTTAATTTATTACACAGCATATCTATGTGATGTTTCCACGTTAAGTTACTGTCTAGGTATAGTCCAAGAAACTTGGCTTTATCAATTTCGGCTATTCTGGTATTATTATAATTTATATATATATTTTTCATGTCAAGCTTATTAATTTTATTATAAAATGTCATAATTTTCGTTTTGTCTAGATTTATTTTTAAGTTATTTTTGATTAGCCAGTTAATTATATTTTTGAGAGCACAATTTATATCGTCTTCATAATTGTTAAGTTCTTCGCCCGCGTAGATAAGGGTACTATCGTCCGCAAATAAGAGCATTTGGTGTTCAGTACATCTTGGCATATCGTTTATATATATAATAAATAATAACGGACCTAGTATACTGCCTTGTGGAATAGACATCGTACTGTATCTGGCCTGCGACATATATGTTGTTTCTAGTTTTGTATTTGGACATATACTATTGATAGAAGTTATTTGCGTGCGGTTTTTTAGATAAGACTTGATTAGTTCTATCGCTTTTCCGCGCACCCCATATCTCTCAAGCTTACACAGTAATATTTCATGGTCCACGTGATTAAATGCTTTCGTCATGTCCATTAGGAGTGCTGCAACAGGAATCTTCTTGTCAACGTTTGTTATTATTTTAGACATAACCTCATATGTATATGGCCCGGTTTATTGATCTATGTTTTCTGAAACCATATTGTTCCATTGTAAGGATTTTATTACTTTCGAAATAGGAGTAAAGATTATTATGTATAACCTTTTCAATTACCTTCGAAAAAATAGAGATAAGTGCTATTGGTCTATAATTAGCTAGTAGTTTTTTATTGCCTTTTTTATGTATCGGTTTAATGATAGTAATTTTCATTTTTTCTGGAAAATGACCATGTTCAATACATAAGTTGACTATATGGCATAATACTGGTGCAATTATGGGTGCGACCAATTTAACAATGTTTGTAGAAACACCATCATGTCCACAACTACTAGTATTTTTTAATGAATTGATAATGTTGATGATCTCATGCGTTGACGTCGGCGCCATAAATATGGATTTGGAATGTATGTCGATGTTTAAATATTTTTTGGAATTAAACTTTATATTCGGATTAAGAGGTTTGGTTTCATCAATAAAATAATCATTGAACAATTGAGCAATACTTTGGGGATTGGTTATTTCTGTATTGTCAATCAGTATACTAGTCGGTATGTCTCCTTTAGGAAGGTTGAAACAATTTTTATTTATTATATTCCACGTGGCTTTAGATTTGTTGCTGGCTGTATTTACTTTATGTGAATTTTGCGCTTGTTGGGTCAAATTAATAATTTTGCGTAAGCGTTTTGAATATTGCAACAAAGCTTCTTTGTTCTTACTATTAGGAAAGCGTCTGAATCGCCATAACATTTCCCTTTTTTTCTTACAACAGATTTTTATCCCGCGTGAAATCCAATTGGGTTTCTTGCGAATCGAAATTTTAACTTTTTTATGAGGGAAACAGAGATCGTAAAACATTAAGAACGACTCATGAAATTGATTAAATGCATTTTCAGGGTGGTGGGGTTGTTGAATATATTTACAGACTGCACACTTGATGAGTGTTTTACAATATTAAGCTTTGCTTGGCAAGCATGGCGATAGGAAGTAGTAGTCTTTACAAAATTGTCTGTAGTTATAACGTGATAATGTACCAAAAATCCCATTCACGCTCACAAACTGCCCTTATAATATTAATTTGACTAAAGACCTGATAAATATTATTTCACGAATCTAAACTAAATCTAAAACCTAGCCGATTACATTTGGAGAATAGACTTGATATTATTCAAGATGTAGCTTAGCTTTAGTACTTCGTATCGAGTTAGTTCCAAAGTTGTGTCTCAGGGGACTGTTAGAATGCACTTGCCGTCGTTCATATAACGGGTGAATGACTCAAGCTTACGTGCATTGGTTATCATCAGATGCTCGGGTAAGGTATTAAGGTTATGTCACGGATCGATATCGCGTAATTATGTCATAAGAAAGGTGAAATATAAGTGATATTCCTGGAAATAACTCGTATGTATACTTATTATTAAACAGAAAGACATAACTCGTATCGAATAATGACTCCATGTATGGCCTAGTGGTTTCAGCGGTCACCTCGCCGTTTAGCATTGCGCTGGGTGTAATGTGTTTGATTCCCGTGAAGCCCCCCGCGACACAAAATTGATTTCACTTGTTAAATAACAAGCATTAAGACTAGTCTAAGCAGCGATAGCCTAGTGGAGAGACCGACAGACTGCTACTATGACTTTTCGGAGTTATGTGCGTATACATTGTTAATTATCGCTTGTTAAACGGTGAAGGAAAACATCGTGAGGAAACCTGCATGTCTGAGAGTTGGCCATAATGTTCTCGAAAGACATGTCAAGTCTGCCAACCCGCACTTGGCCAGCATGGTGGACCTTATACCCGTATAGCCTTACTCTTCTCATAATGGGAGGAGGCCCGTGCCCAGCAGTGGGACAGTATGCACGGCTGATGATTAAAAAACTAGACACTAACACCTATATACTACCAAATTTCAAATTCTACCAAAGCTATGCTACATCTAATATCAGACAGCAAAAATTGTTCCACAACAAAAACTTTCAAGTTCCGTTTCATCTCAATAAGTAAAACATGACTCAACACACTAGCCACCATTGTACATTTTTATTCAACATCATCATCTTCTTGCCCTGGTCCCAATCTATTTGGGGTCGGCGCAGTACGTCCTTCACTTCCATTCTTTTCTGTCGCCCGTCATCTGATCATTTACCCCTTTCTCTTTCATATCCATCCTCACACAGTCCATCCATCTTTTCCTTGGCCTCCCTCTCCCTTTCCATTTTTATTCAACATAAAGTTTGTTAATTTTAACGTACAGCCTTCCACCCAGGGGTTTACTGTAAAGTTCCACCGTTGCATGTGAATACGTGTTTAGAATTTCGCCGAGTGTACGCCTGCAACTTACTACATTTACGTTGCCGTAGCTACATGGCTTTTATGGTTTTGAACAAAGTTCACACAAATCGTTATATCCCAAGAAATATCTATTTCAAATTTGCTTTCAAAATATGCAAATAAAGTAAGAAATTAGAAATAATATTACAATAATGTTTGGTGCTGACTTCAAGTTGCACGTGCGATTACTAACTACAACCGTTGTGTGATTTCAATTTGTTGTCATTGTGATTTATATTTAAATGCTACAAGCAATATTGTTACTTTGGGACTAGAATGAACCCAGTTTACAGGTTTTTTCGCTTCCTGCATGGTACTTACAATTATTTACCAGACTAGATGATGCCCGCAGCTACGACCACACATTTTGTTAAATAAACTGTTTAGTCCGAGCCCGTGGTGATTTCAAGACTACCTTTTCATTGCACCCCAATGCAACTCTAGGTATAAACATGACAAATTTCAGCTTTTAGCGCCCGATAGTTTTGACCAAGCAAAAGGCCAGATTTTTTTATATACCGATTAAACTTGTACTATAGTTTGACCTCAACCGCTGTACCGCGCCTTAGGTATGTGCGGGGAGGTGGGGTGTGGGCAGGAAAGACCATGAACGCACATAAAAATCCTAGTGTCAGACAGATCTTACGATATCGAAGCACAATTTTTTTAACTATATTTACGAGTATAATTATCCAGTCCCTGTTTTGTCCAATGTAGCGAAGTACAATAAAAGAACCAATATAAATGAAATGAATCTTTAATCCTTGGAAATAACATTGTTCATGAAAAAGAAAGAGTGAATGACAATTCAAATTAAAAATTAAAACCTATTTATTAGGTAAATAAATTACACTGTCTATTCTGACATAGATTCTGTTTCAACTTCACATTCCATTTCGCTATCGGAGCTTGAATCAGAGTCATCCTGCAGATTTATTATTATTGGCTCAGTAATATAATCGAACCTACTGTCGCGATCCCAGTAAACGTTTTAATTTTTTTGGACATGGTCAATTGGTCATCACATCTCTGCCATTTTTCTGCCGTGTACTCCGAAAACAATACATTCAGTGCGTTTATCGTATCGTCTAGAGAATAATAATATGGTTTTGCGCTATATTGTTTTTGACATCAGCCCAGACCAACTCGATGGGGTTCAGGTCTGGATGGTATGGCGGCAAACGCAGTACTGTGTGTCTGTGGGCTCGGCATCGAGTTTATCAATTTTGTAAACAGGCTTTTTTTGTGTTGTTTTTAAGAATTTGCAGTTGGGATTTTTTCACAGTTTCGCCAAATTCAACGTTGTGGCGCTGCAACCAGTTCTGCATTTCACTTTTGAGGCTTGTAATGGTCGGTTTCTTCTCAACTTGAATGCTGTGAAGATGCCTTGTCCATGAAAACTACAGAGTTCGGCAGCAACTTATCTTTTAGCTTTTCATCCACCCACTTATATAAAGTAGGCCGTTCATGTCTCCATGGTAGTCACCGGTCTTAGCGTCTGATTTAAATATAGTTAATGCACCTTGAACCAAGCCATTTCGACACCCAGAGTGAAGAATTACCACACGTCGTCCTTTCCCGATGTCAGTGTGAATTCCAGGTTCTGACACTGATTGCCAACATTTGCTCACATTGTGACTGGCATTAATTAATATATGTCTCATCTAGGAAATATATATTGCGGTTTTCGCTTCTGTATTTCCTGATTTTCGTCAAGTATTTTCTCCGCCACTCTGTAATATTAGTTTGTTCTATGAGAAGATGTCTCTTCGATCTACATTTTTTGAAACGGTAACCCATTGTGTCTAAAAGATTTCTCAGATATTCAAGCCCACAATTCAATATGCCATCCTGTCTCAAACTTGACAGTAATTTAAGAATAATTGGCACACTTTTTTCGATCTCATGAAACTGATGAATTTTTCTTCTGATGACTCCCACATCAAAATCGTCAAAAACATATTTTTTCTTAATAACGTTATTTTTTTTTGCTGAACTAAATTTTTGTCGGCCTAAATTAGTTGATGAATTTCCTGCAGTTACTACATTTCTTACAGGTTTTTCGCAGTATCCCGTAGCCTCCGCAACAATTTTGGCGATATTTTCGTCACTTTTATATTCAAAACTTTCTTTGTCTGATTGTCTTGGTTCTGTAAGCAATAAAAAAATTATGATCTAGTGTACAGGTGGACGGAAAAAGTGATCCTATAAAGGTTACATCCTGTGATCCTATAGAGCTCTAGAAATCTTAAATGTTAAAAAGTTAAGTTGATGTCATCAATTATAAATTAATCTAAGTATAACATTTGTGTTAACAGCATACTATACCTAAAAATATCTGAGCTCAAAAGAAGAAAAACATGTTGACGATTTTGTTAAAAAAATAAAGAGAGACAGCTCTAAACTGCCGCATCCAAAATTTACAGCTCCTAAATGAAAGCACTTAAACCACCATTAGATCGAAGGCATTCGGTAACAAGTTTGGGTCCCAAATTTATCCGATTCAGCATAGCATACTATACCTAAAAATATCTGAGCCCAAAAGAAGAAAAACATGTTGACGATTTTGTTAAAAAAATAAAGAGAGACAGCTCTAAACTGCCGCATCCAAAATTTACAGCTCCTAAATGAAAGCACTTAAACCACCATTAGATCGAAGGCATTCGGTAACAAGTTTGGGTCCCAAATTTATCCGATTCATTAACTACATAATCATTTCCGATAACCTCCGCACTATTCGTAACGTCCTAACAAAGGGAGAGGCGTGGCTCTTTTATTTCCATGTAAATGACTAGCCTTTTCCCCTTCACGACTATAAAGTTAACGGGATTAAGACATTATTGGACAGTTATAGGAAGCTACGAAGCACTGCCAGAATATACAGGGCGCAATATTAAGGCCTGGTGACATTATGGGGCAGTAAAGGTCAAGGAAGGTGAATCGCGTCAATCAATACCTGGATTAGTAAGTGTTTTATAATAATGCTGGTGGAAGTTTGCCAATAGTTTTCTTTGACAAAAGAAAGAGATAGAATATTAGATGAGTCGAAATTAGTTTAACAATATCTTTCACATAGGGCTAGGTGACAAGCCAAGACGTTTCAGCGAAGATGCGATTGAATCTCCATTAAACATCATCATCATCGTTCTAGCGTTATCCCAGTTGGTCCAAGACTTGAGCCGCAGATCCCGGGGCCCGCTTACCTACTAGTCCAACCAATTATGACAGAATATCAGTTTTCCCACAGAGCGACTGCGCCGTCTGACCTCCGTAACCCAATGGGATAGCGATATTCCATGGCCAGTATCAGTATCAGTTCATTTGAGGATACTGACTCCCCGATAGCCCTGTGGTTTACGTAACGGACTGCCGAGACGGTGACCTCGGGTTGCATCCCCAGGTACCCCCGGAACACACCTCTGACTTTTCGAAGTTGTGACTTTTTGAAGAATGTGTGTATTATAAAGAAATTATCGCTCGCTTAATGATACGCCCGGTAGATGGCAATAGGCTCGTCCCCTATTTCATTGGGACTGAAACATAACTGGCAAACTGTGGGTGGGTAATCTGCCTACAACTTCGGGGATAAAAAGACGTGAAGTTATGCTATGTGACTCCCCATAACGACTCTACTCTCCAAGGCACGGGGCAAGCGATAATTAGCAATTTAATATGCACAATTGTACATACTTCGAAAAGTAATTTAACAAAGGTAAATGGGCACCTTTGTATGGAAACCATACCCATGGCGGACACAAACGAAATATAGCAGAGTGTATTCATCTATGGCTCTCATTTACTATGGGATTAGTCGCCTTATTGTGAGCTACGGGAATCTCAAAAAAGTCAAGTGTTATCTATGTATATATCCATACTCTTTATCTCTGAAACTACTGATCCGATTTGAAAAAATCTTTTTGTGTGTGATAGCCACATTCACGAGAAAGATTATAGGCTAGTTTTCATCCCGACATTCCTACGAAGTCGCGGGCGTCCGCTTATTAATTGATATAGGTAAAAAAAATAAAATGCTAATTCATTAAAATATTTTTTATTTAATTTGATCCAAAGCAATCATAAGATCATTTAAAATGGCAGCGGGTGCGTCTGTTGCTTCCTGGTGTATGGCCCAAGACAGATAATAAACAATGCTAGCGATATGTGCGCAGCTGTTTAATGTGCGAAAAAAAACCTGTTCAATGTGCAAAAGAGAAAGCGTATAACATATCTCTAAACATTAGCTCATTTCGATATTATTTTTATGCCTTTATAAGATGAAATAAAAACCTTTGATACCGTTTATTTTCTTTATTAAAGGATCCTGTACATTTTTTCCGACGATTTTTAATCAAACAATTATATGCAATGAAAGATCATATTATTCCCCTTTGTTTAAAACTATTTTGGTTAATGTCCGCCACTGTGCGCAAAGCGGGTCAGATATGCCCAATGACCTTTAATCTCCATTGAACATGTAGGTACGAATTTCTTTTTGATTTTACTAAAACATCACTTTTCTCGTATTAAGTGCCGGTAGACCACTGCCGGTAGAAAGTGTTCCATTACAATTAACTTGTCAGTCAGCGGGACACATGGTATATATTGTGGATGAATCCATGGTGCTACCTGCAGGCAGCGCAGTAACTTAGCCGACAAATATTGTACAAGAAATATGAAGCACTAGATTCTTATGCTCATATTGTTTATCATCATCATCATCTTCCTAGCGTTATCCCGGTTACATCCAAGACTTACACGTTGGAGCCTGAGGGCCGCTTACTAGTCTCACCAAATGTGACAGGATATCAGGTTATGTAGAGGGCAGCTGCCGATTGACCCCCGCATTCCAAAGGTATAGCGATATTCCCTGCTTTTTAGACCTGTATAACTTTATTTGAGTGTACTGACTCACCGTAACGATTATTAATTATCTTCATAACAGCCGGAACCGTCTGTTTATATTAAGACGACTTTAGAAAGAGAAAATTTGGCTACTCTATACGATTATTCTTCTTCTTAGCGTATGGCGTACACTGAAGTCTACGCGGGCCCAGCAAAACATATGGCAGTTACAAACAATAAACCAATAGACATAAAAAAAAACACAGAATCGTAATATAATCGTCGATCTCACAAAGTGTCATCTCACATGGAGATCGAATCAAAATCATTTCGTTGTAAGGCAGCCTCTTAAAGTAGCTTAGTCCTTAGCTTTGTGCCAATAAATAATGAAGATGATTAGATTAGCTATGCAGCAGTTCATTCTCTGCATACGCTGCTAGGAATTTGACAGGATGATGTATGTTTGTTGTATCTCTAAAATTTGGACCCAGTTATGTCGGCGAAAATTGAATTAAGTTTGTGGCTATGAAACAAGCAATTTTGTATTAACCCTGTCAAAACTATCCTTCAAACATTATGACTGTTAGAGCTGTTTCGCCTGAGATACATGTAACAGAATATTCTTTCTTTCTTTCAATTTGAATGTGTCCTTTGTCTGATATAAATTTTTTTTTTCAAATATAAGCACTAGATGGCAGTTTTGATATGATTAGTTTTTCCGGTGTATACAGACTATAACTGCGCAAATGGTGCAGTGGTTTAAGAGATAATCTCTCAGTTTGCTACGTCCGGCGCTCTACATTGATTGTTGTTTTCGAGCTCCATACCAGGTAATATTTACTGTGATCAACATTGTGTTCCACTTGTATGGCATAGGCGGGAAGCGAGCGTACGGATCTTTTGATGGTAAACGATTACTGCCACCCAAGGAGCCCAACCGCCGAGGAGTAACAAGTTTATTGCTGACCAGGATGGGAAAAGGAATAATAAGAGGAACGGGATGAGGGAGAAGGAGAATAGGAGGGACCCTCTGGCACCCTCACCCCTCACTCACTGAACAAAATGCAACAAAGTTTTAACCTGAATAGAATCATAATATAATGCAAAGTAAAATTTAAATAATTCAATTAGCTGATGTTGCGTTGTTCAACGAAAACTATAAAAACATAGGTATCTTCATTGCAGGATTTTTTTAAACTGTCGCATGGCGTCGAATAGGTGTTGACGCGTGGGAGCGCCTGCTGTCACATGGCGTGTTACCTATGTATCTGCACTGGACCATAGGAAATGTAGCGTAGCGTATGTTGATAATGGGTGAATATTATAGATATGAGGTAATAAAGGGTGGCATTAGGTGTTTAATATCTGTTTCTACCATTAAACTACCTCGTATTTATATTATTGAGTCACTTGAGGGCCTAATTGAAAATCGGAGCCAGGTAACTATGCGCCTGGCACATGCCGAATTAGGTTCTTTTTTTGACTACACTCACCTGACCTTGAACAACTTTTTTCTTCGTCTGTCTGTATAAGTATATTATTCTTTTTTTTTATTACTTTGTTTGTTCTACTGTAATTGTTATGTAATTTGTTTTTTTCTTTTGTTCTTAAGACTGTTCTTTATACATTTTTTTATGTATGTAACTTGTGTGGAGTCAAAATAAATTTATTTCATTTCATTTCATATTTCGCTGGTTATTTTAACGCGTCACATATATACATATAACACACATATAATCTGGGCGTAAAATAATAAAATTTATCTCTCGTTTAGAATCCTACGAAAATTTATAAATTTCCTAGGAAATTTATAACTAAATTTGCGGTTTTTGTTATTTTCCGGTGACATATACACTATAGTAAGGTTGTTAGCTAGGCCCTTAAACATAAAACTGCTGATTACTGATACTGGCAACTTTGATCTAAAACATTGGGCATTGGATTTTGAATTCTAAATTCAAATTAATTCTAAATAAACCGCCACTATGTAATTTAAAAGAAAATTTTAATTCGATGAAGTAGTTTTAACATTAAAGCCATAAAATGATGAAAGTTACATACATACATACATAGACTCACGCCTGTTTCCCGGAGGGGTAGGCAGAGACGACGGAACGCCATTTGCAATGATCCTGACATACCTCACTTGCTTCACTCACTCCCATCAAGTTTCTCATGCATGTTCTTATGTTAAGGGTACTTCTAACTTGTCCTTTTTTCAGGATGTCTCCAATCTGGTCAGAGAACGTTTGCCTAGGTCTTCCCCTTTGTCCTGTCCCATTCACATTTGACTTATATATCTTCTTTGTCAGTCTATCGTCATCCAACCTCTCCATGTGCCCAAACCATCTTAACATGCCTATCTCAATGCTTGTCACTACATCTTCTTTTACCCCACACCAATCTCGTATCACACAATTCTTTACTCTGTCGGTCAAAGACACACCACACATACTTCTCAGTGCTCTCATTTCTACAGCATTTATTCTACTTTCAAATCTCTTCTGCCATACCCAACTTACACTACCATACATAAGGGTAGGCACTAACACACCTCTATGTACAGCCAAACGTGCCTTTTTGGACACATTTTGACTGTTCATAAACGCCTTCAGAGCTCCATTCACACTATTACCTGCATGATGATGAAAGTTGATTGATAATAATGGAATCTATCTTCGGACTTTGATTGATTTAAGTTAAACACTATATTATTATACATATTTTTGGTGCCCTCTAGGTTTACGAAGCGCGCGCGATTTATTTGCAAAAACCTTATTTTGATTAGTGCGAAAATGTGTTTGTATGTTCTTCTTATGGATTATCTTTTTGTAACATAATCTTAGAGGATACAAATAATTTTTACGTAGTTACTAGACAATATTAGCGGTTAATGTTATGCAGTGCAAGTAAATTTATTTGTATAGAAAATAATTGGAGAACTATTATCATATTTAAATCTAGTTCTTTATTTAATCTTATTTTTTACGTTACTTTTTAGTTACTAATTTTATGAGCTGCTTTTGCTATTAATCTGAGTCATTCAATTGCATCTTTGACCCCATACGTCGTTGAATTTTCATTTTTAATTAAACTAACAGACGTCTGACTGTATTGCTTCCAACTAGATTGGAGATGTACACCGTTTCGAGACGGCTTGCGTCAAAATATGGATATTCATAACACAATTGCGCTTGAATATTCTACTACTTGATACATGGACAAATAAGGTCTTCAGTTCTGTTATATTCTGGTAGATTAACGGTTGTACTTACGTCACTGACACTGGTTCATGAGGTCTCGAGTTAGACAGTGTTTTCGGAAAGAGCAAAAAGATACAAAGTATTTTTTATTCCAACAATAAAAAATAGCCTTTGTTTTGGCACTTAATATGTATCGTATATGTCGTCCGATTGGTGAATGTCATTTGGGGAATAGACCACTTGTGTTAACAAATACTCTTGTGCCTTTGCCGAAATTTAGTCCGCAAGACATTATTAGCTAAAATGATTTATCTTTAGTAAGCCTTAATACTTTTATTTATTCACTACATTGTTGGCCAACAGAATACCTTATAGTGAAGGCCCTTCCCTTTTCCTCAATTCACTTTTCCTTATTCGGTTTAGATGTCTTTATTTATCTTTGAAACCATTAAAAGAAGCTCTAAAATATGTTCGGTAATTTCGGTTAGTCTTGTAACCTTTCATGGTTCTTCCATGGTTCCTTTTATCATCGTTTCTTCTTTTCTGACGGTAAATTTGGTTTTAAACTTTGCAAGTTGACTAAATGGCAACAGTAAGATTCAGCCTACTCTTAGTCATAATACTCTAAATTAAAAGCTTCTTACGAAAAGTCATAAACATTACATACCTAAATGAAAAGTTCTCGCTTACAAAAAATTACAAACACCAAGTAAAACTTCCACCACGGGTCAACATACCAGTCACGTCAATAAGACCACATCATAAAAACTATTTTAAACCTAAAATGTTATACGAAGCGCTTACCGCGCTAAACCAACAACCAATAACCTTTTCAACTTTATTATGTTTTCGAGTGAAGCAGGAAAATATTGTGAGAAAAGTTACGTACTATTGGAGTGCTACAGGGTGCGATGCTCGCGCCATCTGTCATGCTTACTCCTGAATTACTGGCTCAACATGTACAGTTTGCACATTGAGTGTCAGACATTCATCACTGTAACTGACGTCTGACTATATAATTTATATTTTTGTTGTGAAATATAATATTAACTTCCATGTACTTGATATGTGACGTTATAACGTTATTGTTGCCGGTGAAGGCTTATAAAGGTATTCATGTGCTGTATTTTAGGGGAAAATATATAAAGACGATCCATTATACATTTTTTTTGTTGTTTATTGTAATGTATAATTTTATAATTCTCGTAAATAAATCGCATTTAGATTATCTATATATATAAAACAAAGTCGTGTTAGTTACACTATTTATAACTCAAGATCGGCTGAACCGAGTTGGCTAAAAATTGGTGGGGAGGTAGTTCAGAACCAGGAAAAACACAGGATACAATTAGTTGCAAAAAATAATCTGGGAGGGATTTTAAAGAGGGTCGAAGTTTGTAGGGACAAACATACTACCTATTGACAGTAAGAACGCATGCGCTGTAATAATTGAGTGCTGCGCATGTACTATCTGTCAGTACTGTCACATTATACCGGAGAGGTTGGACTACGTTTAGACTAGAGAGAACATGCTCGCTAGTTTCCTTATACCGAACGTGCAACTTGTAATGTCAGTTGGTCTTAGTTGGTTAATCATAACGTCAAATAACGCGTGTCATTTAAAGAGGCATAGTTTCTTTACAGACTCATATCTTTGACTGCATTCTCTAAATAGCTGTGCTGTCAAATCCCATCATTAAGGAGTGATGGGATTTGACAGTGAAAGGAGATATCGATGTTTTTTGAATGAGGGATAAATACGGAAACAAACTCATCATCCTATTAGCGTTATCCCAGTTTCAATCTGGGGTCCTAGTCTAACCAGATTTGGCTGAATATTAGCTTTTCCGCGGAGCGACTGCCTGTCTGACCTCCGCAACCCGAAGGGATAGCGATATTCCATGGTTTAGACTAGTGTCAGTTTTTTTTTAGAAGGTACTGACGCCCTGGAACGATTGTCAAAGATCTTCATGCAACCGGGACCGACGGCCTAACATGCTCTCCGAAGCACGGGACAAGCGATAATTAACAATTCAAATAAATACGGAAACAACCTATCGGACATGAATGTAAAATTGTAGCTGGAAGCGACAGCGCGCCGCGGTTGCTAAAGGTGAACGCAGACTTGGCCGCACCGCATGCGCAGCAATATTCGCATTCGAATTCTTTATATGAAGTTCTATACAACCTCGCACACCCACACGCTTCGCAGTCGCCGCAGTCCCTGAAACGACCGAACTCCCCAAGCCGCAGCTGATGACGTCACCAACGCCGGCCCGCACGCAGCGGACGCTGCGGCTAGCGCGGCGCGGATGACGCCCACTCTTAATTTATATTACAAACTGAATAAAAGAAATCAAGTGCGATGCGTGCGGCGACGGGAACGACTGCAGTGACTGCGGTGCGGATAGATGTACGAGGCCATTAACAAAAAACGATGACAGCGAATACTGCGGCGCATGCGGTGCGGCCAAGTCTGCGTTCACCTTAAGTTGGCAATAAACAAAGACGACCAGCGGTCTAGTTTTCTATCACATGTTTGATAGTATGCGCAGTTTAATTACATAATTTACTTAGATACCTAGCTTAAAAGTAGCGTCTATTAACCTAAAGCCTTGTACGGACCAAGCGTTCCAGTGTACGCGTAATCTAGGTATGTTGACTACGCGTACAGGATTATGATCGAATACTACGCTTTGCTGCAGACTATAAAAGCATGCACCAGTGGCGTCTGATAATTTGGTTCCAGTTTAAATATTTAGAATACTGATACACTGGTTGTGGCGTTGTGCAGACACTCAAGTTACTTATGGAAATTACAGTTTCACTTATCCGGCTTTGAATTGCTATGGCCTGCATCATTAAATCGCATTCATCACGCAGCAAAGGAGATGATACAAAAATTTACTCTTATTTTTATATTTACTGTCTTAATATTTATCTTGTTTCTAATGAATGTATATTATATAACTAAATAAAAACAAAAAGAGTGTAATTTTAGTTTGAAGATAGGTATTAATAAAATAAAGTAATTGCACTGACTGATCAAATATGTCTTGCCTTGTAGTCTGCTTTATAATATTCTACCATAGAATATAATATTCTTTCATATTCACACAACACCATCTGGTCCCAAACATACATAGGTATATACTATTTGTAAATATATTACATATTATTATACATAGTACCACCCTGACCAAAACAAACATCCATATTCATGCACACAAATCTTTGACTTGAGCAGGGATCGAACCCGCATGCTTTGGCGTGGCGAATCATGTGCTGGCGTATCACAAATCGGATTACCTACAACTCTAAAAAAAATCGAGCAGTGTCCAACGTAACCGATAGCAAGCAACATGATATGATGCGCCGCAAACAAACTGCCAAAGCCTGCCGCATTAGCCAATCTGGTATAATAAAATTCGAACAATAGATGATCTAAGTGACAGTTTCTTAGCATCGCTTCGGAACGCATCGCTCATTAGTTTATGGATACTTTTTGTCAATAGATTTTATGGCTAAAACGAACAATTAAACACGTGATTTTTTTTAGTACTGTCTGTCTGGCAAGTCTTTGCAAGCACTGTCAGGTGTCGACAGCAAAAACTACAATTTCAATATTTTAGTTGTTTACTTCTACGGCTTAAATATATCGACACATACTAAGTTAGACATTTGACCAAAAATATTTATCGATAAATCCTCACTGTTACGAACAACACTCGGTTTCCTAACTCTATGTTTTGTCTGCTGTCTAGCTACCACAAGACTGCTATAAGATCGTGCTGCTATACCTATCGATAGCTCTTTCTATCATACTGCATGTGTCATTAGAAAGAAGATATCAATCATAGCAACCGCTGTTGTTATTTAGTGTTACTTCTATGATTTGATAAGGTTATATTTCTTTGCATTATACATTGTCATATTATGGTTCACTGTCATTACTTCGTTCGCTTACTTATAGAAAGTAATAATTATTGTAACAGCCTTGGCTAATCCCCACTAATCTTAAAATATATATTTCTTGTGTGCGTGTGTATGTCACTGAACTCCTCCTAAACGACTCGACCGATCTTGACGAAATTTTTTGTGTGTGTTCAAGGGGACTTAAAAATGGTTTAGATTCACAATTTAGCCCACTGGGAAATGTTTTCTTTACTTAACTTTTAATTTGTAAGTAGTTTGGATTTCGGAATGTTTCACATTGGAACCGAAGGACTGCGATAATTTCATCAAGGAGTACATCGAAACCTTACCTGAATAATAAAACATTAAAAAAAAAAGATTTCGAGTCGACAACATATATCCGCAAAATTTGGATTGTCGAATATTTTGTTAAATTCTAATGGTTCTGACAGACAAATCACAGTCGCCATATTGGCCACTCTAGCGAAACGTCACAGATACCGGATAACATTTTGAGTGCTACTAAGTCTTAGTACTAAGTAGTTTGTATATTGTGTAAATACTTTTTGCAGTTATATAGTATCCGCTCAATACGACATAGAATGCCGACCGGACATAGATGATATACTATAACTAGAGAACCCCGAATTTACGCGAGCGAAGCCGCGGGCAAAAGCTAGTATTAAGTATAAATGCGAAAATGTGTATGTATGTATGTACCAATATTCTCTACTCATAAATACGAAAGTGTGTATAAAGATATATCGGACCATGGCTTTGACATTTGACTGTATATTAAGTGATGTTGTTGAGCACCTTTCAGTAGATAATGTCATGAATACTGACTAAGTAACTTCGTACCCTATAGAGTTTCTGAATTCCTTACAAATATCGGGAGTACCTTCACACAACTTGAGACTGAACGTACGCACTTAAGCTTTGTAATGGCAAACGGCTGAAAGTAACACCTAGGACGAAACATTATAAAAGCTATTCGCTATTGCGAGTCAGACTCGCTCATGAAGGTTCCGTAGTGGAGGTATCCACTTACTATAACCATTATCTTCGACTAACTATTTATAGTATTTGTATAAACGACAAAGCTACATTTGCGGTTTTTAAGATATGCTTTATTTCAAACACTGCTTACCACTTTGGAACCGTATATCTTTTAAACGATTGACTTTGAGAAACAATGGTTTCAGGAACCTCAAAGCAATTTTGAACGACCCATTTTCCACATCAGCTCCATGTATTCCACATACCCCCTTAATATTCAATATTTTTTATTTTCTATAACGTCGTAAAGCGGTTCACAGAATACATCTACAATACCTCATCACCTACCAATTCTCAAATGTGTAAACTTAATATTTTCGGCATAAGGTGGCTGTGACATACGGATAGACTGACAGACATAGTGTGTGTATAAGGATTCCGTGTTTAGCCATTTTTAACTACGGAACTCTAAAAATACTGTTTACAGAAATGTTTGAAATACTTCTTGGGATTATATTTCTTATTAGTCCCTATGAACAGTATTAAATCGAAAATTACTATCGAACGAGTTTTGTGTTACCCCGAATTTAACATGAGCGAAACCGTGGGCAAAAGCTAGTGTATGTTTATAAATAAAAATGAATCAGTGAAATGTTTATATGCTCATAACTTTCGAACGACTTCACGAAATTGGATAAATCTTTTTTCTATGTGTTCATTACTGCCAAGAGAAGGCTTGCATAGATAAAATAAATATGGCGAAATTCACCGGATCAGCTAGTTTAAAATAAATAACGCTCAAAATTTAAGCTCAGATAATTATATCTTCATTAAAATACTGTTATTATACAGACAAAAAGAGATTCTATATTTTTTCTACGTGGCTAAGACACGTAGAACAAATCTAAAAAAATTATATAATGGAAAATGTGCTTTGAAAATCAAAATCATGTAAAATCCGAGCAGTAATTACTTCACACAATAACATATAAAAAAAAACTAAACCTTTATACATACAAAGAGAGATGTTGCCAGTCTTTTTGTATATATTTTTACTGATATTAAAAAACGGGCTACGCTTTTATGTTATTTTTATTACAACTGACGTTTCTATTCAACTGGTGCGCTTTTTCAAAACTGACAGGTTTGCATTGAACGAGCAACTTCGGTCTCGAAAATAACGTTGAATATGGTTAGATAGGTCATTTTTAGTTGACGGGACGGTGGCGACACGACGACGTGGCAACGTGATGTACCCGTTATTTATACATGCGCTAGTAAATCATTTTTAAGGAAATACATGTTGCCTCTAGTTTCGTTTTATATTATCTGTGATGATACTCTCCTTTTCTCTTTTACCATAATTCTTAAGTAAATTTTTGATAATGTTTATTCAATTTTTTTTAATATCCTTTTCTTTGCTAACTTATGTCATTGCACCTGTTTTTGTTTGCACTAAATTGAGTGCATCTAATTGCTTAATTAACCTTGTGTGCTTATTGTAATATTTCAATATAAGATGATATCGCAAAGTCGAGTAATAAGGGTATAATTATTGTACTTTTATATCAAACGAAATTGCATAGCTTGCAAAATCTTGCATAATAGAACTTGTATATTGAGACTGCTTACACATATTAAGCAATTGCTTTTGGTCTTACCAAAGATCCATCAATCCATTATCATGATAAGTATAGGACCACTATCCAGTTTGGTTTCGAATAAGCGGAATTATATTAATTTATGTTTGTGTTTCATAACCAGTAACTAGCTTTTTTGAATTTAGCAACTATTCCCATGTAAAAAGAGATAAGGTCTTTTGAAAGTCACTTGCAAATGCTAAAGATTATTACTCAAGGTCACAATAGTATTCTGCAATTAACTTCTTTTTTATTTTTTTTTATTAAAACAACTCCCGCACTAGGAATATATAATAATACTAGTCGACGACAGCGGCTTCAAACGCACATATTTTCGAATTTCCCGTTTTGCCCGATCCCGTAGGAATTGTGGGAAATCCCGTCTTAGTGCACCCCTGCGGTCCCCAACGAACATACATGCTAAATTTCAGCTTCTTGCGCCGAGTAGTTTCGGCTGTAGCTTGTCTGTCAGTCAGTCAGTAACGCAAGGATTTTATATATACAGATATAATATAATACTGTGTCGCGGGGGACTTTACAAACCTACAACCAACGGACACAATTTTCTATTACACATTGAAAATTAACAATTATCAAGACAGTGAAATTAAAATTTCTTTAGGTCTAAAAGTCGCTATCGAGTTATGTTTTAATTTTTTATATTTTTATCTATGGTATACTGTTTTTCATTCAAAGTACTTGCATTTTATCGATGGCCGGTCCTTTTTGTGGGCTGGCCTAATTTCTCGGCTGTGGTGTGGTAGCTGAAGACCAATTAAATCATTCAATAGGAAACGTGAAAATTGTGTGAGGAAATATCTTCAACCCTTGCAATAAGTACTTGTGGTTTTATTATAAAGTGACTTGTTCCAATGAATTTGCGTCTATTTTTTATGAAAAATGCAGCGCTGACATTTCTTTATGATTTTTTGAAGTAAAAGAGAGCGATTCGTCAAAGGAATTTTAATATGACTGGTTTTATTGCCTAGTGGTTAGAGACCTTGACTTGTAAAGTGGAGGTTGTGGGTTCGATTCCCATCTAAGATAAATCTTTGTGTGATGTCGATTAGTATGTTCTGTATATGAGTGTTCTTTATTTATGATGTGCTTTGTCAAGGTGTATAAAAGAATATTGAAATGTGTTAATCACGAGTCACTTTCTTATAGTGAAAGCTCTATTTAGTTTGGCCGAAGACGTTGGATTGATAAAGGATATTATTGTAAAAAATAATAAATATTGTTTATTATGGAAATGGAGAAAATTCTCATAAGCGTGCTTCATGGATTGATTATATTATACTTATTAAAATATTGGCCTGTTGAATTAATTGCCTGTGATTTTCCGGGTAGGTATTGAATATTTTCCGAGTACTGAACTTAGTATTTGTGAAATGTGTACCGTAAAAGTGGTATAACAAAATCAAGCACTCATTTATTACGTTTTTGTTTAAATAATTTCGTGCATGAAAAGTATTGTAGTAATATTGTACCTATAATAAATTATTAATTTGAAGTAAAATGAACTGCAATATTTTATATATTTTGATATTTATTGACATTACCGAAAAGATAAATACCTATTAAATTCTCTTGTCTATAGCCCGTTGGTGCTGCCTCGTTGGTCTCGCGGCATAAATGTGCGCGTGGGATTGGGTCTCGGGTTCGATTCCCGGGTTGGGCAAAGTGTTATTGGGTTTTTCCGTTAGGAAATTCTCAGTAGCAGCACGGAGTCTGGTAATGTGCCCGGTACGGCAATAGCCTCGCCCCCTATTACGTGGGACCTAAAAATTCATGGTGAAATGTGGGTGTAATATTACGCCTCTGCCTACCGGGGATACAGGCGTGAGTCTATAAATAAAAAAAAATCTATAGACCGTGCGTGTTTTTTTTTTTTAATATTTATCATGAAATCATGAGTTTTTCGCTCCGAATTATATCTGAAATAAATCTCGAAACTACACAAAAACTCTGAGATAATAAAAATGCGAACAGAAAGCAACTTTTTGTTTCCGATACCGGGAATCGAACCCGAGCCTACCCAAAGTATCCTAGCCACTAGACCATATCGGATATTGAATATGATGTCAAACAGCGAAAGCATACTGCTCGATTATTGATTTTGTTCGCACATAACAAATTTGCTACAAGAAACATGACCTTGCTTTATATTTGGCTTTGTACACAGAAGAGCATTTTTATGTGCGTATTCTGCACATCTTTGCCTTGTTTACCAATTTCTGACAATTTTGAATTGATTTACGTTACTAATGTGATTTCTTTTTATTAGAACTTAATAGGTAAGAAGAAAGATTTGGTCATCATGTTTGGTTCCATGGAAGATCTAATAAGATAGTGAAGACGATTTTTGTTATAGATAATATAACTTATTATATAAAATTGTAAATCTCAACTTGTATTTATTTTATTTGTCATATATTAGTTTAAGCACATAATTGTTTTATGACAGCCACACTGTTCGCAAACTAAATTACAAAACAAACTTCAAAATTTCTGTTAAATCTATTTTACTACATTAACAAAACTTCACACGTATACAACATACACCCGAAATTGTTATTTTAATACTTAAGTATACATTAATGTCAAAAGCAAAATTACCAACATTTCTTTATTATAAGCTAGCTGAGCTTCGAAAATATAGAAGTACTGTATAAATAAGTTTCCTTAGTGGACGTAGCATTAAGGCCCGTACATATAAGCGTCTATTCATCGCTTTTCGAATGTTCGATCACGATCGCCAAGATTACATTGACATCTTTATAACGTGCTCGCACAGTTACGAAAAAGTGCTGGCTAGTATAGTGTAAGGCAAGAACTGTACTCACATGAATAAGTCTTAAATAATACAATAATTTTACATATAATAAATCTTTCTTTATTGCAGATCTACAAATATGTTTGTACTTGTTCATTACTTTCCCTAAGTGGACACGTGATTCATAGTAGTAGAGCCTTGCTGATTTCAGCATGAATGGGCCGGCTTGACCGGGGAAGTACTACCCTCTCACAGAAAATCGACGTAAAGTAACAGTACCTAAACTGTTGCGTTTCGTTCGGTGAGTGAGAGTGCCGGAGGCCCTATCCCCTATTCCTTCTCCCTCATCCCACTCCTTATCCTATCCCTTTTCCCAACCCCAAGGGGCGGCAACGCACTTGTGACTCCTGTGGTGTTGCTTGTATCCATGGGTGGCGGTAATTGCTTACCATCAGGCGATACGTGTGCTCGTTTGCCGCCTTATACTATAAAAAAATGCAATCAAATTGCTGCCAAATTTAATTTAACTTAAAATAAATACCAAAATCTGGTACGATTAACTGACTCATGGTAAACGATTAGACTGATTTTACATAATTGAATGTTGAATCATTGCACTACTTTATTTCTAGCATTTAACTAATACCCATTTAGAAAACGGTTGAAATAATGCGGGGCAAATCATTAATGGTGTAAGACACTATTATTATTGAGGCATCGCAAACACGCTGACCTTAACCTCAAAACATTTGCGTGAATGCACACCAGTGTGTACGCCTACTAACTCGATATTATGCACACTTCATTGGGTTTAGTTAAAGACTCAGCGAGCCCCGATCGTTAGGGAGCCGAGTTGTAAAATTTATGAATGTTATCGCTGTTTCGTGTTTAAATAGCTTTGCACTTGTGACTTGTAAACATTGAGGTGTGGGATAAGTTACTTGAAGTGATATGAGGCGTAATATCTATGAGACTTTGGGTAGACATGAAAAATGATTCACGATCAAATATAGTTTCCATTTCAATAATGTTTAGTTCCACAATTTTTTATCTCTCTCTATTTTTTCAAAGGTGTCCGTGTAGTGAAGAATTCAAAGCGACATTAAATCAATTTATTATGTGAGTGTCGTAAGTTACGGCTAAAGAAAATACACAAAGCAAATAGTTTTTTTGAGCCTAGTTTACGTACTGACTTATTTATATTGTTGCAATTAAAAACAATCCGTTCCGGCACCATACAAGTATCGATCAACCATTATAACCCCTAATTAAAAACTTGTGTATACAGAACACAGAATTCCTTGCTTGAAGAAATTATTCAGTATTTATACAAGGCTAAATATAGAAACACGCGATACAACCTTTTAGAGGTCATTAAAAAGCAATCTATTGAATGGGTAAATATTTTGAAGAGTATGGCTGAAGAGTAATCAATTGAAGAATTTTTTTTAGGCTTCCGTTGCTTAATCGAAATGACTTAAACAATTTAAATGGCTAAAAAAACTCAGAACATCAACTTTCTACCGTCATCGCAGGTGAAATCCGGGATCCGCGCTAGTCTAACTGGATTTGACTGAATATTATTATTAACTTTTCGACTGCCTGTCTGCCTTTTGAAACTCAAAGGGTTGGCGATATTTTAGACTAGTGATTTTATTTATTTTTATTTATAGACTCACACACATTTCACAGGGCTCATTAGACTAGTGTTAGTTTATTCAAAAGTACGGACTGCCTATGTATGTACTTTTAAATAGGTACATAATTATATATGTTTATGACATCCGGGACCGACGGTTTAACGTGCCCTACAAGGAACGAGGCAAGCGATAATTAACAATTCAATAATACATACCTACGCACATATTTATTGACGGCCTTGAGTAAAGATTTTTACAATAATAAATATTTACCTTTGTTTCAGTTTCACAAGATTTGATGAAATCAAAACAATACAAGTGGGTTAACATTCAGTATTATCATTAGCATACACCAACTTAAACTAATTCACCCACACACTCACACGGCTGTAACCGGATCTATCACTCAATCAATCTCATTTTCCAGAAAAAAACGGTGAAGATAAAACCAAAAACTCTACTAACCCTCTCAGAGTTTTTTCAGTATAACAAAGGCAATATTTCATCAAGGTGTTCATTATATTAAGTAGCTAAGGTCCCCTATCATTAACCTGTACGTCTCTATTACGTCATTTTGGCGTAACATGCGAACAACTAAGTAATACGTACTCAGAGATAATTCGATAAGGTCGGCCGTACACTATGTAAGCACTAACACCGGGCTCTACCTTCCTCGTATCGCTAGTGAGTTCCGTTTACAAGTTGCCTGCGTCCGTATTGAGTGCAATATAGCCGCCAACTTACTGACGAAGTTGAAGATTAGATTACATTGTTATTAATTGTGTGGATATTTTTAGATTCTTTGGCAAAAGTATTAAAAGTTATTGTTAAATTTAAGATTAACTTATGTCTTCGCTCTTAAAAATCCTAGGCAAGCTATTTCCTTTCAGCAAAGAGACGTTTATTAGAGTCTTGCTGGTTGCATTATGAATATATGGGCTTGATCGATTCCGTTTCACAGTATATCGACGTTTTAACACCCCACGTGATTACAGCACGCATGGTCGTGCTCTAATTTTGGTGGTCCGAAGTGTTTGAGGCTCAATTAAAAATCGTTCTATTGGTCGCGGTTTTTTCTCGTTTTGTTTTACTTAAGCCAAGAAACGAAAGTAGTAACTATTAGAATAATTCATATTCTATGCATTTAAATCGTTTTAGAAGGGTGAGGGAAACGAAACGCGCCCAAAAATATTGAAATATAATTATCTGTGTCTCAGTTGCGAAAGCGTCCGCCATTGTTGTGTTTTGTTCCGCGATCTTTATAATAAAAGTTGTCTTGTGGAAGTAGCCGGTGAATATTTTATAAAGATACTTATATAGATTTACTCAGAAATAAATAAATATTAATTGTGAAGTGACATTATTCGTGACAAAGACAAGAAATACAGTGATAAAAGGCAAAAACTTTTTAGAAGGGCTATTTCTACTCTTGAAACTCGCTATTTTCGTAAGTGTTTTAAGATAAATATTCTTTTAATAGTTATGAAAGACATAAAGGTACCCAGATTATTTATCTGAAAACATATTTTAGCAACTAAATACTAGCATTGTTGTACATTTTCACTGTTATCGTGTTTCAAATGGTAAATAATTCACAGCCACAGTGTTCGTAACAGTAACATGGCTGCCTGGCACGGCGAATTTTTTGTTAGGGTGCTTCTACACGGTGCATGTAGCTGGAGCAAGTAAAGGTGCGGGTTACACGCGTGGGTAATATGCGCAAGCTACTTGATCAAGTTACTCGCTTGTACTTGTACATGTTGCAAATAACTGGAGCAAGTAAAGACGCGGGCTACTTGCGCAAGCTGTACCTATGTACAAGTTATTTGTTCGTGGTCAAGAGCTTCATGTGCATGCTATTCGCGCGGTAGCTTTATGACTTGAATCGCGTCAAATGTCTCGACGAACGAAAATTATTTTAAAATCATATGTTAAAAATGTAATTTTAACAGATAACATGCGCGAGTGACCCGCGCGCGTCGCAGAGCACGCGAATTACTTGCGCGGGTGGCTCGCTTTGGTACATGCTCGAGTCGCTGGACCCACACATTGTTTTAAACGATATGTTTACGGTGCATGTAACCCGCGCAAGTGCCTCAACATGCTCAAGCTACATGCGCCGTGTACAAGCTCCCTTACGCGTTCGGATTATAATTTTTTTAGTGGCGTTAGATTCGTTTGTTACAAATTAATAAAGTACATATTGTGTGAAAACCTAAAGGTATATGTGATATTTTTTTTGTGTTTAAGTACCAAACAAGTAATGAAATTCATTAATATGTGATGAAATGTTTGTGAGAACGAGTGAAAAAAAACAAACCTCTAAGTTTGTTAGCTTGTTTTGCCGGAAAAGTGAGTATTTAGTAGTAATTCATGTTATTATTATGATAGCTGATTTTATAACCAACACAATGATATGCAATTTATGTGATATAATTATATTAAGGTGTCATAATTAATTTTTTTCCGGTAACCTACGCCAATGAAAATTTGCAGCAACGTGACCTTTCGCACTTGTGGCACTTTGCCTTTAGTTTGATCGCACCTCAAGGTTTAAAATGTACTTATAGCTATAGCACATGCATATTTTTGGCCTCTATTACCTGTGAGAAGGGTTAGGTCTATCATCCAACACGCTGCCCAGGTGCGTGTTGGCAGACTTATTATTATTTACATCTTTACATCTTTCGGGAACATTAGAACTCACAGAATGCTATTTTCCACTCACGGCACCAACGCACCAACAATTAGCAGTATTTTGGTCTCTCCTTTCGCAACTTGTACGTTTAATATACATAAGAATATACAAGTGGGCATACTGTTTTCGGTAGTTCAGAATCCTAGAAATATCAAAGATAGCTGGTAAACATTTCCATCAACATGCAAATTTCTTAATTTCAACAACAGATCTCATACGCGACAATCACACAAACCAAATAAAGAGTACAAACACTAACATTTCATAAGGCTGGCTGAACACTAAATAACAAGAGAACGCTCTGCACATTTCCCTCACATCGTTAGCACGGCTCGTTTGCAGGCCGCCTATTGCTATTGAATGTAGCATGTCTTTGTTGCCAAATTGAATCCTAAATAAATGGTTTGTGCTAAGTGTAATTATTGTGAATTTAATTCAGTATTTACCTCTAGGAAAAAGCACTAGATTGAAAATTTGACTAATAGTTGTGAGAGGTTTTTGAGATGGCCAATAGAAATAACGCGCTAAAAACTAGCATTAATTAAAAATCATCTTTTGATTTAAATTTGAGTAAAAATAATGTTAACAAGATTTATTTTTTGGCTAAGTCGGTCGATCTTTTTTTTTATCGTAGATGGTTTTGGAACACGACCAACGAGTAAGCATGTTTTTTTGAAATATGGGTGTAATACAACCGACTACCACACTTAGTTGATTCTTACGAAAGAATAGAATTGATTGTTACGAAGAAGTACAGCACCATTTTTTTATCGACCCACTAGAACCAAACCAAATCAAACTATAGATCTAGAGATTGTTTATCAGATTTGAGACCTGGAGAGCCGCAGATGCTTCACTCCCTTAGATGCCCAACGTGATAATTAGTATTTGTATGTATAATTTAGATTGATGGAGTGATAATCGAACTTTACATAAACTTCTAAACAAAATGGACTTTTCGAGGTGTCGTCTGCTTAAAAAAGTGTGAAGAAGTTCAAACTATTTCGCTTTCACTTATCCACAACATAACGGGTTTTGGAATCTGAAAATCCATTTAGTAAGTATTTTGTTTTATCCTAATTTTTCTTAAGCAAAACTGGTTTGGGTTAAAAAGGTCGCGGGCTTAATATCTAACCTGTAACTTTCTCATCTACCACCACGAACAAATAAACCTATTACAGATATTTCAAAGCCCTAATAGAGTAAGACGTTCTACACAATGAGCTTTAAACTACGGCGTAGCAAAGCTACGACGTAGACTAGCTAGACACGTAGCGTCGTAGAGCAGTTTCTAGAACCTAACTGGACATCAAGTCAATTATGTTGCGCAATGGCCCATTTGCATTAGGTCAGTGACAGCATAGGGAAACGGTATTTAGAATAACAGAAATAAACTGTGCCATGCTTAAAGCTGAGTGTGAATTCTCCGGAGCGATTCTAGATTAGAAATAAGTATTTTCTGCTAATTAATAAATTCTTAGTGACAACGTATTATTACAGTATGAACATTTGGATAGTTAAAATTTACTTATGCTCTCAGGAGTCAAATCATTGTATAATAACATGATGATGTGACGTCATATCTACAAATAAGTACATTTGTTTTGGGTCTAGCCTCAACTTATTTTTAAACTTCTAGGAAAATATATGTGTTATAGCTGCTGAGGTACCCATTATTTACTTCTCACTACGATATCCCGTGGCTTTGCTCATTTGCTTTATTGCTTACTCTAAGGGTTAATAAAACAAATTACTCAAATCCTAATATAAGATACAAATTAAATATAATAATTAGAATCGGTAAACCGTAGTTTGATTTCAATGTGTAACATTCGCGTTAGCCCAAAAAATACTAAATCTCGTCCGTTACTGACTGACTGACCAATAAACTACAACCAATACTATTTTTTTATATAGACTCACGCCTATTACACCCACATTTTGCCATGAATTTTGAGGTCCCACGTAATAGGGGGCGAGCCTATTGCCGTTACCGGGCACATCACCAGACTCCGTGCCGCTACTTAGAATTTGGAAAAACCCAGTAACACTTGCCCGATCCGGGAATCGAACCCGGGACCTCCAATCAGCAGTCGCATCCTCTATCCACTGGACTACGGAGGCAGTCTAATAAAAACCAAAACTAAACTTGTGGACCGCAGGGTTTTGATTTGATTTTAACATTTGTTCGCGGGAGATAGGGCGCGCGGCAACGCAACACCGACACGCCTCTCCTCCCGCGACCGCACCTGACAGCGAGGGACAGACAGAACTGTCCCCCGCACCCACACCTATGGACGCATCCTACGCAGGCTTCACCCAAGCGCACGTGGAGCGTCCACTCCAGGGATCCGTTTAGCTTCCCCGCGGGGTTCCAAGCCACGGTTACTGAGCCCCCCACCACGAAAAGGTGGAGATTCCATAACTAAACAGTAACAGATGATTGAAAGTGTTAGCTCCATTGTTTTCGCAGACAAGTCGACGACGACTCGACTCTGCGCTACATTACAACTTTGAAACGTTTAAAGGTTAGGGTTCACTAGGGCATGCATCCGTCGTTAAATGCAGAGATATGCGATGTAGAATTACAAGAGAATAGTTATTACGTCGCCACTACTCTTGGATTTATTATGGGTAGAATCTCTACATGGGGCGAAAACTCGCGTGATCAAAGAAATAAATAAGTACTTACTGAATTCATATTTTCCTCGTTTCAGTCATAAGTTCACTTTGAAATGCTTTATACCGACACTAGAGGATGCCCACGGTTACACCCGCGTTACTTAAGACTACTGCTTCGCTCCCGTCGCTCAATGTTATATAGCCTATAGCCTTTTTCCGATAAATGGGCTATCTAACACTGAAAGAATTTTTCAAATCGGACATCGGAATCGGTTTCTGAGATTAGCGCGTTCAACCAAACAAACAAACAAACTCTTCAGCTTTTTATATTTGTATAAGATTACGAATATTTTATCTCAACAGAAAGACTTGTCTCTAAAACAACTATAGAAGGGATTTTTAATTACCATCAGGTAGTTGAGGTTGCATTTTGTAAAGACTAAATAACTCCCAGTCAGTGCAATGACAGAGAACAGAGTTCTGATCACTCAAAATGAACATCATAGATCAAAATTACCATCGATCTATTCAATCAAAATCCGCCTCAGTAGCGTATCTATACGTCTTAGTGGAATTCTACCCTAATTCTTCATATTTGTGCAAATCGCAGTTTCGAATACCTTTTTACTTTAGTAAATAATTCGTAGAATCTCAAATATTTAACTGAAACCAAAATTGGCGATTTGATAATTTAATTTCCATAGAAAATATACTTTCAATTTTTTTTTATACGTAGTTATATATAAGTCGTTAAAAACTTTAGTGTAAGTGGGTCAGTTTCTAGTAATTTTACCGTCTATTATAGGAATTTAAGCTTTTGCGGTCACTAACATTAGATTTTTATTATTTTTGGGGTAATCTACTACGTAACTTTTTTATAAGAAAATAAATCAATATGTACTATGAATAAAGCCAGTCTTAGAGAACTTTACAAACCTTCAATTGATGGACACTAATATCATGTGGATCTCAAACCTACAACTCCCGGCGTGGTTCTAAGCAGCGTGGCAATCATTGAAGCCACTTCGCCATAACTGCATCCTTACTTTCAGTATTATCAGATAATCACTTGCAACAGTCCTGTAATACCGTATACTCCAGAACCTACAAAGGATACGTGATAATATAGCCTGAAAGATAATTTAAAGCTACAAAACTCGTATCTATATTTTGAATTTCTTTATTTTTAAGTTAGTCTAAAAGTAAAATTAGCAGCTAATATAACTTGTCTGATTTAGTTAGTAATCTTATTGTACTATTTCCTGGACTGGAGTGTTATTGATTATTTGCTTAATATACAGACTATGTAAAATAAAGCAGCTGATTAGCGCTTACTCTGGAATGGAATCTGTCACGGATCTCCGTGTTGAGATAGTGAGTCCCCATAATAACTGCAAAATATCTATTTTGCAGTTGTTATGGGGACTCACTATCTCTGAATAAACTGACACAAGTTTAAGCCATGGAGTATAATTTTGCTACCAGTCAGGGCAGCCTTACAGTACAGGTGTACTCTTTAGGTCGAATTTTACGGAAGTCACTTCTAAAACCCACAGATTGAAAATATAGGGTTGTGACATTTTGTATTCTCAATCCGTCACCATACGGCGAAGTCTAGTTTAACATAAACTTAGAGACGCATCTTTCAATTCGAAGGTCAGATGGAAGCTTTCAGTTGATTATTTCGTTTCATCACCTAACGACAGCGTCACTTCTTGACTGATGATTTGTTCCTCAATAGTACAAATAATATAATTGAAAAACAACCTTATTTCACTTACAAATACAACTCATATTTGATTGTCGCTATCTAGTCTGATTAGACACAATCATAAAGAAATCTCTTCTTTGTTTTAAAGGCATGGAGTTTAGTTTTGTTTGTCAAGAATTTGCCATGTTTCTAAAGAATTTTTTTTTTGCTCCAATAATTACTGAACAAGCGTACGACGACAGTTTAATTTATATAAAATATTCGTTATTAATTTACTGTGTTTTGATTACGTTTGACCGTCTCATAAATTAGTAACGAATTTTATCAGTATTGGTTACGAAATAAAAGGTTGGAAGTAAACGAGGGTGAACCTGCTTATTTAATTTGTCTTTTTTTGCTGGCCTCTTGGCCTTTGTTTTGTGTGCCTGGAGGTTGTAGATTCACACCCATTTGATCTTAGAGACCTTTGTGTTAATTGATAGTATTTTTGTAAAAGTGCACCAAGGCATACAGATTAATTACATACATAATCGTCCTAGCGGTATTCCAGTTGCAGTCTAAAGCGCACTTGCTATCTTTAACAGATTTGGCTAATATTCAATATTAGCCTTTCAACTTCTGTCTGACACCTGCATCCCAGAGGAGTGTGTCACACAAAGGATAACGATTTTCTTTCGTGTAGACTGGTATTAGTTTATTCAGAGGTATTGAATCCTTACATCGACTGTTGAACATGTTCAAGACAGCCAAGATCGACAGCTTAACGTGCTCTTCGAGGCGTACCTCGAAGAGCACGTTAAGAACGAAGACGTTAACGTTAAGAACGAACGAAGGGTAATTATACGACAGCATGTCTAATTTTAGTTTGCCACGTATGGCAAACTAAAATTAGACATGCTGTCGTATAATTACTTAAACTTCTCTATAAAGACAAAAAAAACAAGATATTATTATGGTCCATAATGGTGCAAGTCAGTTTGTCCCTGGGTAGAGTTTTACCCATTTTCGTTTTAATTCTTAAGTATTTAATATAACGCTCAATAATTAAAATGCCATACTATGACTTATGATTTCAAAAGTACTACATTTTTTTGAAATAAAACGAGTAATGCAATTGACAACATAAATGATCGATGAAATATTTTCTTTCAAAACCGTTGGCGTGCTGCAACCGACACGTTTTTGCAGTCTACCGGACAGTACACAATGTACCCTGCCATTGTTTGCTTGAACGTTCAAAAATGATTCATAAAAAAACGTAGATGAACACGTCTAAACAAATCGCAACATGTTACAAGAGTTGGGACACATTTCATATGAAAACGCCCATTCTCCTTTAATTTTCTTTGGATAATGTAACTTGGGAATGAAAGTGGAACTGAGACGTTTATCCTCAGTAATATTATCTTAATTATTGAATAAATCTGCCTAATGTGGACAGTATCAAACAGATAGGTGAAGGTCATTCATAGGATCTATTTCTTACTTCATCAGCCCTGTATATAAACTGTCCCACTGCTGGGCACGGGCCTCTTCTCACTATGAGAAGGGTAAGGCCATAGTCTACCACGCTGGCCGTGTGTGGGATGGTAGACTTCATATGTCTTTGTAGAACATTATGGAGAACTCTCAGACATGCAGGTTTCCTCACGATGTTTTCCTTCACCGTTTTGCAAGCGAAAATTAACAGTTTAATACGCACATAACTTCGAAAATTAGTTGGTGCGCGCCGTGGATGCGAACCCGAGACCCTCTGTGTAGCAGTCCGTTGGTCTCTCCACTAGGCCATCGCTTATGTGTTCTCTTATCTTTTTCTAGTCAAGAAAAGTTATCTACATCAATATTTACACACAGTCATCCAGACATTACATCGTTCCCAAACAAAACCGCACCATTAAAAGAACCCAAATATTTTACGTTATCAAACCCGTTAATTATAAATTGATATTACGCCTTTAAGCGTCTATTACCATTCCGGTCCGCCTAATATATTATATGGCGGCTTCATAAATTTATAGGGGTCCAATAGGGGTACCAATTAAGGCGATTAGGCCGCAACTCTACAACCGTACATTAATAATTCAATAATTGTTCGATAATTCGATCAGTTAATGATGGAAGGACCCCGCGGTTAAATAATTGGTATGACGTGTTTTTTTATGCATTCCATGACGACCCATAGGCGTAGCGGGAATATAAACGACTACCACGCCGGAGGTCGCGGGTTCGACTCCCGCTCAAGTCAGACAATTGTGCGTGAACATCGATGTTTGTCTTGGTCTGGGTGCTTCTGTGTTTAATATGTAATGTATGAATTTACAAAAAATAGCATAGATGTATATTTATCCATAGTCCTACAGTACAAGCTTCTGCTTACTTTGGGACTAGATGGTGTTGTGTGAATGTGGTAGAATGTTATATTATATTAAATTGCAGCGATGTACCTTTATGGGGAGTCTACACTTGAACGTTTGCCTGTAATGTAACATTCTTATCAATGCTTACAGATCGGAAAAGTTAAGCAACGCTTGCACATAATGCACATGTCACCTCTTCGCTGGGTGACCGTGTGTGGCATTTACATCTGAGTGCTATCGTGCTTCGGAGAGCACGTAAAGCTGTCGGTCTCGGATCTTGTCTAAGGATAAGGATCGTTAGGCCATATCGGAGGCCTTCAGGGGGTCTTTAAACTCCGACACTAGAGTTGGCTACACACTTACACGAAAAACAACATCAATGCTACAATACAGGGAGAAGCTAAGTTTGAAGAAGCTTTTCGGTGTAGTAATTCAACGCTTCTGCGAATGCTTGATGCTGCTTCCAAAGTAACGCTCGCGGTAATCATGTTTACGTTTAGTTTTACTCTTCTGTTTTGAGATTATATTTCGTTGGAATGGCTAATTTTGTTGATCACGTGTTTTGTTCTAAAGAACAGAAATAAAAGCAGTTTTATTTAAAGATAGATTCCGCACTTGGAATAAGTCCACACGGGGGACTTTAAAACATACACCCAACTGAAACATATGAACACACAGTCTAGACACGACAAGTTATGAATCACACAAAGTGTTGTCTCGTGTGGGAATCGAACCCACGAGGCGGCTGCTTAAACCACTACGCCAACCGTGCAGTCGACTCTCATTGGTTTGTAAGATCATCATCATCATCAGCCTTAAACAGTCCACAGCTGGACTAGGCCCCTCCTTTGAAAGGAGGAATTGACCTACTATACCACGCTAGCCAAACGGGTTGGTGTAGGGTTAGTATCAAGTTTCCCTTCTCTAACAGTGCTGTTCTCTGCATAATATGCTCCCTCTGTCGGTTCTTACGACACCCATGGGATGATATGGGGTGGTGACATTCCGTATTCTTAATCCGTCACCACACGGACCTTTGTAAGATCAGTGTGTAACAAACATACAGCGAAATACTTGAAGTTAAGTTGTTGAAGGTGTGTCACAACCACAAGTACTCGTCTTGATAATTACTACAACTATTCATAATCACACTCGTAAATCCTAGCCATTTACAAGTATGATTATGTCTTACTATAAACTGACACAACTAATTATCACGCTAAATACATAAATATTGAAGTTTGGAGGTCAAGAGTACTATAAAACGACTGTCTGTATTTTATGTCACTATAAAGTGTCTGTATTTTTATTTATTTACTAGAGGACGCCAGCAGCTACGTCTGCATTTTTTTTTATTTACCCCTTTTTGACCGATCCCGTGGGAATTTCGTGAAATCCCTCCTTAGTGCACCCCTACGGCCCCCAAGGAACATACATGCCAAATTTCGGCTTCCGGCGCCCAATAGTTTCGGCTGTAGCTTGTCTGTCAGTCAGTAAGTAACGCAAGGATTTTATATATTAAGACTAGCTGACCCAGCGAACTCCGTATCGCTTTTTAAGAGTTTCCATTTAATTCTCTATTTTGTCCAAGCCCCTTTTCCGAAGTTACCATTGACTTAGCGCTTAATCTATTATCATTTCAGAGTCTATAAATGATGAACAAACAAACATAGATTTTTATATAATATTGAATTCCCCATTCCTTAAAATATCGGTGACGATACCCATATCGACTTTTAAAAAAAAATCAGTCCACCATCTTTGATTTCCTATCCGCCATCTTTGATCACGAAATAGATGTTGTATTTGGATTCACCATCCCTTAAATCATCAGAGATGATACCCATATTGATTTTTATAAATTTTTCCCATCCGCCATCTTTGATTGCCCATCCGCCATCTTGAATCACGAAATAGATGTGGTATTTGGACTCCCCATCTCTTTTAACATCGGAGACGATACCCATATTGATTTTTAAAATTTTTCCCATCCGCCATCATTGATTTCCCATCCACCATCTTGAATAACGAAACAGATTGTATTTGGATTCCCCATCCCTTTTAACATCGCAGACGATACCAATATTGACTTTTTTAAATTTTCCCATCCGCCATCTTTGATTTCCCATCCACCATATTTGATTTATTTATTTATTTATTTATTTGAGGACAACCAACAAAGCATACACCAAGAGTACAGAATGTGCTTAATGATTATGAATAAACATTGTGTAGTGTTGCCTTAATTAGAGGTTGCCACGGCATGCATAAAATATAAAACTAGGAAATGCAGTTACAATACAGAATATGTATGAATTTATACAATATCACTTGATTGTTGTAATGAAATGAAATAAACTTTTAGTAAACAAACAAATGCACATTGCAAAACCCTCATCAACGCAATGCAAAAGAGTATTTCGATTTTATTTCAACCCGCTTACATTAAAAAATGAAATACTATTTAAGTATATTATATAGACAAATTTGGATTCCAAAAGTTTCAATTAAGTAATGCGATTGAAAAGTGTATTTCAATTTTGAATAGGCATGTATTATACCCGTAAATAGGAAATGCAGCTACAAAAAAGATTATGCTCATCTTAATGTATAGGTACTTACAATATCAATTAGCTTTTAGAAAGTAAACGGTATTCAAACAGATTTAGCTTACAAAACTTTAATTAATGCAAATGAAAAGAATATTATTTTAATTTTGAATAAGCATGTATGCAACATGTAAATTGAAAATGCAGTTACAAAACAATGATGCTTATTTTATGCAGAGGTACATATAATATCAATTAGCATTAAGTATTTTGAATAAAAGAAATGGTACAAAGGCAAACCTGATTCACGAAGTGACTAGTGTATTTAAATGTTGAACAGGCATATATTAAAAATTCAAACATGTTTATAGGCATTTACATATATAGGTAATGTAGCTATAAACCACATTTTACTTATCTATATTGAATATTGATAGGTACATACAATTGATACAATATCAATTACAAATTTGATCACGAAATAGATGTTGTATTTCGATTCCCCACCCCTTAAAATATCGAAGGCGATACCCATATTGATTTTAAAAAATTTCTCATCCGCCATCTTTGATTTCCCGTCCGCCATCTTGGATCACTAAATAAATTTCATAATTATTATTCATCAGCGTCCCGAAAATATCGAAAACGATACCCATATAGATTGTGTCCTATTCGTTTAGCCTTTTTTGCCTTTGACCCAACCCTCCCCCTTCTAGTTTGACCATTTTATTATTTTTGTCTGGCCCCTAAAAGTTGTGGCGTAATTTTATATAGCCTATAGCCTATCAGCGTAATTGGGCTATCATAGGCAATAACAATTTTTAAAATTCGACTGCTAGTTCCTGAGATTAGCCGACATTATCTTTTAGCCTTTTTAGCTTTTTGCCCGGCCCCAAAGGGTCGAAGCGTTATGTTATATAGCCTATAGCCTTCCGGAATAACTGGGCTATCGTATACAAAAAGAATTTTTCAGATTCGACCGGTGGTTCCAGTGATTAGCGCGTTCAAACAAACAAACAAACTTTTCCGCTTTATTATATTAGAATAGATAGATGTAAAAGCAAAATATGTTTATTGTGGGTTATCCTTGGAAGATAGACATATACCATCGCGGACTTTTTTGTAGATTTATTAAAAAGGGTCAATCCCACCATACATTGTTTTGCTGTAACTCAAAAGGTTTTGGCAGCGTTTTCGAGGAAAGCTCCCGATCGGCTCAATTTTTTCCGACGCGTCGAACTAATATCGACATAATATCGTCAGTTTGCACAAAACCTAAACTTATTATACACTAGCCGACCCGGCAAACGTTGTTTTGCAAATTTTTTTTTTTTTGAAAAATAGATGTTGGCCTATTCTCATAGATACCGGATAAGCACAAAAAATTTCATCAAAATCGGTCAAGCCGTTTCGGAGGAGTATGGGAACGAAAACTGTGACACGAGAATTTTATATATTAGATTAAAACCTTCCTCAGGGATCAGTCTCGATGTTGCTGAAAACCGTATAAAAATTTATCCAGTACTTTTCGAGTTTTAAGCGAACAGACAGACAGACACCGCGGCAGGGGACTTTGTTTTATAATATGTATAGATTATCATGTCTGCTCTGATAAGGAATGAAAACCACAACCTAAGCCCAGCAGAGTCAATGACCTTTACATCGATATTCCAATCAAAATGTGCATGAGATAATATTCAACCAGATCTCTATAACTTAGGTCTAGACTTAAGCTGGATAAAAATAACCCTCCATATCCCTAAGGGATCTGCAGACATGTATCTTAGAAACTTAGTAACAAGATTGCTCTTAAAGTTAAACGGATTAGATCATATTCTAACCGCGGAAACTTAGCAGACTTACATCCTATAGATTATTAAGATCGTTGTTTTGTTAGAAACAAGAGTGATGTAGGTAAGACAGCGGGATCCTAATCGATATCAACATCGTCAGTGTAAGGTTACTTGAGAATACATGCAGTATACAGACTTATAAAGACTTGTACATAAATTCTTTGTAAACAGTACATTACAACTTTAGCAATTAGTAATGAATATTTATTGTCAAATAAATAATAAACAAACAATGTTCAGAAAAGACTTTTAGAGTGAAACTAGCTGACGCGGCGAACTCCGTATCGCCTTTTTTAGGTCTTTTTAGGGTTCCGTACCTAAAAGGTAAAAAACGGGACCCTATTACCTGTATGTCACCAGGCTGTATCTCATAAACCGTGAAAGCTAGGAAGCTGAAATTTTCACAAGTTATGTATTTCGGTTGCCACTATAACAACAAATACTAAAAATAAAATATGAAAATGTTAAGGTCCCATACAAAAAACGTGTGTTTTTCGTATTTTTTGCTCAAAACTACTAACTGTAACAGGTAGACGCTTTAAATTTTCACAGAATATGTAGTTGTATATTACCTTTCAAATAAAATAATTAAATAAAAAAAAGTATATAATAACGGGGGCTCCCATACCACAAACTTAATTTTTAAGCAATTTGTTACTCGATCTTAATAAACAGATAGAAACTTAAAAAGTATTTAAGTATAAATACAACGAACGTGATTTTCTTTTATAGATGATGGTACGGCACCCTTCTTGCGCGAGTCCGACTCGCACTTGGCCAATTTTTTCTCATTCCTTTTTTTCCATCCATCCATCCATCCATCAGGGCTTAAGAAATTGACCAAAAAATATTATTTCGGAGGAGTATTGTATCACTAACACTGAAATTGCTGAATTGTTTCACTAACGCAGCTGTAAAACAATTTATTAACTCCAGTATGCGAATGGCGCGTATGACTGATCTAGTGATATGATTAACTTACTAAAATGGCAATTAAAAATAGGGGTTGGTGTTAGAAGGGTGAAAATTAAGAGTTGTTTGTATTTTCAATGCGATATCATAAAGAAAGAGACTGCCTCCGTGGTCCAGTGGATAGCGTATGCGACTGCAGATCGGAGGTCCCGGGTTCAATTCCCGGGTCGGGCAAAAGTGTTACTGGGTTTTTCCGAATTCTCAGTAGCAGCACGGAGTCTGTGCCCGGTAACGGCAATAGCCTCGCCCCCTATTACGTGGGACCTAAAAATTCATGGCGAAATGTGGGTGTCATATTACACTTCTGCCTAACCTTTCGGGAATATACAGGCGTGAGTCAATAAAAAAAAAGTAAAAGTAAAGTAAAGTTGACAACATAAAACGATGCCAAATGATAATTGGACCAATTATATTATGATGTAAAAGATATTAATTTTACTAAAAATGTCCCTTCCGCCATCTTGGATCCCCAAATAAATGCCCTTTTCGTTATCAGAATGCATGATAACCCCGAAAATTATACTCATATTAATTTTATTAAAAATGTCCCGTCCACCATCTTGGATTCCCAAATAGATGTCATTTTCGTGATCAGACTCCATGAAAACCCCGCAAAAGATGCCCATATCCATTTTGTTAAAAAAGTCTCGTCCGCCATCTTGTGAACGTAGACATTAAAAACTTTTCCCGTGAGAATTTTGTGTCACACATGCGCATCGTAAAATGTGACTCTCATCATTCTTTCATAACGCGCCTTTTCAAAGAAGTATAACTTCAAAAATATATGTTTGGGTTGGCCCGTCCTTTTTACTTAGGGGTTTAAAAACTAAACTGCGGCCGATTCTCAGACCTAAAGAATATACGTTTAAAATTTCATACAACTCGGTTCAGCCGTTTCGGAGGAGTATTGTAACTAACACTGAGAAATGATTTTTTTGACTCCGGTATGCGCGTGGCGTGGCCATCAGGATTGATCTTTATTATCACTACTAGCTGTGCCCGCGACTTCGTTCGCGTAAATGTTGGAATTTAATTTGCATGACATTTACGCCAAAAGTATACAATATTTATAGCTTTCATATGTATATTATATAATACATATCATTAGAGAATTTCTTTATACACAACATTATCTAACTGTTTTACCACCTTCACATAGAACATGTAAATTATTTTTACCGCTTACTCGTGATCGTGAACATGCCACATATACCATGTGAAAAACAACATGTTCGGGGGTCGATTCCAGCTATTTCAAGTCTGTCCCTGCGATTTATTTGGAAAATACACACAAGGCTACGAATATCCAGCCCTGCGTTGAGTTACTCAAGAGGTATCTGAATTCAGGCCTCAGTCTCCCACCCACGGAGGCTACAGTTTCCTACAAACGTGAGGTGTGGGAATTTGGGAATGATGAGACACCTGTATAAGTACAGAACACGAACGAACGAATGATCAAAGAAACATAACCACATTAATTATTCAAAAGACGACATAGACACCAATCCGACGAAAACTAAAGAAAATGAACCGAGAACCTCATCAATCCACGGAGAATCTAAACACCACCATTCAGAAAATGACGTCATTTGCTCAACGCCATCTATGTTTACATATACAAACCAACCGAGATAGAAAATAATATGGACTAATCAACAATTTATTGAAAAAAGGATCTATGGTCATTGTTTTTAGGTTTTCGTATCTAAAAGGTAAAAAACGGGACCCTATTACTAAGCCTCCGCTGTCTGTCTGTCTGTCTGTCCGTCTGTCTGTCTGTCACCATAAAGGCTGTATCTCATAAACCGTGATAGCTAGAAAGCTGAAATTTACACAAATTATGTATTTTGGTTGCCGCTATAACAACAAATAAAAACAATGAAAATATTAAGGGGGGTCCCATTAACAAAAAACGTGTTCTTTTGCCGTATTTTTTGCTCAAAATTTCTAACTGTAACAGGTAGACGCTTTAAATTTTCACAGAATATGTAGTTGTATATTACCTTTCAAAATAAATAATTCAATTAAAAAAAGTAAATAATAAAGGGGGGCCCATACAACAAACGTAATTTTTAAGCAATTTGTTACTCGATCTTAATAAACAGGTAGAAACTTAAAAAGTATTTAAGTATACATACAACGAACGTGATTTTCTTTTATAGATGATGGTACGGAACACTTCGTGCGCGAGTCCGACTCGCACTTGCCCAATTTTTATTTCGTATTTTTTGCTCAATATTACTAACAGTAACAGGTAGACGCTTCAAATTTTCACAGAATATGTTGTTGAATATTACCTTTCAAAATAAATAATTAATTAACAAAAAGAAAACATTTAAGGGGGGCTCCAATACACCAAACGTAATTTTTAAGCGATTTGTACATAGACTCACGCCTGTTTCCTGGAGGGGTAAGCAGAGACTACGGAACGTCATATGCAACGACCCTGACATACCTCTCTTGCTTCACTCACTCCCATCAAGTTTCTCATGCATGCTCTTCTGTTAAGGGTACTTCTGACTTGTCCTTTTTTCAGGATGTCTCCAATCTGGTCAGAGAACGTCCGTCTAGGTCTTGCCCTTTGTCCTGTCCCATTCTCACTTGCCTAACATATCTTCTTTGTCAGTCTATCGTCATCCATCCTCTCCATGTGCCCAAACCATCTTAATATGCTTTTCTCAATGCTTGTCACTACATCTTCTTTTATCCCACAACACTCTCTTATCACACAATTCTTTACTCTGTCGGTCAAAGATACAACGCACATACTTCTCAGTGCTCTCATTTCTACACCATTTATTCTACTTTCAAATCTCTTCTGCCATACCAACTTTCACAACCATACATAAGGGTAGGCACTAATACCCCTCTATGCACAGCCAAACGTGCCTTTTTGGACACGTTTTGGCTATTCATAAACGCCTTCAGAGCTCCATTCACTCTATTACCTGCATTAACTCCTCTTTCAATATCTTCTACATTCCTATCATCTCTTGTAAACAACGTACCTAAGTTTACAAACTCATTCACTTGCTCCATTCGTCGTCCATCGATCAAAACATTGCATTAAAATTTGTTACTTAATCTTAATAAACAGGTAGAAACCTAAAAGATATTTAAGTATACATACAACATACGTGATTTTCTTTTAGATGATGGTACGGAACCCATCGTGCGCGAGCCCATACAACAAACGTAATTTTTAAGCAATTTGTTACTCGATCTTAATAAACAGGTAGAAACTTAAAAAGTATTTAAGTATACATACAACGAACGTGATTTTCTTTTATAGATGATGGTACGGAACACTTCGTGCGCGAGTCCGACTCGCACTTGCCCAATTTTTATTTCGTATTTTTTGCTCAATATTACTAACAGTAACAGGTAGACGCTTCAAATTTTCACAGAATATGTTGTTGAATATTACCTTTCAAAATAAATAATTAATTAACAAAAAGAAAACATTTAAGGGGGGCTCCAATACACCAAACGTAATTTTTAAGCGATTTGTACATAGACTCACGCCTGTTTCCTGGAGGGGTAAGCAGAGACTACGGAACGTCATATGCAACGACCCTGACATACCTCTCTTGCTTCACTCACTCCCATCAAGTTTCTCATGCATGCTCTTCTGTTAAGGGTACTTCTGACTTGTCCTTTTTTCAGGATGTCTCCAATCTGGTCAGAGAACGTCCGTCTAGGTCTTGCCCTTTGTCCTGTCCCATTCTCACTTGCCTAACATATCTTCTTTGTCAGTCTATCGTCATCCATCCTCTCCATGTGCCCAAACCATCTTAATATGCTTTTCTCAATGCTTGTCACTACATCTTCTTTTATCCCACAACACTCTCTTATCACACAATTCTTTACTCTGTCGGTCAAAGATACAACGCACATACTTCTCAGTGCTCTCATTTCTACACCATTTATTCTACTTTCAAATCTCTTCTGCCATACCAACTTTCACAACCATACATAAGGGTAGGCACTAATACCCCTCTATGCACAGCCAAACGTGCCTTTTTGGACACGTTTTGGCTATTCATAAACGCCTTCAGAGCTCCATTCACTCTATTACCTGCATTAACTCCTCTTTCAATATCTTCTACATTCCTATCATCTCTTGTAAACAACGTACCTAAGTTTACAAACTCATTCACTTGCTCCATTCGTCGTCCATCGATCAAAACATTGCATTAAAATTTGTTACTTAATCTTAATAAACAGGTAGAAACCTAAAAGATATTTAAGTATACATACAACATACGTGATTTTCTTTTAGATGATGGTACGGAACCCATCGTGCGCGAGTCCGACTCGCACATGCCCAATATCTTTATTATCATTTAAAATAAAATGAATTGATTATATAACTATTATATAAACATATTAATTTGATATAAATGAGATTGATCGTTTAAATTAAATGGACATGGTAATAAATTTTGACACAGAGACTTTTTGTTTATGAAAGTGCCGAATATTATACTCTATTATTTTTTTAATAACAGAAAGATACCCGACACATAATTATTGTCTTTTTTGCAAGTAACATTTATTTTGCTACAAAATTATTTGAAAATAGTCATCAACATCTATCAGTCGGAAAAATAACATAAATATGCTTGGTTCCAGTAATTTATTTATCGAAAACACACAAAAATATACTGACGAAAATAGGAATCGCCTCCCTTTTTAAAGTCGGGTAAATAGCCATAAAACACTTTGAAGGTACCTATTTAGACTAACTATAATTTTACTAACAAATTTATAATGATCATAGATGGCACCACATATATAACCAGTTTTGGATGATCCCTGTTTTGTTTGGGACTACGTACAAAGGAGGGGTCAAGCTGTTCACCGAAAATCACTCAACCGATTGTAATTTAACATATACTATTTTATAGGTTCGAGTATCCTTTGTATATGAGTGTAAGTTTTATAGAAATAAATTTCGCCATTTTAGAGATCTGCCGTAGTCCACTGCTGGATATAGGCCTCTCCAATGGCATGACACTAAGGCCGATTTTGGGCTTAGTATACATTTAAATTTTATTAGATATGTAGTAAAATCCCTAATTACTCATAGCTACACTAATGTAATTCTAGATTCACTTATTACAATATATAATAGCCTATATACATAATCCATTTAATTTAGTTTATAATCAAATATTGAATATTCATAACATAACTACTCATGACCTAGATAGGTGTCAAATGGTAGAAAATTACCTTCATTGACTATAAAATTAATTACATTGTACCAAACAATACCCGCTAGATTTGATGAAGGAGCCAATCTTAGACTTAATTTGAATTTCAGTAAATACTTATGAATAATAAATTTATAACAAGAAGGCATAACGAGATATAGTCTCGTTATATCTCGTCGGACTGCCTCCTTAGCCCACGACCACGACCCGAGATCGAGAGTTCGATTCCCGCGTCGGGCAAAAGTATTATCAGGTTTTCCCTAATTCTCAGGGGCAGCACGGAGTCTAGCAATGTAACCGGTAGCAGCAATAGGCTCGCCCCCTATTGCGTAGAACCTAAAATTCATAAAGTGAAATGTGGGTGTAAATTTGCATTTGCTTCTGCCTACCCCTTTGGAATATAGGCACGCTTTATATTGTTACATGACTTTGCAAGGTGCAGTAAAAACATGGATTAATTTTTTTTATTATTACTTAACGCACTTACATATTTATGAACCTATCTGTAAATGTAATGATCGAACTTGTTTAAAAAAGCGGTCAAGTGCGAGTCGGACTCGCGCACCGAGGGTTCCGTACAAACCTGTAGGTATATAAGTAAAAGTTCACCAGTCATAGTTATGGTATTTTTATTGCAAAATGAAATCCAAAACATTACAGTATGGAATGCTGGAGGAGCATAAATGAAAGAAAAAGGTGTCTTTGTCGTTTGTAATCAGTCATCTTTTATTTTACATTAACATATATCGCTTATTTTATAATATAACTTAAATAGCTATACCAGCCGTGCAAAAGTCTGCTGATGAATGATGGTAAGATTTACAAAGTTTTTAGTGACTATTACAAATATGTTACAAAAATACTTATAAAGTATTTTTAATAATTATAGTATTTATTTGCGATGCAAATAAAACTATTACTAGGTGACTATTTGCACTATATAAAATAAAACCATAATTAATATTCTTAATAAAAAAATTAAATAACAAAATAAGTAAGCGGCGATAGTACGTAACGGACTGCCGAGACGATCATCTCGGTTTCGATCCCTAGGAAGCCCGGGCACACATCACTGATTTTTCGGAGTTACATAATATGTGTGTGTTTAAAATGTTAATTATCGCTCGCTTAGTAATGTGCCCAGTAGATGGCTATATATAGGCTCGCCTCCTATTACATTGGGACCGAAAAATAACTGGCGAAGTGTGGGTGTGTAATACACCTCTGCTTACCCCTTCGGGGATAAAAAGGCGTAAAGTTATGATACGTTATGTAAATTAAAAAAAAACATAGAAAAGGAAATGAACATTTTAAAGTATGGCATTAAGTATCAAATTTGAACCAGATCTGTAAATGGTGACTGAAAAAGGTATGAATAGTACCACATTGAATATTGAAGTACGAAAAAATGTTATCTATGTACTACTTCGTGTTGTGCTAGTGTTTATTAACGGAAACATGTTTATAGATGAAAAATATGTGGAAATTCCATTTTGGGGATTCATTCATAAATCAATATTGAAGTCTCCCACGACAATCAGACGAGAACATAAATTATACCTATTGAGGTTGCTGCTGTATATTGTTGTATTTATGCATTCTATTGCAACATTAATTGGACATTGTGGTGATCTATACACAGTCTGTTATCACTCTGATATTAAACATTTCGAAATGCAAGCATTCACAATGGCTGTACATGAGAGGAATGAATATGGATCTATGATGACGTCTGAAAAATGCTTGTGCAATGATTGCACGTTATGAAATACAATTTGAACTACATGAAATCTCAATCTCAATCAGCCTATCGCAGTCCACTGCTGGACATAGGCCTCTCCCAACACGCACCACAATACACGGTCCTCAGCCTTCCGCATCCTTTATCTGGGCTATAAGACGTTGCTTAGTACCAAATTTCAAGATTTTGAGTTCACGGGAAGTACCCTGTAGGTTTTGATTCCCTCGAATATAATCATATTGCTCTTTCTTTTGATTGCGTAGATATAGAAGTTTGATTTTGTTACAGCCTAATGGGGTTATACACCTGAGTATTTGATATGAATTTCAATTTAATACCTCTACGCGTTCAAGAGAAAGGGGTAGTAACATGGCAACCACAGCTGTCAACATCGGGTCTAAAATTTTGTTGTTTATATTTTTGAATTTATATAATTTATCAAAGTTAAGACATATATTATAAATCAATCTGAATTACAAGAAGATCAAAGAAATACGTATCTAAATAAAATATGTCTATATATATCACAAGCAAAACAATTAGAAAAATAAATACGATGACGTTAAAACTGTCAAAAGAAATACCAAGATATACAAATAAATAACGAAAAATGTTGACCAGAAATGCCACGATACGACTTCGAGCACAAACAACAACCCCGGGCTCGTCGCTGAGCTCCGCCTCGCAGCCGGCGAGGCCTCCGCCAACATCGCCAGCGGCTGCAGTTGCGTCGAGCTCAAGCGACGAGTACTTCTCGCCGCCGTCGTCGCCGTCACCTGTGCGTCGGAGAGGCAGAGGCCGGCCGCCAGCCTGCCTGGGACCACGAGACCCACTGGTCTCAAACAGGGTTCTCGCTGCTGGTGGTAATGTGCAGCGCATGCGATGGACGGAATCCATCAACGAAAACGTCATGCGCGCATATTTTGGGGCTACAGAGGGAACTCACTGCGTATCGCAGTCGCATGCTCCTTCTGTTTCAGGCCTTGGTACCAGGTATCAACGTTACGGCTCAACGATTGTCGGATCAGGTGCGAGTTATCCAGCGTAGTAACAGGCTGGATAACGTCGTACTTGATAGGCTACGCTCAGAATACTTACCTACGAGCCAGGCCGTTCACGTCCAACCCGCTAGTGCTCCCGTAAACACAGATACACCGCAGACGGGTAATAATGCCGTTGTGGAGGTGGATGATATGGTTTGTAACGTAAGTATTCAGTACAATGAGAAGGTTATGGATGCTTTGAAATGTGCGATTGAGCAATATAGGTACATGTCACCAACAATTAGGCCCCGCCTGCCCCGGTTGCCTATGCATAGACGAAATATGGCGCTGGTAGGTGCCCTTGATTCGCTATTAAGTAGTTTTCTAGAAAATAGTGAAAATCTTGGTGATACGCACTCAATTCTGTACTGCGCCGCCGTGGCGGCATGTCGTATGGCAGGTGTCAAGTTCCAAGAACATGACACTGTCATGCGACAAAGATTTTCTGTCCCGGCGTGGCAGTGCAGAATTGAACGGCGTATTGCTGAGACAAGGGCACTTATCGGTAAGCTATTCTGCTTTAGGTCTGGGAATACACGTCCCAGGGTCATGCGCTTTGTGCGCCGAGCCTTCTTGGGGACTGGCATCAGTCCTCATGAATATACATCTCGGATCACAGAGCGCATTGACTTCCTAAAGCAGAAAGTCTATGCATGGGCAAGTCGGATACGCAGATATAAAAAACGCGTGGACCGGTATATGTTGAATCGTACATTTCAAAGGGACCAAAAGTGGGTTTATAGAAACTGGGACCGACCAGACCAAGATGTGGCTAATGGGCAGTTGCCGGATACAGATGCCACATACAGATTTTGGCGTAGCATATGGTCGGCGCCTATTGGCCACACTGAGGGTGGTTGGATTCGGGGTGTTGAACGGGCATGTGAACATATTCCAGAGATGGATAACGTAGTCATTTCAGGCGAAGATGTCACTAGTGCAGTCCGGTCGTTATCCAATTGGAAATCTCCAGGACCGGATGGACTGCACAATTACTGGCTGAAATGGCTACGTAGTTCACATGACCGTTTAGCAACCCAATTTCAATCAGCCATAGAATCTGGATCGATCCCAGATTTCATGACAACTGGAGTAACCCACTTACTTGCTCTATAAGACCGGTAGTACCACAGAGCCCGGTAATTATAGGCCGATTACATGTTTGCCATCGGTCTATAAACTTCTTACGTCTATTCTGAGGGCTGAAATATTAAAACACATAGACTTCAATTCAATTATGTCACACACCCAGAATGGATGTAAGAAGGGGGCTCGTGGTACTAAGTAGCTCCTAAGGCTTTTGAGGGTGTTGGAGTTGTATAAAATAAATACAACTCTACGCACCTTCTTAAGGTCATGTATGGGACAATGGAAAACGGTTCTTGGCTATCCAGGATGCCGACGGATCCAGGGTAATGGCGACCTAGTTAAAATTGAGCGGGGTATCTTCCAGGGGGACAGTCTGAGTCCGTTGTGGTTTTGCTTAGCGCTGAATCCTCTTAGTACATTAATAGAGGGTTCAGGGTTAGGTTATAGGCTACGCTGAGGCGGTCAGGTCATATCCCACTTGTTGTTCATGGATGACTTAAAGTTGTTTGCTCACACCAATTCACAGTTGATAGATTTACTAAAAATTACTGAAAGTTTTAGTAATTCTATCAAAATGGAATTTGGTGTGGATAAATGTGCAGTGATACATGTAAAACAAGGAAGGATGGTGGAATCTGAAGGGATTCAACTCTCAGATTCCATTAACCTAAGATCACTTCTGCGAACCAATACCTATAAATACTTGGGTATGTCATAGGCCTTATGCATTAACGATACAGACATGAAGCAATCGTTGCAAGAACGTTTCTTTGGCCGCCTGACAAAAGTGCTGAAAAGTCTTCTGTCGGGTGGCAATAAGGTTCGAGCTTGCAACGGTTGGGTCATGCCGGTTCTGATGTACTCCTTTGGCATACTCAAGTTGACTCAGACTGAGTTAGACGCCCTGGACAGAAAGGTGCGTACAATGCTGACAGCTTACCGGATGCATCATCCACGCTCATCCGTAATGAGGTTGTATATTCCGCGGAAGTGTGGAGGTCGTGGCTTTTTAAATGTCAAATCACTACACAACCGCGAAGTATACAACCTCAGAGAATATTTTCTCAACGCGAACGTGGATATGCATCGGGACGTTGTCGCAGTGGACGCCGGATTAACCCCGCTCAGTTTATCGAAGGACAACTGGCACAGACCTGTATTGCTTAGCACTGACGATCGCAAGCTTGTTTGGCAGAGCAAGGAGCTTCATGGCAGGTTCTACCGGGCTCTACATGGGCCGGAAGTAGACTTATTAGCCTCGGTGAACTGGCTACGTTTCAGTGACCTCTTTGGGGAAACCGAAGGGTTTGTCTGTGCAATTGCTGACGAAGTAATCATGACGAATAACTAACGGAAATATATCCTGAGGGATGGCACTACTGATATTTGCCGTGCGTGTCACCAGCCTGGTGAATCCCTCAGGCATATCATTTCCGGTTGTTCTCGTCTTGCTAACAGTGAGTACTTCACAGGCATAACCAAGTAGCCAGGGTCATTCACCAGCAACTTGCTCTGAAATACAGGCTTGTCGACCGTGAGGTGCCGTACTACAGGTATGTGGCAGAGCCTGTCCTGGATAATGGTCATATCACGTTGTACTGGGATCGATCTATCATCACAGACAGGACTGTTGTTGCCAACAAACCTGATATTGTGTTGATAGATCGATCAGAGCGCCGCGCAATATTTGTTGATGTTGCCATCCCTCATGATGGCAATCTCGTGAAGGCTGAGAAGGACAAGCAGATAAAATATCTGGACTTGGCTCACGAGATTGTTGACATGTGGGATGTTGATTCAGCAATTATTGTGCCGATAATCGTTACAGTGAACGGTTTAATACCCAAGAGCCTCGCCCAACATCTTAGGAGGCTCGCGTTGGAACCTTGGGTCAGGGGCCTGATACAGAAGGCAGTACTGCTGGACACGGCACGCATAGTCAGGAGGTTTCTTTCTCTCGAGCCCTAACCGCCAGTAACTTGGAGCCTGTTTCCGATACTGGTGGGTTTCCATAGGATATTGTTATATTTTTAAATTTATTTTTTTATATATCATATATTTAAAAATATGTTAATATTTTATGAGAGAAATGTGAAATAAAGAAAATAATAATAATAATAATCTTTATTGTACACCAAATGAATTTAAGACAGAAATTATAGCAGATTAATACTTTAAATTTATTAAAAATATTTTTTTATATGCTGTAACTAAAAAATACTGTTTTCGCAATTTTTCCTTTATAAGTGATATAAGGCGTTTCTTCGTACCAAATTCAAGATTCTGAGTTCACGGGAAGTATCATGTAGGTTTTGATTCACTTGCGAGTAGGCGTGGGTTTGAAAATATGCTTATATTGCTCTTTCTTTTGATTGCGTTGACATAGAAGTTTGATTTTGTTGCAGCCTAATGGTGTTATATACCTGAGTATTTGATATGAATTTCAATTTAATACCTCCACGCGTTCAAGAGAAAAGGTTAGTAACTTTAAATTTATTAAAAATATTCTTTATGATGTAACTAAAAATTTACAATTTTCGCAATTATTTCTTTATATGTGATATAAGACGTTGCTTCGTACCAAATTTCAAGATTCTGAGTTCATGGGAAGTACCCTGTAGGTTTTGATTCCAATGCGAGTTTGAAAATATGCTGAAATTTTAGCATAAGCGGCTGTATCTTTTGATTGCGTTGGATTAGAAGTTTGATTTTTTTACAGCGCTATGGAACCGTAGATTCGAGTATTTAGTATAAAATTCAGTTTGATACCTCCACGCATTCCTGAGAAAAAGGGTCTTGACAGACGGACGGACAACAAAGTGATCCTATAAGGGTTTCGTTTTTTCCTTTCGAGGTACGGAACCCTAAAAATACATTGGTAAAAAGCAGATAGGCACTTAAGTGATTATTGGAACTCTGTCTGAAACTTAAGTTACAAGGCTCCCATTAGATTCCGTGTAAATCTGAATCAGAGTACTATTTAGCGCACTTTGATTCTTTATTAAGATTTATGTGGTAGTATTTCGATTTCCTTCATATTAATATTTATTATGTCATAGTGAGAATGGGCCCGTGCCCAGCAGGAGGACAGTATTAAAGGCTGATGATGATGATTTCGATTTCCTAACATAAAGCCGATAGAACGCTTTATTGAAAAATAAAAGTAAATAAATAGACTCACGGAATAACAACCTAATTATGTATTGTGCTTGACTGCACGTTTGCGTAGTGGTTTACGCAGTCGCCTCGCCGCTTGATACTGCGCTGGGTGTCGTAGGTTCGATCCCCACACGAGGCAATTAGTGTCCTTTTCGTGGTTGTTTCAAATTTAATTCTTGTAATTCTAATTGTGCAAGGTCCCACGCGACATATTGTGTGAATCCGATGGGCTTTATTAGGAACTAGCTGAGCCGGCGAACTTTGTACAGGCGGTACAGAGTTCGCCGGGTCAGCTAGTTCCTTACAGTCGATTCTTTATGCCTTTTTTTTATTTTTTCTCTCCGTAAGAACCATCCTCGTACTTAAAGGAATATTATAAAAAAATAATTAACGAAATCTGTTCAGCTGCTCTCGAGCGATAGCCTAATGGAGATACCAACAGACTACCATGTAGAGGGTATCGGGTTCGAATCCACGGCGCGCACGACTTTTCGAAGTTATGTGCGTATTGAATTGTTAATTATCGCTTGTCCCGTGCCTCGGAGGGCACGTTAAGCCGTCAGTCCCGGTTGATATGAAGATCTTTGACAATCGTTACAGGGCGTCAGTACCTTCTAAAATAAACTGATGCTAGTCTAAATCATGGAATATCGCTATCCCTACAGGTTGCGGAGGTCAGATAGGCAGTCGCTCCGTGGAAAAGCTAATAACTATTCAGCCAAATCCGGTTAGACTAGTAAGCGGACCCCAGATTGAAACTGGGATAACGCTAAGAGGATGATAATGATGTTTAACTGCTCTCGAGGTTTGCGCTTAGCAACACTACACTATTTTTAATATTATAGATACGCCTGTTAACTTTACACTGGCTTGGAAGTACGGGAGTTGTCTCAAAAAAAATAGTACACATATTGTACAGTGTACAGTGATTATGGTTGCTGTAAGTTCTTTGATTTGTCATAGTCAGAGGCGCTTGCACTTATGAGCCATACGCGGCACTACGAGCATATCGCCGTGCTTGAAATAAATGCAAGCTTTTGAGAGCCGCATTATTTTCTGTGTATGTTTGTTTCTTAGGCAGTGAAGTGAAGCACTAAGAGAGGATTTTTGGAAATATTCACCGTAGCATAATACTCCTACGCGGGCGGAACTGTGGATGAAGGCTAAGGGGTATATGAGCTACAGTAATCATTCACCATCTACTACAGCAGTTGTCTATAACTAGCGATCACAGCAATAATAACATAAAGTTGCGATTAAAACGACACAATGCCTTCTGGGCTCGAATCTTTTGAACCTTAATGAAAAAGAAAAGAAAATAGTTTTATATTTAAAAAAAAATTCTTCCTTAATGAAATTTGCTCAATAACAAAGCTATTAACGCATAATTTGCCTAATTGGATAAAATACACGTAGGTACATAGATATGCACAAAAAAAATTGCATATTTTAAAAAAGTAGCTTTAATAGTAGTCTATTTCAGTTCCCAAGAGCGCAAACAAGTTGTTTTAATTTCGTGGCTCGCTACCACATCAATTTCAATCCTATTGTCTCAACATGAAGGTTATAAGTCTAATGATGTGTCGTACTACTTAAATACGATGTTGTAAGGTAACAAAGTTATGCTACTCCTAAGGTAAGGGAGCCATTACTAAAAGTTTCATAAGCGATTGTTAGTAAATTTTATTAGTTGCTAGGGACTCGCGTCGCTTGTTATAAGCAATTTGTTATATTGCTATGAAGCCGCCTCACATTTTTACTTGGTTACCGTGAAGCATAATGAAAGACATTGTCACTTAGAAGTTTACATACATACATACATAGAATCACGCCTGTTTCCCGGAGGGGTAGACAGAGACTACGGAACGCCATTTGCAACGATCCTGACATATCTCTCTTGCTTTATTCACTCCCATCAGATTCCTCATGCATGCTCTTCTGTTCAGGGTACATCTCACCTGTCCTGTCTTTAGGATGTCTCAAATCTGGTCAGAGAACGTCCGCCTAGGTCTTCCCCTTCGTCCTGTCCCTTCCACACTTGCCTTATATATCTGCTTGGTCAGTCTTTCGTCATCCAACATCAACTTAAAAGTTTAATGGCATAAATAGAGTAATTTAAATGAATATAGGTTTGGAAATGTGTTGAACATTTTTATTTTGTTTCCAAGCTTTGTGCCAATTAAGAAAATGGCAGTATTTTCTTAGTATTGCGTATGCGTCGACTTATTGCCGGTTTCTAATCTTAGTAATGTGTCGTGACTATAATTGTCAAAAAGACAGTATTCACTAACGGCTGTTCCCAATATTTAATCTATCCGTGGGTTTGGCTACTAGAGATACGAGACTGCGGTTGGTGTATGGTTTAAACGGCCGTCTTCCTCTTAACACTGGACCATGTTTTGAGGTTTTGATCTCCACTTGACACTACACTTCGCGTAATCCATAAACTGTTGTTACAAATTTGGGTGTAAACTGTGTCCATTGTTTGAATGTTTGAAAAGTCCCTTGCGACGCGGGATAAAAACTTAAAAGCGGGAATAGTCTTTAACGTAAAAATAATAATTTCGAAAAAAGAAAAAGGGCTATTGGGAGACGATTTGCAAATACTTTCTTTAATGGATGGTCTAAAATAATGAATAAACTTTGGATTTAGTCTGTCGTTATATTTACTCTTTGTGTTTAATAAGGTCTAATACATGTGCTACGAGTACTAAACAGGTTTTAAACCTATTTTCCTAATCCGATTGATCAATATTTGAAAGGGGCGAAAGGAAAATACCTATTACTGAATAAGTGGTTAAACTTTAATACACAACAAACATACAAAAACCAATAATATAGGTGTCATGTTAGCCGATTAAACTAATCTATCAGAATCGGTAATATACAAGGAAATAAAAGTTTCGTGCACGTGTGCTTAGGGCTCATGTCCTACGGCAAGCGAGTAGCGAGTTATTATGTTGTTCATCGATTGTAATTTATTATTTTGTTTTTTCTATGACTATTACAGGAGCAAAGTTGTATAGATTTGGCATTGTAAATGTGACTCCCTTCGATCCTCAAGACAACACTATGTGTATCCACAATTTATTGTTTCGAGTCTCTTAAGAGATTATTACAGTAGTACAGTACTTATTACAGACTCACGCCTATATATCCCCGAAGGGGTAGGCAGAGGTGTAATATTACCCCCACATTTACAGTACAGTATCTCTTAACAGATTATGGACGTTGAAATATTCTGCTGAGCGTATGTTTTTCTAAAATAACAAATAACGCTCAATGCATGCAATTTATCAGCAATTTAAGAAAATAACACAATCAACGAACAACTTGCAATTACTTTTATATCGTTTGTACGTGTATACAGTTTACATATATTACCCGATTTTTTGCTTGCAATGACACGTGTGCCTAATGTCGTATTATTTGCTGCCAACCGTGATAATAAGCTATTATGTTTATGTGCTGACGTCTATTAGTGAGTCAGTCAAAGTAGGTTTTATTATGAAGAAAGAAATAAAGGTTATTTATATAAGTTAGAAATATCTGAGCTTTTTATTTACCCACCAGAGTAGGCTTGTGTCTTAAAATGTAACAAGCGTTTGATTAGTTTCTTTTTAGGGTTTCGTAGTCCACAAGGAACCCTTATAGTTTCGTCATGTCCGTCCGTCTGTCCGTCCGCAGCCTAGCTCAAAGACGCCTGGTGCTAGAAAGCTGATATTTGACATGAATATAGACATAATATATTGCAACAAAACTGTAGAATAAAATTTAGGAAAATATATTTTTTAAGGGTATCTCCCCTACATATATAGTGGAGTTGAATTTTTTTTTGGTTGAGTACCCCATCATGTGGGGTATCATTGGATAGGTTTTAAAAAAATATTATTAGTTAGCTCAAATCATTTTTCGATCAAGTGATTGGTTTGTCAAATATCAATCTTTGAAGTGAAAATAAATGTTAGACTCAAGTGTCCCCCCCTCTGCCGGTTAAACTGTTAATTTGGAAGAGGTGAAAAAAATCACAAATGTAGTACATATAACGAATTTAAAAGGAAAACTATCACGGCTAAGTAGACATCACTAGTTTACGAGTAATCGTCGGTTAACTTATAAATACCTATTTCTGTGAGTTTACATTGGGAGCGCTGGCTTAATCTTAAAGATATACGTACTTTGGTATGTAATGTACTACGGTACTACGTATGTATAATAGTAGTACATCTTGAAAACCACGTTTTATGTTTACAATACATAACTGGATACATACCTAGTATTTTTCTAAACAAGACTTAGGTTCTTATAATAGTGTTATTAAAATTATTTTTTCAGAAAAATAAACAGTCGGATTTGTTGTACATTAATACCCTTTGCAGCAAGTCATTATGGGCAACTACGGAACCCTACATTGCGCGTGGCCCGACACGCACTTGGCCGGTTTTTTTAGATGTAAAACTGAAATACCTGGTTTTTCTTCAAAAATCGATCAGCAACATTACTAATTACGATTTTTTTAAAACTCTAATTATGTTTTAATTAGTATTAAGTAGTTTGATAATAGTAATGACAAGCAAGAGACTTGACTGCGTCCTTGGGTGACTTTCAGAAAGTTACCACAAGTGTTTAAGTATTTAAAGTTTGTTATGAAAATGCCTCAAGTTTAGCGTCACATGTGGTGGAATGGGTGGGAAGTATTTTTTATTTATTTATTTAATAATTACCAACTTACACTAACAGTAACACCACACGTATAAGTTATTGGCAAGTACATAATAGTAAATCTAATAATTACATATTGTATCTTAAAATAGCATAATAGTTAAAAGAGCAAAGTAAATAAATTTAGGTACAACACAATTACAAAAAAAATATAATTAAAGGATACAACAAAGAAACAAAATGTAAAATAAATAATATATAAAAATAGAATTATTGGTAACAAATTGTACTTGGAGTAGAAATACCCTCCAGGTAACGTATAGTAGCAGTTAGAAGTCTCGGTTCCCTGTCGCTAAACAAATCAAGAGTCTCATCCAGTTTCAATAAGTTATTAAGATGGCTAAGTGCCAAGTACAAAGGACTATGTAACAGGGTTATGGTTATATTTGTTGGTATATGAAATAGAGGACGGTTACGCGGACGAAGTGAGTGTCTGGAATTTGGTGGGACGTTCAGCGACACATGCAATAGTAGGGATGGGTTGGTGAGTGTCCCACGTATGAGACGGATGAAATATTTTACTAAGGCAAGATTTCTTCTCACTTCTAAAGTTTGGTAAGAAACCATTCCTAATACAAAAGGGGTGGGGTACATGTAAGGATAATATCCATGTATTTTAAGGTACAGGTAGCGTATAAATGTTTTTTGGATTCTTTCGAGCACTAACCTGTATTTTTTTTCGTGTGGATTCCAAATTACACTGTTAGTCTGCATAATGCTACGAATATACGCATTGAACAATACTACTATAGCCTGTCTTTCAGTGAAAGATTTTATTTGACGCATAACAAAACCAAGTTTTCTGCAGGATGTATTGCATGTCTGTGTTATGTGGTAATTAAATGTTAGCTGGGTGTCAAAGTGCGTTCCCAGGTCTCGTATAGTTGATACTCTATTAAGGCTGTCATTATTAAGAGTATAAGTATTATAAATAGGTGATTTTGCATTCGAATATGACATAACTTCACACTTGCTAACGTTTAGACCAAGTTTGTTGTTTGTGCTCCAGTTGTATAAGCTGTTGATGTCACGTTGGAGTTTGGCTGTGTCCGTAGGATTACGTATTGGTAGCGCGAGTTTTACATCATCCGCAAACATTAGTATTGTGGAGTGTTCAACATGTTCTGGCAGGTCATTGATAAAAATTAGAAATAATAACGGCCCTAAACTGCTGCCCTGACCTATACCGGATGTCACAGGATACAACGAAGACTTAGCATCATTATATGATACGTACTGTTTACGATCAAATAGATAGTTAGTAAAGTATGCTAACAGTGGTCGAGAGAAACCTGCCCTTGCCAATTTCTCTAAGAGCACATCACCATCAACCCTATCAAATGCTTTCTGATAGTCAAAATAGGCTACGTCTACTTGTACCTTATCATTAATATTTTTGGTCAGAAGAGTAACAATGTTAAGTAGGTTTGATGTAGTAGAACGTCTCGGCAAGAATCCATGTTGCTCCTCCGCAAACCAACCCTGCAATTCATCGTGGATCTTTTTATTTAAAATAGATTCCAAAACCTTACCGAATACAGAGAGGATAGCTATCGGGCGGTAGTTTTTTATGTCGGATTTATTTCCGCTTTTGTGTACTGGAATGACTTTAGATGTCTTCCAGGTAGTAGGGTACACACTAGTGTTTAGCGATAGATTAAATATAAACTGTAAAGGTTTAGTGAATATTTTGTAACCATCCCTAACCAAAAATTGTGGTACATCATCTGGACCCTTTGTATATGTAGGAGCCAGTCGAAGTAAGGCCTTACGAACATCGTTTTCATGGATGTACTCGATGTTTATATGCTGTGTGACATCCGGATATAAGTAAGCTTTTTCAATTGCCTTTTCAAAGTTTAAGTTAGGTAAGTTCGGTAGAAAATTACTACGAAAATAATTAGAAAAAGCCTCGACGACTTGCGTGGAAGACATATCGCCGAATTCCTGTTCATTGTTCTTACGATTATTCTTCATAAATGCCCAGAAGGATTTAGGATCCCGCCCAATGTTTGATTGTATACGATTTGTGTACAATAAATAATCTGCTTTAACGTTACTTTTCACTAAGCGTCTATAGTATGTAAAGAAAGCATAGTATAATTGATTATAATATAGCTTGTATAACCTATGATATTCGTTCTTAAGTTTATTAAAAGTTATCGTATTAGAAGAAAATCATTCTGGATAACTGAAATGTTTTGGACCGACTTTCTTGAACGGGACAGTTTCTGAAAATGTAGTACGTATTAGGCTATAGAAAATATTTACTGCATCATCAACATTTACACATGAATAAATAGGATCCCAGTTAATGTTTGTGAGTCTAGTGTAGAGTGTTAAGAAATCAGCCTTACGAAAATTTAACTCAGACGTAAGTCTGGGCGGATTTATACGACTACGATTATTTTCGTTGTGGCGATATGGTGTGCTAATATCTAATGTGATGTCTAAAGGTTTATGATGTACTTCATCAGGCACCAACCCAGTGCAAACCGAAACCGAAACTTCCACCACAACTGCATTGACCAATACTAAATCTAACATGCGTCCAAGATCATTCATAACACTGTTTTTCTGTAAGAGATTACATTCAGCAAGGAATAATTCAAAGTCCGTGCGAACTGAAGAGCTCGTCGAGTGAAGGTTAAAATCACCTATTATTACAGTTGGTAACTTACTGTTATCTTTAAGTAATTTTCTTATGCAGTTGAAAATAGCATAATATCTAACATCAGGTACATTTGGTGCTAAGTAAATAACACAGCAGATAAAACGTACGTGGCCCCTAGTCACATATGCACAAACAATTTCGTCGCCCTGCTCTGTCTCTACAATCAAGCGTGAGATATAGTAAGGGGGTCTCGCTGCAAGAAGTACGCCGCCTCCGCCCCGTCCAACTCTATCACATCGTAATACCTTGAAGTCAAGTAGAAATAGTTCCGAGTCAAACACGCTACCGTCGAGGCGAGTTTCAGTAAGAGCTAGAAGGTTGCTAGGGTAAGTCAACAGCAGATTTTTTATTCCTGTGCGTCTGGATTTTAACCCGCGAACATTCTGGTAGAGTATCATATCCATACACTTAGTTTTAGTCACGAAAAAACGATCTTTCTACTACTTTTCCTTTCTTTGCCTTGTATGAAAACCATTCCTGTAAAGACGTGTTTTTAGGCCAGTTATTAGGTGCCATATAATACTCAAAAAGGTGAGCTGGGACAGACAGTATAAAACAGTTATGTCGAGAATGTTCAGGATTCGGCTTCTGGACTGTTATATCAATATTAGGATGTTTTTTCACCACATAAGAGCGGATGCATTCCTCAGATACGTCGGGATGAAAATTCCATGCATGAATGTATTTAGTGGGGATCAATGTCTTAAGGTCCTGATCTTCATCACCACTCGCATGTACTACTTGTCTACGAAAACGTTGTTTCCCAGCGGTAAACAGCCGTGACCTGTATGTGTTACTTTGCAAGCGTTCAGTGTTGGCAGATGACTGAGATTGTTGTATTTGTTGTGAAGAAGGTAGTAGAGAAGGGAACGCCGGTATAGTGTGTCCATGCAGCTGCTGAGATACTGAAAGGTCATGATCTGGCTGTTCACAACATAAGTAAGTTGGCTGGCTATTGGTAGTCTCCTCAGATGTTCGGCTCACTGGGAAGTCAACGATGTTTTTCCCGATATAATCGATTCTTTGTCTCGCCTGCTCCAATTCATGCCTAAGTGACACATCTTTTATTTCCAGTTCAGAGATCCTTTTCAAGTTATCATCACACTGCAAATGTGTAGCAGCGTGTGTGCTCGATGTATTATCAACAGCAGCCAATAAATGGTCGACATCCTTCCTAAGAATAGTATATTTACTATGTAAGTCGCTCATCGAAGACTTTATAGATTTAATGTTTTTGTTTACACAATATTAATATATACGGGCTGTTTATGAAGATAATAATATATTGTATACAACTACGCAAAGCTTTTAGTATTATTGTGTACACTGTAGTAGTGTAGTACTTAGTTTTTCTAGTGTACAGTCACGAGCATAAATATATTATTATGGGCAGATTAGCAAAAATATGTGACCCAGGAATGAGTTCAATAACATCTGTCTGCACGTCCGCAGCAAAAATATCTGATATTATCAGGCAGCATAATGAAGGGGCATCAAAATTATGTGATGAAAATATTGAAGCATAAATATGTGATGTGACAGGTGGCAAAATGTTATGATCCCTTGTGGAGAGCAAATATATGTCACGTTTTCTATTTCTGTAGTTTGCATTGATTCCGCCCTAAAAGCATAAATATGTGACATCAACTAAATGGCAATAATATCTGACATTATTTTATCTTCAATTTAATTTCAAATTCATACGAATTCATTAAAGCAATAAATTTTATTTTACATTATTATAATGTGGGCTGTCGTTTTATACTATATTTATGTCTAGACATATCCAATATCACCATTAATGGGTAGATCATTTCTATATACGGCTGCCGAGTAACAGTTTAGGAATATGTAGAAATATCGGACTGCCTAGCCAAATCAGTTACTTTTTGTCATCGGTCAAAACGCCAGTTTTGTATGTATAATCATTTTTCATACTCAACTGCTGTAATTTTTTTATGGTTTTATTTATATAAAATTTGCTGTAAGGGCAAAATTAAACTTTAATCATTTTTATAGGGATGCTTTGATACAATCTTTTGATAAATAATAATTTGCAATTTAGTTTTAATACAGTCCGATTCCCTATAGAGTAACATCTCAGGCCCCCAGACTTTAGTTATTTTCTTAGATTTTTTTTGGATTTCATTGGATTGACGATGCATAATCAAACATCACTGTCGATGAATATGAGAAATAATTTTTTTTTTTGTATTTTTTTGCATTTTTTTGCAGTTCGTAAGTATGTGCTGAAATCGTTTTACAATGCAAGAGAGGCTACGGGACGTAATTATGCAAATGGTGGCTTTAGTCGATTTTAATTCATCATGTATATTTATATGTAACGTAATTTGCAATATTTCACTGCGTATCTATCTACGACTTTCGTAGGATGCTAAACGAGATATAAATTATAATATTATTTTACCCCCATATTTTCGCAAATGGCTAAAGTTACGAATTCACGCGTAAAATAATTAGTAAGAAATAATCAACGCCATGTGCGCTCTGATTGGTTGAATAAGTCACGTGTTTTTTTTCATTCCCCCGTCATTGTTCGCCACGTTAACGAATAAACTGGAACTTTAGCGATGTTTATGAGCCTAAGGTAACGGAACTAAGCAAAAAGAGGGCTCCTATTTTTGAATTTAAGGTCACAAGAAAACCGAACATAACCTATTAAGTTGAACTGATGCCAACCTCCATTATCACCGACCGACCAATCAGAGAGCAGTGTGTTATTTGCCGTATTTTAAAGAAGCGTAAAATTAATGCGAAGCTTCTGTGATTGGTCTAACCGTTTAGAACCTTACGAATGGATATCCTTTAGGTTATACATTTATCACGATGCGTCGTAAATTGATAAAGGTAAATGGGCACCTTAGTAGGTATGGAAACCTTACCCATGGCGGACACAAACGTATAATATTCATCTATGGCTCTCATTTACTATGGCATTAGTCGCATTAATGTGAGCAACAGGAATCTCAAAAAAATTAAGTATTATCTATGTTTATATCTATACTCTTCATCTCTGAAACTACTGATTCGATTTGAAAAAATCTTTTTGTGTGTGATAGCCACATTCATGAGAAAGGTTATAGGCTACTTTTTATCCCGATATTTCCGCGAGATTACTGAATGAGGCCGACGAAGTCGCGGGCGTCCGCTAATTAATGATATAGGTAAGAAAAATAAAATGCTAATTCATTAAAATATTTTGTATTCTATTTGATCCAAAGCAATCATAAGATCATTTAAATAGGCAGCGAGTGCGTCTGTTGCTTCCTGGTGTATGGCCCAAGACAGATAATTAACAATGCTAGCGATATGGGCGCAGCTATTTAATGTGCGAAAAAAAACCTGTTCAATGTGCGAAAGAGACAGCGTATAACATATCTCTAAATATAAGCTCATTTCGATATAATTTTTATGCCTTTATAAGATGAAATAAAAACCTTTGATACCGTTTGTTTTCTTTTTTAAAGGATCCTGTACATTTTTCTCCGACGATTTTTATTCAAACAATTATTTGCAATTAATGGTCATATTATTCCCCTTTGTTTAAAACTATTTTGGTTAATGTCCGCCACTGTTCGCAAAGCGGGTCAGATATGCCCAATGACCTTTGCGAAAATATGGGCGTAAAATCAAACAATTTATCATCCGTTTAGAATCCTACGATAGTTTATAAATTTTCTTGGAAATTTATAAACTTCCGGATCTTGTTATCTTCGGGTGACATATAATTTAAATGATGAATTAAAATCGACTATGCCACCATTTGCATAATTACGTCCCGAAGCCTCTCTTGCATTGTAGAACAACTTTAGCACACACTTGCGAGCAACAATAAAAATGCAAAAAAAATACAAAAAAAAAATATTTTTGTTTCTCATTTTCATCAACATTGATGTTTGATAACTCATCGTCAATCCAATGAAATCCAAAAAAAATCCAAAGAAATAAAGTCTGGGGGCCTGAGATGTTACTCTATAGGGAATCGGACTGTATTAAAACGGGTGCATAGGGTTCCCACCAAGAACTTAGGGTCCCAAGCCAACCCCACCTGCAAGTGATGCACCTGCCGATCAACGGACGAGGCTCTGGCAAACAAAATATCCCGATAAGCGGCAATAGGCTCGCCACCTATTACGTGGGATCAAAACACTGGCAAAAAGTGGGCGTTTAATATGCCTCTGCCTACCCCTTCGGGGAAACAGGCGTGTGACTATGTATGTATGCATTAAAACTAAATTGCAAATTGTTATTTATCAAAAAGATTGTATCAAAGCATCCCTATAAATATCCTTAAATTTTAATTTTGCTCTTACAGCAAATTTTATATAAATAAAACCATAAAACCATAAAAATGTACAGCAGTTGAATACGAAAAATGATTTAATACAAAACTGGCGTTTGACAGATGACAAAAAGTAACTGATTTGGCTAGGCAGTCCGATATAACTACCTATTCCTAAACTTTTACTCGGCAGCCGTATATAGAAAAGATCTACCCATTATGTATGTATGTATGTATGTATGTCTACCCAATAATGGTGATCTACACTATAATATAATATTATAAAGAGGAAAAATTTGTATTTTTGTTTGTAATGGATAAACTCAAAACTACTGGACCGATTTTAAAAATTCTTTCATTTTTAGAGAGCTACATTATTTGCGAGTAACATAGGCTATAGGGTTTTTCGGGTACGCGAAGTAGTTCCCTCAGGATGAAACTGCAGGAAACGGCTAGTATTGGATATGTCTAGACATAAATATAGTATAAAACGACAGCCCACATTAAAATAATGTAAAATAAAATTTATTGCTTTAATGAATTCGTATGAATTTGAAATTAAATTGAAGATAAAATAATGTCAAATATTATTGCCATTTAGTTGATGTCACATATTTATGCTTTTAGGGCGGAATCAATGCAAACTACAGAAATAGAAAACGTGACATATATTTGCTCTCCACAAGGGATCATAACATTTTGCCACCTGTCACATCACATATTTATGCTTCGACATTTTCATCACATAATTTTGATGCCACTTCATTATGCTGCCTGATAATATCAGATATTTTTGCTGCGTACGTGCAGACAGATATTATTGAACTCATTCCTGGGTCAGATATTTTTGCCAATCTGCCCATAGTAATATATTTATGCTCGTGACTGTACATTAAAAAAAATAAAAAAAATATGCTTTTATTAGAAATTGAGATGAAATAGTATTATTGCACCCGTTTTCTAGATATTTTCCATAATACTGAAATGAATGTAATGTCACGACTACAATCATATGTAACGTTTTGAAATTATTCATTTTTGTGTGAATATCATCAGATATTTTTCTATACCTTTGTTTGAGTTAATTCATTTCATTTTATGGTTTCAAATTTATCTTACAAGAAGGTTGATAACACATAGCAATCAAGTTTACCAGTTTGTTTTTGTAATTCTATATAATTTCTAAGTAAATAATTATTATTAAGCTAAACAAATAATATTAATAAAGCTATTCGCAAAATTGTTATTATGCCACATCATCATGTCATCATCAGCCTTTAACAGTCCACTGCTGGACTAGACCTTTCCTTTGAAAAAAGGAATTGGCCTACTATACCACGCTGGCTAAACGGGTTGGTACAGGGTTTGTATCAAGTTTTCCTTCTCTGACAGTGGTGTTCTCTGCATAATATGCTCACGACACCCATAGGATGATATGGGGTGGTGACATTCCGTATTCTTAATCCGTCACCACACGGATATGCCACATACTATGCTAATATTATTTTGGTACCTATTACCCATAATAATATCGTCTGAAATAAATTCCCAAGAGCGATTTAATACCTAATACCGCCAGTTTAGCTCACAAACCATTTAGTATTTTACCCTAGGATTATAATAGCGATTTATATATTTTGTAGTATATTACTTTTACGTACTTAGGTAGGGGGTTGGGTAGGCAGTGACTACGAAATTATTTTTAAGTGTAATAAAATATTAAATTGTAGTTGTATTCGGGAATATGTACTTGAAACTTAAGGCTCTGGTATATACGGTAGGAAGGCACGGCATCTTTACCGAGAAATTCTACGACCGCCTCATAGTAATAGAGTAATACAGCAACTTGCTCTCAGAAACAGTTTTTAGTCCATTCAAATCCGTGTTCCAGTGGATAAAGTAAGTATGTGCTAATCGGGAGGACCCAGGTTCGATTTCCTGGTCGGGCAAAAGTTTTATATAGTTTTTCCGAATTCTCAGTAGCAGCACGGAGTCTGGCAATGTGCCCGGTAGAGGCAATATTATAGGATCTACCCTATAACGTGTGACCTCACATTCATAACATGGCGAAATATAATTTAACACTATTTTACCCTACAGGGATACAGGCGTGAGAATAATCGATTTTAAACTTTCGCGATTTGTATACATCATAGAAAATAATTTAGCGGGTCTTAATCGCGTTAACTTAACTTATTTAAGGTATAAATACCTATTTGTTACCGACGTTTCGCTCGTCTTGCACCGAGCGTGGTCGCGGAGAGACTGATGAGAGCTCAGTGACGTCTTGTGGAAGTGCGGGTTTCGGCACCTACCCTCACTTGGTCTTTATTTAAGCGTGAGAATATAAATAAATCAACAAGTTCAAGCGCTTGGTGGATGTCTTTGAATAGACTTAGGACATAGGTTGGCTGAAGCAAAGAAAACTTGCTTAGGTGGGTATTTATAGACAAATCTAATCAATTCAAGTGTGGTGTTGTTCCAAAAATAATGGGACACATACTGGCTTGTCCTGCGTGCCGTAATACCTGAACGATAAAGGAACCTATTGCAGCTGACGCTTTCTCTTACCATGACCTAATTTTTCTGTCTTATAAACTTCGTCTTCCTAAGACAAAATCCAAAATTCTTCTGCAGCGCAATTTTGGTGGCATGAATGTTGAAAATCTCCGAAGCGACGCCAGCATGATTGACTGGAATTCCTTACTGGGTGCTAAATCCATTGACGAAATAGTCGAAACATTCACAAACACGATTACTCGGTTGTACGATGTTCATGCACCGGTCCGTGCTATCAGAGTCAAGCAACTACCTTCGCCTTGGCTCACTAAGGAAATCAAACAGTTACTGACGAAGAAGGCAACAGCTAAAACAAAATATAAATGTCGAGCGACGCCTGGTAATTGGGATAACTATATCGCGATTAGAAATCACTGCAGAAAGGTGTGTAGGAAAGCACAACGCCAATACATCCATAACTCTGTTGAGAATGAGGATCCAGCTAAGGTCTGGAAATTTCTAAGAACTCTGGGAGTTGGGAAGTCTACACATGAACTCACTACTGATAAAATTGATATTGATTTATTAAATCGACATTTCACTGCTTCGTCCCAATTTGATAGGACTACTAAAGCTAATACTTTACACGATTTTTCATCGCTTCCAACCCCAGTTTACCCATCCTTCGTTTTTAATCAATTATCTGAGTGTGATGTTAAAAAGAGCGTACTATCTATTTCTTCCAATGCCGTCGGTAATGATTGTGTCAGTCGAAAGATGAGCCTTCCCATCTTAGATGAAATCCTTCCTATCCTGTGTCATATTCTAAATTATTCCTTATCCCGGGGCGTATTTCCATCTGCACGGAAAGACGCTCAAATTATTCCTTTACCTAAAAAATCCAAACCCTCGTCCTTTTCCGAGTTTCGTCCTATCTTCGTGCTACCTTTCCTCTCCAAAGTGCTTGAGCGTCTTGTCCATATCTAACTTAGCACATTCCTTAACAAGAACCTACTCCTCAATCCTCTACAATTCCGACCTGGTCACAGCACCGTTACGGCACTGATCAACATTACCGACGACATTAGGCTTGGTACGGAGAGTGGAAATCTGACTGTACTTACCTTACTTGATTTTAGTAACGCCTTCAACACCGTTGATTTCAATATTCTGCTTGGCATACTACGCTCTATTAACATATCTCCACAAGTAATTGATTGGTTTCACAGTTACCTGTTTGGCCGCCGACAACGTATACGGATCAAAGACTCTTTCTCTTCGTGGTGCAATACTACAGTCGGCGTCCCACAGGGTGGCGTTCTATCTCCCTTACTTTTCTCAATTTTTATAAATTCTATCTCTTATCAGCTTCAGTCATTCTACCACCTTTATGCAGATGATCTTCAAATTTACACTCAAGCTCCTGTACACGAGTTGACTCGTTTGAAGCATTCCGCATCATTAATACAGATTTAGATAGCCGGATAGCTGCATGGAGTCTCAGATTTGGTCTACAAATCAACCCTGCAAAAACGCTGGTTATTGTTGTTGGCAGTCCCAAGATGATCTCACGTGTGGACTGGACTCGTCTACCTCAAATTAACTTTAGTGGTATCCCCATACCCATTAGTGACTGCGTAAAGAACCTTGGTGTTTATTTAGATAAAACATTATCCTGGGGCCCACAAATTGGTCAAGTCAGTCGCAAATTATTCGCTGCGTCTGGGACGTTGCGAAGATTGCGGAACTTTCTGCCGACTGCCACGAAGATTGCGCTCGCAAATTCTCTTCTCTTGCCTATCCTTGACTATGCTGATGTCAGCTATCTAGATCTCACTGAGGAGCAACTTGATAAGCTTGAGCGCCTTCAAAACTTTTGTATTTGATTTATATTTGGATTACGCAAATACGATCACGTTTCTGATTTCCGCAAATTGCTCAAGTGGCTCCCAATTCGCCTTCGACGGAATACTCACATTCTTTCTTTACTTTATAACATTCTTTTTAATCCTTCATCTCCGCCTTATTTAAAGGAACGTTTCAATTTTCTATGTGACACACATTAAAGATCGCTGAGGTCATCTGTGAATTTAATATTGGCAAGTCCAATGCATTCGACTTATTTTTATGACAAGTCATTCACGGTACAAGCCGTTCGCTTGTGAAATGCTTTGCCTATATCCATAAAGCAGGCTCAAACGTTAAATACCTTTAAAAAGTTATTAAAAGACTACTATTTATCTATTTAATGATTATTTAATCTTTTCTATCTATTGTCAAAGTCATACTTTGTTGTTCTATCTTCCATTTTCTACACCTTTATGTATGTATTATATATTTTATCATAATTATTTATGTATGTTTATGTAGTATATTTTTTTAGTATTTTATGTGTGTATTTTTAACACTATGTATGTAAATATTAGTTTTATTTTTTTTTATTGTGTTTGCTGTAAATAAAATTGTATAAATCATTAGTATCGCCAAACTGCCCTTATTCCAGGCTCCTTGCTTTTCTAGTCCATCCAAAGGTTGCCTGGAAGATATTACTTATAAGTGATAAGGCCGCCATTTGTACCTTAACTTTTATTTTACAAATGTATAGTAAATTGTATTACTTTGGTGTACAATAAAGATGATTTGTATTGTATTGTACTGTAAGTGAATGAGTTTGTATATTTAGGTACGCTGTTTACAAGAGATGGTAAGAATGTAGAAGATATTGAAAGAAGAGTTAATGCAGGTAATAGAGTGAATGGAGCTCTAAAGGCGTTTATGAATAGCCAAAACGTGTCCAAAAAGGCACGTTTGGCTGTGTATAGAGGGGAGTTAGTACCTACTCTTATGTATGGTAGTGATAGTTGGGTATGGCAGAAAAGTCATGAAAGTAGAATAAATGCTGTAGAAATGAGAGCACTGAGAAGTATGTGTGGTGTCTCTCTGACTGACAGAGTAAACAATTGTGTGATAAGAGAGTGTTGTGGGGTAAAAGAAGATGTAGTGACAAGCATCGAGAAAGGTATGCTAAGATGGTTTGGGCACGTGGAGAGGATGGATGACGAAAGACTGACCAAGCAGATATATAAGGCAAGTGTGGAAGGGACAGGACGAAGGGGAAGACCTAGGCGGACGTTCTCTGATCAGATTGGAGACATCCTAAAAACAGGACAGGTGAGAAGTACCCTGAACAGAAGAGCATGCATGAGGAATCTGATGGAAGTGAATGAAGCAAGAGAGATATGTCTGGATCGTTGCAAATGGCGTTCCGTAGTCTCTGCCTACCCCTCCGAGAAACAGGCGTGAGTCTATGTATGTATGTATGTATGTATGTATTGTAAGCCACACCGCGGGTTTTGTCCAGTACTTTGGCCCGTTACGCTGGCAAATTCACACACCTTTACAATGGCGTTCTTTCATTATTTGAGATTACAGCCGATGAAATGAAGGTCTTACATTATACTTTTATGTCATTCTGTTTATGTCCTCGGCAAAAATACATTGGCGAGTGTGTAAGTTGAATGACAAAAAAATTACCTTTCTCAGATTCTAACTGACCTCCTTAAATTCTACTTGACTTCAATATTCACACCCTATACAGCCTTTACCAGTTTACTGCGGTACATAAATTATGTGGGTAGGATTTGGTCTACTAAATCACGCTTGCCAGACCGGTAAGTACAGGGATTGATGTCAAGTTTGCCTTATCTTCTCAAGGATAGGTACTATTTGCTTTGTCTATTTTCCTAAGGCCTTATTTACGAAGACGCTGGGCGCGGCCCGCACTAAATTCAAATATATTGCGTTTTACGTTCGTTTGCTTAAGATGGAGCGTATTTTGCGGTGGAGTCCGCAGTTCTCTCTCGGCGTTTATCGCGGTGGTGCACGCAGCGGCAATTTTCGATGGAGCTATGCCCGCAGTGAACATTCTGCCAGTATTATTTGGCAATGGCACCAGACGAGAAGTCACCGTTGGAATGGAATAGTAATAGTTAATGTAACAAGTTGCAACCGGGCGCAATCTATCGCTAACCTGAAATTGAGAATCCTGCGTGAGATGCGGTGGTGTTTGCCGCGAGCTATGCTACACGCTTAAGGATTCGTCGTGGGCGCAACGGCGGGCACTGCCGTTCTTCCCCTTGTAAACAGAAAAAAACGTCCAACGCTCCGCAAGACGCCACCCCACACACTTCGCGACTATAGTTCATAATTTCTATTCTTAATCAGTTATCACACGAATAAAGTAAATAACTTTGCTTGACCTTAGAACTGAACTCGTCTACTCAGCTCAGTTCTTAAGTGACTCACTCACCCAACCAAAGTATCCAAACAAGCTGAAAAGCTTCCACTGTAAAACCATTTACGTAAAAAACTCTATGTTCTGAACACCTACAAACTTTGTAAAAGTGTTATATCATACATACATAGACTCACGCCTGTTTCCCCGAAGGGGTAGGCAGAGGCATATTAAACGCCCACTTTTCGCCAGTGTTTTGATCCCACGTAATAGGTGGCGAGCCTATTGCCGCTTATCGGGATATTTGGTTTGCCAGAGCCTCGTCCGTTGATCGGCAGGTGCACCACTTGCAGGTGAGGTTGGCTTGGGACCCTAAGTTCTTGGTGGGAACCCTATGCACCCTATATGTTATATCATGGGTGCATTAAAAAGAAAGTTTATAACGCCAACTTTTTGTTTAGCCTCAGCTGTCATATTCACGTGGGGAGGCTTAATGGTAGTAAAATTCACTGGGTCAAATTTTAAAAGTTACTTGTTTACGCGGAGGTGTCGTGATATTAAGCTGTTCAAACACTGTCTGCGTTCATTTTGTGTTTTATTTGGCTTAAGCTTTCTTTCTACTGGCCCTGGACTTGTAGGTCGTATGTAATAGTCTTGTGACTAAAATAGACTTTTATGATCGTAGATCCTGAAATTGTTTTATGTTTTATTTAAAGACGATGAGGGTTTTTAATAGATACCATAAGATGATTGCAAGCGATTTGTAGTAGTAATTATAAGTACTCAAGAAGTGTATTTATATTATTCGACGTTTTCTCATAAAAGCTCAAATTCTTACACTGACTTATACTTCATAAATATTCAAATTTATAGTTTCATTCTTTAATGTGTTATGTTAGTTTACAACGTGGATACACGTTTAAAACAATTTTATGGATTTAAATATATTTGCACTGGCTTGTCCTTTTGTCTGACTAGTCAGACAAGGACAAGCCTTCAAATATTTCTAGTAAAGTCATCGCTAAGGATTACATATTCACTTGACGAAGCTTTACGTGATGGTGTTAGCGGAAGGTCAAATGGAAACAACTTAGTACGTCCCTGTGTAAAGGTGAATGCGCACTAACCCTAGAAAAAATAAATAAGGGTAGAAGTGCCAAGGGGGCGTGTCCGTGTCCGCGCGAAATGCACCCAGAGTACATATCGCAAGCAAATGGCTGTTGCCGCGAATTAGTACACTTTCGACCGTGATCGCCACAATTTATAAAAAATTGTCACAGGAGTTATGATATGGCTCATAAAACATCATTGGCAAATATGAGTAGATAATAATACCTATATTTAACACTTATAAATATAATCTCTTTGCGATTACGTGCGTTTCATAGACGTACTAGCGACCCGCCCCGGCTTTGCACGGATGCAATAGGTAAATATAAACCTTCCTCATGGAACACTCTATCTATTTAAAAAACTGCTTCGAAATCCGTTGCGTAGTTTTAAAGATTTAAGCATACATAGGGACAGACAGACAGAAGACAGACTTTGTTTTATACTATGTAGTGATACATAGATATAACAGAATCTTACTCAAATAGAATGAAAATACTGCCCAATACTGCTTTGCAATATGTTGGTGGGCGACGGGAGTCCAATGAAAACAAGTGTTATGTTTGGCTGTCGTTTATTGAATGTTCCAATAGAGTATAATGCATAAATCTATATACTTATAATAGGGTAGAGGTGCACTACACTACAGCTTTGTTTTGCGTAAACAAATGCACATCATAATAAATGACCATACGGACCAATGTGTGTGCACCTTTACCGGTGTTTCAACCAGTTTAACTAGAGTGTCATCCAAGGGTCGCATACCACGTATGTGACCTCGGGCCGCTCCGTGCTAGCTGCGACAATGTTACTACAAGAACAAAGTCGAACATTAGAATACCTTTTTGTGATAACGGAACTCGTCGTGTATATCGGAACCAAAAAATTTTACGTATTTAAAGATGGGCAGATCCTCATTACAAAATCTGGTTATTCAGTTTTATGTTCCTAATAGCCGATGCCGTTCGTTTTACAGCTTCAAAATCAAGTCACACAGACAAGATACGATCCAACTACATAATATTAGCATACTCATATCTTCAGAGATAGAGATAAATTAAATGCTTCATCATCAGCCCTTTATGCTGTCCCACTGCTGGGCACGGGCCTCTTCTGACTATGAGAAGGGTGTAAGGCCATAGTCCCCCACGCTGGCCAAGTGCGGGTTGGCAGACTGCACATGTCTTTCGGGAACATTATGGAGAACTCTCAGGCATGCAGGTTTCCTCACGATGTTTTCCTTCACCGGTAAGCAAGGGATAATTAACAGCTTAATACGCACTTAACTTCGAAAAGTCATTGGTGCGTGTCGTGGATTCGAACCCGAGACCCTCTGATTAGCAGTCTGTCGGTCTCTCCACTTGGCTATCGCTGCCTAAAAAGTGTTACTGAATTTTTCTGAATTCTCAGTAGCAGCACGGTGTCTGCTAATGTGCCCGGTAACGGCAATAGGCTCTCCCCTTATTACGTGAGACCTAAAATTCATAAGACGAAATGTGGGTGTAATATTACACCTCTGCCTACCCCTTCGAGGTTGCAGGCGTGAAACTATAAATAAAACTTTAAAAAGAATTGGTGCCCTATTTACAAAGTAACCTTGCTTGGTCTTACGATAAATGTGAAAATCCATGAATTAATCATTATTGTTAGTTTTTAGGTTAATTGTGTTGATTAGAATAAAGATGTTGGTTGATTAAGTTCTTATTACAAAGATCCTGATAGTTTAAATATCAAGAAACTTTATGATAGAATACCTGACATTTGGTGCATGTTGCTTCTCAGTTGACATTTTATTATACCTTAAATGAAATTTACTTATGTAACGATTATATGACAAAAAAATACATAAAGTTAACGACATAATTTACCCTTTTTTATGTAATTACCAACGTCCATAACCACCACAATTAAGCAATTACCCTACAAATTGCGATTATTACCGATTATAAAACCTTAAGTTTTTTACGGCACTTTAATACTTGCATACACTAAAAAAGCCTTTACTTGAAAAGCAAAATTTGTCGTGTAATTCAACAGGCAGAAAGCTATTTTTTACAAACAATTTTCAACTCGCTCGGAAGTAAGCCGTCCGTGGCTACTGTTGTTATTTTCAAAGATTATAGACAAAATATTATTGTTGGAGATGGGATTTTTATGGCTTTGTTGTGTTTTAGAAATTGTTGCCACGGGATGTTTTGAAAGGATTTTTATAAAAGAGAAATCAATGGTTTACGGATGAAATGATTTCACTTTGTTTTCAAGTCGCGGATGAATACGTAGCTACCTTCTAGGCAAACCTACTACATCGTTGGCCGGATCTAAACTACAGCGGGCGAGATAACGGAAAATGTTAGCCTATCTACAAAATTTCTTCAGTAAGGACTGCCTCCGTGTTTCAGTGGATAGGATATGCGACTGCTGATCGGAGGTCCCGCAATCGATGCCCAGGTCGGGCAAAAGTATAACTGGGTTTTTCAGAATTCTCAGTAGCAGCACGGAGTCTGTTGATGTGCCTGGTAACGGCAATAGGCTCCCCCCCTATTACGTCCGACCTAAAAATTCATGGCGAAATGTGGGTGTAATATTACACCTCTGTCTACCCCTTCGGGGATACAGGAGAGTGTCTATAAAATACTTCCAGTTATAATACTTACAATACACTTGTAAGGTTAGTTGTTCTTAACCAGCGGTGATTTGCATAGGATGCACAGTTTAACTTTGAAAATCATGCAAGTTTAATATCGGGACATTTCTTTAAAGCAGGCAGTTAGACTTGTTCATTTAGACATGCAGTTGAAGTCTGCTGACTAGAAACAAAAATAAAGTTCTTAGATTGTAGTTAAATATATGTGTTCTGAGTCAAAAATAAAAATTCTGGGATAGTAATACTTAAAACAATGTGTTGATCTACATTTGCAAAATATATCAATATTGATAAAACAATATATACAATTGTTCACGTAAAATCATTTGAAACAGTGTGCAATGATATAAAACCCTATTTTCATTAAACATTACTTAGATAGTAAATCAAAATAAACTATTGGCTGGTGCAGAATAAGACTGCACGGAAGGTACGTCTGCTTGTGTGTGTAAAGTATCTGCAATGCGAGCTCGCGGCGATCAGCTGCGCGGCAGCGGCGTTCAATACACCGAGCTGATTTTTAAAATGTATGATTATGAACCTTTTTTTAAATTGATCGTGTTATTTTTTCATGTAGGTATTTGTCTTCAGTTCTAGTAGTATATTCACCCCTGAATATATTTTGCAAATGCATGTCAACACACTGTATATTAATAAGGCTGGTCCAGTGAATAGCGTATGCGTCTGCAGACCGCGATATTCTGGGTTCGGTTCCCGGTTCGGGCAAGTGTAACTGACTTTTTCTGAATTCTCAGTAGCAGCACGGAGTCTGGCAAAGTGGCAATCTCTAATACGTTCATGCCTAATCTTAGCAGATTTGTAAGAATATTAGCTTTTATTGGCGACTACCGTTATATAGTTTCAAGTTATAAATATCACCATATCAACTTCCACACGTCTATTTAAACATATAATATCAACAAGACATTGTCACACAAAAACTCATACGTATTCTCCAAACAAGCGCACCATCTCAACCCTAAAGACAACGTTCAAAAAACCGGCCAAGTGCGTGTCGGGCCACGCGCAATGTAGGGTTCCGTAGTTGCCCATAATGGTCATTATTGATAATAACTTCTGTTTCACATGGGACTAAAAACGGGCATCTTTAAGATTAAGGACATTGATGATGATTACGAACATTTCTACTTCTGCTATATACCTATAAAATTACTCCTTCAGGAGATATTAAGACTCAAAACCACAATTTATTTTTTTCTAATCATTACGAAATCGATGCATTTTTCGCGCCAATTTGTTCTATACGTGTCCTATGCACCTATAGATAGATAGGTAGATATCTGGAATATTGCACGCACGCGCTTTACATTACGGCTTATAACCTTTGTTCACTTTTTAAAACCAAATGATTTTTTTTTCCTTTATGTATATTTTTTGTTTAGTAAACGAGTAGACGCCGACTTGGTGGTTGGTCTTTTGACACCGCGTATATAGAGGCTCTGATCTTACTCTAGGGTTGCCGTAAGATGATAAGAGTGTGATAAAATAAAGATATCAAATACTGCAATTCAAATTTTACTGTGGTAGCAATAATAATTATAAATATACTACATAACTATAACCTAACTGTATGGGTGCGGGAAAACGACTGCTGCGCTGCGCTAACTCAATAGTGCGCCTAGTATGTAATTTTTTGCGTCAGAAGGTGCTATATTACTTATGTAATGTGTGTCCATTGGTTGTGTTTGTAAAGTCCCCCGTGACGCAGTATTTATTCCTAGCGAGAGAGTTTCCTTGTGAAAAAAAACGTCAAATTGTATGTGTTTTGTAAATAATATCCTCTAATATCTATATTATATTCACAATCATGTTAATTATACCCATTTAATTAAGTTTTCTGCTTACTAGTGAAGTTTGTAAAACCTCTTCGGTATGCAGAAAACTTAATTTTTTCATCACCATCCAAAGTCAAGACCACGTAGTTTAACCTTAGCGTAAATATTCGTTAAGTACTATTCAATAAAATATTCCATCATTGAAAATCTTTTCCTACCGATACCGCTTTGCCTATTATAACGTAGTAAACGTATTGTAAATTAAATTACATAGTTTTCGAACAAAAGGTAATCGAAATTGCCAGCCGCAAGGTAAAAACTAGATTGAAATTTTTAGTAACGAAATATAGATGGAACAAAAGGAGAGCTTTGTCTGATATTCGTGGCTAGTTGGTACAATATGGTCTGTTTGAATTTGTGAACGAAGTAATATTCTGAACGATATAAAACTGATACATTCATTCATTTGGAGCAGCGGGGAATTCCTGACAGATGGGGATTTAATTTGTACGACTGTGTTTCATTAATTGTTGTTGTAGAAAATACTATCTGAACCTTTAAGTGTCTTATTTGCTTGCTATCTGCTTCTCATTAAAAATAAACTTTCATTCTGCGTCTATATTTAAAATTTAGATAAAAACCTTTTCAGTATTTTGAAAGATGCGTGTCAACTTAAAATCAATATTTTAGCACAACGAGACCTAATATTTACACACCAGATACGATTCTTTTATTGTATGTATAGTAAGAAATAATTGATCGTTAAAAAAATAATTTCCTATTTCAGAAAACGAGACCCTTAGCAATTAATCAGCTCTTAACATTGCAGAGTTCGACGAGATCCTCCATCAATATTGCCACTCGTTTGAAACTAAAGTCCTCTTGATTTTGGTTTATAAAGAAAACTTTCTTTCTAAAGAATCTTATCCCGGGAAGAATCTTAAATATAAACCTTAATGAAGGTTAATTTGTCATATTATAAATACTAGCGTTACCTATCATATTTTCTCTTCTCGTTAGACTTTCAATTAACAATTAAGTATAACACTAAGACTCTAAATCTAGAGAGTTTTATCTATTGATAACTGGCTTAAGCAATTTTTTAGCCCTGTTGAAAATTGAATAATACTGAGCTGAAAATAAAAATGTTGTCCTGCAAAACCAGATATTTCCATAGATTTAGGTGTCTCAAATTCAAATTCAAATTCTAATTATTTATTTTGTGAACACAGGTCATTACAGGTGTTTTCAATATACATAATTATGTCGATTGTACAGTCCATGTTCCGCCGATAGGCATACAAAATCAGGTCAAATATAGAATTAACTGAAAAATAATTTTAAAAAAAGTCAATAAAATAGGGAAAATGTCACAATAGAATAAAATAAAAATACAGATTGTTAATCGATTTCATAACATAAAATAAATTGCGTAATAATAACAATTTGAACATAGTAAAAATTATAAAAATTGGTCATCCAGATACTCCTTAACTGAATAATATACTTTGTCATTGAGTAGCTTAAATAGTTTGTTTTTGTATTCATTAATATACTTACTGTTTTTAGGATGACAAGGTAGTTTGTTATACAGCTTTGGTGCCATAGCATAGATACTTTTGTATGCGAAAGTAGTTCTGGTGAATAATGTTTTTTAAGTTATCTGAGCGACGTTGACTTTCTACATGACTAAACAAGTGAATATTGGTTCTTACGAATATCAAAACCTCATAGACATACAGCGCCGGTACTATCAAAATCTTTAAGTCCCTGAAGTGTGGTTTACAAGTATCCGTTTGTTTTAGTTTGCAGATGGCTCGGACGCATCTTTTTGTGCCAATAATACGGCGGATATATTAGTAGCATTGCCCCAGAACATTAGTCCATACCTTAATGTGGAGGCTACATATCCGTGGAATGCTGTAAGGAGAGCATTTTTATTTGCAATTTTACCTAGCATGTATAGAGCGTAAGAAAATCGGTAAAGTCTTAAACAAACACTGTCAATTTGGGTTTTCCATGTCATATCGCTATCGATGTGCAGTCCTAAAATCTTTGTTTCCAGTACTGCGTCTCCTTTGTATTGGATTTGGTACCGTGTTTGTTTTCTTTGTCGGAGTTTGAAGTCCATTATCTTAGTTTTAGTTAAATTAATTTTAAGGTTATTGCTATTTAACCATTCTATAATTGAAACTAGGTTTGTATTTATGTCTTCTTGTATTTCTTTAAAACTACCCTCGCCGAAAACAATTGTGCTATCATCTGCAAATAAGCACATCTGATGACTGGTTACTTTAGGGAAATCGTTAATGTAGCAGATAAAAAATAATGGACCTAGCACCGACCCTTGTGGTACACCATACGAAATTACCTTCCAAAAACGATCGTATAAGCTCGAGATCATTACCTCTAATGCCATAACTGTAGAGTTTTTTAAATAATATTTTATGGTGGACGTAATCAAAAACTCGAGTCATGTCCATATACATTGCAGCAGCCGGTTTTTTGTTGTCCATGTTATGGTGAATTTTTCTAAGAAAGTGGTACACTGCCATATTAATTGTTTTATTTTGTCTGAACTAAATTTGTTCCTTACAAAATATGTTGTTTTTTCAAAATAATTGTTAAGTCTTTTATAAATTACCTTCTCGAGAATTTTTGAAAATATCAGAATTAGTGTTACCGGTCTATAATTACACATTTTTGTTTTATCTCCTTTTTTGTGTAATGGCTTAATGATTGATATTTTCAGAGCTTCTGGAAAAACCCCATTTTCTATACAACTATTTAGTATGTCACTTAATACTGGTGCAACTATAAGACCCACTGATTTGATCACGCTGGTTTTAATATCATCATACCCTGTACTCTTTGTATTTTTGAGGTTATTTATTATAGTTACCATTTCTTTTGGGACTATTGGTTCCATGAACATAGATTTGTGTGATTCTAAAACATTCATATTATTATAAGCCTGACAGTTTGCGTTAGGCTGAGCTAAGTCTATGAAATTTAATAATCATTAAAGTTTTGCGCAATACTTTGAGGATTTGTGATGCATTTGTTATTTACCTCAATACCGTTTATATGCGTTTTTGGAACGTTACTTTTCAGATTGTTAATAATTTTCCAATTGGCTTTACACTTGTTGTTGGTGGATTCTATATAGCAGCTGTTTTGTGCTTTTTGTGTCTGCTTAATAACACGGCGGTACCTGGCGTTAAATTTTGATAAAGCTGCTTTTGTGTCTTTGTTTGGATTTAACCTATACTGCCATAGCAGATATCGTCTCTTTTTGCTGCAAACTTTAATGCCCGGTAGTAGGAGAGTATTGGGGGGTCTGGATTGCCATCCAGGCCCCCCAATACTCTCTATTCAAAACGATGATTACATTTCAGATTATCTATTTAAAATGATGATTCAAAACGATGATTACATTTTAGATTATCTATTAAGAAATGATGAATGTATTCTACTTTCTTATGCTTTTCCAAGTCTATTACCTCTATTCTATTCGAGTTGACACTTAAATTCGGAATGTTTCTATTCGAATTTGAGGGTCTGGATCGCAACCCAATACTCTCTATTTAAAGTGATTTATCTATTAAACATGATGAATGTATTCTACTTCCTTAGTATAGATAATATCAATTTGATTATTTTCGCATGGCAATTACAAAATCTCTTCCTTTCACAGCGTTTAAATAAAAACATTGAGGATAACGTACAGCACGCTGCATCCAAGGATCGTCATAGATCTCCCAATCTTCTATAACCCCTCCACAAGAGAAACATGCCGCCTTATCATTTATCCTGTTGCCAAAATAAAAGAATCCAGCGTCAGCCATTTGCGTCACTAATCTTTTCTTTGAATTAATCGTCCCCCAGTAATAATTAAATGACAATTCACGCATTGTATACGTGTCATACATGCCATATCGAGGTTCGTAATCATTTTGAAACATGTTTTATGCACTTCCTTCCTTGTTCTTGATGCAGACAAATATGAACGTATAATGACATTACCATTGTGTTGTCAACAACTTATAATGATTGGAAAGGGTTATTGTGTTGGGTGGGGAATAAAAATCTCGTAAAAGATACGTTTTAAACTAATTACAGAAATTAAACAAGAATATATTTATTTAAAATTTTTATTGTCATCGCACCATTTTTTTAAACACAATACATTCTTTAAAGCACATACAGAGTCATGATAAGTACAATTATACAAATGTTCAGAATATTTATATTGATCGTACAAACTTATCAAACTAGAACAACCTTTATCTTCTAAATTAAAAATATTATTATTACTATTTTGTAAAATATGCTTCAACCACAAAACCTTTTCTGAGCCTTTGACATAGACACATTTATTCCTTAAAATATCCGTAATCAAACTCTGATAACTGCAATAAGACACAAATCCTTCATGCCAATCGATGCCTTACGGCCAAAAGAGGCTAACCGCCACTTAGCAAACTTTACAGGAGAGTAGTTTAAAGTTCAAAATAAGTGAAAAAAAATCATAGAAAATTTTCTGTACGTTCCAAAAGTTTCAAAATTTAACCATATAGTTTTTGATTAGGTCTCTACGAAATGACATTGTTAATTAAAACAAATCACACTCCTAACACAATTTACTGTCGCTTACCCTCAAATGGTCCTAATTATACTAACAGGAAAAAGCGTTGTAAATGAAAACAACCCAATTAATGAGTTCCAACCCAAATGATTTAACTGCACCATTTACTTTATTTCTGTTGAAGAAAAAGAGCATACCTCTGCTTTTTCTGTTCATCAAGTGGAGCCAATATGACATAACCGGCTATTGGTTAATGGCAGAAGAACAAGAAAATTGTTATAAGTTAATTATCTATAAAAAATACTATAAGCTCTTTTATGCAACGCGAAAGCACATTGTGATTAATTCTTATAAAATTATACATACATACTTACATACATACATTAGACTTTTATAAGTTTTTAAACAGACTAACCGACTAAGGTATGAATGAAAAAAAAAAGAGAAATTGTGCTCAATCAGTCTTTAGTTTAGAAAATTAAACAAAACAATTATTACTCATTGTAAGTTAGTCTTGCATTATACATTCATGCTGACATTCTAGGCATGACAAAAAATATAAACTTAAAATTTCGTACTTAAGGACCACTTTTAGGTATGACGGTAGGCGTTTGGTCCTCGTCGCCCGCATGTCCGCGTCTACAGTTGCCGTAAATCGCCTCGCAACGTCCGTTGCCGAGGGAGTCCTCCACAGCATAGAAACTACCCAAAACAACCGTGTCCGATGAAGACATGCGTCAGGCGGAAGGTGAGGACACCGTGGCGGCCTTCAGCCACTCCAAAAAGAGGGTTCTTAGTATCGCTTTTGCCGTGTATCCATTCATTCGCACTCACCCATCCATTCACTCAATCGATAAAACAATGATGATGACACATGTTAAATCAGTCACGGTGACAAATCTTGAGGCAGAATAACGCTAATATATGTGCAAAACAAACGTGCAGTTTTTATTCTCTCACTCTCATAGTCCCATAGGCAATTCAACACAACAGAGTCATATCAGTCGCAGGATTAACTCTTGACTGTTACTGAGAATTCTTAAAAAAAATCCAATAATTCCTTGCTGGCCCAACCTGGGATTCGAACCCTTGATTATGATCCTAAGCCAGGCCAGCCAACAAAAACTCTGTAGGTATCTACAGAGTTTTAACCATTCAGTATGGCAGCGATAGCCGAGTGGATATACCTACCAACAGACTGCCATACAGAGGGTATCGGGTTCGAATCCACGGCGCGCACCAATGACTTTTCGCAGTTATGTGCGTATTGAATAGGCTAGTTGACAAAAAAAAATTTATAAGTCCGTCCTTTAGGTTATTCAAAAATAAGCGATACATATTTTTTTGTTTGTAAATTAAACCAAAAATTACCAAGATATAGCTCATTAAAGTTACGTATAACGTCACGCCGTGCTGCATTTTTTCGCACTAGATGACGTCACATGTAACTTTAATGGGCTATATCTTTGTTTTTTTTTTATTTAATCGAAAAAAGACAAAATACGTGTCAAATATTTTTTTATAATCTAAAATACGGACTAAATAAAATGTAATTATTTTGACCCTGGAAACTACCCTATTGTTAATTATCGCTTGTCCCGTGCCTCGGAGAGCACGTTAAGCCGTCGGTCCTGGTTGTCATGAAGATCTTTGACAGTCGTTACAGGGCGTCAGTATCTTCTTATTAAACTGACACTAGTCTAAACCATGGAATATCGCTATCCCTTCGGGTTGCGGAGGTCAGACAGGCAGTCGCTCCGTGGAAAAGCGAATATTCAGCCAAATCCGGTTAGACTAGTAAGCAGACCCCAGATTGAAACTGGGATAACGCTAAGAGAAAGAAGTATTGTCTGAACAAGATAGCAAAAGAATGACTTCTTACCTATAAAACTTAAAATAACTATTTTTGTTATTTTTATTTATTGACCAAAATTTTCAATTTACAATAGTCTCACTTATACCATTCGTTTAAACCACTAGAGATTTTTTGCGAATGTGAGTTCATATTTATCATGACTACAATATTTACAACGAAATGAGTACCTAATCCATGTTGTTGACGAAATACCTTTTTAACATGTATTTTATACGACTGGTTTGTTACATATTTATTAGCTATAACTTCTGGTAAACTATTTAATATCTTTGGAAGTATGTATCGACATATTTTAGTTTCATACAGATTATTAGATTTTGGTAAAACATATTTCTTTGCGTTTGGCAACTGTCTTAGAGTACTGTGGCGGTTGTACTTACTAAGTAGGTCTGTGTTTACAAGTTCTTTCATAACGGCTATTTGGATTTTACATTGCACTGGTAACACGTTACAGTATTTGAATAGCTCGTTATAATTTTCTTTTAATTAGAATACACAATTATAGATGAATATAAAAATCTATTAAAATAATCTTACCGTTTTATTTTCTTCGAAAAACTTCGCGCCAAACGGACTCGCAAGCACGGAGGTGCTTATGCCCGCGGTGAATGTTCGCTGTGCAACGCTAACGACATTTTGTTCGAACGAAAGAGTGAGATAAGCGACGCTGTTTGTCATTCTTCTGTAAGCTAACCGCCAAACCTTTGATTTACCTTGTTATCTAACCACCATACCAGATATTTTTTTGGGAGGGAAAAAAAAGGGTAAGCGACAATGCAAGGCGACATTCGTTTGGATAAATTATCCTAAGCGCCTTCGATGATTGATTTGGTGACTAGGGAAAATAAAAATAATCGCCAAATAAAGTCACGGAAATGAGACCTAAATGTAATAAATGACATATATTTTATCCAAAGGAACTGCCCTAATATCCTAACCGAAAGTTTGGTACACAAAGATTCAAGTAAAATTTGACTAATGTATTTTTTACAAAAAAGTATTTACAGCCCAAACTACTTAACGTTCAAGTAAAGAAAAACATATTCAAAGCCAAAAATGCTTATCTCACAGTTTTGAAATATTATTTTTTATCTGACGACCATAATACAAAATACACCAAAAATAACTGTCGTTTATGACGAAAAACTTAGTGTTAGAACCTCAATTCCTTTACCGCCTAAGCGACAAAAAGATTGTCCTAGAGCCACGAAACTTAGACCATTAGACGCAGAAAAAAAAGCCGATTCTAACCATATATATAAGTCAATTTCGCAAAAAATGTCGCTTACCCCCTTTTGGCCGGAAGGCATCGCAATGTATCTTTCTGTTACGTTCAATCCAACTAACTTGCTTTTTTTCTGGTTGGGTTAAATTGTTAAATGGAAATGGCGGTTTAATTAAAAATACTTGTAATTTTTTAGTGTACAATATGGCGATTTCTTTTAATATAAATTCATTTCCTTCTATTTTAAAGCCTTGAATATCTACAATAGCAATCATGTTAACCTGCGCACAATGTTGCTGAGAGGTTTGTACTCCACAAGTCGGTCGTTTATTATTAAACAATATGCAGTCGTGTTATCTGGTATTGTAGTAGAACATTCAATTTCCAATCGCACGTCCACTGGACCTGTTTTTAGACTATCGTTTTGCCTTGAACAGTCTAATATAAAGAGGGGAGCTTTTTCCTTGAAGTTCTTTAGGTTGAGCAACGGGTCTACTGGGCAGTTGTAAAACGACTGACGAAATTTTGCATACATTTCGTATAATATACTGTATTTGTTCTCGGAAAACTTTATACCTAAAGGTTCATATGGATAATATTGCGAATTTAGAAAGAGCGTTATGTTTGTAACTTCACAATGATCAAATAGTGAACTATCTTTAGCTTTATTATTTCTTCTATTCGTTTGTAAGCAAAAAATTACATATCTGGGTTTTTCTAATTGTGAAGCAGTCTTAACTGACCAAGAATGCTTTGTAGTTTTTGGTAATAAAGGATACTCATATAAATCCCAATTTCTAAAAGCCATCTGAATAGGTTTATCTCTTTCTAAATGTTTTAAAAGTGTCAGTCGCTCTCGATCTGATACTTTTACGTGTGGTACTCTCCACTGAACTCGTTGTATATCTATTTCAAAATGAGCAATATCATCTGTAAGGATAACACTGTTTAAGTTAGAATTACTTCTGGTCAACATGAGTTCATGTTTGCAATTTATAATAATTTTATTGTAATCCTCTGCAAAGCCTAATACTTTATTTAATGATATCACAGCACTAAAATGCCCATCACTGTCAAAACCCTCTAAGTTCCAACCCCATAAGGCAGCAACTTTATTTTCCGCTTCATTTAATGAGATGTATGATTTAATTGTTGACGTTATTCCCGAATTTTTTATACGGTCTATTTCAATACCATTCATTTCGTATCTGATGTCTTGAAACATATACATAACAGGGTTATTAGTGAACTTAACAGTTTTCTTGATCGGGTTCCCATCTTTGCTGAAGAGCTTTGCTCGGCCTTCGACATAGACTGAACTGGCTGATGGTAGTACGTATATGTCTTGCTGGTGTATGGGAATTCTGATTTCATCGTTTTGTCTAAAGCTGTTATTGTAGGGATTGTATGAATGGACTTCATAACTTTCGATCGAAGTGTCGAAATGCGGCAATTCAGTAATCTGTAGTATATTCATACTTTAAACCCTAGGGCTTTAAGAAAACCTTTATTTGCTTCAGTTAATTTCTTAACTTTTTTCTTACGTCTTTGCACCTTGGTAATCGTAGAACTAAGACGATTTGTTTTCACTGGAGTATTTTTATAGTATACTATCATTGTTCTTTTTTTAAAAGAAGACTTAGTTGAATATGTTCTTTTCCAAAGTTAATACAGTGACCAAACTGATCAACGATCTTAACAGATATAGATGAAATTATGTTTTTGTTTACTGGAAAGTAAATAACGTTTTACGGTTTTTCCAAGCACCGATGACCTAGAGCAGTATCAGATGCAAATTCATGAATATAATGGGTCGGTAATCCGTTGCAGTACAAACCGTGAATTAGATCACATTCGATTCTGATTACGGACAAACTGTATTCCGCTGCGCGCGCTGCCTCGGTTAGGTCGCGTACATAGTCTTGCTCGCGAATTTAACTTCACTTTCGCACATCGCTTCCGTCAACAGCGCACTCTGCGTGTGTGCGTGCGCACTATACTCGCGATCGGTCCGGCACAGTGTAGCCTAACGAACAGAGAAAACGTTTGTTTACCGCGGACTACATGGATTCGACTTTTAATAAGCCTGAAAACGACGCACTCGATTTGACTGGAGACATGAGTATCGATCAATCTTTGTTGGATAAAGAATCACCACCACCGTATGTCACATTTCGAACAACAAGACAACCAGACAACAAAGAACTTGATCTATTCAAAGAATTCCAATCCTTTCAAGCCGGAATACTAGCATCACTGAAAAACGGATTCGACGCACAAAATGAGAGATTGACCGTTTTCCTACAGAGTTACGAAGAACTAAAAACATCCATAAAGTTCATTGGTGATAAATACGACGATCTACACGAGAAAACTACAGATATACAAAATCAGGTTCAGAAACTTGAATCTAAGATGAACGCCAGCACTAGTGGTGAGCAGCGCATAAATCACTTAGAAAGCAAACTCGAGAAGATGGAACAAGATGCCCGCCAAACCAACCTGGAAATCAGTAACCTACCCGACAAGCGGAATGAAAACCTGATGGCTATTTTTGAAAGCATCTCAAACATTATTAAGTATCCCGTATGCCAGCAGGACATCATAACTATTCACCGCGTTGCACAGGCAAATCCCCGAAACCCGAGACCTAGAAATATTATAGTGAAATTCGCGAATAGAACCACACGGGATAATTATCTCGCAGCTGCACGCAAACTCAAGAGTCTCACATCGGATCAATTGGGCTTCACTTGCTCATCACAGAGGATCTACTTTAACGAACACCTGACTCTTCACAACAAAATCTTATTTCGCGAAGTCCGGGAACGCACAAAGGAATGCGGCTACAAATATACTTGGATCAAACACGGGATTATTCTCGCACGGGCTGATGACAATTCTCCAGTACTTGCGATTCGTTCCAGAGAAGACCTATCCAAGATCGTTTCACGCTGAGTTAGATTTAATAAATTATTATTCCATGTTTATCTACAAGATATCTTGTGACAACTTGTATCTAAATTTTCATAACGTACGTTGGATCTCATCTGCACACTACTCTATGGATTTATATTTAAACTCGATAACTAGTGAATATCAAAACACCCACAGTTTACACATTTGTGTCATATTATCATTAATTTTTTTACTACGGCATTTATTCCAAGTATTAAATATATTAATTAATTCTCAATTAGCAGTATCGCACGTTTCTAATGTAATTTATAACTCGGTACATGTATTTGATCCAGTGAGCAACCTTGTTTACATCGTTAATTATTACGCCTCGACTTATTGGCTACTTCTAGTGAGGACTAATACGTGCCAAATATGTAAGTACGCCTTACCATATTATAATATTTTAATAATTACGTCATCGATAGGTTCAGTGTATTTGTTTGTGTACTTAAGTCATATAGTAATATGCCATAGTATGATAAAATATCGTGATGGTTGATAAATTCTCTATTTATTATCAAAATTGTCGTGGCCTGAGAACAAAATTAAATACACTGTATACTAACATTCTAGCGGAAAACTACGACATTATTATATTAACAGAAACTTGGTTATTGCCTGCCATCTCCGATAGTGAATTTATAGACTCCAGATACTTGGTGTACCGATGCAATAGGGATCGTGTCTTATGTGGTAAACGGGACGGTGGAGGAGTGCTCATAGCAGCTCGCCCTGAATCACATGCTATTCGTAGTTATTTTGATGTTGAGTGCAATTCGGACTGTTCTATTTTACCCCCCAATATTGATTATGTTTTACTACGGTTCCACTCTAATACTAAGGACAGATATAATATTGTATGTGGTTTATATATTCCACCCAATCAGACGGGACCCACTTATGAGTCACTGTTTAATTCTCTTAACAGGGAAATTACACGATACGGTAAAGTTTTTCATATTTTTGGTGATTTTAATTTACCGAACTTGGCGTGGACTGAGGTTGGTTCGGCTGCCCTTACGTTAGACCCTGCGGAATGTCACAGTTCGGTAAGTAAACAATTGCTTGAGCATATGTCAGTGCTTAATGGCAAACAATACAATATTTATCGAAACAGTATGCATCGTGTGCTGGACTTATACATATCAAATGCCGACAATAGTGTTTGCGAGCCGCCCTCATTTCCTTTAGTTCCTGTGGACCCATTGCACCCGCCTTTTTATACATTCGTAATTTTTTTCATGTCACGCAAGCTATTGCCTACCTCTCCTTCACCGAGATATAGGTTTCATGAAGGAGATTATGATAGTATCAGGGCCGAAATAGGTAATATTGACTGGAACGTAATTTTGAATAATAAGTCTGCCGAACAATCGGTCAGTATATTCTACGAGAAAATCTATGAAATTATACGTACGTATGTACCACTACGGCCGGTCAAATCTAAAGAATTCCCAGTTTGGTTTACGCGGCCTCTAATTCACGTATTTAAAAATAAAGAAAAAGCCTGGGTAAAATGGAAAAAATACGGTAACACCTGTGACTATGCCGAGTTCTCTCTCTTACGTCATCGATTTAAATCACTATGCAAAGACAATTACAATAGATACATGATTTCCATTGAGAATAGACTAAAGAATGATGTTAAGGCATTCTGGTCCTTTATTAACAGTCGTAAAGACAAACTCGGTATACCCAATTGTATGACTTACGATGGCAATGAATCGGTTGAACCGAAGGAAATATGTGAGCTCTTTTCAAAATTTTTTAGCTCCGTTTACGAAAAAAGCGAGGTTGGAAGTAAGCATTTTTCAAGTAATATACCATCTCAACATTGTGACATTTTGGATCAATTGTCAATTACTAGAGGCGCTGTTCTTGATACGCTTAACTCTCTCGATGCAACCAAAGGCCCAGGTCCAGACAGCATACCCCCTATTTTTCTTAAACACACAGCTAATGTAATCAGTACACCCGTATGCTTAATTTTTAACGCTAGTCTGCGTGAAGGTATAGTTCCTCAAATTTGGAAAAAGGCCAATATAACTCCAGTATATAAGAGTGGCAGCAAAAATTACGTTACTAACTACCGTCCTATATCCTTGCTCTCCACTTTGTCCAAGGTTTTGGAAAGGCTGGTTCACAATTCTATCTACCCCAGCTTACACAAAATTATCATACCTGAACAACACGGGTTTGTGAAAAATCGGTCAACACTTAGTAACCTAACCCTCTACACCAATTTTTTGTTTGAGAGCTTAGACAACCACGAGCAAGTAGATTCAATTTACACAGACTTTTGCAAGGCCTTTGACAAAGTGGATCATTTCCTGTTACTGCAAAAGATCGCCTTCAATGGCATACGAGGAAACCTACTGCGTTGGTTCGAGTCCTATATCACAAATAGAACACAAAGGGTCGTTATAAATGGTTTCGCCTCAGATGTCATAAAAGTCACTTCCGGTGTCCCCCAAGGATCTATCTTGGGGCCCCTGCTTTTTGTACTGTACATAAACGACATCAATCAATGTTTTAAGCATAGCAGATTTCTATTATATGCTGACGACCTTAAAATCTATCGTTGTATTCGAACTACTCAAGATTGTGAGAAGCTTCAGGCTGATCTAGATCGCTTATCAAGATATTGTTTAACTAATAAACTACAACTTAGTCTTACTAAGTGCAAAAGCATATCATTCACTAAGAAAATAAATGCTATCAATTTCTGCTATAATCTCACTGCCACAACCTTGGGCTCAGTTACAACTATTAAAGACCTAGGCATACACCTTGATACCAAGCTGGACTTGAGTACACACATAAATTATATCACCAACAAGGCGTTTCAATTATATGGTTTTGTTATGCGCACGTGCGGCTCCACTTTTAGGCGTCCTAGTACTTACATCTATTTATACAAAAGCCTAATTAGAACCCAAATCGAGTACTGCACACCAGTATGGAATCCATATTACGTAAAGTATAGTGATCAAGTAGAAGCAGTTCAGCGTAAATTCTTGAAAGCTGTACATTATAGGTGTTTCCGTACTAAACTATCGTATAGCAAGCTCTTAAAGAAATTCTCTCTCACTACTCTGGAAGATAGGAGATTGCTCATGGATCAAATGCTTTTACACAATATATGCCACAATAAATTTGATTGTAATTCTCTTATGAATCATATTTACATACGCATCCCGAGTCGCTCTCAGCGTATCCGAGATAATTACACTCACAAATTATTTGCTCCTAAAGTAAGCAAAACTAACGCGGGTGAACGTGCACCATTGACACGACTTATGAAGTCTTATAATGAACACTTTACCAACATTGATATTTTTACTTTATCACAGAACTGTTACAAAAAACGAGTTTTAAAACTTTTTTCAGATGTTCGGTCTTCTTCATAGATCAGCCATAGAGACAGGGTGTAGATTGTGGTCACACTGGCTTGTATTTGTAAAGATGAGAAACTTATTAAGATACTTATTTCCAGTAAAAATCAAGTAATGTTGATATTGATAAGATTTTGTTGAATCTTAGAGATAAAATACCTGGCAATACCTGCTTGGCTAGTGGACTATTTGAACCGATCCCAAGATAATATCGTAGGGCTAGTCTAGCAGCTTAACTCTCTAACTCTTTGAGTCGTACCAATAATCAATTCTATTGCCAGAGTATTCCCACTATCATGTGTTTATGTTTACGCCTTTGTTTTAGTAACAATATACTGTAATGTAATATAGTTCGAAGACTTATGTCGGTTTGTGCGTAATTTTCGGCTTAGTATATCATCTGTCAGTTATTTTGTATGTTATCTACGCTAGTGCATCTAATATAATTTTCTCTAATTACTCATAGCTTGTAATCTGGGGTTAATGGTGTTGGTTGTACAATGACATACAGTTTGTAAGACATACCTTGTTACATTGCCTTATTGTACAATTGTTTATTTACCTCAATAAAATAAAATAAAATAAAATAAAATAAACTGTTGTTGATAATGGGGATATTTTGTCTTAAATTTAATACTGAGAAGTATAGCAAACCGCACTCGTATTGATCAGATAAATGAAGTGGTGGTTGAAAATATGTAACCAATTCCGACTTATTTCCAGAGATGGTAATCGTAGTAGACATGCTTGTATACTGAACGCTTGTGTAAAATTCTGTTTATTTTATTCCTGTACTATACCAAAAATTCTTCAAAAAGTTTAAACAAAGATGTCCGCAATTAAAAGGGTGATCACGCTGCATATTTTCATAATTATAGTAAACTTTGGAACCAACGTATTTTATAAATTCTTTTGGAGGTTTTAAATTGCCATAACTGTCAAAATACTCAATATAGTCATTGCATTTTGCATAGGCTACCCAATGAGAACCAGGATTCTTAGAGCTATCTAAATTAATAACTCCACATTCTCTTTTAAATGGGTGTTTAGGGAGCTCATCTCTCATAAAGACACCTCTAAAATAGGGAATATTGTGTCCATACTTCAAAATGTCTAAATTACTCCAAGCTCGATTGGGTAGCCGATATATTAGTTTTTTTCTTTCGATACAAAAATTCCAAGCCCATCTTTATGAGGTTTAACATGAAGTCCTTTGCCGATGCAGAGAGCCTCCATTTTTTCGTTGTGTCTCTTCGATTCAGCATACAACTTTTTTGCCATCTTAATTTCATTTATGGTTTAAGCAATACCAGCTGCACCGCCTGCTAAGGCTCCCGCTGCAGATAATCCCGCGAAAATTGGAATCAAAGGTAATACTCCACCAGATTTTGGTATAGGAATAACACGTGGCAGTTTAATAGACGAATCATTAGCTAACTCTCTGGTAGCGGCCATTGCTAATTCTATTGCCGCTTTTTTGCACTTTGGTTTTAATTTTTTTATATGTCTTTTCGTTTTATTGATGACATTACGAAACTTATTTTTTAACCCTTTTCCAGATAAGGTTTTTTGCAAACACTTTCTGTTACTTTTTTAAGTCCAGAACTAGTTTTAAGTTTTGTTGACATAGCGCTGCTTACTAAACGTGCTGCCAGTTTTTCTCCCACACTTGCATCCGGAGCAACTGATCGCTTTTTCGCCATATTTAACAAAACCAAATCGGCCTTATGGCGGTCCTTTAAGTTTGAAGACTTGTAATAGGCAATGTCGTGTTCTTTGCAATATTCGTCTAATTTATTAACGCCTTTATCTCCACGTGTAAGCCTTTTAACTAATTTGGTGCCAGGTCCGCAATAATTATATCCTGGTAAATGTAATTCAAATGGTAAATTATTAAGGAGACAATTTAGAAGACTGCTCTCTCCAATACCCATCATAAGACTAATGCACCATGGGGTAAACATTTAATAAATATTCGATTTATCAATCCAACTGTTTTCAGAAGAGGGCAAACCTAACCACTTTACTAAAACTCTATTTCCTTTACTTCTGAGAACTTTCTCGACTAGATACAAATTGGGATGTTCTGTCTTTTGAAGCTCTTGAACATAAAATGCACCTAAAATTGGTTGGCCTCTGATTGAATCTTCAATTAAGTAGGTAATAGGGGTAGTATTCTGTATTTTTCTAATCTTAAATATTTCTGTCGACCAGTTAGGAGTATATCCTTTTTCAAATGTTCCTTTGTACTTACTGATACGTACATAATTACCTACTTTGAACTTGCTTTTTATACTACCGGTTTTTACTATTGTGAAATATCTCTCCAATATGTGATTTTTATTAAAATTATCCACGTTTGCTGGCATTTCCTTGATCGTTCGATGATAGGTGTGATTGTATTTATAAATAACATTATCAAGAGTATTATCTATCCAGTTATAGTTACCTTTTAAACTAAATTCCTTATAAAGTTTAGATTTCAATGTTCTGATAAATCGCTCGACTATTGATGCCTTTTTTGTCGAGAAAGTTGAATAATGGTTTATAAAATAAGATTTCATAAGTTTTTGGAGCTTATTATTATAAAATTCTGTGCCATTGTCTGTTTGAAGATTTCGGGGAACGCGCCCTTTATCCAACAAATTCTTGAAAGAGTTGCATACGACATCTTTGGTTTTACTTTTCAAAGGAAGGGTCCAAGCGTATTTCGAAAATGTATCAATGATAGCGAGAATAAATCGGTAGGTCTTATTTTCGTTAGAAATTGATTGCATATCAATTAAGTCTGCCTGCCAAAGGTCGTCTATATCTTTCATAATAACATGTCTTCGTGGAAAGTTTACCCTCGCATTTTTATGAATTTCATTTACCACATCAGCTTTACTCATATTGAAAATTCTGCATTTAAACACTTGTCTTGAATCCAATCATGATACTAAATAAAAATAATGTTATAGCTACTATTTATTGTTAAATTATGTCAGCTTCTTTTAACTCTTCTATTATAGATAAAATTTCATTATCATGGTTCGTATTGCCAGCATCTCTTGAAGCAACTAATAGTTTCAGTCTCTCAACTAATTCGTTGGGGTCATCCCAATATACTAGATTAGTATTGTTTTTGTATTTTTTTATCTTTGGCAAGTTTCCTCCAAGTTTAGCGAGACTTTTATCGTTTGACGTTTCGGTAAACATTGGTTTGATTATTTCACGATATTTTATTCCTTTATCACCTTTTATTTGGCCCTTAGGATTGAAGTCTCACTTGTGCACATTTGTGTTATGCAACGTATCCTTGTAGACAAGTTTATCTTTGCCTGATATTAATTTTAAATCAGGTTTTTTTCGAAGTAAAAGTTCTTTGAGGCCAGGAGTTAAAATGTAGGATTTATCGTCAATTTTAATAAAAATGACACTGTCGTTATCCAGACTATCAATTTTAGAAAATGACACTACTGAGTTTCCCATCAATAAAGTCTTATTTTCACTTCTTATTCCGAATGGTATATTTACTCCATCATAAATATTACACATATCATCACCATCTAATGAAATTTCTAAATCCTCTGGTAATTCTATTTTATGAGATTTTTTAACCGATTGTGCAGAATTTAGTTTTGGTTCGTAAAAGTCCTCAAACTTTGTAGATGAGCTAGTATTAATGTCTTCCAATTCAATATTCCCAGAATTAGTGAGTGTTGTATTTTCTAAATCTTTTATTTTTTTCATAGTTTTATTTGAATCAACTAGAGTTTTAAGGGGATCTGTAACAGGTTTTAGTAATTTGTTGAGCGACAAGTTCATTGAATGTTCCTGGTTCTTTATTTGTTTTATTTTATTCTTTATGGAATCTACGGACTTCAATAATTCTATTTTAATATTTTTTTCCATCTTATAACAACTGTGATCAGTTAAATATCAAATTATACTGAATTTGATTTTGGATATTAATGACTTATATACGTAAATATAATCAATCAAATTTAAAAAAACATATCAAAGTTCTGTCGGTACCTTCCATTATTTAATGGTGATTCTTTATTAATAAGTAGAAAATTATAAGGTTTACTCCAAACAGTTTGATAAATTTTTTTGAACTCTTTCCATTGTAAATCAGAACTAACATGCTCTTCATAAACATGTTTTAAATTCACATCATCTTGTTTGAATATAATAAGAAAACTAACATTGTCACGTAACAATTGCTTAGGAATTTTAGAATAGGTTTGAGATAAATAGAAACAATCGATTTGTTTATGCCTTCCCATACAAAAATAATTGCGGATATTAACTTGATTTTCACACGCAACGTCATCAAAAATAAATACAGAATTTGTTAAAGCTTCATTTGGAGAAATTACATCTTTATCATCACTGAACTCATAGAAGTTAATCTGCGGCACTCTTTTTAGAACTTCTGTCAAAAACCGGTATTTCGGTTGAAAATAGGTCTTAGAGTAAAGATATAGATTTCTGAATTTGAGTCCATTTTCATGCAGCAGTAAACTTATCATAACATTCGTTTTGCCACAATTTGAAGGACCGCATATTATACACCAAATGGTATTTGGCAATAGAGCGCTATGTCTGATGTAGCCAATAGAGTCAGTTAAACTTATATTATTAACATAGAGGGATATGGGCTGCTTGATCAACTTCATCTTGCCGATTAATTAAAAAACTATTTAACATGCATATATATATATATATATATATATATATATTTTTATATATATATATTTATATTTTTTAATTAGTACAAAAACTTTAAGGACAGATTAGCGAAGATATTATTATCATATATGTGACGTAAGAATTTCATAATATCAATAAAGAGAAAAGTTATTATCATTTGTTTATTGTAGAAAATCTCACCTAAATCATAGTCATATTTTACAATCCATTCACTAATTCATTGATAATATTCCATCCTGCTCATTCGCATTCTCTCTGTCGCACTTATGATGTAGGTAGCCATAGAAAATAAAATGAAGAAAAATAATAAATGTAGGTAGTTATTTTTTAATTTTGTTAATTCTACCCTCTCCTTCATACTTCATTCGGGCTTAGGACCGGTTAAATTTATCGTTTAACAAGTAATTAAATACGGAGGTATGTAATTAGAAAGCAAACAAATATCAAAATAAAAGAAGGTGTTCTGGACTAAAAGAAAAGAGTAATTTTGGCGTATTTATGAAGTTAGAATCATCTGCTATTTACAAATATTATTTTATCATCATCATGTCAGCCTAGAGACGTCCACTGCTGGACATAGGCCTTCCTCAAGGTGTGTGGAGAACACAGACCAATTTTGAGCCGCCCGCATCAAATTATTATTTACTTAAATACGTATTATTTACTAAACTTACAAGTATTTCCATTGTCCTTCGAAATGTCCACCACCGTTGTCAAAAGCATCCAATATGCACTGTTTTAATTGTTTGACACTGACTGGATCACTTTTGTACACTCACAATAAGATGTCCATGGGTACACAGCTGCACTCGCGATTTTTCCACTCAAAAAGAACGCACGAAGCATAGCTACATACTCCCGTGATATGAACTGATATGATAGGCCATCGCTTTGGGCAAACGTAGACAAACAATTAACTTTTACAACGAAATTAGATACGCTCACTTTTGCTGGCAATTTAGTACTGTTTGTCACATCGTCGGGGCGTGGCGCAGGCGCAGAGAGGCGGGGGGGAGGTGAATTTATCAATGGTTCATTTTACTATGATACTCGTAGTACTCGGGTCGGTCATAGTATTAGTATTGCATTTACCAATTATCACGTATTTTTGTGGACAGTTTTGAGACAGTTTTGGGACTTAGTGTTTTTATTTTTTAACTACATAAATATGATCCGTTAAAGATACTTAGTGCTGTGTTAAATTTTTTGTACTAATTAAAAAATAGCGGTGTATATATATATATATATATATATTATACAGTCTTATTTGGTTGATGTCAATTTATACAAAGGTAGGCAATAAATAAAAATACAGATTCAATACAATATAAACTTTTATTGGTAAGTAGCATAATACATTATCATAATAATATAAGCATAACTATACATTTAAAGAAATCGTAAATACCTATTTACACATTCATAATAGTATAAATACATTTTATCATTAAAACATAATTTTATAATGTCCCCAAGGTAATGTCTCTATATTATTTGCTAATATATATCTTTTATCATCATTTCTGTTCATCACTGTTCGCCAGTAAATTCACTGATTACATCTCCACCTAGTTCATCTTTGAATAAGCCAGGTACTTTTGCATTAACTTGTGGTATTAAATAAGGGTTGTCAAAATCAAAATTACTTGTATCGAAATCATTCAAATTATTTCCTATGTCACTGTAAATGTCTTTTGTATAAATTAAATATAGTAAGCTATCAGTATCTGTGTAACAAAGCTTGATATTATGCATATATTTATTTTTCATATTGTAATGAAAGTGATAGAGATGTGACTTAGCATATTCTTATACAGTAAAACCTATATAAATCGGTTTATCTAAAATAATTTTCTCTGGTTTTAATTGAATAGCTACAAAGTTTTCTGAAAATATAGTAACACATTTCAGATTGGGCTTGCAAATTAGTCGTTCAGCACCTAGTTGTTTTTTTGTGATATTATTCGTATCAATCCATTTCGTGGTTAATTTAACATCAACCTGTTTACGTTTGTTTTCGATAGTTTTACCAAAAATTGAGTTATTTAATAGTTTGAAAAAGTCTTTTTCAAATGATGTGGTGGATGCTTGACGGAGACTAGTATTTAAATCAATATATTTTTTTAAATAATCTTCTTGTCTAAATGTAAGAATACGGTGTACTTTTCTTAGAATGAGTCCATGCCTCAAACATTGTTTTAAATTATTATAATGTATTATATAGTTAAACTTATCGTATAAATTTGCAATGAGTTTTGCTGTTTTCCCTCCTGGAGGGACAAATTTTTCTGGAGCAAAAGGTAAATCGCTATGAGAATCATGTAGGTGATCAGGATATTCAAGATCGACTTCTAATATAAAACCGTAATTGCTGTTCTCTGATACACTCATAACATCAAAACAATTAATATCCTCTTGATTTAATAGTCTAAAGTCCGAAATAGGGAATTTCTTACTCATTGCGTAACCGTACAGATTATTGCAATCAAGATATATCAAATAGCTGGAAGGTTGTATATCATTGTATTGTGATAAATACATATTATTAGCTTTCGCGTGACGTAAAGAGCACCTGTGCTAAACCACCACGTATACCCTTTGCCAACATTTGATATATTTCTATGTTATCAATTAAATCTAATTCAACCCGTGTATACAGTAGCATAGCATCCCAGCTCAAACTAGGTGCTGTTATATAGTATGCAGGGTCTAAATTGTAATATTTTAGACTTATGTTACGAAAATTTTCAAATATATCGCATAGCAACATAATATCACATTTAAGATATAAATCAGTATACTCGCCCAAAGTACATACATTAAATGAATGCCACACAGTTTTTGCGTGTTCATATTCAGCATCAGAAATATGTTCCAGTTTCAATGTATTATAGAAATATTTTTTATGAGGAAGTTTTCTTTCTTCATACTTTTCCCAAGAGTTCATATAATCATATGGATATACCCCCTTCTTTTTTAGTATATTAATGTTTTCATGATTAAATTCCATTGATAAGTAAACAAAATCTTTTTCTGTCAGACTTTTACTTAATGTATCTAAACTTGGACTTAGAAACTGAAACGAATCAATGAATTTCATTTGAATGGAGTGGTTATTAATCGTATCTCGCTAGAAATGTATTTGGTAATGGTTAAATACCTTTCTTTAGTCTTAGGTATGATTTTAATGTGACCTTTATACTTAACTAATTCTTCTATAAACAAATGGGAGTCATAATTCGATAAATTATGAAAAACTATAGGTATAAATTGACAGACTCTTTACATTAAATTACAGTGAGAATGTGCAGCTCCTCTATATTTTCCAGTTACATGATCATGGTCATATACTTTGTCATCGAATGATAAGTGATCACAAATATGACAAGTACTTGCAGAGCTATGTCTTATTTTTTCTATTCTTGTTAACGGTAACATAGGTGTTTTAAAAGATATTTTATCCATTTTTTCACATCTTCCACTAGATTTTTTACAAATACTTGAACACAATCTGACCCTCTGTAGGAAACATATTTATTCTGAGTCTGATCGTGCGAGCAACAAATATAATACCCAAAGCACGAAGGTTCATGTTTTTTGAAATTGTGCGTTTTTTCCGTAATTTTTTCTGAGCAACTTAGCAAAAGACTTTCAAAATCAGCGTAAATAACATAATTTATTCTTTGTTTTCTCTCATAATTCTTAAAACCAATCTTGCGACTAGTTTCAGGCAAAATAGTTAAAACTTTTGAACACACATGGGATTGATACTTGATTTCGCTACTATAAAATTGCAAACATGATTCACAAAGAAAAAGTTTACCCTTATGATTTGTAACTTGACGCCGTACCAGTCTCAGTAGATTTTTAATCAGACAGTTATGACGTTTACCATTTTTTTCGAAATATAATAAATTCACATGATGCGTTTTTCTATTATTTGTTAAATATAAAGGACCTGTCACATTTTCACTATTTTCATCTATTCCATAAATATTTATACTAACATCATTGTTTGTTTAAAATAATTTTATGTCTTGATATGTTACTGGGAAAGACATTCCTTTAATATTGAAAATGGAACTGTAGTGCGGGTATGATGCAGTCCTACAAACATTCTGCTTAGCGGGATAAGGCTGCTAGAATACTCCATAAAAAACAGTGATTATCATTATTTTGTACATTCACACAACTTTCTTTATTGGTAATTCTTTTTGGTAAATCTAAATAAGTGCCACCACTTAATGGACAATATTTATTGATATTAATTTCTAAATGGCTCAATGAATGATAATACCATCCAGATTCTTTGTGTTCGTATTCTGATAGCTTACATTTTAAAATTTCAATTATTTGTAAGTACCAATCTGTGTTCTTGTAAATAATTTTATATTTAGTATTGAATGATTTCAATTGTTGCTCATTTGTTTTTTCTAAGACAAAGTAAGCAAACAATTCGAAATTCAATTTGATACAATTATTTTTCTTTAATGACATATCAATTAATTTTAATATATCGTTTTTATTCTTATGCAAGAAATTCTCAGGCGTGAGGGTTTTAATATCATGTGAATAATTCAAACGATATGTTACGATTCTATTTTTGAAAGCACTGGCAATTATGTAAATATTTTCAAAATGAGTTCGTAAGAGACTATTAGATTTATGGATGTTGGTTCTTACATGATATTTCATTCGGTTCAGTGGTATTTCAATTTTACATTTTTCACATTCAATAAATTCAGGGTTATCATTAATATATTGCCTTCGATGAGTAGACAGGAATTGTACTGTAAAGTAGAAACAAAAAATGAGCTTTAACTACATAGGATGAATATTTTATTACGTGCCATACTTATTCATTAACCAGTAAAATATAATGGAGAATAAAATATAATATAAAAGAACTATGATTACTTACTAATTATAAACTGAGTACTTAATTAGGTATTAAATGATCTTAAATACAAAATCTTTGTCAGTTAATATTAATAATAACAACTGACAAAATCTAGAGGGCAGTGCTTAAATTCTTTTCGAGTTTCGTTTATAAACTCTTTCAACCGATTCCAAGCAGGCGACTCATCATCGGTTCGATATTTTATAGTTAGTATTGAATGTCTCCAACGGTTGATTGGAGCCACGCGTTCAACCTCTCCAACGTCATATATTTTCAGCTCTATATAATATTTTCCCTGCTTACGCTCATCACTTTGCCTGCTTATACCGTTTGCCACTCTACGGGTAAAATATGAGAAAAGAGGTGGTATTTTTTTACCCTGTGCGGTTCCAACAGATTAATCTTCTTGTTCGTCGCTATCCGTGCCAAATAGATCATGCGAAGTGGGCTTCATACATGAGCTGATGGGTTTGATGATGGTCTTCTTCTTCTTCTTCATCTTTTCATGAGAAAATTCACCTTCCACCGGCCTATTGGTAGCTAACGACGACGCTGGAGCGGATGACGAGGCAGACGACAACGACGACAGACGCTTGTTCTCTCTCGACTTTAGTGTGCAACTGCTGCTGTTGCTCAACTTCTTCGTCAGACGAGAAAAGATTGGCTGCTGTTTGCTTCGACCTGAAAAGTTACAGATAAGTACTATTAGACATAATAATAACTAAATAGTTAATGGAAATCTGAAGTATTTGCATACCCTGTAGGAAAACAGGTGTATCTTTATGCATGTACCTATGAAAAAACTAAGTAGAGTGTAGTCAGTTCACTCATTTAATTCATTCACACATTTATGCAAGTCATTTAAACTGTGATGAATCAAGGAAATATAATATCAACAATTACAACATATGAATTTGTCAAAATGAACTTATTCAATTTAATTTATTAATATAATAGATTAATCGAATGAATTTACAAATGGGGAAGTGCGTGGAATGAGGGAATATATGAACTTGAGTTGAATTGATCGTTGAATAACATAGTTAAAAGATGAATTGAAAGAATGTACAGTACTTACATTTTCGAATAGATGATAATTTATTGAGTACACTGGGCAGTCTTTTCACTAATTTCTGAAGTCCTGATTAATGCCAGAAACGATTTGATGGCGATGACTGTCTCACTCCTGTAATATGAATCGATTATTCTCGAAAGATTACCATATTTGTCAAATTCTAAACACCTGTAAAATCCATATTAGTTTATTCCTTGCGTTGCACTTTTAGGAATAAAAAGCAGACGAGCGTTGAAAACGCTGCGTTTATAATCACAGCGTTTTTTTTTAAGCATTACTTTAATTGTATCTTTATTTTTAACGCATTAAAACTTACATGTATTTTAGGTATGTACCTTATAAATACTATTTGTAGATATTTACGTATTTTTACCTGACTGCGGAAAAAGGAGAGTTATTTGAGACGTACACATTTTGCATAGCCTGAGGCGTTTAGCCCGCTCGTGTATACTGTTGCTTTGCTTGTCTAAGCAAATTGACACGTGGAGTGTTTTTATGATTACTTTTATATAAAAGGTAACAAAAAAAATGCTTTGAATCTTGAACCTTAACGACAAAAAATCAAAATTTGTGTAAGTATATAAACCAAAACAGATTGATGTAAAATACATTAGGTACGGTGTACAACATTAATATCTAATAGTTTCATTCATATATAATTGTTTATTACATATGTTTATTGTAAAGGTAGTAAGTTTTAAAACACGATTGACAAACAGTGTAATATATTGAAATTAAACTATACCTACTATTTTGTTTCAGGAATCCAGCGATGTTTTTATTGCTAATTCATCATACTCACCATCATCACCGATCCCCGCTGAGCAAACCCTGCGACAAAGAGTATCAAACTATTTGGAGAGAGAGCAATAATTTCAACCATTTCAGTTTGAGGAACCAGGTTCGAGCACCAGAAATAAAAGACGAGGGTGTGACGTTATATATTCATATATAAAAAAACCAGCAAAGGGTAAGCGATGTAAAATAATACGCTTACAAATTTTTGACATCGAGGAGTTCAAAGAAAGTGCACCATGTAATTGTAAAGCTACTGTTTGTGCACAATACGTCATTGAAAATGTATTCTGTGACGATATATACAAAAGTGCTAATGAAATTATAAGTAAGATACAAAAAAGAATGTAAATAAATGTATGCTAGAAAAATAGTTTTGTTTTATTTTCTACGACACTAATTATTTACCTTGTAACTCATAAAAACTAGCGTCTTTTTGCTGCTCTGACTGCATTATTATGTAAGATTATACAAATAGTGTTCACCTTTTTACGTACGTACATTACCCTAACACAATAATAATAAATAAATAAATAATAGCAGCCCTGTATTAAACTGTCCCACTGCGGGGCACGGGCCTCTTCTCATTATGAGAAGGGTTAGGCAATAGTCCACCATGCTGGCCTAATGCGGGCTGGTAGTCTTTACATATCTTTGTGAACATTTTGAAGAACTCTCAGATATGCAGGTTTCCTCACGATGTTTTCCTTCACCGTTAAAGCAAGCGATTATTAACAATTTAATACGCACATAACTTCTAAAAGTCAGTGGTGCGCGCCGAGGATTCGAACCCGAGACCATCCGCGTCACAGTCCGCCAGTCTCGCCACTCGGCTATCGCTGCTTGCTCTAAGACAATATAGGTATATAAATACTATAACAAAGCATAATAATTGTACATACTTATTACGGAGAGCCGGTATTGCCCGATTTAGACACCATCTTATCATGTTTTACTTAACTGTACCTACCTACCTGTGTACCTACTTGTATTACAAACTTATAGGCAACAATAACTGAGTGGAGAGACCAACAGACTGCAATGCGAGGAGAGTCTCGGGTTCGAATCCCACCGCGAACTAATGACTTTAAAAATCTTGTAAAAGTCTTTTCGATGTCATGTGCGTCGTATTTAATTGCATATTATAGCTTGTCGTGTGCTTCGAGGGCATATTATGGCGCCGGCTTCAGCTGTCATGAAGATCTTTGACAGTGGTTACGCGGAGTCAGTACACTCAAATATCCCGACACTAGTCTAACCATAGAATATCGCTATCCCTTTGAGTCGGGGAAGTAAGATGACAATCGCTTCGTAGCAAAGTAGATATTTAGCCGACCCTGTGTTCCTTAGCCAGTATTAAAGATACAAGCAGGAATAACGCTTCGGGATGATGATAATGACATGATATACAAAGTTATTGATATCTCTACATAAAATACTAGTAAGAATCGATTGTAAATCATTCATTACTGTGATTTTAATACGAATAAATGAGTACACGAATATGTATAATTGAGAGGCGCATTATGGGTAGCGAAAGAAAGAAAGGAATTCAATCACATGCCTTTACGGGCACAGGTGTAATAATATGTAAACAATCAAGCATCGTGTGAGGTATTTTCTGCACACATTGCAATAATATTATAGAATTGAGTGCAACCGAGTACAAGAAATTATGGTAACTGATATTATAAATATCTTTTGTTTTAATCAAAATATTCTTCTTAATTATATTGTACGTACTTATAAGTACATCACGTACAAAAATATGTTAAATATAATCGTGTTACTATGTTTCTTTTTTTCAAGTTATGTTGTTCTATATTCTTATAAGAAATGAGTCTGCTCAGACGGGAAGTGCTGGAATGGATAAGATGGAGATATCTCTTTATTCTGTAAATTAAATAGGTATATCATCTACAACTGAAATCAATTAAATATAAGCATTCTGAAGTTGCGCTCGACCTATAGATATCATCGAAGTATTTTTGGTAAGCAATGTCTAAATTCTTCGGTCTATATAAATATTATAAAGAGAAAAAGTTTATAATGTACCTATTTGATAAACTTTGGAAGTAATGAATCGGTTTTACAAATTCTTTTATTATTAGAAAACTACAATATCTAAAAGTAACATAGACTTTATTTCAATTTAATTTTTATACAATTTAGAAAGATGTGCAGGATTTATTAAAATATTTTTTACCATTTCGAATAGAGAATATGAAATGTATTCATTATTTCGAATATATAATTCAATGTGAATCGAGATTATTACCTCTGTTCCAACTGTATTCAGTTGGATGAGACTAAGGAAGTAGAATACATTCATCATTTTTAATAGATAATCTGAAATGTAATCATCGTTTTGAATAGAAAGTATTATATTTTAAACTTTAACAGATTGGATTTCAAATATTTTTACCATTTCGAATAGAGAATATGGAATGTATTCATTATTTCAAATATATGATTCAATGTGAATCGAGATTTCAGTTGGAAGAGACTAAGGAAGTAGAATACATTCATCATTTTTAATAGATAATCTGAAATGTAATCATCGTTTTGAATAGAGAGTATTGGGGGGTCTGGATGGCAATCCAGACCCCCCAATACTCTCCTACTCCCAGTGTTATCCATTGTGATTTATGAGTTGTCGATATTTTGCATCTTTCTATGGGGAAACATAGATCATAAAACAGTTTAAATAAATCAAAAAACGCATTAAACTTTTCATTAGGGTTATTTATTTCAAAAACGTCTGAAAAGCTTAAGCTGCCTATGCATTGCTTAAACAAATTCATGCTCTTCTTGTTATAATCGAGTTTTTTACGTAATAGTATTTTAACGAACAAGTTTGTTGAACAGGAAATTGCATCAATTGCGCTAGATGATCGGATACCCCCAATTCAAGTATCTCACTATTACAGCCCCGTATATTGTGAAATATATTATCTAGGCAAGTACCGCTACTCGGCCTAGTGGGTTTATCTATTTCGATCGTAAGGTTATACTCTTAGACATTAAAATATGGAGGAAAATTTGTTTTTTGTAACATATTAATGTTAAAGTCACCGCAAATTATAATTTTATGTTTATTTTTATAGCAAACTAGCTGACCCGGCAAACGTTGTTTTGCAATTTTTTTTTTTTTAAATAGATGTTGGCCGATTCTCATAGATACCGGTTAAGCACAAAAAATTTCATCAAAATCGGTCAAGCCGTTTCGGAGGAGTATGGGAACGAAAACTGTGACACGAGAATTTTATATATTAGATTTGTCCTAATATATACTTTAAATTGTCAAAGAATATTTCCATTTTATATGGTCCTGGAACTCTATATATGCTATTGTTATTTTATGATCGGTTAGATCAGCTGCACAGCATTTCGTTCCGTTCCGTTTTTGTCTAGTGAAGGAGGTAGCTAAAGTGTAGTTTGGAATGTTCAGAAGATCAACATCACTCATCGTCATATTGTGTTCTGTAAAACATAAGATATGTATGCTACTGTTTGAAAGAGTGTCCATAAATTCCGTTATTATATCACTTTTAGCCAGCAATCCATTTATGTTTTGATGTAGTATGCGTAAGTTATTGTACACGAAAAAGATTGTTGTCCTGATAAGTTTGGTTACTTTGACATTTTTTTATTACAGGGAAATAGTATGGTACATAGATTATACACTTATACTGGTATAGATACGCCACTCACAGTTAGAAATTGAAGTTCAATAGGCATCCTCGACTCTAGATGGCGTACAAATCAATTTTATTTTTATTCCGATCGTATAGATGGCGTTAGTAGTGGATCCATTTTTCAAAATGAAATAAATGTTTAATTTCGGTGTTAATAAATAAGTAAATGGCAACTATTATGTAAAATATGCAATTTAAAAGTAAAAAAATATAAAAATCACAAAAAGTAGCTCTAAGTAAGCGTGGATACGATCCACGGACTTCTCAGATATGAGCCCAGCACGCTTTCACTAGATTAGATCTTAACAATAATGGCGAAATTACCGTTCACTTACAACAGTTCAGTTACAGCTAAAAATATTTCTAGGTACATAAGCTAAAATGACATTCCCCCGACGCTAGATGGCGTTAGTTGGTATGTATAATTTTTATTACGGGATTGTAGGGAAGTTTCATAGGCCTGGTATGGTATTGTCTAGAATTACCGTAGCCAGGCAGGAAGGTGTATCAGAAGTGCGCAGTGGAAGGTGTAATACATCTACCTGACCACGATAGACAATATAGCCAGACACAATGCACTGCGTTGCACAGTGAGTAAAGTATTGAGTAGGTACATGAAAATTTTACCTTATAGCTCCTGGTGATGTTCTTGAAGTGGACCTATAGATTAACTTATAATTTTGGCCAAAATAACAAAAGAATCGAATAGATACCAGTCTCCAGTTTAGCGTAGTCCTTCTCCTCGGGCACCAATCAGGAATTCACACACGTGTTTTACAAAAGTTCAATATTTCACAAATAATCACAAACTTTGCCGGAAGTCAAAGGCGGCAATTACGTATTAAGTTAATTACAAGTTGATTCAATTCGCGTTAATTCAAAAGGCGATCAATTATATTCTTTTCTCAAAGATTGACGGAGACAGTCCAAAAACGGCGTGTTAATTTTTTCAAGGCGCCAACGGAAGGACTGCGCTAAACTGGAGACTGGTATCTATTCGATTCTCTTGTTATTTTGGCCAAAATTATAAGTTAATCTATAGGTCCACTTCAAGAACATCACCAGGAGCTATAAGGTAAAATTTTCATGTACCTACTCAATATTTTACTTGAACCACGCTCTGCTACCAAAATTATGTCTAGAATTACCGTAGCCAGGCAGGAGGGTGTATCAGAAGTGCGCAGTGGAAGATGTAATACATCTACCTGACCACGATAGACAATGATCCAGACACAATGCACTGCGTTGCACAGTGATGAATTGAAATCAATCAATATCAATATTGTGTTTCACTTACCCGCTATCCTTGCTGATGTCAGGCTTGAGCTAAATTAGACACATTCATACAAGTATATTGGCCAAAATAAATGAAAGAAGTATCTTATACTTAGCTATTAAGCTTCAAACGCGACGTTTTCAGGACACGTTGGCACGTGGACTCGATACCGGATTCACAATTTTCACAAATATCAATCAATAGTTCACAATCAATTTACCGTTGCCAGCACTAGATCAGGCGGCATTCAAAACGGTTACTCAATTTAATTCCATTCGCGTTAATTCAAAAGGCGATATTTTACGTACGAGACGACCAAGGTAATTTTTCAACGCGGGAAGGACGGAAGTGACAGTTCAGTGTGACCATTGTCAGAAATTTTCAATAGACTAAACAAAATGTTACTCAATCGATCTAATCGATTTGACTTATAATAAAAACTAATTCTATTTCAAACATCCACCCGCCCCGGACCGGCCTACCGGTCCGCTAATCGGTTGGTAGACGTGACAATGTTGCAACCGCTCTCCTCAGAATCGAACCGTCCACCAAGACCTCAGCAAATCGGGGAACTCCATCAGCCCCATTACCAAATGAAGTATGCGCCCCCTGCGCCATCTGAGTGGCGGAAGGTTAGCCTCCTTGATCAAAACGAGGTCACCAATCTTGGGTGGATCGGTCTTGTCGGTCCACTTAACGCGTTGCTGGAGTATGTGCAAATATTCCAAATTCCAGCGTTTCCAAAAGCTCTGAGTAATCTGGCGTACCAATTCAAAGCGCGAGAGACGACCAGGTCTCATATCAATGTAGGGGTACTCAGGCAAGGCGACAAGTGGGCGACCAATCAAAAAATGGCCCGGCGTAAGGGCCTCCAAATCATTCGAATCTGAGGAGATCGGGCACAATGGCCGAGAGTTCAAAACGGCCTCAATCTTACAAAACACAGTTGCGAGTTCCTCAAATGTAAGGACAGATTCACCGATTGTCCTGCGCAAGTGTGTTTTGGCCGATTTTACGGCGGCCTCAAATATACCACCCCAGTGTGGACAATTTGGTGGGGAAAACAACCAATTTATCCCACGTCGGGCAAGCCTATCACCTATATCAGCTTTGTTGGTTTCAAGGAAATTAACAACATCATTCAAATAATTATAGGTGCCCTTGAAGTTAGTGCCACAGTCAGAACGGATCAAGGAAGGCATCCCTCTGCGGGATACAAATCTGTCAAATGTGGCTACAAATGCCTCGGTCGTAAGCGAGAAGACCAGTTCTAAGTGTACGGCCTTTGTGGAGAGACAAACAAAAACACACAAGTAGGCCTTAACAGTCTTGCTGTTTCGAAGTGTCAACGATTTCACCAAAAAGGGACCTGCGAAGTCCGTGCCAACACCGTCAAACGTCCTGCTCTCAGTTACGCGATCTGCCGGTAAGTCTTCCATCAAGGGCTGCATGGTAGAAGCCTTGAGCTTATAGCAAGGGATGCAGCGAAAGACTACACTCCGAATAATTCTTCGGGCAGACAAAATCCAAACTTCGCGTTGCAAAATAGCCAACAAGGCATTACAACTAGCATGCGAATTTTTAAGGTGACGGTCAGTTACCAACAAGCGTACCAAATGACCGTCCTTAGGTAACAAAAGGGGGTGACGTGCTCCGTAAGGGAGGTTGGCGTTCTTGAGACGCCCTCCAACGCGCAAGAAACCCATTTCGTCCAAAAAGGGGTTAAATTTAGAGACAGCTCCCGATAGTTTCGATCTCCCTGATTTAAGGATAGCAATCTCCTTTTCAAAATGCGCCAATTGCACAGAACGAACCCAAAAGGTGAGGGACTCCTGTCGTTCCTGTGGTGAGAGAAACGGTGTCAGTCGTTTCTGTTGTGGGTGCCTAAAATTAAAAACAAAACGCTTTATCCAAGCAGTGACACCTAACAACTTGTCGAGGGAGCTGTAACGATTCAACAAAAAATCGGGGTCGAAGGCGCATTCTACCTTCTCAAGAGCGAGTGTTCGTAGACCCGGCAAATTAGAAGTATTCAAAACTGGCGTTCGAGGCCAATCAGTTTCTGGTCGACTCAACCATTCCGGACCCCACCACAGCGAATGACCTATCAAACTAGGCGTCAAGCATCCGCGCGAGGCACAGTCAGCGGGGTTGAGCTCACCTGGCACGTGTCTCCAAACAAGTTTGACTTCGGATTTCTGGATTTGGGAAACGCGATTAGCGTTTCCTTATACCTCCAAGGTGTGGACAGAAGCCTTCAACCAACAAAGAACAATTTGGCTGTCTGTCCAGGCGTAGGTCCCATTAATGCAAATGCTTTTACCCAAGGTACTGGACACGTGATTCAACAAGCGTACAAGTAGGGCTGCTCCCGAGAGCTCCAATTTCGGAATGGTCAGAGATGTCCGAAGGGGTGCTACCTTGCTCTTCGCCATGATCAGGGAAACTCTCACCTGACCTGAGGCACTGACTGTGCACAAGTACACCACGGCCGCGTGACCACGTTCCGAGGCATCACAAAACCCGTGAAGGGTGGCCTTGTACTTCCCGGGAGGAAGGATGGGACGAGGCAAGGAGATCTCGTTGACGGCAGGAAGTGAGGATACAAAAGAGGTCCATTCCTCAACAAGAGTGTCGTGCAGGGGTTCGTCCCAGGTCAATCCTGCTGTCCAAAGCTTCTGCAAGAAGCATTTTGCCCAAAATATAATTGGACAAATCCAACCGTTCGGATCAAAGGTTCTGGCGACAGTAGACAACACGAGACGTTTAGTCCAAGAACAAGGCAATTTCAAGTCTACGTTGTATGTAAAGATGTCTTGGACTGGTCTGTACTGGACGCCGAGAACAGCCATCATGGCGGGGTTGTCAACAATCTCAAACAAATGTGGATCCTGCTGATGATCCTCTGGCAAGCCTTCAAAAAGCGCCGGTGAGTTGGAAATCCATTTGCGCAACTCATAACCAGCGGAGGCCAAAATACCTATCAATTCGTCCCGCAATAGGATCGCCTCGTCCGCTGTGGAGGCGCCCGAGCAAATGTCATCGACGTAAATATCGTCTTTCAAGGTGGCGGAGGCTCGTGGGAAACGTAAGCCTTCGCGGTCCGCGAGCTCCCAAAGAGAATGTATTGCCAAGAAGGGGCTTGACCTTAACCCGTACGTATTAGTATTGAGCTCGTAGACGACCATGGGATCACGAGGAGACTCTCTCCAAAGGATCAGCTGGAAGCGACGGTCATCAGAGTGGATAATCGTCTGCCTAAACATCATTTTTATATCGGCCACAAAGACAACCTGATGTCGTCGGAAGCTGGTGATGACGTCACAAAGGTCCTTGACCAACTTGGGACCAGAATGCAAGCACTGGTTCAAGGATACGCCTGTTGAAGTCTGCGCAGAACCATCAAACACTGTGCGCAGCTTGCCAGTTGATGGCTTCAATACCGCATGATGCGGGAGAAAGTAGTGCTCGAGCGAACGCCAATCCAAATTTGTCACAGACATGTGTCCCAATTGTTCATATTCTCTCATGAACTCAATGTACTTCTGTCTGAGCTCCGGATCACGACCCATGCGGCGCTCCATGGCCAACAACCTCTTTTCGGCTAAAGGTCGTGACTCACCAAGCGGTGGCCGAACAGACAGGAAAGGTAGCCTCGTAATGATCCGACCAGAACGGAGTCGACCCGTGTTGTTCTGGAAGAACAGCTCGCACTCCTCATGTTCTGGATTCAAACGGGCAGCTTGAGGGGGCTCCTCTACTTCCCAAAACCTCTGAACCGCATCAGAGAGAGCAGAGCCTACAGCCAACAAATTATCAAGTTCAGGTGGAGGGGGTCCCTAGGTACAGGTCCCATCAAAGCAAATCCAAATATGGTCGGGGTGGCAGTCAAACCATTTGGCACCAAGACCCGTTTCCCACCAATCAAAATTCCACCGAGGACATTAGAACCAATCAACAAGTCGATTTGTCCCGGTGTGTCAAATTTGGGGTCTGCCAGTTCCAATCCCGATGTCAAATTCACCACAGCAGCGGGTAGCTGTTTCTGTGGGTGCATACCCAAAATATTCTTCAACACAATAGCCGAGGTTTTAATCCTCGGGTGTGAAGATTCAACAGGGCCAAACAAAACCTTAACTTGCAATTCAACATTAGAGGCTACGTCACCTATGCCCCGTATACAATTTGGAAAAGAGCCCATATTTAATTTAACCTGCCCTACCAAATAAGTGGAAACAATGCAACCTTGTGAACCTGTGTCCAATATAGCACGGACAACAACAGAGGTCCCCGTGGGTCCCCAGACCCTAACAGCAACCGTTGGTAGGATAATGGTCTCAATGGGGGAGGTTGGCGTTATAGGGCAGGGGTCAATGACCTATTGATGCCTGGGCGGCGACCGTTGGCCAGGACCAGGCAAGTCAAAACGAGGGTGCGGCTTGAAGTCCTCAAAAGCGCGATGACTCGATCCGCGCGCCAGCTGTGGGGGGTCATAGTGACGCACCCGCCCAAAACGAGGTGGGCGCGAGTCAAGGCGGGGACGCTCCGCCAAAGGAGGAGAATACCTGGGGCAGCAGTCATGGTGCTGGTGACGCTGAACAGCACATTCAGGTGCGCGAGAGAGAGGAGGCGTGCGCACGCTACGGTTCTCCAAGCGGGGCGAGTGGCGATCAATTGAGCGAGGCGACTCTCGGCTACGCGCCGGTGAGCCTCGGCTGCCACCTTCAAAACACCCGCCCGTGCGCGGCGTCGGCTGGTTGGACAAGCGGCCTACCTCTCTGGCATTCATGCAGAGAATGTCCAAATGCTGTCCTTCACAGTGAGGACAGGGGCGAGAGTTTGGGCAGTCTCGCTGGTAGTGGGACCCCAAGCAAGAGAAGCAAAGGCGGCGGGCATTCGCGATGCGCCTACGAGAGGCGACATGAAGGTCCAAGAATGCCCTACAACTGGCCGTTCTGTGCCCCGTGACCTTGCAGTAGGAGCACTCCGCTGGGCTCTGCGTGACCGCAAAGCGAGGAGGGCGCCGGTCAACATTGGCTCGGGTGTGACCGCGAGCCTGCTCCTTGACCTTGGGCGGCTGCGACTTAGCCGGCGTGCCACCACCGGAGTTGTCCAAGACCCGGCACTCATCCTCCAGGAACTTCTCCAGGTCAGCAAAGGGGGGCAGATGGGTCGCGCTATCCCCACCAAAGCGCTGTTCAAAACGCGACCTCAGGTCGGCAGGCAGCTTCTTCAGCACAATGTGCACCAATAGATAGGACCATTGGTCCACGGGCAGGTCAAGGCACTTAAGTGCGTTGATGGCCACCAAAAGCGGGTTCAAAAGTTGGGTGCGCAACCCAGAGACCCGGGTGAGCGTCGGCAAACCCAAAATCTGCTCGATGTGCGTGTCGGCGAGGTCACGCTTATTATGGTACCTACGGGTGATTAGGTCCCGAGCCGTCTGGTACGCCTCGTCAGACACGGGCAGATGCTGGATGAGGCCCTTGGCCTCCCCATCCAGAACCGACATTAAGTATGCCAATTTTTGTACTGGCCGAAGGTCAGCCCTATCATTGACCAGACTGTCGAACAAGTTAATGAAGCCCAGGTAGCTTCCTAGGCAGCCATCAAAATGGGGGAGGTCCAAAGTAGGGAGCCTACTCACCAGCCCCGGTGCTGACCTAGGAAGCTCCTGCTTCAGGCCGGGTTGCCCTTCCCTATCGGCAACTAGTTGTCTCGCAGTATTGGAGACAGCATCACACAGGTCTAAGACCTGGGCATAGTCTTCGCTGACCTTACTTCGCTGGTCAGCGGTGAAATCATTGATTGACACTTCAAGACAGCAAGTGCTGAAAGTGCGGAATTGCTGTTCCACACTTGCCAGGCGATCGTCAATCCGCTCGTACCTTTGTAGTAAGGCCTGCTGGCGATCAGGCCGGTTCACTAAGGCACTGGCCGAGGCAAACCAGCGCAAATCTGATGCAATGGCACCAACAGCCGCACGCAAGTCCTTGATAGCTGACATAATCAAAATTTCAAAAGAGCCCGGACAAGCGTTAAACAATATTAACAATCAAAACTTAATTTTTCTCAATTCTTTGAAACCAACAAAGTATTAGCCTGTTTACTGCAAGTGCAGGCAAGTGACAGGTATCTACTGTCCAACAAAATTAATAGTTTCAATATATATTGACACAAAACAAAGTCAAAGCTATCAAAGTTGAAACCTCAAATAAGTTAATTAAAGTTAAATATTCAAATAAATTAACTAATTACTTGCAACAGACAGACTGGCTGTGTTATTTGAGATATACAATAGGAAGTAAGCACAGAATATGTGTTACCTAGCAATATTATCTATATTATAACAAAACAAAGTTTATTAATGTGACCCGCCCAAGTGGCAAGGTCAAGTTGGATGTTATAATGTATATGAATATATGCAATAAACTAAATTTACTAAATTTATTGATACATACAGCTGTTATGTATCCAAACAAACTGACTTATTAATGCAACAACAAATTTAAGTTAGATTTTTCAACAATACAAATCAAAAATTACTGATTGAGGTTATGTGACAATGTGTTTCAAATTATCTAGGTCAACTTATACAATTAAATATTATGTATTTTAGACAATAACTGACCTGACAAACACTACAATACTGTCTACAAGGTGATAAGATACAAGCTCATACCAATCTGAGTTTATACTCAGTAATGCAACAGCGGCTAAATTTCAACTACAGCTCTGCTACCAAAATTATGTCTAGAATTACCGTAGCCAGGCAGGAGGGTGTATCAGAAGTGCGCAGTGGAAGATGTAATACATCTACCTGACCACGATAGACAATGATCCAGACACAATGCACTGCGTTGCATAGTGATGAATTGAAATCAATCAATATCAATATTGTGTTTCACTTACCCGCTATCCTTGCTGATGTCAGGCTTGAGCTAAATTAGACACATTCATACAAGTATATTGGCCAAAATAAATGAATGAAGTATCTTATACTTAGCTATTAAGCTTCAAACGCGACGTTTTCAGGACACGTTGGCACGTGGACTCGATACCGGATTCACAATTTTCACAAATGTCAATCAATAGTTCACAATCAATTTACCGTTGCCAGCACTAGATCAGGCGGCATTCAAAACGGTTACTCAATTTAATTCAATTCGCGTTAATTCAAAAGGCGATATTTTACGTACGAGACGACCAAGGTAATTTTTCAACGCGGGAAGGACGGAAGTGACAGTTCAGTGTGACCATTGTCAGAAATTTTCAATAGACTAAACAAAATGTCACTCAATCGATCTAATCGATTTGACTTATAATAAAAACTAATTCTATTTCAAACAGGTATAGTACCTATTCTTTGCGGTAACGGCTTTACTACTGTTTTATTTTTAGTATTTATTGACATTTCTACAATCTGAGATTTAAAATAATAGGGTATTGTATCCTTTGTAGGTATACAGGTGCAATTAAAATTTAAGGTATAGTTTTGTTGGCTTAGATTTTTTATACTCTTCTCAATTTCGGAAAAGTTTTAAAACTTGCTATCGTAGTCATTACAGTCAATAACATAATTAATAGTTGTACAAATGTCATTAAATTTAAGATTATTACAATTTATATAGGAACAATTTTTGTAATCTTTACATATTTTCATTATGGAATTATTTAGCTTGTTTATATCTAGATAAGTGTTTTTAGTTACGTTTAGTACAATAATTTTTTTGCTGCTGAAATACTTAACAATATTTTGAATTTGTGCAAACACAACTTGTCATTGGTTGCTAGATTTATACTACGAAAGTTTTTTGCTATATATCTGCTCAACGCATTCGGCTTCGTTTCGCTTATAATCGTATACTTCTCATATTGCGTTCGTTATCTTGAGTATAGGAGAGCTGAAGCAAGGCCTACGCATTGTTCAGCTTCGAGGATAACTATTTTCAGGTAATCTGCAGGTTTTTCTTTCTTTTTAATTTCATACGTAGGTATTATCTACAATTTCCGGGTAAGTGTAGTACTTATTGTCTTTGGCGTTGTCAGTTTCACTTGTAGTATTTCAATTTGATTTGTTAGGCTCGTTATTTCCTTGCTTGTTTCATATAACTGTTTCTGCACTTCGTTTATATTTTTATGTAAATTTGCAAATGTAAACTTGTGATCATTTTGAGTATTAGGTGTTTTGCTTTTAGCTGTTTTGGGTTAACACAAGACGTCTTGATATATTTGTCGTACTGTTTGGCTTATTAGGCGTCGTCGTGGAGTGGCATAGCGTCTTTAGAGCGGAGATTTCTGTAATATGATTTTTATTTTATGTTCGCAAATCGTTATTTTCTAATATTACGTTTTCTAATTCGCCACGTGTAGTGGCGAGTTCTTGAGTTAATGTCGATAATCTGTCTTGCATTTTGGAGTACCTTGTAGCGTCGACTAAAGTACTGTCTATACTCTTGGACAGTTGTTGGTTTGGAGATAGCTGTGACGTATCTGTCGGACTTAGGTATGATATGAGTACGTCCGTGTCAATTTCGCTGACATTTTGACGACCGGTTGGCGCAGCGGGAGTGTAAGCGACTGCCACGCCGAAGGTCGCGGGTTCGATTCCCGCTCAAGTCAAACATTTGTGTGCGTGAACATGGATGTTTGTCTTGGTCTGGGTGTTTCTATGTATAATATGTATGTATTTACAAAAAAAAAGTATATATGTATGTTTATCCATTATCTAGTACCCATAGTACAAGCTCTGCTTAGTTTGGGACTAGATGGTGTTGTGTGAATGTCGTAGAATATTATTATTATTTCCTTTATTTATCATTCATCAAATTAAAATTACTTTTTTAAATATACAATTTACAAAAAAAAATACATTTAAAAATATAAAAATAACCGTGGGGTCCCACCAGCATCGGGCACAGGGTCCAAGCTGCCGGTGGTTAGGGCTCCAGAGACAGGAACTTCCTCACAATACGTGCCGTGTCTAGAAGTACTGCCTTCTGCATCAGACCCTTGACCCAAGCACCCAACGCGAGCCTCTTTAGGTGACGGTCGAGGCTTTTGGCTATTAGACCATTAACGGTCACGACTATCGGCACAATAACTGCTGAGTTCACATCCCATATGTCGACAATCTCGTGAGCCAAATGCAGATATTTAATCTGTTTTTCCTTTTCAGCTTTCACGAGATTCTCGTCATGAGGAATAGTGACATCAATAATTATTGCGAGGCGCTCTGATAGATCTATCAACACGATATCAGGCTTGTTGGCTACAACAGTCCTGTCCGTGATGATAGATCGATCCCAATACAATGTGGCATGGCCATTTTCAAGTACTGGATCAGCGACATACCTATAGTACGGCACCTCGATGTCTACAAGTCTGTACTTCAGAGCAAGTTGCTGGTGAATAATCCTGGCTACTTGGTTATGTCTGTGCAAGTACTCGCCGTTAGCAAGACGAGAACACCCGGAAACGATATGCCTGAGGGATTCACCAGGTTGGTGACAAGCACGACTGATATCCGTAGTGCCATCCCTCAGGATATACTTCCGGTAGTTATTCGTCTTGATAACTTCGTCCGCAATTGCACAGACAAACCCTTCGGTTTCCCCAAAAAGGTCACCAAAGCGTAGCCAGTTCACCGAAGCTAATAGGTCTACATCGGGCCCATGGAGAGCCCGGTAGAACCTACCATGCAGCTCCTTGCTCTGCCATACAGACTTGCGATCATCAGTGCTTAGTACTATAGGTTTGCGCCAGTTTTCCTTAGCCAGCTTGAGCGAGGTGAGCCCATTGTCTACTGCGACAACATCGCGATGCATTTCCACATTTGTCCGCAGAAAATAATCTCTGAGATTGCACACCTCGCGGTTGTGTAGGGTCTTGGCATTCAAAAAGCCTCGACCCCCACACTTCCGCGGGATGTACAACCTCATCACGGATGAACGTGGATGAAGCATACGATGTGCCGTCAGCAATGTACGGACTCTCCTATCCAATGCGTCTAATTCAGTCTGAGTCCACTTGAGTATGCCAAAGGAGTATACCAGAAGTGGCATGACCCAACCGTTGCAAGCTCGCACCTTGTTGCCACCTGATAAAAGACTTTTCAGTACTTTTTTCAGGCGGCCAAAGAAACGTTCTTGCAGCGATTGTTTCATGTCGCCTTTATTGATATTTAAAGCCTGTGACATACCCAAGTACTTATAGGTATCGGTTAAGAGAAGCGATCTTAGGTTAATGGAATCTGAGAGTTGGAGCCCCTCAGATTCCACCATCGTACCCTGCTTCACATAAATGACAGCACATTTATCCACACCGAACTCCATATTGATACACTTACTAAAGTTTTGGGTTACGTTTAGTAAATCTAGCAATTGGGCATCAGAGTGGGCAAATAACTTCAGGTCATCCATGAATAACAGGTGAGATATGACCTGACCGCTTCTCTTTAACCTGTAACCTAGCTCTGAACCCTCCAGTAATGTACTGAGAGGGTTCATGGCTAAGCAAAACCAAAGGGGACTCAGACTGTCGCCTTGGAAAATTCCCCGCTCAATTCTGATCAGTTCACCGTCCTCCTGGATCCTTCGACATCCTGGATAGCTAAGAACCGTATTCCATTGCCCCATACATGTCTTTAGAAAGGTGCGTAGAGTAGTATTTACTTTATACAACTCCAGCACCTTCAAAAGCCATGTATGCGGTACGGAGTCATACGCTTTCTTATAATCTATCCAACATGCCGCCAGATCCTTTCGGTTACGGCGAACTTGCTGGCTAATGGCCATGTCAATGAGGAGGAGCTCCTTAGTACCACGAGCCCCCTTCCTACATCCATTCTGAGAGGCTGACATAATTGAATTAACTTCAACGTGCTTAGCTATTTTAGCTCTCAGAATAGATGTAAGAAGTTTATAGACCGATGGTAAGCATGTAATCGATCTATAATTACCGGGCTCGCTAGTACACCCAGTCTTATGGAGCAAGTGGGTAATGCCAGCAGTCATAAAAGCTGGTAACGTACCAGAATCTATGGCTAATTGAAATTGAGATGCCAAACGGTCATGCGAACTACGTAGCCACTTTAGCCAGAAATTGTGCAGTCCGTACCTACCAGGAGATTTACAATTAGCTAATGGTCGGACTGCATTTGTAACATCCTGGCTAGAGATGACCACGCATTCCATTTCTGGGATATTTTCGCATGCACGTTCGACATCTCGCATCCAATCGCCTTCAGTGTGGCCAATGGGCATCGACCAGATGCCACGCCAAAACGTGGTTGTGGTGTCCCCGTCCGGTTGGTGCATATCAGTCACACATAGATCTGGTCGCTCCCAGCTTCTATATACCCACCTCTAGTCACTTTGGAATGAACGATTTATGGCATACCGGTCTACCCGTTTTTTGAATCTACGTATTCGGTTTGCCCATGCATAGTCTTTCTGTTTTAGGAAGTCAATGCGCTCTGTGACACGGGATATATACTCGTGGGGCCTTATATTAGTCTTCACGAAAGCCCGCTTCACAAAGCGCATTACCCTGGGGCGTGTATTCCCCGCCCCAAAACAGATAAGCTTACCAATAAGTGCTCTTGCCTCGGCAATACGCCGCTCAATCCTGCACTGCCACGCCGGGACAGCCGATCTTTGTCGTACAGTAGTGTCAACTACGGGCAGCTTAATACCTGCTACACGACATGCTGCCACGGCAGCACAGTACAAAATTGAATGGGTATCGCCAAGATCCTCGCTATCCTCTAGATAACTAGACAATAGCGAGTCAAGAGCACATACCAGCGCTATATTTCGTCTATGCATAGGCAAACGCGGTAGACGGGGCCTAATCATGGGTGCCACGTACCGGTATTCCCGTATCGCACATTCCAAAGCGTCCTTTACCTCATCATTGTACTGTGTACTTACATTATTAGCCATGTCACCCTCCTCCGCAATGACGTTAATATCTGAAGGCGTCACATTCGGTATTACTAACGCAGTATTCGTTTGAGTGGGGATGGCATGGTTCGAAGGTAAGTACTCTGAGCGAAGCCTATCAAGTACAGCTTCATCCAGTTTGCAACTGCGCTGGATAACGCGCACCTGATCCGATAGACGTTGAGCCGTGACGTTGATGCTTGGTTCCAAGGCCTGAAACAAGAGGAGCATGCGACTGCGGTACGCAGTGAGGTTAGTGCCTCCCTCTGTAGCCCCAAAATATGCGCGCATGACGTTTTCATTAATCGACATTGACCACTTCATGCGCTGCACATTACCACCGGCAGCGAGGACCCTGTTTGGGGCCGGTGGGCCCCGAGGTCCCAAGCACGCTGGTGGCCGGCCTCTCCCACGCCGCCGCGCAGGTGACGGTGTCGACGGCGGAGAGAAATACTCGTCGCTGGAGCTCGACGCAGCTGAAGCCGTCGGCGTTGACGGTGCAGGTTCCGACGACTGCGAGGCGGAGCTCAGCGACGGGTTCGGAGGTGTAGGGTGTGCTCTTAGTTGTTGTTTTCTGGCCCTCGTCAACATGCTAATGTATTAATTTCATTCTCATTTTGGTAAATATTGTTGTTGTTGACATCATTTCTTTGACGCCTGTCATTGTATGTTTACACTTTTCAATATCTATATTTATGGTGTTTTTTTCGGTTATTTCCTTCTGTTATTGTAGTTTTATATTGTAATTTAAATTGACTATACCTTCAAACTATGGATGTAATGAGATACGTAAAATATTATTATTTTAAATTCTTAGGTGACAAATGCACGTTGAAATTGGTGGTGTTGCCAGTTATTATTATTATTATTATTGAAATTTACTCTTCGTCACTGTTGTGTATTAATGTTGTGGTAGTTCTCCATGTTTGATAAATGTAAAATGAAATGTTTATTATTCCCAAAAAGTGTTCGCCTCTACTGGATTCGAACCGGCGCGGCGCACTGATGATTCTGAATCGGAGGTGTCCACCACTCAGCTACGTTCACCTTGTTAAACGTCGTCAAATTACAGAATGCTTTAAGCGTCCTGAATTTTTAACTTCATTCGCTAGATGTCATTAGTTGTATTATTCAGAGATGTTGTAGTTAACACATGTTCTAATAGATGGTGCTGTATTCACTAAACTGAATAGGATGATTTGACATTATTGATCTATAATATCAGAAAAGTTAAAACTCATTTCACTGTTTTTGAGCCGTAACGTTCGTTATATAGCTTAAGGTGTTCTAGTTTTACCACGCACTTTGTATTTTTCTTTATTTTAAGGCACAATTTTTAATGTCACTTATATGAAATTGTTGCTGTTATTTTTTGCTTTTTGGAATACTTCAAATTTTACGCACTAATCACTTTGTACTTCACCTTGTTCATATGTAGTTCAGTTTTATACACAATATTCAGCACTGTTACGATACTTTTAATCACTTTTACTATTTTTAACACTCAAATTAACGCGGAGGTGATATAAATAGTGGCACAGTGGCGCCGCCGAACTGATAAATTCATTAAGATCTTTGAATAAGAAAAGGGTTACGTAGATGTCTCTTGATCACATTGTCAATACTGCGTTTAGTCTGACCATCTAGCTTTAATTGCCAAGCTTTTTAACAATAATATTAACTGTGTCAAAATAAGATGTGTGTTTTACTTTCTGCATAAGACATTAGTGAAGAAATACGAATTGTCATCTGTATTAATTTTACTGAGGCCAAATAAAATGTATGAAACTTTCTACTGTCCACTGCTGAACATAGGCATACTAAGTATCTCCTAATTTGCGCCACAATAGTATTGCGACTCAATAGAAGGATTCAGATCACTATTCCACATTAGCCAGACATGCTAATATAGATAGTATACACTATTGTAGTATGTACATATATTAAGTGTATACACTAGCACCAAACGAGATTTTGAGATTTTAGGAATTTAAACTTTCGTGGTCATTTAAACTTAATTTAAATTGTCTTTCGGGATATATACCATGTACCTTCGTTTGGAGTAACCGATATTTCGGCACTGTTGCAAGCGCCATGTTCACGGATGTACCGATGGTATTGCGGGTGGATGAATGTTACGAGCAAGTATAGCGGTCTACCCGCTTTCTTACTCGTTTTTTGCGTTCAACACCTCTAGCACTGTTATCACTATCGCACTGTACCCGATCACGACATACTTCACTCACTACGTCAGCTCGCGGTTTGATTTTGTTCTTGGCGAACATGGCACTTGCAACAGTGCCGAAATATCGGTTACTCCAAACGAAGGTACGTGGTATATATCCCGAAAGACAATTTAAATTAATGGCAATAAATAGTTATGATTTAAGCTCAATTCACACGTTATAGAATGCACGCGTTGGTAGAATTTGGGACGCTATATCAGTTGTACTATCTCCAATTGTAATAGTGCCAGTGTTATATAAATATACTACATAACTATAATAGTGTTTGAAAACAATAGCTGCATAATACCAGAAATTGAGAACAAAGACACTTGTTGCCTTTTTTTGTTTAAGCTAACTGATATCCTAGAAAAATCTAAGGCCGTATTACGAATAAATCCTGTGTCACGATGGACGTTCAAACATTTTATCAACAGACACACAGACGTACTCCAAGACTTGAGGTATACAGAATGTGTTGTCCCGTGTGAAAATCGAACTTACCACACTCTAGGCAGTGTCAACAGGCGAACACTGAAACCACTGCGCCAGTCATGCTCAAACCGTAAAAAAAAATGTTAATGCCATCACTAGCTGTAGAAGAAATTGCTTGATAAATATGGATGTATTTCCAGCCAGATTCAATGCTCTCAGGCAGATGTGGGTGATACCCATTATTTTGTCACCCGATACTACATTACGCTTCTGAGCTGAACCGAGGATTACCTATGCTTTTGATGTTATTTAACCTGCAAGAAACCCTTATAATTTCACCATGTTCGTCGGTCTGCCTGTCCGTCCGCGGTTTACGCGGCAACTATAAGCACTAGCAAGCAGAAATTTGGCATAGCTATACATTGTGGCTACGCGGGCATAACTGTATAATACCAAATGAACATATTTTATTGCTTGAGTATGATATCAATAACTATTAAATTTTGCATTAGTAGATAACTCACAATGTGAAACAGTTGCAGCTCCTTACAAAGATAACATGTAAAACCATTTTACTGGCAGTTAAAAAGAGTGGCCACGAGTTTTATTGCCTGTTCTTTCTCGTGGTTCTACCTATTGCATTGCGAACGTGGCAGTAAATGTAAATGTAGAATTATCTAGTAATTAACTTAAATTTTTGACGTTTATAAGCGTCACTTTGTAGCCTAAATGAATAAATGATTTTGACTTTGACTTTGAGATAGTAAACTTAGAAAAAATACATTTATTTTTATTTATTTTGGTCACCAACGCTTTGTCGTTTTTCGTCGGATAAATAGTACGATTAGACCCTAATATTAATCGCTTTCCAGATAATTGTGGCTATAATACTAATTTTACATGTGATAGTAGGAGTTTTAATAGTCAGTGAATAGGTATAACTTATTTAGCAGTTTAATTAGCATGATCTAGCTCTGGTAGGTTTAATTCGCATTTCTTGCAATAATGAGAGTTGTAACTGCTTTTGTACGTATGCTTCTAATAGGCGCTTAGCTCGAGGTGCTAGTGTTAGCAACGTGTAATAGGATTATTAGGTAACATTAAAGTTTGTTGATACCATTTAAAAATATCCGTATGGTTTTAATGTCTAAGATTAAGTACATGTTTAAGGGTCGCTTCCTATTTTTTTATCGAACGTTGTATTAGGTAATGAATATCGAACACAGCTATAATGGTAAATTGTTATTAAAATTTAAGTGATGTTTGTACCTTCACACAATTTCACTTCACAAAAATCAGAAAGAAATTAAAATAAGACACTTTGCAGCTGGGAAACCTTAAGCTTACCCACGATTTTGACGAGTAATAATACATTCTGGCAAACATTTAGAATTAAGTTTATACTTAGAAAGCCACAATATTAAAATTATGTGCATAACGGAGCATTGGTTAAAGGATTATCAAATTAAATTTTTAAATAACATGCATTACACTGTGCAAAGTGCTTTCACTAGGAGTCAAGCTATCCATGGTGGATCCTTGATACTAGTTTCAAATACCATACCATGTAAGGAGCGAAAGGACATAAGCACCTTGTCTGTAGAACGAACTATAGAAATGTCCTGCATTGAGCTGGAACAGTATATTGTTATATGTGTGTATCGCCCTCCTTTAAGTAACCTTAATGTGTTTGAGTCTACTATGGAAGACGCAATTGGTAAAATTAGGACCAATAAAAAAGGTATCATAGTTTGTGGTGATTTTAACATTAATTTATTAGATAGTTCACCAATGACTAGTAGGCTTTTAAACCTTTTTAAATCATTTAATTTGACAAATTTATTTTTTGAACCTACTAGAATAACAGCATCATCTTCCACTTGCCTTGACAATATATTTAGTAATCATACAGTATCACATAAATTAGTTACTACTGACTTAACTTCGGATCACTGTGGTCAATTGGCAGGTTTTTCATATATTCATGAAAAAGTCGTACATAAGGTGACAGTTAGGCCATTACCTAGGCGTAAATTTATTGAATTTAGGAACAAAATTTTAGTAGGTATTAATCCTGATATGATGGAGCTTAAATCACCTAATAAGATTTATGATACTATGTTTAATATAGTGCAAAACGAATTTAGAAGTACTTTTAAGACCAAGGAAAAAGTAATCAAGGAGTCTAGAGCATTTAGTGAGTGGGCTACTGTAGGTATTCACAAAAGCAGAGCAAGGATGTATGAGTTGTATGGTATGAAGAAATACAATTTTAATGCGAGCTTCACTGAGTATGTCAGAAATTATTCTAAAATATTTAAAAAAGTTTGCAGTATAGCTAAGGCAGTATTCATTAGTGACAAAATTAGGAAGTCTTCTAATAAAGTTAAGGCCACCTGGCAAGCTATTAACGAAGCAACGGGCAAGACAACCTTAAGGAACACCAATGTTAACTTGCTAGATAATAATAAAATTATTAACAATAAAGAAGAAGTTGCACACACATTCAATAATTTTTTTGCTAGCATACCTATTACTACTACTAGAGGTCTAAACTCATCAGCTTCAGATGCAGAAAATTTATTAGAATCAAGTGTACAAAAATGTGATGTAATATTTAAATTCAGCCCTATTAGTTCTACTGACATTATAAACACCTTTCAATCTCTAGAGTCTAAGAATACAGGTGATCTCTGGGGAATATCTGTTAAGATATTGAAAAGTATAATAGATATAGTAGCTCCTTATCTTAGTAACTTGTTTAATAAGTGTATAGAATCAGGTGATTTTCCAAATTTAATGAAACATAGTAAGATAATACCTCTGTTTAAATCCGGTAGTAAGAATGATCCTAGTAATTATAGGCCAATTTCAATACTACCTACTTTTAGTAAAATCTTTGAAAAGATCATACTCAAGCAACTTCTGAAACACTTTAATTTAAACAGCCTCCTTCATACTGAGCAATATGGTTTTACTAAGGGTCACTCGACGACGGATGCAGGAGTAGCGTTACTCAAACACGTCTACAATGCATGGGAGAAATCTCAGAATGCTATTGGTGTGTTTTGCGACCTTTCGAAAGCATTCGATTGTGTCTGCCATGATACGCTCTTGTGCAAACTTTAACATTACGGCGTCCAGACTAAAGCATTGGATGTTATTAAGGCATATTTAAATAACAGAATCCAATGTGTCGAAATAAATGGCTCAAAATCCAGTGGTTTACCAGTACAATTGGGAGTGCCGCAGGGTAGTATCCTAGGGCCTTTCTTGTTTCTTGTTTACATTAATGATTTGCCATTTTACCTGAGAAACATTTGTGACGTGGTATTGTTTGCTGACGATACTTCATTGATATTTGAAGTAGATAGAAATAAGGAAAACTTTACCGAAATAAACAGTGCTCTTATTCAGGTGACTAAATGGTTTACTGTAAACAACTTAGTACTGAACGCCAAAAAAACCAAATGTGTTAAGTTTGCTTTGCCAAACGTCAGAAACCTTGGTACTAACATCGTTTTAAATGGTGATGTACTGGAAACAACTGAATCTACGTTGTTTCTAGGAATAACACTTGATTCAAAGTTGCAATGGGGCGCACACATTACATATCTGTCAGCGAAACTTAGTTCGGCTGCTTATGCCATTAAGAAGGTGCGTAGTTTAACAGATGTCGATACGGCTAGGCTGGTATATTTTGGCTATTTTCATATTGTTATGTCATATAGCATATTACTATGGGGTAGAGCTGCTGATATCGAAAGTATTTTTATATTGCAAAAAAGAGCAGTTCGGGCCATTTACCAATTACGAACAAGAGTTTCGCTCAAGGAAAGATTTAAGGACATCGGTATTTTAACTGTAGCGTCTCAGTATATTTATGCCAGTGTTTTGCATGTGCGTAGGAATATAAATTCATATTCAAAGAATAGTGATATTCACTCTATTAATACAAGAAATAGACATAAATTATGTGTTCCGTATTTCCGTTTGTGTAAAACTCATAATTCTTTTATAGGACAAAGTTTACGCATCTACAACAAGATACCGATATGTATTTTAGACTTGCCGTTTAGCGCATTTAAGATAACGATTAAAAATAACCTAATGCAAAAGGCTTATTACAATTTAAATGATTACCTTAATGACAAATGCGCTTGGCAATAATCTGTTTTAGTATTCACATAATTATTGGGTAAGTAGGTAGATAATATTAAAATTTTCATGACATGTAATTAAATATGATTCTATTCCCAATAAAATTATATAAGTAAATGATGTTTTTTGGAATCGCCACCACATCATTAGATGTCTTTCATGTCGTTAGATACTGTTTATTTATTATGTTTAATTTTATTGTCTTGTACTCAATCAGTTGGATCGGTGGTTGTATTTCAAAAGGTATCACGTCAATTAAATATGGGTACTACATTTGCATTTCTTCACACGTTTTCACAAATTTATGCTATAATTAATGATCTGGAAAATGGAGGTAATTCGCGTTCATGGTCAGTATACCAACAGATTGTTAATTTAATTACTGCCGGTTCGTATACCGTTGTCGTCATGCTCACTAAAATGTCATTTCTTGTGGTGGCGTCGTGTGTCGGGTCATCCCTGTCCCTCTGATATGGCGAGAGGGATGATGGCTGGCACATGCGTCATACTCGTGAACGGGTGCTACTTGCGATGACTGGTCGATGACGGTCTTATGGGCTGGTATAATTTTTTATTTATATTTAACTTCATCATTTCCATCATGGTTCTGAACATTTGCGCGGATTGCCTGTATTGTTAGGTGCATAATGTAAGTGGATGCTCCTGTTTCACCATGTCTATGTTCAGGAGGCTAACTAAATGAACATCAAAATTTAACTTGATTATGCTTGAGTATCATGTAAAGTAAATATATACAAATAACATAGAAGGTATAACAGTTGCAGCACCTTACAAAAGTTTAATTGTTATGTATTATTAAAAACCTGGCGTTGAAAAAGAGTGACCGTGAGTTTTATTGCCCGTTCTTTCTCATGGTTCTACCTATTGCATTGCGAACGTGGCAGTAAATGTAAATGTAGAAGCATACAGTAATAATGTTTAAATTTGACGTTCATAAGTGTCACTTTGTGATCTAAATGAATAAAGGATTTTGAGTTTGAGTTTGAGTTTTGAGTTTGAGTTTAAAGGATTTTGAGTTTGAGTTTGAGTTTGGGTACACTAGTCTTTATAAAATCACTAAGGGGTCGGATCCCGCCTTCGCACGGGTGGATTTATTTTAAACAACTATCTAATATTTTCTAGAATTAAATAAAGCCTATGTCACTCAGGGCTAACGCCGCATTACAATAGTGAAATAATTTTTAAAATCAGTTCAGTAATTTTTTAGTTTATTCGTTACAAACATACAAATCTTTCCTCTTTATTAGGTAACACATTAGCATAGATACTATAGATGATCCATAACATCAATCAGTTCAGATAAGATATGAGTTTGTAACTACCGCTACAGTGTAAAAACTCGCTTTTTACACTGTAGCGGTAGTTACAAACTTATTCGATTGAAGAATTTGTTTCGCAAATAGTAATTCAGTTAAGATAACTTAAAGCCACAGTCTAATAATACATTACTGTGTTAAAGCTATGATCATCGTTTCGAAATGTTACTTACGATATTGTTGTGCCTTTATAGGCATAAGGTGAACTACTGCATCATGTGCTATCCAATTATCAATTCAAAATCATAATCCCATCTAATTGTTACGTAATTCCAAATTATAAATTAATATTTGCATTACATATTACTAGATACGGCAGGACACCTAGTTAATTAATAAACAAACACAATAATTAATGTTAACAATGTTATTCCAATTCATTTAGCAAATTAGTAATTATAGCACTGATAATTTAATTATTTGGACAGTAAGCAGTTACCGCCGCCCATGGACACAAGCAACACCACAGGAGTCACAAGTGCGTTGCCGCTCCTTGGGATTGGGAAAAGGGATAGGATAAGGAGTTGGGTGAGGGAGAAGGAATAGGGGATAGGGCCTCCGGAACTCTCACTTACCGAACGAAACGCAACAGTTTAGGTACTGTTACTTTACGTCGATTTTCTGTAAGAGGGTAGTATTTCCCCGGTCGAGCCGGCCCATTCATGCTGAAATCAGCAAGGCTTTACTACCTGCAAATTTTTTTTATGTTTAATTTTTTTATGATAAAAATGATATTTATTTTTACGAAATCATTAACTTTCGAACCACTTTTTATCACACATAATATTTGTCATACAATTCGGTGCAATTTTCACCGAAATAAGTCACTTAAGTATGCGTCATAATATTATTCCTAGTAGTTTCAGAAAGAATTGAAGTTACATCTTAAGCTACTACGGCTAACGGAAAATTTTATCCAAAGACGTTCTAATCAATTACATGTAATCCCGACGTAACCAAGTCGAAGATAACTTGGTATGCCTAGATGGTTTAGATTCACAATTGGAATGGGTGGTTGATTATTTGGTTTTGTTTCAAGATCCAGAAAATACGCCGATGAAGCTTCAATTGATGGGCACCACAATACAATAACTGTGTTCCAGTCATCTGACTAATTTCATCAAATACACATCAATTCTAAGACCCCATAAACCATAATACCTAAACCACCTCGACTGCCAACCAAAGACTTCACTTTTCAACAAGTCTTCCTCTCGTAGGGCACGAGAGGAAGACTGGGTACAGGAGCTGTCCAGTCTTCCTCCCATGGCGCCAAATTCAACGGAACCCGTTCTCAGGGAAAGCTACACGCACTCACCTGCCCGTCCTACTTCCCGGAGCAACAAATCTTAATCGGCGACCAGAGCTGCCCATGCTCTGGCGGCTCGCGGCCCCGTTGGCGGATCTCGGCGAAGTCGTCCTTGTCTTCGGGCGGGTTCAGCACTCTCCCGATCCCGCTGAGCGGCCCTTTTTTGGAGCATTACAAGCTCGCAAAAGGAGGCCACTTCGTCCCAGCCCTACTTGCCCGCCAGCATGGCAGCAATAACTGCTGGCAACGACAGATCTCGTCCGATCTGGTCTACCAGAACTTCACGTTCCGACGCCCATGCCGGGCAATCCTCCAGCGTATGCTGGGCGGAATCCTGGTCGCCTGCACAGTGGTGGCATTGTGCCGTCCGTTCGCGTCCGATTCGATTCAGATACTCACCGAAGCACCCGTGCCCGGTGAGTATCTGAGTCAATCGGTAGGTGACGCGGCCGCGTTTTCGTCCAACCCACGCCTCAAGGCTTGGTAGAATGGCACCGACAGCGCGTTGGCGCGCATTCTGCGGCAATTCCAGCCGCGCGCGCCATTGCTGCAAAGCCTGTTAGTGAGCATTGCGCCGCATTTCAAGCACGTCCTGGACGTCCCCATTCGCTTCCCGATGGTCTGCGCGAGTTTGGCTATAGACCTTCGCGTCCATGTCCGCCAGGATGTCAAAGGGTGGGAAACGTGCCAGGACTATCGTCGCCTCTGATGCAATTGTGCGGTATCCTCGTACGATCCGAATGGCCGCTACCCTCTGCACACTATTGAGCTTAGCTCTATAGCGGGAGGAAAGAGGGTTTCTACCACTTCTCTCACGAGTTGCGGACCCAAGGTCTGTGTCAACGGCGGAACCCACGGTCTGAGTTTTCCCAGTACAAATTTGTACGAGCGCCCCTATGGGTCCCTGTCCAGCCCCTCTATGAGGTCTTTTCAGGACCGAGCCTTGGCATACGCGATCGCTAAACTGAGAGCCTTAGCAGCGACCCCGTACTCTCGCCTCATTTTGGCAACCTCTTCGTCTGTGGCTCGCCGTCTTTGTCAGGCTCTCTGATATCGGCTGCGGGCCCTCGCGCACTCTGTGCGTAATTACGCTATTTTGGGCGACCACCAATATACCGAGCCCCTTTTCCCTCCTGGCCGGACCCGTGGCATCGATGCGTCACACACGTCTGTCATGACGCGACGGAACCAAGCTGCTTGTGCTTCGGGATCAGACGAGACCTCTTCCTCTTGCCTGTCCGTGGCGGTGGCTGCGGCGACGGACTCTGTCCATCCGCTTGAGAGACCAACGACGTGGAAGGCTACCACTGCGACGGGTCTGGTAAGCGCCAGGGCGGCGGATGGCCACATCAATCATGATGTGGCGGTGGTCTGACAGAGTGATCAGCTCCGCTGCCACTTTCCATCCTGACACCAGGTTGATGGCATCTGGAGTGGCCAATGTCAGGTCGATGATCGACTCCCCCTGCCACCGAACACTGGTACTGATTGAACCCCGATTTAAAATGCCGAGGTCCAGTCCCGCCGCCCACTCGATGAGTGTACCTCCTCTTACGTCGTCTAGGCGATCGCCCCACCCATAAACCATAATACCTACTCGAAATTCTACAACGGGGAAAATTTAAAAAGGCAAAACGATTTAACACTACACCATCCACATTACACAAAAGAGAGACATCTTAAGAAAACATGTATACCACTTCACGAACTCATATTTCATACGGACACATATGCGTTTTTTACAACCGGAAAATAGGGGGTTAAGAAAAAACCTTTATGATGCTACAAGGTTATGAAATATTGTAATAACTTGGCTAATCTTGACAGAGGGTGCTCACATCATAAAACACAAGGAAAATTTTGTTGCCACACATAATGACGTGTTTACAGAGGCATGAAGAAATTTGATTGACTTGTTTCCTTTATAGGTACATAAAATTGGAAGGGGTTTTAATGGTGGTTGCGTTGCTTTTGAATTTTCGTGATGTTGTTACAGGGTTTTAATAGTGTAGACTTTGTTTTTATGCCTAGAAGATTCCAAGACCATGACCAATGTTAGTCGATTGAAACGTCGGTATAGATAAGAAGAAAGGAAATCAGTATTTTTTCATAACAGACGAAAGGATATGGGACAAACAACTCTGTGGACAAGAGACTATAATAATAGACATACGACATTATCGGAATCCTTAAAATAAATAACCACAAGACATGTTATACATGCCCTGTGGCAAGTTGCAAAAGTTTCCATAATTTATTTTTGTCTCTGTAGTTTAAGTAACTATAACCTGAACTTCAGTGACATAAATGTCTGTGCCACATTCACACAACACGATCTAGTCCCAAACTAAGCAGAAGCTTGTACTATGGGTACTAGATAATGGATAAACATACATAATATATAAATTTTGTTTGTAAATACATATTATACATAGAAACACCCAGACCAAGACAAACATCCATGTTCATGCACACAAATGTGTGACTTGAGCGGGAATCGAACCCGCCACCTTCGGCGTAGCAGTCGCTTACACTCCCGTGGCGCCATCCAGTCGTCAAGTTAAGGGAGTCTAAAGTCGTAGTAAAGAGGTTGTAGAGAGGTACTTGCCTATTATTCTCTGAAAACGGAAGTAACTTTACCAGATCTTCAGGAAGATGCCGTGCTTTGAAAATTATTGGAACAACCTGTTCACTGTCGCTGGAAGAGGCAAGTATGCTTCTTAGAATGTAATTTTGCTAGTCACATAAACACTTGGCATCGTCTACCAACAAAGAGGGTATTGTACTAAGGCTAAATGGAAAATATTATGTCAAGCTTTTGCCCTCAGCATATAATATTATTTTTTAATTACATAATTACCATCGCAGAGTCCAAACTACTGTATCCATTAACATGCAATTGGGACAATGGTTTCCTTTTATGACGTAGCAACCCACTTAAAAATGATTTTAAAACGCCACTCTAAAGTGAGTAAAATAATGATTGAAAGCTTAGAGCAGGTAAAGCCGCGGGCGAATGCTAGTTTTTTATATAAATAACTAAAGACTGCCTTTGTAGTCCAGTAGATAGCGTATGCGTATGCTGATCGGGCAAAAGTGTTACCTTTTTTCCAAATTTCTAGTAGCAGCACGAAGTCTGTCAATGTGCCCGGTAACAGCAATAAGCTCGCCCCTATTACGTGAAACCTAAAATTCGCAAGGCGCAATGTGGGTGTAATTTTTACACCTCTGCTTACTCTTTCAGGGATACAGGCTTGAAGATATAAAAATAATACTCTTAGAAAAAGTTTCATAAGTCAAAGTACAAAAAGGTATTTAACGTTTCTCTGTAAAAGCATTATAGCATCCCTATATTATGGTACTCTTACGAAGAAATAGAGCATAGACTGAAAAGAAAATTATGCTTTATGGTTTCATTTTCATCTTTTTAGTTACGGTGCAGCTGTTTTTGATGTCGGGCTTCGAGTTAATTGCAACTTTGTACTTTTTTGAGTACACCATTCATCGCAATATTTAATCTGTTATATTTTCAATGCCTTGAAATATTGCAATGTTTCAGTGCCTTTTAAATTGCAGAGCAAAGGGCAATGGCAATTAATAATTTCTTATCAACATAAATATTTTGTATTGCTCTTTATAATTTTATTTTAAATGGCATAATTGAATAGCGATAACCATGTGGGCACGCCAAGCGGCTCGAACAAGTCATTATTATCACCAGCATCCTAGAACTTTACTTTGGAGCCCGGGTTCTATCAGTTGGAAGAAGTTGTGTGCTTATTATATTATTAATTGTCGTTTTGGCTACGAGATCTATTAAATTGTGTCTGACGAGTAGATCACCATTACATTCTTACTACAAAGTCACCTGCCATGTTTGTATGTCTGTACACAATACACACAAAAACTACTGAACGGATAATCTTGTGATTTTCACATGTATGAGTAATTCATAACGAAGGTTTAGGGGTATAATTCATCGCGAACCGGCACACCATGCCAGTGGTTACGTCGCCCGCGGCAGATATTACTCAAAAACTCTTTAAATAATAACACTACGAAATCACTTTAGCTGCTGCAAACTAAATAAGCATGAAATTATTGACAGTCGTTATACATAGGTAGTCAGAGCCTTTGAATAAACTGACACTAGCTTCAACCATGGAATATAGCTATCCTTTTGTGTTGCGGAGATCAGACAAGCAGTCGCTCTAAAAACACGGTTACACTAAAAAGCGGACCTCGGGTTCCAACTGGGATAACGCTCGGAGGATGATGATAATGAATAGAACAAACATGGAAAGTGGTTTCTTATCAATGAAGGTTTTATCAGGAGACAGTTTCGAAGGACGTGGTAATTTGTTAGGCAATTTCTGCATTGTATTCGTTTCTGTGATATAAAGGGTTACTCATAATAATATAATGATGCTGAAATAGTCTTTGGCAGATCATGTGGTAATTAGTGGTGCAGAAGAGAAGAACTGTCTGTGATAGGATAGTTGTTTAGAACCTCCAGAGATTTGAAGATGTGCATGATCGTAAAATAGCACAGATTAAGGAAAAAATTCCACACAATTTCACATCATACCTATAGTAAAAACATTAAAAAAAATTCAAATTACTACCTCTTCCCTCATGAACGCGTAGAGTTATTAAATTTAAATTCATATCAAATGCTCAAGTCAAAACTAAAGAGTACTTCCAGTCGATCTAGAATCTTGAAATTTGGCATAAAGCAACGTTTTATAACACATAGGAAAATTTTCGAAAACCTTAAATTTTTAGTTACATCACATATTTTTTTAAATAATTGTATATACCTACAGGCAATGATGTAACAAAAGTAAAAATAAGTAGATATGTTATAGGCGTACCAAAAGCAGGACGCTAAACATAAGCCAGTTGGCAAGTCTGACATATGTATGTGTGTGTGTGTGTGACATTGCGAGCCGGCGTCAAAGTGAAACTGACACATCTTGTCAACTGAAAGTAAAATAAAATACGGAGTTATCGATGTGTGCATTAGTGTACCGTTTCTACGGATTGATTAGTACGTAGGTAACGTATCTACCTTTTTTTTTGTAATATCATTGTCTACAGGTTTGTACGGAACCCTCGGTGCGCGAGTTCGACTCGCACTTGACCGGTTTATTTATTATTGAGGACGAAAAATCTACAACATATTGAACAGAAAAAAAATTGCATTCGATTTTCGTTTGTAACTTTGTTATTTTACGACTAAATGCTATGGGACCAAAGTTATAGAGAATTTAATTTGTAACTCATCATCTTTGTTTTTTTTGTGTACGGCCAATAGTTTGCCAGATATACCAAAAAACCGTTGAGTTATAAGACGTTGCCTCGTACGAAATTTCAAGATTCTAAGTTTGCGGGAAGTACCCTGTAGGTTTTGATTCCCTTGTGAGTTTCGAAAATTTGCGAGAATTTGCGGCATAAACAGCTGAAGATACAGCTGTTTGATTTTGTTACAGCTTAAAGATATTATAGACCCGAGTATTTGATATTAATTTCAATTTAATACCCCTGCGCGTTCATAAGCAAAAGGGCTAGTAACTTAAAATTATTATTATTTTTTTATTACATGATGTAACAAAAAAAATGCGGTATTCGCAATTTTGCCTTTCTCTGTGCTACAAGACACTGTATCGTACCAAATTTCAAGAATCTGCGTTTACGGGCAGTACCCTGTAGGTTTTGATTCCTTGCCAGTAAATGCGAGTGAGAAAATATGCGAAAATTGCTGTTTCTTTTGATAGCGTTGAGATAGAAGTTTGATTTTGTTACAGCTTAAACGTATTATAAACCCGAGTATTTGATATGAATTTCAATTTAATACATCTACGCGTTCATGAGAAAATGGTAATAACTCTTAAATTAATACAAATATTTTTTTTAATGATTTTCCTAAAAATTTTGGGTTTTCGCAAATTTTCCTTTATCTGTGCTACAAGACATTGCTTCGTACCAAATTTCCAGATTCTGAGTTCACGGGAAGTACCCTGTAGGTTTTGATACCCTTGCGAGTAGTTGCGAGAAAATATGCGCCTGAAATTGCTGTTTCGTTTTATTGCGTGAACATAGAAGTTTGATTTCGTTACAGCTTAAAGGTATTATACACCTGAGTATTTGATATGAATTTCAATTTAATACCTCTACGCATTCATGAGAAAATGGTAATAACTTTTAAATTACTAAAAATATCTTTACATATGATATGATGTAACTAAAAATTTACGGTTTTGTGTTGTTTGTACTGTGCTATAAGAAGTTGTTTCGAGCCAAATTTCTAGGTTCTGAGTTCAAGAGAAGCATCCTGTAGGTTTTGATACCCTTGCGAATTTTGAAAACTGCGGAAATTGCAGCATAAACGGCTGTATCTTTTGATTGCGTTGGTTTACAAGTTTAATTTTTTCACAGCTTTATGGGACAGAAGACTTGATTATTTGATATAATTTTCAGTTTGATACCTTAACGCGTCTCTGAGAAAATGGGTATTGACAGACGGACGGACAACAAAGTGATCCTATAAGGGTACTAAAAATACATTTACAAACAAAACAAGAGCCAGTCCTCCAACTAGACTCCACGGCCTCCAATCTCCGCTCATGCAAAGAAAATTGCAATGTACTGCGGCATCTCAATGTTCTGGGGAGAGATGCAGCAAAATAATTAGAAAATCAATGACAATTATGATTTACCAACAAAGTGCAATTTTTTTTCTATAGTTCTTCATCAATCATCGAATACCGAAGATCTATCAGATCATAACACGCAGCCTGGCTCATAAATAGACTAAAGACACAGTTATCATGAAGAAACGTTATAATAACCTAAAGAAAACAATATCATGGAACAACTTTTTTATTTATGATTTTACGACAAAAAGTATCAGAACCAAAGTTGCAGACAATTTAATTTGCAGCAAATAATGTTTGAACAAAATGTCTGTGAGATGAATAGTTTACAAGATAAATAAATAAAAAAACCATCCGCGCCTGCACTCTTTCCAAGATGGTGGCCGATGGACAAGAGGTACGACCTCAAAAATTTGGATCAAGCTTTACACTAGTCTAGCCCTCCCTATCAACCTCAAATGCAATCCCAAATGTATCTTTTCAATGGACTATTTCGAATCTTCGTAGTTTGTCACTAATTTTAACTTGACTGGTGATGGGCTTATTCAAATGAATATCGATAAAATATCGATTATGCATGTTTTCAATGAATCCTTAGATTTGGTTTACTCAGAATTAAATTCAGTAGAATGTCGATAATCATTCAATAACGATGAATAAATTTAAACACAGGAACATTTGTTTGATTTATTAAACCTGATCTGCATTTTATTATTTAGAAATGCAGACCAGGGATTCCTTCTTTTGTTTATGTATCTTAATGTTACACTTGAAAATATTTATAAGCCAAACTGAAGTAAAAATAAAAAAATAAAACTGCTGCTATAGTGCGCTTTCTATAATTTTCTATATTCTAAGTATCGGAGTGTTCGCTAGAAAGATCGTGAAAATGTTCGTAGCAATGTTCGGCTCTGTTCGTTGTTCGGTTCGACAGAACAAAGTTCGCTGTTTTGTTACAAGTGAATGCTGAAGTGTATCAGCGCCATTACATGGGAAAAATTCATGGATATATAATGGAATATTAAACAGGCGTACACACGGTACAGTTTATGTTTACAGCAACGTCATTCGTATCCAATACATGATTGTATAAGCGTTAATCTCGTTTTATCTTGCTAATGCTGAACTCGCTGAACTCGATTGGTCTTATTTGTTAGCAGCCAACACCGTTGATGTAAAGGTTTCGATTTTGAACGATACTCTACTCGGCCTCTACAATAAGCATGCTCCTATAAAGAGAATTAAATTAAAACGTCCTCCCGCTCCTTGGCTCACCAGGGGCGTTCAAATGGCCATGAGGCGCCGAGATCGAGCATTCCGTAAGTTTAAAAAGGAGCAATCTGACGAGAACTGGAGTCTGTACAAAACTGCAAGGAATCGGTGTAATCAGATGATACGCAACGCTAAACGCCGCCATATTTTTGACAATATTAATTCTTCTTCTTCTGCTAGTATCTGGAAGTTCCTTGGGACTCTAGGTATTGGCAAACAGCAACACACAACTCCTCAAATTACGATTGGTTTGGATGTTTTAACAACCATTTCTCATCTACTTCTCAACTGGATCATCAAACCAGGCGTCAAAAAGTTGACTATATAGCTGGACTTCCCCGTCCTAATATTGAAGCTTTTAATTTTTCTCCAGTTGCATCGGGTGAGGTCAAGAAGATTATCCAGTCTATTAAATCCAACTCTGTGTGGTTTGATTCTATCAGCCGCCGCATGATAATCCCTATCCTGGATCATCTCATCCTTCCTATATCCCACATTGTAAATTTTTCAATTGACAGTGGTTCTTTCCCCTCCCTGTGGCGTAAAGCCTTTGTTATACCACTCCCTAAGATTACGAACCCTTCTCTCCCTAACCATTTCCGTCCAATCTCTATTCTGCCCTTCCTATCCAAAGTGCTTGAAGCCTGTGTACATAAACAGTTGTCTGAATTCGTATATCAAAATTGTAACGGGTTCTGGTATTAAAACGCAGAAAAGGTTCTATGCGTTTATTTGCCGAGTATTGTCTCACTTCCCTTGCCACGAGTATGACCGACCAACAACACGACACTGGCCTGAACACTAAGGGCTGCAGTCTCCCACGCTGTTCCCTCCGGTAGTGTGTAGGCAGCCTGCTCGAAGGCTGCGCGTAGCGGTAGATCCTCGCAGGCCGTTGGTTTAACTGGCAGACGCCGGCGGTGCGAGTACGATGCGCAGGGCAGGCCAGACTCTTCGGCAGAGGTGACGCCGAAGGCGATGCAGGAAAGTGTAGTGGTTTAGAAGCGTAGCCGGAGTCTTAAGGTGAACCTGAGGGAAACAGCATTAGGAAAGCCACAACCAATAGAGTCAGGCAGGCGGCGTCAGCCGGCCTCAGCTAGCAGGTAGAGAGATGGGCAGTACGCTAGTGCAGTAAATGTAGTAAGTCACCCGTAGCTGGGACCAGGATACACGTATAAAGTAGTAGTAGTAGCACGTAGTTAGGCACGGTAACAATCATTAGCGGTGCCGGTCTCTCTGTCGGCCCCTATATATACTGGGCCCTCCATCAGAGTTCGTGTCGGCGCATAACCAAATATGGGCAAAACTCGCAGGCGCGGACGATGGCCTTCTCTGATTGGCCGAGCGTATGGACGGTATTATGACGTACGCACGGTAGGTACCGGTCATACGTTACAATACCGCCCGTCTTAGGATAGGATTTTGCGTGGCTAACAAGAAAAATCCGACTAGCTGCGTTAGGTCTACGAGTCCGCTACTGTCCAAGCTAAGACGGCATATAGAAAGAAGGAAGGGAAAGTCTTATACGGTTTGTAACAATTGGTTAGGCGTCATAGTGTATAAGTTTTAAGTCCTTTATGTGCCAAAACCCAATAGAATTTCCAGACGCGTCCGACAACTCGTAAACGAGAGGCGACTTTTAATTAATCACTGTGCACTTCACGAATTTAGGGGCTAGTTTCTTACAGAAGGACTTATCCTTGTCGCTCTGATAAAAAGTCCTTTTCTACACAGTGTCTCCCACATTTAACTCAGCTGGTTTACGGCGTAAATTATACGTTTGGGAATTCCTAGCATGAGCTTGAATGAGGAGTGCCTGAACTTTGTCAAATATGCCTGATAAGTGACCTATGTTTCCTGCGTAATCGTCCCTAGGTATGTATACTATATCATCAGCGTCCGTGTCGACATAGTGTGAGCCGCATGGAACTAATTCACGTCCATAGACTAAAAAACTAGGTGTATAGCCCGTGACTTCATTAACTACAGTATTTAATGCAAACTGCACCTTAGGTAGGAGAGTGTCCCATAACCTCTAGTCATTTCCTACAAACGCCGCTAAGGTAGAACCAATGGTTTTATTATAGCGTTCGACCGTATTCACATGTGGGGAATATTTAGGAGTATAATGAAGATTAGGGATTTTGTACTTGCGCAGCATAGCTTTTAAAGTACCACTTACAAACTGTTTACCATTGTCCAATATAATTGTAGATGGTATACCATGAACTAAAAATATTTTTTCTTCCAAAATATTAGTTATTATTTCAGCAGTTGCGCGCCTGATAGGAAAAAGTAGACAGTATTTACTAAAACAACAAGCTACAACAAAGATGTAGGCGTTTTGTTTTCTTGTGACGGGTAATGGCCCCACCAAATCTACACTAATGGTTTGGAAGGGTCGTGAACACACTTTGGGTCGTCCCATGGTTCCCAATGGTGCACGGTTCTGATGTTTGTGCGCGATACAAGTGTCACAAGAATTTATGAACTTTACCACGTCACGGCGCATTTTGGGCCAATAGTAACGCAGTGCTAAGCGCTTGTAAGTTTTAAATATACCGAAATGGCCCGAAGTGGGTTCGGCATGGTTCTCTAATATGGCATTATTTCGATCAGAAGAAGGTAGTACTTCTTTCCATTCGAACTCCTTACGTAGCATACACCTAGATTTATCAAACGATACAATTTATTATTTTTAATAGAATAGTCTGGATAGTCATTAGGCGAAGATAAACAACCATTGTAGGTGGCTGAATACCATTAATCAGTGTCAACATTAGGGTCATTTACGTTATTATTATTCGCGTTAATTATATTTACAGGTAGGGATCGTGATAACTCATCGGCTATAATATTATCTGCGCCGCGCCGATGCTTTATTTCGAAGTTAAAGGTTGACAGACGAACCGACCACCGAGCTAATCTACCAGTCGGGTTGCTCAAGTTTAGGAACCATTTCAGTGCAGAATGGTCAGTATACACCACGAACTTTAACCCGTTATCTAAATAACAGCGCCAATATTCGAGGGCTGTTAGAACTGCTAATGTCTACAGTTCTGTTATAGTGTAGTTTTGTTCCTGTGCATTTAGTGACCTACTCATGTAAGCGATTGGTAGTTCCACGCCATCTATTTCTTGTGTAAGCAACCCACCGATGCCACTCGCACTCGCATCTGTGTGAACTTGAAAAGGTTTCTCGTAATCGGGACACGTTTACCGTCCTTTTTAGGCGTTAGTAAAATTGGTGACGACCACGGACTTTCGCATTTTTCTACCACTCCCAATGCAAGCATTTCGTCTAATTCGTCAATAATTATTTTTAATTTCGCCGGCGGTAACCTATAATATCTTTGGCGTATCGGCGCAGAATCGCCAGTGTCTATTGCATGTTCTATTAAATGAGTTCGTCCTAACCCGGTTTTTTCAGTAGAAATCGACTCGTATTGCTTTATAATTAACTTAGCCGTTCTTTGTTGTGACTCACTCAACTCACTAAAAGATTGCAATACGTTCGTGTTACTTAGCTTATTTTCACTAAACACACTACACGGCAATGTTTTAGTCATGCATACGGATGCGATATGGATATGGTTAGGCAGTAATTTAAATAGTTTCCAGAAATCGATGCCTAAAATTAAATTACTTGTAACTTCTGGAATAATATAAGCTTTCAATAAGTGGGTTTGATTATTAAAAGTAGTGGGTAATTTGATAAAACCGCGCGGCAACAATATATTTCCACCCGCGGACCGAATGGAATTAGTGTTGTGACACTGCTGTATTTCTAACCCGGTTTTAGTCATTACCTATTATGGGAGTTGTTACCTAAAATTGTAATGGCTGAACCGGAATCGAGCAATCCACAAATAGGTTAACTGTTAATCGTTACGTTAACATAGGGCCATATGTCATTTTTAGGTTTATTATCCAGGATCAAGGCGACGGAATAACTAGAGAAATACACTTCTAGAGTGTTTAGCCAATTTCTCCAATCATCTTTGTCAAAATTGGTTGAATAGGTTGTAGAACCTAATTTAGGCTTTGACACGCCCCGACCCTGACCAACTAGTTTTTTGGTTTCGTAGATTTACAGTTCGGGCAATTAGGGAATGTCACATCCCTACGGCCGCACTTGAAGCAAATTGCAAACCGATCGCGTTTGCACTCATTCAAACTGTGATCATTGATACGGCAGCGCGGGCAGTACTTGGACGTGACTAGAGTGACAGAGCTAGGTTTAGACATAGGATTGCTAGATTCGTTGTTCTCAGTGTATTCGGGTTTTCCGGGCGTACCCTCTATGGTGGTAACGGGATAATTATTGAAGGAATTATTACGCGCTCGGTTATTAGGTTTGTGACTGTAAGCTAGGTCTGATGCCAACGTGTCGTTACTATAATACGGTTCGCGGAATTGAGAGTTCAAACATTTCATCCGTTCGTAGTTTAAACATAACGTCTGCAGTGTTGCTATACTGTCTATTGAAGATATTGACGGAGCTAGCACTAGCGAGTAGCATGGACGTATGTTATGCAATAGAATGTCTAACGTTTCGCGTTCGGACAATCGCTTTGACGGTGACAGCCTAGCGAACAGCTGATTCATAATCGAGAGATAAATTATTATAGTTTCGGTAGCACCTTGAGTACGTCGGCGGATTTCATTTAATAACCGGTAGTCATAATCGTACGGTGTGATATCGTCTATTAATTTAGTGGTGAGTTCTTCCCATGTATTGAAATATTCTTTTAGGTCGCGATACCAGTGAAGTGCGTTACCGGTGAATATTTCGGAGGCATATGATAAAATTTTAGTGGAAGGTAGATTACGCGCGGTTTGGAATTCGGTTACGCGTTGAAGGAACGTTCGGACGCATCCCGTACCGTCGTATTTTAGCTTAGACAGTTCGCTAACTCTCAAATGCTCGCAATGCAATACTGGGGCTAACCCTGCCTGCGTCGAGGTAGACGGCGCAGGTTGGGCCTCAGCCACAGCATCAGCTGAGCGAACACCTGATTGTTCAATGGCGGACAGCTCCGCCGAGAGCTTGTCGAACCGGCTGCACAATTCGGTTATTCGTTTTGAATACGCCGTAGGACGTTCCATCCTACGGAGTCAATGGAAAATGTGGTTGTGCAGTGCGGTAGACCTCCTAGCTAGGTTCGCGTCGTAACAAATTGATAACGAATCCACTCGCTTGGCCAGCTCAGAGACGGCCTCGCTAGTGCCCTCGAAGTCCACCGTGATGGCTAGGCCCGACTTCAAAATATCATCATTTGGAATGGCTTCCAGTAATTTTGGGAGCTGCTTCCGCAGACCTAGGACAGAGGAAGCCGGCTCCTCACCTCTAATCGCAACCTTGTATGCTAGTTCACTTTTGTTTAAAAGGAAGTATTTTATGAGGTGTGAGCCCATGGTGTATGAATAAACCGCGTAAGTATACACTACACACTACACTTAGTGCGCAAGCGTTCCGCAAATAAAAATTACAAATGGCCAACTTTACGATTAGGCGTAAAAGTTCGACCGTTAGGACTAATTAGAAAAAACGTTAGAATTCAAATTTGCGAACTAGTACGTAGTAGGTAGTTACACTAAAAGGTAGACAATTAGTATAACAATACGTACCGGTTCGCTGTAGCCGCACCTGCTCGCTTACAATGATGAAGACCTGCTAGATGAGAACTCGAGCACGGAAAGCGAGACAATAACCCACGTAGGCGCCACTGTAACGGGTTCTGGTATTAAAACGCAGAAAAGGTTCTATGCGTTTATTTGCCGAGTATTGTATCACTTCCCTTGCCACGAGTATGACCAACCAACAACACGACACTGGTCTGAACACTAAGGGCTGCAGTCTCACACGCTGTTCCCTCCGGTAGTGTGTAGGCAGGCTGCTCGAAGGCTGCACGTAGCGGTAGATCCTCGCAGGCCGTTGGTTCAACTGGCAGACGCCGGCGGTGCGAGTACGATGAGCAAGGCAGGCCAGACTCTTCGGCAGAGGTGACGCCGAAGGCGATGCAGGAAAGTGTAGCGGTCAAGGAGCGTAGCCGGAGTCTTAAGGTGAACCTGGAACCTGAAGGGAAACAGCATTAGGAAAGCCACAACCAATAGAGTCAGGCAGGCGGCGTCAGCCAGCCTCAGCTAGCAGGTAGAGAGATGGGCAGTACGCTAGTGCAGTAAATGTAGTAACTCACCCGTAGCTGGGACCAGGATACACGTATGAAGTAGTAGTAGTAGCACGTAGTAGTACGGTAACAATCATTAGCGGTGCCGGTCTCTCTGTCAGCCCCTATATATACTGGGCCCTCCATCAGAGTTCGTGTCAGCGCATAACCAAATATGGGCAAAACTCACGGGCGCGGACGATGGTCTTCTCTGATTGGCCGAGCGTATGGACGTTATTATGACGTACGCACGGTAGGTACCGGTCATACGTTACAAAATAATTTGCTTAGTCCTTTGCAATCCGGATTCAGGCCAGGTCACAGCACGACTTCTGCACTCCTCAAAGTGACTGGCGATGTTAGGGCAGGCAGGACACTAAAGTAACTGTGTTGACTTTGGTTGACTTCTCGAACGCCTTTAACACCGTCAGTTACGATATCCTCCTATCTATCCTTTTTTTTTTTTCTTGGTGTCGGGTCGGATAATCCTCATGGAGTCCCTTCGCCCTGGGGGGGAAGGACGAAGGGGACTGTCAGACTCTTACTGACTAAAAACCAACCCGTGCTCCTCATGTACCCATGTGTCGGAGGGTAGGGTTTCACCTAAGCATTCCTCGCTACCCCCTGACGGGTATTGGCCCGCCAGATGGTCAGGCGGGCCCCGAACGAAACCCCCTTGGCGGCGGATGAAGGTGTTGGGCTCCGCCGCCAAAACACCCAGCGGCAGCAGAGGATAGGGACGGCAACTCAACACCGCATCTCCTCTTCCTCTGCGGACCCACCGCGACGCAACGATGGTGCGCCCCCATTTGGTCGCGGGAGATAGGGCGCGCGGCAGCGCAACACCGACACGCCTCTCCTCCCGCGACCGCACCCGACTGCGAGGGACAGACAGAACTGTCCCCCGCACCCGCACCTATGGACGCATCCTACGCAGGCCTCACGCAAGCCCACGTGGAGCGTCCCCTCCCGGGATCCCGCTTAGCTTCACCGTGGGAGAAAATCAAATCCACAGTTACTAAGCCCCCCCACCACGACAAGGTGGAGATCCCACGGGGGGATCCTCCTATCTATCCTCTCCTATATCATGATCTCTCCTGCTGCACTGGAATAGTTCTCATCGTATCTTTAGGAACGCCAGCAGTTTGTTCGCTGTGATGAAATGTCATCCAGTTGGCGAGACATTAGCTCTGGTGTTCCTCAGGGTGGCATTCTTTCTCCTTTACTATCCTCAATTTTTTTAACTCCTAATCTTCGATGTTCGTATCATCTTTATGCTGATGACTTGCATTTGTACTCCCTAGCGAGAGTGAAAGATGTAACGGTGGCCATTGATGGTATGAATAGGGACCTTGAGTCTATGATGGAGTGGTGTAATAAATTTTGTTTAGCCGTTAACCCAACAAAATGCCAGGCCATTTTTGTAGGCAGTGTTGTAAATATTTTAATATTTAGAATAAAAATATTGTTTGACTTCTCAATAATTTTAATGAAGTGACATATATTGCCAAAACATAATTCAAACTATAAAAAGATTTGATTACATCTGTAGTAAGCTTAGAATATTGCTATGTAAATTCTATCAATTAAGTTTTAAAGTTCCATCCAGCACCTTAAAATGTTTATATATGTCCCTAGTTGACTCAATACTGAGTTATTCTCTTGACTGTTATGGTTTGACTTTTAAAAGTAATATACAGAAGATAAAAGCACTCCAAATAAGATTTTTAAAATTACTCGTAAACAGAAAAACTAAATGCAGTTGTAAAGGAGACTATAATAGGTTATTCAAAATTTGTAAAATTCTACCAGTTAGTCTTAAACATAAATACCAATTATTGGTCAATAACCATGTCAGTCGGGATAGTGACTCATTGGTGTCTAACAAGTATACTACCAGGTCGACGACAGCAGGAAAATATGATATACCCAGAGTTCATAATTACTATGGTGATAGAACCTTAAGAAAACGTGTTCCCTATCTATTAAATACCTTGCCTGTTGACATCAGACAGGAAAACAATAAATCAATATTTGCACGTAAGCTTAAAAGACATTTACTAGAAAATATGTAAATGTAGGTATAAAGTGTATATTAAGGTATAAATGTACCTTAAATTATGTAACTGTAAGGGAGGCTCACCGATCTCACAGTAAAACTGCGTAAGCAGTTTTGTGGGGCAATGTATTTAGATTATAAGAAATTTAAAAGTGAAATAAATGATTCATTCATTCATTCAATGGCTATTAGCCTAATTTGGGTACTATACAGTTAAACCAATGAATTACTATTCAATTGAAATACTTACCTACAGCCGATATGCTCGCTGATGTTTTAACCAAGCCTTTAAGGCATGTAGCTCATGATATTTGTGTGAAGGGCATTAGTTTAACTGTATAGTACCCAACCATCTGAAATCTTTTCACGAAAAAAGTGAAATCGTATATCGATATGTTTTGTACGATTGTGATGAATTGGATTCTTGGCCAACATTTGTGCACTCTGGCTATCATTATAAATTGTTACTTGTGCCTTAGAAATATTACTTATCTCTGACAGGAAACGACGTAAATACACGGCTTCTTTAGCACAGGAACTCAATGCCATGTACTCTGCTTCTGCGGAAGAAAGCGCTACTGTGGGTTGTTTCTTAGACTCCCACGACACAGGACCTCCTCCAAACTCAGTATAAAAACCGGTATATGAGCGACGATCTGAGCAATCATTTGCAAAATCTGTGTCTGTAAAACAAGTAAGATACTTCCCAGTTTTCTTGTAACAAATACTATAATCGATAGTCCCTTTCAAATACTGTAATACGTGTTTTGCAGCTAACCAGTGCGTCTTATCAAACTTAGTATTAAACTGACTCGGATAACTAACAGCAAATGAAATATCTGGTCGAGAGTTCACTGCAATATACATAAGACTACCAATCAAACTCTGATATGGATATATTGACACAATGTTCTGCAGGAACCAACTTATTTGTAGTCAATGGAGTCTGTGCAGATTTACAATCAGACATATTGTACTGCCGTAATACATTGCGTATATAGCTGTGCTGACTCAAGTTAACAGTATTTCCACATTTTTGCACATTTAAGCCAAGAAAATATTTAATTTTTCCTAAATCTTTCACAGAGAAAAATTTGTCAAGATCGTTTTTGATACTGTCAAATATTTTGTCACTATTGTGAAAAATTAAAATGTCATCAACGTATACTGCCAATACGACAAAAGCTTTAGCAAAAAGTTTCGTATATACACAGGGTTCTGAAGGAGTTTGCATAAAACCCAAGGAAGACAAAGTTTTTTTTTAATTTTATATTCCAAGCTCGTGGAGCTTGTTTTAATTCATATAAGGATTTCTTTAGCAAACAAACCTTTTCATCTTCAGTGTTAAAACCTTGTGGTTGATACATGTAGTCTTCTTCTTCTAGATCTCCGTTTAAAAATGCAGTATCTACATCCAAGTGATGTATATCTAGATTCATCTCCGCTGCCAATGCCAATAGCATTCGCAGAGATGAATGTCGCACGACAGGAGAGAAAGTTTCGTCATAATCAACTCCTGCTACTTGTTTGAAACCTTTTGCAACCAATCTCGCTTTGTACTTTATTGGATTTCCTTGTTCATCTCTTTTGATTTTGTAAACCCACTTACAAGGAATAATCTTTTTGTTTGGTTTATCTACTAGAACCCATGTACCCTTTTTAATTAAACTTTGATATTCATCATTCATAGCTTTTATCCAATTATTGCGTTGATCTGAATTCAGGGCATCAGCGTAACAAATAGCTTCGTCAGCATCAATTAGCTCCGTTTTTAGATTACGCAGTCTACTTCGTAGAGGATATCTACAACCAGTATCATCTTGTTCTCTACTAGTATTTGGAAATTGCTGTGTAGAATGATCTTGAGAATCATCATCAACTGCATCAGAAAAATTATCATCAGGGTTAGAATCTTCTACAGGCTCAATTCCTACCAAGTCAGGTTCAACCTGTCTTGGCGAAGATTCTTCGTGTGATTCAGTCGATAATATTATGGGTAAAGGCAAACATGGTTCTACACTTTCCGACAACGAAGATTTAATATCAGTAAAACATTCTTCAAAAAATGTAAAATCTCTGGCCTTTATTAACCTTCTAGGATATAGAACATCTCTAAACATATAGTTATTTGGGTCATTAGTGTACCCAACAAAAATATACTGAGCAGCTTTCAGATCTAACTTCTTCCTATGACAGGAAGGTATCTGAACTAGCGTTCGACAACCAAACACACGCAAATTGGAAATATTTGGCTTATTTCCTGTCCATTTTTCAAAAGGTGTGTGTGTTTTTAATGCTATGTGAGGACTTCTATTTTTCAAATATACAGCTGTGTCGACAGCATCTTGCCAATAAGCTTTAGATAGTGAACTTCCCGCCAGCATTGAGCGAGCTTTTTCTATTATAGAACGATTAGTCCTTTCTGCGATACCATTTTGCTGAGGACTGTAAGGAACAGATGTCTGATGTTCTATCCCTTTTGAAGTCAAATAATCTTCAAACTGTTTGTTAACATATTCAGACCCATTGTCAGTCCTTAATATCTTAATTTTGGACCCAGTTTGAGTCTCAACATAAGACTGAAACTCGCAAAACTTTCTCATCACTTCTGTCTTTGTTGACATAAAATAAGCAAAGACTCTACGTGAATAGTCATCTATAAAGAAAATTACATACCTGTTTCCTTGAAAAGAAACTTCAGACATAGGTCCGCAAATATCTGAATGAATAATTTCTAATAAAGAGGTAGATTTCTTGCAAGCAATAGGTTTAAAAGGTTTCCTACTTTGCTTACCTTCAATACAGCTTACACAAGGCTCTTTATATACTTCGTCGTATTCCAATCCTATAGCTTGTCCCTGTTTAAGCTTATTCATACCGTACCGACAAAGATGTCCGAGACGTTTATGCCACAGGTGATATTTTAATGAACCAGAATGCACAGTATTGGCCGACAAATCTTCAGACGTATCTATTGAACAATCCAAAGTATATAAACCGCCATGAATAGAACCGTGTAAAACTATATTACCTGTACAAGAAAAATCTGTATAGAAATTACAACCGTCTTTATCAAAAACTACAGTAAAACCCTTATCTACAGCCTTTTTCACAGATATAAGGTTCGAATTCAGTTTTGGGACAATTGTTACATTAGAAATTGTACCTACAATGCCATCTTTAGTACTAAACTTGACTTCACCAACTCCTGTACAGTCTACCTTTTCTCCATTTGCAACTGTAACTTTACTAGTCTCTGTATATAACTTCTTGACATTTTGCAAAACATCTTCCCTAGAAGTCATATGATTGGTTGCTCCAGAATCAATGTACCAAATATCTCGTTGTTCCTTTGGAAGACTATTCAGTGCCGAAGACAATGTAACTGCGTAAGCTCCCTTATTGTCCTTATTTTTGTGAGGACAGTCCAGTGACTTATGACCGGGCTCTTTACAGTTATAACACACTATCTTCTTTTTATTTTTATGTTTCTGTGAGCTCTTAGTAGCTGGAGTTGAACTTGTACTCTGTTCTAATGTACGCAAAGCACTATTCATATTATTCAATTCAATATTTTGTTTGGAAACTTCACTCAGCAATCTTCCTTTAACTAATTCAGTAGTTATCGGAGTATTAGAATTTTCCAAAGTCATAATTAGCGGAACATATCTCTCTGTAAGGGCGCGTTCCCACTGAGTCGTTACGATTAATTTATCGTTGGACGACTGTCGTCTCTTGCTGTTCCCATTAATACGATTGTTTGTCGTCAACATTTTTTATCGTTTAGCGACTATCGTATCTAGCTGTTCCCATTGGATCGCGACGACATTTTATCGTTTCACGACAGTCGCTTTGTCGTTTACACATCATTAGCAAGCTACAAATCTACAGTCGCCTCTACGTTTTCTTGTGTAAACGACGAGACGATATTTTTATTGTGGCTACGATAGATTTGCGGTAACGTTTTAGTCGTAACGATTTTTTATCGTTTTACGACTGTCGTGCTAGCCGTTCCCACTATCACGACAACCTGTTGTCACTGCAAAAAATGTCGTAGACGACAGTAAATCGTGTCGTTCTATATGTGAACACTCCCATTTAAACACATGAGCCACTACACTTAAAACTACACGATTATCTGTCGTCACGACAAAGTGGGAACGCGCCTTAAGACCACCTAATATTATTGCAGCAAGAGAAGCATCCTCGATATCTTTACCTATATCAGATAGGTCTTGAGCCGTAGCCAATACTGCATCTATATATGCCTCAATATTGTTATCAAAATCCTTTAATTGTAAACGATATAATCTACGCTCAAGTGATAATCTTCTGCCCATACTTTTATCTTCGTATGCAGCTGCAAGTGCCTGCCAAGCCTCAGAAGCACTTTTGCATTTCCTTACATGGGTTATTGCAGGACCATTGAGGGTCATGAAAATTTTGGCAAGGGCCAACTGGTCATTACGAGTTCTCGTTTCTTTACTGGTTTGATCGCCATCAGGATAGCCACAGATCGTTTCCCACAACTTTTCGTGCATAAGATACATTTTAATCTTAAATTTCCACTCACCATAGTCTTCTCATTTACTTAGGCTGAGCCACGAAAAAGGAAAAGAAGACTGCCGCATATTTTTGCCATCCATATTTCACAAAATGTATATTGCTATTCTATATTTTTAATAGCTAGACACTTTATAAACTAAACCAGCTTATCAAATTCGTGCTGATAACGAATTGTTGTAAATATTTTGATATTTAGAATAAAAATATTGTTTGACTTCTCAATAATTTTAATGAAGTGACATATATTGACAAAACATAATTCAAACTATAAAAAGAATACAGGACACATTAGGCTTGGTAGCCAGTACATATTACAACAGGCAGTCACCGCTTAGTACCCAGGATAGACCTAAATACGATACCACCTATTAAGTTTAATGGTTTGGTTATTCCATACTGTACAACCGTAAAAAATATAGGCTTGCACATGGATTCCACTCTCAGTTGGCAAGCGCAGGTGACTAAAGTAATCAGAGGGTCACTGGAACTCTTAGAGCTCTTTACCGGTTCAAGAATTTCCTTCCTTCAAAGACCAAGACAATGCTTGTGCAGGCCTTAATATTTCCCACAATCGACTATGGTGATATGTGCTATTATGACCTGAATGCAGAATATCTCAATAAATATGACCGACTTCTCAATAACTGCATTCGATTCATTTTTAATCTTCGTAAGTATGACCATGTCTCTACTTATCGTCCAGAACTTCATTGGTTGCCTATTTGTCAACGCCGGTGCTTGCGTGCTCTCACTACTCTCTTCATGATTCTTAAGTCTCCCTCTCCTCCTTCTTATCTTTCCGAGTATTTCCAATACCTATCATCTATACATGAGAGAGACCTTCGTTCTTCGCAGAATCTTCTTCTTTCGTGCCCCAGTCATTTTTCTGGGTTTGTCAACTCTTCCTTTGTCGTACAGTCAGTCCTACTCTGGAACGCGCTCCCTCTTGAAATCAGATTGTCCACCAACCGTTATGCATTTAAAACGAAGGTACGAGAGCTTCTTTTGAAGAGATTGACGGAATCAGCTCATCACTCTCATCCATTACTATAAGTATTTATGTATTTGTTGTGTATGTATATTCAGATATATAGGTATATGTATTATATATATATATATATATGTATGTATGATATACATGTATCAGTTATATATGTATATTCTTTATGTATGAATACTATCCCTTTATTATACTATATATTACATAATTATTATTACTAATTTTTATTTAGAAAACATTATTTTTCAATGTTATCGGTAAAATGCACCTACCACTTTTATCTCTGCTCCACCTTAAGGTTGACAGGTAGAAAATGCCTTATGGCATTATGTCCAACCATGTACACATTGTTTGTTCAAAATTTAAATAAATGAATAAATAATGCAACTGTAATATCCTCAAAAGCCCCGTATGTGGTACTGAGTCCTAGGTTTCCTTGTAATTTATCTAATACATCATCCCTGATCTTTTAGTTTCCGCGGAATCAAATACTAATAATGGCTATGTCAACTAGAGCCTAATTATCGTAATCCCTTCTTCAGTGCCTCAAGTCATTTCTAAGAAGCCAATGTGATTGAATTAATTCCAATATGTTTGTCTGTTTAAGCTCTCAGAAAAGAGAGAAGCCGGCAATAAAACCTTTTTAAGGGTCTGTAATTGCCTGTATCGCATATTGCATATCTTATGGAGAATGTGGATAACTCTTAGTTGTCATTTAAGCTGGCAACAACCTAGATTCTATGACAGAATAAAACTGTGATCCTAAACGTCTCTTGAATAGCGTAGCCCAAAATCGTCCCATCTGATTCAAGAGATTTTCAATTAGATATTGGATGCAACGCATTCCTAAAATCCTGGCGAACAATTTCCATAATCACCTTCAGTGCGGCTTATGGCCAAAAATATGCCACAAAAAATGTTTACCACGTCACCATTCGGCAGCCGCACATTAGTCACACATTGCTATGGAATCCCGTTGCGTCTATACTTACTTAGGATCGGTTTAGAATTAACGATCAAAGATATTTATTACATAACTTACGTAGCCTACAAATTAATTTATCTTCTAATTTAATTTTTATATACCTACTTATATTTTCATGTACTTACTACTATTATATTTTCATGTACTTAACTATCTCAAAGTCAAAGTCAAAGTCAAAATAATTTATTCATCTAGGTCACAAGGTGACGCTTATGAACGTCAATTTGAAAATTAAATTACTTAATGCTTCTACATTTACATTTACTGCCTCGTTCGCAAAGCAATAGGTAGAACCACGAGAAAGAACGGGCAATAAAACTCGTGGCCACTCTTTTAAATCGCCAATATTATGGTACATATTTTTATTTTTGTAAGGTGCTGCAACAGATACACATTGTACTTAATTACTTGTAAATAGTAAGTCGTTACAGACATAATACTTAAGCAATTAATGCAGTTACTAAATTAAGTGCTTTAGTTAGCCTTCCAATGTGAATATTGTGTAACAGGAGCATCCACTTACGTCTTATAATGTAGACAACTCGTGACCATGTTCAGAACTATGGTGGAAATTTATGTTACAGAAGTGACGGTATATGAATACATAAAATTACAAAAACGTTAGTACACAGCCCATGATCACGAGTTATCTTCATCTTACAGCACAGTAAATTTTAATAAAATTAGTGGAACAACAATGCAAATGTAAATATAGTAAGTGGAATGACCTAATAATAAACGAATAATAATTTAAAAGAACTAGAAAAGTTATATAATGATAAACTGAAAAATGCTAAGTATCTATATAAATTCTAAATAAGTAGTAGATCATGAGTTGTCTAGTGTAAGTGACCATCTATCCTTATTACTGAAATAATCATTAACAGTATAATAACCTTTCCTAATAAGGCAGTCTTTTATTTTACTTTTAAACGTATTAAATGGTAATTCTAAGAGACTAATTGGCTTTTTATTGTAAATACGAATACCTAGCCCTACAAAAGCATTGTTAACTTTATGTAAACGATGATAAGAGGCATATAACTTATGCCTGTTTCGAGTATTTATATTATGTATATCACTTTTTGTAGTAAATAAACCAATATTTTGCCTAATATATAATAGATTAGGCAAAATATCAATCAATCTGATATTATAAAGTTGTAAAATAATTCAATAAAATAAAATACATTAGCAAATAAGAACTGCGAGGCTTCTGTTAGAATTCCTATAGACTTAAAGCGTTCCCTAAGAGTATTTTTTGCACCTAACATGTTCATTGCTCTTACCGCCCGTTTCTGTAGAACGAAGATATTCTGAATATCCACAGCTTTGCCCCATAACAAAATGCCGTAGGACATGACACTATGAAAATAGCTAAAATATACTAGACGAGCTGCGTCGACATCAGTAAGTTGCCCAACTTTTCTGACAGCATACGCTGCAGAGCTGAGCTTACCTGCAAGATATGCTATATGTGCCCCCTGTTGTAATTTATTAACTAATGTAATGCCTAGAAACACTGTAGAGTCAACTGTCCCACGTTCCTCCCTATCTAGCATTATATTAGGTCCCAGTTGTCTAACGTTGGGTAAGGCAAATTTAACGCAATTAGTTTTTTTTAGAATTTAGTACTAGGTTGTTTGCTGTAAACCATTGTGTAACTTGTATAAGTGCATTATTTACTTCTTCAAATTCATTCCTATTCCTGTCTACTTTAAAAATAAGTGACGTATCATCTGCAACAAGTACGACATCACAGATGTTTTTTAAAAAATAATACACAATCTGTTTCCGGAAATGACCTAGCGCTCTGAAACCACGGATGTTTGATCTTGAGATCTAATTTTAGTCTCCAAATAAGCCCTGTTCACAAAGCGTTACTAATACCATTGTATTTCGTACTTTGAAATAAATTGGCCTACCAATAAGTACCTAATCCTGCACTCCTTCCACGTTAAAGCAAATCTCTGTTATACAATAGTATTGGTTTTGGCAATCTAGCCGCCTATAATATGTCATACAATATATCTCCACTTCAGCACAGAATAGATATGGAAGTGTATCGCCAATATTCTTGTTATTTCTAAAAAAAATACAATCAAACTTCGGTGAGGTCTGCCTTAAATAGTGAGTAGATAGTGCTTACCGGCACCATTATTTCACCTAGGCATAGCGCATCGTGCTGGCAATCAAAATGTATTGGCCTTTGAATACCGAGAACAGTGCATCAGTAATTTCTATACAAATAAATGTTATTTGATTACATCAAAAATGGAATGGGACGCTACCATCACTGGACGCTACCATCACTTTTAGGAAAAGCGATTCAATTTGTCCAAGGAATGATTTCGAAATATTTACCGCGTCGTTATTCTTGCTAATTATCATGTGCACGGAAATTTTCTAGGAAATTTCCCCGTAGACTTAATAACAACGCTCTTTCAATTACTTACACGTAATAATTTAATTTATGTTATTAACATTCGTTAACATTCTGGAAAACCTGGAAAGGTTAAATTCCATCGTTAAAGTCTTGTCGGGATGATGAAATATTATTTAACTTTTCAACTAGCATACTTATTTAATTTATCTCATTTCTTCTTAGCTAGGTGATTTGATATTTAATTACTTCATTCAGCAGATTATTCATCCGTTTTAAGAGAAAAGGATTCAGTAGCTGCCTATTAACTGTCCAACTGCTGAGTAATGGCTTTTTTTGTGTAAAATGTTTAGACCATAGCCCATCACGCTGGCCAAGTCCGGGTAAGCTAGTATGTAAGTTCGTGTCTTCAGAATGTTTTCCGTCACAATAATGCAAATAATAATTGTAAATTTACTAGACCCATATTAGGCAAATAGTTGCGCGCTGTAGGTTCGACACCGTGAAGTTGTACGTGGCAATCTGTTGATCTCTCCCCTAGGCTATCAGTGGTTCTTAAACTAAAAAATATAATGAATTAAGAGTTTCTTTACACCAGAGGGCACAAGTTAGGCACGACGATCAAAATAATCAGTAGTATAAAGATCTATAGCCTTCCATAATCCTTACTTTTTGACTTAACCGACATATACCTTGTATATTTTGGTTGAAATATCACAATACCCTCGGGTCTATCCCCTTGTTACCACGTGTTCCGTTCACGCATCGTGAGAATACGACAGTTGTTTTTAAGCCGCATCCCATGGGACTTAAAAACAAACTTACTGTGGTTTCTTTTATCTCGCCTTCCTTAGTCCCTGAATCTATTTGTGCATAGTTTTGCTGTTTTGTTACCCCACTGACATATAATATATGTGTGTGCTTAATATTTTGGGTTTTAAACGATGATGGGACTGAGCGATGAGAATCCTTCACACTCTAATTCCTCCTTTAATTTTCGAAGGAGTTTTGGGGTAACAGTAACAACAAAAAATACAAACGAATTTCCAACTTTTAACGAATTTTAGAGAACCTCCAACGTAACAAAGAAATGTGAAAAGAGATTATGTCTTATTAAGAGCAGATTACTATTTCTTATTAGAGCATAGCCAGAAGAAAAGATGGCCGTTGGAGCAAAAAGGCTCTGGAGTGGCGGCCACGCACCGGACTTCGTAGCAGAGGTAGGTATCCCGCAAGGTGGACTGACGCTCCTGCTGAGATCGTGGGCAGCGGATGGATGCGGGTGGCTCAGGATCGGTCTGGATGAGGAGAGCCTTGGCGTAAGCATATGTCTTTCAGCTGATATGATGATGATGATGATGATGAAGAGCAGATTGTTTATGAATACTTTTAAATTTATGCAACTTTTACACATAAGTACGTATATTTAAGTTTTATTTATTTATAGGCTCACAACCGTCACCCCTACCCGTATCCTCGAAGGGGTAGGGAAAGGTGTCATATTACACCCACATTTCGCCATGAATTTTTAGGTCCCACGTAAAAGGGAACGAGCCTATTGCCGTTACCGGGCACATATATTTATGTAACGGGTTTATATGGCGTAATTATTTGAAACTAACATTGTTTATGCTTATTCAGTATCACACGCTTTCTGTACGATTCCTCAATTAATACAGTTCTACCATACCACGAGAACGCTCAATAATATTCGAATATAACCATTTGAAACGCGTATACATCATCAAATAATCGCAGCAGTTTTACTGCACGCCGTGTGTACTGAAACAATAAATAGGTACTACAACGTAATACCGTTGCGATAATAAACGACCAAACTAGCCGAAGCGCTAACACCTTTATTCAACGCCGCCGTCTCGCTGCGCTGTACGTGATGTATTTGGACCAAAAAACTGTGAAACATTGTTTAAATGTCTGTAAATTTGTGTAAACATGAGTTTGTATATGCGGGGATTTATGAACAGGGACTGATGCTGCGCAGGTAGATCATCATCATCCTCATCACTCCTGTATATAAACAGACCCACTACTGGGCATAGGCCTTTTCTCATTATAAGAAATGTAAGACCAGAGTCCACTACGCTTGGTAATTGTGGTATTTTCGCAGTTTTCACATGTCTTTCAGCAACATTATGGAGAACTCCCAGACGTGTAGTTTACCTCCTCATATTTTTTTTCACCGTCAAGCCACCGAGGTATTCTCTCGTTTTCCATAAATTCATTTGCACTAATATTGTTTGCCATAATCATCCCCGATCATAATATTTATTTGCACTATTATCATTTACACTAATAACGTTTGCCTTAACAACTCAACAGTGATAACTTTTATTTGCCATAAAATTTCTTTCTATAACAACATATATCATAATAATTAGTTTCCATAAGTAACACATCTCATAATCGACTCTTGACATAATCAAAATTTGATATAATAATGAAAATTATACATAATATTGTTAGGTCGAAATTAATTATCGTTAACACCCCGATTCAGTGCAATCCGACTCGAATAGGTTAGGTTAGGTTAGGGTTCTCTTTTGACCCTTAACCCAAAAATAGGAGCCCTGCGAAGCAGGGCTCCGTCAACTTAGTCCACATTCTTCACGCTAGTTTAATAAACTGAAGTTGAATTAATTATCGTTAACACCCCGACTCAGTGCAATCCGACTCGGATAGGTTAGGTTAGGGTTACGATACTTTTTTAACCTAATTCAAAATTCAAGAGGCTCCAAATTCGACAGAATTTTTTATATTATTTATGTATCTTAGATCATTTTACTAGGTGGACCGATTTTGAATTTTTTTTTATTTGTTGCTGGTGCCATTTAAATTTGATCATTTCTGACAAGTAGTTTCTGATTTATCCTTATTAATGCGTTTTAGTGTATACATTTTCAAAACTTGTCATTTGACTGGTATAGACCAGTCAAATCAATTCACGCTAAAACTGGCAAATGTGTTTAGCACTAAATTTCTCAACCGGTCTGTTGACAAAGACAAAAGTTCTAATTGCTTGAACTGTGTTGTTGTCTAAAGATGATAAAATACCTAGTCACTAGAAAATAGTTGTCACTCCAACATGGCCTGAAGATAAAACCAAATTTAATTTCTAGAATTCTCAAATCAAACTCACAAAGTAAACGATATCAGTACTCTTGATTACGATAAAGGCTAAATTCAACTGAAGTAAGACTATAGAATTAAGAAGTATTCTAGGCATTTTTCAATAAATGTTTTACTCTTTTGTCTATGATGTTAAAGGTCGAATCAGGTATAAAGTTCATAGGTGACAAGTATTTAATGTTAATGTGATGTGAGAACAAGCTGGAATTGGATTTATAAATATTTTATTGAATAGGTTCTGGTAATGCAGTTCAAACTACTGGGGACATGTGTCTGAGTAAAGTTTGCTTTTATTTTTATTTGGTGACGCTTGTGAATCATAATAAGTGATTTAATAATTGTAAATAAAAAGATTTGTGCTGTAAAAGAGGCTCTGCATAAAATTTGACATTGTTTCATATCTATTAAGCAGTAAAAAACTTAGTGGATAATAATAACTTTTATCATTTTCGAATACGTGCATTGCACAAGTGAGTAGTACTTTACGGGTTTTCAGAATCGTCCGTCTTGCAACACTATAATAATATGAAAGTTTCATCCGAATGAGCGTTTTCACACACACTGCCTGACACGATATATGTTTTGGGTGAAAATGTTTTTATTACAACTTATATATTTACTCAAACATTATTTATTATTTTATACATTGGTTAATAAGGTAAAGGAGGCCACGCGAATTTGATGTTGCCTACGTCCACATTTGGTATATCGCCGCCATTGCTAGTAAGACAAGTAAGCGGACTCCTGGCTGCAATGCGTAAGTCTTGGATGCAACTAGATAACGGTAGGATGAAGATAATGACGAAAATTGCATCTTGGTGATGTATATTATCGGATGCCAATTATTTATCGATTAATTTACGACTTCCATAACAAATATCACAATTATTTAGGTAACATTATAAAAATCTTCAAACTACTTTAATCTATTAATTTTAATTAAAACACAGGTATTAATATAAACATTAAAATCGTTTTCCTCTCTCTCTCTCTGATCTCTTCGTTATTTTACCATAACACGATATAGTCAGTTTTCGAACCCATTTTACAAAACCACTAAACCTCTCAAGACATTGACGAACGGTGATAAAGAAGACTAACTATCAAAATAGTGTTAGAACATAAGCAATTAGTTAAACAAACGTTAATTTTGTGTTGTTGCGAAGTGATTAATCATAGTAAAGTTAATTTAAGCGAAAGTTTACAATATACGCATACGCCGCGTTGGGCTTAGCTGGCTGTTTGTAATGAGAACAGGGTTAAACTACGATTATATGGATTGACAAACTGTTAATAAAATTTTGCAGTTAGGTTTGTATTAGATGATCGTAACACTTATAGTAACATCAATGGATATAACATCATAACTTCACTCCTTTATCCCCGAAGAGATAGGCAGATGTGTTTTAGGTCCCAATGTAATACTTAGGGGGCGAGCCTATTGCCTATCTACATGGCACGTTATTAAGCGAGCGATAATTATTTTTTTTTTAAACTCATATAACTTCGAAAAGTTAGCGGTGTGTGCCCGAGGTACCTGGGGATCGAACCCGAGACCATTCGTCTCAGCAGTCCGTTACATACACCACTGGAAACTATGGAATACAAACAATACTGGAATATGAACGAATAATAGACGGCGTTAGATCTATAACTTACGTTACAAGGCATACACATGAGCCAACACACCATCGATGCAATCTAGAATTTGCACTGATGGTGTGGTGGTTGTTTGTTATGTGACACCGAGCAAAGCCTTGTGCGTTTGACTCCTACTCTGGTTTCCCCCGCTTAGGGTTAGTGCGTTTGTTGATTGAACGCTTGTAAAGTTGTCGTAATACACGTTTTGATTTCTTAAAAAAACTTGCTACCTGGATTTGTACTGAAGAACATATTTCAATTCATTTGTTTCAGAACAATATATTTACATTGTGTTGAAAATATAACCTTACACTTATCAAATCTAAATCCAAACCTAACATTACATTAATTCATTACATTAATTACGTAAATCAGTTAGATTAGTAACATTACAATGATACTTATGGGCTTATTATGTGGCGTATTATGTAGAATTGTAACTGCCATGCCGTTAAACATTTTCAATTTACTAAGATGCTTACACTTAGATGACTGGTATCTAAAGTGGTTCATTGCTGATTTAGAGGAAAATTGGCCTTCAATTTCATAAATATGTAATACAATAATCCGCATTGTTTTTTTTCCTTGACTTGTCACGTTACAAGTTACCTAGATTGTAATCCAAAACCATAACCTGCATTTAAATCTTGAGTTAACTTTAATTAAACACTAAAAAGTATATTCCGATACCGGGAATCGAACCCGAGCCTCCTGGGTGAGAGCCAGGTATCCTAGTCACTAGACCATATCGGATGATGACAGTTGAGTCCTACTTATTACTTAGTATCAGCAATAAAATATTTGTACAGGTCATAAATTTTAAAATAAAATTTGATGCTAATATTAAAAAAAACTAGATTTAAATTCACGACTGGACTTTTTAATAGTGCTTTAGAAAAAGTGTTTTAAGCACTACTAGCTTAATATCCCGAGTGGTTCATAAGATTACGTTATTACATTTCATCTTGCAGCTCATAAAGCTCTTAGCCGCCTTGACCATAGTGTAAAAAAATCAGAAATATTCCAACCATTTTAAATACTTATTTTTAGTGCTCAACTGCGACAAAATTATACCATCCATTAGGCGAACAAAGTGCCACTCAAATGTAGAACCTATTTCTTTAAGATTAAGTAACTTTTTATTCGTAATTATGTCATTATCATTATTAACGGCAAATGTGGTGTACGGAAACGTAAGCTGCGTTACGCAGTGTTTGTGTGGGGTTCAGAGTAAGCAATATTTATTTTATACTTTTTGGTAAAATATAATTTGGAAGTATATTTTCATATTTTAAATTAGATATTTGTATTTTATTATGTCAGCTCTGGGTCTGTCTCTGGCAACAAGGTGACCTTATGATACCCATTACCTTACCATTAACAGAACATGTTATAAATATCTTATATCATTTTTGTTCATTACAAATATTGTATTTCTATTGTGATTTAAATAACGCTGAAGGCGTTTCAAAAGGTTTTTAAAACTTTAATAATTTTGCAGATTTAAAAAATATCCAATATAATATAATCATATAATAAAAATCCTAACATTTTTAATTAGCGCACGCTTAATAAGGTGCCCGGTAGATGGCAAATGCTCGCCCCCTATTACATTGGGACCGAAACAAAACTGGCGAAGTGTGGCTGTGTATTACACCTCTGCCTATCCCAGGACCTTTGTATATTGCAGGGATAAAGGCGTGAAATTATGTTATATGTATATAATCCTAATTGAGTACTCTGTTTCCAAAAGATGCGTGCTTTAGCTGAGCTAAACGAGAAAAACATGAACCAATTGCAATTTGCATAGCCTCTCAATTTCATATTTTAAGGCCAAGAAATGCTATTTCTTTTTTATTATTATGAATTATATTACAACAATACATAACAAATCATAGTGCTCATTACTGATATGTCCTGAGTGGCCATTGAGCCCACGATTTCTGGCTAAGCAGTCAGAGTGACTAACCATTAAATAAACAGGCCAGTACATTTTAGTCATCTTTGCGACGCTGTATATCACGGGAACAGGGCGGATGCGGGCTGCTCAAGATTGGTCTATTTTGAGAGCTTTGGGGGAGATCAGCGTCTATTGGCGAAGATGATGATAACTTAATACATCGGATTTCAATGGCATTCCATTGCCTCAAACAGTGACGCCCATTGTTGCAAATACGCCATTCTCAAGGCCATAACAAGAGAAATCTTTCTACCGTAAATTAATTACATGTCAGTGTGAAGGTGCAGATGAAATTGTTTGAAACGAGAGCGAGTTAAGCACATTATTTTGTCGGTGTAATCACCGAGGCTTGTATGAGCTTGCCTAATTGATGAGCTAATTGTACCTCTTTTTGGGAAGTTTTTCTTGCTGTTTCACTAGTTTTACCGATATTGGTGGGAGTTATACCCTCTTGGTGGGATTTCGTAATTGTAAGCTGCTCCAATACCTGATTGTGATTGTATTGACATGAAGTAAAATGCTAACTACATATATGCCTTTACTTTTGAATGAATGTCATGAATAAATTATTATATAAGCGTTACTTTTTAATAGGCCGAGAAAGTTTAGTGCTATCACTAAATAAATAATGGCCTATTCGGTAATAGTGGCTCCAAATTAGTAAAATAAATGACTATCACTTGATAAACTATCAAGTGATAGTCATTTATCTGACAAAAGTTGCAATTTTGTAGTACATGTTCATCGTATATAGTACGTAATACCCAAACAATCCTAACCACCAACACAACATAAAGTTTCCAATAACACACAAACATACGTTTTCACATTAAACAAACCATATCAACAACCCCGTACAGATCAAAGAGAAACCCCAAGATGCTACAAGAGATGATCAAAATAACATTAAAAGTAACATCAAAACTCTTATTCCAACATTTCACCTCACTAGTATCAGATACTATCTGTTGAGCATAAGAAATCGTTGGAACTTCGTAATTTTTTTCGACAACGATAAAATCTGATGTTATTACAGTACTTATTCCGTGGCCAATAAAAACATATAGACGGTGGAATTTATTCAGGCAAGATGCGGAGGTACATGATGTAAGTACCTACCTTACTGTACGAAGGAATGGGCTTATGACTTCGTTTCACGTTGCGTAAGTAGCGAGGAATGTCATGCCAAATATGTAGATCTGTACTTTGCCGAGCGCATTTTTTTACTGCAGTCGTCTTTGGGAGTTGTGATTGCCGGTAGGTATGTATAGATATGCGTCACAGTTGGTGGTTCATCAAAGGGTTGATAAAACTTCGCTGTTTTGGTTTAGAATACGTGAGAAGTGACACACCATGTGGTAAAAGTTAATATAAAATAGGTATACAACGATATTTTTAGACCTACTGAGGCATGATCACGTCTCAGGTTAGGAAATGGGTCGACAGACATTCGTGCAAATAATAACGAGATGAAGACCAGTTTCTTAAATTATGCAAATTTTAGTTCGGTCATGTCGGTTCTTCCAGCTTTGGATGGTTTAAATTTTTTTTAATTTTTATTTATAGACTTACGCCTGTATCCCCGAAGGAGTAGGCAGAGGTGTAATATTACACCCACATTTCACCATGAATTTTAAGGTCCCACGTAATAGGGGGCGAGCCTATTGCCGTACCGGGCACATTACCAGACTCCGTGCTGCTACTAAGAATTTCCTAACGGAAAAACCCAATAACACTTTGCCCGACCCGGGAATCGAACCCGAGACCTCCCAATCCCACGCGCACATTTATGCCGCGAGACCAACGAGGCAGTTTAAATAGAAAGAAAAATATATTTTATATGGTACTTACAGAATAGGCGATAGTCTTTCTGGTATATTAAAAATATTTTTAGGGTCATCAATAAATAGTGTTTGTAGCCAAATCAAAAACAAAGGAAAATCATCAAAAATAGAATAAATGTCTCTATAAGAATACCCTTGTCACCTAGCGCTATTAAACATAATTGACAACCTACTCTTATTTCTACCAAATATATATAAAAAATCATAAACATGATCGAGTTGTTTCGGACACGAGACACGAGATTTCTATATTAATAGATATGGTGACAGTGGTAACACCAATTTTACTAAAATAACTCTTTGTTTGACAGTCCGCAAAAACAGGACTGTTTATTTTAAAGTTAGTAGTACCTACGCGTAACGGCCTGGCCACGGACAATTCGCTGCAGCGAAAATTCGTGCGACGTGACCGGCGATGCGACTTACGACTGAATCAAATGTATAGCAATGTTCTAAGCATGCCACGCGCAGCGGCGACCAGCGGGCAGCGACGCGACCGACAAATAGCACTGAGTCGCGAGACCAAAACAAATGTATGAATTAGTACGGCGCATGCCACGGCGTCGAGCGGTAGTCGCGGCGACTGCTGCCGGAGCTGATTCAATATAAAATGTTTTAGTTTATTTTTTCGCGAACATGATATTATTCTTAGGAATTTGTGCTAGGCCAGCTATTTGGAACGTAAATAGAAATCTGGATGTTATCTATATCCATATATGTATACAGTATACCTATAAATAAAGTTAAAGTGTCTATCGGCGATTTTAAAATACCTAAGTAAATTTTTGATGTGCATATGCCTAGTTAGTTAGATCACGCTAAAGTATCTTCTTAACCTTTACCGAATATTAACTGTGTATGGTCGGAACGCCCGTCATACCTACAAGCGTCGGCTTCAGAACGCATTCAGTACAGAGTGTATACCGAAGCGCCTTGAGTTTTGGCAGTGTGACGACCCTTTACCTCTATTTAGTTCGTTCGTGTACTCCTATATTTCTTCCAAATATAAAATCTTGAGCAAAGAGCTGCTGCCCTCCAAAGTTCAAACAATGTCGAGCTAACTTTAAAAAATCTTATTTTAAAAAACATCTCTTAGACTCGGGTACCGACCACTGGATTGAGTTACACAACCCTCAGGTGCTTTCGACAGAACGCCACTACATACCCCGAATGGTTAGGGAAGCTACTGAAATTAAAAAGTTCAGAAATTTCAATAGAGAGAATGCGTTTCAACTGTCGTGTATCTAGCATCCAGTGGTACGTCTATGTAAAACCCGTGAAAATAAAAAAGTCAAACCGCGAGCTGACGTAGTGAGTGTAGTATGTCGTGATCGGGTACAGTGCGATAGTGAAAACAGTGGCAGTGGTGTTGTACGCAAAAAACGAGTAAGAAAGCGGGTAGACCGTTATACTTGCTCGTAACATTCATCCACCCGCAATACCCTCAGTACATCCGTGAACATGGCGCTTGCAACAGTGCCGAAATATCGGTTACTCCAAACAAAGGTACGTGGTATAAATCCCGAAAGACTATTTAAAATAAGTTTAAATGACCACGTAAGTTTAAATTCCTATATTTAAAAAATCTTGGCTAATCTCGTCTCGCTCCTGGTCTATACTGGTCGCGGCGGCGAGCGCGTGTGCCCGTGGCGTGTTTTTCGCGTCGTCGCTGCGAATTGTCTCGTCGCCGGTCGCGCCGCAGGTCGCGTCGCGCGTCCCGGTGGCCGAGCCTTAAAAGGTATAGTATACTATAAATTCGCGAAAGTTTCAACTCGGAGATTTTTGACCTTATTATTTTTGGCCTTAAGAGTCGAAATTCCATTAACACAGATAGACTGAAGTGTCCTACGTGATGCCGTGATACGTGCGTTCCACGTGTAGCCGTAACAAGGTGCTTTATGTCGTCAAATGAATTTGAGGTTTAAGTAATAGAAACAAGGCTAAATTAAGACCATCAAGGCTGATCTCTCATCATCATAACACACATAACTTTGAAATGTCAATTGTGTGTGCTGTGGGTTTGAATCCAAGGCCCTCTGTAGGGTTAGCTTGGTCTCCAATGGATCAAAGTCAAATTCAGTCAGGTTTTACAAAAAACCCTTAAGGTATTTTTTTTTAGTTAGATAAAGCTAGTGTTTCCTAGCTGACTACCCTGAGTAAAAACATTCAAATCAAAGTCAGAGGAATTCTATAAAGTCCATAAAAATGGAAATAATTAAATAAATAATTATGTGAGAAAATGTGAGGTGACTATGCACTACAATAGTATCCTAAGTAAACTTATGAGATAATTGATTCTACAGGTCAATGCCTCTAGCGCACAGTATGAAATAGTTTAATGAGCCTTGACAATAGTTGAGACAATCCGGTAAGTCAAAAGACAATAAGGCAACAAAAAGTATCGTTTAAATAGATATAGTCCACTGCATTGGATTGTCGTCAAGCATTGATCAATTGGCTTGGCTTATTGTCTTGGCTTACTGGATTGACTTAACTATTGGTCTTGTGTAAAAGGCTTATTAAAAAACGAATTTGGTTAGCGTTTGCTTTTGTAGTCGATCTTTAAAAATAATCAGTACAACAACATTATACAATATTTCTATGCCAGAGTGTTAAGTAGAGATAAATAACGTCTATAAGAAAATAGTAAAGAATGATTCCAACCTATTTTCATCTATTAGGCACTATTCCAAATAATGTGTTGCTGAGAATTAGCTATCAAAAAGTACAAAATATTCGGTACCTATCGGTTTTCTAGATATATTTTTGCGAGTTGTAAATAGCTTGTAGTACGGCTAAACACGGTTACAAAACAATCTATCACGTTATACTCAAAATATGTAACTACTTTTTTAGTCTACTACTATTACCAGTATTTATCTACTTCTATTTCGCAATATTAATTTATGAGCTTCAGTAAGTTATAGGCTTTTATGTCGGATATGAATTATCTAAGTTTTGGTAGGTAGGTATAGCTACCTGATTCTTAATATATTATTACTTTCATAAATTTTTATTTTCACTGAACGTGGCGGATAAAGAAGCCTTTTTTTGTTGCCTACTTTAGAAACTCTCCTTATGAGCCATCTCAACTCGACGCCAACCCAACCAGAGTGTGATCGACCAGGCTTGGGACTGGTGGAGGTGTGTGGAGGCTCTCCCAGGGTGTTCAGGGCATACCCACTAAAACCACCGCGGTGTCCTTACGGGTCCCGTGTAGTGGCGGGGTCACGCGATTCGCGGATGATGCGTGGGCGGGGTCGCCGATGGTATTGGCAGGCCCCGTCTTGTTATGCTACTTGGAAGGCGGCGCGCACACTACGCCGCCTCCTTGCCTTTTGGCGGTGGGGAGCAGCCCCAGCGCTCGCCGTCCACAGGCACTAAAACGGCCGCAGAGGATAGGGAGGAAGGCAACCTGACAACACCACAACTCCTCTTCCTCTGCGGCCCCTCCACTACGCATCAAATTGTGCGCCTCCATTTGGCCGCGGGAGATAGGGCGCGCGGCAACGCAACACCGACACGCCTCTCCTCCTGCGACCGTGCCCGACTGCGAGGGACAGACAGAACTGTCGCGCATAAAGAGGCCTGCTCAGTATTGTGAATAATATTACCCGAGTGAAAATTAATAAACGCTTGTAGGTAGTTTATTTTCTAATTATTCTCTTTAGTAAACATAATTTGTTTATTTGATCTGAATTGCGTCAAACAATGATGACAATTGTGTGTATGAAGCCTAGTGGTTAATTAACTTATGACCATAAGCGCTATATTTTTATCTAGAGTTAAAATATCTTATTCATATTTTCAGTTACTATTTTATACACGTAACTTCACTGTACACAATTGTTATCTATAACCACACTTTTCTTACACATAATATACAATGCTGTTTACATAATTAAAGCTAAGAGCTCTGCCGTTGTTAAACAGTAATGTATACATTGTGCGTACGTCTGATTAACTCCTTTGTCTAAAATATCTTCTGAATAGAGAAGCTTTGAATGGTCTATTGTTGTGCCTATTAGTAAGATAATCTGCTAAAATTTGTATACACCTGAAACGTTTTGTGAATAATACTGTTTTGAATGTGACAGTAATCTATTTATCTGACTGCCTCCGTGGTCCAGTGGATAGCGTATGCGACTGCTGATCGGAGGTCCCGGGTTCGATTCCCGGGTCGAGTAAAAGTGTAACTGGGTTTTTCCGAATTTTCAGTAGCAGCACGGAGTCTGTTGATGTGCCCGGTAACGGCAATAGGCTCGCTCCCTATTACGTGGGACCTAAAAATTCATGGCAAAATGTGGGTGTAATACCTATTACGCCTCTGCCTACCCCTTCGGGGATACAGGCGTGAGTCTATAAAATAATATATAAAATAAATTCTCCAGCAGCTCTGCCTGTCTGTATGATCACGATAAACTGTAAGCTGTAACGCTCAAAGCTAGTGTTGCCCAAATGCAAGAACAAGACGAGACTTAGCCAGTCTTGGTCTTGGTCTTGCGCCAATACACCTGGTCTTGGTCTTGGTCTTGGTATTGCGCTCCCAGTCTTGGTCTTGGTCTTGGTCTTGCAGCAAGAGTCTTGCAAGTCTTGCAATTACCTATCAGTCTATTACTATTGGGCCTAACTCGGACACCCTGTATACTTACTAGAATAAATTATTATGACATCTACTACCTATCCTTACCATTTTATCCTAGTCATAATACTGCTTGCGTGATCAGTATAATGTATTCATTTTCATTCTAAGCACTCTGAAACTTATTTATTCTTTGGAACACCTGTAGGTACTCTTAAAATTCGAAATTATTTTGCATGAGTCTACCTACGCCCTGTGGCGGCAATCAAATAGTGTCAAATGTTGTGATTTCGGCGCGGCGGCAACGATTGTTGTATATGATTTCAAAAGAAGCCGCCGGCGCGTGTATCATAACCATGTACTTCCGAAAAGCGGCAAATTTCTTTAAGAAGTAAGTACAAAACCTTTGATGCCGCATTATCAAAGTGCCGATGGTTAAAACATAACTATGCATGCACTCAGTTTGATTTTAATGGATATTTTTTTATTCGCTATGTAGGTATGTTTATGGTACCTATTAGTCGTAATGCGCATAGGTCCAGTTTTTCATATTCTTTGATACAGTTTTTTGCGTCTCATAGAATTCCTAAGCGTACCTATACACCGAACTGTTACACCTAACTACTCCGTGAAATAGCGCTAAGTCCTAGCTGCAAGACGCAAGAGTCTTGCAGGCTTAGTCTTGTTCTTGCTCAAGTCTTGCACGATCAGTCTTGGTCTTGGTCTTGCTAAAAATACGCGGTCTTGTTCTTGGTCTTGGTCTTGCAAAAACGCAAGAACAAGACCAAGACTGCAAGACCAAGACTGAATTTGGGCAACACTACTCAAAGCATGACTTTGCTTGGCGTTCGTAATAGGACGGCAAAGTTAAGCAACGCTCGCACAGGTCACTACTTAAGCGGGTGACCGCGAGCGGCATTTACAACAGACTAATACCGTGCTTAGGAGGTCATGTACTGTCAATCCCAGTGCTTGTCTGAGGCCAAAGATCTTAAGGCAATATCGGAGCCCTTCGGTTGGTCTCAAAACTTCGACACGAGAGTAGATCACAGAGTGTGTTCTACTCTCGTGTCGCGAACACACACGGAACGAAAAACTAATTATCGTTCATTTCGGATTTCATTATTCTAATTTTTATTCGCAAATTAATGTTTCCCATGAGCGAGATTTGATATCATCATGTAAAGTACAAACCCTTTAGTATCCCATTCAAAATTTAACCCTGTAATTAAGGGTATATTGAAAACCAATGAATAACCTTAGCGGGTCCTTATCAACATCGATGCCGTAACAAGATCCCTATACAATCGACAGAGTAATATTAAAATACAGCCTTTCTCAATAACTAACAAAGAAACCGACTGTATAGAATGTCCCATAAAAAGCTTATATAATTATCGTATTAAGAAATAGAAAACCAAGAATATATAGCCCAATTCCGGGTTTATATCGGGTTATCTAACATAGGGTGCATAGGGTTCCCACCAAGAACTTAGGGTCCCAAGCCAACCTCACCTGCAAGTGGTGCACCTGCCGATCAACGGACGAGGCTCTGGCAAACAAAATGTCCCAATAAGCGGCAATAGGCTCGCCACCTATTACGTGGGATCAAAACACTGGCGAAAAGTGGGCGTTTAATATGCCGCTGCCTACCCCTTCGGGGAAAGAGGCGTGAGTCTATGTATGTATGTATGTATCTAACATGTAACGGGTACGGCATATCGTAAAAAATGCTATAACTTTATCTTCATTTTAAAGGGTTTTTTATAAGGCAAGTTATGGGACATCCCCATGAGTACGCCTTGTTGTAACAGTGTTGTACAGCTGGTTATATTTTAGTCTTCGGGGAACTAAATTGCGTACTACATGCTTGTTATTTTTTTATGTTACGGTCAGATATAAGCTGTGTTTATATCGTTGCTTATAGAGAAAGGTAAGTTTACATGCACTTATGTGGGTATATTTATAGTTGATGAATAGCACGTACTTGCTCTAATAGAGTGACAGCGAGTGGTAACGGGGTAAACACGTAGTAGGTACTTTTAATTTTGGAAATGGTTGCGTAAAAATACATGAAGTTTTAAAGCTAAACATATAAAATCAAAGTACGAGTAAATATGAATCAAACAAACACAAACTCGATGCTGTTGTCTCGTTTAATTTTGAAGTTACTATGGCCACCTCCTAACTTGATGACTTCATAATATTGCATGTATGCAAGATTTCAGCTCAAAGGAATACTGGGCAGTGTCAAATTTATCTAATTGCGCTGATACACTTGAGCATTCACTTGTAACAGAACAGCGAGCATTCGCCGTTTTCAGTTTTGTCAATCCGAACATTTTCACGATCACTATGGCAAACAATCTAAATGTTCCTACGTTCAAATTTATTTATCGATATCGACAATTTATCAACATTCCATTGAAATTCATTCTGGAGAAACCAAATCTGAGGATCTATTGTAAACATCATCGATATTTTATCGATATTTTTTCTGAGTAAGCCCATCACTAGTCAAGTTAAAATTAGCGACAAACTAAGAAGATTGTTCCCTAGATAAAAATCTTTAAGTCAAACTGAACTAAATATATTGGGTTTAACCGCCATTGTAGCGCGAATTATATGTATTATCTATGTTCGTGAGAATGCTCGCTAAAACACACTATTTGTTTTGTAACATTCGCGCGAATGCTCATTACATGTGAATGCTCAAGTGTATCAGCGCCATTACAAGATTTCATCGCATATATTAGGTCAAGTGAACGTAAATAAAAAGCTTGTAACAATGGTACAATATACAAATTTAACGCAATCGTGTGTCAACTTTGAAATGTGTAGCACAATATTTCTGCTTCACTCAATAATTATACATCAATTTATGAGATCGACCATGTTCCATATTCAACCTAAAACAAAACGCGATATTACTTTATTGAAACACATAATAAAGTGCACTAAATTCTCATTGGTAAACTCATTTTTTACCTCAGTGGCAAAACGCCAAGCTCTTTTCAAGCGGGTTTCGTCTTCATGAGAGCAATTTTGAAGCTCTTTGGGGAGAAATAAAGCTGTGTGAGATCTTGTTGACTTTATTACTGTAAAGCAACAGATATTGAGGAATATTTTGGTGAAGTTTGAAATAGAGAATTTTATTTTTTCCGCTCTGTTGGTTACATATAAGTTTATGTTTTATATTTAGTTTATTATTTTAGTTTTGAGGTTCATGACTTGAAGTTTCAGTCAGAGAAAGGTATGTTGCTTTTTTATAACAACTTTGTTTATTACTCTATAATATAGAATTTTAGATTGTCTAAAATTTTAAATGCTCGCAATAAATTATGTGTTTGACGTGTGTTTGCTGTGTGGTTGACGGCATAGAATACAAGTGTCACCACCCCCTATCTTCCCGTGGGTGTCGTAAGAGGCGACTAAGGGATAACACGATGCAAATACCATCATTGCGTAGAGACGGAAAACTCGACATCAAACCCTATACGACTGCCTCGTTGGTCTCGCGGCATAAATGTGCGCGTGGGATCGGGAGGTCCCGGGTTCGATTCCTGGGTCGGGCAGTGTTATTGGGTTTTTCTGTCACGAAATTCTCTGTAGCAGCACGGCGTCTGGAAATGTGCCCGGTACGGCAATAGGCTCGCCCCTTATTACGTGGGACTAAAGTATATCTGGCGAAAAGTGGGTGTAGAAATACACCTCTGCCTACCACTTCGGGGATAAAAGGCGTGACGATATGTATGTATGTATGTATGTAAATTATGTGTCGGAACCTTGCAAATACTCAACTAATGGACACAGATCAAGACCCAGCTTTTGAATCGACAAAACGTGTTGCACCGTGTGGGAATCAAACCCACATTACTCGGTCTAACGCTTAGCAGGAAGGTTGCCTCCGAAACCGCTACGCCTACCGTGCAGTCAAAATAGTTTCCTATATAAATCATTTAAAAATAAAGCTTATTCTATGTTTATATTATAACTTCTATACCAGCCTCTGCTTACAAAATTCAATCATTAATCTATAAAGACTTAAAACCTATAAATATAATAAGGAGATATACGGCCTTTTTAAACCTTAGATTAATGTGTTAACTCTCTAGTCTATCCACTATCATGATTATAAAAAAACTTAACAGCGGCGTGAGTTTATGTAAAACGGTAAAACTTTCAGAAACTTTGTAAAATCACTATAATCCAATGTATCTTCTGCCTTCTAAACGTGTTTATAAACAAGAGACTTAAATTTTCTCTGTTGAAAAAGTAATTTGCTGGTTGAAGTGACCGAAAACTTAAGTATGGTATGCATTCGACAGATCCAATGATCAATTTATTGATTCATAGTTATGCTATGAATTATCAGGTTGGTCATAGTAGATCGGAAAAGCTAATAAACTGTCAAATCTGCATCATTTGATCTGGTAATCTAATCCTGTGTACAAGAAGAGGCCCCCGCCTCTAGTATCCTATAAAGATTAAAATTATGAGATTTTTGTTTACAAAGTCTATCTGAGCCATCCAAAATATATCAACATGTTTCTCCAAGATATCTATAAGCTTACACCTGGCCAAATTTGGCCAATGGATTATCAAATAGGCCGTAAACCCAGACCGAAATAAAAAAAAAATATATTCTCATACAGTAATGGCGTACATTTTTAACGTGTTTTTTCTTAGATAGGTACATCAAACACCGATAAGTACCTCAATTTTTTACCTAAATGGCACTTTGCCAGGAACCGCGACACTAGGTTATGTCTTCATGAGTATGAAGCCTTTATCTCGAGACATTGGTGTCGAGATTCGTGCAAGTATTGCTGATATTTGGAGAGCATTTGCTGGATCAGACTTAGGTTGGCTACATAGATTTGTTTGGAAATATTTTAATACACGTGCACAGGTTTGTTAACTCTCTAGTCTATCCACTATCATGATTATAAAAAAAACTTAACTGCGGCGTGAGTGTATGTAAAACGGTAAAACTTTCAGAAAGTTTGTAAAATCACTATAATCCAATGTATCTTCTGCCTTCTAAACGTGTTTATGAACAAGAGACTTAAATTTTCTCTGTTGAAAAAATTTGTTGCTGGTTGTAGAGACTGAAAACTTAAGTATGGTATGCATTCGACAGATCCAATGATCAATTTATTGATTCATAATTATGCTATGAATTATCAGGTTGGTCATAGTAGATCGGAAAAGCTAATATACTGTCAAATCTGCATCATTTGATCTGGTAACCTAATCCTGTGTACAAGAGGAGGCCCCCGCCTCTAGTATCCTATAAAGACTAAAATTATGAGATTTTTGTTAACAAAGTCTATCTGAGCCTTCCAAAATATATCAACATGTTTCTCCAAGATATCTATAAGCTTACACCTGGCCAAATTTGGCCAATGACTTATCAAATAGGCCGTAAACCCAGACCGAAATAAAAAAAATATATACTCATACAGTAATGGCGTACATTTTTAACCTGTACTTCTTAGATAGGTACGTCAAACACCGATAAGTACCTCAAGTTTTTACCTAAATGACACTTTGCCAGGAACCGCGATACTAGGTTATGTCTTCATGAGTATGAAGCCTTTACATCGAGATTTTGGTGTCGAGATTCGTGCAAGTATTGCTGATATTTGAAGAGCATTTGCTGTATCAGACTAAGGTTGGCTAGATAGATTTTTTGGAAATATTTTAATACATGTGCACAGGTTATGTATACAATGACGAATATTGTTCTAATCAGAGCAGCAAATACAAATGTAAATAGATACATGGTACTTTTGTCAGTTCCTATAGATTATACTACATTCATATAAAAGAATGCAGTGAGTTCATGATCAAAATAGCGACATTTCTGTAATGCTTTGAAGCAAAAATTCTCTTATTTATAATACGTAACCGAAACTACAAAATGGCGGTGTTACATTTGTTCAACATTCATAAGGTATGTTTGATATTACTAGACGCCGCCAGCGGCTTCGTATGCGTCAATTATACATATAAACCTTCCTCTTGAATTATTATATCTATTAAAAAAAAACCGCATTAAAATCCGTTGCGTAGTTTTTAAGATTTAAGCATACATAGGGACAGACAGAAGACAGACTTTGTTTAATACTATGTAGTGATTATTAGTGAACTGAAAATAAAATACCATAAAATCTCATTTTGTGCCATGTAGAATACAAAGTTATATCTCTCTACACTAGACTTAGCCCTCGGCGTCGCCCGAGAAGGTCTGTTTGACCCTCTTAGTCTGACAATTACCAAAAATCCTCTCTAAGTGCTTCCTTATACTCCCGTACATTCTTGCAAAATTTCAGAATATTGCGCCAATTTTGTTAGTATCAGCAGCACATAACTACTAACATTGGCTTCACCGACATTGAATTAAGTGGGACGCGTGAAAATGCTTCTGTGAGCTCTGAATCAAACTTGGGATATCCAAAACGACACCTTAGAAGAATCCAAACGAGAATACCAACTTTATTATTGGAAAGTCTATGCTTCCCTCAGATCACTTCTGCGGTGAAAAACACAGGCAAAAATAATACCCAGGGAAATAGAAGTGCTACATTTTATTCCGTACGTGAACTGGCATAATTATATTTTTATTTACACTATCCGTGTAAATAAACATATTATAACACAGGATTTTGTGCATAAATTTCTTTTTTTCTGTTAGCGGTTTTGTGGATTAGTATGGGAATGGATAGTTCTTTCCTCAATATTGGATTCGTGATCATAAAAATACAGCTATCTTCATAATAATATTTGATACGCAATAAACGTCTTGTTGTGATATTTTTGTTGCGAATTTGCGAGTTTGTAAATCCAAATACACTAGGCTTACTGAATATCTACAAAATTTGAGTGAGTATTGTCAATAAGTTGTAGGTAGCGTGCTTTATCGTTGATCGCACCATCACTTCGAATTTTGCGAAGCATTAGTTAGACTCAGCATGTTTGATATTGTTACGAGCTGGGGTTCGTGATAAATTATAATATACACTATGCCAGAAAAACTGTACTTTATTTACTAACACAAACACTATACACACTTATTTCTCAACACTATTTCACTCCACTAAACACTTCCGACTTACTTCCTTTCGCTTGATCTTGATCGCTTTCCGTATTAAATTGAACTGTGTCCGTTCTGTTCGTTCGCGCTCTATTTATACTGGCCGGATAACATCACTAGCGCATTCTAGATGCTTCTACAAAACTGTCGAAATAATCTCGAACAGTCGATTACTCGATACAGCAACGCCATCTAGTACAGAGTAGCTGAATTACCTTTGAACCACCGATACATTCAATCTCTTCTAGTACCCCCATTCACCGATAGATGGCGTAACACTGCCCTCCTCTTAAACGTGTTCGTCTCGAACATCGTTGGGCCCATGGTAACGAGCCAACCGGTCCACATGAACTATCTTCGGTGCACCTCGCGACCCCTTCTGGATTCGATAGGTGACGTCGTTCATCCTGGTAATTATGCGATATGGCCCGTCCCATCTGGCTTGTAACTTAGGCGATTTGCCTTTGCTTCGTACTGGGTTATGAAGCCACACCAATGATCCCTCGTCGAAGCCTTTGTTGTTTGCCTTCCGCTCGTAGCGAGTCTTCATCTTTTCAGACATCTGTTGTCCTGACTCCCTGATGTGCTCGTATACGTCGTTCATCTTGTTGCGTAGCTCGGTCGCGTAATCCGTTATATTTCGTGGAGATTCTGGCGGCATACCGGTGATTAAGTCTGCTGGTAAACGTAATTCTCTGCCGAAATTGGCAAAAGCTGGTGTTACTCCTGTGGTTTCGTGGACCGCACTGCGATATGACAGAAGGAATGGTTGGATGTGCTTGTCCCAATCTCTTTGTTTGCTCTCCACGACCTTCGCCAGGTACCTTTCCAGTGATTGGTTAAATCGTTCAACCATGCCATCTAATTGCGGGTGATAAGCCGTGGTCCTGGTTTTATGTGCACCCATCACGCGACAAGTCTCCTTGAACACCTCGGATTCGAAGTTCCGGCCTTGATCGCTGTGGATTTCCAAGGGTACCCCGAATCGACAAAAGACTTCATGCACCAGCTTGTCGGCCACTGGGGTAGCTTCTTGATTTAGGATTGCAAATACTTCAGGCCACTTCGTGAAGTAATCCATCACAACCAAGAAGTATTTGCTTCCATCCTGGCTCTCGGGAAACGGCCCAGCGACATCCAAGGCTATGCGCTCCCATGGGGCTCCCACGTTGTACACCTTTAATGCACCTCTGCTTCGAGTATGTGGCCCCTTGACAGCCGCACAACTTGTGCATTTGCGGCACCAATCCTCGACGTCATCCCGACAGTGGAGCCAATAAAACCGCTCCCGGATCTTAGTAAGGGTCTTCTTAACTCCCATGTGACCTCCCGAAGCACCATTGTGATAGAGCTGCAGTACTTCCGGCACCTTAGTCTTGGGCACGACCATTTGCAGATGGCATTGGTTACCTCGAGCGTTTTTCCATTTGCGGCACAGAACTCCATCCTGGACAACCAAGCTTTCCCACTGTGTCCAATAGCCTTTGGTGACAGAGCTCATTGCTGCGGTATCACTCCATTTGGGCCTAGGAGCGTCTGATTTCTTCCATTCGAGAATCGGCTGTATGTCCTTGTCGTCTTGCTGAGCACGCTGCAAAGCTTCTTTCCATCCGTCGCTCAGATCCGTCTTCAACATTCTCACTAGCGCTGCCAGTTTCGCTTCCTGTCTTGCACAGTGCTGCCGTGCTTGTGATAAACACAGTAAGTGCCATGAAGACAGTTTAGAGAAAAACGCGCTTAAAGTTTTTTACTTTATTTTTAGCATTTCTGCCTTAATTTAGATAAAATCTAAGTTCTTACAAATGTATAACGTAAATATAGGCATGTTTTATAGGTGTTCTATTTTATTTTTTTATTACATGTAATAAATGTGTTGTAAATCTTAAAAATATATTTATGTTAAGTGATGAAGAAAATAAATAAAAACATTTTCTTATTATTACTACAGTAAGTGTGTGACTTACTGTAACTATCTTAGTTGTAGGTACATACTGTAACAATGATTATGAAATTAGATAAATGTTTAAATAGAAAAACAAATATGATATTTTTTGCTTATAGTAACTTAGACACTTACTGTAATTATAGCTAGAAGAAATATGTAAAATTACAGCATCCCTCATAAAGCACCGACACCAACTTTAATTACATATTTCTTAATTATTTGTAAGAAAATGAAACAAAACTGATGTTATGAAATCACAGTTTAATAAAACAAGTACAAATTACTTTGTGAAACTAGAAAATTTTAAAATCAGTTCTATTATTTAATTATTTATAGCATTAAAAATGGCTTAACGTAACCAAAGGTAATCATTCGTATTTGTACAAAACTTCTTCGTGCATGAAACAATATTAAACAAACTAAGCACTGTCTCTAAAACATATGTAACACGTTCATAGGTTTTCCATAAAACTCTTATTAAACTATTCGTTGTACTTCTTTGTACACAGCAAAAAACATAAAAAGACAAAGGCACTTTTATTTCTGATAAGGCTTATTTAACTTTCAGAACGAGAAAAATAATTAAAATCTTCATATAAATTTTGAGATCTTAGTTACACTAACTACAAAAAATCAGTCTTACAAATTATTCTTCATCAGTCCTATCATTCATTTAATTAGTTTTATAACCTATTTGTAGAAGTTTAAAAAAACCTTAAAAGTGTTTTAAATGACTAGTAAAATGTAGACTTACAAATATATTTTCCAAAGTTACAATAAGAAAGTTTAAGGTTTGCCTATTGTTTACCCGAAGAATATATACCATATTCCCGAATTTCATTTAGGTACCCAAATTTCCTTTGCCCGAATGTTTTGTTTGCCCTAAAAGACATGACATACTTTTAATTGCCCGAAACTTAGATACCATAAGATACGAGTGCCATACGTGTTGTTTTTCATATTTTTAATTGTCATAATAATAATTAGACATAATATTTAAACGCCATTATGATTATTAGACATAATATTTAAATGGTTATGTATCAAAAACCCGAATTTTAAAATACCGATGGATGAAATCCCGATAATTGAAACGCCGAATGGTTGTTTGGTCGAAAGTTTAAATCCCGAAGTTTTAAATCCCGAAAAATAAATTAAATATTATTATCAACAGATAGTGCCTGAGGTTAGGTGCGAAGAACTCATCATCATCAGCCTTTAATAGTCCACTGCTGGACTAGGCCTCTCCTTTGAAAGGAGGAATTGGCCTACTGTACCACGCTGGCCAAGCGGGTTGGTATAGGGTTTGTATCAAGTTTTCCTTCCCTTACAGTGCTGTTCTCTGCATTATATACTCCCTCTGCCGGCTTTTACGACACCCATGGGATGATATGCGGTGGTGACAATTCGTATTCTTAATCTGTCACCACACGGACAACGACGCGACGAACTAAACGCCTTAAGGCGCTGTTATACCTCAGAAGCTGTGAAACACCTAATTTTTCGTCGCGCATCTAGCCATAACGGCACATATTACAAAATAGCAAAAAATAGAGCTTAAAGTCAAAAGTCTGAACAAAAGACTTTTGAAAGAATTTTTCATGTATGTAAAATAGAATCACGGAAAAAAAATCACAAAAGCGAGGCAGAAAATAATCTTTCGTCTCACTGTTTGCAATATTTTGATCGTAAGCTGACATATGTTTTTTAATAATATTGTAGGAAACCTAATGAACTAAAGAATTATCTAATTTATTTTCATATTATACGTGTATATTTTGTAAAATGAAATAAAATCTGCCAAACGTCTATGATTTTGACGCTCGGTAGATCCCATCAATATCAAACGCTTTAGCAATTTAAACCTTAATAGCATAAGCGGTGTACTGAGTGTCAGTTGCTAGTTTACGCCCCGCCCAGAACTCATCATTCGGCTATCAGCCCTGTGAGAGATAGGTCATGTCGCTTGCGTCTCCGCTGCACGAAATTTTACGTAAACCTGTTTGTTATTGTAATTCGCCGTTTTGAGTTCGTAATTTCATGTTTTATGTTATAAACTGAATACTTTGAATCAAATAGGCTTTTCATGTAAGTATGGGCACATATAATTAGGACCTAAGTTTATACTCTAGTTGCGTTTAATGTGTTATTGTTTCTGTGCTTATAAATATATAATTAGAAGAATTAAATATGGACAATTAGAGCAATAAAGTTCTACGAAGGATTTGTACAAGAAAGTGTGTGACAAGTGAATATGAAATATGTAACATTTTTACACAAATTATTTTCATAAGAGTCTTTTATGGCTAACTATGTTACTTATATATTATCGATTATGCATAATATAATTATATAAATTATTCTCATAATACATAGCTGCCACAGTTTTCAATTTTTGAAAGAGTAATAACATAAAATTGAATCATTTTATGTACCTATCTTTCAAATTCATTAGCTTGTCAGAGCGCCTGGAGCGCTAAGATGCCGCCACGGCAAACAATAAACAGCGCTAATATGGCGCTCCGCAATCCGCACACAAGCGGTAACGAATGTTGTATTATTGTGTTGTGAACATAAACCTAATTAGGTACATCGGGTAAAACTTTGATTATTCATAAACTATTAGGTATGTATCAGTACATCTAATATCTTTTTAATTCAATTTTTCTTTCTAAAATCAATCATTTATAAATAAGAAAGTGACTTCTCTGTTTGCTATGCCTATAACAAAAGACATAGTATTTTTTTTAATAATAAAGTACCTAACTAATTATCTTTATTGTAATTACAGTGAAGTTAAAGATAACAGTTCTGCAACGTCTTACACACATTTGACTGTAGTCATTCCTAACACGATTTGTTCAAGAGCTAGCCAAGAAATGCCAAACAATTTTTTAACAAATTTGACTCAAATTCCGTAGTGATAAGCAAAAATTACAAGAGGGATAGCAGTGACTGGTTCAAATTGCGTAAGAATATGTTGACAGATTGAAATTTTGGCAAAGTGGTAAAAAGAAGAGATAACAGCAGTAAAGCCAACTTAGTAAAATTATTTTGTACAAATAAAATATTTGCAATGTAAAAGCAGTTGCGCATGGAGTCTGAAATGAACAACTGGCTTTGCAACAACTGGCGAAGCAAGACAATGTAACAATCGAGCCTTGTGGATTATCCGTTTATTGGTGCCACGCCAGATGGATTAATAGGTCTTAACACGATTGTGGAAATGTAATGTTCTATAGTTGCCTATAAAAATGCCCTGGAGAATAGTATAAGAGCAAATAAAAGACAAATATGGAAAAATGATAAAAAAGTGCTGACTAGTCTAAACAAATATTGTAATTGTTATTACCAAATTCAGGGGCAACGCCACCTTACACGCAAACAAAAGTGTTTATTTGCTGTGTGGAGTGGCGAAAGTATAAAATAGAAATTATAGAAAGAGATGATGTTTTCTGGGAGAAGAAAATGAAAGAAAAGCTTGTGGCGTTTTATATGAATTGGCAGTTGCATGAAATTGTTGATTCTCGTCAACCTCAAGGGGTGGCATTGTGAGATCACGGAGAAATTCAAATTCAAATTCAAAATCCTTTATTCATTTGGGTCACAATGTGACGCTTATGAACGTCAAAATAATAAATTTATAAAATAATTACTTATACTCAAATTTAAAACATTATTACTGTATGCTTCTACATTTACATTTACTGCCACGTTCGCAAAGCAATAGGTAGAACCATGAGAAAGAACGGGCAATAAAACTCACGGTCACTCTTTTTCAAAGCCAGGTTTTGCATTATACACAATTTACATTTTGTAAGGTGCTGCAACTGTTACACCTTCTATATCACTTGTATATATTTACTGTACATCATAATACTCAAGAATAATACTTTTGGTTAGCCTCAGAATAGACATGGTGAAACAGGAGCATCCACTTACATTATATTATATACCTAATAATGCAGGCAATCCGCGAAAGTGATCAGAACCATGATGGAAATGATGCAGTTAAATATTAAAATCTAATACCAGCCCCCAAGACCGTCATCGACCAGTCATCGCAAGTAGCACCCGTTCACGAGTATGACGCATGTGCCAGCCATAATCCCTCTCGGCATATTAGAGGGACAGGGATGACCCGACACACCACGCCACCACAAGAAATGATATTTTAGTGAGCATGACGACAACGGTATACGAACCAGCAGTAAGAAACAATCTGTTGGTATACTGACCATGACCGCCAATTACCTCCATTTTCCAGATCGTTATTATTAACATAAGTTAGTGGAACGCGTGAAGGAATGCAAATGTAGAAAGAATTTTGTGAAGGTGACAAGTGAACAATGATATGATCAGAGATAAATAATGTTAAACTACATTCAACAAATCATAAAAATATCCAAATCCTGCAAAAAAAATCATGTGTTCACGAGGCCCCTCCACTTAACATGTAAATAAAATAATCGTGAGTTAAACAAGCCTAAGCCTATCCCCACGGTGTCTTATCATTTAAAAATTCCTTAATAGTGTAATAACCCCTTTGTAAAAGAAAGTTCCTAATTGTCCGTTTGTATTTGTGCATGGGTAAATTCATTATTTCAAGAGGCAATTTGTTGAAAAATCGTATACCAATCCCCGCAAATGAGTTCTGAACTTTATGTAGACGGTAGTTAGTTCCCACCAGTTTATGCTTATTCCTTGTGTTCACGTTGTGCAAATCACTATTTTTGCGGTATAGAATTAAGTATTTCTTAATGTACATTAAGTTAGCATATATATATTGCGATGCAACTGTCAATATGTCTACTTCTTTAAATTTATCACGTAAAGAATCTCTAGCACCTAACTTATAAATTGCACGAGAGGCAAATGTTTCATCAGTGCTTAAAATTTCTACAATACCAAGCTGTAAAAGGAAAGTAAATGAAATTGTGTCTCGTGAACAACAGCAAATAATAAGTATTGAAGCCTTATCACCTCACACACTGCCTTTAACTTTCGATGAGAATAAAGAAAACCTGCCGAGTTGTAGCAGACAGCTAACTTTTGATGAGCTGTAAACTCTGTATTTCGTTAATAAATGATAAATGAATATAAATAAATATCTTTTAATATTTATTTTGTTTGAAATAACACATATTTGATGTGAAAGAAAAATTTTATATTTTCCATACAAACATGGAAGAGAGGAGAGCTAAAGAAAAAGCAGTAACTCAAATTCTAATTCTATAATTTTCTAAGCGACGTAGCAGTATCTCATGAATAAGGTATATCCAAATATATTTTTGATTTTTCATCTATTTTGAAAAATAGTAATGATTAAATATTAATTAAATAGTAATGGTTTCGAAACGAGTCGCCTGAATTTGAGGGTATTGGTAGTGTAGGGGGCTTAAGGGAGTTCATTTTAATCCCCTAAAAGTAATTTTGGCTGCCGGAGTTGCGTCTAAATATTTTTAAACAATTTCCAAAATTTCATAAATACTTCGGCAATTATGTAAAACGGAACGTAGTTTTCATACTTTAGTACAGTTTTACAAATGTCAATTTTAGGTTTTATGTGAAAATCGTGAAACGAGACGCAAAACCGGCATCTTGGAATGATCATATTGACAGCTAATGTCAAATTTGTGCGTCATTGCTTTCGAGTGCCTAAGGTTAGGTGCGACTGTAATAAGTAACTAAATAGGTTATGTTAGGTTTTCTTTTGACCCTTAATCCGAAAATAGGAGCCCTTTGCAGGGCTCCGTTAACCTTAGTTTATTAAACTAGTGTGATGCATGTGGAAGTTGGCAGTGCCATACACACCGATGTTTGGAGATATTTTTTTTCAGAGGAAACCAAGTATTTCCGGCAAGTGAAAATGAAGAGTTTCGAGACCTCCCCCGCTCCCCCGAATCACTCACAACCCCTAAAAACGGCGACGTATTTCGAAACCTTTACCATAATAATTATACCAATAATAAAAATAAAAAAATAAATAAAATAAATCAACTTTTACTAAACTTCAATTTTCTCGTAACTCGCTTTAGTTGAGATACGGCTTTTGCGCTTAGTAGGGCAGTATTGTGGTTTTTAGGGAACCGTAACCAAAAATTTAAAAAACGGATCCCTTGTAGATTCGCCATGTCTGTCTGTCGGTCTGTCTGCCGGTATGTCACAGCCAATTTATTGCAAAGCAGATTTGAAAACTGGCAGGAATGGAATTATATGTAGGTATTCTATGAACTGCTTCACTATTTTTATACAAAAATAATAATGGCCTCTCCATACATGGAACTGACTTAATTATTTTAATCATCTTACGGCACGTAGGTATTTACCTACTTTCGTCAACTATTAATACCTATTACGTCTAATGTAAACCAGTTTTGCTCATGCCTGCACTGAGAACAAAAATTGCGCTATGTCTATATTGTACAAACAGATTGATGTATCTTAATATATAAAATCCTTGCGTTACTGACTGACTGACAGACACGCTACAGCCGAAACTATTGGGCGCAGGAAGCTAAAATTTGGCATGTATGTTCCTTGGGGACCGTTAGGGTGCATTAAGAAGGGATTTCCCGAAATTCCCACGGGATCGGTCAAAACAGATAAATTAAAAAAAATGTGCAGGCGTAGCTGCTGGCGTCCTCTAGTGTAATATAAATTTTAATATCAGTATCTCAATTCAATATGCTAAAACGTTTTGCTTGCGATTTTGAAGTATTGGAATACGGATGTCGCCAGAATACGGCCGCACGCGACGAGAATGAAGGGGGGCGCCCCGCAGTAGACGGAGCTAAGCTCCCTTCACCTCCCCTGCTTCACCCCCTCATTTACCAAAACAGTCGCTTAGGACAGCGCCTTAAAAATCTTAAAATATATACAGTAAGCAATGCACTTAAATTATTTGTTCTAGACAAGTCTACACATAATATGAGGTATTCCTAAACATAATCACAGTAAGTTCCACTTGCTGTTGTTATGCTAAGGTAATGCAATAGTATATTTTATTCCAATTATTTAAAATTGTAACGACAAGTGCCACTTACTGTTAATATGTTTAAGTCGTACTTGATGTAATAAAATCGTAACTTTATAATATTTATAGTAAGATTGCTTACTGTAGTGAAACCTAGGTAAATTGATTTAACTTTATGCAAAAATCAACCGTATGTGCCCATACTGCATTCATAATAAGTGCACCTTGGCGCCTACTGTGTCTTACTATAATTATGCTTAATCTTATTTCTTTATGTAAGCCACATTTTCAAATTCTGAATATACAGAATTGTAGATCTCGATCTCTACTTTCTGAATATGTACTTAACTCAATATTGACAAAAATGTGACTTACTGTGATTATCGCATGGGCGGCAGAGTGTTTGCGTTGGTCGGGGTAAGCCCTACCTGTCGGAGCATCTGCGCTACGTTGCTCTTGCCGCCAGACAGGTACGTCAGGTGACCCCTTTGGTGGAGACAGGGTACCAACGTGCCGCTTACGCTTTGGGCAGCTCAAGCGGATATGGCCTCTTTCCCTGCAGTTGTAGCACCGTGGTGAAGAAACAACTTCCCTGATACGGTAAGGTCGATCCTCGTGACGCGCTGCTTCCACCTCCAGAGCGTAGGCCAAGGCTGCCTTCAGGGACTTGAAGTGCCCAAGTCTTACCACTGCTCTAACTTCCAGGTCCCGGATCCCATCCGTAAACGCTTGTACGAGGTTCCCGTCAATGAGCGCAGGCGACGACTGGTATGCCTTCCTGACCAGCCTTTCCACCTCTAGAGCCCACTGCTGCAGAGTTTCTCCGGTGCGTTGTGTCCTGTCCTTCAGCTGAGCACGATACACATGTTCGAGGTGCGCGTCTCCGTACCTCACCTCCAACGCCTCCAGAAGCTTCTCGTAAGTGACGTCTTGCCCGAGTGCCTCCAACACCGTCAAGGCCTGATCACGAAGGCCCAAGGTTAGGGCGGTGAAGGCCTGTTCTTTGTCCCACCCATTCGCTCGCATTACGGCCTCAAACTGAACCTTGTATGCAACCCACGATGACGAGCCATCCTTATGGTGGTGGTGGAACCTTAAACCAACGAGGCGAGGGCGCCACAGCTGCAGGTGTAACGTCGTTGGTCTCAAGCCCACGCAATTTCTTCTCCAATCTGGCAATACGGGTCTCGAGCTGGTCGTGTACGCGCTTCTCAATGTCGCTGATACGGGCCTCGTGCTGCTGGAGTTCCTCCTTGACCGCCTTCAAGTCCTTCCCCACTGCGGCGCTGAGGTCCTTCATGAGCACCAGCTGTTCCTCCAGACGGTGGGCGTGCTCCTCCTTGTCGCGCCGCAGCTGCTCCCCTAGGCAGCGCGCGTGCTCCTCTTGACGGCGAGCCTGCTCCTGTTGACGGCGGTCCTGCTCCTCCTTGTCGCGCTGAAGCTGTTCCTCCAGGCAGCGCGCGTGCTCCTCTTGACGGCGAGCCCGCTCCTCCTTGTTGCGGTGTAGCTGTTCCTCCAGGCGGTGCGCGTGCTCCTCTTGACGGCGAGCTTGCTCCTCCTGACGGCGGGCCTGCTCCTTCTGACGGCGGGCCTGCTCCTGCATGAACGCCATCAGAGCCGCGATGTCAGGCACCGTCACGGAGTGTGTGGCGCTTGCAGGCTCCACTGCAGCCGCGGAGTCGCCTGGTCCACCAGGCGATGGAGAAGGAACGTCTCCGAAGCGTCTCTGGTCCAGGTCTTGCTGGCGCTGGTTCCTGGTACGCACACCTTCAGTTTCTTCCTTCAGCATAACCGGCATAATTTATCCCTTTCTTCTGACACCAATTTGTTACGAGTTGGGGTTCGACGATAAATTATAACTCACTATGCCACTTAAAACTGTACTTTATTTACTAACACAAACACTATACACACTTATTTCTCAACACTATTTCACTCCACTAAACACTTCCGACTTACTTCCCTTCGCTTGATCTTGATCGCTTTCCGTATTAAATTGAACTGTGTCCGTTCCGTTCGTTCGCGCTCTATTTATACTGGCCGGATAACATCACTAGCGCATTCTAGATGCTTCTACAAAACTGTCGAAATAATCTCGAACAGTCAATTACTCGATACAGCAACGCCATCTAGTACAGAGTAGCTGAATTACCTTTAAACCACCGATACATTCAATCTCTTCTAGTACTCCCATTCACCGATAGATGGCGTAACAATATTTTATAATAATAAAAAAAAATAAAAATCTTTTATTTTCTTTAACCACATCAATATATAAACTTAAAGCTCCTTCCTTTTAGGCTTCAAGGCCTGTGTCAGGAAAGCTCCGCTCGTCCAACACGTACATACATAGGTAACCATGATGTTATGATCTAACAAGTATTTTATTTTGTTGCCTTACAGCTAATTGATAAAATAAAATTAAACATGTGTGTATGTATGTGTGTGTGTGTCTGCGTGTATGTTTGTGTGCGTGTGTGTTTGGTCGGATGTGTCCAAAGATATATAAATATATGTATATATAAACATATAAATATATATTATATTTTTTATTTATTTATTTATTATATACATTATGTGTAAATAAGTATGTCTTTATGTAGGTGATACGTGTTTATTTAAATTCTGTTTGCAGTAGTTGCTCAGTTTCCTCATAATTTTTTTTTATTTCTAGCCAATATGTTACATGTTTTTTGATCTCATAATATGATTTACTGTAAATATCTAAATGTTTATTTATAAAGTTATATAGTTGAGATGAACGTGTACTATATTGCCTACTGGCAAACGTGGTGGAGATGCTAGGTACCTGCGTTACAACATGCTTTCGTCTTTTACTGTAATTAGTAGGATCATAAGGTAAGGTCTTATGTTTTCCTAACACAGTATATAAAATGTACAGTTTTCTTACTGAGAGCAATTTCGTCATTTGAAATAATTCTTCGGTGGGGAATGTAATTTTTTTGAAATACATGATTTTAAGTAGACTGCGTTGAGCGCGTTCCACTTCTATAAAATTAGTTTTGGCTGCACCACCCCATACAGCCAGCACAGATTGTGCTAAAGAAATATATGTTTCTTTCAGTATATCTCTATTCGTTTGCCCTGAACCAGAAATTGTTCTTGGAATTACATGTCTTAGTGTCTTAAAAATCCAAATTAACTTTCTGATTCTTTGAGCAACGTGTTCGAGATGTCTATACCATGAGAGTCCCTGGTCCAAAAATACTCCTAAATATTTTATTTGGGTAACTTTCTGTATAGTTGGGCAGGTACAGTTAGATCTATCTTTATAACAACTATGCAATTTAATATTAAGGTCATGAATTGGTTGCGAGTTATTATAAACAGAGAAACCAATTTAGTTGGTCTTATCTGCGTTTAAAGTAAGTATATTGTTGCGCAACCATTTCCCTAAAATCTCCAAGCCATGCTCTGCACTTGCCCTGACAACATCCCAGGACCTGCCAGCGGAGACAACAGCAGTGTCATCGGCATATGTGAAAATGTTTGCATCTTTGATGGATCCATTGCACAGATCATTAATGTAAATCAAGAACAAGGTCGGCCCGAGGACACTACCTTGGGGAACGCCGTATGACACCTCTGCCACCTCGCTGACACAATCCTCCAATTTCACCCTTTGTTTTCTGTCAGACAAGTAATTTTTGAAAAGATTGAGTGGAGTCCCTCTAATACCAATCTTCTCTAGTTTGTGTAAAAGGATGGGGAGAGAGACAGTATCGAATGCTTTCTTGAGGTCTAGAAAGACTGCAATGCTTTTGTACCGTTTATCAAGCTGTTCAGTAACTAGTGAGGTTAATGCAGTTATCGCATCCTCAGTCGATATTCCTCTCCTAAAACCATATTGCGCTGCTGAAAGAATATTAAATTCAGTTAAGTAATTAAGCAACCTTGTGTTAGTTAATTTTTCCATAATTTTAGAGATAGCTGGCAATACGGAGATAGGCCTATAATTATTAATACTGTCTCTATCCCCACCCTTGTAGACTGGTGTAATAATTGACTCCTTGAGGGGTATTGGAAAAATGCCCTTGTCAAAGCAGAGATTAGCAAGGTGTGTTATTATAGGTACTATTTCAGACCTAGCCATTTTTAAAAAACTAATTGGTATATTGTCCCACCCAGGAGCGCTATCAGATTTTAAATTTATAAGGACATTTATTTATTTATTTATTTAATATACACAAACAATATAAGCTTACAGTTAAAGAAAACCAAATCGCTTATATGCTATACAGTGTTAAATCTACGACTAGATACTAATATAAAATATAAGACACAGAAAATACAAAACAAAATAGACATTATTTACTTCTTCGTGGTTTGCGTGTAGTAGGACGAAGGAGTTCAGTTGAGAAGGCAAATTTCGCAAATACTCCTGAGTGTCGAAGTCATTATTAGTTCTTTGACTAATATTTTCAGCGAGGTCCTTTCCAATTTTTACGAAATAATTGTTTGCAAAATTCGCTGAAGACATGGGGGATGATTTCAGATTTCTTAATTCCGTATTAGTTTTATTATTTTTATTTGAGTATGTAATATTTTTAATAGTTTTCCAGAGTAATTTATTGTAATTGGCAGTTTTAGTTATTAAATCTCGTTCATATTTTATTTTAACTTTTTTTATAAGATTGTTGCAGTAATTTCTATACCTGACATAAATAATTTTATTAGTTTCATGGTATGGATTAGCTCGTAATTTTTTTTGTAATTTGTTTCTATTCCTTATACACCGCAGTAAGCCTGGTGTCATCCAAGGCTTTATCATACGACAGCTTTTGGGTATGTTTGTAGTAACTGTACATTCTTTTAACGATTCAGATATTTTAAATATGAGTAGTTCTATCAACTTTGTTGGATCATCACTATACAAAAGTTCAGCAAGATTTTTGGTCTTTAGTTGTTCAAGAGCTTCATTATAATTTATAGTTTTCTTAGTTTTGGTTGCAATTTGTTTATAATTATATTTAGATAGACATAAAAGCGTAGTATAATGATCAGTCGTACTGGTATGTAATATGGCAATGGAAGCAATTACTTTTGTTTTATTTATTTTTAACATGAAATGGTCCAAACTATTTTTATCTCTCGTTGGTAAAGTGTGCCCCGACAGTATACCATGTGCGGCAATATATTTAAATAATGTGATCTGTTCTTATGTTCATAGTAGGTTTCGTTTGACTTAAGTGCGATCTTAATATTTATATCTCCCGCAACGATTATTTTTTTATTCGTGGAACTAAGTGTATCTAGGTGAGTGCTTAGAGAGCTTATAAAGCTTTCCACATTTGTGTTTGACGGTGACCTAAATATACAGAGGATTATGTTATTTAGTACATCAAGTTGCAGACAGGACGCTTGGCAGAGATTAATTTCCGTTATTTTATGTTTTAATGTGTGGCGGTCCAGATCACTCGGACCCCACCTCAAAGCGCGAGCGGAATCGCTCCGCTTAATGACAGTGCGACCGCACCTCGAAATCACGCCACCTCAAGAGATCCTTTGTGCGGGGCGAGGTCGACGACCGCTAGCTTACACGTGCCGCGCGCACGCAGCGAGCGTGTGACATTTGTATGGAGGCCGCCGAGAATGTCCTTGGAAGACCGGCACGAGTTACGACGGCCGGCGACCACCGCACAGTCTGCATCTAGCTAGCTTACGCACTGTACGCCTCGCGGTCGCGCTTGCTTATAATATTCTTTGTATTTAAATAAGTACTTGAATGTATAACGTTATTAAATCATTAGTTTTGTTCATATAATAACAATCTTCCTTTTTCGCCTGTATCTATCTCATTTTCCTGCTATCGCTTGCTGCCTATATCGCATAGCTTGTAGCTTCACCGTATGCTCGGCGCGGGTTCGATTCCCGCAAAAGTTAGGGATAAGCAAATCTCGCTTATATATACATTTGGTGACCCCGAGGTGATCGTCACCCGTGTCGCGACGTCGTTTCACGGAAGATTCCCGGAAGATCCAGGTTCCAGAACGTCGTGCATCCAGGTTCCAAAATGTCGTGCATCCAGGTTCCAGAACAGCGTGCATCCAGGTTCCAGAACGTCGGCGAATTCAGAGCGTCAGAGTATCCTGAGAACAACCAGGGGACCTAACGCTAACCTAGTAAACAACTAGATAATATAAGGGTGTGGTCCCACAACTCATAAGCGGTGAGCGATTTAATTTTTTTAACATGGCGGAGTCAGACGGTTTTGCCGATTGTAAGGATGCTCCCGACTACAGACCGCTTATACCTACAAATGTATTTTTAATATATACAACTACACCGTCGTTTTGATTTAATTGACGCCGAGTAAAATACGATTGATAATTTTGCAATTGAGGAATGTTTTTGTTCTCGTTGATTCTACATTCTGTGAGAATTATGATATCGGTCTGGAATGTGATACTAGATAACGTTAGAAGAAAGTCATCAAAATTGCAGTATATGCTTCGTATATTTTGTGACACTACGGTGAAGTCGTTGCTTTTTACGTGTAAATGCTTATTTAGATCCGTTAAATCACATTCAAACGAACGCGCAATTTCTAGGTTATCTATTTCGTTCAGTTTTTTAATTGTAACACTCATTGAAATTATAAATAAAAGTATAATACATTATTTTAGTAAATATAAGTTGAGGATAAGTAAATATAAGATATGCTAGAATGAACATTAACAGACATATATGTTCTTTATTATTATGTTTTAGTTTATTTAGTTGAGTAGAGCGAATATTAAATGTGGGTATATATGTCATAGCGTCCAGGTGAATATATGTGTTGGTACTGTTTGTGTATGTTGTTTGTAGATTATATAATTTATATTTTATATGATTATATAATAACACGTACATTTAATTAACATTGTGTGAGGATATATAAACATGATATTAAGTAGAATATATTTAGGTATAAAAGATAAGATAAGATAAGATAAAAATTCTTTATTGTACACCAGAAAAACAGAAATACAAATAAATAAAACGATTTCTTCCAGACAACTAGGTAAAATAAATGGTTAAGTTACAGAGAGAATGGGTAGGTTATGGTGTACTTCATGGAATAGTGAATTATTTTAAGCTTAATAGAACTAATAATATATATAATACTTATATATTTACATACCAATATTACTACATACATAGGTATAAATATTATGAAATATACATATAAATAGATACCATATATATATATATACAATATCAGTGCACGTTAAAAAGAGTAGTCATGAAATATTTGCCAAGTAGTGTTGGGTGACAAGTTTTTTAAATACTGTCAAGGATTGAGCCTGCCTAAGTCTCTCTGGCAACGAATTCCACAATCGTACAGCCTGTACAGTAAAAGATTTGCCGTAGAAAACCGTAGAGTGAGCAGGAACTTTCAATCTAAGATTCTCCGATGATCTTAAGCACTTCGTATGTGTATCGTGAAGGTATTCAAAGCGTGTTTTGAGATACATGGGAAAAGCAGGATTGTAAAGAATATTATAGAGAAGACAGAGAATGTGAGTATTCCGGCGAAGGCGGATTGGCAGCCACTTGAGCTTCAGGCGAAATTCAGAAATATGATCATATTTGCGTAAACCGTAAATGAATCTTATACAGAAATTTTGGAGTCGCTCAAGTTTATCAAGCTGATCATTATTGAGATCGAGATAGCTGGCATCGGCATAGTCTAGAATGGGAAGAAGAATAGATTGCACAAGTGCAATTTTAGTGGCAGTCGGAAGGAAATTACGCAGTCTTCTCAATGATGCTATGGCAGCAAAAAGACGTCGGCTGATGTATTGTAGCTGGACGGTCCAAGAAAGTGTTGTGTCTATGTATATCCCCAGATTCTTAACATCTTTACTGAAAGGAATAAAACACCTGCAAATGACACCTGGGGAAGCATTGACCAGTTAATCCTAGTAATAAGTCGAGAGCTGCCGATAATTATAGCCTGGATTTTAGCAGGATTAACCTTAAGACCATACGTTTTAGTCCATTCTGATATAGCAACAAGATCTTGATTAATACTGGCGATGCCTAATGATAAATTTTCAAGCTTCGCTTGAGAGTAGATTTGCAGATCATCTGCATAAAGGTGGTAGGAACTTGAAATAGAATTAGATATTGAATTGATAAAAATTGAGAAGAGCAGAGGAGAGAGAACGCCGCCCTGAGGTACACCCGCAGAATTTTCGCACCAGGACGAATAAGTTTCATCCAGATGGACACGCTGCTGGCGGCCAAACAGGTAACTACGAAACCAGTCAATCACGGATGGAGATATGTTAAGAGAGCTTAAAATGGCAAGGAGAACATCAAAGTCAACAGTGTTGAAAGCATTGCTGAAATCCAACAAACAGAGAATGGTGAGCTTGCCGTCCTCCATACCTGACCTGATATCGTCCGTAATACTGACAAGGGCTGTAGTGGTACTATGACCAGATCGGAAACCTGATTGAAAAGGATTGAGGATGTCGTTTCTAATAAGGAATGAGTTGAGTTGGTTATAGATGAGTGAAAAGTGTGTTCTAAAGGATTATTTTATTTAATTGCTTAGACTGTACATGTTTTAATGTAAACATTATAGAATTCGGGTGTTGGTATGTATGTGTGTTTGTGTAAGTCTTTTGTAAATTATATGTAGAAAACATAAAAATAGTGGGCGAGCCGTGTTTAATTGAACTGTAGTGTATATGTGTGAGTGATGTGTGTGAGTGTAGATACATAATTAAATTAAGTATGCAACGTATATCATCTAATAACAGTGTTCACACATGAACATGCCATGCCATATCAGCGATATAATCCTACGTGAGTTTTTACCACAACCATTATTGTTCGTGATTTCTATTAAATTAAGAGAAAATCACGTACTCACCTAAGGTACATACCGCTGAGATGGCACCTTACACACACAGCACACAACCGTAAAGTTGCGTGTGTGTACATAGGATAAGTTTAGTATATAAGATCATGTACTTTAAGAATAAAGCAGTCACAAGTTTAATCCGACTTTGACTCGATACCCATCCCATACCTCTGACGGTGGCCAAGACACCTTTAGCCATCAGTACTGATCAGCTCGTTGAGTCTGTCGAGTTGGCCGTCAGAAAACCATTTCCACCATACCTAAGTCCTACCCACAGTCCGTCTGTCATCATAGGTCTCCGGTGGCAGATATCCCGCACCTATCTATATAAGTATATATAAATACGTATAGTAGGGCTAGGATCTAATAGGGATTGTAGGGACAAATAGGGTAAGGTTCTAGGTGCGTACGAATCGTAGGTCTGTATCACAGCATACCACAGTAGTACCACGATAGTACGTGCCATAGGTTAGGCGCTTAGTAGTAGGTGCGTATAAGTGCTGGTCTGTATCACAGAATACCACAGAGCACCAAGCCTATACGCATTTTACACTAGGTGCAAGTTAGGATAGGTTTAGGATACATATAGGTATAAGGATTAGGATAACTAGGATAGGATATTAGGAATAGGTGATAGGCTACGACTCTAGGATAGTGTAGGTTAACAAGTTAGATTAATCCCTTATAATTTAATCACTCCCCTTGTACAGTGGGGTTACAGTAACAAGTAGCGTAGGGCTGCTAACCCGCTGTTCAAACAGTGAAGTGCATAGCCAGTTTACATAGACATTTTTGGTATTTTCTAATAGAAATTGGTGCATCGTAATACAATATTTTGTTAGCGAGATGCTATCAGAACACAATTCATAATTATATGTAAACAAAACAATGAGCATATAACAAAAAGTAAGCAATAAGTAATATACAGTTAATCCATACACGAAAATCGTTAAGCAAAACAAGACGCTTTTATTAAAATCTAGTCAGTCTCCTAATGATAGGTGATGTACCTGTTCCTCACTTATAATATGTATAATAGGTGATTGCTCATTTCTACGTACATATACTTTTCCATAATTTGTCCAGCAAAACTTATAATTCTTGGATTTCGATAAGTCTCGAGCCAGGTAAAATAGACGAGCAGCACAGTCTTCGTGGGTTTTAAATCCTAGGTGTTTTGCACATAATTTCGATTTATTTTTCACGTTGAAAGATTTAGCCATCTTGACAAAATCATTCTTAAATAGAGCCGAACATGTTTCAATAACAATAGGTGTATTCGTTTGATCGAGTTTTTTGCTTCGGACTCTATATATATCCTTGATATCATTTTTTGATATTTTACAGTCGATTGTATCCGAGAGGCATGTGATCATATCGATTAGGTCCTGTATATTTTCATTTATCTTTTTAGGGACATTTTTGATCTCAAAATTTGTTTTCCGATTTCCTATTTGCAAATCCTCTATTTTATTCTCCAAAAACAATATATATTCTCTATTTTCCTTTTCATTATTTTGTAAAACAGTAATTTGTTTTTTAAGCTCCTCGTTTTGAGATGTTAAAAAGTTTATAGCACTTTCGATGTTGTGATTCGACTGCTGTATATCTTTAAGGGTCGACTTAAGGTCGGATAGTTCTTCTTTACAAGATGAGTTGTAGTATGTAAGTAGTTTTCTGATCTCCTCCTTAAATTCATGAAAGCTATCTTTCGTTACATGTTCCGGTCTATAAGAGCGTTGAGTAATGTAATTCGGGGGTGTTGACTGGTTATTTAATTTATCTTCCTCCGAGAAACTAATTGACATTTCGGGGTCAGTTACATTCGCATTTAGTTTATTTTCCATAGTGTACTAGGCTCGCAGAAGCGTCCGACAGGTAGCAAAAGCAGAGTATGATACGTGTAGTGAGTGGGCGGGGGCAATAGATGCGCCGGCGACGGGGTGTAACCTTGGGCGGGGTCGCAACTACCAGTAGCATTAGTGAAGGGCGTGGCTAATGACCTCACCTCAATGTGGTGTGTGTCAATCGTAGCAGGCGTAGTTCGCAGTGGATGCTCAGGTACCAGGCGCGCAGATTCCACAACTTTTGCTTCACTATCTTCATCACTATTATTTGTCACGATTTTATGCGTTAAATTGATTTAATATTGTTTTATTTATAAAATATAACACTCTGCATACACGTTAGCACCTTACGGCGGTCCGGGGGGAAGAGGCGGAGTTTTATAAACAAATATTGAATAGGATTGCAGTGGTTTGTTTATAGTAAATGTGTATTAGTATATTTAATTTTGAAGTTTTAGTTGTCATTAACATGTGGTTTATACTGTTTTACGGGATATTTACTTACGGGTATTTTTTGTTTCAGACGAAGTTAACTCGTCAAATCTCTTACGTTGATATATTGTGTATACAATATTTAGTACATGGTCTTTTGGGAAAACAAAAACCTTGAGCAAAAAAATGAGGAAAGTATATTTAACTGGCTAAAACATTATAATGTTATATGGATTATTCGCTATACTTTTTTTTTATAGACTCACGCCTGTATCCCCGAAGGGGTAGGCAGAGGTGTAATATTAAACCATTCGCTATACTTACCATCTAGACTGCGTCGTTGGTCTCGCGGCGTAGATGTGCGCGTGGGATTGGTAGGTGTCGGGTTCGATCCCCGGGCAGGGCAAAGTGTTATTGGGTTTTTCCGTTAGGAAATTCTCAATAGCAGCACGGAGTCTGGTAATGTGCCCGGTACGGCAATAGGCTCGCCCCCTATTACGTGGGACTAAAGTAAATCTGGCCAAAAGTGGGTGTAACAATATACCTAGACTCTGCCTACCTCTTCGGGGATATATATAGGCGTGAGACTATTATGTATGTATGTATCTATATAGGTACTTAGTTGCATAAAGAATATGATTTCAATTCAAAATCGCCTCGTATCAAAAACGCCATGCATTAATATAATTCCATCACTTTAAAAGTATCTTACATCAATCCCTTCCACCCACCAAGTCCTCAAGTGTTCATTGAACTAAATACCAATCCATCATTCCCTCTAGTACTCAACTCCGCTAAACATCTCCAATGTCACCTTGGAGCACCTATAAATCGATAGGAGCTGCCAATTCGCAAGCAAAAATAATTCTCATCGTAAAATATCAGGGTACACACTCGCCTTGACAACAAGATCCAAGCGAATCTTGTACAGGGCTGTCACTTTATATTATTATGTGTTTGAAGTTTAGATGTATTTATGGTTTTGAAGTTTATCGAGTTAAAAGATGAGATTGGAAGGCCCGGATATTTATGTGAGTGATTTTGTAGGAGTATTTGGTAAAGGGTTTTATTGTTTGGTTGGGTTGATTATTTTGATGCTTTATATTAAGGTAGGGTCATTTTGAAGACGTTATTTTAAATACATTTTCTTAGAAGAAAATTATAGGTTTGCAAACTGTTTGTTGGAAGAACCAAATAAAGTCTTAATCTGATGTAGATTCTTAGTGAAAACAGGTGTCGATGGATGCGAAATAAACTTTCGAGCTTTCAGCTATCATTTTGACACAAATAAACCGCGATGAAATCAATAAACAGTAATTTAATTTTTATAAGTACTATACTCTCATAATCATTCAGCCTAAAGAAGTGCACTGAATACCATAGGCTTCGCCCAAAGCTTTCCACATAGCCTGATCTTTAGTCGCCCGCAACCAGCTTAAGATATAAGGCTATACCCATAAGTTCTGTCTATAACCCTGTTTTATCTTAAAGTAAAACAACTTTCATAAATAAGTCATAAATGCGTAATATAATTTATTATTATAAAGCCTATATTAGTAATTTATCATCTAAACTATACATCGCCAGCCCTGAATTCACCTCTCTGTAAATCCGCTGGTAAACACAGCCTCCACTGGCCGTACGCCTCTCGCGATAAAAACGGGCTGTTTCATAAATAATTCATAAAAAATCTTGACTTCCCTCACGCCTGTGCGGAAGCTGCCAGGAATATATGACACTGTGCCTACTTTTGTCTCTGATCAGCATGGTAATCTGGTGTGTTCTTGATGTTGCTAAAACACTCTGGCACATGTTATGATGACTGTAGGGCCCCCCTCCCATCATAGCCTGTATAGGTGCATGTCATGATTGTTGTGATTGTAGCGCGCGAAACTGTGCTTCAGAGAGTACGTCAAGTTGTCGGTCCCAGTTCTTGTCTCAAGACACAAATCGTTAGACTACTTCGGGCATTTGGGTGGTCTATAAACCAAGTTCATTTGCAATAATTATCTTAAATTTATGTTTCGTAGTAAACTGGTCAAACAAAATAAATGGCAAAAGACAGTTTTTGGCAAGAACTTGATTACTCAGAACAGTGAAGACTCATGGAACTCATGTGCACGAGTTTAAAAATACTCGGCTTTAAAAGGGCAAGAAAGGTATTATTTTTATAACAAGGTTGTACAAAACTTGCTGAAAATAAGTGAGAAAGAGAGCGAAATTGCTACTTTAGTAATGCAACTGCATAAACACAGTACATAAAATATAGCAACTCTTATTTGACTTTAAAAGGACATATGGAGTGTTAGGGCCTGTTCACGAGATCGGTCTAAGCGGCGCGCGTCGCGGCGGGCGGCGCGGCAGAGCGTCGTGCACGCCACGACCCTACAGCAGCGGTAAACGCAGCGGCAAATGTGGACGTATTTGGGCCGACGAAGTTACCCATAAATAAGGCGATAACGAAAATATCTTTGTGTAACTATACGGTATACCTAAAAAATTGTCGACATTGGATCTTCATTTCTTACAAGTATTTTATATCAAAGGAATAATGCATATTCGCAATTAATGAGGCGTTGAATACCTACACAACGTAGATACAGAAACAGCTACTATGAAAGTTAAAAGGCGATTTACCTACCTACTTAACGTAGGTAGTTAAGTAGGTAGGTAAATCGCCTTTTAACTTTCATAGTAGCTGTTTCTGTACCTAAATAGGTACATATGTACATTACACAATGTTTTAATGTTTGCGATTTATATTAAAAACTACCATTATATTCTGTAAAACATTGTTTCATTACATCTCGCAACGTTTTATTAACATTTTTGTATTTATACAGCGGATGTGTTGCTATCCATACACGCGACCGTTTTAAAATTTCGACTTTAAATGTCTCCGTATTCATTACCGCCACAAAATATTTAACAAATAGTTTAACCGCCTAGTTCGTCCCTCGCGTAACGCTGTCCGTGCCGCTCGGAGTCGTGGCGTCGGACTCGGTCGCAGTACATTTGTTCCCGCCGCTCGCCGCACCGCACGCCGCGCCGCACGCCGCGCAGCCAATCGCGCCAAAAAAAACGCGCGCGTTATCGCTGTGCGCGGCGGCTCGTGGCGTGCTTCGAACGTCTTCATACATTTGATCTTACCGCTCGCCGCCCCGCGCTAAGCCGCCGCTCAGAGCGGCAAGGTCGTGACAGGGCCGTTAGGTAGGTTTTCTGCGCGTATACGGTCGATTCAGCATACACGCGCTACATTAAGCGCTTCAAAAAACCGGACTCGCGTAAACGTGCATATTTCGGCGTCTTCGCTCGAAACGGTAGTGACATCGTGTCAGTGTCGTTTCTGACGGCTCGCGCTTATTTATACGAGCTTAGAAGCGCGTCAACGCGGCGTGTCTATACGCGCCTACATGCAGTGCCAAAAACGATCTTATACGTTATATTCGATATTTTTTTATGATTATGAATATGCTTCCCTCTATATTTGGCTTGTCGTATGTTTAAATAAACAAAAAATATCAGCCCTTTTTGGTGAAACTAAATAGTTTCACCAAAAAGGGCTGATATTTTTTATGCGCCATTTTGGTAGTAGACTAACTTACCTATGTGTATGTCTTAAACACAAAATAGACTAAAAACTACATCGGACCGTGCAAACTTAAAGCATTTGATGTTTTATTGACTACATATTACTAATTACCTATGTTCAAACATGAACATGACATTCTTGGCATTCCAACACACATCCAACTTATCACCGAGGAAGATGCGTGATATTTTAAGATCATGTAATTTATCACGTACGGCGGTCGGCTCAGACATGCTGCATCGGCACAATACACCGACGGCACACAACTAAATACGTGTATATGTGTACATAGAATAAGTTTAGTATATAAGATTATAGTTTTAAGAAATAAACCAGTCACAAGTTCACTCCCGGCTTGGACTCATACCCTACCCCACACCTCTCACTGCGGCCAAGACACCCTTAGCCGTCACCATGATCGGTCTTGTGAGTCTGCTCGACCGGCAGTGAGATAACCCACTCCGCTACACCTTAATCCTACCCACTTTCCGTCTGCCGCAGGTCTCCCGGCGACAGATATCCCGGCCCAGGGATCCCAGGGACTGCTAGGGAACTAGGGATTAGGGTTGTATACGCGACAGTCTGTGTGACCACAGTGTACACGGCCTCGCTATACAATATACCTAACAGGGGTAGGGTAGCACTAGGGAGATAGGGAATAGGTGGACTTGGTTACTGCGACGGTAGCCAAGTTGAGGGATACTACTACTACAAGGGAATAGGTGGACTTGGATACTGCGATGGTACCAAGTTGAGGAAAACTACTACTACTATTACAACAAGGGAATAGGTGGACTTGGATACTGCGACGGTACCAAGTTGAGGGAAACTACTACTACAACAAGGTAATAGGAGGACTTGGATACTGCGACGGTACCAAGTTGAGGGAAACTACTACTACAACAAGGGAATAGGAGGACTTGGATACTGCGACGGTACCAAGTTGAGGGAAACTATTGCTACAACAAGGGAATAGGAGGATTTGGTTACTGCGATGGTACCAAGTTGAGGGATACTACTACTACAAGGGAATAGGTGGACTTGGATACTGCGATGGTACCAAGTTGAAGAAAACTACTACTACAACAAGGGAATAGGTGGACTTGGATACTGCGATGGTACCAAGTTGAGGGAAACTACTACTACTATTACAACAAGGGAATAGGTGGACTTGGATACTGCGACGGTACCAAGTTGAGGGAAACTACTACTACAACAAGGGAATAGGAGGACTTGGATACTGCGACGGTACCAAGTTGAGGGAAACTACTACTACAACAAGGGAATAGGAGGACTTGGATACTGCGACGGTACCAAGTTGAGGGAAACTATTGCTACAACAAGGGAATAGGAGGGTTTGGTTACTGCGATGGTACCAAGTTGAGGGATACTACTACTACAAGGGAATAGGTGGACTTGGATACTGCGATGGTACCAAGTTGAAGAAAACTACTACTACAACAAGGGAATAGGTGGACTTGGATACTGCGACGGTACTAAGTTGAGAGAAACTACTTTTACAATTGCTACTACTACAACTAATACTACTGTTAAATAAGGGAAGGAATATAATTTCTGGAGGGGTGAAGAACATGCAATTGTATAACAAAAAATGATTACAATTGCGTGTTGACTAAATATATATATATATATATATATATATATATAGTGAATACATATGTACCTACCGATTAAGTTCTTAACATTTCCACCGCAACGATCCTCAAGGTTCCACAGCAAGCAACGCAATAAGCTGCCGCTGCCAGGACCGCATCATACATGGCCTACAGCCAGCCAACCAAAGCCGTCAAGAAAACGAATCACCAGTGAACAACAAACTACAGATGCCGTTAACGTTGAGCTGAAGCCTACGCCAAAGAGACGCCAGAATGTTCACGCCTGAACATAAGAACTTTCTAGAGCCTGCCCCGGAGAGGCGCTAGTATGTTCACGCCGGAACATGACCTTCCTGAAGCCTATCCCGGAGAGACGCCAGAATGTTCAAACATGAACATGACATTCTTGGCATTCCAACACACATCCAACTTATCAACGAGGAAGATGCGTGATATTTTAAGATCATGTAATTTATCACGTACGGCGGTCGGCTCAGACATGCTGCATCGGCACAATACAAATACAACATAAAATCCCGACGGCACACAACTAAATACGTGTATATGTGTACATAGAATAAGTTTAGTATATAAGATTATAGTTTTAAGAAATAAACCAGTCATGAGCTCACTCCCGGCTTTGACTCATACCCTACCCCTCACCTCTCACTGCAGCCAAGACACCCTTAGCCGTCACCATGATCGGTCTTGTGAGTCTGCTCGACCGGCAGTGAGAGAACCCACTTCAGATATCCCGGCCTAGGGATCCCAGGGACTGCTAGGGAACTAGGGATTAGGGTTGTATACGCGACAGTCTGTGTGACCACAGTTTACACGGCCTCGCTATACACTATACCTAACAGGGCTAGGGTAGACTAGGGAGTTAGGTTAGAGTTAGATCTAAAATAGGGATAGGTATAGGGTTAGGTTTATCGTAGGTAGGTTAGGCTAGATATAGGAACCAGTAGGCTTAAATTAGGATAAGTCTAGGTTTAGGTACGTGCAAGCTTAGGGCTATACTTAAGAGCTATCGAAGGTTAGGCCCTAGCTAGTACAACCTAGATGATAACAGTTAGACTGACAATAATTGAGAGATGGAAAAAGGAACCCTTATAAGATCACTTTCTTGTCCGTCTGTCTGTCTGTCTGTCTGTCCGTGTGTCACCACCAATTTTCTCAGGAACGGGTGTACCTAGCAAATTGAAATTTATACCAGATACTGAGGTCTATGGTTCCTATTAGGTGTATAAAAATCAGGGTCCTGGGTCAACGTGATAAAAAGACATGGTCAAAATTAAATTTTTTCGAAAACTTGTAAATACCAAAATTAACCTTAATTTTCAAGTTTTTTTAATTTTCGGAATTTTTCCTTTACTTGTGCTGTCAGACATTGGTTTTAACCCAAATTGACAATTCTAGGTCAACCGTAAGTACCCTATAGGTTTTGGGTCGGAATCCTATATGGTAGCTCCCGTTGAACTAGAATCACGACATTTGGCTATAAGCAGGGTCTTACAGCACAAATAAAGGAAAAATTACATAAAATAAAAAAGTGGAAAATTTAAGGGTGTCCCCATACATACATAGTTGACTCCATTTAAGATAGTCCTCTAAGTTGTATGGGCGCTCATACAGATTTAGAGGACTAGCGTAATTAGCACCAACCTCAAATAAGGTAAAATGCGTACGGAATCCTCGTTGCGCGGGTCAGACTCACACTTGCCCAAATTTTTTTTATAGACTCACGCCTGTATCCCCGGGGTAGGCAAAGGTGTAATAGTACACCCACATTTCGCCATTAATTTTTAGGTCCCACGTAATAGGGGGCGAGCCTATTGCCGTTACCGGGCACAACACCAAACTCTGTGCTGCTACTGAGAATTCGGAAAGACCTGGTAACACTTTTGCCCGACCCGGGAATAGAAACACACAATGGACCACGGAGGCTGTCACAAGCCACAATAATTGATATAAGTAGTTAATAGTATAAACTTCCTCATCATCGTTGTCCTATAATTATCCCAGTTGCATCCAAGACTTATGCTTTCGAGCCCAAGATCCGCTTACTTATGTATCTAACCAAATAAGACAGAATATCAGCTTGCTAACAGCAACGCAAATCTCACAGAGAATTTTATAATCGCAATTTACTTAAACACAAAATATTTTATACGGTACAATATTATTATTGAGAACGACAAGTATTCATTTTATAGAATCTCATAGCTAAAATTGGAAAGGAACTGACCGAGAAGAGATCCAACAGATAACAAAGTAAGCAACGTAAGTGCAAACGTTTTAAATCTAAATATGTTCATTACCCACATTAATATACCCCAGTTTAGATTGCGTAAGGGAATGTGGGCAACTTTTAGATTCCCTTTTTCGTTGGATTATAGAGATGGATTGATATGGAACCCTCTGGCAGAGTCATTTTATAATGTTTGTGTTTGAAGCAGAGGGATATTACTGTAGAATGAATATCATACCTTCTTATATTGTATAAATGCAAGAGTATGTTTGTTTGTGCTTCTTACATGCTAAAAGTATTGAAAGCATTTTGATGTAATAAAACTCAAACATTATTAAAATAAGAAGCAGCGGTAGCGTAGCGGATATACCAACAGACTGCCATGCAATGGGTATCGAATCCTATATAATATCGGTTCGAATCCACGGCGCACCAATGACTTTTCGAAGTTATTATGTGCATATTTAATTGTTAATTATCGCTTGCCTTGTGCCTTGGAGAGCGCGTTAAACCATCGGTCCTGGCTGTCATGAAGATCTTTGACAGTCGTTACGGGGAGTCAGTACCCTCAAATAAACTGATACTGGTGGTCTAAACCATTGAATATCGCTATCCCTTTGGGTTCCGGAGGTCAGACGGCAGTCGTTCTGTGGAAAAGCTGATATTTAGTCATATCTGGTTAGGCCAGTAAGCGGACTCCAGGCTCCAAGGCGTATATGTCTTGGATGCATCTGTGATAACGCAAGGACGATGATGATGATGATGATTGAAGTAATATGCAGGCTACCTTTTGTCGTAATAACCGACACCCATGCGGGTAGAGCCGCGGGCTAACTCTATTAGTAACAACATAACATAACATAACTTCACGCCTTTTACCCCCGAAGGGGCATAGGTGTATACACAGTACATACCCACATTTCGCCAGTTATATTTAGGTCTCAATGTAATAGGGGTGAGCCTATTGCCATCTACAGGGCACATAATTAGCGAGCGATAATTAACATTTTTAATACACACATAACTTTGAAAAGTCAGAGGTGTGTGCCTGGGGTACCTGGGGATCGATCTCAAAACCATCTTCCCGGCAGTCCGTTACGTACACCACTAGGCTATCGCCACTATAGTAATATAAATTATATTACGTAATATTTACATAGGAAGTGCGAGTAAATACAATCAGTTTGAAGGCATAGTATTGTTGCTTGTTTATACAAGAGACCTTTATTCTATGCAAGAGACCAATAAAATAGTCCAGTCTAATTCAGTTGATTCCTTCATTGTACCTATTATATTTTTATAGCATTACCTACATACACATTTCACATGTGGTCGACATTTACTTCATACATCGTATTTAATTGGGTGATTTGCTTACAATGAGAGATTGATGTTTTTGAGCGAATGAAATCGGCATATTGTTGTTCGGTTTACAGTCCGCTTTCCTCGTCTCGTAAAAAAACAAATCATCTTAATATATAAAATCCTTGCGTTACTGACTGACTGACAGACATGCTACAGCCGAAACTATTGGGCGCAGGAAGCTGAAATTTGGCATGTATGTTCCTTGGGTACCGTAAGGGTGCACTAAGAAGGGATTTCCCGTAATTCCCACGGGATCGGCGAAAACGGCTAAATTAAAAATATGCTGGCGTAGCTGCTGGCGTCCTCTAGTATTCTATAAAATTTATTTTTATTGCCGGGATTAGACGCCGCTTAACGACTGTCAAAGATCTACATGACAGCTGAAGACAACTAAACAAACTTTCCATAGCAAAATCGATCTTCATAATTATGCTCGTAAAACGTAATCCTTACAATGCAGAAATCGGTCCATTCAATACAACAACGAAACTTGACTGCAACCTGCGGCTTCGACAAACCAGATCACCACTTCATCAATTAAGTTATTATTGTTTAATTAAAATAAAAATAAAACTAAACTTTGACAATCGTTTCGCCGATTTATTCGAGAATATAATTATATCTGCTAAATGCAGCTTCATAGGTCAAGCAATTTTCAAGATTTTGTGTTGTGTGAGTGAATGAGTAAGTACTCTTAAGATTTTATTATAAATATGATTACTTAGTCACTTCGATTAACAGTAATAATGGCATACATTTGATGAAGGAAGGTCGTGGCTCATCGGGATAACCAATTAACCTGATCGATGGTTTCTACAATTGTTGGACCATTATCGTTGTTCAGAGTAACCCCTTTTATGTTGAAAGAACACAAAAATCTTTCACTAATTTCGACGAGTAGGAGCAGCAATAGACATCATTTACCTTTGTCAATACAATATCAAATTCACTCAATTATTCGTATTACCAAAAGCCGTACCTATATTTATTTCTGCGACTAAGACATCATGCGTCAGTCAAGCTCAAAGTTAACATACCCACGTAAGTCATAAGTTATTTATTTCTTAACAAATATACATTTGTGTTGAAAATATAGTTACAAGATTCTTAAACTAATACACATTTATACACACAATTATTAAACACTAAAAAATAAATACATTAATTACATTATTCATTGAATACCATTATAAATTATTACAAATAAAAACAATAAGAACATTAATCAAATATGAATCAACTAACAAAATAATTTTAATTATTATTAAATTAAATCATTTTTGTCGTTTCTAAATTCATCTACGCTGTAATACCCTTTTTGCAATAAATACGCCTTCAGTTTGTTTTTAAAAATATTTGGGTTATAAATAATTTTAAATTCAGTAGGTAACTTATTATACAAACTGATAGACTGAAAACTACAACTATGCTGAACTACATTTAATTCTGGTTGAATAATATGCTGCAAATCCTTTCTGCGCGTACTTGCTCTGATTTCTCGTTCAGTATCAGTTTCATATTTGCCTAGATATTTTACTAGATTGCTCAATAGAACCAGGATATAGAGACACGGTACTGTTAGAATTTCAAGCAAGTTTTCAAGCAAGTAAGTTTTGTACAAGGCTTAAGAAGGCCAATTTCGCTCACAAGATTATTTCGGAAGTCAAGCATTAGCAGCCCACGCAATCGGGTTCTTAGAGACTTTACGCAAATGAAATATGCAAACAGTGATTCAATGTTTACCAGAGGTTTATTGGAAAATATTTTATATAACATGACATTTATGGGATCAGTAGGTTTATTAGAGGTCTATCAAAGATTATATTTTTAGAAGTATATAAATGGTTGGGTATTTGTTAATCCTAAATAGTGTGTATAAAGGTAAATATGATGATCAGGCAGCGATAGCCGAGTGGATATACCAACAGACTGCCATGCAGAGGGTATCAGGTTCGAATCCACGGCGCGCACCAATGACTTTTCGGAGTTATGTGCGTATTGAATTGTAAATTATCGCTTGTCCCGTGCCTCGATAAGCCGTCGGTCCCGGTTGTCATGAAGATCTTTGACAGTCGTTACAGGGCGTCAGTACCTTCTAAATAAACTGACACTAGTCTTAACCATGGAATGTCGCTATCCCTTCGGGTTGCGGAGGTCAGACAGGCAGTCGTTCCGTGGAAAAGCTAATATTCAGCCAAATCCGGTTACACTAGAAAGCGGACCCCAGACTGAAAACTGGGATAACGCTAAAAGAAAGAGGAAGAAGAAAAAAGGTAAATATGAATAAGTTTCCTTATTTTTACTTCACCTGTTACGGTTACAAAACCTACAATATTTTTTTGAATTATGAACATGATAATTTGTTCTGCATCTGTGCGTTTTTTATTTATCATAAACATGTATTTGGGCATAATAAATACGATTATAAGGTATCAGAGGGCCAATTCTTATATTTTATATGACATTGAAATTATATTTTGAATGAAATTAGATTATATTTTGAATTGACTCAGAATCAGTATTCTGCAAACCTAATCCGCCATATTACAAAACATGGACTTAATATAAATCGAGGTTTAGCCCTTAGCTTACCTGCGGAAAATTGATTTTACGTGCACTATAAACACATTTTTCTAAAACTATTGTCATTAAAATTCTTTGGAACAAATATCGATTAAAAATATGTAACTATTTGCCTCAAAAAGTCCTTTTAAAAATTCTCCATCAAGGTCTAAACCTGGTATTATTTTTAAACCATGTTTTGTAATAAGGCCCTGTGTCATTATCGTATAATTTGATATAAATAGTTCGTCGCTGACACATATTTTGACACTTATTTCAGTTTATTATCTAATTAAAATTAGAAAAAAAAAATGTTCCTTCCGCCTCCTTGGGTCCCCTATTTTCGACGACGCTTTTGGATCTTTTATAGATGAAAAACTACAAAATTTCTGTGAAACTTCAGAACGGCTTTACAAAATTAATATTCATTCGGCTTTCACGATTATTCGGCACTGCCTTTTTGGTCCAAAATTTACATATTCATTGCGGTCCTCTCCTTTTTGGAAACATTTATCCCTATTAGAAAACATTGATAATATTATTCGGCACACCTTGAGCAAAATTCTAAATCTTGACATGAACGACCGAGTGTGGCTTCAAGCGACTTTACCTGTTCGTTTGGGCGGCCTCGGCGTTCGCAAAATTACCAATGTAAGCCTTCCAGCGTTTTTGGCCTCGGTCCACGGCACTGAGGAATTGACCAGGAAAATTCTAGAACCCACACTGGTTAATTCTGAGGTGCCGTGCAAGACTGATGCCATTAACGCTTGGAAAATGGCTTGCCCGAGCTCTGACTTACCCCGATATCTATCCTCTCAGAGGCAATGGGACGGGCCGCTCTGCAGCAAGATGAGAGAATATCTTTTAAGTACTGCATCCAGTGTTGCAGAGCGCGCCCGTTTGTTGGCTGTGGGAGAGTGGGAATCGGGGCTATGGCTTCAAGCACTTCCATCGTCCAACATAGGTACTATGTTGGACGATACAACTTTCCGCATCGCTTCTTGCTTTCGCTTGGGAGCTGTTTGCAATTCTCCGCATCGCTGTCACTGCGGTGAAGCCGTCGACAGTCTTGGCCACCATGGCCTATCGTGCAGCAAGAGTGCTGGGCGTTTTTCCCGACATGCCCACATTAACGACATAATCCGTCGAGCTCTTGTCACCGCCGGAGTACCAGCTCATCTTGAACCGAATGGGTTGGTACGCGACGATGGGAAGAGACCAGACGGTATGTCCTTATTACCTTGGAAGATGGGCAGGCTTCTGGTATGGGACGCGACATGCGTCGATACCCTTGCGCCATCACATCTTCCAAGCACAGCTGGATCGGCTGGCGCTGCTGCTGCATCAGCGGAGACCCTCAAACGGCGCAAATACGGAAACCTATCTGGTAATTACGTTTTTGAGCCGTTTGGGGTCGAAACGCTGGGGCCATAGGGGCCTAGTGCACACGCTCTGTACAAAAAAATCGCTAAAAGGCTGATCGACGCTTCCCGTGACCAGAGGGCTGGTTTGTATTTTGCAGAGAGAATAAGCATTGCCATACAACGTGGCAATGCTGCCAGCCTTCTGGGCACGCTACCAGCCGACAGCGTTGCGGAGGAATTTTTTGACGCCGCGTAGTTTCTATTTTGTTATTTTTAATTATTTAGTTTTATTGGTTTAGTTTAGGATAGTTTAGTTGCACAAGTAGTTTTATTCTGTTGTTTATATGTTATTTATTACTTCAATAAAGGCTAAAAAAAAAAAAAAATTCAGTTAATTTAGGAGAATACCATTTGTGACGTAAGTATGACACTGACATTATATTGAAACTGTATTGTGAACAAATTTATTTAGGAGAATTGGGCCTCTGATCCTCAAAACTCTACCTAGTTTTGAATCCGATGACTCTAAATGAGATGTTCCATGATATAAGAATGAGCTAATAACACTTTCGCGTGTTAACTACCACGCGAAAACTGATCCAGTACCCATGAAATAAAGCTGATAATATGAAATGTTGAAACATATTCCTTTATTCTGAAAATGATTCGAAATAACTCTGAACGCAAACAGTAGATTTTTTACTTTTATTTTCAATCAGATACGCGATTGAGAGAGAGAGAGAAAAGTACAAATCGGGAAAGTTTCAAAGTTATAACTTGTATATATACAGTCACTCCGCACTCGATTCAATGCCCTCCCGAAAAGTTTTTAACCAGAAAACCCATTAACGGTGACAAGTAGTTTTAGGAGAGTTTAGAGCCATAAATACTAAAAGTATTTATGTCGTAGTTATTTAATACATACTAAACTCCCAAATGGTGAGACGTACTTCTAGTTAAAAAGGGCAAAAAAGTTAAAAGTATTTACGCTGTAGGTATTTTTAGTCACTCGAATCAATTTCAACCCAATCCCATAGACAGTGAATCACGGTTCTAGTAAAATTTAGAGGAAAACAAATTGAAAGTATTTATGCCGTAGTTTTTTACAGTCACTCGAATCAACTACAGCCTAAAAATCCCACAAAGCCCATACACAAGGAATCGTGGTTCTAGCAGAATTTAGAGGCATACAAATATCCTTAGCCATTACAGTCGCTCATCAGAATAACGATCGTATAGCGCAGAGCGGTTTATTGTCTACCGTATCAGCTGCAATCGAGGGCTTGGATACAGTCTTGAGCGGGGCGGGAAGCGTTCTTACAAATTATTTTATTTAAATAATTTATCTATGAGTATATTCGTCGTTTATAGTTACTAATTATATATTACTAGAAAATACCCGCAGTTACGCACGTACTTTTCTATTTATCTATTTCAATCTGATCTAATTCAATCCTGCCGGAATTTCTAGAAATTGCTTCTTATTGCACCCCTATGCTGCCCAAGAAAAATTATATTAATACTCGCAAAATTTCAGCTTTTTGCGCCCAATAGTTTCAACTGTACCTAGTCTGTCAACCAGTCAGTAACGCATACATTTTATATCATTTTATATTTACAGATAGCAGGTAACCGTCTTAGTCTAACATATATATGGTCCTAGCATTATCAGGGTTACATCCAATACCTTCGACTCACAGTTCACAGTCCGCTTCTTAGCCTAATCAGATCTGCTATGTCATCTGGCCGCTTCATCCCAAGGCGTTAGCAATATTCAATGGTTTAGTCCGGTGACAGTATATTTATCATCAGCCTTTAACAGTCCACTGCTAGACAGGCCTCTTCTTTGAAAGGAGGAATTGGCCTACTATACCACGCTGGCCAAACGGGTTGGTATAGGGTTTGTATCAAGTTTTCCTGCTCTTACAGTGCTGTTCTCTGCATAATATGCTCCCTCTGTCGGCTCTTACGGCACCCATGGGATGATATGGGGTGGTGACATTCCGTATTCTTAATCCGTTACCACACAGAATGGTGTCAGTATATTCAGGGGTATTGAATACCCATATTGACCCTCAATATTTTAATAAATAATAAATAAAAATTAAAGCATGGTAGTCTGAGAATATGATATTTGTTTTTAATATAGAAGTTATGACAAAGGCAAAATGTAACCGAAACGTGGGACAAAACCAAATGATCTATGAACTAAATTATCTCTTCATGTAGTTTATAGATTATTCGGTTTAAATGCGATGTCAACAAATCCGATGTATCGCGATTAAATCTGTTAACAGTAGGTTCATTTCAATGTGTTAATTCGAAAAATCTCAAGAAAATACTATTATAAAACTAAACTCAAATCTCTTATTATTTTATACAAATTAATGAATTAATCTGAAGTAAAAACTCCACCCACAATGTCCGTTCCCTAGCTCCGGCTGTTCGAACGTCAAGTGTTAACGCGTTCGGAATACGAGGAGAATGCACTTTTGTTCTTCTCAAATTGACTGCGCTGATAATATTGTATTAGTTTTGTTTGCGGAAAAGGTTTGTAAATAATTATTAATGTCATTTGCAATTCAAAGAGTAGAATAAATATGTTCAACTATGTGAATTTATATTATTTTCGGAACAAAATATATGTCACTCGTATTTTAACTAGGTATCTATTCAATTATTTATCAACTAGGTATCAAACACTAATTTTATTTCCTAGTGCTTCATAGAAACAGCGTATACATACGGATTTAATGACTTGGTCATTATCTCCGCGCCTATCTTAGAAAGGTGCATAGAAAAAGTACTAGGAATGCTTTGTTAGGCACGGCTCTGTTCTACTATGAGAAGGATAAGGACATTGTCCACCACGGAGTCCTATTGAGAGTTGCCAGTTGACAAGTCTTTCAAGAACATTAGAAAGAACTCCCAGACATGTGTTTTGCCACACTGTGTTATTTGCACCATTTAGCAAGCAATAAATAACGGTTACTTGCACACACGTAACTTCAAAATGTCAGCTTTGCACGTCGTGGGTGTGAACCCAAAGTTGTCTCCGTAGCAGTCTGTTAGAGTCACCACTATGCTATCGCTGCCTATACAAAAAACTATACAGTCATAATATACGAGTAATAAAGCCGTCAGAACAAAATTCTTCCTTAAAATAAATTGAATAAGGATCATTTTTAAAATTTAAAATTCTGAATCTGGTTTCACGAGACCACATGGTACTCCCTTACCTAGCCGTGGGGAAATTAAGTGTTAACACGTCCCGAATACAAGTAGAATGCACTTTGTTCTTCAGAAGTTGACTGCGCTGATAAAATTGTATTCGACTCGTTGTGGCTATTAGCTTGGCTTTCAGATGAGCTTGGTAAACCGAATCAGTTCAGTGTATCAGTTCCTCCGCGACCTCGACTGTTGTACGAGTAAGTAGGTCGAAATGTCGGCAAAAACGTGTTATGTGTATGTTATGAAATATTAAGTTAATCCGGCAAATAAACTTGTCTGTGTATAATGTATGATATTTAAGGTTTCCATGGTGAATCGTTAGGAACTCTTATAGTTTCGTCCCAGTAAAACCAATATATCGTGATAAAAACCCTAAAATGTAGTTTAACTTTATTTTATTACTTTCTTAATACTATAGATACGTAGTATCTGCTTAACCTCTGTAAGAAGACTTATGTAAATACTATTATTATCGGTATTTATAATTTATTAGTTTCGTCTCCACACAACTCACAAACTCTTAATAAGTATAAACTGTAAACACATTAGGTCCAGATTTCTCTGATAATCTTTAGCTGCGGCTAACGACCTACTCCATTAACAGTTATGTTTGCCGCAAGTTATGAGAGTTATAGCGTTAGTTTGGTCATTAAATTATAGAAATTAGTACTTACACCTGTGTTTTCATTGTAGAGTGTAAGACTTTGTCTAGTAGGTGGTATATTGAAATTAATCGTTTCTTAGTTTCGTGTAAACTTTTTGTGCGTATGGAATCTTTTTTCCGGCATGATTAGGATTACCATTATGTATGTAAATCATATCTTTCAGAAGAGATCCTTTTTTCGTGATGTATAAAAATATCTATTAAGTAGGTACACATGGCAATACCGAAATACAAAATAACAGAACCTTATTTACAATGCAATGTGTAACATTCGCGTAAACCCAAGAAATTGCTAGGTTTAAGAAACAACAGAATTGTTATAAACGATCCATATAAATTAATCGATGGTCCAGTTCAAGTTTATCACATTAATATAGTTTTGAATAGACCTAATGCAACCAACATCAACTTAGAATCCCATGCAATTGTAACGTGTCAAGTGGCAATATTCCCACAGTACGAGAAGGTAGTGCACTCCGTGCACGGGCCTGCACCATGTTTATTGTTTATTACGAACTACGAGCTTACAAACCAATCACGAGGTGGCGGAGTCCTTATCGCGGTACGAAAAGAAATAACGGCTAATCTTCAAACGAACTTCATGTCTACTGCGGAAGATCTGTGGCTAGTGTTACCTATCAAGCAGTCTAATAGTCGTGAACGGTGTAATTTGTATTTGTGCGTTCTTTACCTATGTAAACAAAACATGGGTCTAACGTTTTCTACTCAACTTACAAATTATTTAAACAAGTTAGATGATATAATAATCAGTCACCCAGATGATAAATATTTAATAATTGGGGATTTTAACTTGAGCAAAATATCATGGCAACGTAGTAATTGCGATCGTGAATTATTACCTAGCAATGCTAATAATTCAATTGACGAGTATTCCTTATTAGACTCGCTGAATACCCACAACTTAAAACAATATAATCATGTGAGTAATATGTATGGTAGGATTTTAGATCTTGTGTTGTCAAATGATTTTCCGTTCGTATCTGAGTGCAAGGATCCCTTAGTGCCAATTGACCCACACCATAAAGCGCTTACTATTGTAGTGAGATGTCTGGAAATGCCATCCTTACAAGCTGCGCCCCGAATAAGATACAAGTTTGAATCGGCTGACTTTGCTGCTATCAGCGACGAAATACAAAAAATTGACTGGCCTACCGAGTTTATGAACAAATGTATTGAAGATGCGGTAGATTCTTTTTATAAATTAATTAAGCAGTTCGTTCATAAATATGTACCGTCCTTCACCTTGACCTATAATAACACGTATCCGATATGGTACTCTGCAGCGCTTAAAAAATCTATAAAGGAAAAATATAAGTTCTTTCATAAACACAAAACATACGGTAATAGGTCAGATTTCGAAACGTACAAATTGTTACGAGAACGAGTAAGAAGGTTAGAGAGTGACTGCTACTCTAATTATATAACTTCTGTGGAAGATTCGATTAAAGAGAATCCCAAATACTTTTGGACCTTTATTAAATCTAGGCGTAAAACATCTAGTATTCCTAGCTCTGTGCAATATGGTGACGTAATAGCAAGCGATGGTAAAGATATATGTAATGTTTTCTCAAAATATTTCTACTCAACTTTTTTGCAGCCCGCACAAACACCAACAATAACTAGTCGCAGCGTGCATAATCATATCTCAACTTCAGACATTGGTAACATAACTGTTTATGACTCAGACATAGTTAAAATCCTAAAAAACCTTGACGTCAACAAGTCGGCAGGGCCTGATGATATACCCCCCATATTACTAGCTAGATGTGCCGATAGTATCTCAGTGCCTATAGCTTTACTCTTCGAGAAATCATTCTCAGAGTGTGCCGTTCCATCAATATGGAAGTCTGCATATATTACCCCCATTCACAAAAAAGGTAGTAAAACGGATGTTACTAATTATAGACCGATCTCTAAATTATGTATATTGGCAAAGGTAATGGAAAAGATCGTATATAATCAACTATATGCCGCGTTGCGGAATTGTTTTAGTGGTTTTCAACATGGTTTTCTCAAGGGACGTTCAACAACTTCAAATCTTGTATTGATGAATGACTATATATCTGACGCCATGAGTAGAGGGAGGCAGGTCGATGTCATTTACACCGACTATTCTAAGTGTTTTGATAGAATTGACCACAATAGGTTAATTTGTAAATTAGAGCATATCGGGATAAGAGGAGACTTGCTAAGATGGTTCTCATCTTACATATCTAACCGCTCTCAAGCAGTTGTGGTCAATAACTACATTTCCAGCTGGGTTTTGGTGCCGAGTGGTGTTCCTCAGGGTTCATTGCTTGGACCTTTTTTGTTCCTCATATTTGTAAATGACATTGATCAATGCTTCCACTACTCTCAGCTATTGTGCTACGCGGATGATATGAAGATTTTTTCAGCTATCACAGACATTACTGATGTTTACGCTCTCCAAAGTGACTTAACTCGTTTATCTGAGTACTGTGCAATTAATAAACTCGACCTAAACCCATCTAAATGCTCAGTTGTTACTTTTAGCAGAAAAACTAACGTCATTCCATCTCAATACTTTTTAAAGGGATTACAACTCGAAAAATGTCACACAATACGAGACCTGGGTATTACGCATGATTCGAAATTACTATTCCAAGACCACGTAGAAAATATTACGAAAAAGGCTTTTCAGGCATTAGGGTTTGTCATGCGTACGTCGTCCAGTTTCACACAGGCAAAAACATTCAAAATTTTATATTGCACATTTGTACGCAGCATATTAGAATACGCTAGTCAAGTGTGGAACCCTAGGTACGACATATATATATCCCGAATAGAGAATGTTCAGATGAAGTTTATAAAATATTTATGCTACCGTTTGAAACTGGAGTACAGTTCGGAAAATTATCTGAAACTGTGCGCTAGGTTCCACATCCTTCCTCTGGTTACACGCCGCAACATAGCCGATGTGACTTACATTTTAAGTATATTAAATGGTACGGTTGACTGCCCTGATCTGCTATCAAAAATCTTATTAAATGTACCTGGCAAATTTACTAGACACCACAATCCCATTTACCTTCCATTAGTAACTACCAATTACCGGCAAAATGCATTTCTGTGGCGAGCGAGCAGAAATCTTAATTACGATTGTAAAGAAATAGATATAGATATATTTAACTCCAAAGTGGAATCAGTGAGACGGATGCTTAGCCTTAATTTTTTCACAAAACATAATAGTTAATAAAGTGTTAAACCTATCAATGACGTTATAATAGCCAATATTATGTTCACTAACTGTTTGTATATACTATTATTTAATCGTGAAGACCTGTAATTGGCCATTTGTATTATATTCTGTTTTTATTTTCTACTATTTTTATGTGCTGTTGGTTTTCCAAAGATAAATAAATAAATAAATAAATTAAACATTTTCTTCCTTAAAATCTCCACAAGGCAAATATAAAATAATAATGGCCAGTTACACTGCTATCTGATAAGGTTTCTGTTAAAATAATTTGTTATTCATACAAATTACGCTCTGATTTTGAATTTATCTGGAGGATAAGACTCGATAGCCAGAGGACGTGTCTGGGCCATCAGACAGCTGTTGTGACCTGACACTTACAAAGTGTTACCTTCTTCTTTCTCTTAGCGTTATCCCAGTTTCAATCTGGGGTCCGCTTTCTAGTCTAACCGGATTTGACTGAATATTAGCTTTTCCACGGAGCGACTGCCTGTCTGACCTCCGCAACCCGAAGGGATAGCGATATTCCATGGTTTAGACTAGTGTCAGTTTTATTTAGAAGGTACTGACGCCCTGTAACGATTGTCAAAGATCTTCATGACAACCGGGACCGACGGCTTAACGTGCTCTCCGAGGCACGGGACAAGCGATAATTAACAATTCAATACGCACATAACTCCGAAAAGTCATTGGTGCGCGCCGTGGATTCGAACCCGATACCCTCTGCATGGCAGTCTGTTGGTATATCCACTCGGCTATCGCCGCCAAAGTGTTACCTGGTGGCAGAAAATAACCCAAAATACTAATTTTATTATACTAACATAATATTTGCCGCAAGACGATATGCAATCTGACTGTATATTATATAAAATTGTTGCGTTACGGACTGCCCGACAGGCATCGTTAACCCAAAACTTCTGAGCGCAAGAAACTGAAATTTGGCATGTAACACGGGAAGAAGGGATTTTTCAAAATTCCTACAGGATCGGTAAGTAAAGTTCAAATAAAAAGAAATGTGCGACGTAGCTGCGGGCATCCTCTAGTTTATTTATAAAACATATTTTCGTAAACAAACTGCGTTTTACCTTTCCAGCATCAAAGAATCCATACATCATCATACTGATTATGACATGTGTTCAACAAAACTATCGGCCAATAGAAAGTCTGTAGTCTTTATGGACCATGGCTGTACTTGGACCATAACAAAGGAAGGGGCATCAAAGAACACCGTAAATAGTCGTACCGGAAGTATAAGTGGGACGTCCCGTTGCTTCGGTTCCGGACGACGCAAAATATGAAAGTGCATTTCAAAGTGAACAATGTTTCAAGTAGTTGAGTGTTTTACAGAGGATTTTTAAAGCGCACTGATAAATAACATTACTTTGAAAAATGAATTTAGTGAGGTTTGGCAGTGCTGCTTGGATTTTTGTAATACTGGGGGCACAGATCATTTCCATTTCGGCAGAAATAGTATTGGACAAGTGATTTGCAAATTAATCATTTAAATGCTGTATGTTGGAGATCAGTGCTGGAAATAGGTATATATCATCCTCCTAGCGTTATCCCAGTTTCAATCTGGGGTCCGCTAACTAGTCTGACCGGATTTGGCTGAATATTAGCTTTTCCACAGAATGACTGCCTGTCTAACCTCCGCAACCCGAAGGGATAGCCATATTCCATGGTTTAGACCAGTGTCAGTTTATTTAGAAGGTACTGACGCCCTGTAATGACTGTCAAAGATCTTCATGACAACCGGGACCGACGACTTAACGTGCTCTCCGAGGCACGGGACAAGCGATAATTTATAATTCAATACGCACATAACTCCGAAAAGTCATTGTTGCGCGCCGTGGATTCGAACTCGATACCCTCTGCATGGCAGTCTGTTGGTATCTCCACTAGGCTATCGCTGCCTATATATAAAATGTAATATTCATTATTGTATAAAATATTTGAGGTAATCTTCTAATCATTTACTTCAAGTAGGTCATTTAGGTTTGACTGCCTTCGGTGGCAGTAGAGTATACCAAGTGACAATGAATGGTAAGTTTCGAGATTCGACATAGTGGACCAGGCAGCATTATGATGTTTTCTGTCAAAAATCCAGTTTCTTCTCAAGAAATCGGCGAACCACACGTGCGAATCGTTAGCCAATTTAAGCCATTTATTCCACTTCAAAACTTTGTATAATAACAATGACATACCCACTGTATATGAAATTAGCTTTGTCGCTAAAACTTTAAAAGTATTAAAGCAACCTAAGCAACCAGACTTGGAACACACTCCAGGAATAAAACAATTTTTATCTCGCAACTAGTTTTATTAAAGAACTTGTACTGAGCCGGCTCTTAAGATACACTTGAACTACAGATTTACAACTTGAACCCTTAGTGTCAAAGTCGAACCGCTAAGAGTTGTACAGAACAGCATCGAGAACAATGATTACATTACGTTACTTTGTAGTTGTACCAAATTGATTAAGCTTACGGTGCTGATACATTTGAGCAATCATCGCATTCTTGCGAATGTTACAAAACAGAAAAATAATAGAGTGTGTTTTAGCGAGTATTCTTACAAACGTTCAGCAGGCCAATTCTCGAATTTTTATATGATATTGAAATTATATTTTGAATTGACTCAGAAGCGGTATTCTGATAACCTAATGTCACTATCGTATAATTTGAAATAAACCGTTCGACGTTGATACACATAGTTTTACACTTGTCTTAATTTACGATCTCGTTACAATTTCATTCAAATATTAGATGATTTAGAAGAATACGCTTTTTGTGACGTAAGCATGATACTGATATTATATCGAAACTGTATTTATTTAGGACAGTTGGGCCCCTGGCGAGCATTCTAGAAAATTGACAGTAAATTTGCTTTGACGGTTTTGCTGATTAGAGTGATGGCTAGAAAGATCGTGAAAATTTTCGTAGCAAAGTTCGTTGACTGAACGTTGACGTTCGTGAACTGAAGTTCATCAAAATAAAAAATGGTGAGAGCTCGCTGATCTTTTACAAGTGAATGCTCAAGTGTATCAGCACCATAAGGTTACTTTGTGGCTGTACCAAATTGATTTATCTTAAGCAATTGCTTTAACTATTGTGTTTATCGTTTGACTTTGCCGCCGCTTACTCTGATTGTGATTGATAATTCTGACTTCAATTCATCAGTCTTACAAACTTACAGCGATCGATTACTTACTAACATCTTTTTTTTTTGGAATCTAGCTCGCGCTCTTTGTGTAAATCCGGTGTCACTTTCACTTTACAAACTTATCGAGCACTTAGACTCGTCGACACTCGAACAAAACAATTTGGACCACAAGAAGTGTTCTGTTTTTTGCGGAGCTTGAACCCTTAATGCTCGCATAGCGTCAAGCGCCAAGTTGATAATTTAAACCAATACGTCAATAGATTATTATTTTATCGATTTTTTATAAGTAAAATCGTAAACTGCAGCATGTACGAGTATATAGATATCCGTAACACTAAATATACGGGTTTTTTGAGTCATAACCGCGTACCTTACCTGGCTCGTGCTGACTGCCTTGAGGGGACAGCATGAAGACCAAAGCACTGCGACCCTAGATGCGATTAGATATATAGACGACATGTGGACGTCCCTTGCAGGATAATAAGAATTGATCATGCAAACCTTTAAGATGTTCTGTTAAAATAGGCTCTGCAGGATATTGAGGTATTGATACTCTTTTACTATTTTTGATGACAAATAATTGATTATACCCTTTGTGTCTATTTTGAAGAGATGCATTTTCAGCGACATTTGACCAAGCATGCCATTGCATTACCTTGCTTAGTAAAGATTGCAATCTGTTCTTTTTGCTGGGCAGAAATTTACGAAAAAAGAAAGCTTCTATGCCTTGGAGAGTTTCCTAAGCCAAGAGAGTCGGCTCAGTCGTGGTCATTATTACTCTAGATTTGGTGATTCAATATCAAATACCTATTTCACTGCCTTAAGTACTGACAACCGAACTTTTTGGATGCTATATTGTAATTATACCTTAATGTGTTCTTCTTTCAGACTGTAAATTTTACATGAAATGTATGAAAATTTGTATGCCAAATATAATTTTAGTAATAATACAATATCAAATATAATTTATTTATGAACCAAAGTTATTTAAGTTTAATTTTTATTTAATTTAATTTATTTATGAACCATTTTATTTAAGTAAATTCAATTAAGCTAGTATATTTTAAGTTTAAAACATTATGAATTATAATTCACATTTTATAATGAAAAATAATCTGTCCTGAATAAAATTTTGCTGAAACTAATGTAACAAGGTTTTCCAAAGAAAATAATAAATTATGAAATTTGTAATCTATTGGATTATCTCTTAAATATAATCAGTTACAAAGCGATGGCAGTAATTTATGACTTGCTGTTTCTTTCTGTTGGCTCACGTTTGAATATTTAAAATTGCCTAGGTGTGCTACTATTTTGGCATTTGGTTATTACTTCATAGATGGTGTAGAGGCTTGAGCTGCCGCCTCGACACATCTATTATGCACCAGGTGCCTTGAGTTCGATCCCCACACGGGACTATTTATTGGTACAAAAATTGTGATCCACCAATATTAGTTTCGTATCTGGGTGTTATTTGTGTTATTTGGTTGGATCTTAGTGTGTTCCTCTGTGACATAATATTAAATCTGGTGCGGGCGTTGTCTTTTTAAAAACAGCAGCCTTTGAAAATTTATTGACATTATACACAGCGGGTGTTATAAGTTGTATTCATAGCTTAGAATCTCTCTTTCTGTTCTGCTGGGTTTTGCTATTGATGACAATTCTAGTCCTTTATAAAAGAAGAAGAATTCGCATATCAGGTCAATGATTCTATCTTTGTATGAGTATATCAGTGGGGTAAATTTCTAAACAAAAAGCATTGATATAGTCAAACAAAGGTATCGATTACAATAAAATTATTGAACGAACACTGACTCGGTCATGTAATATTATACCATAACATTGTTTAAAGCAATTCTAAATGTAAGGGTCATATTATGTCAATTGAAAGAGTCAATGAAATATTTGATATTATATACACAATAAGTGTCTGTTATATCATTTACCAATATTTTATGATATTAAGAGAATAATTTATCTATGTACGGCCAGCAAAAGCTGCTAATATCAAACAATGACATAGTGGGTATATACTACCCCTAACAGAGACACTTAGTGTCCACAGCATGGACACAAAGCGTATAGTGCTAGTTATTTACGGTACAATTTAACACATAACTCAGTCCGAAAACAAACTGTTTATCTAACTACAATCGGTCAGTCTTCCGGTTATATGCTGCGATATAGCTATGAGCCAACATGAGGCCAGGAAAAACGCGAGTTAGTAGAAGAAAAGGCTTGTGGCAGGGTTTCCTAGTGCCACGTGAAAAACTTGGATTGCGAATGGAGGCTTATTCAAACGCTAAATACGAGCCAATATCAAACAAATATTTTTACTTTATGGCTATTGAAATAACGCGAAAACGCAGCAATAACGTTTGAAAGGGAGGAGCAATTTATGAATTTTTTTGAATTATTTTGCTGGTAATCGCCTTAAAATGAATTGATTATTTTCTATTCTAAGGTACTATTTATTTTATTGTTAGTTAATTTTATATCCCCATCTATGTTTATTACCTTACGTTAATTCTTCTTACAAAAAAATAATATTCATCTATTCTGACCATTGCACAGTGGTTCCGTAGTAGGTCATACGGTACCAATCACGATGTTTGAATTACAAGACGATACCTCACTTAATTACTCACTATTTATCACACTATATCAGGGTACACAAACAATTTCATTTTGTTTTTTCCTACTTATAGTTTTGTGCATCTAAAGTGAACGCATTACGAGTCCGTTTGTTAGCGTAATTAGCACGTGATATTATGTCTTTTTAGTGACACTTGTTTTTAAAGAATAAATTGTTTGTGACTGGATGTTTTACAATAGATATTCAAGTTGAAGGTATGTAAAGTATATTTCAAGCATTTTCTTGCATTTTAATTCATGTGTTATTTTTTTTAATCGGTGCTACGCCAATGAAATTAAAAGATTCTTTTTTGTTTAACTTTATCTATGTCGAAGCTTTTAAGTACTTTCTGACCATAACCTACAAAAGCAGTTTTATATAAAGACATAAAAAAACACTATATTTTAAATTTAAAAGAAAATTGACTGCGATAAGCTGCGATAGTAGGTGTCACCTAGGATCTACGCCAGGTGTTAAAGGTGTCTACGAGATATCATTATTCTAAAATCCACACTATACCATTTTTATTTTGTTTTGGTACAACATTTAAGTGTTCTTTTACAAGAATGCTTGTACTCGACACTTGGCTGTCTATTAAGAAGACTACTTCTGAAGCAGACAGATGTCGTCAAGTATTGAATAGTCTGGCGCAGTTGCTGCCAGATATCGAAAATATTGACACAGAAAGCTTGGAAATTAGAATAACTCTGCTTTGTTATCTATCGGTGAGCTCTCGAAAAAGGCCGCTGAATCGTGTAATAAATTAATTAAACGATTTAGGCGTGATTATACAAGAAAAATGTCTCGACTTGTCACGAACACCGATCTGATGCACAGACTTCTTTTTAATTTGGATCCATACCTTTCTAGTTTAAGGAAATTACCACGAAAGAAGAAGTCTGCTCTATCAGCTGACCTGTTAAATTTATTGTCCTTTTAAATCTGTGCCATTTTATAAGTAGTTTAGAAAACTTTAGATTGTAATTATTTGACTTGCTTAGATTTGTTCAATGTGCCTATAAAACTATTTAATTGTAATTATTTGATAATAATTTGAGCCCTTTTTTAACTTGTGCTGGAGCACCGGCCGAGTACCTGATGACTGGGCCACAGCAGGAGTTGTGCCTCTTTATAAACGAAAAGGCCCGCAACATGACTGCAAAAACTGTAGAGGCATTAGCTTTCTCAGCATTGTTTTGTATGCGAAGGTACTGATTGAAAGAGTTATGGAAGTAACCGATAAGAAAATATGAGATTCTGAAAGAGTATGGGGTGCACGGAGAAATTTTTGGCCAAAGGTCAAAAGGTCTATTGCGCATTCGTGGATCTGGAAAAGGCTTACGAAAAAGTGGTGAGGAATGAAATGTGTTCGGTACTGTCGATGTATGGGGTGAACAGCAGCCTCATACGAGCTCTGAAATCTCTTTATGAAGATTCTAGAGCTTGTGTGAGGATAAATGGGTCGTACAATGATTGGTTTACCATCGAGACAGGTGTTAGACAGAGATATGTAGCGTCGCCGTGGCTGTTCAACCTCTTCATGGACAGTTGTTTGCAAGATTTGAAACATATTGACTGTGGATTAAGGATGAATGATTTACTTGTCAAATGCCTCTTTTATGCTGATGATCAGGTAATACTTGCGTCTTCAGCGGAAGTGTTGCAGGCGATGAGTAGCAATCATGCATGGTGCTTTAGGGAATGAAAGTGAATGTGAGCAAGACGAAAGTTATAAGTTAAGAATGAAGAAGATATTGAAAGAAGAGTTAATGCAGGTAATGGGGTGAATGGAGCTTTGAAAGCTTTTATGAAGAGTCAAAAAGTGTCCAAAAAGGCACGTTTGGCTGTGCATAGAGGGGTGTTAGTACCTACACATATGTATGGTAGTGAACGTTGGGTATAGCAGAATAGACATGAAAGTAGAATATGCTGTAGAAATGAGAGCACTGCAAAGTATGTGCGGAGTGTCTTTGAACGACAGAGTAAAGAATTGTGTGATAAGAGAGTGTTGTGGGGTAAAAGAAGATGTAGTGACTACCATTAAGAAAGATATGCTAAGATGAATTGGGCACGTGGAGAGGATGGATGACGAAAGATTGACCAAGCAGATATACAAGGCAAGTGTGAATGTGACAGGACGAAGGGGAAGACCTAGGCGGACGTTCTCTGACCAGATTGGAGACATCCTAAAACAAGACAGCCGGGACCGACGGTTTAACATGCTCTCCGAGGCACGGGGCAAGCGACAATTAACAATTTGGTGCGCGCCGTGGATTAGAACCCGATACCATCTGCGTGGCAGTCCGTTGGTATATCCACTAAGCTATCACTGCGCTAGGTTAGTCCTAGTGTTATTTGTGTAAAATTTGTTATATAGAGCCATATTTGTAAAGCATCTGTCTCTTAAATTCGTTGGCATATTCGTCGAATTAAAATTAAAGTAAGAACCTTCATGATTAGTCTTTAAAGAATAAAATAAGGAACATGTCTATTATAATATATAGTCTCTATGTTGTTATGAGGCTAATAGTGATTAGAACAGGAAAATGAAAGCTACCGTTTTTCTTCCGTCACGTCTCAATAGTTGGGTTTTTTAAAACGTATGATTTAAAAAAATAAAAACGTCTATATTTTCTTTATATGTATAGATAAATGACAAACCCTGTGAATTTTATAGTCGACAATCGTGTTCGTACAAGCTTTACTATTTTTTTTATTAGTCGTACAAGCGCAATCTGGTGTAGAGACGCTAAGCTGAAGTTTAATTGAAAAGTAGTAAAGAAGACAGACTATTGAAAAGTAGTAGCAAAAAGACTGGTTGACACCTCGTGTGACCAGAAGGCTGGAGTGTACTTGGCCCAAAAGTTAAGCATTGCCATATAACGTGGCAATGCTGCTAGCGTTCTGGGCATGCTCCCGGTCGACGGCGATGTGGACGACTTTTATGACGCCCACTAAATTATTTTTATTGTCCGTTTTGTTTGTTTCGTATATATTTCGTAGGATAGTATTTTAAAATTTAGGTTAAGTTTAATTAAATACCTAAATAATATTATGTACATTGTTATGAAATAAAAACTTAATGAACCGTAGAGAAGGGTTTCTTTTGTAAGAAAATAATGAAGTTATCTAAACAATTTCAATTCACATGCATATCATTATAAGGTGTTAGTATACCAGTGAAACGCTAAGAATAAGACTAAACGTACAAATGTGTATCAATACTACGATGTTTTATTCTTAATTTATTTTACCACAAGTTAATTAATTGTTTTGTGTGTTTTTAAAGTAGGTAGGGCCATAAAGTTAATTTATCAGGAGGCTTTTATTGTTTGGCGAAGTAAGTAAGCAACAATGACAATGTAGTAATGGCGTAGCGTATCCAGAGTAAACATTTTGATAGAAATTTCACGCGCCCAACCGTTTAAAAACCATATTTCATAAGCGCCTTATCTCCTAAGTTCCTTTTGATCTGCGAGGTTCTTTCATGTAAGTTATATGATAAAAATAAATAAATTCCCTTTGGCATAAAGAATAATTATATTATAAAATTACATTAAACTGACTTCAAATTCGACAGCTGAAAAGGATAATATTTTCAACAACAGCATTTTTTGAGGCCAGTGCCAGCCATTTTAATTTTTCGTCATGCATCAAAGACCAACAATATCACATACGCACATAAAAATATAAATAATTTTAAATAAATTAAAAAGGTGCACCAATATGTTACATCTTGAAAAATAGACATATAATGTTTGCTATAATGACCTAGTTTAATTTCAGTTCCTTGAAAACCGAGTAATGGTTGTCCCAAGTTTTTTGATAATTATGATTGAGGTCGTGAATTTATTAAAACTGATTTACTTTTCTAAGTTCTAAAGTTTATTCTGTGAGAATAAGCCATATTTCAAAAATCGTAAGACGTAATTGGTTTAAAAACAGGAATTGGAAGAAAATATATTTTACCAAAAACCATTTCTTTATTTTATTTCTCGACAGAAATCACCAAATATTATTATAAACACTTAAAATTAATTGAAGAAACATCATTTTCTTACGAAGTACATTTCTACTACAAATAACAAAACTATCTTCAAAATGCTTCGCCCACTCAATGCAATACAAGAATCCACATTGTGTCTCATTTTAGGCATGGCCACTAAGCTATCTGTCGTTTCCATTCAACGAAAATAGCATGAAAACAATGCGGAGTAGAAACGCGAAAACCATAATAGTATTAACGAAAATGGTGCACCGCTTTTGCTAAAAAAAAAAGAAAACTGTACGGTTACGGTGGATTCCGTCTAACTGTGGCAAACGCGGTAGCAACGAATAGTTAGAGTTTGTTTACAATTTATATATGTTTTGTAGACTGTGGTAATGTGTTTCTGTAATGAGTAGTCTATTTATGTTAGAAGAGGGGTGGGTGCCCGCAGCTATATTTGCACATTTTGTTTAACCGCTTCTTCTGCAATGCCTTCTTTGTGCACTTCTACGGTCCCCAAAGACATATATGAAAAACTTTAGCTTCTTGCGCTTAATAGTTTTGGCTGTGTGTTGTCTGTCACTCAGTCAAAGAAACGCAAGGATTTTATATATATACAGATAGATTAATTAAAGTATCGATTATATAATAGTTTGAGTCATCGCCTTGACGCTCAAATCCACGCTGAGTGTTATGCGTTAGCAAAATATTGGACAGGCATATTTCCACCAGTGAACTACGGCAGGCTGATGATGATGAGTTTCATGAGTTTGATTTCCATAAGGAACAAAAGTTTTTGTGATGTACGGATTGTTGTTCTGGGCATTATTTGTAAATATTTGTAAATATCCTTCAATACAGGATTTATTTATAGTGGGGATTAAATAACCTCACAACAAATCATCTCAAATTTTGATATTCAATTTTATATAAACGCTTGCCTGAAACTTGTTCATCCATGTAAAATCGCTAGCCCTCTGAATTGCGACGACCAGACTGCAGTCGCTAGAAAAGCCAATATCTATAAGCTCTGACCAAAAAGTGGTCATTGCACTTTAAGGCTTGGATGTAACAAGGATATGTACAACAAAGATTTTGATGAAATCAGAATATATTAAACTAAGCTTCGCCTGCGTTTCCGCCCGTTTATGCACTCAAACCTTCCTCAGGAATCATACTATCTATTGGTTAAAACCGAACATAAATGTTTGATAGTTTTTCAGTTTATCTTGTTAATACAGACAGACAGGACGAAAGGAGAACTTTATTATTTAACACAACAAAACAAACTAAATTACTAACACTCTAAGCCAACTTCAAAAACTTTGCAACTTTAATCCTAAATAAATCCACCAATTTGCCAAATACATCCAGCAAATTTCCAAACTAATCCAGCAAATTTCTAAGTAGACTAGTTGTCTGTTTATAGCCTAGGTATTACGCATATAATTCTAAGTCTAGCTCTATTTACTCTGCTATAGAGGCGTTAGGTATTCCACAAACGGTGTGGCCTTTCTAAAAAAACTATCTCTCGAAACGAGTAAAAAAGAAAACATGTCAGACATTTGATTTCTTTAGAACAACTGCATGAATATAAATTAGCTTCCACTGTGCCTACAAACAATTCCCAGTCCGTCTACTGCAACTCTAGACACTGTATAATACTAGATATAGTTAATATCTTTTTTAATAAAATATTGCCTTCGAAAAAAATTTCAGCTAACTAATATTTTAGATAGATTACGTTTTAAGGCATATATTCACACAGGAGAAAAGCATATTACTCGTAAATACGTTCTCCTATATAATACTAGTACAAGCTAGTTTTATTTCGAAGAATTTTCAGTATGTTATTTTTTACAATTTTTAACGTAAACCACTTAACCGAATATCAAGTGGTATTAAAAAATCTTAACTTACATAAAAGGATAGAGATGTACTATGTTCACTAGGTATAAAAAACTAATATTTATTACTAATACTATAATATTTAATAAATAATTAAATATTTTGCTGACCATGAAACCAATTATTGCGTACAAGCTTTATTATAGAAAAAGATAAAAGGAAATAAAAGGAATTTAAAGAATAATCCTGATTCAGGAAATCTGAGCTTCGTTAAATTGCACTTTTATTGTGAGCAGTAGTGCGCCATTTATTGGTTAAAGAGAGAAATGGTTGAATGTTATGAGATGCTGTGTTAATTTTTAACTGGCTGATATAAATAAACTATAAACTGACAATTGTACCATAATCTTAGGTACAAGTCTTGTTGGAAAGATTTTAAGTTTGCATGAGGTCGAATCAAAGTGTCAAAAACAAAGAAAACTCTCTAAAAAGACGATCACAAAAATGTTAAGTTGGTTTTGTTAGAAAGGGGTGGAATAAACAGAATAGTTGTAAGACGAGGACGCTTCCCAGATGTGGTCTCGTTTTAACGTTAATGTCTGCTGTATGTCGCCTCATAAGTAGACACTTAAATGCAAAGCTAAATGCGAGAAACGCAGTATCGTCTCTCTGACTAATCTTCGCGTTCCGTCCACGCCCCGTCTATTTCATATATTTTAACCGCGTCCCATCTGTACCCTGACTGCAATGCGTCCTCGTCGTAAGCATAGTAAAAACAGAATAGTAGGTTAGCTAAGGCCGCTCGGCGAGTTAATTGCCTACTCTTGCGTTGACGCACGGGTTGTCACTTGTTTACACCGCGGCGCCGGCTTTGTCGGCGCTCGCGCTTTTTCGCCGCTTTTTTAAGTGATCGCGCTGAATACTTCACAATTTAAGATTGAATTTATTTTTTCTGAATTACCTACTGACTACCTAAGCGTTATATAACTATCTAAATGCCTTTTTTAATGAGAAAAAGTAACAAATTAAATTTACTGTCGTTTAACACATTGTATATTATTTATAACGTTTATTACAAAACTGAATGTATATAAACAATTCAAGCGGGCGAGCAGTGAAGTACCTACATGAATGCGCTCGATCAGACGCGCGGCGCATCCCGTACTGAATCCGCGCCGAGCTTGCCGCGCTCGTGAGATTGTGTGCGTGGAAAGTGCGTGCGTACACGGCGCCGGCGACTCACGCGTACATTCAAACCAGCGCGGCAGCGCGGCGGCCGATTTGTATGAAGCTATCTTACTATTCTGTTTTTACTATGTCGTAAGTCTTTTATTGTTTGTCCCACCCCTGAGAATGGTTAGGAACTTAAAAAAGTTTAACGGAGAAATTATGCCTGAGTTTCGTTACCTGGATACCGTAAATCAGTTTTGCGTGTAATAAAACATGTGTTATACATACAATATTGCATGTAAACATTAACATCATAATTAAGGTATAATTTTAAAAAATATGGCCGATAAACTATTTCTTTCCCAAGTAATTGGGAAGGAGGACTTAGGAATCCAGTGCTCTCTCTCACCAAATGAAAAATATGTTATTACATAAAATAATTTGACTACGAACACAGAATTATTAAATAAAAAATATTATAGAAATATTATTTGTATAGCGGCGATAGCTGAGTGGAGAGACCGACGGACGCCACACAGAGGGTTCGAATCCACGGCACGCACCAACGACTTTTCGAAGTTAAGTGCGTATTAAACTGTCAATTATCGCTTGCTGAACGGTGAAAGAAAATATCGTGAGGAAACCTGCATATCTGAGAGTTCTCCATAATGTTCTCGAAAGACATGTGAAGTCTGCCAACCCGCACTTGGCCAGCGTGGTGGACTATGGCCTTACCCTTCTCATAATGAGAAGAGGCCCGTGCCCAGCAGTGGGACAGTATAAAGGGCTGATGATGATGATTATTTGTATTCTACAACATGCTTATTATAAAACGCAAATCATTTACACGAAACAATAAAGCAAGGCTTCATAATACCTCGTCACTTTAGTCCACATTTCTACAGAACCTTAAAGCCCACCCTTTCAAGCCATACTCGATAGTGTAACTGGCGATTGAGAGCTATTCAGGAGCCAGGAATGTTGAAAACCAATCAGTTCTAGTGTGAAGGAATGCCAGCAGTTTCATTTGAAAAAAATTTTTCAGCTAGCTGTGTGCAGTTAGATGAATTTCAAATAGGAGCAGGTTCTACTGGGGCTCAATTGGATTGATGCAGATGAAGGGGCGTTTTGTTCACGGTTGAATTACTTTTATACGTGCTAAGTATGTAAAAATAATCTGTGGTCATATGTATAGTTTTCCATGCCAGCTTACAATGCTATAAAATCTGCTTATTTATTTTGTTTTTTTTTACTAAATTTATTAATGACGACTCATAAAAGGCAAATAAGAAGATTATTTCCATATATCCTGCTTGGGTTGAAGAAAGATAGGAAAGACCTTATACAATTTTAGATTGGGCACTCCGACCAGGCTAAATCTTCACGAGGCACAACGGTTATTGTTGAGAACTATATTTAGTTACGATCTCATCCTCCCAGCGTTATCCCAGTTTCAACGCAGAGTCCGCTTACTAGCCTAACCGGATTTGGCTGAATATTAGCTTTTCCACAGAGCGACTGCCTGTTTGACCTCCGCGACTTGAAGGGATAGCGATGTTCCATGGTTTAGACTAGTGTCAGTTCATTTACGGCTATTTTCAATATTCGATGCATACATGGATTTTGAGATTCGAGATTCGTGTTTGACATATTTTGTATGGAGCTTATGTTAAAAACTAATCTAAAATCTACAGATCTATCTATAGATCGAATATTGAATTCCGTAGTTAGTGGTGCTGACGCCCTATAACGACTGTCAAAGATCTTTATGACAGCCGGTGTGGCGGCTTAACGTACTCTCGGAGGCACGGGTCAAACGATAATTAACTATTCAATACGCACATTAATTCGAAAAGTCATAGGTGCACGCCGTTGATTCAATCCCGATACCCTTTGCATGCCTGTCTCTTGGTATCTCCACTAGGCTATTGCTGCCGACCATATTCAGTTACGATTTATTAAATTTTTAATAGCACGATTCAGAATGTTCTACGTTACCTGTCGTTGAAGTACCGTCAGTGCCTGTTAGATGTCGCCAGTAATAGTCTTCGTCGCTATCTCTACACATAAATAAGTATACCACCAGCTTTGAGTGACAAAAGCGTCTTTGAAGGTTAGAATTAAATGCGAGAGACTTAAAACCTATTATGCAGGACGACATTGTAATTATATTTTATTATTCTGAAGGACGTTTCAGAATAGTGTAAGATACAATAATTCTATTCTGTGAAAAATTAGAAGAGTCGTTAAAAAAGTACAGTTCAGTTTAAATTATAGAAATTATGATCTAATAGCTTTTCAGTATTCGGTAATTAAGTCTTGTAACGTTTATTAGGTGTAGGTTCCTATATGCATGTAGAGTTACGTAGTAGATATGTGTAATGGAGAGAAATTAAATACTATTTGTTTATAAATTAATTACTATTATATTATATTCGGAAGCGTTACACAATATAACCCGGTAGCAACTAGATTAGAGCTAAGCTTAAGACTCAGGGCAGGGTAGGCAGGCAGGCTGACGAGACTTCGGTCCTCCAGAAGAGAAGGCAGCACTTAACTTTGGCAGCATCCAGGAGCCAAGAGAGGCAGTTCGCTGTCGCGACGCTGTATTTATTTGCCGCTGGGAGGGGAGCGGCCGGCAGGAGAAGTGGTAGGGGCCAGCGCTGTAGTGTGCATCGCTCGATGCGACGTCACACACTCCCCCTTTAGGCCGGAATTTTTCCTGGGGGAAAAATTCCCTGGCCCCCTGCCGCCGACAGCGCCTGGAACAGAGAAGGAGAAGTGGTGTCAGTCTTTTAAGGGCCAAACACCACCTAAAAGAAATTTGGTTATGTATAACCCCTCAACCTTTCATACATCACGCATTCAATGGACCCCTTTAATAACAAAAAATTCCTTCATATCTCGCACACATGCCAGACACACTCACAACCAGTGCACTAGCTATCATTAAAATCAATCCGGTTCCTGCTTGAATGCAAAACACGTCGAGGATTACACATAAGCATAACTGAGATAGTCTTGAATAAATAGTTAATATTTATTAGTGACACTTCAAAAAATAGTTTAGAATTCTTATATATAAGTTAAGTTAAATAAAATACAAAAGAGCTGCTCAGTTTATGGAATATCTGTTATAATCCTTAACTGGTCTCGCTAAAAAAGGCAACATAAGTGGTATAGGGGTCAAAATTGACCCCAGATATTAGTACACAGTAATATAAAATGATACAACTGTACATTATAAATTTTATTTTTATTTAGGAAAAAAGGACTTACAATGTAATGTTTTATTAAATTTGTATCATGTTTTAACAAGAGATCACATATTTAATAAATAAAACAGGTAGTATCTTCTTATTTGACAAGACTCTACTTTAGGTATTCTTATTTATATATAAAAAGAAAAATAATACAAGAAAACATTTTGTATTCGTTTTTGTATATAACTAATATAATAAAAAATAGGAACTTCCTATAAGATCACGAATAATAAAAAAATGACAATCTAAAACAATTAATCTATTTGTTCCTCACAAACGCTGATAATTTTCTGGTCACAAGCAGCTATTGTGGCGTCCTGAATTAATTCGGAGCCAGATTCTTCATATAAATCTTTCAAAAGCTGTGAGATTTTACCGTCACGTAAAAAATATATTTAAATTAAGTATAAAATAGTGAAACATTATAACATAAATCATACAATAAAATGTACGCTTCTGGTATCGGGGTCAAATTTGACCCCAGCAGTGTACATATCTCCGTTCTCACTAGCACTCAAGTGACGCGCTTCCGTCACTCGCCGCACTCCGCGGCGTAATGAGATTACCCCGATGCGCAAGAGTGTAGGTGCTTTTACTGAAATGGTGTGATTAAAATTATGAAGCTTTGGGGTCAATTTTGACCCCGATACCATTTAAGGGATAATATTACTGCATAAAACAGTTAAAACAAAAAGGTCAACGTGACAACAAAAGAGTGAGTGACAGGTCATAAAACTCAACGCAGGTTGTCGAGACGAATGTAGACGAGAGTAAGCCTTATGTGCGCGGGATAAGGTATTATTTAGAAAGCGTGCTAGCGGCTCGCTAAATAGAATGGGTTAATATTAATATCTTCGAGCATACTTTATAACGTAAACAAGGTGATTAGCACAACAAATAGATTCATGAAACTTCAAACCCGTGAGACGCAGTTGATTACAGTTTTAACCACTGAGTCAAAACAAAAAAGATTTTAAAGATAGAAAAAATCGGTATTACTATAAGGACCATTATGGATTGTGTGTGAGCAGAAGTAATTATAACAAAAATTTGGCGAGTTTTTTTTTATAAGATTAATAATTATTTTTTGTAATTAATTAATTTTAAATCTTTAATATGCCATTCGCCAACTGGCTTGCCAGTCATATCAGACAATTTGTAAACTAAAGGAGACTTTTTAGCTACAACTTTGCATTTAATAAATTTAGGAGCGAGTTTCTTATTGAAATATTTGTCTTTGTTGCTCAAATAGTAAGTACGCCGCCACATAATATCGCCGACATTGAATTCGGCCGGTTTACGACGAAGATTATAAGAATTACAATTACGTTGGTGAGCGGCTATCAAAGCGGCCTGTACCTTTTCGAAGATAGGAGACAAATGGCCGAGGGCCTCCGCATATGTATCACGCGGTTCGAAGACAATATTAGGGTCAGATTTGTTGACCACATAGTGTGACCCACAAGTAACCAATTCACGACCAAAGACCAGAAAAGATGGAGAATAGCCAGTTACCTCGTTTACTGCGCAATTTATTGCAAACTGAATCTTAGGAACGACTAGATCCCAAACGCGCTGATCTCGTTCGATAAAAGTAGAAATAGCCGTCATAATAGTTTTATTATAACGCTCGACTGAGTTTACATGGGGTGTATACAGCGGCGTATAATGCAAATTAGGAATTTTGTATTTAGTTATCAAATTTTTAAATGTGGAACTAATAAATTGTTTACCAGTATCGAGAACAATAGTTGACGGAATACCATGGACTAAAAAAACATTTTCTTCTAAAATTTTAGTAATTATTTCGGCAGTAGCTCGTTTAATGGAAAAAAGCATACAATATTTGGAAAAACAACAAGAAACAACAAAAATAAAATTATTTAGCCTTCTAGAAGTAGGTAGTGGACCAATTAGATCAATGCTTAACATCGGGAATGGTTTATAACAAGACTTAGATCTACCCATATGACCTAAGATTGAATGGTTTTGATGTTTGTGAGCTATACAAACATCACACGAATTCACAGCCTTAACAACGTCGGAATACATATTTGGCCAGTAATAATTTAATGCCAAGCGCTTGTAGGTTTTAAAAATACCTAGGTGACCAGCCTTGGGCAGCGAATGGTTCTCAGCAATAATATTAGATCTTTGTTCAGACGAAATAACCTCTTTCCATTGAAAATCTCGAGTTAAAGGATTTAGACACTTTTTAAAACGATATTATTTATTATTAATAATTTGGTAGTCCACGAAAGATGTGGGATTGTTTAGACAACCTTTATAAATGTTTAGATACCACGAGTCGTTAGTAGACATAGGGAGTGTTAGGTTTAAATTAGGAGTAATGTCATTATCATTGATAATGGCTGCAACGAGAACAGAACGAGACAGGAGGTCGGGCAATATGTTGTCTGAACCACGACGATGTCGAATTTCAAAATTGTACGACGAAAGACGAACACGCCATCTGGCCAAACGACCAGTAGGATTATTAAGTTTTAGAAACCATTTGAGCGCAGCGTGGTCAGTGTAAAGAATAAACTTTTTACCGTTATCGACATAACAACGCCAGTGCTCGATGGCAGATAACACAGCGAGTGCCTCGCACTTAGTAGCACTGTAATTCTTTTCAGCATCAGACAGAGACTTACTGAAATAGGCTATGATTTTTTCTTCGCCCTTCAAAACCTGGCAGAGAACAGCGCCTACGCCGTAGTCGCTGGCGTCCGTATGTATCTAAAAGGTTCGGAGTAGTCCGGACAAGATAAAATAGAAGGAGAGGACAAGCAGTCTTTCAATTTGATAAAAGCCTGGTCCGCCTCTTTAGACCAACAAAAAGGGGGAGCTTTTTTACCTTGAGAGGTTAATTTGTTTAGAGGTGACGATATACGACTAAAATTTGGAATAAATCGCCTATACCATGAAGCCACGCCCAGAAAACGACGTAGTTCCTTTTTATTAGAAAGGGTAGGGTAATTAATTATGGCATCAATTTTATCTGGATCCGCATGGAGACCTTGCGAATCGACAACGTAACCTAAATATTTTATTTTATCCCGAAAGAAATTACACTTATCTAAGTTTATAGTGAGATTTGCCATTTCTTTATCAATTTTTCGAAAATACGTAATAAAAGCGTAATATGTTCTTCAAACGTTGACGATATACATACAATGTCGTCGATAAAACAGTAGACCTTGTTTTCAAATTCAGTACCGTAAAACAAAGTGTCGACTAAACGTTGCTGAGTTGCGGGTGCGTTTGTTAGACCAAACGCCATCCTTTTAAAATGAAACGTGCTACGAGTAGGTACATAGAAAGCGGTCTTAAAACGATCATCCTCTTTAATTAACGTCTGCCAGAAACATTTAGAAATATCTAAACTAGATAGGTATTTAGCATCTCTCAAGTTATCTAGAATTTCCGAAATGTAGGGTAAATTATAAGCATCTTTTCTAGTAACAGAATTCAATTTACGACTATCTAAGCAAAATCTTAGTTCGCCGTTCTTTTTAGGGGTTAGACCACGGACTCTCAGAGGGTTCTACGATATCTTCCTTCAACATTTCGTCTAGTTGTTGTATCAAAATGCGTTGTTTATCGGGAGACATATGATAATAACGCTGACGAATAGGTGGGCTATCGCCTGTGTCAATAGAGCTAGTAATGAGAGTTGTACAACCGAGACCCCGATTTTTATAAGAAACTAGTCGACGCCAGCGGCTTCGCACGCACATATTTTCGAATTTACCCTTTTGCCCGATCCCGTGGGAATTTCGGGAAATCCCGTCTTAGTGCACCCCTACGGCCCCCAAGGAACATACATGCTAAATTTCAGCTTCTTACGCCGAGTAGTTTCGGCTGTAGCTTGTCTGTCAGTCAGTCAGTAACGCAAGGATTTTATATATTAAGATATCGGAAAATTTTGAAATGATGTTATCAGCGGCAGTTCAATAGATAAATTATTATAAGACACAAGGTGCGGTGAGTCATCGGTCCGCAACTCAATAACTTGTGAATCCGTTTCATTCAATAACAACACCGACTCTAAATGGTTAGGAAATAAATTAAAAATTTGCCAAAAATCCATACCGAGAATTAAACTATTTTTAATCCCTGGCACTACATGAAAATTTAGGGAAACTGTTTTATTTTGAAATTCAATAAGAAGGAGATAGACCCTAAAGAACACAATTTTTTACCACCAGCAGTTACCAAACTCAAAGGCTGAGAACAATCCAACTGATACTCATTATTTAAAAATAAATGATGAGAATTGTTACCCAAGATTGTAACACATGAGCCAGAATCCAACAGGCCGACTACAAGTTTACCATTTACAATAACGGAAATATAAGGCGAGTATTCTATATTAGAATTACGGATTGGGGATAGACTGTAACAATAAAAATTTTTTTTTAGATAATTTAACCAATTATTCCACTCATTTTTATTAAAATTATTTGATTTATTTATTCCCCAATCCTCGCTTATTAGTTTTTTGGTTTATTAGTTTTAGGATTACATTTAGGACAATCAGACACACGAAAACCTTTTAGACCACATTTAAAACAAAATTAAAAAGTGTGGTTGGCGACAATTATACAAACTATGAGAATTGGATCGACACCTGGGACAGAACCGGTTGTCGTTTTTATTAGTGGTGGGTAAGTTGATAGCGTTTATCTGTGGTGGAGCGTTAAAGTTGTTATTAGAATTATTATAATATTTTTTGGGTTTGAAATTAGAAAAATTAGGTTTTTGAGGTTGGTGAGCAAACTCGGGCAACAAGATATTGGGTGTGGCTTTGGAAGATTCCCGATGGTCTTTCCAAAATTTCCTCTTCGGGGTCTAAATCCGAATATAAAATAGTTTCAGAGGGAAACTGAGACGCTAGTGTCGCTATCTGCTGGCGCAGCTCGGCTACGGAACCAGACTTGTCACCCCCCGAATAATCAGTTCATAAACCAGCTCCGATTTAACTAAATGATTGAAGTTAATTTTAAAAGACATTGCTAAGTTACTTAGAAAAAGACTAAACAGATAAAAGATTAACCTAAGAGCACCAAAAGTCACTCACACAGGGGTTATACTTATAATATAACAATAAATTAAATGGTAATGTAATTATGTTCACAGTGGGTCGTTTAAAAAAAGATTTATATTATGTAGCAAGTAAACAAGTTACGTTCGCAATGCGTAAGAATAACGCGAAGCGGAATCTACCCTCACATAAAAAATGTAATGGTACAATTAAAATAATTCCCAAAACCGTTACTTAGTCTAACAAATTTGGGTTAGAAAAGAAGTTATAAAAGTACGTAAGATGTGGCGCAAGCCTTTAGTCGACTATCTTGCTTGAATAATGCGTTATAATTTAGCTAACACATTTAGAAAAAAAATCAACGACTTACCGACTGTGAACACACTTACACACAGAAAAACACAGAAAAAGGAAGCGACCAGAAGCCGAGTCAGATGCCTGAGCCCTTAAAACTGTTTGGCGCCAGTGTAACGTTTATTAGGTGTAGATTCCTATATGCCTGTAGAGTTACGTAGTAGATATGTGTAATGGAGAGAAATTAAATACTATTTGTTGGTTACAAGATATTATATTCGGAAGCGTTACTTATTTATTTAGTTTTACAGAAGGCTTACGGACTAATTAAAACTATGAATATAACACTTAACATTATCAGTTTGCCAATTAAAAGCCCTCACATATGGGTATAAAAAGTAGGACGATTTTTGTACTCGTTTTAAATAGGTATACAAAAAAAATAAAGGAAAAATAATAATTAAACAAAAAGAAATAGGTAAGTATACACAAAAATAACAAATATACACTTAGAAAAACAATAAACCAAAATGAATAAAAAATGGTAACTTCACTCAGTCAATCCTGCGCTGATGTGCTCAATGTTTAAAACATTATCGAAGTATAAATTAGCCAATTGCCGCCTCATAGTGGTAACACTAGTGCAAAAAAGATCAATATTAAGATCCCGTGCGAGTGCATTGAAACTTGCAGCACTTCTTATGGAAAAGGCATTACCCCTATAGTTTGTTGAACTAAATGGTACATTCAATATTGGGCGCTGACGGAAGCTCAACAAATTTGTGCGGATTGAGATATTAGCCAGTAAATCAGGGCAGTCAATTGAACCATTAGCAATTTTTAACAGGAAACTAATATCCCCAATACGTCGCCTTACTTCTAAAGGTAAGAAGTGAAACCTTTTACATCTGTGCTCATAATCAACTGAACATTGCTGTGCCTTGTAGTCAAGGTATCGTAGGAACTTTTTTTGGACGCCCTCAATGCGAGATTTATAAATTTCGTACTGAGGGTTCCAAATCTGGGACGCATATTCTAAGTGGCTGCGTACGAAAGAGCAGTACAGTACTTTGACTGGTTTCAATGTGCGGAAGCAGGATGTGTTACGCAATATAAATCCCAGAGCTTTTGATGCTTTTTTCACGATACTATCTATATGTTGATCATATAATAGCTTACTGTCCTGTATAACTCCCAGATCTCTATTGCTGTTAGCTTTATTGATTAGTACTTTGTTAAGTGTGTAGCTGCTATTTATATAAGATGTTCGTCGTGAAAATGTTACGTGAAAGCATTTATTGACATTTAGTTGGAGCTTGTTTCGGTTGCAGTATACCTCAAATCTGTATAAGTCATCTTGTAATTTACTTGCGTCAGACGCATCCCGTACGACTATGTGTATTTTCATATCGTCAGCGTCATGTAGGATGTACGAATGACGGAAGCACTCCTTGATATCGCGTATAAACAACGTAAACAACAAGGGCCCAAGAATTGAGCCTTGAGGAACTCCAGAAGGGACAGAACTCCAACCTGAGACATAACCCTGAAGAGCCACAGCCTGTGTTCGGTTCTCTATATAAGAAGATAACCATCGGTACAGGTCTCCGTGTATCCCTGCAAGCGATAGCTTCTCCAGCAGCACCTGATGGTCTATCCGGTCAAAACATTTGCAGTAATCCGTATAAATTACGTCGACCTGCCCTCGTACCGTTCCGTTACTTATATATTCATGTGACAGAAGTAGGTTAGACGTCGTTGAGCGATTCCTAACAAACCCATGTTGCTCCTCACCGAGACAGGCCTTGAAAGCTGTGTAAACATCGGTGTAGACTACGCGTTCCAAAATTTTTGAAAATAAGCATATTTTTGATATGGGACGGTAATTTTCAATATCAGCTTTATCACCTATTTTGAAAACTGGGGTTATGAATGCAGATTTCCAAATACCTGGCACTAAGCCTTCCATCAATGAACGTTTGAACAAAATGCAAAGAGGTTCAACAAGACCATCAGCACAGTTGACGATAAATATTGGCGGTATTAGGTCAGGTCCTCCCGATTTGGTGAGGTCTAATGATTTAAGCAACTTCAAAATGCGTGATCTATTAATGTCAACTGTGCTGACGGACACTGCTGTCCCGCTGTGCTGCTCACTCGAGGTGCTTTCACTACTTGCCGATGGTTCAGGTACCAGAAATGTGGACCTGAAATACCTAGCAAATAGCTCGCTTATTTCCCGCCCTGTATCCGCATATATCTCACCATAACGCATTACGTTAGGAAAAGCGCCCACAATGCGCTTATTTTTCACATACGTCCAAAATGATTTAGGGTTCGTAACAATAGAAGCTTCAATATTTGTAATATAATTTTCGTAGCACCTTTTTTCTAATTCAATAGATCTGCTGCGAAGTAAAGAGAATGAATTATAATCTGATAAGTTATGGTATCGTTTATACTTCTTATGATATTTATATTTTTCTTTAATCATTTTAGTTAATGCAGGGCTGTACCATGGAGGGTAGGAAGATTTTTTACAAGATTTTACTGGTATGTATTTATCTCTGAAGTCATACAATATATTATAAAATCTTGTAACCGCATCCTCCAGACTCACTGTCAGTAATAATTGAGACAGACCAGTTTATCAAACCAAGTTCCGCTTTAATAGTGTTGTAATCACCTTTTGAAAATACATAACGTTTTGTATGATTGTCGATGAGCTTATCAATTTCAAAAAAATGTGTTTGAATGAGTAATGGTTTGTGGTGCGAATCAATGGGCAGTGCTAATGGCTCCCTACTCTCCGAAACAGATAAAGAATCATTACAAAACACAAGGTCAAGCAATCTGCCATGAGAGTTACGCTCACCGTTATACTGCGACATGTTCAGCATATGAAGAGTATCAATGAAAGCCGTGATTTGCTGCGATGAGACATTTAGGGGCGTTAATTCACCCAGGGATGAATCCCCCTGACACCACTCAACGTCATTACCAAAGTTAAAATCGCCTACTACTACAAATTTGTCTAGTGGACACATTAAGTCACTAATTTTATGTCCAAAGTTGCCTAACTGTGTAATGTAAGAATTACCTAGATTCTCCCTACACAGATAAAGCGCACATATATGTATATTGTAACTGACCTGCTGTTTAGATCTCTTTAGGAGCAAGGACAGCCAAATATCTTCAGCAGAGCTGCGCCATTCCTGTCTCTCAATAATAGCAAGTTCTTTCTTCACTGCTATTAAAACACCGCCACCTCGTCTCTGAAGGGTTCGCGCGTAATCCCGATCGCGTCTCCAAACGAGATAACGTCCATCAAATAATTCACCATTGTAAAAACTATCATCAAGCCAGGTCTCCGTAAAAATAACGATATCATACGAGTTAAGACACACACTACGAAACACACCGCTTATTTTCGTACGCAGACCACGCACATTCTGATAATATATTTTAAGCTTAGACATAACAAAAGTTATCAATAATCCAATTTTTAACACATTTATAACAATAGGCCAGAATTAAATCACCATATAAAATAAAAACGGAAATTTTAGTAGTAAATGTTCGTTAAAACATTTGTAATACAAATGTAAGGTAGTGAGCGAATAAAATAATAAGCACAGCAATGCACAGTGTCTATATGAAACTACATAGAAACAGATGTTTTGAATACAAACAAAAGGCGTCGGACGGTGTCGAGATATCGGTAGCTCGCAACCAATAGTTATAAGTCGATAAAGTTTGCAAAGGAAAATATACCATAATATATAGAACATACGGCTCAAATTAAAGTAATAAGGAGTCACTCTGCGAAAATCAAACATTTAATAACTTATTAAACTTACTTGGGCGCACTGTGTAAAGACACAATACTAGCAGGAAAACACAATCAGCACACAATTGACAAAGATTCTCAAACGTTTTTGCTTTGAAAGTGAATAACAATGAATTATCCATACAGAATTTTATAATTATAAATATTGAAGTCAGTTTGATATCCGAAAAGTTTAGACAATATTTTTGAGATCTTTTTCGGTTCTTACACAATATAACCCGGTAGCAACTAGATTAGAGCTAATCTTAAGACTCAGGGCAGGGTAGGCAGGCAGGCTGACGAGACTTCGGTCCTCCAGAAGAGAAGGCAGCACTTAACTTTGGCAGCGTCCAGGATCCAAGAGGGGCGGTTCGCTGTCGCGCCGCTGTATTTATTTGCCGCTGGGAGGGGAGCGGCCGGCAGGAGAAGTGGTAGGGGCCAGCGCTGTAGTGTGCATCGCTCGATGCGACGTCACAGTCTGTTTAATAATGGAATGGAATTTAATGGGACTTATAATATTAGTTCGCATTAGCTGCACAATCGTGAATGTAATATAAATGGCAAACAGTTTTATAGGTCAATTACATAATCACACTTATCACACAAAGATTTGACCTGGGCGGGTATCAAACCCTCCGGCTTCACATTCAGGATCACTATTCATTCACTACCCGTTGGAAGTGTATAGTGATCTTGACATTCTGGCCTGGCTAGTCAACATGGACATCACTCTTCTAAATACGTAAACAAACTTCATATAAAGCACTAAACAAAACTAACACTAAAGTAACTAGTTTTGACAGTTTCAGCTAACTTTGCGCTTAAATTTACCTTTATATTGCATTACTGCCAGTATTTTTTTTTCTCTCGTATACTAACGCGTCTCCTTTGGAACACATAATCAAATTTCACTTCTAGCGTGGAGTTTCGCTTCAAACTAATTATAACTATGCCAAAAATGTACTCTCTGCATTGAAGCTTCGAAGGAGTTTTGCTTAGAAAAACTCGGCCAAGGTAAACTTATTTATGTTGATAATATGAAGATTTCAGATAAAATTATATTGATATATTATTTTGTCTATTTTGCTTTCGTACAAGATGATAAATTTCACGGCGTCCAAAAGTTTCCTATATATTAGATGACTTTTTGACATCGTGCTAGGCTTAGCATGTTAAGAGTGGAGTGGAGCTATAACCAAATGAAAATATTAAAATGACGGCAGTTGCACTTTATTCTTTGCTATATAATGACCACAGTTCCGTTCTTCGCCACTCCAGTGGACACACAACCTTAATATACGTTACTGATTGTCTGCAGTTTCGTCATACGGACACTGCTAGAACTACGAAATCAAAAATGATCGTATATCCTAAATAGACCTATAATTATATAACTTGCAGCGGCTGCTGACGCTACAAATTAAATACAAGGCGTAATATTGTAATAGCGCGGCGCAGCAGTCGTCTCCAAGCTCCCCTATAGTTAGGTCGTAGTTATGTAGTTTATTTATAAGTGTATTTAAATGTGGTACCACAGTAAAAGTATATATTTTCATCTTTGGAATATTTCTTTTATCTCTCATACAAACAACATCATCACGAAACCCTACATTGGTGACCAGGTATTAGAGCCTTGCTGATTTCAGCATGAATGGGCCGGCTCGACCAGGGAAGTACTACCCTCTCACAGAAAATCGACGTAAAGTAACAGTAGCTAAACTGTTGCGTTTCATTCGGTGAGTGAGAGTGCCGGAGGCCCTATCCCCTATTCCTTCTCCCTCATCCCACTCCTCATCCTATCCCTTTTCCCAACCCCAAGGGGCGGCAACGCACTTGTGACTCCTGTGGTGTTACTTGTGTCCATGGGCGGCGGTAATTGCTTACCATCAGGCGATCCGTCTGCTCCTTTGCCGCCTAATACTATAAAAAAAACCCCGACAAAGAAAACGCAACCTTCGGCACAGCTTCGGCAACGCGGCATCAACGCACGTGCACGGTCAGCGGAATCAAACAAGCGCATGTGCGCGTGGCAACAGCGTGCAGCCAAGCAGCGTGGACACGGAGGCTTCCTGGACTCGTGGGAGACGACTCGCCTTTTTTCCTACGATCGAAAGGGCTTACAACCTAACTGTGGAGAACACTTGAGTCAGGACACGTGGAACCTAAAAATGGAACATACAATACGAACAACAGTGATCACGGCAATATGGGCAGCAAGAGAATTCCGGAGCGGCATACGACGGTGGCGCCACTCTGCAGGACGGCGGCACTCTGCAGAACATTGCGTAAGTCGAGGCGTGAGGCGTAGGGCGTATTGATCTTGGCGGCGAGGCAGCATTCCTCACCAAGACGGACAGTACGCAGCTTACTCCGAGGACGAAGAACGACATGGAACCGGCGGTGGCACTCTATAGTACAGTGCACGCGTCGTTGCGTCTGATCACACTTGGAAGCGAGGATGGATACCGCTCAGTGTTGGATAGCGCACCCTGTCATCCCCCATCATGGCCCAGGCAGCACAGAGAAGATCGCTGGCAGAATTGAGCAATTTATTGCTTCTTCGTACGACCAGCTCTCTTTACAAGCGGCTTATGAAGAGCAAAGGAACGATTTTCGATAGAAACGATCTTGTTTTACATTGTGTTTTGGCATAGTTCTGATAATTTTGATTTATTATATACCTAGTTCTAAAAATAGAATAACATTATTTAAAGTTATAAAGTTCCACGTGTAAAATCAGTATAGTTAGTGTTTGCTTAGTTAGCATTCTCGGGACTAGCGCTCCGGTTACTTGATGCGTACTAGTGTGTAAGGTACGAGTGATGTGACGCAATTCGAGCGCTAGCACCTAGTACTTACTTATATTATTTTATGAAGATTGTTGTTGATTGTGTATTTGTTACAGATTTTTTCGGTTGTGTTCTATTTTGTTATATTTCATTGACGATTTTTTATTGTATAATGACTGCACGGTTGGCGTAGTGGTATAAGCGGCCGCCTCGCCGCTTGACACTGCGCCGTGTGTCGTGGGTTCGATTCCCACACGAGACAACACTTTGTGTGAATCATAAATTCTTGTTTCGAGTCTGGGTGTTCATTGTGTCCGTTGGTTGTATGTTTGTAAAGTCCCCCGCAACACAGAATTTATTCCTAGTGCGGGAGTTGTCTTTCTAAAAATTGTCTTTCTAAAAGTTGTCTTTCTTTCTAATGTTCTTAAATTTTTAATAAAGGGGGGAATATTGTAGAGGCTGCTGACGCTACAAATTAAATACAAGGCGTAATATTGTATAAGCGCGGCGCAGCAGTCGTCTTCCCGTTCTTGTTTAGTTAGGTCGTAGCTTTATAGTTTATTTATAATATTGTGGTACCACAGTGAAAGTATATATTTTCGTTTCCTGGATTCTTTTTTTTATCTCTCTACACAAACAATATCTCACGAAACCCTACAAACTTAACGTCAACTAGCACCGTGCCATAGTTCAACAGGCATAATCAAATCCTTCGACGATCCTGCTACCACTTGCAGGAGTATCACACTCCAAAAGTAACACACAACTACAAACACAACAGCACGTTATAAAATCACTTACGAGAATCTCATACACTCAACATTTCTTGGAAAACATTCATCCAATTTCATCACTGCACAGACAAAAAAAAAAAAAGCACTGGTACATTTGTTTCAGGATATGTGTTTAAATTAATATCGCCAGAGCAAACCATCAATACGTCCAATTTATATGCGTCCAGCTAGATTCCGAAGAAATTTCATGGCGCCGGCCGTTAGCATCGGACGAAGTTAGGTGATTGCTTGTAGCTATATAGCAATTCAGCTCCGATATTAAGATGCCCCGGTAAACTTGTCCTTAGAATGAATAATTGATCTAATGGATTTAGTTCGTAGACTTATACTTAGTTAGTTGCAATTGAACAGACGAACGTTTCTTATAGATTTTGGAATAGGTTTTCAGCGCACTTTATTGAGGCTTTGCACGCGATTTTAATACCATCTGGCGCCTGACCATCTGGGGGGTAGCGAGGAATGCTTCGGTGAAACCCTACCCTCCGACACATGGGTACATGAGGAGCACGGGTTGGTTTTTAGTCAGTAAGAGTCTGACAGTTCCCTTCGTCCTTCCCCCAGGGCGGAGGGACTCCAATGAAATGAAAATGTTTTATTTGCACCTCCACACAAACTTAAAAATCACTTAAACAAATAAACTTAAACTACAGGTACTGGTACACTAGGAATATAAGAAGGTAGGTTCATAATTTCTGGTGGCGTTGCATGGAGGACAAATAAGGCGCTGCGTCAGCTAATGTTGCAGTATAACTACAACGCTGGTATTCTCGCAGGCCGAGTAAATAAAATAATACACTTCATTTTATAATAAGTATGTATAGCCTAACCATCGCGATCCCCTGACGCTAAAAACTGTGGAGAGTGTTATACGGTAGCGTGCCATTGGAGAAGCATATATCCAGCAGTGGACTACGGCAGGCTGATGACGATGAGTGTTATGAGTTTAATTTTCGAAACGAGCAACATTTTGTGTGATCTATGGATTGCTGTTTGAAGATTTTGTGCTCGTTGTTTGAATGTTGGTTAAAAAAGTTCAATACAGGATTTATTCCTAGTAAGAAAATTTTATAAAGATTAAATATATAATTTTGAAAATGATAGTATACTTAATTAAAGATTGTATTTTCCTATTTATTTTTTATAGACTCAAACCTGTGTGAAGGGGTAGGCAGATGTGTAATATTACACCCACATTTCGCCATGAATTGTTAGGTCCCACGTAATAGGCGGTGAGCCTATTGCCGTTACTGGGCACTTCACCAGACTCCTGACTGACTGAGAATTCGGAAAAACCCAGTAACTCTTTTGCCTGACCCGGAAATCGAACCCGGGGCCTTCGATCAGCAGTCGCATACGCTATCCACTGGACCACGGAGGCAGTGAATTTTCCTAAGGATTATATTATCTCACAACAATTAATCATCTCAAACTTTGATATTCAATTTCATGTAAATAAACGCTTACCTGAAACTTGTTCATCCACATACCATCGCCAGCCCTCTGAATTGCGACGACCAGACTGCAGTCGCTAGAAAAGCCAATATCTGTAATCTCTGACAAAAAGCACATTGCACTTTAAGGCTTGGATGTACCTAAAAAAGATAGGTGCCCGAACAAAGATTTTGATGAAATCAGAATATATTAAACTAAGCTTCGCCTGCGGTTCCGCCCGTTTATGCACTCAAACCCTCCTCAGGAATCATACTATCTATTGGTGAAAACCGAACATAAATCCGTTTGATAGTTTTTCAGTTTATCTTGTTCGTACAGACAGACAGGACGAAAGGAGAACTTTATTATTTAACACAACAAAACAAACTAAATTACTAACACTCTAAGCCAACTTCAAAAACTTTGCAACTTTAATCCTAAATAAATCCACCAGTTTGCCAAATACATCCAGAAAATTTCCAAACTAATCCAGCAAATTTCTAAGTAGTCTAGTTGTCTGTTTATAGCCTAGGTATTAGGCATATAATTCTAAGTCTAGCTCTATTTACTCTGCTATAGAGGCGTTAGGTATTCCACAAACGGTGTGGCCTTTCTAAAAAAACGCGTAAAAAAGAAAACATGGAATGGAAAATGCTTCAGTAGCTGACGGTTAACGTTCCAGTATTGAACGATAGTTGGGTTCCGTGAGTTTTTTATTTTTTTTATTAAAGTATTGTCTTCGAAAAACTTGAATGTAAGTAAAATTTTGCATGGTTGTTAGGCTTTAGGGTATTCACTTCGTAACAAATATGCATGTATGGACTCAATAGAAAAGCATATTAAGTAAGTTATCCTGTATAATACTAGATATAGTTAATATCTTTTATAATAAAATATTGCATTCGAAAAAACTTTCATAGATAGATTACGCTTTAAGGCATATATTCACACAGGAGAAAAGCATATTAAATCAAAATCATTTACCTATTCATCTAGGTCACAAGGTGACGCTTATGAACGTCAATTTTAAAATTTAATTACTTAATGCTTCTACATTTACATTTACTACCTCGTTCGCAAAGCAATAGGTAGAGCCACGAGAAAGAACGGGCAATAAAACTCGAGGCCACTCTTTTAAATCGCCAGTATTATGGTACATATTTTCATTTTTGTAAGGAGCTGCAACTGTTACACATTGTACAAAATTACTTGTAAATAGTAATTATTTACAGACATAATACTTAAGCAATTAATGCAGTTACTAAATTTTGTATTTTAGTTAGCCTTCCAATGCGAATATTGTGTAACAGGAGCATCCACTTACGACTTATAATGTATACAACTCGTGACCATGTTCAGAACTATGGTGGAAATGTATGTTACAGAAGTGACAGTATATGAATACACAAAATTACAAAATCGTTAGTTCACAGATCATGATAACGAGTTATCTTCATCTTACAGTACAGTAAATTTTAATAAAATTAGTGGAACAACAATGCAAATGTAAATGTTGTAAGTAGAATGACCTAATTATGATAAACGAATAATAATTTAAAAGAACTAGAAATGTTATATAATGATAAACTGAAAAATGCTAAGTATCTATATAAATTCTAAATAAGTAGTAGATCATGAGTTGTCTAGTGTAAGTGACCATCTATCCTTGTCACTGAAATAATCATTAATAGTATAATAACCTTTCTTAATAAGGCAGTCTTCCCCTTATTTTGGGGTATGCCTGAAAGCGCAACTTTTTTTGAGCGCAACTAAAAAAGCGCAACTACTTTATTCCACAAAGCGCAACTAAATATCAAGATGCAATAGTGCTGGTTAATAACAAACGGAAAATATCGATAGTTGATAAGACAGGGCATTTTAGTATACTTTAGCTGTTGCTGTGCGCCTGAGTTTTACCTATACCATCCAGTGCTTTATTTCTGATTCATGACCCTAAAACCAAGTTTTTATTAGCCTACTAACTTCTGTTCATTTATGTTACCCTGGTACTTTTCAAAACATTTTACTGATTCATATTCCAGTTTCCAGATTCTATAAACACTTCTAACCTATGTTCATTTCTGTTATCCTGGTACTTTTAAAATGGTCACCATAATATAATAAATAAAAAATGGGCAGACGATTTACAAATCCTATCGATAGTAAATAGTCCTTGAAGAATCTGTTATGCCCCTTCACTATTTTTCGACGTGGTTGCGCTTTGTGGAATAAAGTAGTTGCGCTTTTTTAGTTGCGCTCAAAAATAGTTGCGCTTTCAGGAATACCCCTTTATTTTAGCTTTAAATGTACTAAATGGTAATTCTAAAAGACTAATTGGTATTTTATTGTATATACGAATACCTAGCCCTACAAAAGAATTATTAACTTTATGTAAACGATGATAAGGGGCATATAACCTATGCTTGTTTCGAGTATATATATTATGTATATCGCTTTTTGTGGTAAATAAGCATTTTGCCTAATGTACAAAATATTAGCAAATAAAAATTGCAAGGCTATTGTAAGAATTCTTATAGACTTAAAGCGTTCCCTAAGAGTATCTTTTGCACCTAACATGTATATTGCTCGTACCGCTCGTTTCTGTAGAACGAAGATATTCTGAATATCCGCTGCTTTGCCCCATAACAAAATGCCATAGGACATAACACTGTGAAAATAGCTAAAATATACTAAACGAGCCGTGTCGATGTCAGTAAGTTGGCTAACTTTTCTGACGGCATACGCAGCAGAGCTGAGCTTTCCTGCTAGACATGCTATATGTGCACCCCATTGTGACTTATTATCTAATGTAATACCTAGGAACACTGTAGAGTCTACTGTGTCAAGTTCCTCCCTATCTAGCATAATATTAGGTCCCAGTTGTCTAACGTTAGGTAAAGCAAATTTAAGCATTTAGTTTTCCTAGAATTAAATACTAGGTTGTTTGCTGTAAACCATCGTGTAACTTGTAATAGTGCATTATTTACATCATCAAATTGATTTCTATTCCTATCTACTTTAAAAATAAGTGACGTATCATCTGCAAAAAGTATGTCATCACAGATGTTTTTTAAATAAAAAGGTAAGTAATTAATATATACAAGAAATAGAAAAGGACCTAAAATTGAGCCTGGTGGAACGCCTAGCTGTATAGGTAATTTAGAGGATGTAGTCCCATTTACATCGACACACTGAAATCTTTGCCGCAGGTACGAATCGACAACACTAAGTGCGGTTTTCTCTACGCCGTAGTGGCGGAGCTTACGCAGTAGTGTGTCGTGCTGAACGCGGTCAAATGCTTTAGATAGGTCACAGAACACTCCAATAGCATTCTTTGATGACTCCCAAGCACTATAAACGTGTTTTATCAGAGCAACACCCACATCAGTAGTGGATCTACCTTTAGTAAACCCGTATTGATCTTTGTGAAGCAGACTATTTAAATTGAAGTGGCTTAATAGCTGCTTTAAAAGAATCTTTTCAAATATTTTCCTGAATGCCGGCAAGATAGATATGGGCTTAAAATTATTAATTAAATTTTTACTGCCAGATTTGAATAAGGGTATAATTTTACTTAATTTCATCAAATCCGGAAATACGCCTAGGTCAAAGCATTGATTAAAAATTATAGATAGATAAGGCGCAACAGTCTCAACTACAGTACCTAAAATTTTAATTGAAATGCCCCAAAAGTCGCCGGTATTTTTAATATTAATTGAATTATATGCGATCAATATATATCGCGGGGTAACGTGCTCGAATCTAAACACGCTCTTGCATTCAGGTACACTGCTAAGCAAAAAATTTCCAGCGTCTAAAGATGATGATTGTAAAGAGCTAGTAGTTGTTAAAGGTATGCTCGCAAAGAAACTATTGAACATATGCGCTACTTAAGTTTTGTTAGTGACTAATAAATTGTTTTCTTTTAGTTCAAATTGGTTTTCCCGTGGTCGAGCTCTTCCTGTTTCATTATTTATAATGCTCCAAGTTTCTTTAATTATATTTGTTGAATGCTTAATTTTACTACTAATAAATTTAGATTTTGCCATAATACAAACTTGTTTAAACATTTTTGAGTACTTTTTTACATAACCTCGAAAAGGTGTCTCAAATCTATGTTGTTTTATACCATATAATTCAAATAACTTGGCTCTACTTTTGTATATACCTATAGTGGCCCACTGGTTAAAAGATCCCATAGCACCCTTTAGTGTGACAGTTTTCCTCTTAAAAGTATTTTGAAATTCATTATTTACTAGTCCAAAAAGTGAGTTATAAATTGTATTTGGATTTTGTGAGTTCAATATTGAGGTATTGAGTTTAGCAATAATATTGTTTTTGAAACGTATTAGACGATTGGTAGTCTGAGGTCTACATTCTACTATACGTGATTTATCATATGTTGAACAGGGAAAACTAGCTATCTGTCCACGGTGATCAGAAGGGAGAGAACTAATTACTACTGGGTTTGTGGCAGCACAAGAACTTAATATGTTATCCAAACAAGTAGAAGATGTTGCAGATACTCTAGTAGGTTCACAGAATAGGTTACCTAAATTAAATGACTTGAAAAGATTCAGAAATCTAATACACTGTGAAGAATTCTCTAAAATATTAATATTAAAATCGCCACATACTATAATATTCTTATTACTTCATTTAATTTTATTGATAGCATCTTCCATAACAGTCTCAAATAGATTATAGTCACCTAAAGGAGGTCGATATACAAAAATTACTATATATAGGTCTAGTTCCACGCAGGACAACTCAATAGTGCGCTCAATAGATAAATTAACAATATCTTTACGTTCCTTACATTTTAATAAATTTGAAGTTATTATGAGAGAACCGCCTCTAATAGCCTGCATTCTTATATACGAACTCTGCACTGTATAATATTCATTTATAACAATAAGCTCATGATTATTTAACCAATGTTCAGTTAAAAAAAAAACCTTAACATCATATTTTTCTAGAAATAAACTTAACTCTAATTCTTTGCCAGATAGGCCCTGCATGTTTTGGTGTACTATATTTAAATACTGCAGCCTAACTGTTGTCCTATCTTGGAGTTTAAATCACAAGACGTGTCAATAAAAACGTTGTTAGTACAAGTACTAACCCTATCAAATAAATTGTAAACGCAAGGGTCTTTTCCTTGCTGTAAATTGTATGCTAATAGTTTAGCAATCTGTCGCTTAATATAAAATGGCAGATACATTGTATCTTTTGTTAAAGTAAATTTACTAATAAATTTATTAGCGTCAAAAAACAATATTGCGTCACTATGACGACAAGTTATATAATATAATAACATATTTAATGTGTGTATGTGCATGTTTTGTGTATGTGTTAAGTCATTTGAGTATGACAAAGCACATAAAATAAATTTACAACTAAATCTGGAATTAAGGTCTAATAACATTTCAACACAATCTATGATATGCTGTCTTTTTACAGTTAAACTGTTACCAAACAACAATATGGCCGTACTACTCTCATCTAAGGGGTGCAACTTAATCTGATTAACTAAACTACTGTAACTATACCCTGGCCTACAATAATTTATAACACACTGGTTCGTATACTCACAGAGAAGTCTACCAAAATTATGACCTAGCCTATCAGAAAAAATGTATGTTTTGTTAGTTGATATTGGAAACCTAGATTTAATTGTATTTGATTGTGAAGAGGATTGGTTTTGTGGATTATCAGAAATACGTTCTTCTATATAATACTAGTACAAGCTAGTTTTATTTCGAAGAATTTTCAGTATGTTATTTGTTACAATTTTTAACGTAAACCACTTAACCGAATATCAAGTGGTTTTAAAAACTCTTAACTTACATAAAAGGATATAGATGTATTATGTTCATTAGGTATAAAAAACTAATATTTATTACTAATACTATAATATTTAATAAATAATTAAATATTTTACTGACCATGAAACCGATTATTGCGTACAAGCTTTATTATAGAAAAAGACAAAAGAAAATACCTGCTCGGCGATGAAAAGTGGAATTTAAAGCGTGAAGGATGGAATGAATTGAATGAAAGAAATGAATGTAAAGAATAATCCGGATTCAGGCAACCTGAGCTTCGTTAAATTGCACTTTTATTGTGAGCAGTAGTGCGCTATTTATTGGTTAAAGAGAGAAATGGTTGAATGTTATGAGATGCTGTGTTAATTTTTAACTGGCTGATATAAATAAACTATAAACTGACAATTGTACCATAATCTTAGGTACAAGTCTTGTTGGAAAGATTTTAAGTTTGCATGAGGTCGAATCAAAGTGTCAAAAACAAAGAAAACTCTCTAAAAAGACGATCACAAAAATGTTTGAAGTTGGTTTTGTTAGAAAGGGGTGGAACAAACAGAAAAGTTGAAAGACGAGGACGCTTCCCAGATGTGGTCTCGTTTTAAAGTTAATGTCTGCTGTATGTCGTCTCATAAGTAGACACTTAAATGCAAAGCTAAATGCGAGAAACGCAGTATCGTCTCTCTGACTAATCTTCGCGTTCCGTCCACGCCCCGTCTATTTCATATACTTTAACCGCGTCCCATCTGTACCCTGACTGCAATGCGTCCTCGTCGTAAGTCTTTTATGATTTGTCCCACCCCTGAGAATGGTTAGAAACTTAAAAAAGTTTAGTTTTTGTTTGAGTTTCGTTTCCTGGATACTGTAAATCAGTTTTGCGTGTAATAAAACATGTGTTATACATACAATATTGCATGTAAACATTAACATCATAATAAAGGTATAATTTAAAAAATATGGCCGATAAACTATTTCTTTCCCAAGTAATTAGGAAGGAGGACTTAGGAATCCAGTGCTCTCTCTCACCAAATGAAAAATATTTTATTACATAAAATAATTTGACTACCAACACTGAATTATTAAATAAATATTATAGAAATATTATTTGTATAGCGGCGATAGCTGAGTGGAGAGACCGACGCCACACAGAGGGTCTTTGGTTCGAATCCACGGCACGCACCAACGACTTTTCGAAGTTAAGTGCGTATTAAATTGTCAATTATCGCTTGCTGAACGGTGAAAGAAAATATCGTGAGGAAACCTGCATATCTGAGAGTTCTCCATAATGTTCTCGAAAGACATGTGAAGTCTGCCAACCCGCACTTGGCCAGCGTGGTGGACTATGGCCTTACCCTTCTCATAATGAGAAGAGGCCCGTGCCCAGGAGTGGGACAGTATAAAGGGCTGATGATGATGATTATTTGTATCCTACAACATGCTTATTATAAAACGCAAATCATTTACACGAACAAATAAAGCAAGGCTTCATAATACCTCGTCACTTTAGTCCACATTTCTACAGAACCTTAAAGCCCACCCTTTCAAGCCATACTCGATAGTGTAACTGGCGATTGAGAGCTATTCAGGAGCCAGGAATGTTGAAAACCAATCAGTTCTAGTGTGAAGGAATGCCAGCAGTTTCATTTGAAAAAAATTTTTCAGCTAGCTGTGTGCAGTTAGATGAATTTCATATAGGAGCAGGTTCTACTGGGGCTCATTTGGATAGATGCAGATGAAGGGGCGTTTTGTTCACGGTTGAATTACTTTTAAACGTGCTAAGTATGTAAAAAGAATCTGTCGTCATATGTATAGTTTTCCATGCCAGCTTACAATGCTATAAAATCTGCTCATTTATTTTGTTTTTTTTTTTACTAAATTTATTAATGACGACTCATAAAAGGCAAATAAGAAGATTATTTCCATATATCCTGCTTGGGTTGAAGAAAGATAGGAAAGACCTTATACAATTTTAGATTGGGCACTCCGACCAGGCTAAATCTTCAAGAGGCACAACGATTATTGTTGAGAACTATATTTAGTTACGATCTCATCCTCCCAGCGTTATCCCAGTTTCAACGCAGAGTCCGCTTACTAGCCTAACCGGATTTGGTTGAATATTAGCTTTTCCACAGAGCGACTGCCTGTTTGACCTCCGCGACTTGAAGTGATAGCGATGTTCCATGGTTTAGACTAGTGTCAGTTCATTTACGGCTATTTTCAATATTTGATCCATACATGGATTTTGAGATTCGAGATTCGTGTTTGACATATTTTGTATGGAGCTTATGTCAAAAACGAATCTAAAATCTACAGATCTATCTATAGATCGAATATTGAATTCCGTAGTTAGTGGTGCTGACGCCCTATAACGACTGTCTAAGATCTTTATGACAGCCGGTGTGGCGGCTTAACGTACTCTCGGAGGCACGGGTCAAGCGATAATTAACAATTCAATACGCACATTAATTCGAAAAGTCATAGGTGCCCGCCGTTGATTCGAACCCGATACCCTTTGCATGCCAGTCTCTTGGTACCTCCACTAGGCTATCCCTGCCGACCATATTCAGTTACGATTTATTAAATTTTTAATAGCACGATTCAGAATGTTCTACGTTACCTGTCGTTGAAGTACCGTCAGTGCCCGTTAGATGTCGCCAGTAATAGTCTTCGTCGCTATCTCTACACATAAATAAGTATACCACCAGCTTTGAGTGACAAAAGCGTCTTTGAAGGTTAGAATTAAATGCGAGAGACTTAAAATCTATTATGCAGGACGACATTGTAATTATATTTTATTATTCTGAAGGACGTTTCAGAATAGTGTAAGATAAAATAATTCTATTCTGTGAAAAAGTTTCGTTATTAAAATAACATACATACATACATACATAGACTCACGTCTGTTTCCCCGAAGGGGTAGGCAGAGGCATATTAAACGCCCACTTTTCGCCAGTGTTTTGAACCCACGTAATAGGTGGCGAGCCTATTGCCGCTTTTCGGGATATTTTGATTGCCAGAGCCTCGTCCGTTAATCGGCAGGTGCACCACTTGCAGGTGAGGTTGGCTTGGGACCCTAAGTTCTTGGTGGGAAAAATGAAAAAAAATTTAGAAGAGTCGTTAAAAAAATACAGTTCAGTTTAAATTATAGAAATTATGATCTAATAGCTTTTCAGTATTCGGTAATTAAGTCTGTTTAATAATGGAATGGAATTTAATGGGACTTATTATATTAGTTCGCATTAGCTGCACAATCGTGAATGTAATATAAATGGCAAACAGTTTTATAGGTCAATTACATTATCACACTTATCACACAAAGATTTGACCTGGGCGGGTATCAAACCCTCCGGCTTCACATACAGGATCACTATTCATTCACTACCCGTTGGAAGTGTATAGTGATCTTGACATTCTGGCCTGGCTAGTCAACATGGACATCACTCTTCTAAATACGTAAACAAACTTCATATAAAGCACTAAACAAAACTAACACTAAAGTAACTAGTTTTGACAGTTTCAGCTAACTTTGCGCTTAAATTTACCTTTATATTGCATTCCTGCCAGTATTTTTTTTTCTCTCGTATACTAACGCGTCTCCTTTGGAACACGAAATCAAAGGACCATGCCCATCTGTGCCCCAGAAATGTCCAGAGAAAGTAAATTACAAGATCGTCCTAATAAATTAAAACTAGAATTACGTTGTTAATTTTGAAACCTATCAAGCACTGGATAAAAACACGAAAATTGGTTGCCTGTAAAGTCGGTATACGGGCGAAAGTTTTACGTGACAACGACTTTGAGTGGTAAAATAATTTTAATGTGAATATTCATTCGTATAGTAGGAAGAAGGATGAAAGACGCGTGCCTTTCACTTTTTATGTCTGTCTCTCTCGCTCTTAGGCGGGACGCGTGCCTCTCACTCGCTCTCATTGTGAGCGCATAACGTGAGCGGAGCGTAACGCAGTTTCTTGAAGTGTCACCCGGCAAACCAATTTATAAGACGTTGTCACGTCAAAAATAAAGACTTGTTTACTTTGCTGTACCTATGATAAATAATGTTTCATTCATTCATGCACTAAAAGTGCAGTTTATTGCGGTCTATAACCACGTTCTTTAGCCGATTTATTAATTCCTTGTGATAGTATCGCGGTTTTACGGAGTACTCTTTCCATGTTATTATTTATTCAAGTACCTACTTAAGTTTTGTATCTAACCAAATTGTTTTCACATTTATATAGATGGAGATACTATGGAGACAGACTATTATAATTCCAAATAACTGAAATGTTTACAGACATATAAGTATATAAATGAACACTGATTTGGCCTAGCTTAAGTGATGATTATGAAGTGCCTAGTGGAAAACTAATAGCAATGCTGTTTGTAAACGATAAAATGTATAAACAATAGGCGTTAGGCAGTTATCATGTCTTGTTTAACGTCCAATAACTTTTCAACCAGTGCTTTATATGACATTAATACTAGATATCATAGAAATACTGTTAATAAATTATCGTATGACATAGAGTTGCAATTTGGGAAATGCCTAGCATTGACGGCATTGCTGGGTTTCGCCTCCATACTAATATGGGCATGGTCCTTTCACTTCTAGTGTGGAGTTTCGCTTCAAACTAATTATAACTATGCCAAAAATTTACTCACTGCATCGAAGCTTCGAAGGAGTTTTGCTTAGAAAAAGTCGGCCTAGGTAAACTAATTTATGTTGAAAATATGAAGATTTCAGATAAAATTATATGGATATATCATTTTGTCTATTTTTCTTTCGAACAAGATGATAAATTTCACGAAGTCGAAAAGTTTTCTATGTAATTAGAAGACTTTTTGACATCGTGCTAGGCTTAGCATATTAAGAGAGGAGTGGAGCAATAACCGATTGAAAATATTAAAATGACGGCAGTTGCACTTAACTCTTTGCTATTTAATAACCACAGTTCCGTTCTTCGCCACTCCAGTGGACACACAGCCTTAATAAATATTATGTTACTGACAGTCTGCAGTTTCGCCATACGGACACTGCTGGAACTACGAAATCAAAAATGATCGTATATCCTTAATATACCTATTAGAAAGAGCTATAATTATACAAATTAACGTCAACGAGCACCGTGCCGTAGTTCAACAGGCATAATGAACTTAGTCTTCGAAGATCCTGCCTCCACTTGCAGGAGTATCACACTCCAAAAGTAACACACGACTACAAACACAACAGCACGTTATACAAACACTTACGAGAATCTCATACACTCACCATTTATTGGAAAACATTCAATCAATTTCATCCCTGTACACTCAAAAATAAAAAAGCACTGGTACATTCGTTTCAGGATATGTGTTTAAATTAATATCGCCAGTACAAACTCTCGATAGGTCTGATTTAACTACGTCCAGCCAGATTCAGAGGAAATTTCATGGCGCCGTAAGCATCGGTCGAAGTTTGGTGATTGCTTGCAGCTAGATAGCAATTCGGCTCCGATATTAAGGTGCCCCGGTAAACTTGTCCTGAGAATAAATAATGGATCTAATGGATTTAGTATGGAGACTTATGTTTAGTTAGTTGCAATTGAATAGACTAACCTTAATCATAGAAATAATTTTGGAATGGGTTTGTGCGCACTTTTTATAGGACTTAAACGATATTTTAATGATAACATAACATAACATAACATATCTTCACGCCTTTTATCCCCGAAGGGGTAGGCAGAGGTGTATTACACACCCACACTTCGCCAGATATGTTTCGGTCCCAATGTAATAGGGGGCGAGCCTATTGCCATCTACCGGGCACTTTATTAAGCGAGCGATAATTAACATTTTTAATACACACATAACTTCGAAAAGTCAGAGGTGTGTGCCCGAGGTACCTGGGGATCGAACCCGAGACTATCGTCTCGGCAGTCCGTTACGTACACCACTGGGCTACCGCCGCTTTTTTTTTGATGATAATATATATAATGATGATGATGATAATATTAATGATAATAGATATATAAATATATTGTTCGACATTTCGTATTCAATTTGGTGGAGGTAACTAACAATAAAATAATAAGAATGTTATGACAACTCAGACACGGTCAACTGATGTCAAATTAGGGAGAGTTTGTACTAGCCAGTCAATATAATCCTTTTCAAATATTTATTTAATATACATCTATACTAATATAAGAAAGTTTAGTTTAGTTTACTATGTTCGCTTCAACACGCATATCGGCAGCCGAATTAAAAACTCCTTAGATACTATGCGTCCGATCCGTTAGATACTAGATAGTTACCGTTAGATACTCCATTCATTGAGGGTGGCCACCCAACATTTAACCACGGGAACAACCAAACACAGACGTAGCTAATCAATGTGTTCATTATAAAAAGAGTTATACTAGATGGGTATCGAACCCACTAATTCCGATTTGACAGTCACTAACTACTGAACCAACCAGCCAAATCTCTTTTAAAACACTTTCCTCATCTTACAAATGGCGCTCACGTCCGAATCCACACATATTGTATTTTAACAGTCTATATTTGATTTCAGTTTTCATAGTTTCGATGAAATCTAATGCACGTTTCACGAAGTAAAGTGAAAAAATAAAGCAATCCGACCAGTTTTTCATGTAGGTCGGATTTTTCACGTTACATTGGGAGTGGGTGATGTGTAGGCCTTTTGTATTGGTAACCCCAATGCACTTTATTAGGAAAACTTTTAGATTTTCGTTTGTGTAGCTTAACCCTTACTTTGAGGGCTATTCTAAAACGTGTTTCTTTCAAAGTAGTTTGAGAATTTTGCTGTAGAAATGTGTGTTGTGGATTTTATTATTGCTTTCAAATTTATTTAGGCATTAGCCTTCTCAGCATTGTTGGCAAATTGTATGCGAAGGTACTGATTGAAAGATTTATGAAAGTAACCGACAAGAAAATATGGGATGTACAAGCGGGATTCCGAAAGGGTATGGGGTGTACGGATCAAGTCTTTTCCTTGCGATGCATAGCCGAGAAATTTTTGGCCAAAGGTCGAAAGGTCTACTGCGCATTCGTGGATTTGGAAAGGGCTTACGATAAAGTGGTGAGGAATGAAATGTGGTCGGTACTGTCGATGTATGGGCATATAGCAGCCTAATTCGAGCTCTGCAATCCCTTTATGAGGATTCTAGAGCTTGTGTGAGGATAAACGGGGCATATACTGACTGGTTTACCATCAACACAGGTGTTAGACAGGAATGTGTAGCGTCGCCATGGCTGTTTAACCTCTTCATGGACAGTTGTTTGCAAGACTTGAAACAAAGTGATTGTGGATTAAGGATGAATGAGTTACTTGTCAAATGCCTCCTTTATGCTGTTGATCAGGTTATACTTGCGTCTTCTGCGGAGGAGTTGCAGGAGATGGTAACAATCATGCATGGTGCGTTAGAGAGGAAAGGAATGAAAGTGAATGTAAGTAAAACGAAAGTTATGGTTTTTGAAAAGGAGGAATGCGTTACGGCTTGTAATGTTATGATCGATGGACAGCGAGTGGAGCAAGTGAATGAGTTTGTATATTTAGGTACGCTGTTTACAAGAGATGGTAAGAATGTAAAAGATATTGAAAGAAGAGTTAATGCAGGTAATAGAGTGAATGGAGCTCTGAAGGCGTTTATGAATAGCCAAAACGTGTCCAAAAAGGCACGTTTGGCTGTGCATAGAGGGGTGCTAGTACCTACTCTTATGTATGGCAGTGATAGTTGGGTATGGCAGAAGAGTCATGAAAGTAGAATTAATGCTGTAGAAATGAGAGCACTGAGAAGTATGTGTGGTGTCTCTCTGACTGACAGAGTAAAGAATTGTGTGATAAGAGAGTGTTGTGGGGTAAAAGAAAATGTAGTGACAAGCATCGAGAAAGGTATGCTAAAATGGTTAGGGCACGTGGAGAGGATGGATGACGAAAGAATGACCAAGCAGATATATAAGGCAAGTGTGGAAGTGACAGGACGAAGGGGAAGACCTAGGCGGACGTTCTCCGACCAGATTGGAGACATCCTAAAAACAGGACAGGTGAGAAGTACCCTGAACAGAAGAGCATGCATGAGGAATCTGATGGGAGTTAATGAAGCAAGAGAGATATGTCAGGATCGTTGCAAATGGCGTTCCGTAGTCTCTGCCTACCCCTCTGGGAGACAGGCATGAGTCTATGTACATATGTATGTATGTTCAAATTAATTATTATCTGAGGTAGGTAGGAGACAGCTGTGGTCTTAAAATATTTATTTGCAGTGCAAGTAGCGAAACAGGTTTAATTATTCATGAGATGTATTTTGTTTGTAATTTTGGATATCAACCGTCAATATATATAATATAAAACTCTTGCGTTATTGACTGTCTGACAGACAACGCATAGCATAAACTACTTGGTGCAAGGCGCTGAAATTTGGTATATATGAGGACGGTAGGAGTGCACTCATATAAGATAAAATTATCCCACGTGGGCGGAACCGTGGGGAAAGGCTTGCAAAAATATATAAAAGAAGTGAATTGTTGTCCCCGGTTATATTTTATTGCAATTTTTTAGCATTTAGGCAGTAGAATGTGAATACTTACATAGAACAGACAGTTAGTTTCGTGTGGTAAAAAAAATTGTTTCTGAAACAGATTTTCAACCACACTATTAAATACATATTAAAACTTCGCATTGTCAAGGTAAAAAATCTTAAAAACATTTTGAGTCCCAAAATATCATCAATTACAATATAAAAGTTTATTTGTGATTATCTAGTTACCTTTATGTGTGAAGGACTACATACATACATTTAGAACGAAACTATAAACGTTTTGAAATCAATATATCTGACTATTTTCGAACTTTTCACTAAACTATTTCTATTCATTGTCCGTGTGGTGACGGATTAAGAATACGGAACGTCACCACCCCATATCATCCCATGGGTGTCGTAAGAGCCGACAGAGGGAGCATATTATGCAGAGAACAGCACTGTAAGAGAAGGAAAACTTGATACAAACCCTATACCAACCCGTTTGGCCAGCGTAGTATAGTAGGCCAATTCCTCCTTTCAAAGGAGAGGCCTAGTCCAGTAGTGGAGTGTTAAAGGCTGATGATGATGATTTCTATACATGATATCAACATGGACGAGTGGATAGTTTTAATTATTCACGTGGCAGTGCAGACTAATATTAATGTATATTGTAATATGTCGCATCTGAAATAGCACTAAATATTATAATAACAAGTTATATAAAAAACAAACCATGAATGTTAGTTCATTACAAATTTAAGAGAGTCTAAACAGAGGGCGAATTTGAGAGAAAAGAGATAGAGTTGTCGTATATGATGAAGCTTCTAATGACCTTACTAATCCATACCTACTGATATTATAAAAGCGCATGTGAGTTGTTGCTTTATCTTTCACGCTTAAAAATACTGAACGGATTTTGATGAAACTTTGCAGGAATATAACTTATAGATGAATAACTCTTAACGTTGCGGCAGTCCATGCCCAAGAAGTGCCGCGAATGGAATTTAGTAAAATATTAGTCTCTTGTTATATTACAAAACTATAAAGAGATTGTAAGATCAGTGAAACAGAATTCCACAAATTGTTCAATAATAAATAAATAATTTTAGTTTAGTCAAAACAGCAAAAGAATAATAGTCTGCATAATTATACGAATAAAACTAAGGTTATTAACCTTCTGTAGAATTAAAAAGATGCCTACCAAAGGATACTAAACACCAAACGATATTAAAAGTGAAAATAGGTTTCATAGCTTTGTAAGAAAATTAAAAATATTTTTAATTAGTAAAAGCTACTATAATATCAAAGAATATCTAAACGATAATAATTCATAAATCCTAGACAAAGTACTAACACTGCATAAACAAATACATTTAATTATTCTATACTACAAAAACAAATAACAATACACTAATTAAGTAATAATATTTATTATCTAACTATGGGGAAAATATTAATATCATAATTAAAATTTATGTCTTTATATTTGTCATAAGTATATTAAAATGTTATCTATCTGGAATAATAAATGTAGCGGCCCCAGTTATCCAGTGCACTATTTATTTCTATAACTATATAAATATATATCTAATGCACCTAAAATACGGTCATATTATTCTAATTTAAGCATATTAACAAAACTGCTTCTCCTCTCTCCTAATAGTGCTGTGCCCAATAGGGTCCATAATTGTTTCCTAATTCTAAGTATACCACTTGTAAATGTACATTATGGAATGCAATAAATTGAATTGAATGCTGAACCATATTAACTATTAACGAATGTAAAATTTGATTTTAATTATCTTACATTTACCTAATTGGAAGTTCCTGTTCATGTCATGCCGCTGCCATTATGTTTGTTTCAGATTAAGATTGCATCCTACGCACTGTAAAGTTGTGAGTCCAATTATTATATGCTGAGATTTATGCGACATATCTTCCCTTACGAAGAAAATATGCCTTAAAATAATTAATATTAAAAACATTTTTAAATTCCTTTGGCAATGCTATAGACATCCATCAAAATTAATTTATAAAGACAACGTTTTGGAATCTGCTGTTGGTTGTCAACAAGGTGACCCTCTCGGGCCAGTCATTTTTAGTTTAGCCATTCACCCAATAATAAAACAAATAAATTCTAAATTTAACGTCTGGTATTTGGACGACGGGACCCTGGCAGGGGACGTTAACACTGTCTTACAAGACTTAGAGCTTATAAAAACTAAATTTAAAGCAATTGGTTTGGGACTAAATTCAGACAAATGTGAAATTTTTATTAATGACAATTTGGATAACCTTTCGATCTTAACAAAATTTAATTCTTTGGCGCGAAATATTAAAATCATCAATAAATGTTCCTTCCGCCTTCTTGGGTCCCCTATTTTCGACGACGCTTTTGGATCTTTTATAGATGAAAAACTACAAAATTTCTGTGAAACTTCAGAACGGCTTTACAAAATTAATATTCATTCGGCTTTCACGATTATTCGGCACTGCCTTTTTGTTCCAAAATTTACATATTACTTGCGGTCCTCTCCTTTTTGGAAACATTTATCCCTATTGGAAAACATTGATAATATTATTCGGCACACCTTGAGCAAAATTCTAAATCTTGACATGAACGACCGAGTGTGGCTTCAAGCGACTTTACCTGTTCGTTTGGGCGGCTTCGGCGTTCGCAAAATTTCCGATGTAAGCCTCCCAGCGTTTTTGGCCTCGGTCCACGGCACTGAGGAATTGACCAGGAAAATTCTAGAACCCACACTGGTTAATTCTGAGGTGCCGTGCAAGACTGATGCCATTAACGCTTGGAAAATAGCTTGCCCGAGCTCTGACTTACCCCAATATCTATCCTCTCAGAGGCAATGGGACGGGCCGCTCTGCAGCAAGATGAGAGAATATCTTTTAAGTACTGCATCCAGTGTTGCAGAGCGCGCCCGTTTGTTGGCTGTGGGAGAGTGGGAATCGGGGCTATGGCTTCAAGCACTTCCATCGTCCAACATAGGTACTATGTTGGACGATACAACTTTTCGCATCGCTTCTTGCCTTCGCTTGGGAGCTGTTTGCAATTCTCCGCATCGCTGTCACTGCGGTGAAGCCGTCGACAGTCTTGGCCACCATGGCCTATCGTGCAGCAAGAGTGCTAGGCATTTTTACCGACATGCCCACATTAACGACATAATCCGTCGAGCTCTTGTCATCGCCGGAGTACCAGCTCATCTTGAACCGAATGGGTTGATACGCGACGATGGGAAGAGACCAGACGGTATGTCCTTATTACCGGGCAGGCCTCTGGTATGGGACGCGACATGCGTCGATACCCTTGCGCCATCACATCTTCCAAGCACAGCTGGATCGGCTGGCGCTGCTGCTGCATCAGCGGAGACCCTCAAACGGCGCAAATACGGAAACCTATCTGGTAATTACGTTTTTGAGCCTTATGGGGTCGAAACGCTGGGGCCATGGGGGCCTAGTGCACGCGCTCTGTACAAAGAAATCGCTAAAAGGCTGATCGACGCTTCCCGTGACCAGAGGGCTGGTTTATATTTTGCAGAGAGAATAAGCATTGCCATACAACGTGGCAATGCTGCCAGCCTTCTGGGCACGCTACCAGCCGACAGCGTTGCGGACGAATGTTTTGACGCCGCGTAGTTTCTATTTTGTTATTTTTATTTATTTAGTTTTATTGGTTTAGTTTAGGATAGTTTAGTTGCATAAGTAGTTTTATTATGTTGTATATATGTTATTTGTTACTTCAATAAAGTCTAAAATGTTATTAAATTTGCAACTAAAAATTAACATTATCTTAGCTATAAATTTCATTTATTTCTGTTATTTCTTCGTTACTGCTATTATATTGCGTTTTTACGTCCTTATTCTATCATTTGACAGATGATTGTGATCAAAATATACCTGAAAAATAATTATACCTAAAACAAACAAAGAGCCCTCAATTCTTCAAATAAACTTTTGACCTATTCCTCAACCAAAGACCACATTAAAATAATTTTGTTAAGGGCAAAAGATCAAAAGTACCCGCACTCATTATCAGAGGATTTCATTATAATACAACTATTTATACTTTCAAGAACCATTCAGTATCGTCTAAAGTGTAAACAGGTTTGTTATGAACCGGCTCTTGTTAAAATTAAAATGAAAACAATTTTTTTACATTTTTAAAAGGAAACCCTGCTACCACCACTATAAGAAGAACCATAGCTTTCTATTAAACTCCGACCGTTCTACTACGAATTTGCACCTTAGAAAGGGTGTAAGAGTTCTGCTTAAACTGGTTGGGTTAAGCTCGTACTATTGAGGTCGAGTCTACAGTTATTATTTATTTATTTAACTTTGATTCAGGTACAACCCATAAAATTGTTAGTATTGGTTAACCTATGTTAGTATTATGGACACGATATTAATTACGCCACCTCCCGGAGACACATGGCAACAGCACATGCACTGCGCACAGGTGCCCCATAAGGCGTCCTTCAGTCTTACTAGCAACAATGCTCAGAAGACCGCTATCACTGCCCCGCAACCTACGCAGTGGATCTTTTACGAATGATCGCAAAGAAGTCATCCGTACGCGATGCTGCGAACATACCTGACGCGCTGCAGAAACGAGGCAGCGACAGCAGCATTCTAAAAGCATTGTTGTATTGCACACGCAGGGCATTAAACGCTTTCTGCGTGTACCTGGTCCACAGACTGCAAGTATAAAAAGCCTGACAATAAGCTCTAAACAGAGTTAACTTGACATTGATGTCACACCTTGCAAATCTGCGGGCCAGCATGTTGCATCTTACGGCCAACGCCCTGCGCTCCCTCTTAATATCACAGTTATCAGTGCCATCTTCTGTAACCCAGTGACCAAGGTACTTAAACTGTTTGACTCTGTTTAGGGTGGTACCACGTAGTGAGACTGGTGGTACCACTTCATATGTCTTGATGTCTGCCATAAAAACTAACAGTTCGCTTTTCTTGGCATTATACCTTAGTCCATGGGCTCCAGCATAGCACTCACATATCATTAACAGCTTCCTAAGAGCACTGATCGGCGGACTCAGCAGCACCATATCATCAGCTATGTAAATGTAATCAGCTATATAACTAATGTTGTTGAATGACACACCGTCGATCGAGCATCCGATGCCAGTGCTGCTGAGTTCCTCGATCAGCTTATTTATATAGATATTGAACAACTTGGGTGAGGTCAACCCCCCCTGTCTCACTCCACACTCTAACTTGTACACATCTGAGTATGAGCCTGCCCACCTCACAGCGTTGTATTGGTTGTCGTACCAGAACTTTAGAATGTTAGTTATTTCTGGAGGCAGGTTCGCTTCTTCTGACAACTTTTTCCATAGGATGTCGTATGAAACAAGGTCGAAAGCACTAGGTAAATCCAAGAAGCATGCATACACAGGTGTCCTTCTTCCAGTGTAATATTGCACTGTACTCTTTAGAGTCATTATTGCAGTCTCAGTTGATAACCCATTCCTAAAACCAAACTGCCTGTCACCAAGACAGCGGTCAATTAAACTATCAAAAATCTTCGCTGTAATCGTTGTCAGGGATATCGGTCTGCAATTTTTATCATCTGATATATCACCCGTCTTATTCTTAGGAACGGGCACCACAACTGTCTTTATTAGGTCACCCGGCAGGTAAGAATGACTCACACAAAGGTTGAAAAGTAATGCAAGAACCCTTGGGAGATGAACACCTGCGTTCTTCATATGCTCTATACTTAAACTATCGTGACCCGGCGACTTGCCCCTAGACATGTTTTTGATGACGGGAGACACGTCACGGGCAGTGAAACATACACTTAGGTCATTACAGCATATATCCGATATTTGATCTGCTGTACCAAGAGGTGAATCAATTTTGAAACGCTGTCGAAATAAGTTAGCAATATCGACCGACTCACTTTTGCCCCCAACACTCTAAGGGAGACTCGACTCAGGATTTAACCTTTTCGTTTCTCTCCAAAAACTTCCAAAATTCCTCCCCGAGTGGTGAGAAGCTATAATATCTAGTTTAATTTGATGCTGGTTATTTTGACTCCACTTCAGCTTTGCCTTAAAAGCTTTTCGAGAGTCACGCATTTGATTATAAATTGGTCCCACACCGGGTTTACCATATTGCATCCAAAGCTCAAACCTTAGTCGAGCCTCCGCATGAGCCTCTTTCACATGTTTGTTCCAACCCATGACATACTTCCTTTTCACTCTAGTCTGATAAGTACAAGTATTCGCGGCTGACTCACTTAAACTGTCAATGATATTGTTATACAAACTATCTATATGTAGCCTGTGTTCACGGTTGTGGCACATATTATCACAGCATTTATGAAACACAACCGGAAAGTCAATTTCTCTCAACCTATCGTGACACAACTCATGGTAACTGTTAATCTGGCTAGCTTCTCTAAACCCCCATTTAACCCTGTTATATGCGGCTTTCGTGTTAATAATTTTAGGCTGCAATACTTTTAAGTTACATGTCAGCTGTACGCGTAAGTAGTCTGACCAAAAAACATCATATAAAATCCTAACATCTACAATAATTTGACAGGCGGCCTTTGTGACCACACCGTGGTCAAGCCATCTTTGACAATTATCATGAGCTTAACTAACATATGTATATGTATCAGAATTCAGTCCAAGTCTCTCTATATCTGTTGATAACCAGTTTTGCTCACTACAGAAGTTTAACAATTCAACACCAAAACGCTCACCTGGCTGTGAATTAAAATCTCCCAAAACAAATACACTTTCAACGTTCTCGTTCTCAATAATTGCACTTACTTCGCTTAAACATTCCGTAAACTCAATAATGTTGTCCATTGAGTCGGTAGGCATATACACGGAAAAAACAATAAAGACGCGTTCCATCACTACAAACTTAGCCGCCACTAGACGCACACTTTTACACTCAATGACTGATACCGATGTAAACAAACTCCGTCGCCAGATAAGCCACCATATGGCCGCCCGCGTAGTATCTCGTTGGACGTATCCACAGCTGACTTGCCCACAAAAGCAAAATCTTTGTGAATAGTTCCTAGGTACGCTATGTCGTGTGGTAGGAGCCACGTCTCTTGAAGTGCAATGATATCAGACGAATGGCAAAGTGATCTTACACCGTCAATAGATCTATGAATAGATTTACAGTTGAAGCTTACGAAATTCACTAGCCTTTGTTCCATTATGACTCGGTGTAGTAACTCGTATTATTTCAGCAGGTTTACCTCTGAAATAAATAAACTTCCTGAAATGAACGCCTTCAGGCCACAGGTTGTCGTTCATGATGATTGGTAATTTATGTCTCGGAACGTAAACTTTGTAGGCGTTATAGTCCCTTTCCTGTTTCATAACAACCTTTTCCAACTGTACAGACACCTGAGTCTTACTTAAAATATAACTCGATATATCGCTCTCTGATGCACCTTTGTGAATGTTATTGATAAAAAGTGGGATTTTAATATCAGCCGCTTTAAATTTTATTTCATCATCATTCTTTGCTGTACCTTTTTGCTCAGTAAAACGATTTTTGTATTGTTTTTTCCTTACTTCTATCCATTCTTCGTCTTGCTTATTTCCTTTCCAAATACCTGGCTGCTGTACAATATCCGCTAAGGTCCTTTGTTTTGCATTCTTGTTAGCATCGCGACTCATTTAACGTTATCTACCTTCGCTTGCGCCTGAGTAGATAACGAGCTTTGGGACGGCGACGGCTCGGACGGTGCATGACTCAGCTGTGTGGCCGCACGCACCGTACCGATGATAGGCTCATTCATTTGTATCGGCGAATCTGGTTTTGCAAGCGAGACATATTGTTAGCGTACTTGGGTGAAAGGGACAGCTGATCCCTCACGTCACGCGCAATCAGCTGCTCGCTGTGTGTCACTAAGCCCATTGGCCCCCTATCATAGTTATCATAAACAAAACCACCTCTTTTGTTATTAACGTTCAAATTATGAACGTTAACTAATGAAGCTCTTTTCAGATTCTCCAGGTCACATTTAAGGGCACTGAATTGATCGTCTGTTACATATTTCTCCTTAATATACGATAATTATGTCACTTCGCATAATTAGGAGATCCTTAAGTGATCTTGTGACATCTATATGGTCAAAGGATATTTGTGGTAATTTATGTAGATCACGCGCCACAAAAATTGGTATTAACTCTGAGTCTGCCTTTTTAAACAGGCTTATAATATCCTCCAAATTTCTGTTGGTCTTGCCTTTATTTTTGCGCATTATGTTACGAGTTGAAGTCTGAACGGAATCAAACAACAGACTTTTGGCATTCTCGACTTCCTCCTCAGAAAAGCTGTCGCACAGATCTGCACTAGACTTTCTTCTTCCATTACTTCAATTTTATTTTGCACAAATGCAAGCACTTCACTGATCACAATGTTACAGCTTTGACATTTTAACACTTTAGAGGGCATTCTGTAGCCTCAAGGTCAATGACCTCACACGGCACAACGTATGACCGACGCGTATTACTCGACCGTATGCGATGACGGTACCGCGACGACTGACATATAAGGTACAACATTTAATTAATGTAGGTAAAATTCTTCGATCATACAATATGACCGAGAGGTGGAGTGGAGACGGCTTGTAACAAGTTTCCACTGTACAATAACAAAATTAATAAAAAAGAAGATGAATCCTCAGACTAGGCAAGGTGGTCGTGTCTGGGGACCTGCAATCCAAAGAACTTAATCGTCAAAGAACTCACTCGTAATCGCGTGCGAGAACTTTCATTAGTTACGTCGTAGTTAAGTGACCAATAAATAGCATCTCATTTAACCTATGTATCTGTGACTTATCATTTAAAACTCCAAGGTATGTGTGCCCCATTCAGCAGCCCATACAGTCTTCGTTCAGCAAACGCTAGTGTGAAGAGGCTCTTAAGCCTTCTCTTGAATGCAACCGGGATAACGCTAGGACGATAATGATGATGATCCTTATTCATACAACACACGCACACAACTAAACACATATACAATATCTGCTTCTATTGCTAATCTAAGCGTACATACAGGCAAATATTAACCGTGATATTTAATTTTCTGAAAAGAACCACACATCGCCGTATGCGAAAAAAACAATGTGTCGCTGAACAAAAGCCTATCTACTGTGAAAATGTTGTATCTTTACAAACGCAGCACACCGCGACTTTTTTTACTTTTTCCCCGAAACCAAAAGTGGAAACGTATAGAGGTACAGTAAACCTCAAAAATATATACGCGTGTTTTAATTTTTCTGGCCAACTGTACTTTTCCACATAGGAATACTTATTTCTATTGTGTAATTTTTATAGCGAAGTTCGTAAATAGAATTAGCTACGAGTATATTTATGAAAAGCCAACTGAAATATTTTTCTTGCAACTGTTTCTGGTTTTATTTTCGTTGAAATTGTGTTACTTAAATGTCAGATTTTAATAAATTGAAAGCCATGCAATTACCTACATGTTTATTTTAAATTATTAGATTCATCATCATCATTTTCCGCCTTGCGTAGTTCGCTGTTAGACATAGGTCCCTCTGGTGGCATGCCACTGCACATGACTTTGGGCTCTTCATGTCCAGCTGCTGCCAGCCATTTTCGAACATCGTCACTCATTCTTACTGGCAGGTATCGTATTACTCAGAATATTACTAGATTATAATGTATATAAAAATACTATACCTATATGTAAATGAGAAAGTACTGCGTCGGATTGTCAAATCGTACAAGATTCTCATACTTAGTTTTAGTTTCTATACACAACAAAAGTAATTTCTTCTATATTCTAAACTTAATTTATTTTTATCTTGATTTGAAATATACACCAAAAGCCATTGCATTGCCCCAGGGTAACTGTTTGGTGCGCCAAATCCACGCATGGGATAATTGGACCATTTTTTTTTCGAAAATGCTCGGAGCCAGGCGACAAATGTCAATAGTGACAATTACCGACACATGATAACGGACTTCTTTTTACCAAACCTGCGAGCTCATCCATCGTTTTCATTGCACACGTGGTTCCAACAGGATGGTGCAATCGAACACACGGCTAGAGATTCGATGAATTTACTTCGGGAAGCTTTCCCTCAAAAACTTATCAGTCGCTTTGGGGATATCCCGTGGCCACCCAGGTCCCCCGACTTAACCCCAATGGATTTTTTTTATGGGGCTATCTAAAAGAGAGAGTTTACAGCAACAATCCCCGAACTCTAGTGAACTTAAAAGAAAACATTCGTCGAGAAATCAGCGCAATTGAATCAAGTTTACTGCAGCGTGTGGCGCGTAACACGAGGCTCCGTTTTGAACAATGCGTGAAAATTGACGGAAGACATTTGGATGACATAGTGTTCAAAAAATAAAATCCGCATTATTAGTCTGTCGTTTAATATCTCAAATAAAACAATATATCAAATATATTTCTTTTTATTTAATTTTGAAAATGTAAATCTGCCACCAGACACCCTGAAGTAGATAATTTTTTGTGAATTTTTAATATAATATCTCGCGCTTTTATACATGATCTAATTTTCACAAACTAATGCGACGTATCAGATGAGCGACTCAAAAATACGTGTATAAAATCACTTAACATTTCACATGCACGAAAAATATAAGAAAATCAAATGAAAACTATTAACATTCTGTAATCAATCGTCGCGCACCAAATAGTTAATAATTAAATTATACAACATTCAATGTTAAAACGCTGACGTAATTGGCGTTACAGCGATGTTGCTATCTTCTGACATGTAAGCGTAATGTGGATACGACACATATAGGGGTACAGTAATATTTAAGTAACTGGTATCAATCAGTGTGTTCAAATAAAGTAAAACAATATGTGAAATTATTTCACAATAGTCTCGTACATAGTGGGCTTACATACCGGTATGCAGATTCGAATTCATATCCACGCCATGGTGTGAACTATTACAAAAATATCTCACGCTTTATCACGATAAATTAATAAATTTGTACTTTTTAGTATTTATGAAGTGTTGTTTTTTTAGGTAAAAAATATAGATTAAACTATTTTTCAAATCTTTGTATGGATATTCATCGTCGTTAAAGAGTGCGCTAAGTTTCACTACAATTCGATCTTGTAAGGTGGGTGATAATTGCGTTCAATCATACAATCGAGCTAATACGAGCGTGTCAAAATGTTGAAGTTTGGTACTCTTTTCCGTGCTAAATAAGTAATGTCCCTTCCCCTTTTCATGAAGCATGATATCATCCATTACAACATGATAGTACCTATTAATTACACTCAGAGGTTGTATGTATAAATCAAATAGCTTCAGTGCCATCTAGGTAGATAGCGTTCATAATAGCGCTTCTGCATAAATAGAAATGGTATTTCTGATAGAACTAGATTAATTTAGCTCAACTTTGGGGTGCAAGTTTGTTCGCTAGATTAGGTAAAATCTAGTAATTGCAGTTGCAGCAAGAAAATTGTATGACATGCATTTTACTTGTCTAAGTTGTTCCTTTTGGCGCGTTGTGGCACACGCGTAACTCGTACGAGCGTTGATGCACTGCTAAGGTCGTATAAGCGCGAGCCGCAAGAGACAGTAGTAGAGCCTAGCTGATTTCAGCATGAATGGGCCGGCTCGACCGGGAAGTACGGGTAGTACACACTGTACAGTGAAATTAGGCGTTTATTCTATATAAATAGTAATTATTACAAATGCTTAGTCTGTCGGGTCTGTTACTGTCTTTTCGGCCTAATTATTTTCAAGGTACTAGAGCCTTGCTGATTTCAGCATGAATGGGCCGGCTCGACCGAGGAAGTACTACCCTCTCACAAATTCAAATTCAAAATCCTTTATTCATTTGGGTCACAATGAGACGCTTATGAACGTCAAAATAATAAAGAACATTGGCCATTGTCCATACATGCCAAGACCTGACTACCAAATCACGCGACCATGAAAGATGTATGCGTTTATTGGTTACTCTACAGGCTATCAATCTAATACTGAAATGAAAATATTTTTTAAAAGCAGAGCAACATAGCAAAATAGAAATATGCATTTGTATTTTTTAAGGTTATGATTCACGTTACGTGTAGCTCTAACAACCAGAATTGCTTGCTTTTTCAGTTAAATCTATATCACAGATCTATATATAATCTACTTTTACTTTTGTGTTTATGGTACACATCGGTTTTTTCATTACCTACAAAAAAACTAATCTGAATGTATAAACACAAGTTACTACTACTACTATTACTTACCAAGGAGATACAACAAGGCTAGATATTCAAAATGTAATATCTTGAGACAGATTAACTCCTGCTGATTTGATAGGAATGCTGATGGCAATAAAGCCACATTTCATAATAGGAAATGAAGAAAGTAAAGGAATAAATAAAACACTGATTATGACATTACCATTGCTTTATTCTATGTCTTCCCTTACTACAACATCATCTACCTAGATGAGTCTCATATTTCTGCCCCTGCTGAGTACCTACTCAGCAGGGGCAGAAATATGAGACTGGTGCCGAGCCCATGCAAGGTACCACACCAGCGTCATCACATGCGCACAACATCCAACTGTGCGACGACCTACCAAACAGTTACAACAATACTCTGTTATACCCTCTCTACCTAGATTATAATTTTCAATTAAAATATACACATAATATTGCTTTCTAGATATGTGTCTAGATTTAATTTTTCCGCGTATCAGAGTATTTTTGTGACTTCCTCTCAGATTATAACCAGTAAAATCAATATTTTCACTCGCCACTTCAATCCTATACCCCCCATGAAATCTAATATGTTCCCCATAGTATGAACGTGCTTGTCTTATCTGATAAGTGCCCAAGGCAAACAGAATTAAGTCACTCATTTCCATTCTAGGGAATGCAATCAAATTCTCTCTATCAGCTGTTATGCTAATAAAGTTAGAAAACCGTCTATTCATATTATTATTTTCAACAAAATCAGCCAAGTTATTTTCTAATGTAATTTTTTCTCTTATTATATTTATCATCTGCTCTGCATCATCTCTATTTCGAAGACGAACACCAAACCTATTTATAAGACTGGCTGCAATTGAGAAGTGATGCATCATGTGTGGCACAGACTTATTAAAATATTCCTGGCGTAATATTTTAAAGTCCCTCTTAAAGTAGCCATTTACTACTTCTACAACCCATCTACACATTGTAATGCATCTACTTCTGTTAGCTTGGTCAGTATTTAGTTGATGTTCGCCTTCTAAGAGAGATTCTGGCATATAGGCTTTATAACAACAGTCTTCTAACAAACTAATACAGTCCCTGAATCCTCTATCTAAAATGAAAATATCATTTTCTTGGAAATACAATCTGAGAGAAGAATTCTCATCACTAAATAGTGATGTCATTATATCAGCATCTGATGTGGTAGCCTTGTATGGTCCAATACAGTCAATAATATATCCATCGCATGACACAATCAGAAATGGTTTGAGAAGATTTCTGTATTTATGTAACGAATATGTGTCTTTTTGAAACATATAATTTGAACTTTTGTTAATATATATGTAAGTGCCATCACAAATCACTATGGCCTGTTGATTGCTTTCATTGTTAAAAATGCCATTTGGCAAAAACATATTATGTTCAAGCAAATTCTCTCTTGAGATATGGTTAAGTCCAAGATTATTTGGAACAAAGTCCTGTACAAGTATTTCCCTAATACTGTGCATTAATCTTTCCAATGTTCTTCTTGGAACATCAAAAAGTTTTGACAATCTGTCATCAGATTACCCAGTCCTTAATTTCATAAGTAGAGCAGCCAAGCCTAATATGCCTCTATGTGCTTCTTGGATCCTGGGAACTTCATTTAATATTGACATAAATTGCTCTTTTGATCTGCCAATCCAGTAATAAAATAAATTGTGATCCATATCTTGAATTCCTTCAATACTTTCAAAGTCCACAAAAGGTTTATATTTATTCACAAAAGAGAGAGTAAAAGTAGAAATACTGCTGGGCGAAGTATATAGGTCATCCCAGTTATTTCCATATAAATGTTCCCCACAAATACGAGCTAGAGGTGGTATATAATAATTATGGTTATGCAAGACCGTTGCTCTTAATGTATCTGATATTGTGTGCAAACCAGCATTAGTACAACCAGTGAATAAACAGTGAGATGCTGTATTTGCAGCCCTCCTATAATTTAACAGACCTATTTCTGCCACGTTCGCAAAGCAATAGGTAGAAAAATGAGAAAGAACGGGCAAAAAAACTCACGGTCACTCTTTTTTTTTTTTGAACAGAAAAACGTCGTAAAGTAACAGTACCAAACCGTTGCGTTTCGTTCGGTGAGTGAGAGTGCCGGAGGCCCTATCCCCTATTCCTTCTCCCTCATCCCACTCCTCATCCTACCCCTTTTCCCCATCCCCAAGGGGCGGCAACGCACTTGTGACTTCTGTGGTGTTGCTTGTGTCCATGGGCGGCGGTAATAGCTTACAATCAGGCGATCCATCCGCTCGTTTCCCGCCTGTTACTATAAAAAAAAGGCACCTCCCCAGTGTTTCGAGCGAACACGCCGAAATATGCCTGTTTACGCGAGTTTGGTTTTTTAAGCGCGTATGTTGAAAGCGCAGAAAAATACGCTAATCTGAAACCCTAAGTGTCGCGCCTACGTGTTTCCGACTCTTCTATGTAGCACCGGCCGTAGTTACGGAGGGACTCAGGATGATGTATAAAGATCGAGTAAAATAATGATCATGTACATCATTATCACACAAGTCTATACCACAACGTTAGGTTATTATATTGTATCAGATTTTGATGAGAGCAAAGACCGATTTATTTACGTTCCGAAACAAGGAAGGGATGACTTTTCTTTGAGGCGGGACACCACTATACGGGTCTTACTTATGATAGACGTGATTAACCTAGGTCATCCAAAGATTATTCTGGTCATCATTTTTTCACGGGACTCTAAAATTCGCTTACCTTATTTTTTTTAAATTTTTATGAGAAATTTAAGAAAATTTACTAAGTCTCGTGGAAACTAATAGACAAATATGCAAAGGAAATATTATACTAGTGGACGCTAGCAGCTACGCCTGCATTTTTTTTAATTTACCCGTTTTGGCCAATCCCGTGGGAATTTCGAGAAATCCCTTCTTAGTTCACCCCTACATACATGCAAGGAACATACATGCCAAATTTCAGCTTCCTGCGCCCAATAGTTTCGGCTGTAGCGTGTCTGTCAGTCAGTCAGTAACGCAAGGATTTTATATATTAAGATAATGCTAAACTCAAGACGAGTTCAAACTCATAGTGAGCAAAACTGATTTAATTAAGTTAAATTTGAAGTGTATTGTTAATTGTAATCGCTTGCTAAACGATGAAGGAAAACATTGTAAGAAGGGTGCATGTCTGAGAGTTCTCTATAATGTTTTGTTTGAATTCGAAAGACATGTGAAGTATGGCAACCTTACTGGACTCCTCAATCGTTTTTAAAGTAAGATCTCGTGTCCAGCTGTGGGATAGTTTATATACTGTGCTGATGATGATGCAATGATACACAGTTGTAGTTAAATAATATATCATCATATCAGCATAGAGACGTCTCCTGGTGGACTTAAACGTCCTCCACGGCTTTCCAAACAAATAATATATAAAAGCTAGGAAATGGACACATTTAGCTTTTTCTGTAAATGTTTTTTTAACTCGTAATACTCGACACAATAGTATCTGTTTCCAAATATTTACTTCGTAGCTTCAGTTTTATGTCCGCGTAAATTAAAAACAATAAACTGCAAGTACATTTATCATAATAATTCATGCACCGGTGGCCAGAACCGGGTCAAATTCATTTATTTGTCGTGCAATACTTTTATAGTTGAAGTTTGTTTTACTGTTCTACTTTGTATGGGATGGATGTTTGTCGTATAAGATTGCACACGCTTATATCATTATCAATCAAAAAGTTTTTGATTGTATTAATAAATAACGTGACAAACGTTTTATTGTTTCTTTCTTCCGTTGATGTCAGTAAGTGATATAATATATACTAATGTCATAAACCAACATCACCATCAATCTTATACTAATATATAAAGCTGAAGTGTTTGTTTGTTTGTTTGGTTGAATGCGCTCATCTCAGAAACTTAACTAACTTATAGCCCATTTATCTAGGAAGGCATTGGCTATATAACATTGCGCTATGAGCGACGGGAGCGGAGCAGTGGCCTTAAATAACGCAGGTGTAACCGCGGTCATCCTCTACATAATATGTATGTAAAATTATTTCGTTACTGACTGACTGACAGGCAACACACAGCCAAAACTACTGGGCGTAAGAAGCTGTTTTTTACAAGTAGTCTACTAGGAACCAACAGAATAAAAAAAATAAAAAAAACCGTATTAAATTATAAATGATCGCTTGCCCCGTGCCTCGGAGAGCATATTAAGCCGTCGCGTCGGTCCCTTCTGTCATGAACATCTTTGACAGTCGTTATAGTCAAATCTGGTTAGACTAGACCTTTCTAGTACCTAGACCTTTCTAGTAGGACACCGGGTTTTAACTGGGTTATCCCAGCTAGGAGGATGAGATGAATATAGAGCAATAAGAGAGTTTTTGGGAATTCCCGCCCTAAAGGGTAAAAATGGTGAACCTTTTCTTTTACACATACGCGTCCAATATAAAGTAACAATATCATATCCACACAATTCTACACAGTTAACAAAATATTAGGAATGCTAGTACTTACATGAGTTACCGTGTTCGCTTTGTTAGTCACACGATACATGTATTTTAAGCAATTTATGTTGCTCCTAATTGCGCTCAATATTAAGTAATACCTAAACGTACATTTAAGGCGCTTAGTGTACAAGTTTATATAACAGAATAACTTTCTACGAATACCTACTAAGTTTTCAAAAGTGTTTCGTCATTCTGTAGAGTATTTAATAGTACTACGCATCTCTAAAAAAAATCAGGTTTCTCAGAGCGATTTCGCCAATATTCAAAGAGAGCTAATCTATAGTGTCGGAACTTGAACTTAAATTTTCTGAAAGTTTAGTAAGAATTAAGCAATTAGTAAGCCAAGCCTATCAGTAAAATTTAGTGCTTTTTATCGTGTGTAAATCATGTACCATGGTACTCAAAGCCAGATGGAGTCAATAATCGATAAACTGAGATACAGGTTTATTACGATGTAGATTTTACGTACGTTCAGTGGGTGTATAAAACCATATTACATTTTTATGTCCTACCAGCCAAGCCTGATTTTAAGGGGAAAAATTAACTCTACAAGTTCAAATTAGGGCAGTGCGACATCGCCATATTGTTATTGACTTTACAATCATTCAAGAAATGGGCACAAAGAAATCCTACACTCGTAACAGCAATTTGTTGATGGCACCAACGCCCCGTGGGAATGGAACACATACTTAGAGGATGCTAAACGTGACAGACGCCTACAAACACAATAAATACACATTTTCACATTCATTCTTACATATTAAACAAATACATAAACTTCCATCATATTCAGATACACAAATAAGTCGGCAAACATATGAGAATGTACATCATATTATGATTCGTCTGTCACGAATGCTTACTCACATTTCACATACACAATCAGATTCCCTGTATATTACAAAACAAATTTATATCACAATAATTAGGTATTTTTACCCTTAACGCCATCATTCAAACTGGTAATGGGTATTCTGCATATAATCGTCGCCATAACGGTCATTTTCCGGTAACAATTCTACGTTCCGTGCCAGAGTTTTTAAGTTAAAGGATTTCTCCCTACATTTGGGGAGAAATAGTCTGACTGGGACTCTTTATGAAATAATAAACATTTAAAAATACATAGTTTTAATGTCTTCAAAAATACAAGATTTTTGAAGACATTGAAGCAATGTATCTTTTATAAATCTACCATGTTTTAAAATACCTATATTAAAATAATACTGGTGCTATTTCTACAACTGCTTCTAAAACATATAATAAAATCTAAAATCTGTTTATTTTATTAAAGAATAATTTTACCCCATAACTTGTTTTAACCTAAAAGTTTGCAAAACTTACAAACTTCTTTTAAAAGAGGCCTGAAAATGTTGGCCTTTTTAGTTATGAAATGAGGTGTATTATTTCAGGAGTTGGAGACCCTCTTCTATGCTATATTATTCGCTGGGACGAATTTGAACGACAAGTATGATAATGGAGCAGCCAAATTGGCTTTTTTATTATTTTTCAAAGTTTATGGCATTGGAAACGAAGGAATGATAAATTTTATGATGAGGTTTGTTTTTCGCATTATCAAATTATAAGGCATACTTATGTAGCTGTCCGTTTGAAGCAGGCAAAAAATGCGATGAAATTCAATGTTATGACAATATTGTTATACTCAACAGGATAATATATAATACATACATACATACATATCGTTACGCCTTTTATCCCTATTAGCTTGGCATTTATACTAAAACTATTAGCTACTAAATTCTTGAAGTGATTTAAAATTGTATTAGATACCTACATCATCTTCTTCAAAACATATAACCGTGTCAAAACCACATAAGATACTCGGCAATCAGCCTAAAATCTATCCCGATAACAAATCACCGAATGAAAGAATCTCCATAAATAAAGTCTTAAAAAATCTTCCAATTTGGCTCCAAAACGGCTACTTAAAAGAAATATATTGCAATCTTTGAAATAGCTGGCATAATATTCAAATACAAAACCAGTGGTTTTAACAGCTGGCCAGAGCTTCGCGACGCCTTTGCCACGGAGATAAACAACACCGATATACCTAACACCGACATAAACACTTTACACACCCAACAAGACATTGACACATACACACACAAACTGACCAAATTTATACAGAAGATATGTAACACACATTTACCAAAAGCCGGGCGACGCCCTACTCGGGCCCCCTGGTGGACGGAGGAATTGAGCTCCCTAAAGAAAAGAGTTATAGACAACCATCGCGAATTAACTAGACTTAAAAATAACAACCTACCCATGGAAGCAGCCCTCGCAACAAGAGATGCACTTAAAACTGAGTACGCATCTAAAATTAAAAAGACTTCTACCCAACACTTCCGTGAATTCTGCTCCACTCAGGGGAAGGAGGACGTTTGGTCGGTCACCAGGCGGCTAATTAAAACGGGCCCCCCCACTCAACCACCCTTAACCATCGAGACGTCACCCGGTATATACACAACATCCACACACCAAACAGCCACTACATTTCTCGACAAATTCTTCCCTAATGACACACCTGACACATTCTTACAACATTCCTTACGCAACCGCACACTTCACCCACCCGATACTACTGATGAACCCTTATTTACACAACACGAAGTACTTAACATACTGAAATCCATGAACCCTAACAAATCCCCTGGCGCAGACCATCTCACTTCAGACATAATTTACCACTTCACCCTCTCCCTCCCCCACATAATCACCAACCTAATGAATCGCTGTTTAACCCTATCCCTCTTCCCCAAGTCCTGGAAACACGCTATTATAAAAATTATACCTAAAGCAAACAAATTCGACCACTCTAAACTGTCCTCTTACCGGCCGATTGGGCTTATACCCGTATTGGGCAAAACACTTGAAAAACTAATTACACAGCGGCTCACTCATCACCTCAACACCACACACACATCAAACACCAGGCAGTATGGCTTCAAACAACAAACATCCACCATACATGCACTCCAAGACGTTACTCAAACGATCACTCAACAAAAGAAAAAAGGACTCCATATCGCTATGATATCTTTAGATATTAAGGCAGCATTCGACAACGCTTGGTGGCCTTCCATCCTCGCACGCCTGCACCACACGAAATGCCCCAAAAACATTTACACTATGATACAGAACTATTTCACACACCGCACAGCCACTATACACTACACTGACACCACAACAACAAAAACGCTTACCAAGGGTTGCATCCAGGGCTCTGTATGCGGGCCCACCTTCTGGAACCTGATCCTGGACGAGCTACTAGACATGTCTGCCGACTCACCCGGAGGAGGGCGCCTACCGGAGGGTTGCCGCTTGCGCGCCTTTGCTGATGACATCACCCTGGTTGCATCACACCGGAAACTCACTACACTTCAACACAACATTAACACCAGCTTACAGACAATTCTCGAATGGGGCAACTCGGCCAAATTAACGTTCGCCCCGGAAAAAACGGTAGCTCTAGCATTCACTAACAAGACACGCCTACTTAACATCTGCATGAATAATATACAGATCCCTTTTAGCCGTACTGCCAGGGTTCTGGGTGTCATCATCGACGACAAGCTACACTTCACACAACACGTCGACTACATCACTACCAAAGTACGCGCACTACACAATAAACTCACCAGATTCGTTCGTCCCACCTGGGGAGTACACTCCGAGAACATACACACACTTTACAGGGGAGTGGTTGAGCCCATCGTTTGTTATGCAGCTGGTATATGGCAAGGCGCGCTCAATTACGGCACCAATAAGAAAAAACTGCTATCCCTTCAAAGAGGCTTCGCCCTAAAAATAATAAAAGGGTTCCGCACTGTCAACACCATCAACGCAATCGCAATAGCAAAACTCACTCCACTTGACATTAAAGTAAAAGAGAGCGCCACCGTGGAACTGGCTCGTATCACTGGCTCCACTGATCATCTCCCCGACGACATATCTCTCGACCGACCTACACATCCTGCACACCTCTTACACCCTGCACACCGCAGTCCACATCAATACCACACTGCAGACACACAGGACATACTCGATGACCTACTCACAAACCATACACACTCGCATCACATTTACACTGACGGAAGCAAACACGACGATCAGGTGGGAGCCGCCTTTATTGTACACAGCCCACAAAACACAATCATCACCGAACCTCACAGACTACACCCATCATGTACTGTGTTTCAAGCTGAGCTCGTCGCCATCAATCAGGCATGCATCTGGGCTGCCATGCAAGCCCCTCGCATCGTGGCGGCAGTCATCATGTCTGACTCAAGGTCTGCCTTGGATGACATTCAAAACACTAACAGTACACATCAAATAACCACAAACATCCACCAATTTTTACACTACACTCAAATAAATATCACATTCGTCTGGGTCAAGGCACACGCAAATATACACGGCAATGAACTAGCAGATATCGCTGCCAAAGACGCCGCAACAATGGACCAACCACTCACCTTCTCACATGTCCCATTGAGCTACGTAAAACGCCTAGCCAAAATAGAAAGCTCCACACTCACCGCAGAGGCCTATACCAACAACCCTAAAGGCGTTATCATTAAAACTTGGTGCCCCACACTCACCCATCTACACAAACTCATTAACACCACAGGACACACATTTGCACTCACACAGCTACTCACTGGACACGGATATCACAAACAGTATTTACACCGCTTTCACATAACCGACACGGACACATGTCCCTGCGACATCACTACCACACAAACATTCATACATCTTTTGACACAATGCCCAAAATACACACTCACACGGCTACACCATGAACATTACTGCCACTTTAAGCAACTTTTACCATATGACCTAGACTACTCACAGATGCAACTGCCACCAACACATTCATGACCCACCTAACGCACATCGTCGACACACTCAAACTTTTCAACAACACATAACCACGCATACACACAAACAATAACACCGACATATTTTTCCTTTTGCTCTCAAATTGTTCTCTCTATTTCTGTATCAAATAGCAGAAATTTCGCGCACTATGTCGCAATAAACTCCTCTCGGGGGCGGTTTTAACCCCTGGGAGATTCTCAAAAAAACCTATTTATGTAGGAAGGCCTTAAAAAGGCTTATTGCGTTCGGTTTAAAACGTTTTTCATGTAAGTTGTTAATAGACGGAAAAGTAGTTCATGTAAAGAACCACTTATTGCGACTTGATTTTAGATTTGTTTTCTCACTTATCTTCATACTTTCGTTGTACGGTTTCGATATTATTTTAGCTTTACTTGCCCACGGGTTGTTCAGTTTATTTTACGTTTGCGTATTTACAAATTATAAAACGCTTGTGTTTCTGACAGACAACGCACAGACGAAACTGCCAGATACAAGAAGCTGAAATTCAGCATGTAGGTGTACCTTAGTGGCGAAGAGTAAAATTCTGAGGGGATTAAAAGTGTTTTGGCGAACCGAATGTTCCTAGGCGATTTGGAAAGGTTATTAATATTGTGGACTGTATTAGGGCGAGTTCTGCTCGCCTAGAAAGGATAAGGGAAGAGGATTGTGAGTGGGTATAGGATATTCTAAGGACACGCCTTACCTTGACAAATTGGCGGCCCCCTGGTGTCTTCGTCCTGGTATCTTCGAGGAGTCGGGCTGTACGCTGATCACTCCGCCTGGATCCAACCCAGAACTACACAAATCACTTCACTCGCGGGCGGTTTGTTGAGTTTTTGGTATAAAGCGGGAGCGGTAAAAATATGGCGGTGCGGTTTGCGTTCGTCGCGACACGGATTATTCTCGACTGTCTCTCGCGTCGATGAACGCGGCGACCAATCAGCAAGGCGTGCCTTGGGAGGGTGGGAATCAAAGGATCGCTCGCATTGGACGAGCGAGCGTGGAATGATTGACGTTGAGGTGATTGATTCTCGATAGAAGGGTAGATGGCGCTACCAAAAAGGGTGTTTCGCAGTTTGTATCTAAATTTTATTTCATTAACATTCATATGGACAAAGACGAGAGCAAAAGCTAGTTTTAATATAAAATTAAAACTTCAATCACAGAAACACGTGTATAATTTTGTGTCGTAAGTAATTTTTTCGTGTTTGATTTTATTTTGTACTTTTACTTTTAATGAGAATTTATGGCGTTAATTAGTTTGATTTCATTCCAGGCTTTCTTATGTTTTAATACGAAACATCATAACCGAAAAAAATAAATCTACTGCTGGTACTGAAATATCATCCATATATTATTACTACAAAGTTGTAAGATATATATGTATTAGTATCGCCTATTTTTTATATCGACACGCCTGTATCCACAAAGGAAACTAGGGTAGGCTTCACTATTACACCCATAAATCGCTTTATGAATGTTTAGGTCCCACGTAATAGGGAGCGATCCTATTGTCATAACAGGGCACATTGCCAGACTCCATGCTGTTACTGAAAATTCGGACAACTCAGTAATACTTTTTTCCGACCCGGGAATCGAACCTGGGACCTCCCATCAATCATCGGATTGCTGATATTATTTGGTAAATCTACAACGCCAATTTAAATGCAATTCAGCAAGGAGTTAGATAAACACTTGTGTATGTCTTGCAGGTAAGCTCAGCTCTGCAGCGTATGCTATCAGAAAAGACTAAATTTGAATTTTTTAAGAAATTTAGAAAATAGTATTTTTATAAAGTATTTTAACACTTTTTAAAACGAGTATAAAACAAATAGAAAGTACTCACGTTCGTAGCTTTGGTTATGTAGTATAAAGCTAACATCATCAACACCACCTGCCAGCACACTCACTTTACTACACTGCTCACTAGAAAAGCTAATAATGTCACAGCTTGATAGCATTCAAACAGCACAGAAAAGTTTGGAGGACTGCTTTACGAAGAGGATGGCTGAACTGGAGTCGCAACTACAGGCTGCTGGTCCCGCCAAAGATACAGTATCGAAACTGGCAGATGAATTCCGTCAGTTCCGGGAGCTCATGTACAGCATGCTTGGTCTCCTTCGCAAACAGATCGAAGAGTGTTCGAATATGATCGACGCAATGGAAACCAGACACCGTCGTAAGAACCTTCTCTTCTTGGGGGTGCCCGAAACTGAGAAAGAGGACTGTTCAGCACTCATCGTGAACATAGTACAGACGAAGCTGGGCTAAAAGACTTCGCTGTTCAGTCAATAAGTGGCTGTTACAGACTTGGCGCACCCAGTAAGCAGCATCACAGGCCAATCGTAGTACGCTTTTCCCGGGTCGATCTGAAGGCTTCTGTTTGGCGGGCAAAATCGGCTCTGAAAGGCTCGAAAGTCACGGTCAAAGAATTCCTGACTAAAGCCCGACAGGCTGTGTTCCTTAGAGCTCGTCAGTATTTCGGAATGCGGCAATGCTGGACTCAGGACGGGATTGTCATAATCAAGATCCAAGATGGACCTCGCTCTAAAATCACGTCTTCGCTGGAACTGAATTCCCTGATGGAGAAATATCCCAAAGCGACGACTGATGGTTCCACAGCGGCTAATACGGGAGTCGGAAATGCGAAGACTATGCCTCGTAAGCAATAGTATTTTAGGTACGTGCTCACAATAGTTGATTTCACATTCGTTGATTCACTTTTTTAAATGTATGTGTCCAAAAACAACTTCTCTCTTATAATAATAATAATATAACACAGTATTATATAAGTTGTATCACATTATCAGAACATTATTGATGTTATTTGATTGAAATAATTATTCCGTATAGCTGTCAACATTAAACGTCAACGAAATATTTTACGAATACCTTCAAAATAAAATAATTTCATCACTAGTGGACACTTGGAAGAAGTTTGTTCGGAAACATTGTAGCTTTAGATTTACATACTTATTACGGATTGTATTACGACTTCATATTTGTTTTATGTTTTGTTATTGTTATGTGCGAATGCAACAGAGTTAGCTGGCGGGTGGTGCAGAGATAAACGTCCCACCAACTTAATAACTTAGTTAAATATTTTAATATCTTTTATTTTAGTATATACTTATATTTATATATAAAACTTTTATATTTATTATATTCGTAATGTTAATAGATGATTGGTATGGCGTGGTGCCGAAACCGTGGGGTAGGGTTCTAGGCGACTTGGAAAAGGAAATGGACTGTATTAGGGCGAGTTCTGGGTCGTCTAGAAAGGAATTAAGGGAAGAGGAGATGGAGTGGGTATAGGATATTTCCAGGATGGAAGGCACTTACCTTATAGCTTCTTCGTTTCTTTTCCTCCTGGTGTTTTCTTGTTGTCGCTGCTTGTTTTCACTTCACTCACGAGCGGGTTTTCCTTGGTGGAAGCGGTGATAAACACATACGGGAGCGGCGCGGTACGAACGAGACGGCGATACAGCGGTGCGGCGCGGAGCGGTATCGAGACGGCGTTCTCAGCGAGCGGAATGTTCGAGACTGTCCGTCGCGTTCACGATCGCGGCGACGAAATCAGGCGCAAGGCAGTGCCTCTTCCAGGGAGAGGGAAAGAGAGGGACGGAAATATGATATCGCTCGCACTAGACAAGCGTGGAACGATTCATGTTGATGCGATTAGTTGTAGATAGGAAGGTAGATGGCGCTACCATATCCCCCCGGCCCTAAAGGGTTGCCTTTAAAGAAAATAGAATTGAACTTAGCTACGTTGGGTGTACTACCGCATAACCCATCAATAGGCTAAGACAGCGATATGACAATAAATTAATCTAAATTAACTTTAGCGAAAACTATTAACTAAATACTTAAACTAAGAGGTAGGTCCAACCTCAGGCTAGATCTCACTGAGTTGGAAGCGGACGCGAGTTGATCAGTGCCTCGACTTGTGCAAGGACAGTTAAAGGCTCTTCGTAAGAGAGGATCTGCTGACCTATAACTTTGAAGAGATGCGTCCCACTTACTTTGACCAGGCTTGCCCAACATCCACCGAAATGTGGTGATGCTGGTGGAATAAACTTCCAGTCAATATGATCTATGGAGAGTTCTTCCCGAAGACGAGTATGACAACCCGCGACGTGACTGAAACAAGTAGCGGGAACAAGTTCAATCAATTTACTAACGCGGTTGGCGACAAAAGTCTGCCAGCGATGAGGAGAAGAATGAATCCAAGCGAGCACTACTCTGGAGTCGGAAAATGTCTATATTTATTAATAGAGTAGTGGGGCAAAACTGTGTCTTGAACCTTGCGGAGCAACTGAGACAGCAGAAGGGCCGCGCACAACTCCAGTCTCGCAACTGAAACGGTTTTAACAGGCGAGACCTTAGACTTGGCACAAACTAACTGCACCGAGTAGTTAGAACCAATGCGGACTTGCAGATATACGACTCCGCCGTAAGCACGCTCGCTGGCGTCAGCGAAACCTATCAAGTTGATGGTACATCCATCTACCAACCCAAGATGACGCGGAATAGTAACTTGATTGAGCGCGGTAAGCTCAATACAAAACTGGCCCCAAGCGGCGACAATATGGTCAGGGGCTGTTTCATCCCACTCACACTTTGATAGCCAAAGCTCCTTGATCAAGAGCTTGGCGTACAAAATTGTGGGAGCCACAAAACCCATTATGTCCCGTAGTCGAGCCACTGTGGACAGCATAGTGCGTTTGGTGCACTTATCATCTGGTGGTGAGACGTCAAACCGAAAACTATCGCAGGATTTGTCCCAGCGTAAACCGAGAACCTTATGCGGTACAGACTTCTCAAACCTAATGTCTGGAGAAGCTTTATGAGAATCTGGTATGCGTGCGAGAACCTCCTTAGAGTTGCTTGTCCATTTGACAAGATCAAACTGGCCTCGCTTCAAAAACTGAATAAGCTCTTCACAAAGCGAAATTGCTAGCGGAGCGGATATGACACTACAGGCAATGTCATCCATGTACAAAGCGGAAGTGTAGTATAGTATAGTGTAGCGTAGCGTAGCTTAGCATAGCGTAGCATAGCGCAGCATGGCGCAGCATAGCGCAGCATGGCGCAGCATAGCGCTGCATGGCGCAGCTTGGCGCAGCATAGCGCAGCATGGCGCAGCATATCGCAGCATGGCGCAGCATGGCGAAGCATGGCGCAGCATGGCGCAGCATAGCGCAGCATGGCGCAGCATAGCGCAGCATGGCGCAGCATGGCGCAGCATAGCGCAGCATGGCGCAGCATAGCGCAGCATGGCGCAGCATAGCGCAGCTTGGCGCAGCATAGCGCAGCATGGCGCAGCATATCGCAGCATGGCGCAGCAAAGCGCAGCATGGCGCAGCATGGCGAAGCATGGCGCAGCATGGCGCAGCATAGCGCAGCATGGCGCAGCATAGCGCAGCATGGCGCAGCAAAGCGCAGCATGGCGCAGCATAGCGCAGCATAGCGCAGCATAGCTAATTAGTGCTTTATCTTACACACAGTTTTAGCACCCACCTTGATCTCTTGAAGAGCAGAACAACAACAAGACGTAATACAATGAGAAGTATGTAACGTAGGTACGGTACCCATAATCACATACCCAAGTACCGTCTCAATAGCGGGCGGTAAATCATAGCGCTCACTACGAACTATGTTAGTTAGTAGCAAGTGCGGAAATATTGAAGCTCCGATCAAAAGATCAATGCCTGCCGGATTCGCAAACTCCGCGTCGGCTAACGGCAATGATTCGAGATGAGTGAGTGATGCTACGTCTACATTAGCGTTCGGTAATGCGTCCGTGATACGCTCCACGATAAGCGAAGAAATGTTAAAATTAATATTCCTATCAAAACGCGAATGTATTTTAATATCTACGGAACCCTTGCAATGCTTTTCTGATCCGCCTATCCCTTTGACGGTTGAGTTAGTATTTTTAAAGTTATTCCATAATCCGAGGCGTTTGAAGCATTCCGATGTTATTAGATTGGTCTGAGATGCGCTATCTAGCAGACAACGTACCATGTGCGGCGACCCATTAACATCATAAACGATAACTTGCGCCGTCGCTAACAGAACAGTCTTAGACGCCATACATCGCGTTTTGGCCCTGCGCGGATCATTATAGATGCGCGAGTGCCGTCCTCGCGTGCGCGTCGCCCGCGCAATGGATGTCGTACACAACGATACTTCGCCCTCAGACGCGGAAGGCGCAGCTACCGTGGTCTGCTGCACCTGCGGCGCAAGTGTGTCGAGGTTAGCGGCTTGGCTTGACAACCGGTTATTTTTATCATAATGTAACAGTGTATGATGTTTTTGTTTACACGTGCGACATCTCGTTCTACTGGAACAATTACTCGTTTTATGTTTTATGCTTAAGCAATTAATGCAAGCTTTGTTATCTTTTACGCTTTTAAAACGAGCAATTGGATTTAAATCATTAAAGGTGGGACACTTATAGTAATGGTCGTGCACTATATTACTGCACAGACACTTCTGTGAATTATTACTATTAGATTCCGAACATGTTACGTAAGATTGTGGATTAGGGACTGAGTTATTATTACTATTTCGCGATTTATTCAACCTTTGTTTGTTGTTGTTAGTGTTAGACGGGCCAGGTGAACCAGACTGCGTATTATGAAATATTCGACACTGATCTTTGATGAACGAAATAAAACTATCTAATGTAGGTATTTTATTATTGCGTTCCGTCATCTCGAATGCGCGAATTGTATCAGTGTCAAACTTTTTTAAAGCGAGTTGAAGCAACATAAAGTCGGAAAGATCTTCTAATTTTAAATTCCTAAGAGAATTAACCGCGGTTACGAAGTTATCAATAAACAGCTGGAAATTCGAGACAGACGCGTTGCTGGACAGTTTGAGATTTAAAGCTTGGTCAAAGTACGTAGACGCTAGAACGCGCGTGTCCTGATATCTGTCAAGTAGTGACTGAAATATGACCTGATAATTCTCAGCACTGGGTGTGACACCTGCAAATACGGACTGGGCCTTCGGTGACAGTTTACCTATTAAATAGTACAACCTGTCAGCATCTGTCAGAGAACCATTATCGTGCACTGTAGACTTAAAACTTGCATAGAATAACGGCCAATTTCGTATATCTCCGTCAAACGACATAATCTCGATTGGCGGTAATCTCGGTTTGCGGGCAACGGGCTCTGCTGAACACTTACCCTCCAATTGCGATTGTATACGCTTAATAATACAATAAAGATCTTCGAATGAGGTATACGCCTGATAGTTCGGTTTTTCATCAGGATTGATAGAAAGTAATCTTGCGTTATAATCGTCTAACAACTTATGAAAATCTGTTCGAATACTATCTACTGTTATACAATAACTGAGAAATGCTTCGCTATTACTGTCAGACATCGATGCGGTTTTTGATCTTTCATAGATATTTTGAATGCGCTCAAATAAAATATTGCGTTTTGCTTCTAAGATTGTCATCTCTTTGTCTTCCGACACGCGTGACTTCTTTTGTTGTGACATGCTTACGTAAGTATAAGCTAATGAGAACGAAACAAAATAAGAATATCTAATGTATCTATTATTTTACCTAAGTAGGCAACACTTTAGAGCTGAGGAAATAAAAGTTGATTGAAATATGAGATTTATAAGACAACTATGATAGTTGCAGAAATAATAATTTAATAAGTAGGTAGCTACATAAAAGTTTACCTACTAATGCGGGCGGAAATAACCATGTGACGGTTATGTGAATATATAAGGAGTATAGCTAGGTGCTATAACTGCCTAGATATAGCGGTATAACGTATAAAACGTAAATGAATCCGACTCGTATGGATCAAAAAATGGTATGGCGTGGTGCCGAAACCGTGGCGTAGGGTTCTAGGCGACTTGGAAAAGGAAATGGACTGTATTAGGGCGAGTTCTGGGTCGTCTAGAAAGGAATTAAGGGAAGAGGAGATGGAGTGGGTATAGGATATTTCCAGGATGGAAGGCACTTACCTTATAGCTTCTTCGTTTCTTTTCCTCCTGGTGTTTTCTTGTTGTCGCTGCTTGTTTTCACTTCACTCACGAGCGAGTTTTCCTTGGTGGAAGCGGTGATAAACACATACGGGAGCGGCGCGGTACGAACGAGACGGCGATACAGCGGTGCGGCGCGGAGCGGTATCGAGACGGCGTTCTCAGCGAGCGGAATGTTCGAGACTGTCGCGTTCACGATCGCGGCGACGAAATCAGGCGCAAGGCAGTGCCTCTTCCAGGGAGAGGGAAAGAGAGGGACGGAAATATGATATCGCTCGCACTAGACAAGCGTGGAACGATTCATGTTGATGCGATTAGTTGTAGATAGGAAGGTAGATGGCGCTACCAATGATGATTCTTACCAATCTGCTAATGAATCCATTTCATTGTCAAATGAAAGTTTTTGCTCTTTGTCCGATACCTTGGGTGATTTTATGCGTCAGACTTTTAATCCTCATACACGTCACGTATTTAATGTATGTCATATCAACGCTCAAAGTGTACCGAGCCACTATGATGATTTGCTAGAGGCTTTCTCTGATACATATGTGCACGCCATCCTGATCTCAGAGACTTGGTTCAAACCACATCTCTTTTCTACCTGCTACTCTCTTCCAGGTTTCATACTCATCAGAAATGATAGGGTGGACCGAAGAGGGGGTGGTGTCGCTATCTATTTACGTAGTGACCTACCCTACAAAATCCTTGCTTCCTCTTCTAATGAGTCTTGTACAGCTGAATTCCTATTTTTAGAGGTTTGTGTCAGGGGAACCAAGGCTGTGCTTGGTGTTGTTTATTGTCCTCCTTCTATTGATTATTTCTCCAGTCTCGAATCGATTCTGGAATCTATAGGGTCCGAGTACACACATCACATAGTCATGGGAGATTTCAACACTAACCTTCTTTCACCCCCTCATCAATCACCTAGAGCCCGCAAACTCCTTCAAGTCATCGAATCAGCCAATCTTCACATACTGCCAATGAATGCCACACATCACAATATCGACGGCGATGACACTTGGCTTGATTTGATTATTACTTCCTCTCCTTCCTTAGTATCTTCCTACGGCCAATATCCTGCTCCAGGTTTTTCCCACCATGACCTCCTATATCTATCCTACGTCCTTAAGGCTCCTAAACCAGTTCCCAAAGTCTTGTATAGGCGCTGCTTTGTTCGTATGGATGTCGATAAGCTGTCCATGGACGCGGCTAATTTAAACTGGGATCATGTAATGACTGCTGTCGCTATCGATGACAAGGTGCAAGCTTTCAGAGACACCGTCATTGCCCTTTATGACGTACATGCACCAGTTCGAAGAATTAAATTGAAGCGTCCCCCAGCTCCTTGGATGACGAGGGGAATACGAATGATGATGAGACGCAGAAATCGCGCTTTCCCCAAGTTCAAAAAAGACCGCACCGAAGACAACTGGATCTGCTATAAGACTGCAAGAAATCGGTGTAATCAATTGATACGCAACACCAAACGCCGATTTATCCTTAGTAATATAACTTTCTCGTCCCCTGCCAATACTTGGAAGTTCTTGGGAACCTTGGGTATTGGTTGACAGCGTAATTTTGATCCTCCGACGACGCTAAGTTTGGATGATCTTAATCATCATTTCTCCTCTTCAGTATATTTGGATCGGCACACTGAGCGTCGCACTGTAGATTACGTAAATAATCTTGCCTGCTTAAACATAGACCCTTTTGAATTTTCTCCGGTGACACCTGCGGAGATCAAAAAGATAATCCTATCCATAAAGTCAAATGCTGTGGGCTGTGACAACATTAGTCGTAAGATGATCGTCTCAATCTTAGACCATCTGTTGGCACCATTAACCCACATCATTAACTTCTCCCTCACCTCCAGCTCCTTTCCGTCCTTATGGCGAAAGGCCTTTATCCTTCCACTGCCTAAAGTAACCAATGCTACCCTCCCAAATCATTTTCGACCCATTTCTATTCTCCCTTACCTTTCTAAAGTCCTGGAAGCCTGCGTCCACAAGCAATTGTCCAGATTTGTTCAAAGTAATGAGCTACTGAGCCCATACCAATCTGGCTTCAGATCTGGGCATAGCACTGTATCCGCCCTGCTTAAGGTGACTGGCGATATGAGAGCGGGAATGGAGGAAACCAAGGTCACAGTGCTGGTCTTGGTGGACTTCGCGAACGCTTTTAATACCGTCAGTCACGGAATCCTTCTATCCATCCTCTCCCATCTAAAGATCTCCTCGGTGGTACTGGATTGGTTTTCTAATTATCTTCAGGGACGACAGCAGTCGGTTCGCCACGGTGAGTCTTCATCTAGTTGGTGTAACCTTCAATCTGGAGTTCCTCAAGGCGGAATACTTTCTCCATTGTTGTTTTCTATCTTTATCAATCTTCTAACTCAAAACTTTCAGTGTTCGTATCATTTGTATGCCGATGACTTGCAGCTATATGAGCAGCAGAAATAGATAACATATCTGCTGCTATTGACCGAATAAACCTGGACCTTGTCAAATTGAAAAACTGGTCAGATAGCTTTGGTGTCAACGTTAATCCGAACAAATGTCAGGCCATTATTGTAGGGAGTCAACGTATGGTCCAAAGAATTGACATTTCGGCTCTTCCACCGCTGATATATGACCAGTCATCTATAACATTTAGCCCTGTAGTAAAAGATCTTGGGTTATACATTGATAATAGTCTCAACTGGCAGGCTCATGTGACCAACGTTAGTCAGAGAGTCACAGGATCCCTGCGCGCTTTATATCGATTAAGGAATTTCCTTTCATGTAACACTAAGGTAATGCTTGTGCAGACGTTGATTTTTCCTATCATAGACTATGCTGATGTGTGTTATTTTGACCTGAATGCAGATCTTCTCAATAAATTAGACCGACTTCTGAATAACTGCATTCGATTCATTTACAATCTTCGCAAGTATGACCATGTGTCTGCTTATCGCACTGAACTCAACTGGCTACCCATTCGTCAACGCCGTAGTATGCGTGCTCTCACTACTCTCTTCTCTTTTCTTAACTCTCCAACCCCTCCTTCTTACTTTTCGTCCTATTTAAAGTACTTGTGCTCAAATCACAACAGAGATCTTCGCTCCTCTAACAATCGCCTCCTGTTATGTCCTTCCCACTCAACTAACTTCGTAAACTCTTCTTTCTTTGTTCAGTCTGTTGTTCTTTGGAATAACCTTCCTCTTGAGATCAGGATGATTGCTAATCGGCTTTCTTTCAAGAAAAAAGTACGAGAGCTACTTTTAAGTAAATTGGCAGAATCTTCAGCATAATAAGATAATTTATACAGATTATTTATATATATATGTATATAAATATATATAGTACTTATATATTTTTCGTATATATACCTTTTTATATTAGTTTATGTGTGTATTATTGGTATTTATATGTTTATTGAAATATTAGTAAGTATTTAAATATCATCAAAATATTTAATTAATCTTATAATTGTTACTACAAAAGTTCGGAACGCACCTACAACTATCATCTCTGCATCACCTTAGGTTGACTGTAAGAGAATGCCTTTGGCATTAAGTCCACCTATGTACATATTTTATTTGTGCAAAAAGTAAATAAATAAATAAATAAAATAAAAGTTAGACAACTTACTGATGTCGACACAGCTCGCCTAGTATATTTTAGCTATTTTCATAGTGTCATGTCCTACAGCATCTTGTTATGGGGCAAAGCTGCGGATATTCAGAATATCTTCGTTCTACAGAAACGAGCGGTACGAGCAATATACATGTTAGGTGCAAAAGATACTCTCAGGGAACGGTTTAAGTCTATAGGAATTTTAACAGTAGCCTCGAAGTTCTTATTTGCTAATATATTGTATATTAGGCAAAATATGGGTTTATTTAATATTAAGTTATATGCCCCTTATCATCGTTTACATAAAGTTAACAATTCTTTTGTAGGGCTAGGTATTCGTATTTACAATAAAATACCAATTAGTCTTTTATAATTACCATTTAATACGTTTAAAAGTAAAATAAAAGACTGCCTTATTAGGAAAGGTTATTATACTGTTAATGATTATTTCAGTGATAAGGATAGATGGTCACTTACACTAGACAACTCATGATCTACTACTTATTTAGAATTTATAAAGATACTTAGCATTTTTCAGTTTATTATATAAAATTGCTAGTTCTTTTAAATTATTATTTGTTTATTATTAGGTCATTCAACTTACTACATTTACATATTGCATTGTTGTTCCACTAATTTTATTAAAATTTACTGTACCGTAAGATGAAGATAACTCGTGATCATGGGCTGTGAACTAACGTTTTTGTAATTTTGTGTATTCATATACCGTCACTTCTGTAACATACATTTCCACCATAGTTCTGAACATGGTCACGAGTTGTCTACATTATAAAACGTAAGTGGGTGCTCCTGTTACACAATATTCACATTGGAAGGCTAACTAAAGCACTTAATTTAGTAACTGCATTAATTGCTTAAGTATTATGTCTGTAACTAATTACTATTTACAAGTAATTAAGTACAATGTGCAACGGTTGCAGCTCCTTACAAAAATAAAAATATGTACCATAATATTGGCGTTTTCAAAGAGTGGCCACAAGTTTTATTGCCCGTTCTTTCTCGTGGTTCTACCTATTGCTTTGTGAACGAAGCAGTAAATGTAAATGTAGAAGCATTAAGTAATTAAATTTAAAAAAATGATGTTTTTAAGCGTCACCTTGTGACCTAGATGAATAAATAATTTTGACTTTGACTTTGACACAATCTCATTAAAAACATATGAAAATTTCAATCAGTTAATAATATAGATACTTTACGTCTAAAAAATATCCAACGCTTGTTATTTTTGCTTTACTGCTAAAATATAAGAAAATGATAACATATAAAGTACGATACGAAAGTCCGGCTCTCCAGTTTCTACATTGTTATTTTCCTGGATCGATAAGACATCGGATATGGGCTCAGTACTCCCCCAATACATTTACACCTCGGCCTTGTAGCATACGCTGAGCTCAGCTCCAATAAGGAATAATGATAAATGTAGGCAGCGATAGCCTAAATAGTAAAGATTCTAATATACTGCCATGCAAAGAGAATTATAATAATAATATTCTACCACATTCACAAAACACTATCTAGTCCCAAACTAAGAAGAGCTTGTACATGGTACATCCTTTCTCTAGTACCCATGGGGGTACTAGAGAAAGGATAAACATACTTATATATACTTTTTTTTAAACACATAGATATTAAGTGTACATAGAAATACCCAGACCAAGACAAACATCCATGTTCATCCACACAAATGTATAACTTGAGTCAGAATCGAACCCGCGACCTTTGCCACCGGCTCGTCAAGTTGAGTTCAAACTCATGGCACACGCTGCTGACTTTTTCAAGGTATTTGGCCTCGGAAGGCCTGTTGGTCCCGACTATCATGAAGATCTTTGACAGTCATTATGGGGAGTCTGTACCCTTAGTACCCGAGTTGTAGTGGTCAGACGGCAGTCGCTCTATGGAAAAGATAATATTATGTCATATTTGGATACAACGGAATGCGGGCTGCAAGATGAAAGTATTAAAATCAACTGGAGTTACTCTGGGAATTTAGGAGAATGACGATAGGGTTTAATATGGAGGTATCTCTTAGTCTCTTACCCGCGTAATGAACTGGAGTTGTGACACTTTGTATTCTTAATCAGTCACCAACAAGAACTATGCAATGTATCTGTAACCATATCTTAAACCAATATAAAAACGCCAAAGACCTTTCACCATACGTTAACAGAACAAATCAACCCTCAAAAGGCACAAAATAAAATTTCAACGCTCCTCTTTAGAAAATCTTCGCGTAGAATCGTCGAGAGATCAGATATCGGGTCGAAACTCGGCCTAAAATAGTCAATTAAGTGGAAACATACCAGGTACACGAAGTGCCCGAGATACACCGATCGATCAGTTTCCGGACTGAAAACGTGACAATATCGGGAACTGCGACCAAGAGTCTATTCTTTGGTCCCATCCGATATTGATCTAGGAAAAATAAGCGAGAGGTTTTGCTACGCCGACGGTACTGGGTGACAATGAACAGATCGACAAGCAGGTATGTACACTGACGCATTCGATGCTAGACAGCTACCACGCAGCATGCCCAGAAACCACTCTACCCTCAACCCCAGGTAAACAACCCTGGTGGGGCGCTGAGCTTGAACGCAAGCGCAAGAAGGTAAGAAGGGCTCTAAACAGGGCAATGAACACAAGAGCGGACGTAGATTGGGACGCTTATAAAGCGGCCAAATCAAGCTACAAGAAATGCCTCAGATTCAGACGCACCATGGGATGGCGAAAATTCTGTGGGAGCATTGAATCTTGCCAACAAGCAAACCGGGTAAGGAAACTACTGGCTCAGCAAGCGATGGTTGCACCAGGTACTCTCCGTAAACCGGATAACACATACACCACATCGGAGGAGGAGAGAAGACACGTCCTACTCGAAACACACTTCCCAGGCTGCGTCCTCACCCCGGTAATAACGTGGCACGATACACATACAGTGGCTACCGAACACGAGTGGAGACACGCAAACACCGTGGTCACAGAAGAAAAACTCCGATGGGCCATCGATAGCTTCCATCCCTTCAAAGCAGCTGGACTGGACGGCATCATGAGGATGTACCAAAGAGTTGAAGGGAAGACAAACAAATTTTCATACCAAAACCAGGCAAAACAGACTACACCAATGCAAAGTCCTTCAGACCAATAAGCCTGACCTCCTTTATGCTTAAAGACTTGGAAAGGCTCTGCGAGAGGGAACTAACAAGTGGGGCACTTAAGCACTTACCCCTACATGCCGCTAACTTGCATACAGCTCAGGGAAATCGACGAAATCGGCCTTAGATCAGGTCGTGAACCAGATAGAAGCTGATATACAACAAAAAAGCATCTGTCTGGGCACCTTCATTGACAAAGAAGGAGCCTTTGACAAGACAAACTTCTCCAGCATACGCAACGCCCTAGCCAGACTTAGTGTGGATCAGATGCTCATACAGTGGATCCAAAACATGCTCAGCAAAAGGATAGTGCGCCAGCACGGCGACACCCAGACAGCCTTGATTACAAAAAGTTGCCCGCAGGGCGGTGTTCTCTCCCCGCTATTGAAGAACTTAGTCATCAATGAACTCATAGACAAACTCAACGCGAGATCCTTCTACACAATAGGATAGGCAGATGATCTGACCATTCTCACCTCAGGTAAGGTAACTAGTACAGTGTACGACCTTACCCTACAGGCTCTACGCATAGTAGAGTGGTGGTGTAATGTGTGCGAATTATCAGTAAACCCGACCAAGACCGAACTAGTTATGTTCACACACAAACGCGCGCTGGGTACTTACCGACTACCCAGTTTATTTAATACAGAGCTCAAGCTGTCTACCGAGGTAAAGTACCTGGGTGTCACTCTTGACAGCAAATTGACATGGAATAGACACATGGAAAATAAGCTCAATAAAGCCAGCATCGTCTTCTGGCAGTGCAAGAAGATGATAGATAAACGCTGGGGCCTATTCTCCAAAATTGTCTTAAGGCTCTTCTTCTTTCTCTTAGCGTTATTCCAGTTTCAATCTGGGGCCCGCTTACTAGTTTAACCGGATTTGGCTGAATATTAGCTTTTTCACAGAGCAACTGCCTGTCTGACCTCCGCAACCCGAAGGGATAGCGATATTCCATGGTTTAGACTAGTGTCAGTTTATTTAGAAGGTACTGACGCGGACAGTCACGGCCGCCTACACAGGACACGGATTCTTTAATAATCACCTATTTACTATAGTTATCACTGACAGCCCGCTGTGCAGGGCCTGCTCCTCGACTGACCTGAGGTCGCACAGTACAGGCAGCAGTACCTGACCAGATACAGCACCCTGAGGGAAGCAGTGGGCCACATCAAGAGTCTGCTGGCCTTCGTCGAAGAGCTGGGGTGGCTCGAATGACAACACCATTCCCACCCGCACGCAAAATACACGCCAAGACGTGGAGTTGCGGAAACAGCCCGTGCCATCAAGTATCAAGTAACTGGCGAAGTGTTGTGTGTAATACTCCTTTGCCTACCCCATCGGGGATAAAAGGCGTGAAGTTATGTTTTATGACCCATTTAAACCTAATATCTGCGAATTTAATTTCATATTTAGATAGGAGGTTCTGATATCATGTAACGGGTCTATATCACATATATTATCCGTTGAACCGGTTTGTAAATATTAGTTTAATAAAAATATGTAGATGCGAAATGATAAAGTTTGAAAATATTCATTTTAATCGTAGCCAAATACTCTATATGTAATAAGGGTAATTTATATTTGTTTGATAAACACTATCATTTGTTCTACTTCTGAGTGTAATATCTATAATATTTGTGTTGTTAAAAATGTGTGATTATGTTTATCGGATATCTTGTTGCCATAGTACTGGCTCCAATTCGTTAAGGATCAGTTGGCATGGATCAGATGACCGTTTAAGTTCTGTTCAAGATGATTGAACTACCGATTTTGACAGTACACGCCTAAAGATTCTTGTCAGTCTTGCAAGAACCAGATACGATGGCTTTTACGTACCCTCCAAAGCACGGTAACTGCCACAAGCGGTCACCTATAAAAATAGTGACCTGAACAAGCGTTGCTTAAGCTTACCGATTTAATACGAATAGTAAGTGAAGTCACGCTAGTTGTACTTCTTAAAAATCTTAAAACAAAATTAAATAAAAAACATATAAACAGTTTTATCCACACATCTCTGCTGCTCACGTATCCAAATCTGTCGGTTCGGTCTATAACACTGATAGTAACGCCCCATAAGATTTCACAATCGCATCTAAGCATTTCAGTTAAAACTTAAGCTCTAGTTCGATAACTACTGAATCCAGGGCAAATTTAGGAACGATTCTGGGTTTCAATTCGACTACTTTGGAATAGAAATTGGCATACTATGTCAGGAAGTGCATCCTTTGTGATACATGCTTGGAACATAGTATTGTATAGTTATATGACAGTCAAACAGCCTTTCCAGTCCTTTGCTAGACATCAGTTTCTTCAAATTTGCGTCATGATGTGAGTAAATAGGAGGATTTGATCTACTATAACACGCTGGAATGGTATAACATACGGATAGACGTCACGATTATCGTTATTTTTTTCATATTAGATATTTTTGCTTTGTTTATTTTCCTAAGTCACCTCTTACCGCACGCACGGATTGGTATGGTAGTGACACTTTGTGTTCTTACGTTTCGACGAGGTATACACCATATATGGTAACAAGTTGGTTAAATAAAATATTATTCATTTTGTTCTAAATGTGGGTTTGAACTAAGAAACTAGAATTAAAGCAAAAATTAATAATAATAATAATATTCTACCTTTAAAAGCGACAACATTTACAGATACTATGTCTTTAACTCGGAATTTAGAATTAGTTATTTTATGGTCGCCCTAATGTAAGCTAGATTTTGGCTGTGTTTAACACTAACCCCAGATGCCTAACTACTTAGGTATTAGTGTTTAAGAAACGACTTGAAATCACATTGGAATTTTTATTTCGGATCTTTACGATTATGGCATCCTTACTTAAACAATTTAGGCGATGTTTAGTCTGGTAACAATTTTCGGAGCTTGGTGTAAAAACTTTTTAGCGGATAAACGTTATTATTATAAGATGTATATAACCTGTTTGAATCGGGAAATAAAATGGTTGTGTTGGGATTGCTGACCGCTTACTGACTAAAACTTATTGAGTAGGCTAGGATTATGGTTGTGCATCGCAGATGGGGGTGTGTGTGGCTCTCCTATACAAGCATTCGGAATGTCTGTTGACGTCTTCTAGGGCAAGCCACGCAAATAGCAGTTAGCTAACTTTGACGAAACCCCGCCAGATCTGTACCTAAGACCAATGCAAGCTGTTTGAAAAATCGGGCAAAATCATGTATTTACTCTCTTTGTTTCATGTTCCCTTGTATTTTTTTACAATATTATTTTACAATCTCTTTAATTCATTCTAATATTTAGTTTATAGTTTCCATAATTTATCCTTACAAAACATTTCATTGTATTACTAGAAGGTAACCCTTGAAGTTTCAATATTGGTTCATTCTGAATACGTAAATATATTGAGGTTGTAAGATAAAACAATTATTATACCTGAAATTGATATTATACGATATAATTGAGTTCGCGTTCACTGTCTAGTATATCAATTAAATTAGACCCCTATTTAATTAGGTCGAAGTATTTCATTACTAATTCGTTTAACATGTATCCATATATAATTGGTAGGTAAAAGCTGTAACCATGGTGCTATGGGATCAGTTTGTTTTAAGGTTGTGAACTATCGTGACGTTTCGGGTTTGATGTCTAGGCCGGTTAAAGTTTATTGAAGGTCTTTGTTGAGATTTTAAGTAACGGAAGATAGTTTTGAAAATATCTGGTCAAATCTATATTACTTATTTTAAATTGTCATTCAGATTACCACGTACCTTTGTTTGTAGTAACCGATATTTCAGCGCTTGCAACAGTGCCGAAATATCGGTAACTCCAAACAAAGACAATTTAAAATAAGTTTAAATTACCACAATAGTTTAAATTCTTAAATCTATAGCAGTCATGCAAAGGAAATAATTCTTATGTAACAGAGTATTTAAACCTCAGATTATAGAACTAAAGGCAGATGGAGCGCATTCATCAAACTAAGTGAGGCACGTTGACAGCTATGTGTGCGTGACATTTGGCGACTGCATTGTACGGACATGCGCGTCTATGTGTGTGTAAAGTTGCCAAATTATGAATAATCTCCCACAATTTTGCACATAGTTTTGTAATGTTTTTATGGAAGTTTAGATATACTGTTTGTGGTCTTGAATAACTTACTGTATAACTGTAATAATAGATTTCATTACGTATAATATACATGCACCGGAGACAGTGAACATTAATGAAAGCGACGTACACTATACAAGTGAATAAAGACCAATCCTCTCACCCATGTAAAGGTATTCATAAACAGGCGAAATTTTGTCAAGCACATAATAATTAATAAGTATTATGATTTGAAGACAAAAATAATTTTACTATAAATAAAAACATAAATATTAGAAGCGCAAACTCATGGATATGATTGTTTATTCTGCCCATTCTAACGTACGGTTCTCAAGCCTGGTCACCTACCCGGCTTTATATTTGGGGGAAGCCTTTGTCCCGCAGTGGAACAGCGTAAGCTATAAAAAAAATGAATGCCTTCAATCAATAATTTGTGTTTCTACACATTAAGTACTTACATGAATATTTGGATCATATAGGGATCGAACCTGTTCAGTGCAATAAGGTTGCTTCCGTGTCGTTGGGTGAAAAAATACTCAATGTACGTCCGTTCTCAACAATATTTTATTTGTACTAAAAATATAATTCACATTACCTAAGTATATCTTAAATGGACTGTATTTGAATGTGTGCATCTCCATTATCAGTGCGTGTGTATGCGTGTGTTCAACGATTCCTATGATAGTTGACTATACATATTTAGACATGCCGCCCCCCAAAGTACGCAGTACTTTAATAAATAAAACTAATATCTAGGCAGCCCTTTATGGGGACGCCCTTAGTTGAAATATCAATTTTACATATTTTGTAACTTATAAATTATGATGAATTACTCTCTTATTTACAACTCATATAGGTACATGTTAGCTAGTTGGTTTTACACATATGTATACATACAATATAAAAAATAAGTCTCGATTTCAATATACAAACATCAACAAAATAAAGAATTTTGTTTATAAATGTACTTTGTCGTTTCTATTACATGTTCATACACTTATTTCAAATCAATATAAGTAACAATAATACTGAGTGTAAGTAACACTCAGAAGTGGATAAATACATGCACAATAGGAGAACATAATAAATTTATTTAGGTAACACACATATCTTACTAATAGGGCGTCTAAACTCACCATTTTTACATTTAATAGATACAACACGCGTTATGTTATCCGGGCCTAAATACTTATTTGTTATCTTACCCAGAATCCATTTGGCCGGTGGAATATTATCATCTTTTAAAATAACTACATCACCTACTTCTGGCTCAGACCTTTTGGTGTTCCACTTATAACGTTGGTTTAGGGTGACTAAATATTCTTTGTACCATCGTTTCCAAAAGCTATTGACAATTTTTTGTGTTAATCTCCATCTATCAAGACCTATAACATTACAATCAGAATAATCCATATCAGGAATACTTACTAGTGGCTCTCCTACGAGAAAATGTCCAGGGGTTAAAGCCTGAGGGTCGTTAGGGTCGTCACTCATAGCTGATATGGGACGAGAATTAAGGCACGCCTCAACCTGTGCTAAAACAGTGGATAACTCTTCGTAGGTGAGAGTAGTATCTCCTATTACCTTGTACAGATGTGTTTTAACGCTGCGAACGCCTGCCTCCCATAAACCACCAAAGTTAGGTGCATATGGAGGTATGAAATGCCATGTAGTTTGTTCTAAACTTAATAACGCCTGTATTTCCTGTGGAATGGTAGATTTAGCACTATCAAACATCTCACGAAGATGCTTATTGGCACCAACAAAGTTAGTGCCATTGTCGCTATATAAATGCTGACAGTGACCTCTCCTTGCTGTAAACCTTTTGAATGCTGCAATAAAAGCCTTCGCGGTAAGATCTGTTACTACCTCTAAATGAATTGCTCTAGTGACCATACAAATATATAAACATACATATCCTTTATATGACTTAGCTCCTCTACCAGGTGAGAATCTTACACCGATTGGACCCATGTAATCACAACCAGAAATTTTAAAAGGTCTTGAAGGTTTTAATCTTACCTCAGGAAGTTGCCCCATCAGTTGGCTACCTTTTAACTTAGAATATCTCACACATTTGACACAAGATCTGTAATGTCGTTTGACTTCATCCTTGCCTCGTAATATCCAATATTTGGTTCTAATATAATACAACATAGCTTGCGGTCCACCATGAAGTGTTCTGATATGAGCTTCACTAATTATCAGCTTGGTAAAATGACTTTTATCAGCTAAAATTATTGGGTGCTTCATGTCATAATGGACTTGAGATTGTTCAATGCGCCCTCCTACTCTTAAAATTCCTTTTTCATCTAAAATAGGACAAAGAGTGCGAAGCTTGCTTTGTCGGCTCACGAATTTCTGCATTTTTAACTGCTTTATCTCATTGCTAAAACTCTCTTCTTGCACTTGTCTAATGCATATCTCTAAACTTTGATTAATTTCTTCCTGTGTTACTAAATTACTATACAGCTTTCGCTTTTCCTTTGGTAACTTTAAATTACTTAATACTCTTCTCCAATAAGATATAGCCTTTAATGTTTTAGTTAAAGAAGAAAACATAGTCCATATGAATGTATTACTTGACTCAGATGTAACAGTTAAATATGCTCTTCTTTCTTCTTCATGTGTATCCTCTATGCTGATAGTATTGTCCATCTCTATAGCTGGTTGTGAAAGCCAAATAGGACCTGACCACCACATTGACTGTTTCAATAAACTAAGAACAGTTAACCCTCTTGATGTGTAGTCAGCTGGATTCATGTGTGTAGCAACGTGCCTCCATTGCTCGCAGTCTAGAAGATTTAGTATCTCAGACACTCGATTGCTCACAAATGTATTCCAGCGGCTCGAGCCCCCTCGCAACCATGCTAGAACTATTGTTGAATCTGTATAAGCGAATAAATTCTCCTTAGGCACATTCATTATTTGTGATACTTCATATATCAATTTCGCTGCTAATACTGCACCACAGAGCTCCAGCCTCGGAATAGTCAACTCCTTCTCTATAGGCGCGACCTTGCTTTTAGCTGTAACCAAACTGACCCAAACCTTATCTTCACCATCAATTATACGAATATATACTGCTGCACCATACGCCGATTTTGATGCATCAGCAAATGCATGCAGTTCGACCTTTGACTCTGGACTAAAGTGTGACCAACGAGGTATGTTTACCTTATTTAAATGTTCCAAATTAGCTCTAAACTGTATCCATTCTTCATATAACTCCATGGTAAGTACATCATCCCAATCAAGGTTCGACTTCCACAGCTTTTGCATAAATATTTTTGCTATTATTATCACGGGGCTAATCCACCCTAAAGGGTCATAAAGACGGGCCACGTCTGCTAAAACCTGTCGCTTAGTCACAGATTCCTTTAAGTCTGGTAACTCCAATGTGTACTGAAACGAATCTATCTCTCTATGCCATACTAAGCCTAGTACTTTAATAACAGAAGATTTTTTTAACCGAAACGAATCATTACTTCTTTGTTTGTCCTTTTCAATGTGTGTCAATAACTGCTGACAATTGCTGCTCCATTTTTGTAGGTCAAAGCCACCACTGCTCATCAATCGTGTCATTTCCTCATAAATGTGTATAGCCTGCTCAGTAGTCTCACAGCCGGTCATCAGGTCATCACAATAATAGTCTCTCTTTGTTATCTCAGCGGCTACTGGAAATTGATAGCGTTCTACATCTGCTAATTTTTGAAGTGACTTCACTGCTAAGTATGGTGCGCAAGCTGTACCAAAAGTCAATCGTAATAGTTTGAAATGTTTCAATGGCTCGTTCACATTAGTTCTCCATACAATTCTTTGGTAGTCTGTATCCTCATCTCTTACTCTTACCATTCTATACATCTTTACTATATCTGAAACTATACAAATTCTGTGATTTCGCCATCTCATTAAGATATGTCGCAGATCCTGTTGCAACTTGGGGCCAACTAAGAGATTATCATTAAGCGAATAGTTGTTAACTCCTTTGCGAGACCCGTCGAAGACGACACGCACCTTTGTGGTATCCTTATCCGCTCTCACCACCGCATGATGTGGGAGATATACCGCCTTGGGATTATCTATGTCCGTGTCTCTCACGGGTATCATATGATTCATAGTTAGATATTCTCGTAAAACATTATTGTATTCTTCTTTTAAGGTGCGATTTTTTTGTAGTCTCTTCTCTAACAGGTTCCATCTTCTTGTTGCTATAACCACTGACTGACCATATTGACACTCTGGATCTTCTTTGTCAAAAGGTAATTTGACAACAAACCTTCCGTCTTCATCTCGTATTGTTGTTCTTTCGTACAATTCCTCGCACGCCATTTCTGTTGTAGACATTCTTTTCTGTAAACAGTTGGGTTCATTTTCAATCTCCCAAAACTTCTTAAGCAGCTCATCTCCACTTAAGTGTAAATGCATACTAATGACCTTTCTATCGACTGAGCTTGAATCTGAAACCATCCCCGATAATATCCAACTTAGGGTAGTGTTTTGTGCCAATATCTTCTTGTGGCGTATGACACCATCCAATAAAACTTCACTATAAACTTCAGCCCCAAAAAGGATATCTATTTTACCAGGTTTGGAATATCTAGGATCAGCTAGTGATATTTCATCTAAGTAAGGCCAATCAGGTGTTTGTAACTCGGTTGAAGGAAGAAACGATGTAACAGTGCGCAACACGTAAGCATTTACCTGGATTGAAAAGGCTGGGTTATGATGCGATTGTACTTGAAGAGAAACCATGTGCTTAATATTAGTACAGCTGCCATTACCTATACCCGAGACAGTACCACTAACACGTTTACGTGAAAGTCCAAGTAATTGCACAACAGACTCACTAATGAATGATGCCTGCGATCCTTGGTCTAATAGACCCCTCAATTGTTGCCTGTGCCCGTGCTCGTTGTACGCCCAAACTGATACAGTAGCTAATAACACTCGACTTGTATTCAATTTACTGGAGAAATTGGTTGAAATACTTACATTATTATTTAACTGGCCCGGTGAAGGATTGTCCTCGCTCTCAGCCGTACTGCTTACCCCTTTATCGTAGTGCAATAGTGAATGATGCCTTCGTCCACATCTCCTGCAGCTCACAGACTTCCTACATTTTAAAACTTGATGCGATGGGGAGAAACAATTAAAGCATAAATTATTTTTCTGAACATAATCTTGTCTATCTTTTACGTTAAGTTTACTAAATTCCTTGCATTGGTATAAATAATGTTCACCTTTACACATATCACATTTAATATAAGATAGTTTAGAATTATCTGTGTTTTCAATAGACCCGTGGCAAGATGTAGATTTCGTTATGTTCGGCTTGGCCTGAGTACGTACCTTACTGGTATCTATAATCTCCAACGATCTAAATCTCGATTCTAGAAAGTAACATAATTGTGACCACGTCGGTAGGTCATCATTAATCATGCTAAGTTGATATTCCCACAGCTTAGTGGATTCCGTATCTAATTTAGAAATAACTAAATAAATAATTAATGCGTCCCAGTTGTCAGTATAAATACCCATATTACGCAAAGAATGTAAACACGTTGTCGTTGTATCTAATAAATGTTTTATGGCACTAGCCGACTCACACGTAATTTGTTTTTGTGAAAACAATGATTTTAATATCGCATTACAATTAAAACGCTTATTATCGTAACGTTTTACTAATAGCTTCCAAGCCTCATCATAATTCGATTCAGTTGTAGAAAAGTTACGTAACAAACTTAGCGGTTCGCCTGAGAGATTACTTTTCAAATAATGTAATTTTTGTACACAAGACAATTTTTTATTATTATGAATTAGCGAAAGAAACATATCATAGAAACTTTGCCATTTGAAATATTTACCACTGAATGTAGGCAGCTGTATACGCGGTAACTTAACCTCGCACTCACGAAGCAGGCGTTCCTCCTGGTCGGCACTCGATCCTGGCTCCGTGGCTGATTTTCCAGTGTTTGATGATATCAGAAAGGGCTGCAGGGCTTCCTTGAGTGAAGTCTTGTACGAAATATACAACTCCTCGAACTCCACATACATGTCTTCCGTGAAATAGGCATCTTGCTTCTCTTGAAGGGTCACCTTGACAATTATATTTTTGTGACCGACTTTGAATTCATTCCATAACTGCTCCAAATTTTCCAACCTGGATTCCAAGTATGGTTTCTTGATGCGATCTTTGGGTGTCTTCTTATGGTTTTTCTCGGCTTTCTTCAGTTTTTCCAAAATTTCCTTTTGGTAAGCCAGTTGCGTATTCATTTTGAACAGATATGTGTAGACGTTGAAGCTCAGATATCCCAAAAAATGACGAAAACAATCTTGATTTGTGTGATTTTGAAGTAATAAAGCTCGTTAGGCTCGATATAATCCCCTCTGGAATTCTTTTGTTCTCTCGCCGTAAGCCAGTCGCTTGAAGTAACTCACAATATCCGGATCGATTTTGGACCATATGTTCAGTGCAATAAGGTTGCTTCCGTGTCGTTGGGTGAAAAAATACTCAATGTACGTCCGTTCTCAACAATATTTTATTTGTACTAAAAATATAATTCACATTACCTAAGTATATCTTAAATGGACTGTATTTGAATGTGTGCATCTCCATTATCAGTGCGTGTGTATGCGTGTGTTCAACGATTCCTATGATAGTTGACTATACATAATTAGACAAACCCAAAACAATATATACACAATAGCAAGCCTATAACAATATTTGCTAATAAAGATATATCTAAAATATACTTTTATAATATGTTAATATATTTTTCATTAACATGACAATTCTTATTACATAATTATTACATAATGAATAATTGACAAGTGTATTTTCCATAATTCAGGGAAAACGGCGTCGACGTAACGCCGTTTTCCCGACGTAAACTGGCAACACTTACACATTTTTTACAGAAATACGATTTTATCGCAATTAAATTATGAAACAGTCAAATAATCCATAAATAACTGTGAAAAGATATTGTACCTTTCTCAGTTTTTGCTTTTGGAAACAACTTTCACAATATTTAAAAACACATGTCGGCATTTTATGAATTTATAAGTTGAGTTGATCGGGGCGCGTGAACTGTACGATGATTCGTATCGCACTGAGCCGGATTTGTATGCGTTTTTCAATTCGTATTTGCTTTAGTAGCCGCACGAAACTGTTCCGCGCGCTTCATTTGATTCTTGTTCTATAATCTGAGATTTAAACTTTCAATGTAAATTTCAATAAAAACATGTTTGTTTAATAATTAGATAATTATAATGTTAATCGAAATATACTCATATCTAGTTTTGAGATGCCGACATTTACGGTTTGCTTGAACGCGCTAATCTCAGGAACTACTGGTCCGATTTGAAAAATCTTTCAGTTTTAAATAGCCCATATATCGAGAAAACCTATAGACTAACATCACGCTATGAGCCACGTGAGTGGAGCAGTAGCCTTAAATAACGCGGGTGTAACCGCGGGCTCATCTAGTTATAATATACAAATAATTTATAAAACATAGATTTTATGTAGGTTTGTATATATAAGCCCAAAAACTGTCGTATTTGTTTAACGGATTCTGATGGCGTTCTGAAATAAAATAATAGTACTATTTCTATGACGTACTAAACGCATTTTGAAGTGACATATATGTGATACATACATACATACATACATAACGTCACGTCTTTTATCTCCGAAGGGGTAGGCAGAGGTGTATTTCTACACCCACTTTTCGCCAGATATACTTTAGTCCCACGTAATAAGGGGCGAGCCTATTGCGGTACCGGGCACATTTCCAGACTCCGTGCTGCGACTGAGAATTTCGTGACAGAAAAACCCAATAACACTGCCCGACCCAGGAATCGAACCCGGGACCTCCCGATCCCACGCGCACATTTATGCCGCGAGACCAACGAGGCAGTCGTATAGGGTTTGATGTCGAGTTTTTCATCTCTACGCAAAGATGGTATTTGCATCGTGTTATCCCTTAGGCTAAGAACTCACGGAGCGATTTTCTCCCGCGACCGCTGCGGTGGTGGAACTGCGGTTTTATTTCTAAACTCACGAGACCGGTTATTTGCGCAGTTTTTCAGCCGCCGCGGCTGCGATCATCGCCCGCAGACGTGGCGGGCGATGATCGCAAGACGGGCGGTTGCAAGACGTAAGTAATTAGAAGATCGATTTCAATATCCATTTTATAATGTTTGTTTAATTTTAAACATGCACAAACATTTGTCACGATGCCACAAGTAACTGGCTGGTGCAAAATGACGTTGGATTTCTGTACACCCCGCCCCTCGCCCGCGACCGCAGCCCGCCAACCGACCGCAGAGCGCGCGGGCGCCGCCCGCCGCGGCTGCGGTTGACCGCGGCCCGCACGATTCCACTAGTTGCCCGCCGATGCAGCGGGAACCGCAAACAACCACGCACGCCGCGGGCGAAAATCACGTCGTGAGTTTTGCTTTAATTTTTTACATATATATCTGCATTCTACAGAAGCTGCGGGCCCGCAACCGCGGCGGTTGCGGGTGAAAATCGCTCCGTGAGTTCTTAGCCTTAGTCGCCACTTACGACACCCACGGGAAGATGAGTGGGGTGACACTTGTATTCTATGCCGTCAACCACATATATATATATATTAATTGTATACCTGAACGCCTGCTAAGTTACAGGATTAAGGATCAATTAGTCTATCATCCTTACAATATATGTAATTATCTTTTCGAATATATATGTATAATGTAAATGCTTTAAGCAGCATTGAAGTTGTGGTACATTACTTTCATGGCATGTCACTGTCTCCAGTGGCCTCTCGGCCTATGCCCAGCAGTGGGCTACGGCAGACTAAAAGCGATGATAATGATGAAACTTTCGTGGTTATTAACATATGTTTTACATTAGCTTTCGGGATGTTTACCACGCACGTTTGTGTAAAGTAAAGTATCCCATGAAACGTATTAGATACATCAAAGTCGTTGAATAAAAAAAAAGGCCTAAGCAGGCCTTTTTATTACCCAGGTAAAATTAAAAACTAAAGGAAACATCTTATAACGTTAATTCTCAGTTAGCTACTAATTGCATTTTATTTGGCAAATATTATCTTAATTAATAATATTCGTGGTAATATAATTAGTTAAGGGCGCCAACCAAAATTGTATTAGTTTACTTTTAAACAAATTCACTTAAACCATTAATTAAAACTCATGATTAATTAAACAATAAATTAAACAGAACATTCAATAATTATGACCCTCGTTAATTGAGTAATTAATTTTTAAATGAGTTATACTAATAGTAACTAGCTATTATGTGGTACCAGCGTGGGGCCCTGTGGCATACTCTGATTAACTCAGCTCCCACTGTTGACCGCAACGCTAAATTAAACGCCATTTGTACTTTTGACGTGACAACGTCTTATAAATTGGTTTGCCGGGTGACACTTCAAGAAACTGCGTTACGCTCCGCTCACGTTATGCGCTCACAATGAGAGCGAGTGAGAGGCACGCGTCCCGCCTAAGAGCGAGAGAGACAGACATAAAAAGTGAAAGGCACGCGTCTTTCATCCTTCTTCCTACTATACGAATGAATATCCACATTAAAATTATTTTACCACTCAAAGTCGTTGTCACGTAAAACTTTCGCCCGTATACCGACTTTACAGGCAACCAATTTTTTAAGTCATCATTGTATTACGTTTGTGTAAACAAGTATTGTTGTTTATTAAGTAATATGGGCATTTTAATTTAGTAAACCTTTTAATATCGTAATATAGAACTATATATCAAGAATCGGCTCTCTTTGTTTGTGTAATTTCCGGATCAAAGCTGTAGAAGCCATTGACTACAAAACTTTTTGTAGTATTTTAACCTGTCAGATGAGCTATCTTGTATGATGATGATTGATGATAGAGCTGGAAACATTTAGTATGGCAATAATGAATAAAAGTAATATCTTACTCAATGATATTGAAATTCTCAAAAAGCTTGTCTGTGCAGGAACATCTAATAATAATAGATTTTCTGTTGTTTCTTTATGTTCCATTATATGATTATTGTACTGTTTTGTCCAAACCCTTAATCTTTGATGTAAAATAAATAAAGTGTAAATAAAAATAGGTTGAAGATATCTTTACTTATAATTTCGTTCTAAAACTTTCCTATCAGAACAGAAAAAGAGACATTCCGTCAACTTTTTCATAACATTTTCCTTAATGGTTTATTCATATGGTTTTGTGAATAGATTCACGACATTTGCAAGTCGACACAATGTATTAATATTTACTTTCAAGTAGTTCCAGCTTACATAATTCATAAGCTGCTGAAACTTTAAGTAACTCCACATGTGCTATAATGCCATATGGTTACAACATATGGTTTTCTAGCGGAGACAGCTTATTGGTCTACGTAATGGGCTTCCGAGACGATGGTCCGAGACCATGAATTTTCTACCGTGTAACAATAAATACATCCGGCAATTACAATGTATTTTTCCTTTCTTTTTCAGTCTAACGACATTTGATTAAACAAATTAGCTTGTCATCAAGCTAATTTATTTGGAGGGGGGAATTATTGCCTATGGTCTGACCTCCGTTTGGTTGACTGCATATGGCCTCTTATATTATTTTATCTCTAATCGAGTGTGAATTTCACGTATGCGACGTTAGCGTAGCCGTGAGTTTAAACATACCGTACCATATAAAAACATCAACTGAAAATAACCTATTATTGTATCTGCTTGCCGAAGAGACATTTCTGCTGACACTTAACAAGTAAAGCGCGGTGGTACGTATTTAATGTTTATACGCCAGCGAAATTATTTATGCTAGGTGCTTCATACAATTTTGTAGTATTAATTCATGTTTGCTTTTGAGTCATTCCTTTGCTGTTCTTTAGCTGTACCGATCTGAAACTGAAGTTAAGTTACAAAATAATACGCTAACGTTGTCAGCTCTCAGTTACAACTGTATGCAGATTGTATACTTCTAAAAACTATAAGCTGTATGTGAAGTGGAATGCGTCATACTAATCTAAGGAGACGGAAATAGAAAGAAGAACATAAAAGAGAAGAATGTTCGTAGAACTAGAGAGGAAGAATCAGTGTGCATCTAACACATACGTGTGTGCTAGTTCTGTGAGTGCGTGAAAGCGTGCATGTTAGCAAGCGTACGCGAATGCGTGCGTGTACGTGTGTGTGTGTGTGAGTGTGAGAGTGGTCATAAATATTTAAAATTTATATCGCTAATTGAAAACTCACGTGACAGATAACAATCAAAAACGAAAATGGGATTTACACCTAAATTTTACAAGCAATATATTATAAAGTCGTTAATGTAGACAGAGAGCTTTAAAAGCTAGTGGTTAATTTATGGTTAATAATAGAGCCCCTTATAACCCTAGAAGTGTAAAACCTTTTATGGTATAAATCCATTTATGGGGATTTTATTAGAGTTGAGCCGTTAATTATGGGCTCTTATTGTTAGAAAGTTGGGTATTTTTGCTTTAAAACAATGTTGAAATGTTTCCAGTTTATGCTTGGTACACGATAAGTATTCATTTTGTGAATTCGCCGGTTTTGCAATATTAAGAGTTTTGATGTTTTCTTGCTGTTGTTGGGGTAGTTGTTTGTACTTGTATATTGGTTGGAGTTTGGTAACGGAGATTTGTAGTACAATTTGCGAAGTTTCATATTTGTGCTTTTCTCTATTGTAAAAGTATTAATAAAAGGGTTTAGATTAACGTAAATTCACTCATCATCCCCGATGTGTGAATAAGACACACCAACTAAAATTTAAATTTTATAAGACTCTCGATCACATTAATCTGTACATACAAAATCCTTGCGTTACCGACTGACTGACAGACCAGCCACAGCCAAAAGGATTAGGCAAAGGCAGCTGAAATTTGGCATGATTGTTCCTTGGAGATCGTAGAGGTGCACTAAGAAGGGATTTTCCAAAATGCCCACAGGATTGGGAAAAATGTGCGGACGTAGCTGCGGGCAGCCTCTTGTATCCAAATATAAAGCTAGAACAAGTCATCACAATATATAATGAGTACACCAAAAGATAAAACGTCGAGCCAGATAGAACGTCATCAACATCGTCCTAGCGTTATCTCGGCATCACATTATATGGTACTTTTCCGGACTCCGTGCTGCTACTGAGAATTTCGTGACAGAAAAACCCAATAACACTGCCCGACCCAGGAATCGAACCCGGGACCCGATCCCACGCGCACATTTATGCCGCGAGACCAACGAGGCAGTCGTATAGGGTTTGATGTCGAGTTTTCCGTCTCTACGCAAATATGGTATTTGCATCGTGTTATCCCTTAGTCGCCTCATACGGCACCCACGGGAAGATAGGGGTGGTGACACTTGTATTCTTTGCCGTCAACCACACGGCTTATGTATCCAACACTATTTGTTATAGATATGGTTGGGTACTATAAGCTGGAGGTAAGGCGCAATTTGGCTGTAGCAAAATATGTAGTTTCGTGGAAAATTAAATAATCCCCAGATCCTGGAAGCGTTGAGACTGCTTGTTCTTAACACCAGCTTACGACAGGGGCCACGAGGCAGTTTATTCGAAGTCCCACTATCCCGTACCAACCTTTTGAAGTCTGCTCCTCTTGTGCGAACAATAAATACACTTAACAGCGTCTCACAGAAAATTTATATTTTTATGTGCACATTGGCGAAATTTGTGAAGGTGACACTAGCATAATTATTTGTCAAATTAGTTTAAAGATTTTTTTGATTTTTTTTATGTAAGTACTATGTTGTTGTACCTGTAAAGACAATGTATGTTATTATCTTAATGACTGTCTAAAGATCTTTATGAAAACCGGGATATCAATGTGCACTATGTACTGAATTTTATATGAAAGCTACCTGTTGCCTGGATTTTAATACTTTCAAAGTCAGTATTTCAAACAGACATTGAAATCCTTACATTAGGGTAGAATATTAAAAAGACCATTTCCGTGGGTGCCTACGTCATAAAAGGTACCTACTGCTTACTTTTATGATTCCAGCTTCAGTCGTTTCGACTCTGCGATTTTATATTACTAACGTTACTTCTCTAGTACAATACTAGCTACGATCATCATTGTCAGCCCTGTACAGTACAGTGGGACAGTATATATAGTACACTATATATACTGTCCCACTGCTGGACACAGGCCTCTTCTTACTATGAGAAGGGTAAGGCCATAGTTGGCCAAGCACGGGTTTGCAGACTTCACATGTCTTTCGAGAACATTACGGAGACCCCTCCGACATGCAGGTTTCCCCAGGATGTATTCTTTTGCCGTTAAGCATGCGACAATTAATCATTTTATGCACACTCAACTTCGAAAAGTCATCGGTGCGTGCCGTGCATTTGAACCCAAGACATTATGCATAGCAGTCTGTTGGTCTATCCGCTAGGCTATCGCTAGTTAAGATGTAATAACCTTATATCATATTTTATTACAGGCTTTTAAACTATTGCACAATTCAAAACACAATATCAGTATTCAAATCCAATTTATTTTTTTTCTCTCAAGAAAATCTGATGGAACACGGCAGTACATGTGCACACAAGATACGCCGTGTTGCTTTGGAAACCGCTTTCTCCCGGGACACTGTAAAATAAAACAAGAACCTTCGCTGAACTAATTAAACAGTAATTTCATATGCAATATTCTCTGACGTCGAGCGAGATCGTGGTGTGCTTCCATAATTACGTATGCATATTATGCTGGCATATTAAAGCAGTGATGGTCTTGTAGATACCAACAGACTGTGAGTAGAGGGTATCGGTTTGAAACTTACGACGCGCAACTCTGAGTTTTCGAGGTTTTGGAGCGTATTAAATTGCTAATTATCGCTTGCCCCGTGCTTCTGAGAGCATATTATAAAGAACTCAGTACCAGCTGTCATGAGTGAGTACCTTTGAATATACTGACACTTGTCTAAGCCATTGCATATCGCTATTCCTTTGGAATGTAGGGGTCTAAAGACATAAATTTCAAGGCACCAATCAGTGTCAGTATATTAAAGAATTTTACGCATCTTAAGGACTGTCAAAGATCTTCACATATAGGATTGATGGCATCACGTGCTATCCGAGGCATGGAGCAAGCTGTCATCTACAACTCACGCCTGTTTCCCGGAGGGAAAGAGACTACGGAACGCCATTTGCAACGATCCTGACATACCTTTCTTGCTTCATTCACTCCCATCAAGTTTCTTATGCATGCTCTTCTGTTAAGGGTACTTCTGACCTGTCCTTTTTTTTAGGATGTCTCCAATCTGGTCAGAGAACGTCCGCCTAGGTTTTCCCCTTCATCCTGTCTAAAACTATAAGTCTATTTGATAATACGTTAATAAATAATTACATTTCAGGCACATAGGCGATAATTTAATACAGTTTTATTTGATGGACGATCAGAGACCTTCCAACAAAAATCAAACTTAAAACACAATTATGTTTAACTTTTTGATATTCCAAATTGACGGGAACCTTGGCCGCCGTCTTCATTATAACTCCCAAAATTTTTTGTAAATATCTAATTATTCATTTTGTTAACTTTCTAACTGAACAAAAAGATTGTCTTGAGTGAAGTTTGATTCTGTATAGAGGCGCGCGATGTTTGGTTTCGTCCTGCCGACAATCTATACGTATTATAAAATTAAGTCTCCGTCGCGTCCCGTTTGTCTGTATGATCGCGAGAAACTTAATAACTACTGAATTGATTTTTCTACGGTTTTCACCGTTAGATAGTGTGAGGAAGGTTTAGGTTTACGCGGGTGGAACCCCGGGGCGAAGTCTTGTTCATTTATATATATTTGCCTCCCTTACTTGTATAATGTGGTCTTAATATTATACGGAACTTACTTTTCTTCTGCTAGGTTCCCTGCTTAACTCTATTTTGGCAAAATGGTTGTTTCAAATAATGTTGCCTGCAGCCGGCAAGGCATATTTCAATAGAAAATATAAGATCCAATCCAGTTCAATACCTACTTCTAAGAATATGAATGTGGATAGTACCCATAATCATCATCAGCCTTTAACAGTCCACTGCTAGACTAGGCCTCTCCTTTAAGAGGAGGAATTGGCCTACTTTACCACGCAGGCCAAACGGGTTGGTATAGGGTTTGTATCAAGTTTTCCTTCTCTTACAGTGCTGTTCTCTGCATAATATGCTCCCTCTGTTGGCTCTTACGACACCCATGGGGTGGTGAAAAATGTGGTGAAATTCCGTATTCTTATTCCGTCACCACACGGACATACCATACATTGATTCTTTAACGCAATGCAAAATAAATGTTGCTACCGATTTCCTATGATACAATAATTACTGCCGCTTACAAAATGTACTAACGGATAAACAGCACAGAGGGTATACTCGTAGGACAATAATAAGTTGATCTGCATGTGCAAAATATTTTAATAATACAACATAGACAGTAGGTATACACATTAGCCTAAAATTATTTGAAACACTGTGTGATGATATAAAATCCTATTTTCATTAAATTTTACTTAATAAATCAGAATAAAATATTGCTGTAGGTACGTTTGTACATAATTAATACACTGAGTTAATTGACAAAATGGATGTTGACGAAAAATGTTTTTAACTTTCAGTTTTATTCACCCTTTATTTTTTATTTTTTTTGGAAATGCTAATCAACACACTATATAGTGAAATTAGGCGTTTATTCTATATAAATAGTCATTATTACAAATGCTTATTTTGTCGGATCTGTTACTGTCTTTTCAACCTAAATAATTTATGCATCTGAATATTTGGTTTCGGCCAAAGGCAGACCAACTCTAAAGTGTAACAAAAGAAAAACTTTGATGAAGTGAATATTAATTTTGCTCTATTCATCGTTAATATATTATTTGATAGTCATCTTAATGAAAACAATTTTACATAGTCTATTGTGAAAAGTTTTGCAAGCTTTTAGTTTTGTTGACCATAATTTCACTTTAGAATAGAAACGCACGCATCTATTATATCATGACATTAAGACCTGAAAATTTATGTGAGTGTAAGTTGTTAAATATCGCTTGCTAAACGGTAAAGGGAAATTTCGTGAGAAAATTGTGAAAAAATGTCCGAGAGTTCTTTATAATGTTCTCGAAAGACATAGGAAGTCCGCCAAAGCAAAAGCAAAAGGGAAGTCCACCACCTTAGCCGCTTTTTCCCTGATCAAGTCTATAACACAAGAGATCGATAAGGGCCACACAGTTACAGCAGTATTCTTAGACATGAGCAAAGCTTTTTGTTGAAGGTTTAATATCTACACAGTATGTATTAGCACTGGCCATGTATCATACTGGCCATCTGTCTTTTATTGTCACTAGACATATAGACATGTAATTTAAATTGTGTGTTTACTTCTCTAGTAAGAAATAAAACATAGTCAGTCTTTGCCACTCGTCTCTGGGAATACGTCGTTTTATTTCAGGTTATGGGCCCAGAGAGCTCATAAAATCGCTATTGAGTCGTTTTAGCAAGAATTTTGCATTTTGCAAGTGTTAAAAGACAGTATTCAGTGCGATTTAGATGTAATTTTAATTATCGCAGTAAGTTCCAGTATATCAGTTCGACAAAATGGCTAGCAACTACCTAGTAAATGTGCCGAAACTAAAGGGACGCGATAGTTATTCCGAGTGGTGTTTCGCAGCAGAAAATTTCTTGGTACTGGAAGGCATGAAACATTGCATAAAAGCAGAACCAGATAAAGAAATTTCAAGCGCTGATGACGAAAAAACGAAAGCAAAATTGATAATGACTATCGACCCGTCATTGTATGTCCACGTAAAAAATGTAAAATCGTCAAAAGAATTATGGCATAAGTTACAGCAACTATTTGACGATAGTGGATTTTCAAGAAGAATAAGTCTTTTAAGAAATTTAATTTCAATCCGGCGAGAAAACTGCACTTTAATGACGTCATATGTGACGCAGATTATTGATACAGCGCAAAAACTAAGCGGAACAGGATTTGAAATAAATGATCAGTGGACAGGGTCATTGTTGTTGGCTGGATTGCCTGATCGTTTTGCACCAATGATCATGGCAATAGAACATTCAGGAATTTCCATTACGGCAGACAATATTAAAACGAAACTTTTAGATATGGAGTCAGTAGAATACGAAAGCGAAATGAACGGTGCTTTTATTAGTCATGCAAAGCAAAATAAAAAGAATTTGTCTATGGCCAAGAAAAAGTATAATGTTGACAGTACTGTTCTGTCAAAGTTAAACATGGCAGTGAAATGCTACCGGTGTAAACAAATCGGCCATTACAAAAGTCAGTGCATGAATGAAAGTAATTTTGCACAGAAGAAAAATACTGAAAGAGTGCAATCAAACGCATTCAGTGCTGTATTTTTAGGTGCGAATTTCAACAAAAATGAGTGGTATATTGACTCCGGGGCAAGTGTACACCTAACAGCTAATGAAAGTTGGGTAATGAATGCCAAATACGAACAAAACAAAGAAATTGTCGTAGCTAATAGCGAGAAGTTGACTGTATTATGTTCTGGCAATGTTAAAATAACTACTACAACTGATGATTGCGAGTACGACATCGTGGTAGAAGACGTACGCTGTATACCATCTCTGACTACTAACCTACTATCAGGCAGTCAATTAATTAAAAAAGGAAATAGTGTGTCTTTTACAGAAAAAAGCTGTTATGTTTACAACAAAAAGAAACAGTTAGTCGCTACAGCAGTATTAGTCAATGGAGTATACAAGGTAAACTTGATATCTCAGGAGTATTTGGCTGCATCAGCTGTATCAGGAGTAACATGGCATCGCAGATTAGGACATGTCAACAAGGAATATTTAAATAAAATGAAAAATGCTGTCTTGGGAATGTCATTTGATGAGAAAATAGATATAAGCAAGGCTTCTTACACAACATGCTGTGAAGGTAAACAGTGTCGCTTACCATTTAAAGGCAGTGGACAGAGAAGCAGTAACTTGCTAGATTTAGTGCACACAGATATTTGTGGCCCTATGGAGACTACATCGATAGGAGGAGCAAGGTATTTCTTGTTATTTGTCGATGACTACAGTCGCTTTACATTTGTTTATTTTCTAAAGCACAAGAATGAAGCTCTGAAGGTTTTCAAGAACTTCAAAGCACAGGTGGAAAATCAAACAAATAGAACAATTAAAGTGATAAGAAGCGATAATGGTTTAGAGTATTGCAATAAGGAATTTGGAGATTACCTAAACAGTGCTGGTATTATCCACCAGAAAAGCAACCCATACAGCCCAGAACAAAATGGTTTGTGCGAAAGATACAATTGCACAGTCGTAGAAAAAGCAAGATGTCTACTGTTTGATGCAAACCTGGGCAAAGAGTTTTGGGGTGAGGCCATCAATACGGCAGTGTATCTGCAGAATAGAACTGTGGCTGCTGCGTTGGATAATAGAACGCCATATGAATTATGGACTGGCACGAAACCAGATATCAGTGATATCAGAATATTCGGAAGCACTGTCATGCTACATGTTGCTAAACAAAAGCATACAAAATGGTATAAGAAATCTGTAAAATGTATTCTTACAGGATATCCAGATAATATAAAAGGATACAGAGTCTATAATCCAGAATCAAGGACTGTGTTTATATTAAGGGATGTGGTTATTATTGAGCCAAAAATAAAGTCTGAATGTACGATTCTAGTACAAGACCAGAATGTTGCTTCAGTGGGGGATGACATTAAACCAGGACAAGCCCAGAAGGTTGAATCAACATCTAGTCTAGAAGATAAACAAGTCCAGAAGGTGACAAGTTTGGAATCTATATCTAGTCATGAAGATAACTCCAACAGTGATAACGATTATAAAGACTCAGAAAGTACACTTCAGCGTAAAAATGAAGGTTTCATCATGGACAGACCCAGACGAACACGGAAACCACCAGAGAGATATGGTATGTTGAATCTTTGTACAAGTACAAGCGCTGAAACCTATGAAGATGGGGCAGGTTTGACGCTGCAATGGACCAGAAAAGAAACAGTGGATGTTGTCCATGCAAGAAGAAAAGTTAAAAGAAAATTATGCATGGGAAGATAGTTCACAAGATGGTAGGTTTGTGCAGTGTGAGTGCTTTGTAAAAATATGACAGTGTTAACAAAGTTCGGTTCCATGTATGTTTAGTTACTATATTTGTCAAATATTAGTTATAGGGAGATCTAAGATAGATCCATGTATGTATACAAAAGTTAGAAATATTTTTGTAGAGATTTTTATTTTTTTCAAATGGTTGTAAAGAAACAGAATATTTGAAAAATGTATTTCAAAGTCATTGGTGTCAATGTGTTAATAAATCTAAGAAATCTATCACATTGAACCAGTCTGATTATATTGATCAGGTGTTACAAAAATTAACTTGCATGTATGTAAGGGGGAAAACTGTGTTGGAAAATTCCCATATCAAGCTATTGGTTGTCTAATGTACTTAGCAGTTTTAACCAGGCCTGATAGTACTTATGCAGTTAGATTTTTGAATTACTTTTACAATTGCTATTCTAGAGAACATTGTGAAATGTAAAGCGTCTATTCTAGATATTTTACTTTTGTATTGAATGTGTAATAATAATAATAATAATAATAATCTTTATTTGCTTTAAATACAATTGTAAATGTGAAGTAATTTGCCTACAGCTAAGATGCCAGCTGATGTATTAAGTTTTTGGATATATTAGGTATTCAAAGATTGTAATAATTGTGTATTTACAAATTGTTCGATATAGTGGGGGTGTTGAAGGTTTAATATCTACACAGTATGTATTAGCACTGGCCATATATCGTACTGGCCATCTGTCTTTTATTGTCACTAGACATATAGACATGTAATTTAAATTGTGTGTTTACTTCTCTAGTAAGAAATAAAACATAGTCAGTCTTTGCCACTCGTCTCTGGGAATACGTCGTTTTATTTCACTTTCGATGTTGTAAATATTGACAAGCTACTTGACAAATGTGAGCGTTATGGCATTAGAGGTCAGGCACTTGATTGGCTTACAAGCTATCTTTGCAATCGAACGCAATATGTAGAAATAGGAAGCATAAATAATAAGCAAATTTTGACATAGTACAAATCTCCACTTATGTTTAATAGGACAGGTGTACCTCAAGGTAGTATTTTAGGACCCCTATTGTTTTTACTATATATTAATGATTTGCCAAAAGTCACAAAACATACTTATGTTTTGTGACTTTTCGTCGTCAGCAAACAGTACACACTTGTGTACTGTTTGCTGACGATGTATCAGTCATAATACCTAATAATTCAAAAGACGATCATGAAAAAGAATTATATAACACACTTAATCAAATACTTCAATGGCTAAAACAAAATGACCTCAAAATCAATTTGACGAAAACACATTATATACAATTTAAAAATTATAAACAAATTCCTGCTAAATTAAATATAACAATTGAAGATGTCGACATTAAAGAAAGGAGCAAGATAAAATTTTTAGGACTGACCTTGGACGAACACTGTAACTGGAAGTTGCACATTGACAATGTATGTAGCAGGTTGAATAGATTTGTATATGCATTGCGACAGTTAAAAAAGGCTACAAATGAATCGGTTGCTCTTACTGCTTATCATGGACACGTTGGGTCGATATTAAGATATGGCCTTTTAATGTGGGGAAACTCAACTAACATAAATAGAGCTTTTATACTACAAAAAAAATGTGTTAGGGCTATTTGCAGTGTAGGACCCTTTGAGACCTGTAGGCCACTTTTCAAAAGATTGGGTGTACTGACTTTGATTTCCATGTACATATTAGAAACAGGTTTGTTTGTAAGAAATCAAAGCAACTTATTTACTAAAACTAGTGTAAATTGTAAATATCAGCCGAGAGATCCAACAAAATTAAAATGGGAAATGAGCAAAACAAAATTACATAGTAGCAGCTTCATGATGATAGTAAAAATCTACAACCAAATACCAAAATTCATCAGGGAACTACCTACTTCCACGCAATTTAAAATAAATTTAAAAAAGTGGCTCATAGATAAAAGTTTCTACACAATCAAAAAATTCTTAGACTACAAATGAATAAATAAGTAGGTAATTAATGTCGTACACACATATTTAAGAAATACATCATTAAGCTGTTAACTATAAAAAATTAGGTAATTCATATTTAGTAATATCTCGTTACAATTTTTGACACTTAGATTTTGACATAATTGATTATTATTATTATTTTTTAATAATATTATGAGTATTATGACTTCTTCTATATGAATATAAGAAATATTGTTATATAATTAAAATTAAATGTTAACATGTCCTTGCATGTAAGATAAATATGATTATAAACTTATCCCTACAATATTCGTATGCTTGATAGAGGTGAAATGTGAACTGTAAAAAATATGAACATCTATTATGTACCATTTCAATCGAATTAAGTCATTTCATTTCATTTCATTTCCAACCCACGCCCATTGTGGTGGGCTGTGCCCTTACCCTTCACGTTGTGAAAGTGGCCCTTGCGCAGAAGTGAGCCAGTTTGTATACAGGACTAATGATAATTATGATGATACCATTGGCCATGCAAAGACAACATATCGTGCTTGTCATACACAAAAGTGACTATTAGTCCGGTCAGTAAGGATGTTGCCGACTAGTCAAATCAGACGACTTCAATGAAATATCTAAGACAATCTCTTTCTGCTGATTTAGTGTGAAATATGCATTAGTGAGACAATGTTACACATCGTAATTATTAAAGTACAGTTTAAGGATTATATCGCGACATTTCGACAAATACCAATATAAAATAAATATTTAACATGAAATCTTATCTTATACTAATATATAAAGCTGAAGAGTTTGTTTGTTTGGTTTAACGCACTAATCTCAGGACCTACTGGTCCAATTTGTAAAATTCTTTCAGTGTTAGATAGACCATTAACAGAGGTAGCTATAAGTTATATAACATCACGCTATGAGTCACGGGAGCGGCGCAGTAGTCTTCAATACTGCGGGTGTAACCGCGGGCTCATCTAGTCATCAATAAAACTGCTATTATTTTGGCATATTTACTAGATAAAATAACTTAACTTATTTTACTTGACGGAAATATCCTTATAACACCACAAGTATTAGTGCAAATTACTACTACAGCAGAAACAGGCCACTCCCACTAAAGCTTAGTTATACTAAAGCCTCCCTAGTACAATCACTATTATTGAGGAAACAGCCCATTGCCACAAATGCTAGCTGAAACATTTCTGGTAAAATCATAATATAATTTGTAGAGGGCTATAAACTCGGAGCGTAACCATGACGCACCTATATTCAGATTGTTATATACAATACTAGAGGACGCCAGCAGCTACGCCTGCATTTTTTTTTTAATTTAGCCGTTTTGGCCGATCCCGTGGGAATTTCGGGAAACCCCTTCTTAGTGCACCCCTACGGTCCCCAAGGAACATACATGCCAAATTTCAGCTTCCTGCGCCCAATAGTTTCGGCTGTAGCGTGTCTGTCAGTCAGTCAGTAACGCAAGTATTTTATATATTAAGATAACATGCACAGACGCACGTGGCCCAGGGGATAGTACTGTGTTAGATTATGTATGAACATATGGTAGTATGTGTGGCACTTGTATTGAGTTGTGTGGTATACAAAGTCTTTAGACGTACCTTTTTAGTCCAGGGGTTTAACACAAAAGAAAGTCACCAGTTTATACGGTACACAGAAGAAAGTTTATTGACACACACACAAGATACGGAAAGTCACAAGTACACAATAACGTTCACAATACACATAAAGTTCCGAAAGGAAGAGAAAGAACGAAAGTATAGAAACAAAGAAAATTAATTTCGCGGTTATAAAATATGCGCGGTAGGGGCACAATAAATTAGCGGCAGGTGACATGGGCTTCGCGTCGAACGTGTTACCGAAGACTGTTTTTTAGTTTTTGCAAGTAATGCGTTACGACCTATTGAACTACCGGATGCAGTAGTGACCGAGCATTGATAAATAAAGCGGCCTATTCCTTATGCTCGTTTCCATTGCACTGTACACCGCATCATCCGACATTGCCGGATTATAGTTTATGTGTAGTGTATTTGTAATGTGTACTGTTTGTATGTATATATATATAATGTTGATATGGATGTTTGTTTGTTTAGTATGTGTACATATATAACATAAAGGAATTATAATAAATATAAATAGGTATATTATTTAAATGTTATAAATATGTGTGTTGAGTAGATAAATGTTAATATTATATTATACATACATACATACATACATAGACTCACGCCTGTTTCCCGGAGGGGTAGGCAGAGACTACGGAACGCCATTTGCAACGATCCTGACATACCTCACTTGCTTCACTCACTCCCATCAAGTTTCTCATGCATGCTCTTCTGTTAAGGGTACTTCTGACTTGTCCTTTTTTCAGGATCTCTCCAATCTGGTCAGAGAACGTCCGCCTAGGTCTTCCCCTTTGTCCTGTTCCATTCACACTTGCCTTATATATCTTCTTTGTCAGTCTATCGTCATCCATCCTCTCCATGTGCCCAAACCATCTTAACATGCCTTTCTCAATGCTTGTCACTACATCTTCTTTTACCCCACACCACTCTCGTATCACACAATTCTTTACTCTGTCGGTCAAAGACACACCACACATACTTCTCAGTGCTCTCATTTCTACAGCATTTATTTTACTTTCAAATCTCTTCTGCCATACCCAACTTTCACTACCATACATAAGGGTAGGCACTAACACGCCTCTATGTACAGCCAAACGTGCCTTTTTGGACACGTTTTGACTGTTCATAAACGCTTTCAGAGCTCCATTCACACTATTACCTGCATTAACTCTCCTTTCAATATCTTCTTCATTCTTACCATCTCTTGTAAACAACGTACCTAAGTAAACAAACTCATTCACTTGTTCCACTCGCTGTCCATCGATCAAAACATTACAAGCCGTAACGCATTCCTCCTTTTCAAAAACCATAACTTTCGTTTTACTTACATTCACTTTCATTCCTTTCCTCTCTAACGCACCATGCATGATTGCAACCATCTCCTGCAACTCCTCCGCTGAAGATGCAAGTATTACCTGATCATCAGCATAAAGGAGGCATTTGACGAGTAACCCATTCATCCTTAATCCGCAGTCACTATGTTTTAAATCTTGCAAACAACTGTCCATGAAGAGGTTAAACAGCCACGGCGACGCTACACATCCCTGTCTAACACCTTTCTCGATGGTAAACCAGTCAGTGTATGCCCCGTTTATCCTCACACAAGCACTAGAATCCTCATAAAGGGATTTCAGAGCTCGAATGAGGCTGCTGTCCACCCCATTCATTGACAGCACCGACCACATTTCATTCCTCACCACTTTATCGTAAGCCTTTTCCAAATCCACGAATGCGCAATAGACCTTTTGACCTTTGGCCAAAAACTTTTCGGCTATACCTCGCAAGGAAAAAACCTGATCCGTGCATCCCATACCCTTTCGGAATCCCGCTTGTACATCCCATATTTTCTTGTCGGTTACTTTCATAACTCTTTCAATAAGTACCTTTGCATACAATTTGCCAACAATGCTGAGAAGGCTAATGCCTCTATAGTTTTTGCAATCTTGTTGCGAGCCTTTTCCTTTATAAAGAGGCACAACTACAGCTGTGGCCCAGTCATTAGGTACTCGGCCGGTGGTCCAGCACAAGTTATATAACCGCTGCAACTGACCAACTATGACGCCCTGTCCAGCCTTCAGCATTTCGACTGTAATCCTATCATATCCTGCAGCCTTACCTACTTTCATACTTCCCAGTGCCTTCACGACCTCATCCACGCCAATAACGCTTTCATCATTGCTATCGTTACCATTCATTTCAGCTATCGGTGTCTCTATCGCCGACCTTTCAAATAAACTTTCAAAATACTCTTTCCATCTCTTCAGCACGCAAGATTCATCATTTACTATCTTTCCATTCTCGTCTCTGATGGATGTGTGTTCTGAGGATTGAGTTCTTCCTCGAACTGCACGAACGGATTTCCAGAAAAACTTAATGTTTCTCTGGAAATCGTTAGATAATCTGCTATCAAACTAATAATAATAATAATAATAATAATATTCTACCACATTCACACAACACCATCTAGTCCCAAACTAAGCAGAGCTTGTACTATGGGTACTAGATAATGGATAAACATACATATATACTTTTTTTTTTGTAAATACATACATATTATACATAGAAACACCCAGACCAAGACAAACATCCATGTTCATGCACTCAAATGTTTGACTTGAGCGGGAATCGAACCCGCGACCTTCGGCATAGCAGTCGCTTACACTCCCGCTGCGCCAACCGGTCGTCAAACTCATCTTTCTTTTCCTCTTTTTTCCTTTTAACCATTTCTTTCACTATTCTTTTTGACCTAACAAACTCCTTCCTTGCTTCATCTATGTCTACACTCGTTGCTTTTCCCATTCTTTCATTTGCTCTGGCAGCCAACCAATCTGACCAAGCTTTCTTCTTCTCTGACACTGCTGATTGTACATCCTTGTCCCACCATGTATTCTTAACCTTTCGTATTTTCCTTCTCTTGATCACACCACATACTTCAGACGCTACACATACTACCTCTTCTTTAAAGGCCTGCCATAATTCTTCCATATCATTTATGCAATCGAACCTCTCAAATTTTGCTATCAATCTTCGTTTATACTCATCTTTCACATCTTTCTCTTGTAGATTTTCTACCTTAATTCTTTCCAAGACCCTATTTTCATTACGCTCTCGGTGTCGCCATCCTTTAAAGAGCCCACTTATCCGGCTCAACACCAAGAAGTGGTCTGTGTGGATGCCGATCCCTCGATATGCTCTTGTATCCAACACATTCTTTCTCAATCGTTCATCTACTATCACAAAATCAATCATACTTCTTCTAACATTTTTCGCCTCTCGCGTATAACTTATGTATCTTTTTATGATCAAACATGGTGTTTGTCACACAAAGGCTCCACTCCAAACAAATCTCAAGCAGTACTTTTCCATTTTCGTTCACACTCTCATCACCAAATGCACCTAACACCCTTTCAAATCCATCTCGCTTTACTCCCACCCATCCATTGAAATCCCCTAACAAGATCAATCTTTCATTATCCTTGCAGTTCCTCAAAATCTCTCTTAAACTCTCCCAAAACTCCTGCCTTTCGTCTTGCTCATGTTGTGACATACCCGTAACTATATTGACCGGGGCGTACACCCCCACAATAAAGAGACGAGTAAGTCCTACTTTCATTCTCATCCACAGTAGCCTAGCATTTACACATTCAAACTCTTTTACACACTCATTCATTCGCGCAGACAGTATTACTCCAACTCCCTTACAGGCTCTGGTACTATCTACCCCAGACCAATACGCCGTATATGCGCCATGCTTGGTGGTTTCACACCCTTTTCTTTTTGTTTCATTCACACAAAGAACATCAATCTTTCTATCATCCATCACCTGACATACTTCATCCAATTTGCCGTTCATTCCTCCTCCAACATTCAATGTTGCAAACCTGCTCTCCGTAGGCCGCTTTTCGCCCTCGCGGGAAACGAGACGTGATGGGTTGCGAACCACGTCGCCGCCGTGTGAGGAAATATTATTAATTGTTCCCATTGCGTTCCCACGAGATTTAGGGTTTTTAAATGTCCATCCCCATAGAGCCCTTTACGGGGGTAAGGCGGAATATCACGTGTGCCCTGTGACCACCAACACAGGCACCCTCCGTTTGCGACCAGCTTACGCTCTGGCCATGAATCTCTCGGCACGGGTCGGTTTACACCTTAGATCGGGGTTTTGTGTCGGGTATGCTCCCTGAAAGTTGGTTTAATTTCGGAGTTTTCCTTCTCCTAGACAGGTTGCCAACCAAGGCTAACGAGGCCCATCTCCCCGAACGTTTGGTTTAATTTCGGAGTTTTCCTTCTCCTAGACAGGTTGCCAACCAAGGCTAACGAGGCCCATCTCCCCGAAATTATATTATGTTAATATATATATTATAATGTTATGTTGAGTGTGTATATACATAATGTAAGGTAGGGGATGCCCACAAAAATATTGCAGTGGCGTGTATTCTGGTGTTGTAATACTGCATCTCTTTCGAATTTTTGTCTGTAGTAAGAGATAAATTACTAAAAACGGACTAGACATTAAATATCAAACTAATTTATAAATTTTAAAAATTCCGTAGGCGTCAAGTTTTTAAAGCATCTATCGCACTTTGAATAAGTTCAATGTTACCGTGGACTACACAAACAGCCTATCAGCGAATACTAGACTTGAAACAAAAATTTGTGGTTCCCACAGAGTTATTCGTATGGGAATCGAACCAACACCACTGGGCATAGTGTCAAGCGGCGAGGTGTCTGCTTAAACATCGAAACTTACAAGTCAAATGTTACAAAGTAATTCTAACCCTGGTGAAAACATTTTACTGTAAAACATTGAAGCGGCTGTTCACCGTCGCAAAGGAGCGAAATTCATGCAGAAAATAGATACATTTGTTACCAAAGAATATTACCAATATAATATGTATGTTTAAAATCATAAAACTATGAAATGACATCGTGCTATAGTTTGAATATAGATACAGTAAAGTAAGCAGACATTCGTTTTACAGTTAAACTGAAAAGAAAAGAATCGGTATCTTAGTTTGTAGCATAGATCATGTTTGTAACGCAGTAGTAAAAGCGAAAAGGAATGACCGAGTGAAATCTTATTGATAAACCTAGCGAAGTAAAAAAAAATAAAGGTACCTTAATTCAATGTCAAAATTCAGTAATACACGAATAACTGTGAACGAACATCTGTCTCTAACCAACACCTACTAATATAAAAATACGAATCAGTAACCAAAATTTTGACATTAGAATAGGTCTCCTCTATCATCGTATAAACTAGTTTAAACCTTATTCATCGACGCCATTGTACAAATCCAAATGATATCTCTTTGCTAATTCATTAATTTTGCTTGTCAAATTCAATCTATCTATCGTAATAATTAATTAAGGTTGAACAAATAAAATCGGATCGCATTACACAGGATGTGTGGTTTGGTTAAATAAACGATTGATTATTATGGTTTTGAATTGCAAGTGTTCCGTTTAATGCCATGCTGAATGTCGCATACATCTGTGTGTTTATCTGTTATAGGCTGATGCTAATTACTATCAAAGTAATGGTTTATTACTAACTAGGTTGGGCCCAAAGCTTTACCCGTGTGGTGTGAGAAAAAGAATTCTATTTGTAAAACCAATGAAACTTCAAACGGCGCAAATACGTAAACCTAGTTGGGGATTACGTATTTGAGCCGTTTGAGGTCGAAACGTTGGGCCCATGGGGTCCAAGTGTGAGATCTCTGGCTGGTCGACGCCTCGTGTGACCAGAAGGCTGGAGTGTACTTGGCCCAAAAGCTAAGCTTGCCATACAACGTGGCAATGCTGCCAGCGTTCTGGGCACGCTCCCGGTCGACGGCGATGTGGAGGACTTTTATGACGCCCTCTATTATATATATTTTTCTTAGGATAGTATTTAAAGATAGTTAAGTTGCAATATACCTATATAATATTGTTACGCCATCTATCGGTGAATGGGGGTACTAGAAGAGATTGAATGTATCGGTGGTTTAAAGGTAATTCAGCTACTCTGTACTAGATGGCGTTGCTGTATCGAGTATAGACTATTCGAGATTATTTCGACAGTTTTGTGGAAGAGTCTAGAATGCGCTAGTGATGTTATCCGGCCAGTATAAATAGAGCGAGAGCGCGCGAGACAGGACAGTAACAATTGAATACCGAAGCGATCAACAAGAAGCGAAGGGAAGTAATTCGAAAGTGTTTAGTGGTGTTTTATTAGTGTTGTTCTAGTGGTGTGAATAGTGTGTTTTACTAGTGAAGTGAAAATTAAGTGTGTGTATCTAGTGTTATACTTAGTGTTTGTGTAGTAAATAAAGTTCAGTTTTCTGGCATAGTGAGTTATAATTTATCGTCGAACCCCAGCTCGTAACAAATTGGTGTCAGAAGAAAGGGATAAATTATGCCGGTTATGCCGAAGGAAGAAACTGAAGGTGTGCGTACCAGGAACAAGCGCCAGTAACACCTGGACCAGAGACGCTTCGGAGACGTTCCTTCTCCATCGCCTGGTGGACCAGGCGACTCCGCGGCTGCAGTGGAGCCTGCAAGCGCACACTCCGTGGCGGTGCCCGACATCGCGGCTCTGATGGCGTTCATGCAAGAGCAGGCCCGCCGTCAAGAGGAGCACGCGCGCCGCATGGAGGAACAGCGACAGCGTGACAAGGAGGAGCAGGCTCGCCGTCAAGAGGAGCACGCGCGCCGCCTGGAAGAACAGCTTCAGCGCGACAAGGAGGAGCAGGCTCGCCGTCAAGAGGAGCACGCGCGCCGTCAGGAGGAGCAGGCTCGCCGTCAAGAGGAGCATGCGCGCCGCCTGGAGGAACAGCTTCAGCGCGACAAGGAGGAGCAGGCTCGCCGTCAAGAGGAGCACGCGCGCCGCCTAGAAGAACAGCTCCAGCGCGACAAGGAGGAGCACGCGCGCCGCCTAGAAGAGCAGGTGGTGCTTATGAAGGAACTCAGCGCCGCTGTAGGGAAGGACTTGAAGGCGGTCAAGGAGGAACTTCAGCAGCACGAGGCCCGTATCAGCGACGTAGAGATGCTCGTACACGACAAGCTTGAGACTCGCGTCGCCTTTATAGAGAAGCGTGTACACGTCCACCACGAGACCTGTGTTGCTGAAGTGGAGAAGAAGTTGCGTGGGCTCGAAGTGACACCAGCGGCTGTAGCGCCCTCACCTCGTGGATTTAAGGTCCCACCATTCGATGGCTCGTCATCATGGTCTGCATACAAGATCCAGTTCGAGGCTGTGATGCGATCGAATGGGTGGACCAAAGAACAGGCCTTAACCGCCCTAACCTTGGGCCTTCGCGACCCTGCCTTGACAGTGTTGGAGGCACTCGGGCAAGACGTCACCTACGAAAAGCTCCTGGAGGCGCTAGAGGCCAGATACGGTGACGCGCACCTTGAACACGTTTATCGTGCTCAGCTGAAGGACAAGACACAACGCACCGGAGAAACTCTGCAGCAGTGGGCTCTAGAGGTGGAAAAGCTAGTCAGGAAGGCATACCAGTCGTCGCCTGCGCTTATTGACGGGAACCTCGTACAGGCGTTTACGGATGGGATCCGGGACCTGGAGGTAAGAGCAGCAGTGAGGCTTGGGCACTTCAAGGACCTCAAGGACGCTTTAGCCCACGCTCTGGAGGTGGAAGCAGTGCGATGCGACGATCGAGGTCACCGCATCAGGGAAGTTGTGTCGTCACCTCGGTGCTACAACTGCGGAGAAAGAGGCCATATCCGCTTGAGCTGCCCAAAGCGTAGGCAGCCTGGTGACACCCTGTCTCCACCAAAGGGGTCGCCTGATGTGCCTGCCAGGCAGCGAGAGCAGGGAAACGAGTAGAAGCCAGGAATGCGGGGCGGGTGCTGGCTGGTAATGGAAGAGCCCCAAGTATCTCGATCTCGCAATCATGCGACGGGAACAGCCTGATCATCGAAGGAGAAATTAACAGAACACCATGCAAGCTGACATTGGACACGGGTGCTTCTCGCACAGTCATCGGTTGCCAGATGGCAAGACGGGTTCTTCGGGGCTGCTTCAGGAACAATGAATGTGTGAATCTGAGAACAGCTACCGGTCAGCACATAACCGTCCGAGGTGAAATGGAGGTGGATCTGAAGCTAGGCAACAAAGTTTACCGTCACAAAGTCATCGTAGCCGATATAGTGGACGACTGCATCCTGGGCCTAGACTTCATGCGGAAGTATCGCTGCGAGATCGATGTTAACCAGGGAGTGTTGAAGTGTGCCTCGGAAGAAGTCTTCATGGAAGGTGCAACTTCAGGAAAAGTGTACTGCCTGAGGAATGTCATTCTTCACCCGCGGTCGGAAACGGTTATAACAGTTTGTCTACCAGGGAATTCTGGTCGAGAGAACCGCTGCGTACTAATCGAAGGCCTAGAGAAAGAGGCCCCGTGGAAGATTGCACGAACCTTGGTAAGGGGTACCAAAGTTTCATCAGTACGCGCACTGAATGCAAGTGACAAGGAAGTGTCGCTCAAGAAAGGGACGGAATTGGGCACCTATGAAGGAGCGGCTTGGATGCGTAGATGTCAAGAGCAACCTACCAGCGCCAAGGTTCAGGGTGCACGATTCGACGTGTCTTCACTTTTGGAGGACTGCCAAAGTACCCTGCCAGAAGAAGAGAAGACCGAGGCTCAGAAGATGTTGAACCGGTTCGCGGATATTTTCTCGACCAGTGATGCTGACATAGAGAAGACAGCACTAGTCCAGCACAAAATAAACACGGGAAGTGAAGCACCGATTCGCCAGCGACCAAGACGTGTGCCAGTAGCACGGGAACGTGAAGTGGAAGCTATGATCGACGGTATGGTGAACGAAGGCGTAATCGAGCCTTCGTCCAGCCCGTGGTGCTCTCCGGTTGTCCTAGTTAAGAAGAAGGATGGCAGCATGCGCTTCTGTGTAGACTACCGCCGATTGAATGACATCACGAAGAAGGACAGCTACCCGCTGCCAAGGATCGATGACACACTGGATACGCTGACGGGGATGAAGTGGTTTTCTACCTTAGACCTAAAAAGTGGCTACTGGCAGGTGGAAATAGATCCTCGAGACAAAGAGAAGACGGCATTCTCCACAGGCAAAGGATTGTGGCAATTTAACGTCATGCCCTTTGGATTGTGCAACGCTCCGGCTACTTTTGAGAGACTGATGGAGCGAGTGCTTATGGGACTGATTGGAGACACCTGCCTGGTCTACTTGGATAACATCATCATCGTGGGGTGCACCTTCCAGGATCACCTTCGAAACTTGGAGCAAGTGCTGTCAAAGATACGAGGAGCTAATTTGAAGCTGAGTCCGAAGAAATGCGCGTTATTCAGACGGCAAGTGAACTTTCTAGGACATGTGGTCTCGGAGAACGGTATTCAAACTGACCCGGATAAGATCATTGCCGTGAAGGAATGGCCAGTTCCAGAGAACAAAACGCAGGTCAGAGCATTCCTCGGATTATGCTCCTACTATCGACGGTTTGTGAAGAACTTTGCTGACATTGCTCGACCTCTTCATAAGCTCACCGAAGACAGAGTGCAGTTCTGTTGGAATGAGAGCTGTGACGTTGCATTCCAGAAGCTTAAGGAACATCTGTGTACTGCACCTATTTTAGGCTACCCTGACAATGAGCATGGATTTATAGTTGACACAGATGCCAGTAACACCGGAATTGGCGGCGTGCTGTCACAGAAGAAGGGTGATCAAGAAGTTGTTATAGCATACTTCAGCAAGACCTTATCCAAGCCCGAAAGAAACTACTGCGTCACCAGGCGGGAACTCTTGGCTGTAGTAAAGACGTTGCAGCATTTCAACAAATACTTGTTGGGCCGTAAATTCCACCTGCGAACCGACCATGCAGCGCTGAAATGGCTACTTCAATTTAAGGACCCAGAAGGACAAGTAGCTAGATGGATTGAACTACTGCAAGAGTTTGATTTTGTAATACAACATCGCAGCGGCAAGTCCCATGGTAACGCAGATGCCCTATCGCGTAGGCCGTGTCCCGACCAGTGCAAGCACTGTAGCCGACAGGAAGCAAAGCAGGCAGTGCTAGTGAGGATGTTAAAGACGGATCTAAGCGACGAATGGAGAGAAGCTTTGCAGAGTGCTCAGCAAGATGACAAGGATGTACAGCCGATTCTTGAATGGAAGAAATCAGATGCGCCTAGGCCCAAATGGAGTGATATCGCAGCAATGAGCCCCATCACCAAGAGTTATTGGGCACAGTGGGAAAGCTTGGTCGTCCAGGATGGAGTTCTGTGCCGCAAATGGGAAAACGCTCGCGGTAACCAGTGCCATTTGCAAATGGTAGTGCCCAAAACTAAGGTGCCGGAAGTCTTGCAGCTCTATCACAATGGTGCTTCGGGAGGTCACATGGGAGTTAAGAAGACCCTTACTAAGATCCGGGAGTGGTTTTATTGGCTCCACTGTCGGGATGACGTCGAGGATTGGTGCCGCAAGTGCACAAGTTGTGCGGCTGTCAAGGGGCCACATACTCGAAGCAGAGGTGCATTAAAGGTGTACAATGTGGGAGCTCCATGGGAGCGCATAGCGTTGGATGTCGCTGGGCCGTTTCCTGAGAGCCAGGACGGAAACAAATACTTCTTGGTTGTGATGGATTACTTCACGAAGTGGCCTGAAGTGTTTGCAATCCCAAATCAAGAAGCTACCACAGTGGCCGATAAGCTGGTGCATGAAGTCTTTTGTCGGTTCGGGGTGCCCTTGGAAATCCACAGCGATCAAGGCCGGAACTTCGAATCTGAGGTGTTCAAGGAGACTTGTCGCGTAATGGGTGCACATAAAACCAGGACCACGGCTTATCATCCGCAATCAGATGGCATGGTTGAACGGTTTAACCAATCACTGGAAAGGTACCTGGCGAAGGTCGTGGAGAGCAAACAAAGAGATTGGGACAAGCACATCCAACCATTTCTCCTGTCATATCGCAGTGCGGTCCACGAAACTACAGGAGTAACACCAGCTTTTGCCAATTTCGGTAGAGAACTCCGTTTACCTGCAGACCTTATCACCGGTATTCCACCAGAATCTCCACGCAATATAACGGATTACACGACCGAGCTACGCAACAAGATGAACGACGTATACGAGCACATCAGGGAGTCAGGACAACAGATGTCTGAAAAGATGAAGACTCGGTACGACCGGAAGGCAAACAACAAAGGCTTCGATGAGGGATCATTGGTGTGGCTTCATAACCCAGTACGAAGCAAAGGAAAATCGCCTAAGTTACAAGCCAGATGGGACGGGCCATATCGCATAATTACCAGGATGAACGACGTTACCTATCGAATCCAGAAGGGGTCGCGAGGTGCACCGAAGATACTCGTAGTTCATGTGGACCGGTTGGCTCGTTACTATGGGTCCAACGATGTTCGAGACGAACACGTTTAAGAGGGGGGCAGTGTTACGCCATCTATCGGTGAATGGGGGTACTAGAAGAGATTGAATGTATCGGTGGTTTAAAGGTAATTCAGCTACTCTGTACTAGATGGCGTTGCTGTATCGAGTATAGACTATTCGAGATTATTTCGACAGTTTTGTGGAAGAGTCTAGAATGCGCTAGTGATGTTATCCGGCCAGTATAAATAGAGCGAGAGCGCGCGAGACAGGACAGTAACAATTGAATACCGAAGCGATCAACAAGAAGCGAAGGGAAGTAATTCGGAAGTGTTTAGTGGTGTTTTATTAGTGTTGTTCTAGTGGTGTGAATAGTGTGTTTTACTAGTGAAGTGAAAATTAAGTGTGTGTATCTAGTGTTATACTTAGTGTTTGTGTAGTAAATAAAGTTCAGTTTTCTGGCATAGTGAGTTATAATTTATCGTCGAACCCCAGCTCGTAACAATATGTTCATTGTTATGAAATAAATTATTTTACTTTGTTGCAAGTACCAGGAGACAAAAAAATGAAATGGTTATGTACGAAAATGAATACAATATTTAATGCCCTATTTGAGGCACTTAGAGATTGCTTTTTGAAACAAAAAGTAGCATTTTATTTTTATTGCTCCTAGTGGCAGACGAGCGAACGGCCCATCTGATGGTAAACGGTTTCCGCTGCTCATGGACTTCGCTAATGTCAGGGAATGCACAGCAAAGCCGCTGCCTTACGTGAAAGTAATGCTCTCCTCTTTTGAAGAAGGACATTAAGTCATAGCGCTCGGGAAGCACCGCAGCAGGTAGTTCATTCCAGAGCCTACACGTACGGTGATTTCTAGACGTGGTAGAAAAGATTGCTGGAAGCGCACCGTACTAGATGAGAACGCTTCCAGGTAGTACGGGTGAACTCTACTGCGCCGGCGAGTGGTACGTTGGGACTTGCGCTTTATAAAGCATAAGCCTTTGGCTTGGTGTGAAGTACCGCTTAGCCCGGTTCAGCACTCCCAGCTTCTTGCTTGCCAATTTGGTCTTTGTTTCAGAGAGCCCGGGGGATCTGTGATAAGAAACACCTGGATGCCGAGCTTCAACATGTCAAGCAAGTTCTGCAAGACAACAAGCTCCGACCGCCGCGCCAACGTCACAGATCCCCGAAGAACAAGCCAGCCACAGTAGAGAGACAACCTGCTGTCCTCCCATACATCAAGGGCGTGACCGACAAGATTGGCTACATCTTGAAGCGAGCTTCAATCAAAACTTTCTACAAGCCGCCAACGAAGATAAGCCAATTATTACCATCTGTCAAGAGTCAGTTACCCTTACAAGAGGCCGGGGTTTACAAGATAGACTGTGAGTATGGGCTCTCATACATTGGACAAACCAAGAGAAGCATAGGCATTCGACTAAAGGAACATATAGCTGACATTAAACACAAACGCTCGACGAAGTCTGCTGTGTGTGAACATGTAGAACAAGGAACTAACCATTACCTGCGATTTGATAAACCACAGATACTCGCAAAAGAACACCGCTTTATTCCAAGAATGATACGAGAAGCTATTGAAATTAAAAAACATCCTAATTTCAATAGGGAAGATGGTTGGAATGTTCCTCCAGCTTGGGACCCTGTTATCAGGCTAATGAAACCCAAGAAGGACAAAGTCACCAGAAGACATCAAGACACAGTAAGCACATTCTGCGTAGATAGTTACACCAATAGTTGAAAAATGTTCGGGTACTTTGAGATAACTTTTAAATTCAAGACAAAGACAAATACTACCTCAGTCTGCCGTGAACATGAATCCTGTAAAGAATTCGAAACGTTGGCTAGTAATAAAAATGTAGTTTCTAGATCATTCGGTTTAAATGTAAAAACAAGTGAATCCAATATAACGCGATAAAATCCGTAAACTGTAGTTTAATTTCAATGTGTAACATTCGCGTAAACCCAAGAAAATATTGGTTTTATCTTCCAAATGACTCCCAAATTGGACTTTGTTCGATATTTCGACGCTAAGGATCCCAATATTCTCGGCAATATGCAGGGGTACTCCTTGAAACCGAGGCGCTATAACGACAGGGTCCTTCTTCGCAGTGAACGCGCATACTTGTGTCTTAGTGGGGTAAAATTGAACAAGGTTCTTTTCACCCCATTTGGAGGCGCGCCCTAGATAGTCTTCGACTTCAGACACAAGTTGCAATCGTCTTTCCTGTACCTGGCTCCGATGGACATTCTGGTGGCTGGTGTACCGCGCGTCACCCGTACTGTCATCTGCATAGCAATGCATATTCTCAATTGACAACAAGTCATTGATATGCAAGATGAACAGCGTTGGGGAGAGCACCGAGTCTTGTGCAGCACCGAGTCTTGTGCAGCACCGAGTCGGAGCAGCTGCCGTCTGCGAAAACTTTAATGCTCCGATCAGTCGGAAAGCTGGCAATCCATTTGCAGAGTCCCTCGGGGATTCCATAAGATGGTAACTTCGATAGAAGTGCCCTGTGCCAAACCCGGTCAAATGCCTTCGCAATGTCAAGGCTAACGGCTAGAGCTTCGCCCCCACTCTCCAAGGCTTCTGCCCAGCGGTGTGTAAGGTACACTAGCCGGAACGAACGACCATGACGAAAACCGTACTGGCGGTCGCTGATCAGCTGGCGATCCTCTAGGTACTGAAGGAGTTTGTTGTTGATGACTCGCTCCATTACCTTGGAGAGTAAGGACGGTACCGCTATTGGCCTGTAGTTTAACGGGTTCAATTTGTCACCCTTTTTAGGAATAGGGTGAACATGGGCTATCTTCCACGAAGATGGAACCCTGTTAGCATTATAGGAAAGACGATATAAGCGCGTTAATACGGGGGTCAACTCAGGGGCGCACGTCTTCAGCACCGCTGCTGGGATGCCGTCAGGCCCACTCGACTTGTGGATGTCCAGAAGTTTGAGCTGCCGCCTGACCGGATTTCAGGCAGGGAGCTCCCACACCAGGGGATGGACGGTGGTGTGGCTCCTTTGTCATCCAAAGTCGAGTTTAAGGCAAATAGTTGGACCAAGACGTCAGCCTTGTCTTTTGCCCTATGGGCCAGACTGTCATCAAATTTACGCAGTGGCGGGAGACTGATTTGGCAGAAGTTGCCTTGCGCAGCTTTGGCGAGCGACCAGAAAGCACGACTCCCTGAGGGATATCTTCCAAGCCGCTCACCAATTCTGGCAACGTGTTCTGCCTTGGCCTCAGCAATAGCCTTCTTGTTAGATCTAGAAGCGGCGTTGAATAACCGTTTCTCCTCCCCGACCCGAGGAGTTCGACTCTTCCTGGCCTCGTTCCAGGCCACATATGTTGCCCGCTTTTGTTGTGCAGTCTCCCTACACGTTTTATTAAACCACGGGCTGCTGCGCCCGCCAACAGTTATGTGGACGTTGGGGATGAATAATTCCATCCCAGGAGTACCACTTCTGTGACGCAGTCAGCATAAAAGTCGGGGTCATCAGAGGAGAAACAGTGCCGCTTCCATGGGAAGGACGCGAAGAATTCCCGCAGTCCATCCCAATCTGCTGACTTATATTGCCAGACTCTGCGGGAGCCAGTCGCATTGGAGCGATCTGGTTTCGCAACGGGGGCTGTGGTGGGGACAAGGCAGTGATCTGATGACCCAAGAGGTGCATCGACCACCACCCTGTAATCGCATGGGTGCGTAGTCAGCAGTAGATCCAACAAGGAGGGTACATGGCTCACAAGGTCTGGGATACGGGTGGGCTGTTTCACCAGTTGTGAGAAGCCATAGGCCGACGCCATATTGTACAGGGCTCGACCCGGGAGGTCAGTGGTCCGGGATCCCAACCATTCCTTGTGGTGAGCGTTAAAATCAACTGTTTAAGATGTTTCACTAGCAATCCATAGGGTTAACAAGGATTTACTTGCCATAAAAAATTGGTCAGACAAGTTTGGCTTGTTTGTAAATCCTAGTAAATGCCAAGCCATTATCATTGGCAGCCAGCGATCAATACAAAAACTAGATTTTACAACTCTGCCAACACTAGTCTACGATGGTACTGCTATAGACTTCTTTCCAATGGTCAAGAACCTTGGCCTGCATATAGATTGTACCTTGAGTTGGCGTAACCAAGTTACTCAAGTCGGTCAGAAAATTACAGGTACCCTACGTGCTCTAAACCGCTTAAGAAACTTCCTCCCACCCAAGACCAAGACTATGCTTGTGCAAACTTTGGTTTTCCCGTTGGTCGACTATGGTGATGTATGCTACTATGACCTGAATGCAGAACTTCTCAACAAACTGGATCGTCTTCTCAATAACTGCATTCGATTTATCTTTAACCTTCGCAAGTATGATCACGTATCTACTTATCGTTCTCAATTGAAGTGGCTTCCTGTTCGTCAAAGACGCAGTATGCGTGCCCTCACTACTCTTTATTCTATCCTTATGTCTCCCAATACCCCAAAATACCTTAATTTTTATTTCCAATACTTGAGTTCCAACCACGATCGAAATCTTCGTTCTTCCAATAATCTTCTCCTACTTTGTCCTTCACATAGTTCTGCTTTAATTCACTCGTCTTTTCCCATTCAAGCAATCCTTCTTTGGAATGCCTTTCCTCTAGAAATCAGGATGGCTACTACAAAGGATCGCTTTAAATCCAGAGTGAAACAGCTGTTGTTGGATAAATTGGCAGAAGTATCCTAATAATATGTTTATGTATATTGGTATTTAGTATATGTATATATTTAATATTTTTATAATTTTTTATGTATTCTTAGTTTATAATTACTATATATTTTATATTTTGTATAGCTACTTATTTATTTATATGTTCTTGTTCTATCGAATGTATGTATTTTAAACTATGTATCACTCTTATATATATCTCACTTCTTTAATACACCTACTTTAATCTCTGCACCACTCTAAGGTAGACTGGGAGAGAATGCCCAAGGCATTAAGTCCGCCTTTATACGCTTCAGTGTATATAAAGTTATGAAAAAAAAAAAAAACACCAAGGACCACCACCTCCGCGGATGGGAACTGTTCCAATATTTTATCAGTCCCCTCTTGGACGCTCTCAATTAATTGAGTTGGCCCAACTCACTGGCATGAGACCTGTAAAGGCACGCGTAGATTCGGGATTGGCTCCCATGATCTACTCGTAGCCACAAAACTGACAGATCTCGATGCTCGAGGCCCCGAAGGCGGCGGTAGCAAATATCGCCCCGGATGTAAACGCACACCCCGGCTTTACGTTGGAAGGAATGCTCCAATTCGTAACCGGGGTATTTCATTGAAATGAAATGAAATGCATTTATTAACAAGAAATGTGGTTACATAGTGGTGTTAAGGTAATATAAGTCTTCTCACATTCTACCATATCAATGGTGCGTAAATATTTAAACTTATACAATAATATTATCTAATTAAACTCTGCTTATAAGTATTGATTAATTACGTAATTAATGTCAAAATGTATGTCACGGATCATTGTAAATTTATAGTAGTCAATCAATAATTGTATATAAATGTCAAGTGAAATAAGTTTAAAAGTCAAAATATAGCATTATGATCGCATATTGACATTTTAACATTATTTAGTTGCATTATTTTCTCTGTATGTCATAAACTCATTTAGAGTATAGAAACATTTTTCTGCAAGCCAGGCTGTAAATTTCCTTTTAAATATAGTGAATGGCAATTCTTTAAATGCATCCGGTAACTTATTATACACTTCTTCATTTTATATTTTATTTTTAACTTCATGTTGAACTTTCTCAAAAACGGTTCAGCAACTGTGGAAATAAAATAGGCGCAGGATAGCAGCATTTCGCTCGCTGAAGTACGGAAATGTAACATATTGGCTATATAACCTGAGCTACCTTATCGATCCTCCCTCTAGTTAAAGGAACGCACACCTTATTCCTTCACAAAACTATTAAACCAGATATTTCTTCGCATTCTCTTTTTCTTATAGTCTCACGCTCCCACCCCTCTCTCCCCTCTTTTCACCTCTGCCTACCCTTTCGGGGATACAGATCCAGGTAGGCATATGTCTAATATTACACCCATATATCGTATTTTCTCTGGTATATGGACTATATAATTATTTTATTTAGTACCAAACTTAGTCTTGGGTTTATCTATGTAAATATAAAAGTCGTTAATTTACGTAAAAGAATCCAAAATTAAGCTTCGATTTCTAAGATTAGTTCAAATAAAAATCAAACTTTATTTAAGTCTTTACTTAAGCTAGTCTAAAATAGTGTAAATCTAGGACTGAGTCTTGTGTGATGGATAGATCTTAATATCTTTAAGTCCTTATTATGTATTAAGACCTTAAGTATCCAACATACTAAGATATACTATAACATAATAAAGCGCAAAGATGACAAAGCGAAAGTCATGCATTGAGTCCCTTTGATATTATACTCTTGAATGAAACCATATTCATACATTATTGTTGTACAGTTTGTCTGAATAATACTATCAAGCTACATTCAAATATAGTAGCTCATTTGAATACAAATTAATGTGAGGACTCAAGTGATTGGCTCCGTACAATCGGAGCGCGAATGCACCATATATTGATTTTACACAAGAATGACTATAGATATGGCGCGATTTCTTGTGTGAACTATGAATAGAAACCTCATTTATTATTGTGAATGTGAGAATAAAGCTGGGTCATCAATTATTTTGCAGCTATTTAGGTATATAATATTAGTGAAATACCGAGTAGGAAGAGCAATAGAATACCACGCATTAGTTGAGCTCAAGCCCTGTCAGTGTGGTGACGTTTTAAGAATACTATCCCATTTGATTCAGTGGGTTTCGTAGGAGGCGACGAAGGGTGCGAAGATACAAAAAAAAATGTATCTTGTGGAAGAGATGGAACACTCAATATCAAACGCTATGCTTACCCACTTGGCGAGCGTAGTATTGTAGACCAAATCCTCTTGTTTCCTAACAACGCTTTTATTGTAATTGGGAGAGGTCAGTATTTAGCAAGAGACTGTAAAATTCTGATATTGACATTCTGGGCTCTAGTGGAAAAAGCAACAGATTACTATACGTAGAGTTCAAAGATAAAGTTTACTAAATTTTTAAAGCCAAGAATGGACCATTTAATACGCATATTAAATGGTTCATTCTCGCTTGCCCTGTACCTCAGTGGGCACTTTAAGCCCGGCTTTCATGAAGGTCTTTGTCGGTCTTTACGGAGAATCTGTGCGGTCACTCTGATCTGAACCTTTCAGCTGTCCTTCACAATATGATTATCCTTCTAGGATGCGAAGATCAGACAGCGGTCGCTCTGTGGAAAAGGTAATATTTTCTCAATCTGATTAGTCTATTACTTCAGGGCAATAGATTTGGGTGAAGAATAGGATATATAGAGGTGCACGTAATTTGCGTGGTTTTCACGAATAATAAATCAATTTTATTTATTTTAATCAATGCAATTTACGCGCAGGCAAATTATAAAAAAAATATCATCTTTAAGTGTTTGTTAAAATCATATTGAAGAAACTGTCTTGCTAACGCAAAATATGCGCTTTTGTAAGCCTATATCTACCCTACAATAAATATGCTATGTATAATTTCAATAAATGGTAGGTACACATACAATAAAGCTTAATGACAAAATACTTTAATGCAACAAAGGTGCCTCTTTAGAAGAAAAAGTATATGGATGGAGGTTTTTAAATGGACTTCGAGACAGGAGATTAATGTTTATCCTGTCTATTACAGTGTTTGACACCAGTATAAAAATAAAAATAGACCATTACCATATTTTAAACTTATTGCAGTGACCTTTTTACATTAGATTAGAACATCTCAATTCCATTTATAAGTAGAATTATATAGACCGCAGAGCTAAAACCGTTGCTAAATAAACATAAGTCTAAAGTCAAAACTAAGAAGTTAAATCATATTAATTTATGTGGACTATGCACAGTTTTGTATCTTAGTAAAATTACAGTTTTGGTATTGTATGTTTATTGTGCCTAGGGAATGCAATCTCGTTCTCGATCTCGCGAGATCTCGGCCTTTTTTAGCGAGATTAATCTCGGTCGAAAAATGGGCGAGATCTCGCGAGATTTACGAGATTGCACTCGAGCATAAAAACGTCTTATTGGAAGCGCGAACTGACACGGACGGATCGCAATCTGTCGGTATCGGCATTAATAAAAAATGAAATGAATTTATACGAGTCCGGGGGGTCAAAAGGCAAAATTTTGCAGTTCGTGGATGTCTGCCTGAGAACTGCGGTTTCAATTCGCGTTGAATCCGAAAGGGCCTTCTCAGCCCTGGTTATCTGGCCAACAGAAAAGGAAACTGTTAGCAGACGATTCCTTGGATATTTTGTGCTTCTGAAGGAGCTCCTTTGAAAATAATTCGTAATAATGTCTTGTGACTTGAACTGAACCAATCGTCCCTTTGATTGGTATATTTTGTTAATTAGGTTCTGTAATGTCTAATAGTCTGCCTTATTGGTAGATATATTTTGTAAATTAATCTGTAATATCTAAAAAGTCTACTGAGTAAATATAGTTTTATTTACCTAATGGATAATAATACCCCAGTTTAGCAACATAGATGATATGATAAGTAAATTTTTTTGACCTCTCGTTGTTTTGTTTATTATAAAAGAAATATTTTATTACTAAAAGATTTTTGTTTGATATTAGAAGCGAAGACTTGTTGTTTCTTTCATTTCTTATTTGACAGATCCGTCCGTAAAAGTTTACTTCATACAAGTTTATTAAAAAATTAAAGACAGATAGGTACGTCAAACAATTTTTGAAGCATAAAAGTCTATTGAAAAGTTCGTGAAAAGTAATGTTTATCTTATAATACTTAAAATGGTTATTATTTATGTCCTAATTTATTCAAATATTGCGATTATTTACAAAAAAACATACAAAACTGTCAATCTCGCGAGATCTCGAAATTGGCGAGATCTCGCGAGATTGGCTTCATAATCTCGCGAGATCTCGCTTGAGCCCAAATCTCGCGAGATTTGCATTCCCTAATTGTGCCATAAGTTCTGATTTGCTTTATAGAGACAGCGATAGCCTAGTGGTGTACGTAACGGACTGCCGAGACGATGGTCTCGGGTTCGATCTCCAGGTACCCCGGGCACGCACCTCTGAATTTTCGAAGTTATGTGTGCATTAAAAATTAATTATCGCTCGCTTAATGATGTGCCCGGTAGATGGCAATAGGCTCGCCCCCTATTACATTGGGACCGAAACATAACTGGCGAAATTTGGCTGTGTAATACACCTCTGCCTACCCCTTCAGGGATAAAAGGCGTGAAGTTATGTTATGTTATGTTATGATAGCTTAGTCGAGAGACCAATAGACTGCTGCGCAGAAAACGCATGGAGTTCTAACCAATGGTGTATCACTTACTTTTTGAAGTATGTGCTATCTAAATTACTAATTATTGCTAGGTTAACGGCGAAGGTAAAATCCTGACTACTAATTTGAGAAATTTCTATATGAGAGAGAGAGAGAGAGAACTATGGCCTTACTCACTTGCGCTTACCACCTGGAGAAGAGAAAAACATAAAAGTAATTTTGTCAAAATTACCCTAATCCCATTCTACTTTCTCTCCTCCACTTCTTATAGGAAAGAAAGTTGCTATGTTGAAAATCTCATATTTTGTCGAATTCGACGAAAGTCTTGGATGCAACCGGGATGGCACTAGAACGTCGAGATATTACTTTTTGTTATTTCGGATATCAATAGGTCAAAATTACAAATTAAGCTGACGGAAGATGCGTCGCGTATCATCCGTCGCGTAACGCCAAAATAGCCAAATATATTATAAAGCATTCAACCTGTTACACCTAACCGATGATGCGTTAGTGCGTCGAGCGTACAGCGTCTGTTCCGTTTCCGTCAACGTATCGTCGGTCGACGTCGCGCGTACCACTCACCACGTGTATTTTGACTGACGCGTTGGGCGACGTTTTAAAATTAAATGTCATACAAAGCAACCGCACTGTAGTTGCCGAAAGCAGAAACTGACTAGACGCGTAATGTAGCAGGTCTGATTTGACAGAATAGACGTAACCGATGCAGATTCGCTCGACGTATTTTCAGTCAGATATGTACCAACCCATCTGACGGAATAGACGGGACCGATGATACACTCGACGCATCTTCCGTCAGATATGTTCCGACGCTAAAAAGAGGCAAAGAGATCTCTACGACTTATATAGGACTATTATTATTTAATATATACGACATATACGAGTATATCTTAAATAACTGGATAGTGATAAAATTAATTACACAGAATTACAGTCATTATCACAATAACGCTCCATACTCACAATTCCTTTCCATTTATCGGCTCTCCATATAAAATAATAATATACCTCCACTAGGGAATTCCTCAAATTTTCGAGAATGAGCTGTAAAATATTCGGCGAAAAACAGACAAAATTAAAAAAACAAAGCATATGAATTCACTACCCTTTTGGGAATACCATGGAACCAAGAACTGTAATATTTAATATGTGCAGTTGTAAATTATTTAGTGACGACGGACCATTCCTCATATAATGGAAACAAGAGTAGTACATTTTAACTTACTTTTTTGTATAAGTTCCTTATTTTGCTTGCAATGAGATAATGCTATTTATTTCCTTCTCAACATGTATTAAGAATAATTTATCTATGCTCGTATAGGTAAAGAATTTTTAGAATAATACAGTTTTACAATAGTTATAGAGGTTTAACTGATTTGGCTGAAAGGTTGACTTATAGTATTACTTTACTCTATGCGTTGGCCTAAGTAGTGGCTTTAAACGGCCACTTACTTATGTTGAATGTTGACCGTAGTAAAGTACACTAAGAATTTCCTGAAATTTCTAGGGGATCGAGAAACAATAAAAAAGTGGGCTTATTAGTTTAATTACATGATCTACTAATACTAAACTGTTGTCCAAAACCAGCTGTAAAAATAAGAAAAGCTCTTGATTTTAACTATTGATTAATTATAATTATTTTCGTATGAAAAAGTCAGTGGTGCGCGCCATGGATACGCTCCCAATAAAAAAAATCTAGTGAGATTTTTGTTTAACATCAACCCCAGCTTAGGAGTCATTCCTGTGTCTATCACAAATATCTAGAGATAAGTTTATTTCAAAACACTTAGTAATCTGTTCATTCTGAAACAAATCTCTACGTAATTTTCTGCAATATTCTGCAGTTCAAATCTTCCAATAGCGGTAAGCCAGTATGAAATCCAACTAACCCCGTCTATTGCAAAATAAAAATCAAATATTTTTCATATTGCACCAGAAGGCACCCGTTTAAAACCGTTTTAAAATTCAAAACAGTGTCTTAACCAGTTCATACCATAAGGGTTCCGGAATTACGTTCGCAGATAAAATCAGGAAACAGCTTGAGTAATATCAAAAATTGTAATTTATTTCTGTGCATGCAATGATCTTGTAACTCTACTGAATACTAAGAAGGTTTTGCGACTTTGTATGCGTTTGATTTACCAGGATGTTTTGAAAATTAAATGTGTTGAATTTTTATTTGTAATCATCTTAGGTATAACAAAATCATAACTTAAATTTTGAATTTCTTGTCGTCGAATGATAGGTTGTTGTTTTTCCCTAAAAGATAAAAGTTCTCGAATTGAATATATTGTATAACTTCTGTAATGGAAAAAATAATTCCGCATAAGAAGTTAATCATTACCGTTTTATAACGCTTGATGCCAGCCCGATATGAGCATAGAATTTAAATTTGATGTAATATTTCATGGGTACCTCGTAACTATTATTTAATTTTAATGAATACCGAGAACTGAACAATCTCCAATATTTTTGTATTATCTGTAAAATGTAGGTATAGGATGAGGAAACGAAGGAAAAACAAAACACCACCATGATGACCTTCTTTTAATAAACTAATAAAATAAATTCTAATTAAACTTACACATAGCAACTAAAAAAGATGATGATTCTAGTTTTAGTGACGTAGTATTAGTAAAATTGTATATTAGATTTAAAGAGCTATTCGCAGGGGACACTCGGATTTGAACCGGAGACCTATCGATCTGCAGTCGAATGCTCTGCCACTGAGCTATATCCCCTGTCTGCTAAGGTAGGATAATTTGATATCAGATTTCCATTAACATGTTAACTAAGTGCAGTATTATAAGTTCGTTACATATCCTTATGATTTCTATGCACCTTGTCCGTATTCTGGATCATTAACATCATCGTCTAAGCGTTATCCTGGTCGCAACCAAGACTTCTCTATCAGGGAGTTCGGGGTTCGATTACTAGACTAGGAAGCTGACCCTGAGTCTAAGCTGATTTGACAGAATATTAGATTTACTACAGAGCCACTGCTGTTTGACCTCCGCCACCCAAAGGGTTAGCGATATTCAATGGCTTTAAGCAGTATCAGTAGTATATTCATTCTCCATAATGATTGTTTAAGGTCTTCATGACGGCCGGGTCTGATGACTTAACGTGTTTGACGTAAGTTTTTGTTACGTGTGTACAGCTAAAGAAAAGTAAGATTAGGATTAGTACCTTTGCGAAGTACCAACTATAGTATACCTATCTGGTGCAAGAGTAACCTGAAATTCGCCATGTTACTTTTGGCTCAAGCACGCCACCATTCTTGCTATAAGTTTTATAGTTGACTAGTTGTTGCAGAGACGTCACGGCATCCTCACCTTCCGGCTGACTTGTGGATTTAAGGAGGTATTCTTTATTTGTGGAGGATAGGTTGGAAGGAAACGCCCGGATGCCACAAATGCGGCAGCGACCCCGTTGAGGACACAGCGCTACATACGTTGTCGGAATGCGTCGCTTGCACAGCACCGTGATGGTCGCGGCAACAGGTATCTTCTCGCTTCCTACCCTAGTAGACTTAGTTCTGTTTATGGTACGGAACGAGAGGTGTGAGGCATGCTGATCAAGTAGACGGCGGAGGGTGACCGGAAAATTGTTTTCTTCCTCCTCTAACGTAGATCTGGGCATCGAGGAGCTCGAACTAGAGAAGACCTCCGACCAGTGGTAATTGTTAGTCTGCGGATGTCGAGCTCCAGGAGCCGCTTCATCGCCTCACACGCCTCTTACTCCAGCCACCAGCGCGGTTGATCAGACTATACAGCTAATGATTTTCGAACGTGACAAACAAAAGAAAAATGCCAGATTGAAATGCATTTCAAAAGCATATTTTTCTTTCAGGAAACCTATTTACTTATCCAAGGAAATACGATACATCGAATTTGACATTATTTGAAATACTGTTCAAATTGAAATAACTCATATGCGATTGCAGTGTCAATTTACGATCTAAATATACATCGGGGATATAGTTCAGTGGCAGAGCAATCGACTGCAGATCGATAGGTCCCCCGGTTCAAATCCGGGTGTCCCCTACGAATGTTTTTGATAGCTTTTTTTATACTTAAGACATTTTTGAAAGTTTTTAAGTTTCACACACGCAAGAATATTTTTTTCAGACACTGTGTAATTATTGGCTTAAATCAATTAAGCTAAGTTAATAGAGGCGGTCAGTTTATGGACTACTTTAAAAAAATATCCCTTTGTGTTATTACACGTAAAGATCTTGAAACGGTCTTAGCCGAACATTATAAGAAACAAATAACTTTCACAAAAACACACATAGAACACCTGTCACACTTCAGTGGCGGTCTGAAGGGAGAATCACAAGAAAATGGACTCACGGTCAATGTAGCCACCAATTTAAAATACGAATTAATTAAGTAGAAATTTGAATCGCACAACGCACCTTATATGGGCATCTCCGATGGCACGCCTCTGAGCCCGATTTTCGGCTCTTTGCGTCCGCAGCTGCCAGCTACTATGCGTATACCACCTAACTTAACCTAAGGGCATCCTAACCTACGTTTATCAAGTCATCATATGAAAATATTTAATTACAATACTGCGCGCGCGGCTTCGACCTCGTGGGATGTTTTACCCCTTTTAGAAGGGTAATTTGCCTCCGTGGTCCAGTGGATAGCGTATGCGACTGCTGATCGGAGGTCCCGGGTTCGATTTCCGGGTCGGGCAAAGGTGTTACTGGGTTTTTCCGAATATTCAGTAGCAGCCCGGAGTCTGGTGATGTGCCCGGTAACGGCAATACGCTCGCCACCTATTACGTGGGTCCTAAAAATTCATGGCGAAATGTGGGTGTAACATTACACCTCTGTCTACCCCTTTCGGGGATACAGGCCTGAGTCTATAAAATAATTAAAAAAAAAATTGATGAGTCTGAAACGCCTATTCTGGTTAAGAAACTTTATAACAGATGAGACTAATATAGGAATCGCCCATCAGAAATATGAATCAGAAATAAACTCCACCACAATCCAATCCGCAAATGCAATAAAGTTTTCCAATTAATAAAAACTCTATTCATTAATTACATGCCATAACTGTTGGCGGTATACAATAAACTTATATTTTGCACGTTATTAACCCTGGAATGAAAACGGCCCGATACTTGATTTAGTATTATTAAGCTGTCATTCGCCGGCCCTAAGGGAGCGTCGAAGCACACAAAACAATACCGCTCTATCAACGGGTTAACACAGTATAAAGCGTGTATGCACTCTATAGCAATTAAATTTTAACTTTTGTATAGAGCTATGATTTTTTGTATCAAGTATCTACATTCAAATCAAAGTTAAAATCATTTATTCATTTAGGCCACAAAGTGACGCTTATGAACGTCAAAAATTAATGTTATTACTAGATGATTCAACTTTTACATTGAAAGTGCGTGTGTCAATTTCCATCACTGCAAAAAAATAAAGTAAATTCCAAATTGGAATTTTTCCGTGGTAATCGTTATGTTAATATACCTGTATTGTATGTTCTTCTGTAAAATTATTGGAAATAATTTTGTTATTAACGTATTTTCTTATCTTCCAAGAACACAGATCGTGATAATTTTGCATAAAATTGCACTATAAAATATGTTATGCCTCATGGAAAACTTTATTTCCTTTTAATTGGATATCAGTTCAAAGTCTCGAACATATAGATAATATCGAGCTAATAAAAGCGTTTTAAAAATAACATCGTCGATCTTAACAGAAGAATCGTGAAGGACTTTAAAATATGAAAAAACGGAGACTAAGTACACCCAAACTCGAAACAACAACTTGTGACTGACACCAAGTATTGTGCCGCTTCAACCATCCTCCTAGCGCTATTCCAGATTCAACCCGGGGTCCGCTTTCTAGTTTAACCGAATTTGGCTAAATATTAGCTTTCCCAAGCGACTGCCTGGCTGACCTCCGCAACCCGAAGGGATAGCGATATTCCACGGTTTAGACAAGTGTCAATTTATTTTTAGAGGTACTGACGCCCTATAACGACTGTCAAAGATCTTCATGGCAGCCGGGACCGACCGCTAATGGTACTGATAAAGCTGAGCATTCACTTGTAACAGAACAGCGAGTATTCGCCGTTTTTTGTTTGGTCGAACTGGACAACGAACGGAGCCGAACATTACTACGAACAAAATTTTCACGATCTTTCTAGCGAACGCTCTAATATGCACAAACAATGATGTTACAAAAGTGAAAAAAAGTAGATATGTTATAGGCGTACCAAAAGCAGGACGCTGAACATAAGCCAGTTGGCAAGTCTGACATATGTGTTTGTGACGTCGCGAGCCGGCGTCAAAGTGAAACTGACACATCTGTCAATAAAATATGGAGTTATCGATGTGTGCGTTAATGTAGCATTTCTACGGCTTGATTACTACGTAGGTATCTACCTTTTTCTTGTGATATCATTGAGTGCAAATTTACTGTCAATACGCTAGAATGTTCGCCAGAATGTTTGAAAAAATGCTCGCTAAAACACACTCATATGTTTTTCCATTTTGTAACATTCGCAAGGATGCTCATTACGAGTGAATGCTCAAATGTACCAGCGCCATAAGAATAAAGCCGGGTCTCCACTAGGCAACAATTGACGCGCATCATGTTACATAACAAGTTGCCCAACATGTGGCCCAACATGTTGAAAGGCAGCGCGGAACTTTTGTTGAACAATGTTGTCTGCATACACATCTACTACTTTACGTCAGTCGTCGACAACATGGCGCCAGAGGAACTTGTGTTGATTTCAGCGGCAGTGGTTATAATTTTATCTAAAAATGCATCAAAAAGGAAAAAACACGTTGGTGGGTTAGAAAATACCTACAAAACAAATATCACAATAAACAACAATTGATGCTTAACTAACGATGCTCTTAACAAACAACAAGCCGCGCGTCATGTTGCACGTCATGTGGCGCCCCTGCTGGCAACGTCGTTGTGCAGTGTTGCCGTACATGTTGAGAGTCACGTGTCGCGCGTCAAATGTTGCCTAGTGGAGACCCGGCTTTACTCTTAATGTTGCCCATGCTGCATATTTAAGCTGCGCAATAGAATAACGCGATGGTATATGATGACACAAAATTTGTGTAAATAAATCTGAAGTAGTACACTCTAATGTTCCTCTAATAAAAAGAATATTTCGCGTCATATATCAAAGTAAATTCAGAAACACCAACAGGTACTTACAGTGACTGCGCTATCTAAATCAAAGTGGCTACTGGTGTTATTTTAAAAATTCCTCTCTTGTCCGGATAGTAGTGTGCCGTTCGGATATAATAAATAGTATAATAAACAAGATTAACGATGCATAAGGAGGCACGTTTCGTGGACAGTGATGTAGATGCACATGGACCAGTTTTCGGATGTTTTTACACCGAAGTGCTTCGCGTGTTCCAATAAGACCCTGCCTTGGTTTCGGTGCGTTAATAAGCGTATTGTAAAACGGCCCAATAAGTAGCAATGCTCCTAGAAAGAAGAAAGAAAAAAAAAGTTTATTTCTATAACAGACGAAGGACATAAATAATTTGTAAAAAAATACTACAATTAGGTATAAATCTACTTATTCATACCTACATTTAGACGACAAGCGTGAGTACACGAACACGTACACTGTATAAAATGTCTCCTGGCATATCTTGCCGCTTCTAACATAATAAACAAAGAAATAAGAAGGGGAAAGCTGTTCGCGATAGTCGGCACGTTAATTTGTGAAGCGGTAAAGATATGTTTGGATGAAGTTGGTACGCTTGCAATCTGACGCATATTAAGTTTTCCAATAATAATAAACTTTTTGCATCCAGAAAATGACCAGAAATTTACTTGACGTTTTTTGCATTAATGCAACATAATTTTGACAATAATTGCAAAATATTTTTAGATTCAAGATCAATGGAAAAGGCGTTTAATTGCAAATTGCCTGCATATTCAAATTGTTGAATAAAACGGTATGAGCTACGGTTTAGCTAAAACGCTGTCGCAGCCCGAGATATATCCTATCATATTTATATGTCCATTTATATTATCTAAGATTGTAATATAAATATTAAATTCGGTGTGACAGTATCCCAGCGAAGATCCTCATGGCGCATACCCAGTATGCACTCGGCTTAAGTTCAAATATTTATACCCCCGCTGGTTGCTTTTAGGAAATAAAATTTACACTTTTACAAACACTCCTCTTTGCTTTCTGTCGCGTCGGCGCGCCTGTAATACAAACAAGTATTTTTGGCAGATACTCAAGCAAAATGGTTTATTTGACGATTATTTTAAGAAGTGCTCAGCAATATTTAATATTTTTGGCAAATGATTATATTTTTTGGTAGGATTTTAGACCGCAAGCAGGCTTATATTGGCTTCTGAGTCGTAATTAATTCTGCATACGTCACGCTTATAACGATTCCATTTTTATTTTGTAGGTTAGCTTATGTGTCCCCACGATACACATTGTCGGTTGGAACTAATTTGTTTAACAATCAATCAAGATCTCTACACAATTACATGTAGGCGGTAACCAAAACACAGTGCAGTATCGACACAATCACTCCGGCAATTCAAATACCATCAAAACTAGGCTATCGTCACATGCAATACAATAGGCTAATAAACAGGATAGCTACAAGTCAGGGCCTAAGTATAACACCAACATACACCATGTTAAAACAAGCACCAAAGAAGAGAAGATTTTGTTTTTATTCGACAAATGTACATGTTACATAAACATGTTTTTTTATAGTAATAGGCGGCAAACAAGCAGATGAATCGCCAGATAGTAAGCAATTACCGCCGTTGAACACAAGCAACACCACAGGCATCATAAGTGCGTTGCCGCCCCTTGGGGTGGGGTTGGGAAAAGGGATATGATGAGGAGTGGGATGAGGGAGAAGGAATAGAGGATAGGGCCTCCGGAACTCTCACTCACTGAACGAAACGCAACAGTTTAAGTACTGTTACTTTACGTCAATTTTATGTGAGAGGGTAGTACTTCACCGGTCGAGCCGGCCCATTCATGCTGAAATTAGCAAGCTCTACTACTTGTGATAGCACTCTTTTATAAATCAACAATATAGAGATAAATACTCATATTCACATTTGCCTACATATATATTTTCTACACAGAAAAGGTAGTTCCAAACTTAAGACAATATGTAGTCCATATTTAAGCTATAAGACCGAATATAGCTACATACATGTAATAATCTACTCATCGATTTTATCATGTCGTGGCATAAATAAATGATGTACGAACTGATACCACACTTTCTCATCTTAATATATAAAATCCTTGCGTTACTGACTGACTGACAGACACGCTACAGCCGAAACTATTGGGCACAGGGAGCTGAAATTTGGCATGTATGTTCCTTGGGGACCGTAGGGGTGCACTAAGAAGGGATTTTCCGAAATTCCCACGGGATCGGTCAAAACGGGTAAATTTAAATATAATGCAGGCGTAGCTGCTGGCGTCCTCTAGTCTACAATATAGTTTATCCAAGTTGCAACATGATCTTATGAATTCATCCTATGGGGATCAAGTTAATGGACAAGCGTTACTGTTTCAAGCTCTCGGATGCTGTTCAATCTACTGATATACTACCTCCAATCTCGACATACTCTGGGGAAATGTACGATACTCATAGTGAATGAGACGTATATTTAATCTGTCGGAAGAAACGGTAAGACGATAACTGAAACGGTCAAATTCAAGTGGTATAAACCAACATTCTATAGATATTATATGAAAGTGTTGGGTCCAGATTTGTTTATTATTGGTTTATAATAAAATACTGTTTTTGCAAACTTCCATCTTACGCTACAACTTTAACATTTGTATGATCTGTATACTAATTGCAGTATACTCGTATATAGCCATGTGGGATACAGACAAACATGTGATTACATATCAATAAATCTAGACTTTTATTATTACTGTGTAAACACAATGCATTAATCGGTATGATTAGATTTTTAAAGCCTATCGAGCACATCTGTAAATCCAGGTAAAAATTCAAGTAAGACACATAAAACGCGCCCCGCATCCGCAAGGTTGACCCTCGAGAAGATCAATTCACAGCACTCAGAACCTAGCCATTTGGTAGATAACTATTTAGTCCACTCAATAATTCATATAGTTAAATAGCTACTTAATAACTTCAGCTTATTATATATACTTTATCTTGACTCTTTCTACATACTTCAGCTTAATGTCTCTGCCTGTCTATACCAACGTTGGATTAGCAAGCAAAGCAGCCATTTCAAAGAACATCCGAGAAACAGCAAATCTTCTATTATTTCCAATATTTATTCGGTGAAACGTATCGAAACAAAAGTCAAGCAGATTCCTTTACATATTTTAATCCCAGGATCTATTCAAGCGAGGGTTTTACTCCATTGTTTGGCTGATTTTAATATTACATTGAACAATTCTTGATTTCAAGAATGCGCTAGCAAATTGTATATTGCAAGTGTGAGTATGTGTGAGAGACCTTTTTGTGTGTGTTTGTGTTATAACCATTTACACACACTCTCATATAAACTGTATTTTCAGTGTGTGAGTTTGAAGGGTTAAAATGTGTAGCTGTGTGCGTTAACGGTTATTGTAAAGTATAAATGTTTGCTTTTGGCGTTCAGAAAATTTGGTTGAATTTGCCTTTTATGTTTTTCGTGGCTAATAATGAGACTGAAGTAGTTATGTGTTATATTTAATATATAAAAATTATTGAATCCAGTGAAAAGCAGTCTTACCGGTTCCATTACTAAAAGTTGCCTCCTCATACAATTTATTAGAAAGCAATTATCATAGACAAACATCGTCATTGGTTCGGCGTTACACCGAAACTGAAGGTTCTAGGCGACTTGGAGAAGGAATGGACTATATCTAAAGGATGGCGAGTTCTGGTCGCCTAGGATTGGAATGGGAGAGAATTGTGAGTGGGTATAGGATATTCTAAGGATGCTGAAGGATGAGGGGCACCTACCTTGTACGTCAGTCCTCTTTCCTTGCAAATGGCAGCCTCCTGGTGTTTTCGAGATGAAGCTGCTTGATTGACTCCACTACACAAATCACTTTCACTCGCGAGCGGTTTTGAGTTTTGTATAAGCGGTAATAATTATAGCGGTGCTGTGCGGTATAGCGGACACAATCTCAGCGTCTCGAATGTTCTAGACTGTCTCTCACGTCGATGATCGCGGCGACCAATCCGCGAAAGGTGTGCCCCTTCCAGGGAATGGGATAGACAGGGACGGAAACAAAAGGCATCGCTCGCATTGGCCAGGCAGCGACGAACCATTGACGTTGATGTGATTAGTTTTCGATGGAAAGGTAGATGGCGCTACCATATCCCCCCGGCCCTAAAGGGTTGCCTTTAAAAGAAATAGAATTGAACTTAGCTATGTTTGGTGTACTACCGCATAACCCATCAATAGGCTAAGACAGCGATATGATATTAAAATTAATCTAAATTAACTTTAGCGAAAACTACAAACGCAATAACAGCGAAAACTTTTAACTAAATACTTAAACTAAGAGGTAGATCCAACTTCAGGCTAGATCTCACTGAGTTGGAAGCGGACAGAGACGAACAACAGGGCGCACATAGCTCCCCTTAGCGGTTTTCACGGTAACAACGCGGGTTGTACCGTCCTTGGAAATATGCAATTTCTCTACGATGGCTAACGGCCATGAAAGCGGCGGAGCATTATCATGTATTATGACGACCAAAGTACCCTCCTGTATAGGGGATGCAGGACTATTCCACTTGGATCTAGCCTGAAGCTGGTGTAGATATTCCGCACGCCAGCGCCGCCAGAACGACTGCACGAGTTTATCCAGCAGAGTATGTCTCTGGAGCAAGCTTGAAGAATCTGCTTCAGGAGTCGGAAATGACGATAATGGCACTGTCTTCAGAAAATGTGCAGGGCTTAACGCGGATGGTTCTGCAGGGTCACTACTCAATGCCGTGAGCGGACGCGAGTTGATCAGTGCCTCGACTTGTGCAAGGACAGTTAAAAGCTCTTCGTAAGAGAGGATCTGTTGACCTATAACCTTGCAGAGATGCGTTTTAATTACTTTGACCATGCTTTCCCAACATCCACCGAAATGTGGTGATGCTGGTGGAGTTTTTCCTGAAGACGAGTACGATATTCTTCCCTGAGAAACTTATAAAGGTCGCGTAAATAAGAGCTTGCGCCCACAAAACAAGTGCCGTTATCCGTGTACAAACACTGTATAGGGCCGCGCCGTGAGAGAAATCGTTTAAGGGCTGCCAGGAATGACACCGTGCTTAAAGCTGTCGCAACTTTAATATGCGTAGCGCGCGTGGTTAAGCATGTGAAATACATAGCCAGGCTTTACGGCTTTTAACACCTCGACCACGCACTGGCGTAAACTGCAGTGGTCCTGCGTAATCACAACCGGTGTGTGTAAACGCTTTAGCAACCTGGTTGACGCGCTGGCTAGGGAGATCGGCCATGGGAGGGAAAGTCGGACGCGGACGAAATTTGAAACAGACGTTACATTTATGTATTCTGTGACGAATTATTCGTCGAGCGGCTAAAATCCAATACTTATGCCTATGTAAGGACATAAGCAACTCTGGACCGGCATGGAGGTGCTTCTTGTGATAAAAATCAACAAGAAGGTCGACAACATGATCATGTCGCGGCAGAATGCAAGGATGTTTGTCGTTATAAGGTTCATCTGAATTTGACAGACGACCCCCAACGCGTATGACGCCGTGTTCATCGAGAAACGGCTTGAGTCTTAGGATAGCGGGAGAACAAGGTACATTGTCTTTCAAATTTTGAATGTCGTTACTAAAATGAACAGCCTGTACAGCTCGTAGTAACTTACATTCTGCGAATTTGATATCAGTACTTGATACAAAAGTCTCATTAGGTAGGTGCCTAAGACATAAACTATGGCGCGGAGTAACTTAGACCACGATGACATGCGTAGTGCGAGTGCATAGATGAGAGACTCCGCAACCTCAGCAATCACGGGATAAGAAACAGACTTCCGTTCGGGTACATCTTCGTCTTCTGCACTGTGGTCAAAGGGTTGCATGGGCCATTCTGACGGATCATGGGAAATCCAAGAAGATCCACGATGCCACAATGGATGATGCAGAAGATTAAGTGGAGTGACACCACGAGACAAGCAATCTGCGGGATTCTCAATACCCGCGACGTGATTGAAACAAGTAGCAGGAACCAGTTCAATCAAGTTGCTAACGCGGTTGGCGACAAAAGTCTGCCAGCGATGAGGAGAAGAATGAATCCAAGCGAGCACTACTTTGGAGTCGGAAAATGCGTATCTTTTATTAATAGGGTAGTGGGGCGAAACTGTGTCTTGAACCTTGCGGAGCAACTGAGACAGCAGAAGGGCCGCGCACAACTCCAGTCTCGCAACCGAAATGGTTTTAACAGGCGAGACCTTAGACTTGGCACAAACTAACTGCACCGAGTAGTTAGAACCAATGCGGACTTGCAGATATACGACTCCGCCGTAAGCACGCTCGCTGGCGACAGCGAAACCTATTAAGTTGATGGTGCATCCATCTACCAACCCAAGATGACGCGGAATAGTAATTTGATTGAGCGCGGTAAGCCCAATACAAAACTGGCCCCAAGCGGCGACATTATGGTCAGGGGGTGTTTCATCCCACTCACACTTTGATAGCCAAAGCTCTTTGATCAAGAGCTTGGCGTACAAAATTGGGGGAGCCACAAAACCCATTATGTCCCATAGTCGAGCCACTGTGGACAGCATAGTGCGTTTGGTGCACTTATCATCTGGTGGTGAGACGTCAAACAGAAATCTATCGCAGGATTTGTCCCAGCGTAAACCGAGAACCTTATGCGGTACAGACTTCTCAAACTCAATGTCTGGAGAAGCTTTATGAGAATCTGGTATGCGTGCGAGAACCTCCTTAGAGTTGCTTGTCCATTTGACAAGATCAAACTGGCCTCGCTTGAAAAGCTGAATAAGCTCTTCACAAAGCGAAATTGCTAGCGGAGCGGATATGACACTACAGGCAATGTCATCCATGTACAAAGCGGAAGTGGCAACAGCCGCTGCGGCGGGAAAGTGATCGCCTTCATCAGCGATCAACTAGCGAACAACTCGTAACGCGTGATATGGTATAGACTTGAGTCCAAAACAAACACGATTGAACTGATACACAGATAAAGGTTCTTTCTTGTCAAAACGATAAAGATCCGTTGAAATCTACGGTCAGATTCGCGAACGCCGATATTGAGAAACATTTGACGGCAATCAGCTGACAAAGCGATTTGGAAAAGACGAAACTTTATTATGAGGTTAAATAAATCACCCTGTAGATTGGGGCCGGCATGCAAAATGTCATTAATCGGCTGACCCGATGTAGTCTTACAACTAGCATCTAAAACCACGCGAAGTTTAGTAGAGGTTTTATCTTCGCGAACTACGCCGTGATGCGGGATATAATATGAGGGTAGAGAGTTGCTCTCGTTGTTTACAACTACACTCAAAAAACCTTTATCTATGTAGTTACGAATGACGTCATTATAGGCGCTGCGTAACTTAAGTGATGCATCAAGTTTTCGTTCCAAACAATGGAAACGTCTGAGCGCAGCAGCGTACGAGTCGCCTAACGAATAAGGGTCACCACAGAATGGCAACGCCACAACGTGTCTGCCACTGTCGTCACGAACAGTGGTAGCGCGGAAATGTTCTTCACACTCGAAATCTTTACGGCTCATCGAGGGTGGTGCGGTAACCTCTTCAAGCTCCCAAAATCGCTTAAGAAGAGAATCAATATTATTTTCTTGAAGAACAGAACAACAGCAAGACGTAACGTATTGAGAAGTATGTAATGTAGGTACGGTACCCATAATCACATACCCAAATACCGTCTCAATAGCGGGCGGTAAGTTATTTTGCTCACTACGTACCACTTTAGTTAGTAGCAAGTGCGGGAATATTGCGGCGGCTGCGATCAAAACATCAATGTCTGCCGGATTCGCAAACTCCGAGTCTGCCAGCGGCAATGACTCGAGGTGTGTGAGAAGCGATACGTCCACATTAGCGTTTGGCAATGTGTCCGTAATACGCTCCACGATAAGCGAAGAAATGTTAAAATTAATGTCTCCATCAAAACGCGAATGTATTTTAATATCTACGGAACCCTTGCAATGTTTTTCTGAACCGCCGATCCCTCTGGCTATTGAGTTCGTATTTTTAAAGTTATTCTACAATCCGAGGCGTTTGAACAATTCTAACGTTATTAAATTGGTCTGAGACGCGCTATCTAGTAGACAACGTACCATGTGCGGCGACCCATTAACATCATAAACGATAACTTGTGCTGTCGCTAACAGAACAGTCTTAGACACCATACATCGCGGCTTAGCACTGCTCTGATCACTACAAGCGCGCGAAGGCCGTCCGCGCGTGCGTGCCGCCCGCGCAATGGATGTCGTACACAACGATATTTCATTCTGAATCGTGGCATGCGCAGTTATCGTAGCCTGCACCTGCGACGTAAGTGTGTCAAGGTAAGCGGCTTGGCTTGACAACGTGTTACCTTTATCGAAGTGTAGCAGTGAATGATGTCTTTGATTACATGAGCGGCATCTCGTTCTACAAGAACAATCACTCGTTTTATGCTTTATACTTAAGCAATTAATGCATGCTTTGTTATCTTTTACGCACTTGAAACGAGCAGTTGGATTTAAACCATTGAAGGCGGGGCACTTGTAGAAATGGTCGTGCACTATATTACTGCACAGACACTTCTGTGAATTAATTTTATTAGATTCCGAGCATGTTACGTAAGATTGTGGATTAGGGACCGAGTTATTATTACTATCTCGCGATTTATTCAACCTTTGTTTGTTGCTGTTAGTGTTAGACGGGCTAGGTGAACTAGACTGTGTATTATGAAATATTCGACACTGATCTTTGATGAACGAAATAAAACTATCTAGTGTAGGTATTTTATTATTGCGTTCCGTCATCTCGAAAGCACGAATTGTATCAGTGTCAAACTTTTTTAAAGCGAGTTGAAGCAACATAAAGTCGGAAAGATCTTATAATTTTAAGTTCCTAAGAGAATTAACCGCGGTTACGAAGTTATCTATAAACAGCTGGAAATTCGAGACAGATGCGGCACCGGACAGTTAAGGATTTAAAGCTTGGTAAAAGTAGGTAGACGCTAGGACGCGCGTGTCTTGATATCTATCAAGTAGTGACTGAAATATGACCTGAGAATTCTCAGCACTGGGTGTGACACCTGCAAATACGGACTGGGCCTTCGGTGACAGTTTACCTATTAAATAGTACAACCTGTCAACATCTGTCAGAGAACCATTATCGTGCACTGTAGACTTAAAACGCGCATAGAATAACGGCCAATTTCGTATATCTCCGTCAAACGACATAATCTCGATTGGCGGTAATTTCGGCTTACGAGCCGCGGAAACGGGCTGTGCCGAATATTTACCCTCCAATTGCGATTGCATACGCTTAATAATACAATAAAGATCTTCGAATGAGGTGTACGCCTGATAATTCGGTTGTTCATCAGGATTGATAGAAAGTAATCTTGCGTTATAATCGTCTAACAACTTATGAAAATCTGTTCGAATATTATCTACTGTCATACAATAGCCAAGGAATGATTCCCTATTACTATCAGAAATAGCGGCGGTTTTTGAACGCTCGTAAATATTTTGAATGCGCTCAAATAAAATATTACGTTTTGCTTCTAAGATTGTCATCTCTTTGTCTTCCGACACGCGTGACTTCTTTTGTTGTGACATGCTTACGTAAGTATAAGCTAATGAGACCGAAACAAAATAAGAATATCTAATGTACCTATTATTTTACCTAAGTAGGCTAAGTAGGCAACACTTTAGAGCTGTGGAATTAAAAGTTGCTCGAAATATGAGATTTACAAGACAACTATGATAGTTCCAGAAATAATAATTGAGTAAGTAGGTAGCTACATAAAAGTATATTACCTACTGAAGCGTGCGAAAACAACCATGTGACGGTTATGTGAATGGACTAGGAGTATAGCTAGGTGTTATAACTGCCAAGGTATAGCGATATAACGTATAAGAACGTAAATGAATCCGACTCGTATGGATTAAAAAAATGGTTCGGCGTTACACCGAAACCGAAGGTTCTAGGCGACTTGGAGAAGGAATGGACTGTATCTAAAGGATGGCGAGTTCTGGTCGCCTAGGATTGGAATGGGAGAGAATTGTGAGTGAGTATAGGATATACTAAGGATGCTGAAGGATGAGGGGCACCTACCTTGTACGTCAGTCCTCATTCTTTGTAAATGGCAGCCTCCTGGTGTTTTCGAGATGAAGCTGCTTGATTTACTCCACTACACAAATCAATTTCACTCGCGAGCGGTTTTGAGTTTTGTATAAGCGGTAATAATTATAACGGTGCTGAGCGGTATAGCGGACACGATCTCAGCGTCTCGAATGTTCTAGACTGTCTCTCACGTCGATGATCGCGGCGACCAATCCGCGAAAGGCGTGCCCCTTCCAGGGAATGGGATAGACAGGGACGGAAACAAAAGGCATCGCTCGCATTAGCCAAGCAGCGACGAACCATTGACGTTGATGTGATTAGTTTTCGATGGAAAGGTAGATGGCGCTACCAGTCATTACGACTTTCTCACCAAGTACTGTGGAGTGCGAGTCGGACAAATGTCTGTGAGATCATAAAACTGATATAACAGACATTTTACGCCGGCATAGATACAAAGCCGAATGAAAACTACACGGTCACAATGCACTGTGTTTTTGTAAAGAAAATTTGTTTCAATATGACTTAGACTATATATATTATGTTGGAATATGACACAAAGCTAAGCAAAGACGACCGGTTGGCGCCGCGGGAGTGTAACCGACTGCTACGCCGAAGGTCGCGGGTTCGATTCCCGCTCAAATCAAACATTAATTGTGTGCATGAACATAGATGTTTGTCTTGGTCTGGGTGTTTCTATGTAGAATATGTATGTATTTACAAAACAAAAGTATATATTAAGTATGTCTATCCATTATCTTGTACCTATAATCAAGCTTCTGCTTAGTTTGGGACTAGATGGTGTTGTGTGAATGTGGTAGAAAAGCTCATATATAACTATCGAAGATTTATCAATCAGTCTACATTTACTTTCTGTATTTTAGTTCCCAGTAATTTTTCTTCGATCTATTAAGGAGTATTAACGGGTATACCCTTTATACAGCTGACATAGCAGCTTTACTTCTCCCCACAAACTTCCGCCAACGAAATAAAAGAAGCAACGGCAAATAAATTTCAAATAAAATAAACACATTGTCACTATAAGCATAAAAATACGGGCGGTCCTTATCGCAATATTGTTCTGCGCGTGATTTAGAAGTGGGGGAGTGTTGAGCTTCCTAGCTCAACACTCCCCCAGTTTATATTCCTATATAAACTGGTGAAACTGCATAGTTATTGGATTTTTCTATCATTTATGTCGCTTAGAGCCATCAGGTGCTTATTTATGTAGCCATATGCTTCCGCTATGTGGATAAAAAAAAAATATTTCGTGAATTGAAAAATTCTAAAGAGTTTAGTTTTGGTATGGTTGTCTTGCGTACCTTGAGATTATCGTGGCCTATTTGTTTCCAAAAAGTAAGGCAATAGACATCAGGTTTAGCTTGTGCAGTTTATCTAGGTTCTATTCATAGATATAATGTTATGTCCAAGAGTAGATCAAGTCGTGAATATTTTATTGATGACGTAAATAGCGTCTATTCTTGCTTGCTTTTAACTGCAGATAGTACTATAAATGAGGTCTAATTGCGTATATAGATCTTCATTTTTATTGTCCTTTGTTGCATTGGAATTGTATTACATAAATATTTTCGTCCTTTTACAGAACTTCACAATATTAAGCATTTGTGACGTGTTAATATTTCGCTACCTTTACAAGGATTGAGTCCAATTAAAGACATATTTACCTTTGCATTTTTTAGCATATAATAAGAAATACGTTTGCATAAGGGGTATGCAAAGATAGCCCATGATTACATTAAGCCTCCGTATGCTCATTTAGACAGGTTATCCAAGAGTATTTAATACCAATGATAATCCATAAACAATTCTACATAATACAGGTTTTAGTACAGCAATTCCCGTCATACTGCACCCGATCGCATCAAATCTGAATACTTAATGCTATCTACCAATATTCGCCAATCGGCCTATACATATTTATGAGATATCTCCGTGACGTCTACTAGATTGAAATTGCTATCTACATTTATATGTATTTAAACAGAATGGGATGATATCATGCTAATGTTGTGTTTGGATTGGGTATCATTAGAGAGGTTTGCTGGGCACTATTTGTGTAAATAGAGATGATGGTTGGCGTAGATAGAGGACTTTAAGAAGCTTTATGGATTGATCCTTGTACAAAACAAAAATATCCGGTCATTAAAAACAATTACGCCGATGGTCGCAGGATCGATTCCCGCTCAAATCAAACATTTGTGTGCATGAACATGGATATTTGTCTTGGTTTGGGTGTTTCTATGTATAATATGTATTTATTTACAAATAGAAAGTATATATGTATGTTTATCCATTATTTAGTACCCATAGTACAAGCTCAGCATAGTTTGGGACTAGATGGTGATGTGTGGATTTGGTAGAATATTATTATTATTAATTGTCAGATACTGAAATATTAAAACGTGAGTGAAGCTGCCAATTTCACAGTTTATTTGTACATATTTTCATGATCTATTTAGTGGCGAACTAGTAATTAATAAATGTTTTAGAGTAAGATCCCAGGGTCGCCAGAACTTACTTATTTTCTCAGAAACGAAATGTATAGAATAATGTAGTGTTAGTATGTGCTATGAGTTTACGCATACTTGCTAGCTTGGATCGTGGGCCAATTTTTAGGTATGAGGTGCTAAATGTTATTAACTTTTAACAAAAATAATACACACTATTCTTAAATTCTCAGTCCTGATTTTTAGGCATCTTTCTGACGACGGCTGACGAATTAATTCAGCAGACCAGTTGTAGTATCATGTTATAAAACGTCTCTAAGAAATGGGAGGCCTATTTCGAAAGAGACATGAAGAATACTAGAAGTCCTCTTTGCATTCCAGGCCAGATGTTGAGAGCAGTATCATCTTATAAAATGATTCTAAGAAAAACGGCCTGTACCGAAAGATACATCTAGAATGCAGGAAGGGGGGAGGAAGACAGCAATGCAAGATTAAGGAAGTACTTTATGCTCAAAGAATACGTGCAATAAAAGCTTGCCTTCCTACACGTATATGCAATCATACACACGCAATTTTATTCCTGTGCTCTTATTTCTAAATGTATAAAATAGTTTGCCTTTGCCGTATGTTGATGCACAGCTAGAATTATTTTTAACCGACTTCAAAATAAGGAATACATTCTTAAATTGTTTGTATTTTTTATTAGGTTCTTCAAAACTACGTCGTTTAACAATCGATTTCTAAAATTATTTTCTAAAAGGATATAATTCCTATTTGGTCTCATCAGAGCATCTGAGCTAAAATTATATTATTTAACGCTACGTAATTTTTTTTATAGACTCATGCCTATGTTTTCCAAGGGGTAGGCAGAGGCATTTTGAGAGACAGAGACATAACACCCACATTTCGCCATGATTTTTTAGTTTCCACGCAAAAGGGGGCAAGCCTATTGTTGTTACCGGGCACGCCACCAGACTCCGTGTTGCTACTGAGAATTCAGAAAAACTCAGTAACACTTTTGCCCTACCCGGGAATCGAACCCGGGACGTACGATCAGCAGACACGGAAGCAAGTTGTAATAAATGTACGAGATATATGGTTTTTGGATGTAAAACGTGTTAACAAACAAAGATCAGTCACCATAGAACATACCAACGAATATAAGTTTTCTACATTGCCTCTTGAATTCAAATATATATCATCATCATCATCAGCCTTTAACAGTCCACTGCTGAACTAGGCCACTCCTTTGAAAGGAGGAATTGGCCTACTATACCACGCTGGCCAAACGGGTTGGTATAGGGTTTGTATCAAGTTTTCCTTCTCTAACAGTGCTATTCTATGCATAATATGCTCCCTCTGTCGGCTCTTACGACACCCACGGGATGATATGGGGTGGTGACAATCCGTATTCTTAATCCGTAAACATACGGACAATATGTATACATAGTAAGAAACTCAAGCCGTTACAACTGCTAGAATACTCCAACAAACTTATCCTCACAATCTCTGTTAATTATACATTATAATCTTTCCTGCTTCTGTAATTTACGAATGAACTCCAAACTTTGTATATAACAACCAAGAAAACAAATAAGAAAGTTCATTATAAGGGTACCCGTCCTTTGAGATGGGCTTAAAGCTCTTACGGAATACTCTACATTTTCATTTTACATACGATCTTGCTAAAAACACATTGAAATTAATCTTGGAAAATTGTTCTTGGTGTCTGTTTGGGATTCGCTTCTGTGTTGGTGCAAAATGTTTCAACGAATGAGTATTATTGATAAAACTACGTCTTGTACTTTTGACCATGCTAAGTATGTATGTTTACCTACAGTATTATTTTTGCGTCGTAGAAAGAAAAGGGTTTGGGAAATAGATTCTTGGTGGTTTGGTTTTTCTAATTTATTTTTAAGTGGAATGCAAATCTTTATAAAATACTTTTAAGCAATATTGGGATGCATTCTTAGTCTTAAAAGATATTAGACAGTATAAAGTAATTTGATATTCAGAAGAAAAATGTCTGCACCGGTGAAATATGAAAATACAAATTCTCTAGCAAAAAAATAACGCAACACGCGCCATATTTCATTCTATAGAAGAACTGTATAAAATTTCGGGGTCGTTTTCCTGATCAAAATCACATCTGCTAATCTGATAAGCTGTAACACTGCAAAATTTCAACGAAATCCATTTAGTGGTTTTGTCGTGAAAGAATAACAAATATCCATACATCAATCTCGCTTCACAAACGTGCACCTTTAAAATATTAGTAAGCTAACCGCAAAATGTAAAACGGACCAACTTATCAAACGTGACAAACAACGTAGGTAGTTTACATTCACAATTCAGCAATATTACATATATATTTCAACTTTCTACGGGTACTCTATATTGCTTCACGCTAACACCTGGTTCTCAGAAGGCACCAATACCCACAATTCACTTTGTCACAGCCTACGAAAGGAATTACATGAGACATGAGCAACAAAAAATAATCCGTCAAGAGTAAGGTATTGACAGATGACACATTGACAAGAGCATAAAAAAGAAAAATATTTGGTAACGTTAGCGTCGTAAGTGTTTTCCCGATGGCGTAGGTAACGCATGCCTTGTCAATTGGCGTGTTCCCACCACTGTAGTTTTAAGTGCGTAGGCCATACCTGTTTCAATGTTGATTACACTTCAACTTTGAGGAGTGGAGGGAGATTCGCTACTAGGATTTTACAATCGCGTCACCAAAAAAGTGTTGCTATCAGTAGCAGATGAGCTAGTGGTCCACCTAATGAAAGTATCCTGCCAATGGTTACTATTGTTTATGTCTAATTGTGATTGTGTTACAGACACTTGTATGTAGTGTACAATGAAGTATTTTTGTTTTTTAACTATCAGCGCCATGTAGGTATCTAACCAATTTCTTCATGATTTGAATATTATTCATTTCTTTTAAGGATTTCCTCGAGCTTGCTTGCTTTTCTGCTTCAATAGGGTCCATACCCGAGCTATTCACACTACCTGAATATGCGACTGGCCCATTCTATTGCAGATCTATCGTCATCTTCAGCGTTCCAGTTACCAAAGTCCTTTCTATACTCTTATCTCTATCTTTTGGAACAGTAGACGTTGATGCTGGCTTAGATATATAGGCTTAGTGCATCCTCTGTTTGAATATAGATTCTAAGGCCGAGCGCATACATACAACTGTTGCATCGACTAAACTGTTTCGTCGAGTTTTTCACTTTTCGTGATTTCTACTCAACCAAACAGTTTAGTTGATGGAAGGGCGCATACAATCGATTTTTTTATCTCCTCAAATCGACCAGTCTTTTATTCAGCAACGCTCGAGTCAATGTGTTTACAAATAATGTCAATTAAAAAGAAAGTTTTACTTTGTGCTTTGCTTTATAGAAATTTCCAAATCCTTATACGAGATTTGCAGTCGTGGTCAGTCGCGGATCGACTGTTTAGTCGATGGTCTGCGCACATCAATACAATGCAATACAAATTGAGCGCTTGATCGATAGTTGTCCAACTTTTAAATCAAAAGCAAATCGATAAGCGTTTTGACTTTATTATCGAGCAACTATCGAGTTGACAATATGTGCGCTTTAATATATTCTTTTAAATATATGATACACAACAAAATAGTTGTTCAACTAAAAGTTGTTTATATGCGCTAGCCCTTTTTGTGGCGCATTAAATGATTTCTACAATATAAAAATGCTTAAGAGATGTTACAAAGAAAAATTCGGAGTGATCAGAAAGATAACTCTAATCAAAGTTTTTAACAATATTTAGTAAGAATTTACAGTTTTTTACATACTGATTAAAAAAAAAGTTACAACTTTTTTTCAATGTTGCCACATTTGCCGCTGAACTGTACATTTTCTATGAATATAAAATACGAATGCTGGTATTACAATACGGTGTTTTAGTAGTTGTTGACAATCTATTGGATTTCAAACTGTAAGAAATAGTTGGACTTTTGTAAGGTGACTTATTTTTATTTTTATTTCTCGTTAGCTTCAAGTAGCCGTAATAAGTGTGAACGTTTTCGAGGACGAAGTTGCATTTGCTCTTTGAAAAAATAAAATATAGGAATGTAGAAATTTGATGACGTATACCAAGTAACATGTGGCCTCAACGATTATCACTGCAACAGGTGTTCTGGGTTCGATTCATACATGTGACCACGCTGTTGAAATGAACAGAATTATGCAGGTTTTCAAAATCATTTATGTTGTAGATCTTACATAAGTGAAGCGCAATGTGTCAGTATCGATATACTCACTTATCTTGAAGACATCTTCATTCCTCCTCTACTTCGCATTTTTTATGGAAACTTCACATTACACTTGGTCAGAAATATAAATATGTGGATATATTGCCACTCTAGGTCTATTGAAAAAAAAAAACACTTCTGCTCTAGCTATATTCTTACTTACTATAAGCAAATATTATTCTTTTCTATTTTAAAAGTCAAAGTCAAAGTCAAATCATTTATTTGTTCATAGGTTCATTACAAACACTTAAACAAAGTCATACTTTAAAAAAATAATTAAACTAGATGAGGCCGGTGTTTCCTAACTGACTGCCCTGAGAAGAAACATCCGAAACAAACTCAAAGGTCATAGTCTCTTTTAAAGTCCAGACAATATGATTAAAATTAATAATATTTAATATAAGGTATAAAGTATAAATATGTGAGTACAATGTGAGACGACTATAAACTCGAATATAGTTATCCTTTGACATAATTTCGGCAGCAGTTCAGAGCCGGTCCCGGCAGATGGCACCCGTTCATGAGTATAACGTGTGACTCAGCCATAGCTTAGCTCAACCATTTTTTAGTGAACCAAACCATCCGACCCACAACGCCACCATAAGCAAGACTTTTAAGTGAGCATAACGAACCAGAACTGCATGACAATGATAATAAAAAATTGAAAAGAAAAGGTAGCGACTACATGGTGCTCTTATGTTGACAATCTTAACTTATCTTTAGGAACGTCAACACGTATGAACGAGTTTAATAATATTTACTTATAACATAATAAAATAAAATACCCATAATAATGGCATTATGAAGCAAAAGCAGAAATTGCTGTTCATGTTCCAATCAAGTTCAGCATGATAACAAAATTAACATAGTCATATAAAAGTAGTTAAATGTCAAATAATAATAATGCCAATAAATACAACTATATAATAATATGTACATACATACATACATAGACTCACGCCTGTTTCCCGGAGGGGTAGGCAGAGACTACGGAACGCCATTTGCAACGATCCTGACATACCTCACTTGCTTCACTCACTCCCATCAAGTTTCTCATGCATGCTCTTCTGTTAAGGGTACTTCTGACTTGTCCTTTTTTCAGGATGTCTCCAATCTGGTCGGAGAACGTCTTCCCCTTTGTCCTGTCCCATTCACACTAGCCTGATATATGTTCTTTGTCAGTCTATCGTCATCCATCCTCTCCATGTGCCCAAACCATCTTAACATGCCTTTCTCAATACTTGTCACTACATCTTCTTTTACCCCACACCACTCTCGTATCACACAATTCTTTACTCTGTCGGTCAAAGACACACCACACATACTTCTCAGTGCTCTCATTTCTACAGCATTTATTCTACTTTCAAATCTCTTCTGCCATACCCAACTTTCACTACCATACATAAGGGTAGGCACTTACACACCTCTATGTACAGCCAAACGTGCCTTTTTGGACACGTTTTGACTGTTCATAAACGCCTTCAGAGCTCCATTCACACAATTACCTGCATTAACTCTCCTTTCAATATCTGCTTCATTCTTACCATCTCTACAACGTACCTAAGTAAACAAACTCATTCACTTGTTCCACTCGCTGTCCATCGATCAAAACATTACAAGCCGTAACGCATTCCTCCTTTTCAAAAACCATAACTTTCGTTTTACTTACATTCACTTTCATTCCTTTCCTTTCTAACGCACGATGCATGATTGTTACCAACTCCTCCGTTGAAGATGCAAGTATAACCTGATCATCAGCATAAAGGAGGCATTTGACGAGTAACCCATTCATCCTTAATCCGCAGTCACTATGTTTTAAATCTTGCAAACAACTGTCCATGAAGATGTTAAACAGCCACGGCGACGCTACACATCCCTGTCTAACACCTTTATCGATGGTAAACCAGTCAGTGTACGCCCCGTTTATCCTCACATAAGCTCTAGAATCCTCATAAAGGGATTTCAGAGCTCGAATGAGGCTGCTGTTCACCCCATTCATTGACAGCACCGACCACATTTCATTCCTCACCACTTTATCGTAAGCCTTTTCCAAATCCACGAATGCGCAATAGATCTTTTGACCTTTGGCCAAAAATTTTCCGGCTATGCTTCGCAAGGGAAAAACCTGATCCGTGCATCCCATACCCTTTCGGAATCCCGCTTGTACATCCCATATTTTCTTGTCGGTTACTTCCATAACTCTTTCAATAAGTACCTTTGCATACAATTTGCCAACAATGCTGAGAAGGCTAATAATATGTACCTACTGGATGTATAATGTCCAGAGTCAAATTAATTAATCTATAAATAATATAAGTATAATGATGAAAAAACAAAAAGAACGAACTATATAATAATGTTATGTAGGTACTGGATGTATAATGTCCAGAGTCGAATTAATTAATCTATAAATAATATAAGTATAATGATGGGAAAAAATAACGAACTATACAATAATGTTATATAGGTTCTGGATGTATAATGTCCAGAGTCAAATTAATTAATCTATAAATAATATAAGTACATAATATGTCCAGTTTCTACATTGAGCTGATCAATCCCATACGTTTTTATCATTCATATAATCTAAAATTATGTAATATCTATGTTTACATAATTTAGCTTTTACAATGCTTTTGAACCTGTTGTAGGGTAGATTTCTTATATCGATGGGAAATTTATTGTAGAAAAGAATACATTGCCCCATAAACGAATTGCTGATTCTGTGAAGACGAGTTACATGCAAGGCAAGTTTGTGTTTGTTACTGGTGTTTACAGAATGATTGTCACATTTCTTTTGAAAAGATGTAACATTTTTATAAAAAATACTTTAAGTTCTCAAAAATATACTGAGATGCTACGGTCAGAACATTTATTTCTTTGAATTTTTCTCTGAGGGACATTCTAGGACCGAGATTGTAAATAGCACGAATGGCTCTCTTTTGTAAGACTAAGATGGTACTAATATCCGCAGCTGTTCCCCAGAGAAGAATTCCTTATGACATAATGCTATGGAAGTAACTAAAATAAACTACACTAGCCGTATCTACATCAGTGAAATACCTAATCTTTTTAACAATATAAGCCGCTGAACTAAGCCTGCCTGACAGTTTTTCAATGTGTGGGCTCCATTGCAATTTAGAATCTATAGTTATACCTAAAAACACAGTTGACTCAACAAGATCCAATTCTGCGCCATTCAGTTGGACGTTGGGTCTAACGTGTCCAACATTAGGTGTTGAAAACTTTAGACATTTATTTTTTTTCTCGTTAAGAAGAAGATTATTTGCGTTAAACCAGCGTACAACCTTTGCAAGTGCAGTATTAACATGGTTAAAATGTAATAATTGCCTATTCATTTTAAGTATTAAGGATGTATCATCTGCAAATAAAACTACACCATGATTATCTCCTATAAAGTAGGGTTAGTCATTAATGTAAATAAAGAAGAGAAATGGTCCCAGAATTGAACCTTGCGGGACGCCCATGCATAATGCAGATCCGGGTGATCTCTTACCATTAATGTCTACTTTCTGAATTCTGTCCCTTAAATAAGAACTAAGGAGCTCAAGGGGCTTTCCTCTGATTCCATAATGATGTAATTTCCTGATTAGAATGTTATGATTAACACAGTCAAAAGCTTTAGACAAGTCGCAAAAAATGCCTAAAGCATCTTGTGAATCCTCCCAAGCTCCAAATATGGTTGTTAATAATTCTACTGCTGCGTCGATAGTAGAGACTTGTTTATTAATATCAAGGAGCCTCCATATATCATATTGACTCTACAGAATGAGTTAGCTAACAGGTGGTTATTAAAATTAAATATGAGCTGGTGATTCTGCAACCAATGTTCTGTTAAACAAAAATTATCAATATTATTACAATTCATAAATAGCTCTACCTCTAATTCTTTACTTGATAAGCTCTAGATATTTTGATGCACAATATTAAGAAGAGTTTTATTAATAGTAAAAGCAGAAATGAAAATACCTTATACACCGCTTTTATTTAATTAGTACAAAAAATTTAACAGGGCACTAAGTATCTTTAACTGATCATATTTATGTAGTTGAAAAATAAAAGCACTAAGTCCCCAAACTGTCTCAAAACTCTCCACAAAAATACGTGATAATTGGTAAATGCAATACTAATACTATGACCAATCCGTGTACTATCATAGTAAAATTAACCATTGATAAATCCCCCCCCCCCGCCCCTCTGCGCCTGCGCCACGCCTCGACGATGCGACAAACAGTACTAAATTGCTAGCGAAAGTGAGCGTATCTAATTTCGTTGCAAAAGTTAATTGTTTGTCTACGTTTGCCCGACGCGATGGCCTATCATATCAGTTAGGAGAATTATAAATAATGAAACAGGAAGAGCACGACCACGGGAAAACCAATTTGAACTAAAAGAAAACAATTTATTAGTCACCAATCAAACTCAAGTAGCGCATATGTTCAATAGTTTCTTTGCGAGCATACCTTTAACAACTACTAGCTCTTTACAATCATCATCTTTAGACGCTGGAAATTTTTTGCTTAGCAGTGTACCTGAATGCAAGAGCGTGTTTAGATTCGAGCACGTTACCCCACGAGATATATTGATCGCATATAATTCAATTAATATTAAAAATACCGGCGACTTTTGGGGCATTTCAATTAAAAATTTTCGTACTATAGTTGAGACTGTTGCGCCTTACCTCTCTATAATTTTTAACCAATGTTTTGACTTAGGCGTATTTCCGGATTTGAAGAAATTAAGTAAAATCATACCTTTATTCAAATCTGGCAGTAAAAATTACGTAAATAACTTCAGGCCCATCTCTATCTTGCCGGCATTTAGTAAAATATTTGAAAAGATTTTATTAAAGCAGCTACTAAGACACTATAATTTAAATAGTCAGCTTCATAAAGATCAATACGGATTTACTAAAGGTAGATCCACTACTGATGCGGGTGTTGCTCTCATAAAACACGTTTATAATGCTTGGGAGTCATCTAAAAATGCTATCGGAGTATTCTGTGACCTCTCAAAAGCATTTGATTGCGTTCATCACGACACACTATTGCGTAAGCTCCGCCACTACGGCGTAGAGGAAACCGCACTTTGTGTTGTCGAGTCGTACCTGCGGTAAAAATTTTAGTGCGTCGATGTAAATGGGACTACATCCTCTAAATTACCTATACAGTTAGGCGTTCCACAAGGCTCTATTTTAGGTCCTTTTCTATTCCTTGTATATATTAATGACTTACCTTTTTATTTAAAAAATATCTGTGATGTCGTACTTTTTGCAAATGATACGTCACTTATTTTTAAAGTAGATAGGAATAGGAATCAATTTGATCATGTAAATAATGCACTTATACAGGTTACACAATGGTTTACAGCAAACAACCTAGTGCTTAATTCTAAAAAGACTAAATGCGTTAAATTTGCTTTACCTAACGTTAGACAACTGGGACCTAATATAAGGCTAGATAGGGAGGAACTTGACACATTTGACTCGACAGTGTTTCAAGGCATTATACTAGATAATAAGTTACAATGGGGTGCACATATAGCATGTCTTGCAGGTAAGCTCAGCTCTGCTGCGTATGATGTCAAAAAAGTTAGACAACTTACTGATGTTGACACAGGTCGTCTAGTTTATTTTAGCTATTTTCATAGTGTCATGTCCTATGGTATTTTGTTATGGGGCAAAGCTGCGGATATTCAGAATATCTTTGTTCTACAGAAACGAGCGGTACGAGCAATATACATGTTAGGTGCAAAAGATACTCTTAGGGAACGCTTTAAGTCTATAGGGATTCTTACAGTAGCCTCGCAATTTTTATTTGCTAATATATTGTATATTAGGCAAAATATATGTTTATTTACTACAAAAAGTGATGTACATAACATAAATACTCGAAACAGGCATAAGTTATATGCCCCTTATTATCGTTTACATAAAGTTAATAATTCTTTTGTAGGGCTAGGTATTCGTATATACAATAAAATACCAATTAGTCTTTTAGAATTGCCATTTAGTACGTTCAAAAGTAAAATAAAAGACTGCCTTATTAGGAAAGGTTATTATACCATTAATGATTATTTCAGTGATAAGGATAGATGGTCACTTACACTAGCCAACTCTTGATTTTTTTAAATTTATATAGATACCTTACTTTTCAGTTTTTTTTATATAATATCTCTAGTTCTATTAATTTAATATTCATGCATTATTAGGTCATTCAACTTACTACATTTACATTTTCATTGTTGTTCCACAAATTTTATTAAAATTTGCTACAGTGTTAGATGAAGTTAACTCGTTATCATGGGCTACTAACGTTTTTGTAATTTTCGTGTATTAATATACCGTCACTTTCTGTAACATACTTTTCCACCATAGTTCTGAACATAATCGCAAGTTGCCTACATTATAAAGCGTAAGTGGATGCTCCTGTTACACAAGATTCACATTTGAAGACTACTACAGCACTTAATTTAGTAACTACATAATTGTTTAAGTATTATGTATGTTCTTATTTACTATTAACAAGTAATTAATTACAATGTGAAACAGTTGCAGCTCCTTACAAAAACAAAATATGTACCATAACACTGGCGATTAAAAAGAGTGGCCACGAGTTTTATTGCCCGTTCTTTCTCGTGGTTCTACCTATTGTTTTGCGAATGGGCAGTAAATGTAAATGTAGAAGCATTATTAATTAACTTTAAAAATTTGACGTTCATAAGCGTCACGTTGTGACCTAGATGAATAAGTGATTTTTGACTTTGACTTTGAGTTCATATCACGGAAGTATGTAGCTATGCTTCGTGCGTACTTTTTGAGTGGAAAAATCGCGAGTGCAGCTGTGTACCCATGGACATCGTATTGTGAGTGTACAAAAGTGACCGGATCAGTGTCAAACAATTAAAACAGTGCATATTGGATGCTTTTGACAACGGTGGTGGACATTTCGAAGGACAATGGAAATACTTGTAAGTTTAGTAAATAATACGTACTTAAGTAAATAATAATTTGATGCGGGCGGCTCAAAATCGGTCTGTGTTCTCCACACACCTTGAGGAAGGCCTATGTCCAACAGTGGACGTCTCTAGGCTGACATGATGATGATAAAATAATTTGTAAATAGCAGATGATTCTAACTTCATAAATACGCCAAAATTACTCTTTTCTTTTAGTCCAGATCACCATATTTTTTTTTTTTGATATTTGTTTGCTTTCTAATTACATACCTCCGTATTTAATTACTTGTTAAACGATAAATTTTACCGGTCCTAAGCCCGAATGAAGTATGAAGGAGAGGGTAGAATTAACAAAACTAAAAAATAACTACCTACATTTATTATTTTTCTTCATTTTATTTTTTATGGCTACCTACATCATAAGTGCGACAGAGAGAATGCAAATGAGCAGGATGGAATACTATCAATGAATTAGTGAATGGATTGTAAAATATGACTATGATTTAAGTGAGATTTTCTACAATAAACAAATGATAATTAATTTGCTCTTTATTGATATTATGAAATTCTTACGTCACATATATGATAATAATATTATCTTCGCTAATCTGTCTTTAAAGTTTTTGTACTAATTAAAAAATAGCGGTGTATACAAGTCATTGACCGATATATCAGAACGGCCGATATTTCGGTTAAAAATTAGAAAAGGTCCCCAAGGTACCTACCCTCGTTAAGGCATTCGCGGACAAACCGATTTTTTGCCAATGCCTCATCGAAGCTCAATTTATTTTAGACATATATATGTATTGTGCTCCCTTTTTAACATGTTTGTATATACATAGGTGCCCGGCCCTTGGGAGCTGCGGATAAAATGTGGAAAGTATTTTCAATGTTATTCTATGATTCAGCCGTTTTCTGTTGATATTAAAAACAAATGTTTGCAAAGGCCGCAGTCGCAGTAGGTATATTTTGGAATGTTTGTATTTTTTCTGTTTGTGTAAAATGTCACAATAAGCGATTAACCATACATAATGGTGACTTCTGTAAACGTTAATTTTGTTAGTTTAAGTTTAGGATAATGTTTCTGCAAAATATACCTATAATTTCTCGTTACCGGATAGTTTCGAGTGAAAACTAATAACTAGAAAACACTGCCCCAACTCCTCTCGAAGTTCGAACAAATAGTAACCGCCGCGTCTAATCACGGAATTAACGTGTTCAGTGTTGAATACCGTAAAATGGGGATACTTTGATTAATTTTAAAATTCAATTGATCATAACTTTGCCAGTTTATGCTAGAAAAATACTAAATAAATACTGTATTGCCGACTTGGGACCTGCTATCATAATAGGACAATAAAAAAAAATTAGCGCTTATAGTTTTGGCATAAAAGTTCACTAAGTGTCGATTCAACTTTATACTTGCAATGGGGTTATTTTGATAGGCCACTACTTTATGACGGAATATCATAGTATCCCTTAACAGGAGTAAAAAGCAAAAACAAAAAGAAATATTGATTACTTAGATTTCAAATAAGAGCAATTTAAAAATCGGTGGGGTGACTTTGATTAGAGGGATTACATGGATAACAGATTTTAAGCAGTTTATTAGGTTGAAAAATAAAACAATCGTTTTAGGATAATCGAATATATGATACAAAAAACAATCAAACTGTAACATCATATACTAAATAAAGGTTTAAAATCTTTAAAAACTTAAAATCTTTAAAAAACTCAATCTTCCTTGCAAAAAAAGAAAAATCAAAAATGTTTCATTATTAAATTATTACTTAGAATAATCAGCCTTTTTTAATTTTAATTAGAGAAAATTATCAACATTTCCTATACATTTAGTTACGATATCAGGAACTACACAATCAACAGTCTTGTGGAAGATATATTGAGATCATTACACAATTATGTTCATCAATGTAATTTGCTTGCCTCATAGCTCTTTTACATCGCTTAACTCCATCGGTAACTTTTTGCAACACTTCTGCAAGTGTTTCTTCCGTATAGTGCCTGTAATTGGGGTACAAGGCGTTTTTTATAGTTTCGCACCATTTTATCTGTAAAAGTGGGTATCTTTGATAAACTGTACTTATTACATTGAGATTTGTTTAAATTAATCTTGGGGTTACTTTGATTGTATATCAATGTTGCCCCATACCACCTATCAAAATAAACACAGGAACAAATACTCATAATAAAACAAAGTATGGCCACCATCTACCCAAGGCAATCAATAAATTTTACTCGGAAGATACCATTTCATCATTTGAAATAACTAAAAATCGACAAAAATAATACCAACCTTTGTAGCATTGAAGTTATCCCACACACTATTTCTTGGATTTGCAAGTACAGGAAATAAATATTTTTTTAAACGAAGGACGTTATCAATACCAACGCTGACGCATTGAAGAAAGATAACTGAACAGTCAAAGATGCCAACAAAAAAAAATCAAATGCCTGCGTTCCATAGAAAATTATATTTTAATAAAAAAGCATCCATAAAAAGTAATCATCAAAGTTACCCTGCTATTTGAAAGTAACCCCATTTTACGGTATTTCACACTGATGTTTCGGATTGAAGCGTGAAGGGTGTTCGGCTGTTTATTGATGGCGTTGCCTCAGAATTTATTGCACATTGCATGGAGGAAGCAGAACGAATTACGTGAACTGATTAGATAACGCTTGAGGATGTTGAACCTAGCCAATTAACGAGCCTAGCCTGCAGCCTACAAATTTTTTACCGCGCATGGTGCGTTCTTCGGGTTCTTTTGATTTTTATCGACAGAGGTGTTTTTAGATATGTGCTTAAAGATTTACAGACAAGGTAAATTACACTGCATAGATTATCTGGGAAAATGTTGTTACAGCAAGAATGCTGCCGATCTACCGCGGCCATTTCTCACAAAGAATTGACGTAAATTAACATGTTTAACTTGGCTCTGTAAGTGGCAGCGGTGTAAGTCAAATCTTTATTTCTTTCTTCTTCTGCGTTAGGTTAGCTAGTAATGCCTGTCATTCTCGCGCGGTTTATAGGCCACGGTTAAGCCACTGGGTTAGTTTGTTTAGGACCTATATAATACAAAAAATATAAATGCTTACTGAGAAATATTAGTTAAATACCAAGTACACAAAGAAACTAAATTAAATTATGTCTCCAATGCTACATTTAGAGAATTTTGGAAAAATTTTACAAGCACAAAAGCATTTTGACTGTACCAGTGAGTGACCTCCTTTGTTGTAAAACCAATACTTTGTCTATTGGATAACCACCAACTCAATATCCCGCCAACAAGAAACTTCGCACCTTAAGTAAAGCTATCAAGGAGTGGTAATACAGATTTTTCGAAATCCAACTTCCAAAGTGAGGACTGAAGTAAATCATTTATCACTTTCATGATAATCTCTAATATTAAATACACTAACATTTTTTATCCCATCTTACTCTTCTGACACTATTATAGACTCTATACCAACGTCTTAAGATGCAAATTTTGGAAGCTTTTGCCTTACGTAGTTCAGAATTTATTGCTGACACTGCATTAGGCGTATGGCTGCCAATTGTTTTCTGGCATTGAAAAATTTTGTAAAGTCTGTAGGATTGCAGCAAATTGAAATACTGTCAGATGCAGATGTTATAGTCAAAATATGTGTTATTTTCTTATTCGCTTTGTTAATACATACATCGTAAACACAGAAATATGAATGAGATAAGTCTTTAACTTGACCTCATACATCTTGTGAATAATCTGTCTTCATCGCCCCCAAATGAGACTATTAAATAAAACACGTTGTAAAAGGCATGATCAAACAATAGTGTATGTTTCGGCAACGATTTAGATGTATCAAATCAAAGTCCATATACAGCTGATATAAATACCTTATTATACATGAAGAGATTGCTACAAACAACTAATGGTATCTTTTAAATAATGGCAAGAGACATTGTCTAACGACAGTGAACAAAGAACGATAGCACTATGAAGGCGACTACAGATGTAAGACCTTGCATTGTACTATTAAAAACATGCACGTTAATTTGATCAAAGTATCGTAGATGGATGCGGGCGACTCAACATTGGTCTGTGTGGAGTGCCTTGGGGGAGACCTGTGTTTAGCAGTGGACGTCTCTGTGGAGGCTTGTATGATGATGATCAATGTGCACTATTTCAGCTCGGTAGCAGAATTGACTTTATTTCAGTTTAAAATTGCATAACTTTAAACCACTGCTTCCGTGGTCCAGTGGATAGCGTATGCGACTGCTGATCGGAGGTCCCGCGTTCGATTCCCGGGTCGGGCAAAAGTGTTACTGGGTTTTCCGAATTCTCAGTAGCAGCACGGAGTCTAGTGATGTGCCGCCAGCGGCAATAGGCTCGCCCCCTATCACGTGGGACCTTAAACTTCATGACGAAATGTGTGTGCAATATTACACCTCTGCTTACCCCTTCAGGGATACAGGCGTGAGTCAATAAAAATATAAAAAAGACAATTTTTTTTTAACTAAGCGCATACATTGTCATACTTATGTTATCACGAAGGAATATGCCACTTATTCAAATACAGTATACAACAAAAATACGAGTTACTTAGGTTCTCATTTCTTCTATGCAACCAATTCAAACAGACTGTGTCAGAAAGATCAACATCACAAGTTAATACAGTAACAAAGCCAAAAACTCCTAGGAGACTTAAAACTTTACGAAGTCCAACATAATAAGCTGGTATACCTCCTTGCTCGACAGTGCCTTTTAAAACCGGTTTGCCTAATAAATTATTATTTTAACTTGCCATTTCTCGTTTTCATATCAAATTTCGCTTTTGAGATGTAACGTACGTTCTACGTAAGTTGCTGTGGGAATCGAGACTACGCACTTTGAAATCATAATATCGAATACTTGACTAAAAAGTACTTGGATCGGGAATGCTGCAGTCAGAAATTCGACGTCGAGTTTTATCAAAGTTTCCGGCTAGTGTGGTTAGCTGTCAAAGTGAAGTGAAATAATTTTAAATGAATGTGGGATGAACATTTTAATGATCGCTTCAATTCTCGATAGTTGGCACGTTCCTTTTTTTAATAGATTGAGGTTTGAAAGCATTCGCGTGTATTCATTTAAATTTCAGGACAGGTGAGAAGTACCCTGAACAGAAGAGCATGCATGAGGAATCTGATGGGAGTGAATGAAGCAAGAGAGATATGTCAGGATCGTTGCAAATGGCGTTACGTAGTCTCTGCCTACCCCTCCGAGAAACAGGCGTGAGTATGTATGTAATTTAAATTTTGCTATACTTACTGTAGGTTTCTTTTCAGTGCAGACTGTTTGACGTTTATTGCGCCATTGTACTTGAAATTCTATTTTTAATTAACTATTATTATAACAAAGAGTTTTCAACAAAACAAAAAGTAGGAACCTATGAATATTAATAAGGGTTCAAAACTAATTTGAAAACATTATGCTGAAAACAATAAACTACTGAAAATGGAACCAAGGACCAAGATGTCTCATCACTGAGACGATCAAAGATATTTTGCCTGAAGAAGTAGCAAACTGGAGTGGTGATAAACTGACCACATTTTTCGCACACCCAGTTTTCAATTGTTAGCCACGTCTAGGCTAACGTAATGTTGGAAGCCCCTCGATCAGATGGAACGAGGAGTTAAGAAAGGTGGATTATGATGACTGCATGACGAAAAGAAAAGAGCGGATCTTGTGGCGAACACTATATACCTACGTTCCACAGTCAAGTGGACTACGATAAGGCTGATGTGATGTGCTAAATGATTAAAATACAATAAACAGACTGTTATGAGGTATACAGATTAAAAACCTAACCAAAACCTACGAATTAGATTGTGATTGTGAAAGAAAAAGAACAAGGTTTGACCTAAACATTAAACTATTGTAGTAAATGTTTGCATATATTGGAGACACAATTGCACGTAATAACTCAGTTAGATTTTATATTTTTGAAAATGTTGATAAAATAAACTTTAATGTAAATATTTTTTATTCCTTTATACTACAGGGATACACACATACAGTTTTGCCATGTTCGTTTGACTAACTATGCAGACGTCCGTAGTTAACCCTGGGGGCTTCAGTCTCTAAATTCTCTCCAAAATTTCAGATCTCTTGGGGTCTACTATGTACTTAAGAGAACTGATATTTTATAAGATTGTTCATAATGAACATATCTACAAAACCATTTTAAATTAATTACTTACGTTTTTGGATAGACATTGTTATAGGCATGGGATACATACATTTTTCCTTAAATTCTTCATAAGATAGGTATTTCAAAAACATCACAAAATTATTTTCTTAATCAACTTAATATACACGAAGCTTATACAGGTGGTCTTATGCCTCGAGCGTTTTCTTGCACTCTACCTTAGAGTGGCGCAGAGTGGTACTTTTCTGTTACACATCCAAATAGTACGGTTTAGTCTGTGCCTTGGAGAGCACTTTATGCCCACGGTCCAGACAGCCGCAAAGATCTTTGACGCCGTTATGGTGATTCAGTACCTTTGAAAATACTTTCACCGGTCTAAACCACAGTAAAGCACTATCCCTATGGCTTGGGGTATATGTATCTCTAAAATTCGATTTATACTCTACTATGCTAAATATATTCAATTAGCTGGGGAGAATTTGATATTGTGACTAAGTCTTTGTAAGGGCTACTATAGAGACTAACATTATGCGTGGCCGGCACACATATTTCTGGTAAACAAATGTTTGCTTGCTTAGGGTGGAAAATTGTCGTGGGTATTGTGAACCCGTACTATTAAGTTTATGTACGTACATACTCACATAACATGCTATATTTATATGTACCTATTTATTTATGTACTTAATAATTGTACGATGTTATAATGTGTCAATAAATGCTTTACTTACTTTAAGTAATAAGTAAGTAAGTAAGTTACTTACTTATTCGTGGCGGTTTTACTATAGGCACGCCTCTGCATCGTCAGAATCTCAATATCGAAATATTGACTGGACAAAATGATTCGGTCACACTCATGCTACACAAAAAAAAATATACAAAAGTCTACGCAAAATCAGGACTTTATCATGAAAAATCTAGTACTTTTCATCAATTTTCCCTTACTTTTAGAGCGACATGTACAATGTACATAATTTAAGAACACTAAGATAGGAAGATATCTGTTTAGTACATATCCAAGTCACGGAGGCGCTGATACGTAATGTTTTTGTTAGCAAATCTTTAATCAAAGATAGCTTCGAGAAGTCTTGTTGAATCAGTAGGGTTCAAAGTTCAAGTTAATAGTATGATTGTTTTATTCTATAATATTGTACAAAGTTCTTTTGTGACATATTTATTATCATTACTTGGAAAATAATGTAAAATAAAGTAACTATGACATACAAACGGACAGCAGACAGACAGACAGATGGCGAATCTCTGAGAGTTCTGATTTTTTACTTTTTTGGCTAAGGGAGTCTCTAAATCCTTAATTACGCGCATCGGGGGAAATAGCTTGCAATAGATTGCACCTTAATTTCTTCAAATAAAAAATACGCGATTTAACTACGTAAGATTTTTTGAAAATGATTTCAGTTATTACATTGCAATTGCTAGCAGGTTCTGTAGAACCTGCTAGCAATTGCAATTCGAGTCTTAGAAGCTAATAGTGCCAGTGTACTGGCACACTTACCTTCTAAGACTCGATTTACTAATATGATAACAGCCCAGGATTCGCCACAGTAGGTGTATAGATAACTATTTGATGTACTAGTATAATTAATTGTTAATTTATTAATCATCTAACAGTTGGGATGAAGCAGAATTCTAGTTGAACAAGCACGCGAGGTCAGCAACCATATGACTTTCCTTCTGTATTACACACACATCTCTTTCTCACTTCAGTCTCTCATTTTACTACACATGCTTGCTATGCCGACATGACTGTGTCTCACTTACACATAACTACATTAAAAGTTATTCCTAAAATTCTATACCTTTGAAGAAACACAGTATCCTCCCAGGAATATAACGAATCCAATATAATTGTATAAAAAGTAGACGCATTTTATCATGAACTCTAACCTTACCTATTATAGGAACATAGAATTCATGACATCACTGCAGATCCCAACTATTTATATAAGCATAACCACACACAGAGTGACATTATTTTACTGTCACAGTATACCCTAACTAAGGCCAGTTTATCAAGACCCCTGTCCATATTATCATTTGTCCTTCGTCCTAAAGTAAAAAGATCAAGGGGAACTAGGGAGGTCTAAAGGTATGGTCGTTTTAGAATTAAAGTGACGTGGGTCCCTCATTTTGTTCGGGGCCGAATATACGCGTTTTCTAAACGAAAGAGCGAACGCATGTTGAATTTTTAATATAAAATATTGTAAATTTGCAAAAAAATATTTAGTAATACCAGCTTTGTAGTAATATTATACGGTATACATATTTTTATTAAATGTTGCTGCCTTTGCTATGGATAGATATATCGGATACGGATTCCTCTTCTCTTTATCAAAGAATTTCGTTCACAGAAATGCCATTATATCAACAAAAACGGTAGTATAAAAATAGCCATCATTTTTGTACTATTCGGGGACCATTCATACGTAGTTACGTATGAATGGTCCCAGAATAGTATTATCTGGTAGTTACCAGAGCCAAAACTAGTATAGGCATAAGTGATAAACATACAACTGTTAAACGTAGTGATATCCAAAATGAATGCATAGGTGTTATAGATAAATAATCATGCTAATCACATAAATATTTGTGAGCGAATGAAATCCACGACTTCCAGAGTAGCAGTCTGGTAACTGACTGACCAACAGGCTAAACAGTTGCTAGCATTCAATTTCTGTTTTAGACTTGCTGTTCTCCTTCGGTTTCACCCGCATTATTTTTGGTGTCTTGACAACAATGCCACCTAGGTATAGGGACAAATTACAGCCTAAAAGTAGCCCTAAATACTCCTCAATTCTCAGTGAAAGGGCTATTAAAATCACTTCAAACATGCCAGAGATTAGCCCACAATTTTTTCTAATGACAAATAGACAAAACTAAAGGTTGGTTATGGCTTGAAAAACTATTGTTATTTTAAAATCGAGACAAAGGTCCTAGACATAAACTTGATGTAAAAATATAATAATAATAAATATTATGCTTAGTAGTCAAACCTAAGATCTTCTAATTGGCAGTTTATTAGTCTCTTCCCTGCTCTTACTCAGTTCAGTTCATTGAACCTACTAAATAAACGCACATTAGTATCTAACACACAATATAAAAACACGTTAAAAGTCAATAACTGTAAAATATGGCAGCAAGTAAATCCGGCCAATTTCATTCTCACTCGGAAAGAACACATTTTCCACAATATTGCCAAAATATTTCAAACTTAATATTTTAACCTAAATCCGAGCTAGCTAGACAAAATTCTTTTTCGGATAATAATAGTCGTACATCTAGGCACAAGGCAAACTAATAACGGTATGTTATGTGGCTTCTAGTGCTTATAACTACAGATATAAATCTTGCAAATGTCCAATTTCATGAAACCAATAGGAAATGTAGCAGACCATTGTAAAATATATTGTTTTGGTTGTTGGGGTGTGCAATGTATTTAACTTTTAACATGTAATTACGTTTATTAGTACGATTATTCGTTTGGAATTCTATTGTCAATATCATCGCCTCGCTTTGGTAAAGATTAGGTATACCTAAATATCACAAGAATGAAAACTAAAAAGCGTAGAAAAAGAACTTATTTTGATTGCAATACACAGCATCATCCTCATAGTGTTATCGCGGTTGCAACCCGGGCTCCGTTTACTAGTCCAACTTGATTTGACGGAATACTAGCTTTTCCACAGAGCAACTGCCCGTCTAACCTCCAGAACCCAAGGGGATAACATCATTCCATTGTTTAGACTGCTGTGAGTTTATTAAGAGGTACTGACTCCCTTTAACGACTGACAGCGACCTTCATAAAAGCCAAAATTAACAGCTTAACTTGCTCTCGAGGCACGGGACAAGCGATATTAATGCGCAACATGCATACAAACATTCATACATATGCTCACGCATTTTCCCGTCGGGGTAGGCAGAGACAACAGAATGCCACTTGCTTCTATCCTTACAAACCTCACGCGCTTCCTCTACATTCATTATTCTGAAACGCGCAACATGCATTTTAATCATTGCAGCTTTGAAGATTTTGTAGACATTTATTTTAGGCAATTTTATATAAAATCAATCGCTCCAATTTCATCAAGAAAGTTTAAAAAAAAATTAGTTCTACAACGTATGTCCATATAGTTTGATCACTGTGTCCGTTGAGCCAAATAAAAGGACGCGGAAACAATGGGCCGTATTGCTTAGAGAAATTTTAGGATAGCCCTGCGATTATGTCAAACGATAATAAACCCTAAGACTATTTAAATAAAGGGGTCATATGGAAATTTTAACATACGAATTATTTTTGTAATGAATAAGCAAATTAAACCACAGGGGTGGATGGCAAACATGTTGATAATTTTAATCTACCCACCTTTGCAAAGGGCTGTTTACCGAAAGCGCTAAAAGGGTTGCCTGCTTGAATTAAGGGCCTTTTTATTTTTGTTGTTAAGGTCCTCGCTTGGTGCAGTGATTAAAGATTTTTTTGTTACTTTGTATTAGACTTTTTGTTGTGCGTGTAATTGAGTCAGCTTTAATATAATGTCTGAAAATTTCTCTTTAAAGTTCATATAAAATGTCCAAGTAACACGATAGCCTAGCGAAGATACCGACGGCCTGCAATGCAGAGAATCCACGGCACGCACCAACTTTTCGAAATTATGTGTGTGTTAAGTCGATTTCTCACGGTGCGTGGTTTTGCGAACGCAAACTACTCTCGAAGTTACCAGACTTGGTAGGTACTACAAAAATAATGGACTTAAGCCGAATCCAAGTAAAACTCAGGCATACGCATTTCATCTTCGCAACAACAAAGCCAGCAGGAAGCTCAACATCACATGGCAGGGCGCTAACATCGAGCACTGTCCTAACCCCAAGTATCTGGGAGTCATACTTGATAGGTCTCTCACCTATCGGCGCCACTGCGAGGCTACCAGGCAGAAAATTGACACCCGGAATAACCTTCTCCGAAGGTTGACCACTACACACTGGGGAGCATCGCCTGATGTAGCCCGAACAACTTTATGCCACTTTATGCTACTCCGCGGGTGAATTTGCGTGTTCAGTGTGGCATCGATCTGCCCATGCAAAACAAGCCGACTTTGCACTGAACGAAACGTGTCGCATAATAACAGGATGTATAAAGCCCACACCTCTAAATAAAATCTACCCTCTGGCAGGCAATGACCCGCCCGCGGTTCGCCAAGAAGTGGCCTGCGCTGTTGAGAAACGCCGCCAGGAAGAGGACCCTCGACACCCGTTGCACAACCATAGATTGCCCCGTTGTAGACTAAAAAGCCGCAAAAGCTTTTTGAGATATACTGAGGCTAGTCAAGACCCTCCGACTAGTTTAAGAGGGAAAATATGGCATGAGACAGTTCCACTCCTTGCGAACTATGTGGAAGCCAAAGAACGTCTGTCCCCCGGAAGTAATCTGCAGTGGCCCATATGGAGATCCTTGAATCGTTTACGAAGCCAGGTTGGCCGCTGCCTGACACAACCTAGCGAAATGGGGTATGATTGACTCGGCTTCCACGCAGTGCGACTGTGGCGCTCCCGAACAGACCATGAGTCACCTGCTGGAGTGCCCTAAGTGTCCGCACAGATGTTCGGGGGCAGATCAATGTCGGGCCACTGACAATGCCGTTGCTGTGCCCACATACTGGGCTGGGGCCATTTAAATTCTGTACCAGCGACTCGAGAAGAAGAAGACCAGACTCGAGGTGTAACTCCCAAAAACGCCTCGCCTAAAGCCCCGACTAAATCTTCTGGCTTATTGTTTCTTTTTTATTCTTTAAACTACAATATTTAAAAATTGCACGTTGCCTCAATCATTTTTGAAAAAAAGAACAAAAATTCTATAGCCCCGCTACTCGCCAGCCAGGTCTGCAGTTCCGTGTTGGGGCATAATAGGAGAGGTATGAGGCAAGTTTTCAGCTTGCCTCAATTTTTTTTTTATTTTCCTCATGTACCCGTGCGTCGGAGGGTCGGGTATCGCCGTAGCATTCCTCGCTACTCCCCGACGGGTATTGGCCCGCCAGATGGTCAGGCGGGCCCTGAACAAAACCCTCTTGGCGGCGGATGAAGGTGTTGGGCTCCGCGGCTAAAACACCCAGCGACTGCAGAGGATAGGGAGAACGACAACGCAACACCGCATCTCCTCTTCCTCTGCGGCCCCACCGCAACGCAACAATGGTGCGCCCCCATTTGGTCGCGGTAGATAGGGCGCGCGGCAACGCAACACCGACACGCCTCACCTCCCGCGACCGCGCCCGACTGCGAGGGACAGTTCTTCTGTCCCTCGCACCTGCACCCTTGGACGCATCCTGCGCAGGCCTCCGCCAAGCCCACGCGGAGCGTCCACTCCCGGGATCTCGCTTAGCTTCAACGTGTGGGTGACCTAACCACGGTTACTGAGCCCCCCCACCACGACAAGGTGGAGATCCCACGGGGGGAGCTTGCCTCAACCTACCCAAAATTGATGCCAGCTCTCGGACTATACGTTCAATATATAAGTTCAAGGTATGTCACAAGATCTACGAAGTAGTAGATGTTTACTTATTTAAATAATCACCTGTTCTTGTAACCTTCGGATCTCCGGCTCTTGGAAAAGCTCTTTTTACCATAAAAGACCACCTCGACTGCCGACCAAAAAGCCCAACGGGAAGAAGGCAGGATACAGGTGCTGTCAATATTCCTTCGATGGCACTATGCCCTAACCAAATCCATTGTATTCAGTTGTAGTAGTATAATCACCCCTTAAAATGTTTTGCAAAGGCAAATCAACACTCTGTATACAATTATTGCCTTACTGACTGACGGAACCACAAGCACAATCGAAACTATTGGGAGCAAGAACCTGATATTTGGCATCTGTGTTCCTTGTGGATCGTAAGGGTGCACTAAAAAGAAATTTGCCAAAATGCTCACGGAAAGGGTTAAATTTAAAAAGAATACGCAAGAGTAGCTGCGGGCATCCTCTACAGTTGAAAATAAATTGAAACATACGGCGTATGCCATCATCGTGTTTAATCCGCTTTGTTATCTATATCTCGATAATAGTGTCACCTGCCGGATTAAATTATAGCCTATATATCGTGTCAAAGTCCTCTTCTTCCCAGTGAATGAACTATCGAATAAGCCGTTCCAAAGATGGTAGGGATAGCTTAGTGGAGATACAAGATACTAACAAACTGCCATGCCATATTGAGTTCGAATCTATGCCCACCATCGACTTTTCAGAATTATGTGCGTATTGAAGTGTTAACAAAATTGCTGTTAAGAGCGTTAAGCCGGCGGCCCCGAGTGTTATGAAGATTCGTGACAGTTGTTGTAGAGAGACAAAAGGAGTAATGCTAGGAGGATAAAGGCATTCTGAAAATTCACCCATATAGACAGACAGTTTTTTTTTAATAAAATTGTTTCTTTATAGTTATTCTCAAAAAACAAATAGACACTTAAATTTTATTTGCATGTAATTGGACGGATCATGAATGCCCCTGCAAAAAAAAGTCTTCATGCAATATATCGCTACCGCTATCGCTACGCTCCCATCTATGTCCGACCCTCCAACGTTTTTATTTCGTATACCGGTGCTCCGAGCTCAACACGTCAGTAATTATCTTGATTAGTAGACCATGAGTCCAATGTTAATATTTCCCGGGAACGATTTAAGGGTTTAATAAGAACGAAATTGTTTCCCATCTTCATGTTGTTGTGATAGCGGCCTGTTATTTTTTTTTGTGATATGTGTAATGTAATTGGTTGACTTAATGCGATGGATGCTCTTGCGATGCTTGTAAGTAGATATTTATTTAAATATGATTTCATCATCCTCCTAGCGTTATGCCAGTTAGAACGCGGGGTTCGCTTTCTAGTCTAACCTGATTTGACTGAATATCTATTAGCTTTGCCACGGAGCGACTGCCTGTCTGATCTCAGCAACCCAAAGGGATAGCTATATTTCATAGTTTAGTCTAGTGTCAGTTTATTCATAGGCGCTGACTTCTTACTGTCAAATGTTAAATATTCATGACAGCCGGGACCGACGCCTTAACGTGCTCTCTGAGGCACGGAGCAAGCGATTATTTATAATCCAATATGCACATAACTCCGAAAAGTCATTAGTGCGCGCCATGGATTTATTTGGTATCTCCACTAGGCTATCGCTATATGGACACGTTGTACAGATACCTGCTTGTACACTTAACTTGATATAGGCTTTATGATAAACTTTGTATGTAGGTTTAAATACTGTATTGTCCAAAATATTATCCAAAGAACCCTTGATATTAATGACTGATAGATGAGAACGCGCGGAATGCTTGATGACCGAATGCGTACTGAACTTATTACTAATTATTTAAAGTTTCAAAGTAAACAAAATGATGATGATGCAGTTTGACGCCGTTTCGCAATTATGTCGAGCGTATATTCCATGGTCGTTGCTATTGCAAACAACGCACCAATATTTATTTTTCGTGAAATTTTTAACTTGTTGAACTTAGCTGACATATACAACTTACTCCAAGTACGAACAAGGATGTCTCCGCAATATCTTATCATTGAAATTAAAAAACCACTAATCGGAAGAGACATGTATGAAATCTTTAGGCTCATTCCCTTACCATACCTGACCGGTCAACAGATGAGAACTGTACTGCCAGTATCGGAATATGCTGCTATTAACCTCAAGAAAGATGCTCTTATCTCCATCAATATATTACCTCTTATCACCATAATTATTTTGTTTTGAGTGTGACGACTCTTACATTATTATCGCATCCCGGATGAAGCTAAACAACCTTCCCGAGCGCCCATTGTCCAGGCGGCAGATTGTCATCTTGGATGATTACTACATCGCCTATTTTGATGTTTTCTTTCGGCTGTCGCCACTTGCTTCTCAGTGATAGTTGAGTGAGATATTCGCGGCGCCAGCGCTCCCACAAATCGTTTACAATTTTCTGTACTAATATCCACCTGGTTCTTAGATCTTTTTCTGTTTCATAAATCGTTAACAGAGGCCCGCTACCCAAGAAGTGTGATGGGGTGAGAAAATCAAGTTCTTCCGGATCCTCCGATAACGCACAGAGTGGTCTTGAATTTAAGCATCCTTCTATTTGCGCTAATAGGGTGCTGTATTCCTCGTAAGTAAGGCGTTGTTCTCCTATAACGCGTTTTAGGTGATATTTTACGCTCTTGACGGCAGCTTCCCATAAGCCGCCTGCAGATGGCCATGCTGCGGCATTGAAATGCCAATTAATACCCATTTTTGCTATTGCCGAGATACAGTGTTGTTGACTAATTGAGTTCTTGATTTCTTCAAATTCTCGCTGAAGTACTTTATTGGCCCCTATAAAGTTTGTACCTTGATCGCTGTATAGGTGGCCGGTGACTCCGCGTCTAGCGGCCATTCTCCGGAGAGCGGCGAGAAAACAGGACGATGTCATATCAGAGACGAGCTCTAGGTGTACTGCATTCGTGGCCATACATATGAACACGGCTATGTACCCCTTCGTGGTCTTGATACCACGGCCCTTGTTGGCCTTTATATACACATGTCCTGTGTAGTCAATGCCTGTGTGAAAAAAAGGGCGTGAAGGGTTTACCATTGATGGCGGCAAATCACACCATTATCTGAGCCGTCTTTCTCGGGTTCTGTCTTCTGCACGTAACACACTACCGTAGCCTCTTCTTGATGGCTCTGATGCCACCAAGCAACCAATACTTCTGCCTGATGAAACACATAGTAAGTTTAGCACCACCAAGGAAAGTGCTTTCATGTGCATGGTCAATGATTAGCTCGGCTATTCGATTGCTCGGTACGATCAATGGGTGCTTCATATCAGGGTCCATGTTGGCGAGTTTTAATCGGCCACCGACTCTCAATAAGCCATCCTTATCTAATGTGGGATTTAAGCATAGTATTTTACTCCGCCTATTCAATAGTTTCCCTTGTCGTAAACAATTGATTTCCTCATAAAACTCGTTAGCTTGGCTTTGCTTGATAATTATGTTCCTTGCTTTTGTTAACTCGTCCACTGATAAATAATATGTATTTTTTTTACAAACTAAACGAAAAATCCATGCTAAAACTCTGACGGCCTTGGTAAATGAACTTTGTTTCTGTAATAATTTATTAACTAAATCTTTTATAAATTCCTGTTCAACTATTGCGACATTGACTTGTTTGCTCTGTTTGAGTTCCAAGTTTGTATCAAAATGATGTTGTCCTGCATCTTCATCTGTTTTTAAGGTTGAGAGCCAGGTCGGCCCGCGCCACCAAAGGTCATGTTCTTTCAATTGCGCCGGAGTCAAGCCTCGGCTAGCGCAATCAGCGGGATTTTCCTTTGACTTGAAATATTGCCAACAGGTGAGGGGGGCATGACCGCAGTAACTTGTTTTACGCGGTTGGCTACAAAGGGTTTCCATCCCAATACAGCCATAGAATCCACCCAACCATATATCTTGATATTATAGTTATTGAGGCATGCTATGATTTTCGACATCAATTTTGATAATAAAACTGCTCCACAAAGTTCAAGCCGCGGCAATGATGTGTTTTTATCAATAGAGACTAATTTAGTTTTTCCTGCTACTATCACAACTGAGATATCTTGGTCTCTTTTATTTTACAGTAGATGACGCAAGCATAGGCCTTTGTGCTCGCATCACTGAAGCCGTGTAACTCAATGGTGCCATGTTGCCTTGTTTGAATCCATCGCGGTATTTCCATGTCATTTATCAGTTTCCTCGGGTATTGCTTCATCCCAATGTATTTTGGCCTTCCATACATCTTGAAATATAATTTTGAGCTTGATAGTGGTGTGCGAAATCCAGCCGAGCGGGTACAATTTCATACAATTTCGATATTTCTGACAGAAACATCCGTTTTGTTATGGTTGTAGTGGCGGCGGTGTTCGGTGCTATTTTTGATTGAAATACAAATGTATCGTGTTTAGGGTTCCAGCCAAGTCCGAGGGTTATCGTAGACTCCACTTGTTTGAAGTCAAAAATCTCTTAGTCGCAGCTAACGTCTACTAGAAGCTCAGCCGAGTTTGCCTTCCATTTTCTGAGATTAAAGCCACCTGAGTGCAATAGCTTGATCAAATCCTGTTGTAAAATTTTTGCTGACTGGACGGAATCTGATCCATGGACAAAATCATCCATGTAGAAACTTCCGTCCAGGGCATCAGGGGCAGCGCTGTTAATAAAATTGGGCCTTTCGTCCTTTGCGAGTTGCTTAAGCGTCATCATGGCGAGAAATGGAGCCGCCTTCGTGCCGTAAGTGACAGTTGCTAGCTGATACTCTTTGACGTGCTGGTTTTGCTCATTTCTCCAGATGATCTTCTGACATGACTGATCATCTGGATGTACCCAAATCTGTCTAAACATCTTTTCAATATCAGCCGTGTACGCGTACTAGTATTGTCTCCACTTGATAATTAGTCTCTGAAAATCTCGTTGTAAATTTGGGCCCCTGCACATGACGTCATTCAAACTAAAACCGATTGATTCAAACTAGCATACAGTGATGAGGTAAATAATAGGTAGGTTTTATGTTACCGACGTCATCGCCGGCGCTGGCGCCGCGTGTCATTTGGCCTAACGACAAATATTCATTAATAAATAATTTATATTGTTTTGCAATTTCCTTTTGCCTTGCAAATTTTCGTTCTAATTGATAAAATTGCGCTTTTGCTTTATATTTCGATTCGCCTAATTTCTCCTGATAATTCGGTTTAAATGGTATTCTAACTTCATATTTGCCGTCCTGTCTCGGAACTGTTGTTTCCTGATAATATTGCATGCATTGTTGATCTTCTAAAGATAAATTTGATGATTCTGTGATATCCTCCACTTCCCAAAACCTTTCTATTGATGATAAATCGTTCATAAACTACGTTACAATGGAATGTTTTGATATTGCCGCTCAGGATTCATCCCAATTGTGTTTGTTGCGCAGTGGGCAAGGTCGGACTTTCTCTACATATGCTTTCCATTAAAATAGCGCAGTATACGTCAGCTCCAAACAGTATGTCTACAGGGCGGCTTTCATAAAATGTAGGGTCAGCTAGCTTGATATGGTTAAGGTATACCCAGTTTGGCTTGGGTGTTGAATAATTTGGTAAATTTTTGATTAAAGTTTTCATGATAAACACATCTGTTTCGAGAGTGAAATCGCCCACTGCGGACATACATTCTACAGTGATTACACCTTTGCAATTATTTTCCTTAGCTCCGACACCTGATATGACGCCTTTACATTTTTGCCTAGGGAGTTTTAGAATTTGGGCTGCATTATCTGTGATGAGTGACGTCTGGGATCCTTGGTCTAATAAGGCGCGCATTACTTTGTAGGACCCATTAGCAGGTTTTTATTTTAATCATTGCAGTTGGGAGTACGACTTCAATTGGGTCGCTTTGCAGCGATACGTGACTGCTGCTTTGCACTTGCATTGACGATGACGCGTGTTGACCCGAAACAGCGGCCGATGAACTTGTTTCCGGCCGCGTGCGGTGAGGTGTCACGTGACTTGGTTGAAATACCTCGTGCAATATTGAGTTATGGTCTTTATTGCAATGTTTGCATCTTTTTTCGGATTTACAAGGGTGACCATGATGATTGTAGAGACAATTATAGGAAAGATTATGTTTATCCAGAACGTTTTTCTTTACATGAGAAGGCATCTCCAAAAATGTTTGGCAATAATATATTCCATGGTCGTTGCTATTGCAAACAACGCACCAATATTTACTGTTCGTGAAATTTTTAACGCTTTTATTTGCTACATTGTTAGACGTAATTACTCGAGCGCTTGATGAAAATGACCTTTTGTGATACTTAGATTTTTGATTTGTGTTAGAAGCATGTTTTCCCGTAGCTTGATTCGAATCGTATAAATATGATTTTTGCGTGATAATGTCATGTTTTCGCCGCGATGACTCTAAGGTTTTAAATTTTGTTTCCAAAAACTCTAAAAACTCATTTAAATTGGGTATAGCTCTTGGCTGCTTTACTGACTCCATGAAATCTTGATATGATTCAGTATCCAACTTTTGGGATAAAATATGGACTAAAAGATCCCATGATTCTGTGTTAATTCCTAAATTTTTTATTGCGTTTAAGCATTCATTGGTAACGTCATGAATGCGCTTGATACCATTTGCTGATTGTAGCTGTACGTTTGGGATATTCAAAAGTGCATTGGCATGAGCAGTAAAAATTAATCTAATATTGTCATATCTCTTATTAAGTATAGACCAACTTAAAGCTTTATTTCAACTAATTTGTAAATGTTGTATTAATCTTTCAGGCTCTCCCCTAAGCTTGCTCTTAAGGAACTGTTATTTTTGGGCATCTGATAGGGATGGATTGCGGTGAATGGTTTCTGTAAAAAGATCCTTAAAAGAGATCCATTGACTATAGCTGCCGGTAATCATAAGTATGTCCATTTTTGGAGTGCTTTTTCCAATATGGGCAACAGACCACATCTTTCTATTGATAGCCTTTTTGAGATCGTTATAATGAGACTAATATTTAGAAAACTCCTGTTCATATTCCCTATTCGAGCCACCTAATTCTGCATCCAACTCCCAGTGTAATTTGTCAATAACAGACCAACCAGATTGCAAAGTGCTCAACAAGTCTTCTAACTCCCACTTTTCTGAGACAAGGTCTATGTTGATATTCGATACCGTCCTCATAAGCTTTGAAATTGCTTAATTGTTTTTTCAACATATCTTCAGTCGTGCTTGCGGTTGCCCTATCTTGTTCTTGTGGATTCGGTATTACAAATGTTGGAGGTTTGAGCTTAGGGGTCTGAGGTTTCTCCTCTGCCCCAGCACTCCTTAATGGCAAATAATTCTTAATCGTATCACGAATTTTCTGATATTGAGATTGGATAAAACCGTGCTTTTCACTTGCGAAATAATGCAGAGATGCATCACCTATGTTAACTAACGTGAGATGATTATTATTAAATTGAGACCAATATTTATCTAATGTTTCTAAACGTCTTTGGATATACTCTGGGGTTTTACGCTCGGCCCCGTCCTTTTTAAAGTTGGTATAGAGCGCATCGATCGCCGCTGCGATATTCTCCTGCTCAGAAAGAAGCTCTTCTACTCGCGACATAATAATAAGAAGTCAAAAAGTAAAGATCTTACTTGATAAGCCTTTGTACCTGATACCAAAGGGTCACGGTATGCCTTGATGCCACGTCACCCGGGTGTAGTAGATGTCTTGATGTGCTGCTGTGCGGCTTGATAGCACTATAACTTGATCCTGATAACGTCTCTTACACACACTACGAGGCCTTGATAACGATAGAGCCTGCTGGCACTGTCCACGTGTATAAAGTCAGGACCGGAACACGAACACGTGCACTTAATTCGCGTTAAGATCCCACTTTACGGAAAGCTACGAAGGACCAGATGTACAGATACCTGCTTGTACACTTAACTTGATATAGGCGAAATGATAAACTTTGTATGTAGGTTTAAATACTGTATTGTCCAAAATATTATCCAAAGAACACTTGATATTAATGACTGATAGATGAGAACGCGTGGAATGCTTGATGACCGAATGCGTACTGAACTTATTGCTAATTATTTAAAGTTTCAAAGTAAACAAAATGATGATGATGCAGTTTGACGCCGTTTCGCAATTATGTCGAGCATAGCTCGTATAATGTATAACATTAATAAATTGTAGAACTTATTACTCTTGCCTAAATACGTACCTGTAGACATCCTCCAGTTAATTTATAAAATACTAGAGGATGTCCGCAGTTACTCCCACACATTTAATTTAATCCTTTCTGCCCGATCAAGAGGGTATTTTTATTTTAAAATCCCATCTTAGTTCATCCTGTGCATCCTCCTAGTCCTTAAGCAAAAAGCAGAAATTTGTCATGTATGGAACTAATGGTATCGGATGCGCGTTGTCTGTTAGTAAGACAACGTAAAGTCTATTCTATTGATAAACTTTTTATTTTAACCACTATTGCTCTAAGCTCTAAAGGACACTGCAGCACCAAAACGATGAAGCTAAGGAGAGAGCGGTGTCACATAATGTTGTGGTCTTATCGCACGGTAACTGCTTAAGTGTCGATCCACGGCTGTTCGCTAGACCAACGTATTTATGGGAACACGCTATCTGAGAGAACCGGCAACTATTTTTAACCAACTTCGAAAAAGAAGTAAGTTCTCGATTCGGTTTTATTGTTTTTTGGCATGTTTAAGTCACCTACTTCGCGTTTGTATTTGATTAAATATATTTTTAATACATTAAAAAATCCTCAACGTAAAGTACCTATGGTCAAAGTCAAGTCGGGTAAAACAAATATAAATCTTTATAAATGTAGATGTTAAGACAGTACATAAATAAACAATGAATAAACTATTAACACATGTCTGAGGCCGCCATTTAAGCAATCATGTCATTTAAATTTAAACGTTCAAAGTCGAAATCTCTCTCATTCCATTCTACAACATCATAATCCTTACGCGCAAAAATACAAGTAACATAATCACCATTTCATGACTCAGTAGATTTAGATCTACTTTTTTTTTTTTTTTGGTTTCGGGTTGGAAAATCCTCATGGAGTCCCTCCGCCCTGGGGGATGGACGAAGGGGACTGTCAGACTCTTACTGACTAAAAACCAACCCGTGTGCCTCATGTACCCGTGTGTCTGAGGGTCGGGTTTCGCTCAAGCATACGTCGCAACCTCCCGACGGGTATCGGCCCGCCAGATGGTCAGGCGGGCCCCGAACAAAACCCCCTTGGCGGCGGATTAAGGTGTTAGGCTCCGCCGCCAAAACACCCAGCGGCCGCAGAGGATAGGGAGGACGGCAACGCAACACCGCATCTCCTCTTCCTCTGCGGCCCCACCGCGACGCATCGGATGGTGCGCCCCATTTGGTCGCGGGAGATAGGGCGCGCGGCAACGCAACACCGACACGCCTCTCCTCCCGCGACCACACCCGACTGCGAGGGACAGATAGAACTGTCCCCCGCACCCGCACCGTTGGACGCATCCTGCGCAGGCCCCGTCAAGCCCACGCGGAGCGTCCCCTCCTGGATCCCTCTTAGCTTCACCGCGGGTCACCAATCCACGGTTACTGAGCCCCCCACCACGACAAGGTAGAGATCCCACGGGGGGGAGATTTAGATCTACTGAGTAAAGTGAAAAGCATTTAATTAACTACACGGTAACGTATAAAACTTTCTTGTTAGTCTACTTTTCGCGATTTGCTCAGTTTATATCTTACATATATATTATTATAAATTATTCTACAAAGATAGGTTGACCAAAGTTGTACTGTTGTTCCTACAAACACGACATTAGGTTTGATATAATTCATGTGTCTCACTAGATTTCTCTAAAATATCACAACAAATTTTCCATTTTATATCCTGCATAAAGCTAAAATATAAATTAAGTGTTTCGGTAATATGCACCGAGCTGTAAATTAATTTTACATATTTTAACTGCATCTAGTGAGATTAATATTGTATCAGGAAAACCTTTTACAATGTTATGCTGCGTTTTAACGTATACTGTCTTGTAAATGGCACCAGTAACTTGACCAAGTTTTATCCGACTCGTGGTTTGTTGTTAATGTAAATTTAAGGAAAAAATTAGTAATTCAATATTTTTTCATATTAAATATATGAAAAAATATTGGATTACAATTTTTTCCCTGTGTTTTACGAAATACAAATAATTGCAAAAGATAAGATTTTTTCAAATTCATTCAATTTAATATATAAAAATAATATATAAAATGATTTGCTCTACAAATACAGACGTTACTTTACTAATAAGGCTATTGGATAAGTAATATAGCAACATGCTAAGACAGAGTAATCCATTTTCCGTCACAGTGTTTTTCTGGTCTATTTTTATATTAACTAGCGAACCGTACAGGCTTTGCACAAGTAATTTTAAGGTAATAGCGAACAGACAGATGGACGCGGTGGAAGACTTTAGATTATAATAATTATGTAGTAATTATGTATTTTTTTTATTCTGACTTGTATCTAATGAAGTACCAATAAAGTATTATCCATAAAAAAAAGCAAAATAACGGCGATCAATAAAAATATAAAGGAGTTGACCTGATTCTTTCGTATTCGTCTAACATGCTGGCGCAAGTAGCTTTGATATAAAACGAGGCACAACTCTTGCATGGTTATCATTCTCACTTAACTAAGTCCTGCCACCATCAGGGATTCAAAAGAAACAAGAAAAATTTAAATGTGCTTTACACATTATTTTAAAAGTGTAATATTATGTTAGAGGAAGTACGTTCTGGTTAGTGTGGCTTATATTATAATAAAAAGTGCTATTTTGTTAAATGGACGCTCTACTTTATTTATCTGTCTAGTTTGCTCTGAAATATGTTTGGTATACCTATAAATATTAGCCTTGATTATCAACGACCCCACTATTAAGCACAAACTTTGTTCTTTAATTAATTTGTATGTAGTAAATCGAATACAAATATAATTATAAAGCTGAAGAGTTTGTTTGCTTGAACGCGCTAAACTCAGGAACTACTGGTCAGATTTTAAAACTTATTTCAGTGTTAGATAGCCCATTTATTGAGAAAGGCTATATGCTATATAACATCACGCTATGAGCCATGGGAGCGGAACAGTGGCCTTGAATAACGCGGGTGTAACCGCGGGCTCATTTAGTGTTTTTTATGATAAGGGTGATCCCAATTAACAATGAGCTTAAAATTTGCAACACAAACAGCTCGGATACCTCGCAAATATCGTCGTGTATATTTCATTAGGCTTAAAATAATACTAATGCGTTGTACATGGTTAGTGAAACAAAGTGAAGCAGTTACTAAATAATAGTAATACTAGAGGACGCCAACAGCTACGCCTGCATTTTTTTTTAATTTACCCGTTTTGGCCGATCCCGTGGGAATTTCGGGAAATCCCTTCTTAGTGCACCCCTACGGTTCCCAAGGAACATACATGCCAAATTTCAGCTTCCTGCGCCCAATAGTTTCGGCTGTAGCGTGTCTGTCAGTCAGTCAGTAACGCAAGGATTTTATATATTAAGAAGATAATATGAGTAAAACAGTAGATTAAAAAAATCACAATTGCTTGAAATGGATAAACTCAGAATTTTATTAAATATCTCTTATGATCATATTGAAATTGTTTCTTTTTTATGCAACTGGCCAATAGATAGCCTGGTGGTAAGCGATTACCGCGCCGCCCATAGACACAAGCAACACCAGAGCAATCAAAAGTACGTTGCCATCCTTTGCGTTGGACAAAAGAAGGAGGAGTGGGATGAGGGGGAAGTTAAGGAGATGGGGATCGCCGGCACTCTCATTCAGCGAACGAAACGCAACACGGTTGAGTTTTCTTCATGCTGAAGTCAGCATAGCTACCTTATTTATTTTATTTATTTATTTTACACTTTTTTGTACAAAATGAAAAACATTAGAATCCTTAATATCTAAGTAAAGTGCAAAGGGGCCGCCCTTTGCACTTTACTTATCGCTGAAAGCGATTTCAACCAGGCAACCTTTGGATGGAGATATTATTGGTAGGAGAAAAACGGTAGTTGCATGTGTACCAGTAAACAAACTATATAATTTATATACATACTTAATACATACATATATACTCATACATACATACATATTACATACTTATGTTTGTTTGTTACTCTTTCACGCAAAAACTACTTAACGATTTTGTATAGAACTTTGTAGTAATAGCTTACACATCAGAATAACGCATAAGCTACTTATCGTCAGGTAAAACCAACATCCACGCAGGCGAAGTGGCGGGCAAAGTCTTGTATATAAATACATTGTTCATTTTAAAACAATAACATTATAACGATATCTGTAACTATAATACCGAGCCGAGGTAACAAGTCTTTGTTTTCCACTGCGCTCTCTGAATGTAATTAAAATAGTACTCATTAGAAAAGCTTCAACGCCATATAACATGGACTTACATTGACATTATTTGTAGCAGGCAGTTATATGATAACGGACTTCTTGTAGCCTCAACTGGACAGCATGAATCTGGACAACATGTGGTTTCAGCAGGACGGTGCAACCTGCCACACCGCGCATAAAACAATCGACTTATTGCAGCAACGATTTCCAGAACACATTATCTCACGAAATTCTGATGTCAACTGGCCACCAATATCGTACGATTTAACGCCGTGCGATTTTTTTCTTTGGGGTTTTGTGAAAGCTCGGGTTTATGCGAATAAACCCGAAACAATTCCTGAGCTCAAATCGGAAATCCAACGCTTCATCGGTGAGATGCAGCCACATCTCTGTGCAAAAGTCATGGAAAATTTCATGACTTTTGCACAAAAGAGTAATGGCCTGTCATCGGAGCCGTGTGGGTCATTTGCTGGATATTTTATTCCTCAATTAATCGGAACATGTCTTCCTTACAATACAATAAAAATATCACAACTTTGTCATAAAATACTTGTTTTTATTTTAAAATAAAAAGTGCACTCTTACTGAGACACCCTATAATTAGTTGAGATACCCACAGAGTAAAGAGGATATTGGGCTTAAACCCAAGGGCTTTTCAAGTTGTGTGTGTGTCACGTGCTCCAGAGTGTGTCAAATCTTTGAAATCTTTGAAAGTCGTTATCTGGAAATGGCATATCGCTACTTCTTTCGATCGCAAAGATCAGATCGCAGTTGATTCGTAGGCAAGCTTATATTTTAAGGATTCAATTTTTTTTTCTTTGACAGAATATAAGCTTCAATGCAAAAGTTTTGGATGCATCTGGGATAAGGCTGATAGCAAGATGCCCAGCATTGGCCACCATCCAAATATGTACACATACAAAGATATCCACAAATCGTACCACTGACGCAAGCCGAGAATCTATTTTAATAGTTCTATTGACTTCAAAATTTCATCCCAATCCCAAGCAATCTCTATTATGTATCCAAAGATAAGGTAACCATTACAATTATCATAATAGCTACATTTTGTGTACTTAATACTGGATTATTAGAACAATGTCTAACCGACGCCGACGTGTTGTAGAATATTATCTGACGACGCCTTCTGCCGACTATTTGCTGACGATAATGAGGACTGCGGTCAGTTATTTCTACCAAAAACTTTCAAATATAACGACAAGTTGTACACAACGATATACATTGACGCACATTTTGAGTAAAACATATCACAGTCTTGCACAAAACGAGCAATGGTTATGATGAATGTCGCGGGCAAGGTGAAACCGCAATGTGCTCGGTACGGGGTCGTTATAATTTCAAAAGTAAGGGCAGGAATAGACTCCATGCTAGTCATAAGGGTGAAAACGCTAAGCTCTGGGCCTAATGTGCCGGTTTAAATTCCACCTCTTTTTTTAGCGAAGTTTCTGTTTGTTGTAATTTAGCTTTATTGTACCATGAGACGAATTTGACGAGCGATACGTTTTAAACGGGAGTTTGAATTTGGTGAATTTTCTTTTGTTATTTTGTATACAAGGTATTCGTTAGCGTAGTAAAATGTACTGTTGTTAGGTAAGTATGACGTTGTTTATAATACTGCAATTAATATAATTATGTCATTACATTTTTTTTATAATAAACTAGTTACTACCCACGACTCGACTGTGCCATTGAATATCACACTGATCCAAACCATGCAGCCTGAAATCCGCTTCTTAGTCCTACGTTTGGGAGAGATTTTTTACAAAGGGAAACCCTTTTGAATTCCACAAACCGAAAGAGGGCATGCTAACTATTATATGGCTTAAAGTCTAAGCCGTCATCAAATATTCTGATATTGGTCTAAGCCTAAGGCCATTATCAGAATATTTTTACTGACCTCCCGTAACTAGACTCCCGTCATTAGATCATGATAGTCAAAATCCCTGGCTCTATAGGTATAATTTGACCTACCTGCCTAATGCCCTTCGTATGAGTGTGTGACAGACTTTGGTGACGCGCTCTAATCAGATTTGACAGAATATTAGCTTATCAACAAATAACTTTTCCCGTAGACTGCCTCCGTGGTCCAGTGGATAGCGTATGCGACTGCTGATCGGAGGTTCCGGGTTCGATTCCCAGGTCGGGCAAAAGTGTTACTAGGTTTTTCCGAATTCTCAGTAGCTGCACGGAGTCTGGTGATGTGCCCGGTAACGGCAATAGGCTCGCCCCCTATTACGTGGGACCTTAAAATTCATGGCGAAATGTGGGTGTAATCTTACACCTCTGTCTACCCCTTCGGGGATACAGGCGAGAGTATATAAATAAAATAAATAAAACTTTTTACGCAATTACCGCCACCGATACAAACAAAGCCGCGGGCAAAAGCAAGTGATAGAAACAAGATATATTTATAGACTTGAAAGCTAATTTTAGTATGCCCATCTTTCATAAGAGCATTTATTATTCAAGTTTCAAACAGTCATAACAGAGTCGAGACAACCTTAAAATGTTTATTTCAACGTGCTATCAAATTCAGAGTACAAATATTTGAGCATTTTAGATCTGTGTTGAAATACAAGACTTCAAGACGTCGCACTTCATCCGTCTTCATTTGGATGGCTCAGCAAACAGTGTACTGTGAGTAAACGTACTTGTAGTTGTAATGTTTTAGGGTGGCCAAGTGGCAGACGAAACTATTTCTTGGATATAAGAGACCGTCTATACAACATTTTGGGGTGATGTGTATTTGTGTATATAGTGCATTCTTTTTTGTAGATTTATTATGCAGTTTGACTGGTTATTATGATACAATTATATGTATTTGCACCAACTAGCTAGATGGTTGTAAGACAGACTTTAAAAACCACTGATATTGAGATCAATAAATTCCCAAAAATCTTTCTGAACATTGTGAACGCTGCTGTCATGATTGTAGCTGACAATAGTTACAAACTAAAATATCTCATATCCCTTATGCCCTCGGCCTAGGTTAACTTTCTCCGGGAAGTAGTAAGGTTAGGGCGTGTAGCCTTCCCTGAGAACGAGTTCCGCTGTACCTGGCGTCATGGGAGGAAGACTGGTGAGCTCCTGTACCCAGTCTCCCTCCCGTAGGGCGTCTTTGGTTGGCAGTCGGGGTGGTTTTTAGTGGTGACACCACATACTCAGTCTCTCATTTCCCCAAGACCCGGAATTCCGAAGGGATTTTCCACCTCATAAAAAAGGTTAACTTTCGTTTGTCACTGATACATGACTATGGCGGTTAATAGATAATACGTGAACTGCTTACCGGTGAGATTTCTGCCAGAACAATTGCATATATATTTATACAATTGCAAACGTGGTCAGTTGGTTGCTACGTAGAGCTGAGTGGGTTACCATGTCGGGAAAATAATTGCTTATGTCGTCCTTCTGGTAAACAAATAACTTTAAAAAAATATTTAGTGAGAGAATTATTAAATATTCAAAAGTCGATATAGCAGAATGGGTTGTGTGTCATGTCGCTAAAGAAAAAGTTAAAAATTTATGTTGTTAAATGTTTAAGTGAGTTTTTTTATGTGAAATGCCACATGTATTTATTTTATGTTTTTATTTTTGTACGTGTCTTATTTTTTTAATGTTTTTTTATTAATTATATAATATGTTCGTTTTTTTATGATTATAAGCTCGAGTGCGCATACTATTAAAATGTTTACACAAATGTCAGAGGCCAGCTGAAAATCAGTGCTGTGCACCAGCACATCAAGTACTGAGCTGGTACCTTTTGCTGCACGCACATAACTCTTAATTATAAGACGTTTATTTCATTGTATATATATTATATTGTGTGTATCAAAAATAAATGTTTTAAACAGGTAGCTGTAGAAAACATACGAAATCAGTATCATCAGATTCAGACATCATTCCACAGTACTTGAGGTACCTATAGAATCACATCACTGCGTCATTACCCAGCCAAGTTTCTACGCAACAAAACTTATAACTCTTATCGCAGTTCAGGCGTTGAATAGAAATGAGTTTTAACACATTTTTCCTAATAATTTTAACGATCCCATGCAAAAGTTTGCTACACTCAATTTATTCCTTTGAAAAAATTACTAAAATATATTTATTATTACTTCCAACTTTGTACTGTGCTGACTAAAGTTTGTCTGTTATATGATGTTACAGCACGCGATAGTGAGACTTATTAGTTGTAAAATAAGGATTATTTTTGTTAACAATGAAATTGTCTTGTCGCTCGCATTTTATCTTTTTTAAATGATGATGTAAAGCTATGAATTTATGCCAGTCTCTAGACGTCAGAGCAATTTTCTTCTTCAAGTGTTTGCGCGAAGCTTTCTTGGTTTGGGTTCCAATGCCGCAGACTTGAGTAATAAAATGTATACGTTTCTCTTAAAAGGTTCACTTAAATGTTGTGTGCAGGTAAGTTACAGTTTTATTGAGCCTACCTCGATAAAATTAAAATAAGGAATTGTATTACGTATCTTCGGTGCTCCATAGCAATGAATACAGATTTACATAGAAGCGCAGTTCTTAAGGATTTCGTGTGCCGATTCCAACTGGGAACTGTCTCCAGTTTAGTACGTAGTTGGCGCCGTTGGCGGCGCTGGCGTCGTTCTCCGTCTCTCTTGCTCTCTTAGTTAAGATACACAGGAGGAACGTTCGTCTCTCTTGCTCTCGTAGAGACAGCTGTCACAGCGCGACTGCCACGCCGCTAAGCGGCAATTTGGGTCACAGAAAGTTTGTCTTCAGAGCCCCATAAGAAATGCGCCTTTATGTAAATATCTGAGCTCTTTGCCCATAGTAACATTTCAATTTTTGTTAAAATTTTGTTAGTTGTTGATGCAGAGATTCTGTTTGTTGTTGAATGACCAATTTTTTTATTCTGAAGACTGGACTGCATTTGAGATTTATAATTCATTTTTCTTACTCTAAGAATTCTATCACGCATAGATTTCTATTTTTTTATCCTGTAATAAAGCTTGAGGATTTTTGATTCTGTAATCACTACGGATGATGTATTCTGTGATCATTATTTATAAAATTTATTGATTTAGCACGCCCTGGGCGCTTTTTTCAGACTTTTTCTATAAGTAACTCTTGAACTTCATTCTGATCTTTTAGAAACAAAACGTTTTTATGTTGCTAGAAAATACCATGAAAACAAATAAAATGTTCTTTCATTTCAGTTTGTCATCTAAAAATTCAAAGCAATTAAGAAGTTTTCCAGGCATTTCAAGTTATGTTTTGTATTGCCAAAGTAATTAATATTCATAGAAAATCAAGTATGACTCGTTTGCAAAGCAAAAAAATATTATATCCTGTTTATAAATTCGTCAAAATGGAATCAATGGAATCATACCAACTGCGCGAGGTACTTAGTTTTCTATGATCATCATCTCCACCGAAAGACGTCCTTTGCTGGACATATGCCTCCCCCAAGGCTCTCCACATAGACCGATCCTGAGTCACCCGCATCCATCGGCTGCCCGCGATCCCTACAAGATCGTCAGTGGTAGTTTACTAGTATTTTCAATATCTCAATCGAGCCTTGCAAGGTCAACCATGCTGACAAGTGTGGGTTGTTAGACTTCACATCTTTACACTACTACTTTAGACTACACAGTCTTTGAGAATATCATGCAGATTTTCTCATGGTTTTGAACAAAATGGTCATTAACAATTTAATATGATATTAACTTTGTAGAGTCAGGGTTCAAACTGGAGACTGCAGGTCTGTTATTTTATCCCAATTTATAAGCGCAAAAAGTTCTTAAGCTTATTGGAATCCTCATCTAACTATAGCCACAACAGTAACATTGTGCGGTATATCCTTTCTAAAAGCTGAAGATGCTTTTTACCCTAATAGCGTTCCTTTGATACTGGTTTTACTAAACTAGGATATCTTCGGTATAAAAAAATTACAAAAGATTGATAAATGAATGAATTGAAATGATTTGGAGAAGAAATTTTACAAGTTTGTCACTGCATATGTAGCATAGTTTACACTTTTGTCCGCAAAATTTTTGTACAGAACCTTTTCAAGTCATTGCCTTCCTCATATTCACGAGAGAACCTTACATTTGTTGCTAATGTATTCATATTTCCGTACCGCTACAAATAACCAATCTGGCGTGTGTTACGAAACTATTTACGACCGTGAGTGTACAATGTATGTAAGATGGCGACCATCTACCCTTATAATATCTGTTGAGACATGTTGTCATAATTATATTCTCTTTCTGGCACTGTCTTGTTGGTTGGTACACGTTTATTTTTATAGTTTCAGCACAATATGATCGGTTTTATTTAATAAAATACTTAGTTTAGTTTGAACATTGGTCCTTTCCTATCTATTTTATACTTATTACAGGTAGGCAAATACAACATTTTGTGACGCGCCTGCTGTCATCTGTAACGGTTTTCGTTTACAGGTGGTACCTCATCTCATTAGCCAATAGCAGTCCACCGCTAAAAGCAGGCTTTCCACAGGGTACGCCATAAGACCTGCTCTCCCGTTTTCGACATCTAGAACCCACCAGCCACTCTCCTCAAGTCATCGGTCTATCTGGCCTGGGTGGCTACACTACGCTAGCTACCTAAGACGTGGCCTTCATTCGAGAATTTGCTCAAGTTAGGGACCACAATCGGTTCTGTTACAGATTTGGTCAGACCATAGACCAGTTTAAGATAGCGCACATCTAGAGTTAAGTCTAGAATTATGACTGCCTCCGTGTTCCAGTGGATAGCGTATACGTCTGCTGATCGGAGTTCCCGGGTTCAAATCCGGGTCGTGCAAAAGTGTTACCTACTGGGTTTTACCGAATTCTCACTAGCAGCACGGAGTCTGGTGATGTGCCCGGTATTATGTATCTTCTACCTATTATGTGGGAGCTAAAAAATCATGGCGAAATGTGGGCGTAATATTAAACCTCTGCCTACCCTTTCATGGATATAGGCGTGAAATTATAAAAAAAAAACTAGAATTATATTAAATAGTTGTGCCGTTATAAAAAAAACATACTTTAGTTCCTAGGTTAGGAGGCGTGTTGTCAGATTATTTTAGAATCAATAGGTATGTTACCTGGAGATATTCCAAAAATGGTAATAAGTAGAACGGAGCCCTTATTACTTAGGACTTCAAGGCAGTTTATTTGAATTGGAACGAGGTAAAAAAACAATGTTATCTAGTTTTCCAAAAGATTTCTTTTTAAACACACATAAATTGCTTTCCCGCTCTCGGTTTGCGAACAAATATTGTGCGAGAAAGTGGTTACAGTTTTACCCTTTCGTGGTTACGGTATACCCATACCTACATGGTAAAAATATATGTATTTTATAACTAAACTTTTTTATAAACTATTCTATAATTTATAGAATTAATACGAAGAAGACTTTCTGACCTCCACAATACAAGTTCTACTTAGTTTGGAAGTCAAGAGATTCACATATTTGTAATATTTAAATGTGCAATAAACGATTTGTTTAATTATTATTATTATAAAACTCATGAATACCTGTCTACCAACAACCTATTAAAACCATTGTTTTGAACAATATCTGTATTGATAGTTTATATCAAAGTAACCAATATCAGACGTGAAGTGCCTCTCAAGCTAGCGATTTAGTTTCGTGTAGTACATTGTAGTTCGTAATCGATGTTTGTTTGTATTTCTGAACGGAGTAGAAACTTCTAGAGAACTAGAGAACTTTTGGAAATGAACGAAAATAAGGTTCTGTCAGTGTGTGATAGGAATTTTTATTATTTTTTCTCGTTATAAATAATGATAAGACAATAACTATGCAAACGTGTCATGCTTGATTAAAGCGAAATTATGCTATATTATAACAGTCCCGCCACGGCTACGACAGGATCAACTCGGTCAAAACGTCGGCAAATACCGAGGTTAGTCCCAAAAATTAAACATCTCAAATTTTCTACAAATCTCCGTAATATTATTCCAACCAAAATACAAGTACATCCAAACACCCAACAACAGCAAGAAAACATCAAAACTCTTAATATTGCAAAACCGGCGAATTCACAAAATGAACTTATCGTGTACCGAACATAAACTGGAAACATTACAACATTGTTTTAAAGCCAAAATACCCAACTTTCTAACGATTAGAGCCCATAATTAACAGCTCAACGTTTTACACTTCTAGGGTAATAAGGGGTCTCTATTATAATTATTAACCATAAATTAACCACTAGTTTTAAAGCTCTCTGTCTACATTAACGACTTTATAATATATTGATTGTAAAATTTTAGTGTAAATCCGATTTTCGTTTTCGGCTTTCTGTCACGTGAGTTTTCAAGTACTTAGAGATATAAATTAGTATTTTTTTAAATATTTATGACCGCTCTCACTCTCATACACACACACACATACATGCACACATTCTTGTATGCTTGAACACATGCACGCTTTCACGCACTCACAGAACTTGCAAACACGTGTGTGTGAGATACACAATGATTCGTTCTCTATAGTTCTACGAATCTTCTTATCTTTTATCTTCTTCTTTCTATTTCTGTCTCGCTTAGTTTAGTATGACGCATTCGATTTTACATACAGCTTATAGTTTTTAGAAGTATACAATCGGCATACAGTTGTAACTGAGAGCTGACAACGTTTGCGTATTATTTTGTAACCTAACTTCAGGTTCAGATAGGTACAACCAAAGAACAGCAAAGGCATCACTCAGAAGCAAACATGAATTACTGCCATAAAATTGTATGAAGCACCTTGAATAAATAATTTCGGTGGCGTATAAAAATTAAATACCATCCGCGCTTTCTTCCGCCTAACCTAAGGTAATGTAGCGTCATCATTATTAATTTACGTGTAATTTTATGTTGCTATTCCACGGAAACAAGTATCTTATGCCACTTTATATTATGAGATAGATGGAGCTTAACCACGGTGTTCTCGAAGAAGTTCTCGGTGAAGAGACTATGTAGATATGTGAATTTGTTTGTTCAGTTGCCTTTTCAACCGACTTCAGAAAAACAAGAAGTTCTTAATTGGGATCTATGGTTTTTTATGTCTGTTACCGTTTACGGAATGAATTTTGTAGTTATTTTGTATTGATTATCATTGTAATAATGTCTATAAGCATCCTAAAAATTGGTTGATTAGAATGAGTGATTTAGTGGTTATGTTTGGTTTGATAATAAGATCTTTGTCTTGGTTCAAAATCTATGTATTTTCTATCTACTGGCACTACCTAATATGAGGTGTTGTGGGAATTGTTCTAGGATACCACTATCAGCATTATTTCAACCGTCCGAGTCCCTCGAAACATGCTCATATGCCGCTTGCTTATGGCCAAGAGACGCTCGCGAGCACGAACCTGTATTACAACCAAAAGGCGACTGGTGCAGAGGCATGGAGCTGGTACTGTAAAAAGCTTCAAGTACATCAATGATCTACAAAATCTGAATCACAAATGAAATACCTGTGTAAATATGTCCATCTGTTAGTAAACAAGGCGAAGAATAAGAGACGAAAATCTTCTTCCTTCCTTAAAAACAGAAGAGTATGTCTTTAGACCACTAAACTAGTACCTTTTTGAAAACGTGAAATAGAATATTTTAGAAACATGGGGTCTTAAGTGAGAATTCAAATAAAAAATCTTCAGGAAATAGGCCGACATACACCTTGAATATTTTGAAATATCTGAATATAAATTCAAATATCATCGTCCTCTCAAATTGTGTGTCGGCATTTTAAAATTGGGTGCTCCGGTACTCTGCAAACTAATTACTCGTTTAGGTGCGACCTTGACAGGGATTCGGTCTTGTTTAGCTATTAGCGAACCAAATTACATTTGTTGGGTAGGCAGTATATGTACTAACGGTAGGTACAATATTTTTTTTGTTTTTAATTGTTTGAAACCTTTTGTGATTTTTGTTTCCCACCTTACATTTAGGTTCTCATCTCATCTCATCAGTCTGTTTTTCCTGGAAGTAAACCTACCCTAGGCTACGCCATTAGATCCGATCCTCCGTGTTTGCCACTAACAGGTTTCAGATTCAATTAATTTATTTTAAATTGATATTCCAACACTATTTTAACATCAATAACTCCTATGTGTATAAGTTCTAAAATGGATAGGTTCATGAGAATCTAAAAAAAAGAGTCTGGAATGAATCTCCATGAACACATTTTAAAAATATTAAAAAAAATTGCAACAAATATATTTATTAGCAATTAAAAAGATATTTAGAAAGTACGATATTGTAAAGCAGGTGTTAAAATTACCTTTGAAATGGAGCTTGGCGAAATATGACAAATGCTCAATATTCAATATTTTATTGCACTCCACACTCAGCTTTGAAAAAATAATGAAACAATATTTGAAATCCGTATCATTAAAATGCTTTTAACTCTTGGTCCGTGATTCTAATATCCATCTCGATAGGAAGCAGTTTTCTTTAATAGTTTGATAATACTCATGTTAAGAACTCAGTAACCATTATTTTATAAATTTATTATTTTGACGTTCATAAGCGTCACATTGTGACCCAAATGAATAAAGGATTTTGAATTTGAATTTGAATTTGGTTTAAATGGAGAAAATTAGGTGTCATAACCGTTCGCCGAATGTAAATTTCTATTATGAGGAAATGAAACAAAATTTAACATATTCCCACAGAGCCTTAAGTAATTTAACAAGAAAGCAACCTCAGGCTAAAGCTATAAGTATTATATACGTAGTCATAGTTCCCTCAAAGCATACTAATTACAATTTACAAGTAAAACAATGTCCCATGGAATATATAATTATTCGTACATTTTGATCACAGCCCCCGTGTCAACGAATTTTGTGAAATGGACCACATATGGCATAGATCATTATGTGGTCACTTTGATCTAGAAAATAATTTGGTTGTAAAGGTCATACGATTTGGCATGATGGATACGGACATTGATTGATGTTGTGTTTCGGTTGCCTCACAATAATTTTAGTTTCGCAAACACAGCTCTTTATGACGCTATATTGGTTAAGTGTCTCTCAGAAATCGCAGAAATGTCTCTTCGGCAAGCAGAAACAATAATTGGTTATTTTCATTTGATGTTTTCCCATGGTACGGTATGTTTAAACTCACGGCTACGCTAACGTAGCGTACGTAAAATTTACGCTCGATTAGAGATAAAATAATATAATGTCAACCATAAGGAGGTCAGACCATAGGCAATAATTTTAGTCCTCCTCCAAATAAATTATCTTGATGACAAGCTAGTTTAATATTTTCTTGGGTTTACGCGTATGTTACACATTGAAATTAAACTACAGTTTACGGGTTTTATCGCGTTATATTACTTTCACTGGTTATTTGTTATTAAGTACATTTAAACCGAAAGATCTAGAAACTACATTTTTATTACTAGCCGACGTTTCGAATTCTTTACAGGATTCATGTTCACGGCAGACTGAGGTGATATTTGTCTTTGTCCTGAATTTTAAAGTTATCTCAAAGTACCCAAACATTTTTCAACTATTGGTGTTACTATCTACGCAGAATGTGCTCACTGTGTCTTGATGTCTTCTGGTGACTTTGTCCTTTTTGGGTTTCATTAGCCTGATAACAGGGTCCCAAGCTGGAGGTACATTCCAACCATCTTCCCTATTGAAATTAGGATGTTTTTTAATTTCAATAGCTTCACGTATCATTCGTGGAATAAAGCGGTGTTCTTTTGCGAGTATCTGTGGTTTATCAAATCACAGGTAATGGTTGGTTCCTTGTTCTACATGTTCACACACAGCAGACTTCGTCGAGCGTTTGTGTTTAATGTCAGCTATATGTTCCTTTAGTCGAATGCCTATGCTTCTCTTGGTTTGTCCAATGTATGAGAGCCCACACTCACAGTCTATCTTGTAAACCCCGGCCTCTTGTAAGGGTAACTGACTCTTGACAGATGGTAATAATTGGCTTATCTTCGTTGGCGGCTTGTAGAAAGTTTTGATTGAAGCTCGCTTCAAGATGTAGCCAATCTTGTCGGTCAGGCCCTTGATGTACGTTTCTGCTGTATTGCGTCAGTCGACAGTGCCGAGAAGGAATCTACCAAAACCATAGTATTTCGCACTGAAGAACCTACGGGCTAGACCTGAACTAACAGTACTTCGAGCAGATAAAGGAAATGCAACGGTAGTGATGGACACGTCCGATTATAAACGAAAAATGGAAAATCTTTTATCGGATGAAAGTACATATAAATTGGTTAAGACAGACCCTACCAACAAAATACTCAAGCAAACGAGTGACATTGTGAAGAAATACTCCGAACAACTGAATCTGGACGTGAAATACTTAATACCATCGTGTGCAAAACCTCCTCAATTGTATGGTCTACCGAAAATACACAAAGAAAATGCTCCACTGCGCCCTATAGTCAGTCAAATAGGGGCACCAACCTACAGATTGGCTCAACACATTGCGAAGATTCTCTCGCCACTCAGAGGCAAGACGAGAGCGCATGTAAAGGATTCCTACCATTTTGTCAGTGAAATAAAACACCTACATCTCTCTGACAAGGAAACTATGGTTAGTTTTGATGTACAGTCATTATTTACATGCTTACCAGCACATGACTGTATTGAAATAACTAGAAGGAAGCTAATAGAGAACAACATGCCCGAGGAATATGCAGAAATATTAAAGCATTGCTTAACAACCGGCTATCTGCTATGGGATGAGAAATACTACATACAAGTAGACGGTGTGGCAATGGGCTCTCCAGTATCGCCTGTTGTCGCTGACATCTTCATGGAGGACTTCGAGGCGCGAGCCCTGCAGACTGCCACCATCACACCGAGGTTCTACAAGCGGTATGTAGATGACACTTTTACAATTTTACCAACAGATAGTGTTAATGTATTCCTAGACCATCTTAATTCTATTCATAACAACATCAAATTTACAATGGAATTAGAGGCAAACAATTCTTTAGCTTTCCTAGATGTACTTGTTATCAGGAACAAAAATAACTCTTTGAGCCACACTGTGTATAGGAAAAAGACACATACAAATAGGTACTTAAACGGTGAATCTCACCACCATCCTAAACAGTTAGCTACCGTAGGAATGTCTTTGTTTCAGAGAGCCCGGGGGATCTGTGACAAGAAACACCTGGACGCCGAGCTTCAACATGTCAAGCAAGTTCTGCAAGACAACAAGCTCCGACCACCGCGCCAACGTCACAGATCCCCGAAGAACAAGCCAGCCACAGTAGAGAGACAACCTGCTGTCCTCCCATACATCAAGGGCGTGACCGACAAGATTGGCTACATCTTGAAGCGAGCTTCAATCAAAACTTTCTACAAGCCGCCAACGAAGATAAGCCAATTATTACCATCTGTCAAGAGTCAGTTACCCTTACAAGAGGCCGGGGTTTACAAGATAGACTGTGAGTGTGGGCTCTCATACATTGGACAAACCAAGAGAAGCATAGGCATTCGACTAAAGGAACATATAGCTGACATTAAACACAAACGCTCGACGAAGTCTGCTGTGTGTGAACATGTAGAACAAGGAACCAACCATTACCTGCGATTTGATAAACCACAGATACTCGCAAAAGAACACCGCTTTATTCCACGAATGATACGTGAAGCTATTGAAATTAAAAAACATCCTAATTTCAATAGGGAAGATGGTTGGAATGTACCTCCAGCTTGGGACCCTGTTATCAGGCTAATGAAACCCAAAAAGGACAAAGTCACCAGAAGACATCAAGACACAGTGAGCACATTCTGCGTAGATAGTAACACCAATAGTTGAAAAATGTTCGGGTACTTTGAGATAACTTTTAAATTCAAGACAAAGACAAATATCACCTCAGTCTGCCGTGAACATGAATCCTGTAAAGAATTCGAAACGTCGACTAGTAATAAAAATGTAGTTTCTAGATCTTTCGGTTTAAATGTACTTAATAACAAATAACCAGTGAAAGTAATATAACGCGATAAAATCCGTAAACTGTAGTTTAATTTCAACAAGCTAGTTTATTTGATCGAATGTCGTTATACTGAAAAAGAAAGTAAAATACTTTTTAATTGCCGGATGTATTAATTGTTACACGGTAGAAAATTCATGTCGCGAGTCTCCCTTCACCCACTCAATATTAAATTAAGACCAGGGTCTTAACGTAATAGGAGTGGTGCGACTCCCAAATTGTCTTCGATCTACGCACTAAGAACCAACGCGGTGTCTTCAGCTTCCCTTAGTGCCGTGGGTCACGCGAATCTGAAATGGTGTTGTATGGTATGGGCACTCTACCGTATTGGGATCGCATAAGTGGACCCCAGTAGCGAGTTAAGACCACGATGTTGATCTTTAATCGCTACCAAGACAACACGATTGAAAAAACATAACATGACACCATAACTTCACGTCTTTATACCCGAATAGGTAGAGGTATATTACACACCCACACTTCGCCAAATATAATTAAGATAAAATCGATTGACCCTTAATCCTGTAACTTAGCACGCGTTCAGGTATACAATTAATACATCATTTAGTTAATTAATTACAGCTAAGCACATTGTGCGATCACGCTTTGGGATTACTTAATTTATCTATAAAATCTACATACCTCTAATGCAGAATATGTTTAATGTATTTAGTTTCAGGCTTTGATCACATATGTCACTTCGAAATGCGTATGTATGTCATAGAAATAGTACTACAATTAATTTTAGAACCCCATCAGAATCCGTTAAACAAATTCGACAGTTTTTGGGCTCAAATAGGTATACATACAAACCTTCATAAAATCTATGTTTTCCTTCAAAATTAATCGGCCTAGACATCAAACTCGAAACGTCACGATAGTTCACAACCTTAACACAAACTAATCCCATAGCACCATGGTGACAGCCTTTACCTACCAATTTTATATGGATATATACACACACACACACACACACACACAGTCTCACGCCTATATCCCCGCAGAGATAGGCAGAGGTATATTGCTACACCCACTTTTCGCCAGATTTATTTTAGTCCCACGTAAATGGGGGCGAGCCTATTGCCGTACGGGCACATTGGCAGACTCCGTGCTGCTACTGAGCATTTCCTAGCGGAAAACCCAATAACACTTTGCCTGACCCGGGAATCGAATCCGAGACCTCTCAATCCCACGCGCATATTTATGCCGCGAGACCAACTAGTTAGTCGGCATATGGATACATGATAAACGGATTAGTAATGAAATACTTCGCCCAATTAAATAGGGGTCTAATTTAATTGGTATACTAGACAGTGAAGAAGCGAAGCGAACTCAATTATTTCGTATAATGTCGATTTCAGGTATTATAATTTTTTTATCTTACAACAGATACAACCTCAATTTATTTACGTATTCAAAATGAACCGTTATTGAATCTGCTAGGGTTAACTTATATTATTATAAAGTAATGTTTTGTAAGGATAAATTATTGAAACTAAAATCTAAATATTAGAATGAATTAAAGAGATTGTATTGCCCGATTTTTCGAGCAGCTTGCATCGGCCGTAGACACAGATTCGGTGGTATCGTGGCAAAGTATGCAAACTACGGCCTTTTTACCCGACTGCGCGACGCAAAGGAGGGTAATGTGTTTATCAGTCTATGTATGTATGTATGTATGTTTGTTTCTATGTGGCGTTCTAGAGACCAAATGCGTAGGCCGATTTTGATGATTCTTACGTCAATCGATTCGTCTTAACTTTGCGAGTGTCACTAAAGACATGACAGTTATCAAAATTCACCACAGCATCAACCAGACGCCATATTGTCAAAAAAAAAAAAAATGTCGATGAACTATGTCATGTGGGGTGTCGTTGAATAGGTATTTTAAAATCATCTTTAGGTTCCTTTTATCATTTTTCATTTAAAATAATAGTTTAGGATATGATTATAACGATTTAAAGTTGTTTGTTGTGTAACAAAACAATAATTCTCGCTAATGTTGTTACTTATTGATTTAAGTTTTTACTTCAAGTATAAACGATAAACAAATAAAAAAGCAGTGAATAACTAAAAAGTATAAAATAAAAAAAATATTTAAAGAAAAACAAAAAACCCGACTGCGTAAAAAATAATTAAAAAAATACGTGACAAAAATAACTTAAATAAAAACTAAAAAGAAAGAAACAAGGCTAGTAGTTTAGACTTTAGAATTCTAATGCAGAACAGAACGACTCACAGTCGGGGCCCATTCAAATTTTACTAATCAAATGTTTCCAAGGGGCCCCGACTGTGAGTCGTTCTGTTCTGCATTAGAATTCTAAAGTCTAAACTACTAGCCTTGTTTCTTTCTTTTTAGTTTTTATTTAAGTTATTTTTGTCACGTATTTTTTTAATTATTTTTTACGCAGTCGGGTTTTTTGTTTTTCTTTAAATATTTTTTTTATTCCTAGAGGGCTTCAAAAGACACCGTGGTGGTTTCATTGTGCAGGTTCCAAATGCTTGTAGTCGAGAGTCACACACACCCTTCGACTACACATAATATTATGGGCTACGGAAGAACCCATAATGACCTTTCACCGTCAAGCATTATTAATAGGATGTAGTTGCAGAGCATCAGCCTGAGCATACATCAATCCATTTAAAAACTAGCTGTGCTAAGCTAAATGTACCAGTGAATCAAACGTATACATAGCAACGTAACATAATGCATAACTAGTCGAAAACGTCCGTCTTTATAGAGCACTAAGTTGTTCCTCTATATTTTTGTATCTAAGTTATTTGGTGGTGTGACGCACAAGCATAATCCCGGCCTATTCAACAAGTAGTCAATAGGTGGCCAGCAATCTCAACACAACTATTTTATTTGCTTATTCAAAACAGCGTAAACTTACCCAAAAATATTTTTATGCACCAGCTCAAAAAATTGTTGTACTTATACTAAAAATCCCCTAAATTGTTTAAGTGCATCTTTAGTTAAACATATAATCGTAAAGACCCGAAATAAAAATTCCAATGTGATTTCAAGTCGTTTTATAAACACTAAGACCTAAGTGGTTAGGCATCTAGGGTTAGTGTTAAACATAGCCAAAATCTAGCTATCACTAGGGCAACCATAAAATAACTTAGTAATTCTAATTCCTTTAAACAAAAGCCGGTCTCAGCAGAGTCAAAGATTTATAGTCTGTAAATGTTGTCCCTTGAAAAGGGGTAAAAAATGGGGAACCTTTAGTGAATTTGTATGTATTCGGGGTAATATTGTAGAAAGTGATGATATTGGAAGTGAAAGATTCGTTGCTTGTGTCTTCAGCTCAATCTATCGAAGCGGCTCAGAAGAGGTAGTTATGATCTATTTTGCCATAACGAATCTGAATCCATTTTGCTTCTCATTTCGCTCATTTATTTCAATTTTAGCAGGCCTGGCGCACTTCGCATTTTAGATACGAACTTACAAGTACTATCGACAAATTTGAATCATGACCCACTTTGGCGATAAATCGTTTGAAACCGTCAAAATAATAAAGATTTCCCTCCTTTACAGTACATGCCACACTTGAATATAATGCAATATTAGTAGTACACCCAACATAGCTAAGTTCAATTCTATTTTTTTAAAGGCAACCCTTTAGGGCCGGGGGGATATGGTTGCGCCATCTACCTTCCTATCGATAACTAATTACATCAACGTCAATCGTTCTTCGCTTGCTTGTCCAATGCGAGCGATGCCTTTTGTTTCCGTCCCTGTCTATCCCATTCCCTAGAAGGGGCACGCCTTTCACGGATTGGTTGCCGCGTTCATCGACGCGAGAGACAGTCTAGAATAATCCGTGTCGCGACGAAGACAAACCGCACCGCCATTTTTTTTATACCGCTCCCGGGATATAACGAGAACTAAACCACGCGCGAGTGTAGTGGAGTGATTCAACGCAGCTGCAGGATTCTCAAAGACACCAGGAGGCTGCCATTTGAGGATGAGAGGACTGATGTAGGTATTCCCTCATCCTTCAGCATCCTTAAAATATCCTATACCCACTCACACATTTCCTCCCTTACGTTTTCTAGTCGATAAGAACCGAAATCCTTACAGTCCACTTTTCCCAAATCGCCTAGGAACATTCGGTTCGCCGAAACATTTTTTTGATCCATACGAGTCGGATTCATTTACGTTTTATACGTAACACCTCGTTATATCTCTATACCTAGGCAGTTATAGCACCTAGCTATACTCCTAGTCCATTTACATAACCGTCACATGGTTATTTCCACACGCATCAGTAGGTAATATACTTTTATGTAGCTACCTACTTACCCAATTATTATTGTCTTGTAAATCTCATATTTCAAGCACCTTTTAATTCCACCGCCTTAAAGTGTTGCCTACTTAGGTAAAATAATAGGTACTTTAGGTATTCTTATTTTGTTTCGGTCTCATTAGCTTATACGTATGTAAGCATGTCACAACAAAAAAAGCCACGCGTGTCGGAAGACAGAGAGATGACAATCTTAGAAGCAAAACGCAATATTTTATTTGAGCGTATTCAAAACATTTACGAGCGTTCAGAGACTGCCGCCGCTTCTGATAGTAATAGGGAGTCATTTCTGAGTTATTGTATGACAATAGATAGTATTCAACAGATTTTCATAAGTCATCATCAGCCTTTAACAGTGCACTGCTGCACTAGGCCTCTCCTTTGAAAGGAGGAATTGGCCTACTATACCACGCTAGCCAAACGGGTTGGTATAGGCTTTTTATCAAGTTTTCCTTCTCTTACAGTGATGTTCTCTGCATAATATGCTCCCTCTGTCGGCTCTTACGACACCCATGGGATGATATGGGGTGGTGACATTCCGTATTCTTTATCCGTCACCACACGGACTATAAGTTGTTAGACGATTCATAAGTTGTTAGACGATTATAACGCAAGATTGCTTTCTACTAATCCTGATGAAAAACCGAATTATCAGGCGTACCCCTCATTCGAAGATCTTTATTGTATCATTAGGCGAATACAATCACAATTGAAGGGTAAATATTCGGCACAGCCCGTTGCAGCGGCTCGCGCGCCGAGATTACCGCCAATCGAGATTATGTCGTTTGACGGAGATATACGAAATTGGCCGTTATTCTATGCGAGTTTTAAGTCTACAGTGCACGATAATGGTTCTCTGACAGATGCTGACAGGTTGTACTATTTAATAGGTAAACTGTCACCGAAGGCCCAGTCCGTATTTGCAGGTGTCACACCCAGTGCTGAGAATTATCAATTATCAAATCATAAATTTCAGTCACTACTTGATAGATATCAAGACACTCGCGTCCTAGCGTCTACCTACTTTGATCAAGCTTTAAATCTTAAACTGTCCGGTGCCGCGTCTGTCGCGAATTTCCAGCTGTTTATAGATAACTTGTCCGTGTGGTGACGGATTATGAATACGCAATGTCACCACCCCATATCATCCTATGGGTGTCGTAAGAGCCGACAGAGGGACGACCATACTAAGCAGAGAACAGCACTGTAAGAGAAGGAAAACTTGATACAAAACCCTATACCAACCCGTTTGGCTAGCGTGGTATAGTAGGCCAATTCCTTCTTTCAAAGGAGAGGCCTAGTCCAGCAGTGGACTGTAAGGGGCTGATGATGTGATAGATAACTACGTAACCGCGGTTAATTCTCTTAGAAACTTGAAATTTGAAGATCTATCGGACTTTATGTTGCTTCAACTCGCTTTAAAGAAGTTTGACACTGAAACAATTCGCGCATTTGAGATGACGGAACGCAAAAATAAAATACCTACACTAGATAGTTTTATTTCGTTCATCAAAGATCAGTGTCGAATATTTCATAATACGCAGTCAAGTTCATCTAGCCCGTCTAATACTAACAACAGCAAACAAAGGTCGAATAAAGCGCGAAATAGTAATAATAACTCGGTCCCTAATCCGCAATCTTACGTAACATGCTCGGAATCTAATAATAATAATACACAGAAGTGTCTGTGCAGTAACATAGTGCACGACCATTTCTATAAGTGTCCCGCCTTTAGTGGTTTAAATTCGACTGCTCGTTTCAAGTGCGTAAAAGATAACAAAGCATGCATAAATCTATACTAATATAATAAAGCGGAAGAGTTTGTTTGTTTATTTGTTTGTTTGTTTGTTTGTTTGAACGCGCTAATCTCAGGAACTACTGGTCGGATCTGAAAAATTATTTTTGTATACGGTAGCTTAGTTATTCCGGAAGGCTATAGGCTATATAACATAACGCTTCGACCCTTTGGGGCCGGGCAAAAGGCTAAAAAGGCTAAAAGATAATGTCGGCTAATCTCAGGAACTAGCAGTCGGATTTTGAAAATTGTTATTGCCTATGATAGCCCAATTATTCCGAAAGGCTATAGGCTATATAAAATTACGCCGCAACTTTTAGAGGCCAGACAAAAATAATAAAATGGTCAAACGAGAAGGGGGAGGGTTGGGTCTAAGGCAAAAAAAGGCTAAACGAATAGGATACAACCTACCTATATGGGTATCGTTTTCGAGGTTTCCGGGACGCTGATTAATAATATGAAATTTATTTTGTGATTCAAGATGGCGAACGGGAAATCAAAGATGGCGGATGAGAAAATTTTAAAAATCAATATGGGTATCGCCTTCGGTATTTTAAGGGGTGGGGAATCGAAATACACCATCTATTTCGTGATCAAAGATGGCGGAATGGAAATCAAAGATGGCGGATGGGAAAATTTAACAATATCAGTATTGGTATCGTCTGCGATGTTAAAAGGGATGGGGAATCCAAATACAACATCTGTTTCGTGATTCAAGATGGTGGATGGGAAATCAAAGATGGCGGATAGGAAAAATTTTAAAAATCAAAATTTGTATCGTCTCTGATGATTTAAGGGATGGAGAATCTATATACAACATCTATTTCGTGATCAAAGATGGCGGATAGGAAATCAAAGATGGTGGACGGGATTTTTTTAAAGTCAATATGGCTATCGTCTCCGATATTTTAAGGAATGGGGAATTCAAAAACACCATCTATTTCGTGATCAAAGATGGCGGATGGGAAATTTAAAAAAAATCAATATGGGTATCGTCTCCGATGTTTAAAGGGATGTGGAATCCAAATACAACATCTATTTCGTGATTCAAGATGGCGGATAGGAAAAATTAAAAAAATCAATATGGGTATCGTCTCTGATGATTGAAGGGATGGTGAATCCAAATACAACATCTATTTCGTGATCAAAGATGGCGGATAGGAAATCAAAGATGGCGGACGGGTTTTTTTTTTAAAGTCGATATGGGTATCGTCTCCGATTTTTTAAGGAATGGGGAATTCAAAAACACCATCTATTTCGTGATCAAAGATGGCGGTCGGGAAATCAAAGATGGCGGATGAGAATTTTTTTTAAAATCAATATGGGTATCGTCTCCAATATTTAAAGGGATGGGGCATCCAAATCCATCATCTATTTCGTGATCAAATATGGCGGATGGGAAATCAAAGATGGCGGATGGGAAAGTTTTAAAAAATCGATATGGTAATCGTCTCCGATGTTTTAAGGGATGGCGACTCCAATTAAAACATCTATTTCGTGATCAAAGATGGCGGATGGAAAATCAAAGATGGCGGATGAAAAAAAATTTTAACTAATATGGGTATCCTCTCCGATGTTTTAAGCTATGAGGAATGCAAATACAACATCTACTTCGAAATCAAAGATGGCAAATGGGAAATTGAAGATTGCGGATGGAAAATCAAAGGTTGATCAAATCGTGGAATCAAAGGATGGGAAAATTCTATTAAATCAATATGCGTATCGGCTCCGCCGTTATAACGCATGTGGCATTCGTATATAACATCTGTTTCGTGATCAAATATGGCAGATGGAAAATCAATATATTATTTTATTGAAATTATTATTATTAGGTATTTGATGTTCGATGCAGATAATGGTTAAGCGGATATGTCTACTACGGAACCCTTCATGGGCGAGTCAGACTTGCAATTTATTTAATTATTTAATAGCCCAGATCGATAGAGGCCACGCGGCAGACCCAAGATTAGGTGGCAAAACGATCTAAAACTGTATAATGCAGAGTGGACAACAACAGCTCTCGATAGAGAGAGGTGGAAAGAGGGTAGGGAGGCCTTTGCCCTGCAGTGGGACAGGTTAGGCTGTAAATAATAATAATAATAATAATTTAATAGCCCAATGAGTAATTTTATCATATCACTAGATCAGTTATCTGACCCTATCACTCATATACCACGTCCGCATCTTCAGTTAGTTTTTCTACCCTAGAAATAATTTATACGGCAAAACAACTTTGCCTGGCAATTAATAGATTAAACTCTGATCTTCTTGGTAACTTTGTTCTAAATTCTTTGGAGAAGAGTTAAGTAAGAAAATGAAAAAGAAAAATACTTTAAAAAAGCGAGACGGAGTTCGCCGGGACAGCTAGTTAAGTATAAAGCATAAAACGCGTGATTGTTCTAGTAAGACGAGATGTCATTCATGTAATCAGTGACACCACTCATTGTTGCACTTTGATAAAGGTAGTACGTTGTCAAGCCAAGCCGCTAACCTTGACACACTTACGTCGCAAGTGCAGGCCACGATAACTGCGACTCCCACGACTCAGAATGAAATATTGTTGTGTACGACATCCATCGCGCGGGCGACGCGCACGCGCGGACGGCCCTCGCGCATCTATAATGATCCGCGCGGGGCCAAGCCGCAGTGTATGGCGTCCAAGACGGTACTGTTAGCGACAGCGCAAGTTATCGTTTATGATATTAATGAATCGCCGCACGTGGTACGTTGTCTACTCGATAGCACATCTCAGAGCAATTTCATATCATTTGAATGTTTGAAGCGTCTCGGATTGTGGAATAACTTTAAAAATACTAACTCAGTAGTCAAAGGGATCGGCGGTTCAGAAAAACATTTCAAGGGTTCCGTAGATGTTAAAATACATTCGCGTTTTGATAGGGATATTAATTTTAACATTTCTTCGCTTATCGTGGAGCGTATTACGGACACATTGGATCTCGAGTGTGAAGAACATTTCCGCGCTACCACTGTTCGTGACGACAGTGGCAGATACGTTGTGGCGTTGCCATTCTATAGTGACCCTTATTCGTTAGGCGACTCGTACGCTACTGCGCTTAGACGTTTCCATTGTTTGGAACGTAAACTAGATGCATCACTTAAGTTACGCGGCGCCTATAATGACGTCATTCGTGACTACCTAAATAAAGTTTTTTTGAGTGTAGTTGTAAACGACGAGGGCAATTCTCTTCCCTCATATTATATCCCGCATCACGGCGTAGTTCGCGAAGACAAAACCTCTACCAAACTTCGTGTGGTTTTAGATGCTGGTTGTAAGACTACATCGGGTCAGTCGATTAATGACATTTTGCATGCCGGCCCTAATCTACAGGGTGATTTGTTTGACATCATAATAAAGTTTCGTCTTTTCCAAATCGCTCTGTCAGCTGATTGCCGCCAAGTGTTCCTCAATATCGGCGTTTGCGAATCTGACCGTAGATTTCAACGGAATTTTTATCGTTTTAACAATAAGGAACCTTTATCAGTGTATCAGTTCAATCGTGTTTGTTTTGGACTCAAGTCTAGCCCATTTCACGCGTTACGAGTTGTTCGCCAGTTGATCGCTGATGAAGGCGATCACTTTCCCGCCGCAGCAGCTGTTGCTCCTTCCGCTTTGTATATGGATGACATTGCCTGTAGTGTCATATCCGTTCCGCTGGCAATCTCGCTTTGTGAAGAGCTTATTCAGCTTTTCAAGCGAGGCCAGTTTGATCTGGACAAGCAACTCTAAGGAGGTTTTTGCACGCATACCAGATTCTCATAAAGCTTCTCCAGACATTGAGTTTGAGAAGTCTGTACCGCATAAGGTTCTCGGTGTACGCTGGGACAAATCCTGCGATAGTTTTCGGTTTGACGTCTCACCGCCAGATGATAAGTGCACCAAACGCACTATGCTGTCCACAGTGGCTCGACTATGCGACATAATGGGTTTTGTGGCTCCCACAATTTTATACGCCAAGCTCTTGATCAAAGAGCTTTGGCTGTCAGGGTGTGAGTGGGATGAAGCACCCCCTGACCATATTGTCACCGCTTGGGGCCGGTTTTGTATTGAGCTTACCGCGCTCAATCAAATTACTATTCCGCGTCATCTTGGGTTGGTAGATGGATGTACCATCAACTTGATAGGTTTCGCTGACGCCAGCGAGCGTGCTTACGGCGGAGTCGTATATCTGCAAGTCCGCATTGGTTCTGGCTTCTCGGTGCAGTTGGTTTGTGCCGAGTCTAAGGTCTCGCCCGTTAGAGCCATTTCGGTTGCGGGACTGGAGTTGTGCGGGGCCTTTCTGCTGTCTCAGTTGCTCCGCAAGGTTCAAGACAGTTTTGCCCCACTACCCTATTAATAAAATAAACGCATTTTTTGACTCCAAAGTAGTGCTCGCTTGGATTTATTCATCTCCTCACCGCTGGCAGACTTTTGTCGCCAGCCGCGTTGGTAAATTGATTGAATTTGTTCCCGCTACTTGTTTCAATCACGTCGCGGGTATTGAGAACCCCACTGATTGCCTATCTCGTGGTGTTACTCTTCTTAATCATCTGCATCATCCATTGTGGCATCGTGGACCTTCTTGGATTTCTCATGATCCGTCAGAATGGCCCATGCAACCCTTCGACCACAGTGCAGAAGACGAAGATGTACTCGAACGGAAGTTTGTTTCTTATCCCGTGATTGCTGAGGTTGCGGAGTCTCCGATCTATGCACTGGCACTACGCATGTCATCATGGTCTAAGTTACTCCACGCCATCGTTTATGTCTGTAGGTTTCTTAGGCATCTACCTAAGGGGACTTTTGTATCAAGTACTGACATCAAATTCACAGAATGTAAGTTACTACGAGCTGTACAGGCTGTTCATTTTAGTAACGACATTCAAAATTTGAAAAACAATGTACCTTGTTCTCCCGCTATCCTTAGACTCAAGCCGTTTCTCGATGAACATGGCGTCATACGCGTTGGGGGTCGTCTGTCAAATTCGGATGAACCTTATAACTACAAACATCCTTGCATTCTGCCGCGTCATGATCATGTTGTCGATCTTCTTGTTGATTTTCATCACAGAAAGCACCTCCATGCTGGTGCAGAGTTGCTTATGTCCTTACTTAGGCATAAGTATTAGATTTTAGCCGCTCGACGTATTCGTCGAGCGGCTAAAATCCAATATGTATTCTGTGACGAATTATTATTCGTCACAGAATACATAAATGTAACGTCTGTTTCAAATTTCGTCCGCCTCCTACTTTCTCTCCCATGGCAGATTTTCCTAGCCAACGCGTCATACAAGTTGATAAAGCGTTTACACATACCGATTGTGATTACGCAGGAGCGCTGCAGTATACGCCAGTGCGTGGTCGAGGTGTTAAAAGCCGTAAAGCTTGGCTATGTATTTTTACATGCTTAACGACGCGCGCTACGCATATTGAAGTTGCGACAGATTTAAGCACGGTGTCATTCCTTGCAGCCCTTAAACGATTTATCTCAAGGCGCGGCCCTATACAGTGTTTGTATACGGATAATGGCATTTGTTTCGTGGGAGCAAGCTCTTATTTACGCGACCTCTATAAGTTTCTCAGAAAAGAATATCGTACTCGTCTTCAGGAAGAACTTTCCATAGATCATATTGACTGGAAGTTTATTCCACCAGCATCACCACATTTCGTTGGATGTTGGGAAAGCATGGTCAAAGTAAGTAAAACGCATCTCTTCAAAGTTATAGATCAACAGATCCTCTCTTACGAAGAGCTTTTAACTGTCCTTGCACAAGTCGAGGCACTGATCAACTCGAGTCCGCTCACGGCATTGAGTAGTGACCCTGCAGAACCATCCGCGTTAAGCCCTGCACATTTTCTGAACGCAGTGCCATTATCGTCATTTCCGGCTCCTGAAGCAGACTCTTCAAGCTTGCTCCAGAGACATACTCTGCTGGATAAACTCGTGCAGTCGTTCTGGCGGCGCTGGCGTGCGGAATATCTCCACCAGCTTCAGGTTAGATCCAAGTGGAATAGTCCTGCATCCCCTATACAGGAGGGTACGTTGGTCGTCATAATACATGATAATGCTCCGCCGCTTTCATGGCTGTTAGCCATGCATCGTAGAGAAACTGCATACTTCCAAGGACGGTACAACCCGCGTTGTTACCGTGAAAACCGCGAAGGGGAGCTACGTGCGCCCTGTTGTACGTCTCTGCCCGCTTCCAACTTAGTGAGATCTAGCCTGAAGTTGGATCTACCTCTTAGTTTAAGTATTTAGTTTGTAGTTTTCGCTATTATTGCGTTTGTAGTTTTCACTAAAGATAATTTAGATTATTTTTATTATCATATCGCTGTCTTAGCCCATTGATGGGTTATGCGGTAGTACACTCAACATAGCTAAGTTCAATTCTAATTTTTTTAAAGGCAACCCTTTAGGGCTGGGGGGATATGGTAGCATCATCTACCTTCCTATCGATAACTAATTACATCAACGTCAATCGTTCTTCGCTTGCTTGTCCAATGCGAGCGATGCCTTTTGTTTCCGTCCCTGTCTATCCCATACCCTAGAAGGGGCACGCCTTTCGCGGATTGGTCGCCGCGTTCATCGACGCGAGAGACAGTCTAGAGACAGTCGCGTATGACGGTCAGTCGAGAGCTGTTATATCTATAACGTGTCATAATTTAAAATAATAATTAGCTTTGTAATAAACACGATTTTATTGTGCAAAGTTGAACATCTGTGTAGACACAATTATTGTAAAAAACGTTATACAGTGGATTAAGTGAATAAACAAATATAAGCTTAAAACTAATTCTAAAATCTAATTCCTAGTAAAATAAAGTGACACTAAAACTACCTTAAACTTAAAAAAGTGAATTGAATATAAGCTATATAGTACATAAACTCAAATAGTGCATTCTGTGTCGAAATACTGGCCATAACAGTGACTCTTACATGGTATACAGAGTCATAGTGCCATTAGTTTACCATAAAAACGACATTGTACACAACGCCATCTAGCGGATTCGGGCGACAACTCTATATTCTTTACATAAATTTGATTTTTACTTATAATGGCTAAGTGTTCTGCTTGCGGAAAGTTTTTAGCAACCAAAGGGGTTGCAAACTGCAATGTATGCAACAATAAATTTCATCCTGCTTGTGTGCAATTAAAAGAATCACCGAAGTCTTCTATGTGGCAATGTTCATCTTGTTAAAAGAAGGTTGATAGTGTCGATACTTCATCCACTATGAAGAAGGTATATGGGGATGGCCGTGAGACCATTACCTCTGATCCGGCTAGCGCAAACGCTTCGTTTGAGGATGCAGCTGAACAAGAGACGTATCACCGGGGTGACACAATAATGCATTCTAGTGTAGATTTAGCGCATGAGATAAAATTGATACGTTCTGATATTCGCAACATGAAGGAGGAGTTGAAGGACGAGCTCAGAGAGATACAAAGAGAAGTAGCTGACCTTCGCACAGGCGGTCTCAACGTGCCACAAACGCATAGATGCCTTGGAGGGTAGGGTCGATGCTCTGGAAAAACGACAAACCGGTGACACCTCTCCGGATTTACGAAGTAAATTCGAACAGACGGTGAGCCACCTCAAAATAGAGCTGAATGACCGTGAGCAAGAGCTACTATCGTCTGACTTGGAAATATCCAACCTCCCAGAGTCTAGCGGAGAAAATGTAGTGCATACCGTAGAGCTGGTGGCCAGAAAGTTGGGCGTATCACTGGAGTCACGAGACATAATCTTTGCCGAGCGTGTGGGCCTAAAGAACAGCGCCGTGACAGCAGAGTCAAGTGGAGTGGGTTCAAGAAGCGGACAGGGTGGGTCTCGAGGGCGCAGGGTCGTGGTGAGGCTGACACGTAGGGAACTGCGTGACGAGCTGCTGCGGAGCGCGCGGGTGCGGCGCGGCGTCACGTCCGCCGACCTCGGGCTGGCCGCGCCCCCGCAGCGCTTTTATCTCAACGAGTGGCTCACTCGGACTAACAAACAGCTGCTTTACCGCGCTCGTCGGCCGCCGAGAGGCTGGGCTGGCGTTACACCTGGACGAAGAGGGGTAAAGTGTTAACAAAACAGTCTGATGGTAAGCGTACACACCTCATCCGCTCTGAGGAGGATTTGGAACGTGTTTTTGGGAATGACACTGTTAAAGACAATAGTATTTAAACATGGTCTTCAAACTGTACACATTGTTCATGCTATGCCAAATGCTTATTTGAAGTGTTTTTTAGAATATAATTATAATAGTTGTAACATCTTTCTTATTTACATTTTGTTTATATATTTGTTACACCATTGCAAACTTATATTCTATCACAGTTCATTATCATATGATGTGTTGAAATTATTGAGGAAATATAATAACCTGTCTCGTCTCAAACTTAAATGGTCCAAATCCCTGCTAACTAACTTTGCTAATCTCAATTGCTTCGAGGATTACATGCTATGTGACACCAATTACTGAGAGAGCTATATATACACAAGTAGAATACTATGTACACAAATATACAACTTTATCTATCCTATTGACATAAAACAACATAAAACACTGTATAACATTGACATATGCAACACATTTTGCACTGAGTTTATATATTTACACATACACAAATGAAAAAAGATAAGAAGAGATTGAGTGTTGGACTCTTCAATGCTGGGTCTCTGTGGACACGCCACAATGAATTTATACTGGCTATGGGGAACGCCATGGTGGATGTCATGGCAATAAATGAAACCTGGCTGAGGGATGGAGAGGAGGCTCGAGCTCCTAGAGTTCCTAATTATCAGTTACGGCATATTCCACGCCCGCAGAGTGTACGGAGAGGTAGGGGTGGTGGTGTCGGTTTTTATACCCCAAAGGGCCTACATGTACGCACTATGCCACACCCACCTTCACCACAGGTAAAACAAATGTGGATCAAGTTAAATGTTAACTCACAGACGGTCATAATTGGAACAGCTTACAGGCTTCCCTGGCTGGATGTGGACCTTTTCTTGGATTCTGTTAGTGATTCTCTTTCCTCATTTGCTTATGCTGACAAGATTATCCTGCTTGGTGACTGGAATATCAATCTGATGGCTGCCAATGACAGAAAGAGCAAGATTTCATGTACATTTTTACACTGTTCTAATTTAAGAAATGTTATAACAGAACCCACACACTTCACTGAGCATAGTGAGTCTCTTATTGACTTGGTATGTACGGATGCTTCAGTGTGTGAAACATCTGTGTTGTGGGCAGCATGCTTTAGTAACAGTGAAATTAAACATCAAAACAGACAAGTTTGTCCCTCATTGGATCACTTATAGGCCAATGAAAGACATACTTATTGATATCTTCAATGAAGATCTCATCAAAATCAATTGGAACCATATCTTGTTATATAATGATATTGATACAATGGTAGATACATTTACATCATACATCCTAAACTTATTTAATTTACATGCCCCTTACAGGAGAGTATTGATCAAAGATAGAAACTACCCATGAATTACACTGCGGGATAGGTGTCATCTGCGTTATAAGTCTACCAAGACAGAGTCTCACTATAACACCTATAAAGACCTAAAAAACATAGTTAATGCGGCAATCAATAGTGAGAAGGTTGCTTATTTCAAACGTCATATTAATAATTTGTATAAAAGAGACTCAAAAAAGCTATGGACGAATATTAAATCTGTCTTAAATTACAAAAATAAAAACAATGACCAGCTGCCATTTTTCTTTAACAATCCTGAAGATATCAACAAGTACTTCTTGGAGGTACCTGGCTACGATGAGGTCTCAATTTCTGACTTAACTTATTTTGAATTTAATAGATATGCATCAGGGTGCTTCCAACTTGAGCCTACTAATTAAGCTACAGTACTTAAGATTATACAGGGGCTCCGCTCAAATGCATTAGGGGTTGATGGCATTTCCCTAGATATGCTGCTCATGACTCTTCCATATACACTTACTGTAATCACTGGTATTATTAACAAATCACTGAGTACTTCAACATTCCCTGATTTATGGAAGACTGCAATAATTATACCTATCCTTAAAAAGTCAAATCCTAGCAGTGTTAAAGATCTGAGACCAATCAGTCTTTTGCCCTGCATATCTAAGATCCTGGAGAAAGTGGTCTGCCTTCAGCTAAGAAAATATGTTACCAGAAAGGCAATCGGGCTTCTGTATGGGTCATAGTACAACCACTGCACTGATAGATGTAGTAGACAATATGTTGGAGGATAGAGACCAGGGTAGGGGTACCTTGCTTGCCTTATTAGACTGCTCGCGTGCATTCGATTCTATCAGTATTCCGCTTCTGCTTTCTAAACTTGCGTATTATGGATTTGATCATAAAACAATATGTTGGTTTGCCAGCTACTTGAGCAACCGACGTCAGTTCGTTCAGGTATCTTGTAACAATGGAGACAGGGTGGCATCTTCCATCAGTTCTGTTGATAGAGGAGTCCCTCAGGGCTCTATTCTCGGTCCACTTCTGTTTATAATATATACAGCAGACGTAACCGGATCCATAATGAATTCAAAATTTCACCTTTACGCTGATGACATCCAATTATACACTCCCTGTCAACCGGAGGACTGCCTGGAATCTGTAAGTCTCTTACTGGGCAAAAAATAATACTTTGGTACTCAACCCCGCTAAATCTAAATTTTTACTTATAGGTACCAGGGGTATGGTGCAGAAATTACAGGGTAGGAGACTGGATGTCAGAATCGATGGTTGCCCATTGAAACAGGTACTTGAGGCACGCAACCTGGGCGTGGTTTTTGATCAGTCTCTGCATTTTGAAACGCATGTTGCTGAGGCAGTACGGAACTGTTTTTACAGGCTTAAGCTACTGTATCGAATACCGCCCTACATTAGTGAGGACATGCGCATTTTGCTCTGTGAAACACTTATTCTATCAAAGTTGAATTATGCCGATACAGTATATGGAACCTGTCTTCTAAGCAAAACTGAAAAGCTAATCCAGCGGGTGCAGAATGCATGTGCTCGGTTCTGTTTTAGTGTGCCACCACGTTCACACATTACACCTCTCCATAATAAAAGTAAGATTTTAAGGATGGCTTCACGCATGCAACTTCACCTTGCTTCTCTCCTTTTTGGTGTGGTGTCCACATGGAGGCCGGCATACCTCCACAAAAAACTTACTTGGTCTAGGGACATAAATCAACATAAAACTAGGGGTTCCACAAGCCTGTTGATTATACCGAGACATCATTCGGCTGCTTTTGGTGCAAGTTTTAAAGTAACAGCATCACGTATAGGGAACAACTTGCAGCCACCGTCAAGAACTCTAAAATCAAGTTTCAGCTTCAGTAAAAACTATAAGCAATATCTGCTAAATGAACAATTAATACAAAACTAAACTTACCTACTGCGAGTATTGTGGGGCATTGGGGTGAGTTCCCTGTAATTGTTTGTTTGTTCGGCCAGCTAGTTTTGGATTGTCTTGTAACTATAAAACTCCTCTCCTTAGTTGTTTCAGTTGTTTGTTGTTATTGTCATTCATCTTTTCCCAATTTTAACTTATACACAGTACACACCCTAATATTATCAAAAGCTTTATTGTAAGATAGTTCATGACACACACACACACAAAGAAACAGCAGAAATGAAGACTTCATAATAATCACAATATTTACATAATAATATTATATTTGCCATTAATGTTTTCTATTTTCAATTTCCTCTGCGAAAATAGCTCGCAAATGGCTTGGCGTCAAATTGGCTCATTTGAGAACCCCGCGCTCGGTACCAACGCTTACGCATTCAGCTATAGACAATTAATGACCATAGACTAATATTATAATACTTACTGGAGACAGCTAAAGACAGTGCAGTGAACGCACCAATAAAAAAAAAAAAAAAAAGAATTCTTCTCAAAAGGAAGAAGGCATGAATTCTTTAATAGGTACCTACATAATTAGTCTAAGCATGAATTCATGGCACAGATTACATAGCATAGCGGGATTCATGGACAAATTTTATTTGGTCCTTAATGATGTCTCTATTAAATTGTTTGTTTTATTAGTATCGTAGTATCCCAATAGTCTGTGATTAGTACCTTAGATTATAGAAATGTTCTAACACACCATGTAAGATAAATTGCATAATAATAATGCATGCCATAATTTTTATTAATACATACATGATGGTGACTTTGTCCCAAGACTAAGCAAACGTTTTATTTTGGGACAATGCTACCTTCACGGATTATTACGTGTTGGCATTATGTTTGCTGAGGTGCTACGTACTTATGCTGTTGCAATCATTTTTCATTGATCGTATTTGTATTTGTAGACCTATGCCGAGTCATAGAGTACATATGTAATCAATCTTTTGAACGGGATGCTACGTTAATTTCTGATATTTGTCAGTATGTCACACAATTCAGCAATGGTCTGACAGGTCACACCTGTCAGACTATTGTTGTTCTGTCAGCTTCAGTCAGCTTTGTTGTTTTATTTTATTTATTTTCTCTTTTTTGTATCTATTTTCCATAATTTAATTTAATTATACTCCATTTCACATTGGGGGGTGTGGGTGGTGTAATGGTGTTTGTTATTTAGGATCATATTCGTCTGATTTTCATATATTTGTACGGAGATGAAATTATGTCACCAGGGCCTTCGTGTGTGAAATGGAAAATAACATGTTCTCTACCTTCTCTGGGCTTACCTTTAATTTCCTATGTGTCAAGTGTCACAATTTTAGAAGTGTAAATAATAAGCCTTGTCGGTATTTAAATGTGTTCCTCTTTGTGCAAATGTGAAACGACCGGCCGGGGTCAAAAAAAGAAACAATATATATTTATTTATTTATTAGTAATTAAGATAAAATGGTACCAACAGAATATCAGCGCCATCTAGTAGAACTAGATGGCACTACGCTGAGTTGGAGGCCAATTCTGTTACTAAACCTGTTATGTGTGCTAAAAAATGTAATTATTTCGTAACAGAATAAATATGTTTTCTTTCTTTCTTTTCTTTCTTTCTTTCTTAGAATAATCCGTGTCGCGACGAAGACAAACCGCACTGCCATTTTTTTTTTACCGCTCCCGGGATATAACGAGAACTAAACCACGCGCGAGTGTAGTGGAGTGATTCAACGCAGCTTCAGGATTCTCAATGACACCAGGAGGCTGCCATTTGAGGAGGAGAGGACTGATGTGCAAGGTAGGTGTGCCCTCATCCTTCAGCATCCTTAGAGTATCCTATACCCACTCACACTTTTCCTCCCTTACGTTTCCTAGTCGATAAGAACCGAAATCCTTACAGTCCACTTTGCCCAAATCGCCTAGGAACATTCGGTTCGCCGAAACAATCACTGTATTTCTTGTCTTTGTCACGAATAATGTCACTTCACAATTAATATTTATTTATTTCTGAGTATAATATCTTTATAAAATATTCACCGGTTTCTTCCACAAGACAACTTTTATTATAAAGATCGCGGAACAAAACACAATAATGGCGGACGCTTTCGCAACTGAGACACAGATAATTATATTTCAATATTTTTGGCGCGTTTCGTTTCCCTCACCCTTCTAAAACGATTTAAATGCATAGAATATGAATTGTTCTAGTAGTTACTACTTCCGTTTCTTGGTTTAAGTAAAAGAAAAAGGTGAAAAAACCGCGACCAATAGAACGATTTTTAATTGAGCACGACCGTGCGTGCCTCAAACACTTCGGACCACCAAAATTAGAGCACGACCGTGCATGCTGTAATCACGTGGGGGGTTAATAACCTTAATAAAATCTATGCGGAACCGATTAGAATCCGTTATAAGGGCACGTGGAGGTAATACACCTTATTAAAACATAAATAAATCCTTGCATAAAGTTTGTGTCTATTGTTAAAACCATTTTTTTTATTAAACTAATTTTCCTTAAATGTCTGTTTTTTCTTCAAAAAAGTCTTAAGGTCCTTTCCAGTACAAAAACTTAAACTTAAGGATATGACCCTACGCTGTTTTAAAGTTCACGAACGAATTTAGAGGTTTCAATTTAAATCTGTATAGAAAGATTGCATACTTGGTTAAAATATTTATTTCAAAGTCGTCTATAACTTTGATGCAGTTTATGAGTCCGTCAGTGTATATTAATGATTTGCCGTTCTTTGTTTAAAATTTATGTGATATTGTTTTGTTTGCCGACGATACGTCACTAATTTTTAAAGTTGATCGCAAATCAAGTAACTTTGATACCGTCAATAACACATGCATTTGCAATTGCACATGTGTTAGATTGGTTTTCGACAAATAATTTGGTACTCAACCCTAGCAAAACCAAATGTGTTAAATTCTCTTTGCCTAATGTCAAAAGTGTTCCCCTAGTAATATAATTTTAAATAAGGAAACAATTCAACTAGTCGAATCAACCGTATTCTTAGGTGTAACTTTAGATTGTAAGCTTCAGTGGGACGCCCAAATATCCTGTCTCGCAGTAAAACTTAGTTCTGCAGCGTTTGCAGTTAGAAAAGTTAGGGTATTCACAGATATAGATATTGCTAGACTAGTTTACTTTAGTTATTTTCACAGCGTAATATCTTACGGTATAATGTTCTGGGGTATAGTTTCTGATATACAGACTATTTTTGTCATTCAAAAGACGTACGTGCAATTTATAAGTTAGGTGCTAGAGATTCTTTACGTGATAAATTTAAAGAAGTAGATATATCGATAGTTGCATCGCAATATATAGATGCTAACTTAATGTACATTAAGAAAAACTTAATTCTATAACGCAAAAATAGTGATTTGCACAAAGTGAACACAAGGAATAAGTATAAACTGGTGGGAACTAATTACCGTCTACATAAAGTTCAGAACTCATTTGCGGGGATTGGTATATGATTTTTCAACAAATTGCCTCTTGAAATAATGAATTTACCCATGCACAAATACAAAAGGACAATTAGGAACTATCTTTTACAAAGGGGTTATTACACTATTAAGGATTTTTTAAATGATAAGACACCATGGGGATAGGCTTACGCTTGTTTAACTCAAGATTATTTTATTTTCTGACCGTTTAATATAATTGTTATATAAATTTGTTAAATTCTAGTTTTGATAAGTGATATGTTGAGTGGAGGTGCCTCGTGAACACATGATTTTTGCAGGATTTGGATATTTTATGATTTTTTTAATGTAGTTTAACATTATTTATCACTGATCATATCATTGTTCACTTGTCACCTTCACAAAATTCTTTCTACATTTGCATTCCTTCACGCGTTCCACTAATTTATGTTCAAAATAACGATCTGGAAAATGGAGGTAATTGGCGGTCATGGTCAGTATACCAATAGATTGTTTCTTACTGCCGGTTCGTATACCGTTGTCGTCATGCTCACTAAAATGTCATTTCTTGCGGTGGCGTCGTGTCATCCCTGTCCCTATAATATGACAGGGATGATGGCTGGCACATGCGTCATACTCGTGAACGGGTGCTACTTGCGATGACTGGTCGATGACGGTCTTGCGGTCTAGTATTACATTTTAATATTTAACTACATCCTTTCCATCATGGCTTTGATCACTTTCGCGGATTGCCTGCATTATTAGGTATATATTATTATAATGTAGGTCTGTCTGAGGAGGCTAACTAAATGAACATCAAAATTAAAATTAAGAATTATGCTTGACTGTTATTATGTACAGTAAATATATACAAGTGATATAGAAGGTGTAACAGTTGCAGCACCTTACAAAATGTAAATTATGTGTATTATGCAAAACCTGGCAATAAAAAAGAGTGACCGTGAGTTTTGTTGCCCGTTCTTTCTCATGGTTCTATGCCCTTGCTTTGCGAACGTGGCAGTAAATGTAAATGTAGAGTCTTTAAGTAATTATTTTATGAATTTATTATTTTGACGTTCATAAGCGTCACATTGTGACCCAAATGAATAAAGGATTTTGACTTGACTTGACTATGGGTCAGCCGTTGCCAATCGGTCCTGAGGATCACTCGCGCAGAAGCGAAACACGTATGGACGCATAGTCAGTGCATAGAGCGGGTATACTGCATGTCCTCTATTTTCCTGGAACCTATTGCCGCATGATTCTACATATCCCTTATGCTTTATTTATCAGAGGAATTCGGTATCGTAAACCTTTTTCTATTGCTATGGTCGGGGTGATCAATCCGAGGTTGCGGGTGGGTTCCTCTTTCCTTCCATTAGGTTACAATGGAGTTCCACCAAGTAACACCTGATTCAATTAACTATAAACTACTGAAGCTACAAACATGAAATTTTAACTCCATTAACTTTTTCCAGAAAGTACCTATCGGAAAGATCGAAGAACACAAATTCATCCACATTTACGTTATCGCTTGATAAAATTGATAAGCGGTAAGATTTCAGTAACATCATTCATAATTTCAATGACTCCGAGCAATAGTAATTTGGCGATTTTGAATGTTTGTTTGTTTGAAGCAGGCTCTATTAAAATACACGCAATAGCTAGTTTAGGTGGTGATACAGTTGAGCATTCACCTGTAATAAGCGAACGTTCCGGCGAGCATTCTAGCGAATTGACAGTTTGCTTTGACATTTCTGCTGATTAGAGCGTTCGGTAGAAAGATCGTGAGAATGTTATTAGGTTGCAATGTTCGGCTCTGTTTGTTGTTCAGTTTGACAAAACAAAAAAATGGCGAATGCTCGCTGTTCTGTTACATGTCTATGTTCAGGTGTATAAGCACCATAAATACAAAAATACACTATTACTGAATGCTATTGTCATATACCGCTCATCTTCATTTCGTTCTTCTCTGATGGATACACATATCCACCGCTTCAGTAACTTTTATTGTAAAGATAAATATGTGTTATCCGGCCATAATTCGGTCGATATGGGTTCCTTTATGTAGTTTATGGCAGAATAAGGAAGTATTCTGAAGGGATCCCAAAAGAAATGGGGGCGATATTAGGTCGTTACAATGCAATGGTGGTTTTTACAAGCTTCAAGTACTATTAAGTCGATAAAGGTGTATGTGTTTACCAGATAATTGACAAAAATACTCAAAAAAAAAATATGAAGGAATTTTCGCGAATCATTTATTTATTTTCCAATTGGCATTTGCTTTCCAATTGGCATATTACGACTTCTCTCATGTGGAAATATATATGTACTGCTTTAAGTTAAGCGTTAATAAAACAGGAGTATTATTCGTAGACAAATATTATTTTTTCAACAATTCTAGTTAATGTATTTCAAATTCAGAAACTCTGAACAAAGCTCCGTCCATTGCCCTCTGAGTGACCGGTGAGCCTTCCGGTGATTCCGGTAGTTGAGGCCCATAGTAATTCTATCTATCTATCTATAACGTCACGCCTGTCTCCCATTGGGGTAGGCAGAGACTATGGAACGCCACATGCTTCGGTTCCAACATACCTCTTTCGCTTCATCGACATTCATTAACCTCGTCATGCATGCGCGTCGGTTATAGGTACTTTTTATTTTGCCCTTTATCAGTAGATCACCTTTTTGGTCGGCGTACGTCCGCCTAGGGCGTCCCCTACCGACATTTCCATTTATTCTCGCACGATACACTCCTTTCGTATTTCTTCTTTCATCCATCCGCTCCAGATGTCCAAACCAACGTAACATTCTTTTTTCAATCTTTGTCACTACATCTTCTTTTAGACCACACTTTTCCCGTATCACACTGTTACGCACTTTATCTTTCAAACTTATTCCGCACATACTCCTTAAAGCTCTCATCTCCACAGCATTGATTCTACTTTCATGCTTCGTCTGCCATACCCATGATTCGCTACCATACATCAGTGTTGGCGCCAAAACTCTCTGCAGTACAGCAAGACGAGCCTTACTTGGTATAATTTCGCTACTGATGATGGACCGTAAGGCGCCATTCACACTATTTCCTGCTTTCACTCTCCTTTCAACATCTCCCTCACATTTCCCATCTCTCGTAAACAAAGACCCTAAATACACAAACTCATTCACTCGTTCCACTTTTTCATCTCCTATCATTATGTTACATTCAGTTATACTGTCATCCCTCTCTATGACCATGACCTTAGTCTTGCTTACATTCACTTTCATGCCCTTCTTCTTATACGCCTCATTCATTACTGTGACCATCTGCTGTAAATCAGACGCTGACGACGCAAAAAGAACCTGATCGTCAGCGTATAGCAGGGTCTTAAACACAGATTCACCCATTCTTAATCCACATTCAGACCCTTTCAGATCGGTCAAACAACTGTCCATGAATAGATTGAACAGCCAAGGAGACGCTACACATCCCTGTCTAACACCACGATCAATGTTAAACCAGTCCGTGTAGGCCCCGTTTATTCTGACACAGGCACTTGAATCCCTATATAAGGATTCAAGTGCCCGTATCAGGCTGCTGCTCACTCCATACACAGAAAGTGTTGACCAAAGTTCATCCCTCACCACTCGATCGTAAGCCTTTTCCAGGTCAATAAAGGCGCAGAAAACCTTCTGGTGTTTACTTAAGGTTTTCTCTGAAATGCACCTTAAGGAAAAGACTTGATCCGTACATCCCATTCCCTTTCTGAATCCCGCTTGCACATCCCAAATTTTACTATCCGTTTCAGAGATCACTCTTTCAATCAGTATCTTTGCATACAATTTGCCAACAACACTCAGGAGGCTTATACCGCGATAATTTTTGCATTCCTGCTGTGACCCTTTTCCCTTGTACAGTGGCACAATTACGGCCTTGTTCCAGTCTCCTGGTACACGACCGGACCGCCAACATTTATTGAAAAGTAGGTACAGCAGGCTTGCGGTGACGCCTTCGCCTACCTTGAGCATTTCAGCAGATATTCTGTCATATCCCGCAGCTTTACCCGCTTTCAAACTTTTCATTGCATACCGTATCTCTTCCATACTTATATTACTTGCACAATTATCTTCCTCATTCGCTACTATATTCCTAGTGTCACTTTCTCCTCGTTCAAATAAATTCTCAAAATACACCTTCCACTGATCCAAAACTTCCCCATGCTCTCTTATAATATTTCCATTTACATCCCTTATCACACCAACTTTTGAGTCACCTGTTTTGCCTCGGGCTGTTTTAACCAAGTGCCAGAATAATTTGATATTGGCCCGAAAATGCTGAGAAAACTTTCTATCAAATTTATCCTTACATTCTTCTTTCTTTCTTCTCACTGTCTCTTTTACTTTATGTTTCAACCTGACATACTTTTCTTTCACTATCCTTTCATTGTCAGTCACACAACCTTGTACCCTTTTGTTGGCTCTTATGGCCAGCAAGTCCATCCATGCTTTGCGCTTTTCCGCGACCACACCACTTACTTCCTGATCCCACCATTCATTACAAATCTTTTTAACATGCTTCCTCTTGCTTACGCCACATACTTGTATAGCTGTCTCTATTACTCCATTCTTAAACTCTTTCCAAAATTCTTCTATCTCGCAATCATCTTCCTCAAACAATTCTTTAAACCTTTCTTCCAACGCCTCTTGATACTGACTACGTACATCCTCTTCTTCAAATCGTTCAACTTTCACTCTTTCAATGGCAGCTGAGTGTATGCGAGGGCGATGGCGCCATTTAGTGGCTAGTCCCGCTATGCGGCTAACTACCAAAAAATGGTCAGTACCCACATTTAAGCCTCGATACACTCTAGTATCTTTCACTTTTCCTTTTAAACGTTCATCTACCACAACAAAATCTATCATACTCCTTTCTGTCTGCCTTTGCCATGTATACATATGAATCAACTTGTGACTAAACAAAGTGTTTGTCACCACAAGCTTTCTCTCCATACAAACCTCCAGCAAACTCTCACCATTTTCATTCACTCTCTCGTCACCAAATCGCCCTAGAACCCTTTCACATCCATCACGAGACACACCCACCCATCCATTAAAGTCACCTAACATAATTATTCTTTCATTATTCTCACACCTAGCAAGCACATCTCTAACCTTATCCCAGAATTCCTCTCTGACATTCAATGGCTTGGACATGTTCGGAGCATAAACACACACAACAAAGACTTTCATTAAACCAAGTTTTAATCGCATCCAAAGAAGCCTGGAGTTGACATATTCATATTCTTTCACACACTCATTCATCCTATCCGACAGAATCATTCCAACTCCTCGGCTAGCTCTTTCAGACTCAACAACTCCAGACCAGTATGCATGATACTTACCATGAGTAGTTGTTGAGCAACCTTTCTTCTTCGTTTCACTCACTCCTAGTATATCAATTTTCCTTACATCCATCATATCACACAATTCATCGATCTTACTATCCACTCCTCCACAAACATTCACCGTTGCAAATAGGCATTCCCTAGCCCTCTTTTTGCCTCTGTTGGAAGGGGAGACAAAACGTGACGTGTGGCAAAGCGCGTCGCCGTTGGGAATTTTGCCCCCCCCAGATACGATGGGGCAGTCTGAGCGACAATGCTCAGAGTCTCCGGTACATCCGGTACCCTCCTGGGGTAAAGTAGTATTTAATCCCCTTGCAGTCATTGCGCCATCTTCTTCACCTCTACATCGGATAAGGAACGGAAGGGAAATACAGGATAGGACAAGACAGTGTTAAAGGAGGTTGGTGTTTGGAAAGGATGTCAAAGGTAATAAAGGATGCCGCAATCACGGAGGGGATATTGGTAGTGATTGCGACTGCTCGAGCGAGCCGGGAGCGCGAACCCGAATGCCTCTTCTCTACCATCGGACAGATCAGTAGAGCGAAAGCACACCCTGGCCCATAGTAATTATGTACTTTTATTTTCTTAAGAAGTAACAAACTTTCCTTATTATAAACTTTCCATCCCTAAAGTCTAATTTATATGACTATGAGTACAATGTAACAGACTGAAATTACTTAGCGTTCAAAATTTTTTGCTTACCGAAAGATACATAGGTACTTTCACAATGATACATTTTATTTAATTTTCCCAACCCCTGAGTAGATTAATTACACAGATTACTATCATCTTTTAATTTTCAGCGGCCTCATAAAACCTCTAGCTTATTTTTCCTAGATCAATATCGGATGGGACTAAAAAAATAGACTTTTGGTCGCAGTTCCCGATATTGTCACGTTTTCAATCCGAAAACTGATCGATATCTCAGTGTATCTCGGGAACTACGTGCACCTGATATGCCTCTACTTAATGACTATTTTCGGGCCGAGTTTCGACCCTATATCCGATCTCACGACGATTCTACGCGAAGATTTTCTAAAGTGGAGCGTTGAAATTTTATTGTGTTACTTTTGAGGGTTGATTTGTTCGGTTAACGTGTGGGGAAAGGTGTTTGGCGTTTTTATATTGGTTTTAGATATGGTCACACATACATTGCATAGTTCAGCAGTCGGTTACTAGTCTAAACCATGAAAAATGTCTTGTAGGGGTCAAAAGGCAGTAGCTGTGTGGGAAAGCTAATATTCTGATAAATCTGGTTAGACCAGTAAGCGGACGCCAAGTACCATTACGAAAGTCTTGGATGCAACTGGGATAACGTAAGGACAATGTTGATGACTAGTTGGTCAAATAATAATGTGTAAAATATGCTTTTTGTGTACTCCGTGTGGTGACTGATTAAGAATACAAAGTGTCACAACTCCATTTCATTCCGCGGGTGAGAGACTAAGAGAGACCTCCACATTAAACTCTATCGTCATTCGTCTAACGCTGGGAATCTTCCCAGCGTTACTCCGTTTGAATTTAATACTTTCGTCTTGCAGTCCGCTTTCCGTTGTATCCAAATATGACAGAAGATTATCTTTTCCATAGAGTGACTGACGTCTGACCACTACAACTCAAAGGGTCAGCGATATTCTATGGCTAAGACTAGTGTCAGTATATGCAAGGGTACTGACTCCCCATAATGACTGTCAAAAATCTTCATGACAGTCGGTACCAACAGGCCTTCCGAGGCCAAATACCTTGAAAAAGTCAGTAGTGTGTGACGTAGCGGGCGTGTAAACGACTGCCACGCTGAAGGTCGCGGGTTCGATTCCCACTCAAGTCAGACATTATTTTGTGTGCAGGAGCAAGGATATTTGTCTTGGTCTGGGTGTTTCTATGTATAATTATATGTATTTACAAAAATAAAGTATACAAGTATGTAAATCCATTGTTATTATTAAACCCATAGTACAAGATTCTGCTTAGTTTGAGACTAAATGTTGTTATGTAAATGTGGTAGAATATTATTATTATAGATCTCTTTGTATGGCAGTCTATTAGATTTTTTACTATTTAGGCTATCGCTGCCTACATCCTTCATTATTCCTTATACGAGCTGAGCTCAGCGTATGCAACATAGCCGAGGTGTAAATGTATTGGGGGAGTACTGTGCCAATATCCGATGTCTTATCGATCCAGATAACAATGGAGAAACTGGAGAGCCGAAATTTCGTATCGTACTTTAGATGTTATCATTTTCTTATATTTTAGCAGTAAAGCAAAAATAACACGCGATGGATATATTTTAGAATGTAGGATAGTACCTATTATATTAACTGTTTGAAAAGGTTGTGAATATGTTTTTAATGACGGCCGGTTGGCGTCGCGGGAGTGTCAGCGACTGCTACGTCGAAGGTCGCGGGTTCGATTCCCGCTCAAGTCAAACATTTGTGTGCATAAACATGGATGTTTGCCTTGATCTAGGTGTTTTTATGTATAATTTGTATGTATTTACAAAAAAAAGTATATATGTATGTTTATCAATTATCAAGTACCCATAGTACAAGCTCTGCTTAGTTTGGGACTAGATGGTTTTGTGTGAATGTGGTCGAATCATAGGAATTAGTGTGTAGAATATTATTATTATTAATGACATTTTGTTTTCATCTAACTTCTTGCTGAATTGCATTTAAATTGGCTAAGTAGTTTTACCAAATAATATAGGCAATAGGAGATACTAAGACATAGTATGCTTGTGTATTTTCTTTATAGCAGTAGATTTATTTTATCCAAATATATCCGTTTTATAATACCTTTTCGTTTAGTATTAAAACATAAGAAAACCAGCAATGAAATCAATTTAATTAGCGCCATAAATTCTCATTAAAAGAAATAGTAATGCCAAAATAACATCTAACACAAAAAATGTACCTGCGCCACATCACGTATTTCTGTAATTGAGGTTTTAATTTTTATAAAAGTTTGCTTTTGCCCGCTTCTTTGTCTGCGTGTATGACACTGAAATAAAATTTGCACACACAGTCTGATCCTCTCGTTATTTTAATCCTTTGGGGAAAATTTCCATAAATTCCCTAGCAGCTTTTTTTCACTCCCAAAGAACACAGGTGCACGCCATTTCAGCTTCCTGCACGGGATAGTTTCGTCTGTGCGTTGTCTGTCAGTCTGTCAGAAACACAAGCACTATATATACAAATGTAAAATAATCTGAACAACCCATGGCCAAGTACAGCTAAAATAATATCGAAACCGGTCAACTAAAATAAAACGATAAGTGAGAAAACAAATTTAAAATCAACTCGCAATAAGTGGTTCTTTATATGAACTACTTTTCCGTCTATTAACAGCTTACATGAAAAACGTTTTAAACCGAACGCAATACGCCGTTTTAATACAGAAATAGTTACATATTATGCCAGCTATTACAATGATTGCAATATATTTCTTTTAAATAGCCGTTTTGGAGCCAAATCGGGAGATTTTTTAAGACTTTATTTATGGAGATTCTTTCATTCGGTGATTTGTTATCGGGATAGATTTTAGGCTGATTGCCGAGTATCTTATGTAGTTTTGGCACGGTTATATGTATTTGAAGAAGATGATGTACCTAATACAATTTTAAATCACTTCAAGAATTTAGTAGCTAATAGTTTTAGTATAAAGTGACTTCTATACATACATACATAGACTCACGCCTGTTTCCCGGAGGGGTAGGCAGAGACTACGGAACGCCATTTGCAACGATCCTGACATATCTCTCTAGCTTCATCCACTCCCATCAGATTACTCATGCATGCTCTTCTGTTCAGGGTACTTCTCACCTGTCCTGTTTTTAGGATGTCTCCAATCTGGTCAGAGAACGTCCGCCTAGGTCTTCCCCTTCGTCCTGTCCCTTCCACACTTGCCTTATATATCTGCTTGGTCAGTCTTTCGTCATCCATCCTCTCCACGTGCCCAAACCATCTTAGCGTACCTTCATCGATGTTTGTCACTACATCTTCTTTTACCCCACAACACTCTCTTATCACACAATTCTTTACTCTGTCAGTCAGAGAGACACCACACATACTTCTCAGTGCTCTCATTTCTACAGCATTTATTCTACTTTCATGACTCTTCTGCCATTACCAACTATCACTACCATACATAAGAGTAGGTACTAGCACCCCTCTATGCACAGCCAAACGTGCCTTTTTGGACACGTTTTGGCTATTCATAAACGCCTTCAGAGCTCCATTCACTCTATTACCTGCATTAACTCTTCTTTTAATATCTTTTACATTCTTACCATCTCTTGTAAACAGCGTACCTAAATATACAAACTCATTCACTTGCTCCACTCGCTGTCCATCGATCAAAACATTACAAGCCGTAACGCATTCCTCCTTTTCAAAAACCATAACTTTCGTTTTACTTACATTTACTTACATTCCTTTCCTCTCTAACGCACCATGCATGATTGTTACCATCTCGTGCAACTCCTCCGCTGAAGACGCAAGTATAACCTGATCATCAGCATAAAGGAGGCATTTGACATGTAACTCATTCATCCTTAATCCACAATCACTATGTTTCAAGTCTTGCAAACAACTGTCCATGAAGAGGTTGAACAGCCATGGCGAAGCTACACATCCCTGTCTAACACCTGTGTTGATGGTAAACCAGTCAGTGTATGCCCCGTTTATCCTCACACAAGCTCTAGAATCCTCATAAAGGGATTTCAGAGCTTGAATGAGGCTGCTGTTCACCCCATACATCGACAGTACCGACCACATTTCATTCCTCACCACTTTATCGTAAGCCTTTTCCAAATCCACGAATGCGCAGTAGACCTTTCGATCTTTGGCCAAAAATTTCTCGGCTATGCATCGCAAGGAAAAGACTTGATCCGTACACCCCATACCCTTTCGGAATCCCGCTTGTACATCCCATATTTTCTTGTCGGTTACTTTCATAACTCTTTCAATCAGTACCTTCGCATACAATTTGCCAACAATGCTGAGAAGGCTACTGCCTCTATAGTTTTTGCAGTCTTGTTGCGAGCCTTTTCCTTTATAAAGAGGCACAACTACTGCTGTGGCCCAGTCATCAGGTACTCGGCCGGTGCTCCAGCACAAGTTGAATAAACGCTGCAGCTGACTATCTATGATGCCCTGTCCAGCCTTCAGCATTTTGACTGTAATCCTGTCATACCCTGCAGCCTTACCTAATTTCATACTGGCCAGTGCCTTCAAAATCTCATCCACGCTAATATCGCTTTCATAATTGCTATCGTTACCATTCATTTCACCTGTTGATGTCTCTGTCGTCGTTCTTTCAAATAATCCTTCAAAATACTCTTTCCATCTCTTCAGCACACACAATTCACCATTCAGTATCTTTCCATTCTTGTCTCTGATTGCTGTGTATTCTGAGGATTGAGTTTTTCCTCGAACTGCACGAACGGACTTCCAGAAAAACTTAATGTTTCTCCGAAAGTCGTCAGATAATCTACTACCAAACTCATCTTTATTTTCCTCTTTTTTCCTTTTAATCATTTTTTTCACTATTCTTTTATACCTAACAAACTCCTTTCTTGCTTCATCTATGTCATCACTCGTTGCCTTTCCCATTCTTGCATTTGCTCTGGCAGCCAACCAATCTAACCACGCTTTCTTCTTCTCTGATACTGCTGATTGTACATCCTTGTCCCACCATGTATGCTTAACCTTTCGTAGTTTCCTTCTCTTGATCACACCACATACTTCAGACGCTACACATACTACCTCTTGTTTAAAGGAATGCCGTAATTCTTCCATATCATTTATGTCATCGAATCTCTCAAATCTTGCTATCAATCTTCGTTTATACTCATCTTTCACATCTTTCACTTGCAGATTTTCTACTTTTATTCTTTCTTAAGACCCTGTCTTGATTATTTTCTCGGTGTCGCCATCCTCTAAAGAGCCCACTTATTCGGCTTAATACCAAAAAGTGGTCTGTATGGATGCCGATCCCTCGAAAAACTCTCACCTCACGTGTATACAAATGTATCCTTTTGTGATCAAACATGGTGTTTGTCACACAAAGGCTCCACTCCAAACAAACCTCAAGCAGTGCTTTTCCATTTTCGTTCACACTCTTATCACCGAATCCACCTAAAACCCTTTCAAATCCATCTCGCTTTACTCCCACCCATCCATTGAAATCACCTAACATAATCAATCTTTCATTATCCTTACAGGTCCTCAGAATGTCTCTTAAACTCTCCCAAAACTCCTGCCTTTCGTCTTTTTCTTGTTGTGATATACCCGTTACTATATTGACCGGGGCGTAAACCCCTACAACAAGAAGACGAGTAAGTCCTACTTTCATTCTCATCCATAGTAGCCTTGTATTTACACATTCTAACTCTTTTACGCACTTATTCATTCGCGCAGACAGTATTAAACCAACTCCCTTGCAGGCTCTGGTGGTACTATCTACTCCAGACCAATACGCCGTGTAGCTGCCATGCTTGGTAGTGTCACATCCTTTATTTTTCGTTTCATTCACACACAGAACATCAATCTTTCTATCATCCATCATCTGGCATACTTCATCCAACTTTCCGTCCATTCCACCGCCAACATTCAATGTTGCAAACCGGCTTTCCGTAGGCCGCTTTTCGCTCTCGCGGGAAACGAGACGTGACGGGTTGCGAACCGCGTCGCCGCCATTTGAAGTATAATTAATGACTGTCCTCATAGCGTTCCCACGAGTAATAGGGATTTAAAATGTCCATCCCCGCAGAGCCCTGTACGGGGGTAAGATGGAATCCTAGCTGTGCCCTGTGACCACCAACACAGGCACCCTCCGTTTGAGACCAGCTTGCCCTCTGGCCACGAATCCCTCGGCACGGGTCGGTTTACACCTTAGATCGGGGTTTTGTGTCGGGTATGCTCCCTGAAAGCTGGTTTAATTTCGGAGTTTTCCTTCTCCTAGACAGGTTGCCAACCAAGGCTAACGAGGCCCATCTCCCCGAACGTTTGGTTTATTTTCGGAGTTTTCCTTCTCCTAGACAGGTTGCCAACCAAGGCTAACGAGGCTCATCTCCCCGAAAAGTGAATTCCAAGCTCTTCCAATATCTTTATTATATCTCACTAGGCTTTGAAACGGGTTCGTCGGCATGCCATGAGTATCAAGTACAAAAACACGTTGTGCATTTGCTTCTCGAAGTTATTCGCGTATTAAATTGTCAATTATAGCTTGCCCCGTGCCTAGGAGAACACATTAAGCCGTCAGTCCCTGCTGTCATGGAGATCTTTGCCGAGGGAAAAAAATATTTTCAAATCTGGTTATACTATATAGTAAGCAGAACCTAGACTGGCAAGTCTTGGACGCAACTGGAATGACACTTGGATGGTGATAATGTCGATATTATAAAAGAAAAATGTTGTCAAATCTAAACCTAAACTAAGTTAGACTAGTTAACTGTTAGTATTAGTTTGTTTGACAAAATATAAACCTGAAATTGCGCTTAGTATCCATTCCTAAATAAACAAATTGCGTTACGAATAGGTAATTCTATAAAACTAACTAAACGCGTCACCATAACAATTCTTTAAAAGTAGGTACTATTAAAAAAAGTATTATGAAATATTCATAACAAGCTGAACTTTCTTCTCCTTAGGCAATGTTGGTACTCTGTTCCGTCAAAAACATGTTTTTGAGAAATATGATCATATTTAACGTACATAGTGTTGTGAGTCTATTTATATAAAGACATAAAGACATATTTATTTCTGCATTTTGGTTGTTTACAACACTTATACATGTCAAAACCCTATTCTAGATGAAGCCGGCTTTTCCTAGCTAAATTACTTCTTGAGAAGAAAGGCCGAAACAAACTCAGAGTCATTGTTTTTTTGTCACTTCAATTTCTTTAGTCTTTTCTTCATCTTTTAAAGTCCAGACAAAAAAGGGTGTAGTATGCAAGTACAATGCAGGAAATTATCTGACGCTTTTGACTGACTCGGCCCACTGATGGCCCGCATTCAACAGCAATCGTACGGCTCAACCTTAATTGAGGGAGCCAGCACGATCTGTATCACTATGCCTCCACGCCATCAGAAGGTGTATGCATAAGCATGTCAACCTAAGCCATCAGACAGGTTGCCACAACTATTTGTTTATATGTTCAATAATGCCCACATCGTACTCACAACTTTACATGCTAATACACAGTAAAATACATTTTGCAAACAATAAGTAAAAATAATAAAAATTTTAACAATAAAATGTCATATATTTAAAATATCAGAAAATATTATTAAATGTCAGAAATATTATTGAATGTCAATTTATGAATAATAATATATTACTTAAGTAATTTTAAATGTCAAAAGAAAATATATAATATGTATGTATGATCATATTTCGTGATACGAGGCGGGCTGAACCGTGAAATTGCTCGTATTATCTTATTTGCCCACTTTTTTTCATAGTCTTGGTGTTTCTTGTTTTATTTTTAAATTGCTTTTAGTCACCATGGGTATACAATAATATACATTGGCATTTTGATATTTATGATATATGTTGGCGCATTTTTATAAATGACTAGCTGGTTTCTGCGGTTTAAACCGCGTAAATTGCCGTATATTGTCAACAGCGCCATCTACTGGGTCAAAGCATAGCATATACGTAGCTCTACAAAAGTCATCTATCTTCCAGTGAAAGATTTTCTTGATTTTCGACTCCCATTTCAATCGGTTTGGCTGAACCGATTCCTGAGACTATCACGGACAGACCAAAACACAAACATACTAAAATTATAAATGAAAGTAGTTTATGACTTGGTATCGTGTAACTAAATATATAAACTTGCAAAAACATATTTATTTTGAAATCGAATAATGAATTCCAACTTATTTACTAGCATTTAGTGCCAAATTGCTAGGCTTCCTAACGCTAATTTCAAAGAAAATACTTTGAAAAAATTTACGTTCACAAAGCATGACATTTTTCTTAAGTTGTTTTAGGAAATAAAATTCCTATAGATAAACGAAGAATAGTATGTCATAACTGGCTGCAGAAACAATACAAAGCTAGCTGCAGTCTTACAAAGTAAACATAAATAAATAAATCACATTTTGAAAGCAGTATCATTTACCCAACTGTGCTGACTGCAAAATATTACCATTTACGTAGCGTAGGGCATTAAACTTTATTCAGTAAGTAGGTAAGGTCTCCTCACAATTGTGAAGTTTTAATTGAAACCTCAACGTCTCGGCGGGGAGTTTGCGGGATTTGTAATATACAATCAGTTATAGTTGAATCGCGAACTTCTTGGATTTAGCGTGAGATTCTATGTTTTGTCTATGCGCTAAAGCTATGTGGATTAATGTTTCTAGTGCTAGTAGAGGAGACGTGGAACATCGACCTTCACTGATCTGATAACCAGATGAGAAGTATTTTTTATGTAATATAATTAATAAACAAATATGCCTATAATAACTTGCCTATCAAAAAGTGCTCATAGCTATTTAAAAATTCAAGTTAATTGTAATCAACCGCAAATATAACTTTGTCGTTTATACAAACACTATGGAAAACAAAGTTATTTTTGGTAAATGAAAAAGTGATAGTGATATTTGGATAGGTGAAGATAAAGGGTATGTTAAGTGTTAAGGCTGATGCTAGTAATTAATAAACGTACACGGAAGCAATATAGCAATAAAAATCAAACAATTAGATTAAGTGCGAGTCCCGTAAGGGTCCCGTAGTTCAGGTATCCACATAACATACCCGTTATCTTCACTTAACCAAATATCACGATCGCTTTTTCATCACCTAAAATAGCTTTGTTTTCCATAGTGTTTGTATAAACGACAAAGTTATATTTGCGGTTGATTACAATTAACTTAAATTTAAAATAGATATGAGCACTTTTTGATAGGCAAGTTATTATAGGCATATTTGTTTATAAATTATATTACATAGAAAATAAGTCTCGTCTGGTTATCAGATCGGTGAAGGTCGATGTTCTACGTCTCCTCTACTAGCAGTGTTGGTAAGATTGTAATTACTGGATGATATTGTCTGATGGGATGTACCTACCTACATATTATGAATGGATAAGTTTGTCGTGTGGTTACTTTATTATACAAGTTGAAAGGTATGAAATTATAATGATTATAAGAAGGTTAGGTAGGATATTATTTAACTTAACACATGAAAACATGATAATGTATTACTTTATCTAAAAACATCTTCACTATATTGAATTAGGCCTGTGTCGCGGTTATTTTACAATAGACTTTAATTAAAAACGGGCTGAGTTATAATTTCAAATATTATTGAGACTTATTACGTGGGACTAAAGTATATGTGGCGAAAAGTGGGTGTAGAACTACACCTCTGCCTACTCCTACGGGGATAAAAGGCGTGACGATATGTATGTATGTATGTATTATTGTGACTGTTCAACAGACATCACTAATGCTAATGTAATAATATTGCCAGTAACGTTTTGCTTAGGTACAAAAGTCGTACATTGGTCTTATCAAATGCAGTAAAGGTCGCTGCCTACTGGACGAACAAGATATGAAACTTGTTGGAAGTGACTCGTCATTGACACGAAAGAAGAAGAACCAATACAAACTAATAATCCGAACGTGAATTTGTTTTATTTAGTTTGTTAAAGATTTAACGGCATAACTACTCAGCGTATCACAATGAAATTCTAATTCTTCGCCAGTGGTACAGACTAGCGTGTCGGACGATCCTCATAAATTAGCGAGGGAAGAAGAGGGGAAAACTAGTTACAAATAAACGAAAGTCAAAATATTTGGATAGACCAACTTACCTTTAAGCTAGGAGCTAGCATACGATCTGTTACTTTTAAGAAATTCACTCGAAAAGTCTCTCAAACCTCATAATATAGGCTATGTAAAAATATTTGATTTTTTTATGTAATAAATGTAGAATACATACATCATGCTAAGCACAGCGCTTGCTTTGGCAGTAACAAGTTTACTTAGAAACTTTTCATCACAGCACGATTATAATGTCTCGGTTAGTTCGTCGTATTTAAGTTTATCAAGTTCGTTGAAACCGAAAATTTACAAAACTACAGAACTTTATTTAACTATAATAACTAGTTGAACGTCGCGGTTAAACAATAGAAGTTTAAGTTAAATTCTGACCATACCTATTAAACGCCGGTTTCTGAAAATTATGATATGTAGCAGTTGCTTTGGGATGTTTGAAATGTATTTTATGAATTTACTAGCTTTTGCACGCGGCTTCGCTCACGTTAAATTCGGAGTAACACAAAACTCCTTCATCGTTCGATAGTACCTAATTTTCGTTTTAATTCTGTCCATAGGGAATAATAAGAAATATGACCGCAAGAAGTATTTAAAACATTTCTGTAAACAGTATTTTTAGAGGTCCGTAGTCAAAAATGGCTAAACACGGCACCCTTATCGACGCGCTATGTCTGTCAGTCTATCCATATGCCACAGCCACTTTATGCCGAAACTATTCAGTTTACACATTTGAAAATTGGTAGGTAGATGTATTCTGTGAACCGCTTTACGACGTTATAGAAAATAATAAAAAAATATTTTTAAGGGGGGCTCGATCTTCATACGGCACTCATGTGGAAAATGGGTCGTTAAATATTACTTTGAGGTTCCTAAAACCATTGTTTCTAAAGTCAATCGTTGGAAAGATATACAGTTCCAAATTGGTAAAATGGGTCCAAAGTGGTAAAGTGGTAAAACTTTTAACGTAAGAGAGTGACAAATGTAAAAAAAAATGTATGCTGTAGATCGTTATAAAAACTATCAACTAATGCGTTTGAACGATATGTAGTCAGCAGTTTTTGAAATAAAACACATCTTACAAACCGCAAATATAGCTTTGTCGTTTATACAAATACTATTAATAGTTAGTCGAAGATAATGGCTATGGTAAGTGGATACCTCCACTACGGAACCTTTCATGAGCGAGTCTGGCTCGCAATAGCGAATAGCTTTTATTATGTTTCGTCCACGGCTACAAGTAACAACTTGTAGCCGTTTGCCATGACAAAGCTTTGGTGCATTAAGATTCCGCATTAACAGGACTGGAATACCAACGTTCAGTCTCAAGTTGCGTGAATGTACTCCTGATAATTGTAAGAAGTTCAGAAACTCTATAGGGTACGAAGTAACTTGGTCAGTATTCATGACGTTATCTACCGAAAGGTGCTCAACAACATCACTTTGCATACAGTCAAATGTCAAAGTCATGGTCCGATATATCTCTATACACACTTTCACATTTATGAGTAGAGAATATTGTTTCAGATGGTTTAGCGTGAAATCGATACATACATACATATACTTTGTTGCATTTATACCTAATATTAGTAGGGATTACCCAAGGCTGTTACAATAATTATTAGTTTATATAAGTAAGCGAACGAAGTAATGACAGTGCACCATAATATGACAATGTATAATGTGACAGTACTGACAGATATACGATAGCACATACTCAGCACTCAATTATTACAGCGCATGCGTTCTTACTGTCAATAGGTAGTAGGTTTGTCCCTACAAACTTCGACCCTCTCGAAAATCCCTCCCAGATTATTTTTTGCAACAAATTGTCAATCCTATGTGTTTTTCCTGATTCTGTGCTACCTCCTCACAAATTTTCAGCAAAATCGGTTCAGCCGTTCTTAAGTTATAAATAGTGTAACTAACAAGACTTTCTTTCATATATTTTATAGATTAGAAACAAAATTTATGTTATTTCATGGGTTTATTAGAAACTTTTAGCATATAGCTAAAAGTTGGATGGTAGGTACTTCACATAGTGAGAAAAGCGTGTGCCTAGCAAAGGGACAGTTTATTTACAGGGTTGATGATGATGATGATAATGATGATGGATAGTAGGGAGGAAAATTATTATAATGAACTCTTTATCACAACACAAGAACTAAATAGAAGTCCAGACTTACTACTTACTCCAGAATTCGATATGTATTTCAACTTTTAGGGACAGTTGTTTAACAAAACTTTAGCATTAGTCTACGTATATTTTATGTAGATCAGGCCATAACTTAACGCAGAATCATATTAACTCTGATTTATAATAAGATGCGCGAGTGGCTTATTTTGTTGAAGTTTGTAAAACCTGTAAATGTATTCAGCTGAAAAATGCTTTTGGCTGTTGCAACTTTCTGTACATAATTATAATGAACATGATCTTTGGGCTTAAATAATAACAGCAGTATTACCCAGGTTCAAATAACGGTAGGAATTAAAGGCTTAAAAACAAATAATATGCCGTACCAATTAGCCTATATCATCATCATAATCATCCTAGCAGGACGATCCTGGTTGTTCAAGATTCAAGCCCGGGATCAGCTTTCAACTACAATGTATCTAATTCGTCCGGTCTTTGGCATCCTAAGTGGCTAGTCGACAGCTGTGTCATAAGTCATCATCATCCTAGCGCCATCCCGGTTGCCAACCAAGCCTTTCGCGTTGGAGCTCGGAATACGCTTTCCAGCTGTACTTCCTCCACTTTGCACAGTCTTAGACATCCCTAGTCGTTAGTAGTCAAGTCATCTACAAGATTATCATCATCATCGTCTTAGCGTTATCTCGGTTGCAACCAATAGTCAATACTTACGCCTTCAGTAGCCTGTTGTCAGCTTACTAGTCTAACCAGATACTACTTACATCCACAAGATAGGTATATTCACAAAAATAAACATCCAAAACGTACTGGAAGTTCATTCCATACGTTTATTCAAAGAAGAATAAAAAAATAACGATCTACCCTTACTTTCAGTTGAAACACATCGATACTTGTCTAAAACTTTACCGGTTTTATTCAGAATGCTTATAAAGCACGTAAGTGGCATATAGTAAGTTTCTAACATTTCTATACTCATGATAATATTGAGCTCACACTAAAAAGTGCAACACACGATGCAATGTCGTTCTGAATTTATGCTACAAGCTTGGTGCATTTGAATATTGCTGCAACGGGACGGTAATGTATGGCTGTGTGGTCTAGGTACCTTGTTAATGTCACGGCATAAGTATATTTTTATATTTCTGGATAATTGTGACTATTACCTAGGCGGTAGAAATATGAGTGCCAAAAGCATGATGGATATATAGGAACAAAATTTTTGTGTTACGTGAGATTTGCCACATACCTATATAAATATATGTTGTTATTTACTCACGCCTAAGGGGTAGGCAGAAGTGTAATATTACCTTTACATTTCGCCATGACCTTTTAGGTTCTTCGTAATGGGGGGCGAGCTTATTGCCGTTACCGGGCACATGACCAGACTACGTGCTGTTACTGAGAAATCAGAAAAACTCACACTTTTGCCCAACCCGGGAATTGAACCCAGGACCTCCGATCAGCAGACGCATACGCTATCCACTGGACCATGGAGGCAGTCTAAATATTAATGTACGTATAAGACATAATATATTAATGTACCACGCAATTGTGTGTAACTGGGGAATGAAATAGGTTTGAGATAATAAGGAAGATCCCAATTTACCAAATAAAAACGACATGTTGTCCAACAATGATCCACGTCATGAATCCACGCAGTCGGATTTTTCAAAAATCTTTTCTTGAAATGAACATGTTAATTTTAACCAAAATTATATTGTTTAGGTGGCTATAGCGATAAAAATAACTAGACTAGCAGGCATTTATGCCATACAATTCTTTGCTAAACCAAAACGCTTTCAAGAATATACCCCAAAATACAAGATATAGTCATAATAATATAAGCATGCATCAAACTTTACACTCAGTCTAAATATAAGCACGCAGCACATCTTTGCCTAGTGAATAATTTACAAATATCTTCCAATAATCGATTTTAAACTTTCGCGATTTGTATACATCAATATATAATAATAATAATCATACAAGCTCGGTGCAAGACGAGCAAAACGTCGGAAACAAATAGGTATTTATACCTTAAAGAAATATCTTCCACTTAAATTACTCAACAAATTTTGCAAATCTCAACTCGCTTTAGCATAACTAGCATCTAACAAGCTTGCAACTACCACCACGAAAAACAGAACCATTCAGTGGCATCTCCTTAAAACGTTAAGCTATAAATCTTGCATCCCTACTAATATTATAAATTCGAAAGTGTGTATGTATGTATGTATGTATGTTCCGTTTTCACGCTAAAACGGCTGAACCGATTTTGTTGAAATTTGATATAGAGATATACTGGACCATAGAGACGGACATAGGTTACCATAAGATGTAAAAATTAATCTGGGAGGGATTCTAGGGAGGTTAGAAGTTTGTTCGGCACAAATTCACCTCTTGGAAGTAAGAACGCATGCGCTGTAATAATTGAGTGAGCATGTGCGTCATATAGGTATCTGTCAGTACTGTCACATCATACATAATGTCATATTGTGCACGGTGATTACATTGTTCGCTTAAATAAACTAATAATTATGTACTACACCTAAACGGCTGAAACGATTTTCTCTACTAATATAAAAAATGCGAAAGTGTTTATAGATACATATTGGACATGTATTGGAGCATGGCTTTGACATTTGACTGTATGCAAGGCGATGTTTGTTCGTCGTTATATAGTGTCATGAATACTGGCCGAGCTACTTTGTATCATATATGTAGAGTTTCTGAAGTCTTTAGAATAATCACCAGTGTCTTCACACAACTTGAGACTGAAAGTAGATTTGTGTTACCCCGAATTAAACGCGCGCGAAGCCGCGGGCAAAAGCTAGTATATCTATAAATACTACCTTTGTGCATTGAGTGAACAATCGCATCTCCCCAGCAGTGTGAAACCCACCGCAAGTAACATTTTTTATTACAAACACGGTGCCTCGGTTTGTGCCTGCCTCTAAAAAGCTTATGTGGAACTGTGAACACCCTGTATGGAATAGAAAGAGTCTGGATTTTTACGCCAGATTGAAGTAAAGGCTTGCTCAGTGATGTATTGGTAGACTAGATGCGGTAGGCGTATTACTTGGTCGTAAAGATGCTAATGGTTTTTGCTGTTGTGGAAGATAAATGGGAGTAGTGATCTTGAATATAGAACTTATTATCGATTGGCGTTGGTATCTTAAAGATGAAAGACTTAAAATCATCACTATAGTAGCTTGTTTAGAAAGTTTTCGTAGCATTAACAGGCCACTCCTTCTATACTGTCGTACATGGATTGAAAGTTTAAGCAATACAAAATCTGCGTCGCTTCTGTGGACATGGAAGAGCTAATTTATGAATTCATACATTTTAGTGTCTAAATTGCTGTGTGGTCACATTGAGCGTTTCTTCCATCACAGGTCGAAACGGCACCGATTCTGGCATAGGTGGTTGCATAATTCTATGGAATTGTACGGCACGCTGTTTCATTAGCCCGGCGCGATCCGGCACAATGGATCAAGCAAAGTAAGGTAAACATATACTTTATCATCAAAGTAAAGCTTCAAAATATATCTTTCATCTCGGTCAAAAACCAATATGTCTCTTCTTACCACCCTAGAGCGCGGAGAGGCTTTGTACCAGTAATAAGGTGCACCTTTGCACTGCGAAACTATTTCTTCGACAGTATGATAATAGTTCCTGTGTTGGCACATTGAAAACTAAGACTAAAAAGCTAATACAACGTGTTTACATCAAGAAACTAGCGCGAATTAGTTTTAAAAGTTTACATTGAGCCTTGCTTGAGATTTCGTTGTGTTCTTTGAACTTTATACGAGTCAAAGTAAGAATGTAAATGTTCATAGATATAGTTTTTTATAGGCATCGTCAAAATAAATTTTAATTATTTCTATGACGTTAAGGCGTAGTAGTTTTGCAACTCCAGTCGTATTGTAAATTGTATGACCATTTTACAATGCATAATGGGCTGCTTACAATGTTGTGTGCAATAGCAAAAACTAAAGTTGTTCAAAGTTATTTGTGGCGGTAATATTTACTTTGACTAGTATGCGCATATATCTACTTTGCTTTTCTTGAGGTAAGGCTTTATACGACAGAACCACAGCATCAAGACAAAATGCAGTCAAGATGTATTTTAGTTTTATGCGGTCTCTTGAGCTTGCGTTGTTGTGTCGCGATGTGGTTGTGTAGCTGGAGACGGTCAGAGCTGAGTGTGCTTGCAGTAACGCAATATTGCGATTGAGACGTGGCTGCAATGTGATAGGTGTGAATTCACACACGCGGTCGAAAATTGCTCAAATCATTTCAAAGTAAGTAATGTTGCCAGCTAGCCAACCCACACTTGGCCAGGGTGGTAGACTATACCTCTCACCTTTCTCATAATGAGGAGAAGCCTATGACCAGCACCTTATAAAATATCTGACTGATGATGATGTTATCCTGTTGAACATAACAAGTCTACTAAAATATGATGGAAAGCCAAAGCTTACTACAAAAAATTGTTATAAAATCGTATTTCACCACGCTTTTCGTTTGCTTCAAACGGACAGCTACATAAGTATGGCTCATAATTTGATAATGCGACAAACAAACCTCATCATAAAATTCATCATTCCTTCGTTTCCAATCCCATTAACTGCGAAAAAATAATAAAAAAGCCATCAATTTGGCTGCTCCATTATCGTATTTGTCGTTCAAATTCGTCCCAGTGAATAATATAGATAGAAGAGGGTTGCCAACTCCTGAAATAATACACCTTATTTCATAACTAAAACAGGCCAATATTTTCAAGTCTCTTTTAAAAAGGAGTTTGTAAGTTTTGCGAACTTTAAGGTTAATCAAGTTATGAGTAAAATTATTCGTTCAGTAAAATAAACAGATTTTAGAGTTTATTATATGTTTTAGAAGTTGTAGAAATAGCTAGTAGAGCTAGCTAGAAGTAGCATAGTAGATTTATAAAAAATACATAGCTTTAATGTCTTAAAAAATACGAGTCCTAGTCAGAGTTATTTCTCCCCAAATGTAGGGAGAAATCCTTTAACTTACAAACTCTGGCACGGCACGTAGGAATGTTACCGGAAAATGACCGTTATGGCGGCGATTATATGCAGTATACCCATTACCAGTTTGAATGATGGCTTTAAGGGCGAAAATACCTAATTGTGATATAAATTTGTTTTGTAATATACGGTGAATCTGTTTGTGTATGTGAAATATGAGTAAGCATTCGTGACAGACGAATCATAATAATGAAGTAAATTCTCATATGTTTGCTGAATTATTTTTGTATTTGAATGTGATGGATGTTTATGTATTGGTTTAATATGTAATAATGAATGTGAAAATATGCATTTATTGTGCTTGTAGGCTGCCTCGCTTAGCATCCTCTTTTAGTGTTGTATGTGTTCCATTCCCACAGTTCGTTTGTGTCAAAATAAATTTCTGTCATGAGTGTGGGATGTTTTTGGGCCCGTTTTTTGAAAGTTTGTAAAGTCAATAACGATAAGGCGATGTTGCGCCACCATGCTTTGAGCTTGTTGATATAACTATGCCCCTTAAAATCAGGTCACTGGCTAGGCTGGTACGGCATAAAAACATAACATGGTTATACACCTACTGAAAGTATATGCAATCTACATGGTATTACCTATCAATTTTCAACCCATCTGACTGAGAGTACCAAGGCACATGAAACGAAATATCATGACACGAAAAGAAGGACTACAATTTGCTGATAGGCTTAACTAACTTACTTAATTCGCACATAACTTCCGAATGTTTGGCACTATGGATTACTTATTTCAATGCGTGCGAAGTCGCTCTAAGCACCTGACTTTCTAGTACGCTTAGTACTCACTTACGGTTTTACTCGATAGTTTTACTCGATACAGAGTGTGGCGTCGGGACGTGACGACCCCACCGCCCACTGGGAGAGTTAATCTGACGAGTAGATACTCGTCATAGTATCTCCCCCAGCGCAAGCAGTCAACCGAAATATGGCGGTCAAACCATCCGAACCTGGCGGAAGAAAATCCCAAGATGCTAGATGGGCAGCAGCGTCCAGCACTAAAGACTTCCGCCACTGCGATCGCCAATACGCCTGCCAAGCGTGGCGATTATGGCAAATCCCCCCATATGAACCACACCTATAAAAACCGGCCCCTAGTCCTCGGCGGCCCCGCTAGTCCTGGTTATGGTAGCGGCCATGGTTACGGCGGGGCAAGGGGTGCGAAGAATCTCCGGAAGAGATCGGGCTAACACCACCAACGACAATTGGCCCTGGCAACACTGAACACGCGCACACTGCGGACCGACGAGAAGATTGTCGAGCTGGAAGAAGAATTGAGCAAGTTGCGATGGGATATCATAGGCCTATCCGAAGTCCGAAGACAGGGGGAGGACTCGATAGTTCTCAATTCCGGTAACTTGCTCTTCTACTGGGAGGGCGACCAACAGTCCCAAGGTGGTGTCGGGTTCATCGTCCACAAATCTCTCGTGACCAACGTGGTAAATATCGGGAGTGTGTCGAGCAGGGTAGCGTACCTTATACTCAGAATATCCAAGCGGTATTCGCTGAAGGTCATACAGGTATACGCTCCGACCTCGTCACACCCCGATGAGCAGGTGGAAGCCATGTACGAGGATATATCTCGGGCTATACATGGCTACAAAACCCATTACACCGTGGTCATGGGAGATTTTAACGGGAAACTGGGCAAACGCGACGGTGATGAGCTGAGAGTGGGGCAATTTGGTTATGGGCATCGGAATTCCCGGGGTCACTTGCTGGCTAGCTTTATGGAGAAGGAAGGACTCTATATGATGAACTCCTTCTTCAAGAAGCGAGAATGCCGCAAGTGGACCTGGGTAAGTCCAGACGGTGCAACCAAAAATGAGATCGACTTTATTATGTCGACGAAGAGGCAGATATTCAATGATGTCTCCCTGATCAATTCACTTAAAATGGGGAGCGATCACCGAATGGTAAGAGGCACATTGAATATCTGTACAAGCCTCGAACGGTCGAGGTTGATAAAGTCCACGCTCCAACCGGCATCGGTTCATATCCAAAACCCCGAGAGCTTTCAGCTCGAACTCAAGAACCGTTTCGAATGCCTGGGCGAATGCGTAGATATGGACGTGTACAGTAACGGGTTCGTGGATGCTGTCCATACAACAGGGGCTAAATTCTTTAAGCCCCAGAAAAGCAAGAGAACCAGCAAGATTTCGGATCCGACCCTCGAGCTGTTAGAGGAAAGGCGCAAGATGGTTCTGCTATCCTCCGACGACATGCCGAAATATCGGCACCTCAACAGACAGATCTCTAAGTCTCTGACTCGCGATCTCCGCCAATACAACACAAAATGTGTTTGTGAGGCGATCGAGCAGAATAAGGGTTCAAAAGTGTTCCAGAGGGATCTGTCTGTTGGGCAGAGTCAGCTGACAAAGCTGAAGACGGAGGATGGCAAAATCGTATGGTCCAAGCCTGAGCTCTTGGAGGAGATCGAAAGGTTCTATGGACAGCTATACACGACAACGCAACAACCCGCAAGCACTCCAGCGTCAGACCCTAGAGCTGGATTGACCCGACACTATACCGAAGATATCCCGGACGTCAGCATGCACGAGATTAGTGTGGCTCTCAAACAGCTCAAAAACAACAAGGCACCGGGTGATGACGGAATTACGAGCGAGCTTCTGAAGGCCGGCGGTGCACCCGCTAGAGAAGCCCTCCGGAAGCTATTTAATTCCGTCATTCTCGAGGGTAAAACGCCACAGGCGTGGCACAGAGGTGTGGCGGTGCTTTTCTTTAAGAAAGGGGATAAAACCCTCTTAAAGAACTACAGACCCATCACACTTCTGAGCCACGTCTACAAGCTGTTTTCGAGGGTCATCACGAATCGTCTCGAGAGCAAGCTAGACGACTTCCAGCCTCCCGAACAAGCCGGTTTCCGTAAAGGCTATAGTACCATAGACCACATACATACGCTGCGGCAGGTTATACAGAAGTCCGAGGAGTATAACCAGTCCCTATCCTTGGCGTTTGTGGACTATGAGAAAGCCTTCGATTCGATCGAAACCTGGGCGGTGCTACAGTCTCTCCAACGGTGCCGGATTGACTACCGATATATCGAAGTGCTGAAGTGTTTGTATGAAAACGCCACTATGTCAGTCCGCCTCCAGGACCAGAGTTCGAAACCTATTCAACTCCAGCGAGGGGTGAGACAGGGGGATGTCATATCCCCGAAACTGTTTACCACTGCGCTGGAGGATGTTTTCAAGCTTCTGGACTGGAATGGACTCGGCATCAACATCAACGGCGAGTACATCACTCACCTTCGATTCGCAGACGATATCGTAGTCATGGCTGAGACCATGGAAGACCTAGGCACAATGCTCGATGGCCTCTGTAGAGTCTCCCAACAAGTAGGTCTTAAGATGAACATGGACAAGACGAAAATCATGTCGAACGTCCATGTTGTACCTGCTCCTATTCAGGTTGGGAACTCTACGCTCGAAGTTGTCGACAAGTATACCTACCTGGGACAAGTAGTCCAATTAGGTAGGTCCAACTTCGAGAAGGAAGTCAATCGTCGAATTCAACTCGGTTGGGCAGCGTTCGGGAAGCTACGACATATCTTCTCGTCCGATGTCCCGCAGTGTCTTTGACCAGTGTGTGTTGCCAGTGATGACTTACGGATCAGAGACGTGGTCGCTCACTATGGGCCTTATCATAAGGCTCAAGGTCACTCAGAGGGCGATGGAGAGAGCTATGCTTGGAGTTTCCCTGCGAGATCGAATCAGAAATTAGGAGATCCGCAGTAGAACCAAAGTCGCCGACATAGCTCACCGGATAGCCAAGCTGAAGTGGCAGTGGGCAGGGCACATAGCTCGAAGAACCGGTGGCCGTTGGGGCAAAAAGGTTCTGGAGTGGCGGCCACGTACCGGACGACGCAGCAGAGGTAGGCCTCCCGCAAGGTGGACCGATGACCTCGTCAAGATCGCGGGAGGCGGTTGGATGCGGGCGGCTCAAGACCGGTCTGTGTGGAGAGCCTTGGGGGAGGCCTATGTCCAGCAGTGGACGTCGTTTGGCTGATATGATGATGATGATTACTCGATAACGAGTAAAAATCAACGTGAGGACTGCAAAACTCACACTTCGATGACATCAAATGCGCTGTAATTTTACTCAGCCTTCGAGTTTGATTCGATCGAGTAAAACTATGCAAGTACGGAGCTTACAGAGTTGGGTAGTACTATTAGATATTCTACAACGAGACGAATATCATAGATATTCGTTTTCAAACCAGCCAACTACAAATTGATGTACATCTGAGAGTCGATAGTGCTCTGGGCATGGAAATGTCAACAGTTTCACTGTTGTTCTGGCCGGTAACTAGGACTGCAATATGCCAGTGGTAAGCGATTGAATGTCCAATTATATGAAATTTACAATTCATAGTACCTTTTAGGAACGTTAATTTGCCTTAAATGTACGTTTATTATTTAATATTCAGCGCAAATAGGAGCAACACAAATTGCTTTAAATACATGTATCGTGTGACTAACAAAGCGAACACGGTAACTCACGTAAGTACTAGAATTCCTGATATTTTGGTAACTGTTTAGAATTGTGTGGATATGATTATGTTACTTTATATTGGATGCGTATGTGTAAAAGGAAACGTTCGCCATTTTTACCCTTTATGGCGGGAATTTCCAAAAACTCTTTTATTTCTCCTCCATATTCATCTCATCCTCCTAGCTGGGATAACCCAGTTAAAACGTGGTGTCCCCTTTCTAGTCTAACCAGATTTGACTATAACGACTGTCAAAGATCTTCATGACAGAAGGGACCGACGCGATGGCTTAATATGCTCTCCGAGGCACGGGGCAAGCGCTTTATAATTTAATTTACAATTTAATAGGAGAGTGGGAGTTTTATTTTTTATTCTGTTGGTTCCCGGTAGGCTACTAGTAAAAAAACAGCTTCTTGCGCCCAGTAGTTTTGGCTGTGCGTTGCCTGTCAGTCAGTCAGTAACGAAATAATTTTACATACATATTATATTGATGGTGATGTTGGTTTATGACATTAGTATAATATTATATCATTTACTGACATCAACGGAAGAAAGAAACAATAAAACATTGAGTCACGTTATTTATTAATACAATCAAAAACTTTTTCATTGATATAAGCGTGTACAATCTTATACGACAAACATCCGTCCCATACAAAATAGAACAGTAAAACAAACTTCAACTATAAAAGTTGTGCACGACAAATAAATGAATTCGACCCGGTTCTGACCAACGGTGCATGAATTATTATGATAAATGTACTTGCTGTTTATTGCTTTTAATTTACGCGGGCATAAAACTGAAACTGTAGTTAATATTTGGAAACTGATACTGTTTTGTCCAGTGTTGATGAGTTGAACAATTTACATACATTTATTTACAGAAAAAGCTGAACATGTCAATTTCGTCAAATCCCTGTAGTTAAAGGCAATCGTAATTAAAACATATATATTTTTACTACGATTGCGCTTAAGTTCGTCACCATCAGCACGATATATTTTTTTTATAGACTCACACCTGTATCCCCAAAGGGGTAGGCAGAGGTGTAATATTACACTTACATTTTGCCATGAATTTTTAGGTCCCACGTAATAGGGCGCCAGCCTATTGCCGTAGCGGTCACATTACCAGACTCCGTGCTGCTACTGAGAATTTCCTAGCGGAAAAACCCAATAACACTGTGCCCGTCCCGGGAATCGAACCCGAGACCTCCCAATTCCAGGCGCACATTTAAGCCGGAGACCAACGAGGCAGTCACAGTATATAAATTAACTCAATTCTCACTGCTGGGCATCATGGTCTGCTTTATAGAGGCCAGCCTCAAAAACACCGCTCAGCAGTGCCCACACCGGCGGGCAAATAAAACTGTCGGTCGTCGCTGTTATGAAAATCTATAACATTCGATACGCGGCGCAGTAGGTACCCTAAAATACACTTACATTGTGGTAGTATTCTGTAACGAGATACATATGGATCATATATATATTATTCTGTCAATTTGGACTTCTTAACCTCATCATATCAGCCAAACGACGTCCACTGCTGGACATAGGCCTCCCCCAAGGTTCTCCACACAGACCGGTCTTGAGCCGCCCGCATCCAACTGCCTCCCGCGATCTTGACGAGATCGTCGGTCCACCTTGCGGGGGGCCTACCTCTGCTGCGTCGTCCGGTACGTGGGCGCCACTCCAGAACCTTTCTTTAACTTCTTAGCCTGAAAGTCTTGTAATCCATCCAATGAAAGCTACCCTGTCGCTACCCTCCGACGGGTATTGGCCCGCCAGATGGCCAGGCGGGCTCCGAACAAAGCCCCGTTGGCGGCGGATGAAGGTGTTGGGCTCCGCCACCAAAACACCCAGCGGCCGCAGAGGATAGGGAGGATGGCAACCTGGCAACACCGCATCTCCTCTTCCTCTGCGGCCCCACCGCGACGCAACAATGGTGCGCCCCTATTTGGTCGCGGAATATAGGGCGCGCGGCAACGCAACACTGACACGCCTCTCCTCCAACGACCGCGCCCGACTGCGAGGGACAGACAGAACTGTCCCCCGCACCCGCACCCGCACCTTTGGACGCATCCTGCGCAGGCCCCTCTAAGCCCACAAGGAGCGTCCACTCCCGGGATCTCTCTTAGCTTCATCGCGGGTGTCCAAGCCACGGTTATTAACCCCCCCCCCCACGGTTATTAACCACGACAAAGTGGAGATCCCACGGGGGGACAACACAACGACATACCTGCTAATACATGAAACTTGAGCTAGTAGACTATTTATTGTGTAACCCAAATTGTGAACTAAATTATACAAGTAAAAAGAAGTTTCAGAATTTTCCTACTGCAACCGCTAATACTACATTTTACCTAATCTAGTGAACAAACTTGCAATCTAAAGTTGAACTAAATTAATCTAGTTCTATCAGAAATACCATTTCTATTAATGCAGAAGCGCTACTATGAACGCTATCTACCTAGATGGCACTGAAGCTATTTGATTTATGGATACGACCTCTGAGTGTAATTAGTACTATCATGTTGAAATGGGTGATATCATGCTTTATGAAAAGGGGAAGGAGCATTACTTATTTAGCACGGAAAAGAGTACCAAACTTCAACATTTTGACACGTTTTTATTAGCTCGATTGTATCATTGTACGCAATTTTCACCCACCTTACAACGTCGAATTGTAGTGAAACTTAGTGCACTCATTAAAGACCGATGAATATACATACAAAATTTTTAAAAAAGTTCAGTCTTTTTTTTAGCTAAAATAACGATATAGATGTAACTAGAGGACGCCAGCAGCTACGTCTGCATTTTTTTTTAATTTACCCGTTTAGGCCAATCCCGTGGGAATTTCGGGAAATCCCTTCGTAGTGCACCTCTACGGTCCCCAAAGAACATACATGCCAAATTTCAGCTTCCTGCGCCCAATAGTTTCGGCTGTAGCGTGTCTGTCAGTCAGTCAGTAACGCAAGGATTTTATATATTAAGAAAGATTATACTAAACATAACTTCACGCCTTTTATCCCCGTACCGCCTCCCAAGTAGCATAACGAGGCGGGGCCTGCCAACACCAACGGTGGGCCAGTCCCGGGCGGGGTCACGGAAAAGTATGCTAACCGCGAATCGCGTGATCCCGCCACTACACGGAACTCGTAGGGACACCGCGATGGTTTTAGTGGGTATGCACCGAAATAAAAAGAGGCAGAGATGTATTACACACCGACATTTCGCCAGTTATGTTTAGGTCCCAATGTAATAGGGGGCGAGCCTATTGCCATCTAACGGTCACATTATTAAGCGAGCCATAATTAATATTTTTAATACACACATAACTTCGAAACAGTCAAAGGTGTGTGCCCGGGGTACCTGGGGATTGAACCCGAGACCATCGTCTCGGCAGTCCGTTACGTACACAACTGGGCTATCGCCGCTTTACTAAAAAGTAAACTAAAAGGCATAAAATTATCACTTTATCTTAATAAATCGTGAGGTATTTTTTAATAGTTCGTGCCGTGGCGTGGATATGAATTCGAATCTGCATACCAGTATGTAAGCACACTATCTACGAGGCTATTGCGGAATAACCTCACATTTATTGTTTTATTATATTTGAACACACTGTGCACCTATATTTTCTAAGTGTCGTATCCACATTATGCTTACATGTCAGAAGATAGCAACATCGCTATAACGCCAATTACATCAGCGTTTTAACATTGAATGTTGTATCATTTAATTATTAACTATTTGGTGCGCGATGATTGACTACAGAATGTTATTAGTTTTTATTTTATTTTCGTCTACATTCGTATATATGAAACAAAATGTATAGTTATTTTGTACACGTATTTTTGGATCGCTCGTCTGATACGTCGCATAAGTTTGTAAAAATAAGATCGTGTATAAAATCGCGAGATATTCGATTAAAAATTCACAAAAATATACCTACTATATTTTAAACCAAGATAAAAATAAATTAAGTTAAGAATATAGAAAAAATACTTTTGTTGTTTATACAAACCAAAGTAAGTATTAAACCAAAGAACCTTCTACGATTTGACAATTCGACGCAGTACTTTCTCATTTACATATAGGTATAATAATTTTTATATACATTATAATCTAATAATATTCTGTATAGTACGATGCCTGCCGGTAAGAAGGAGTGACGATTTACGCAAATGGCTGGCAGCGGCTAGACATGAAGAGCCAAAAATCATGTGCAGTGGCATACCACCAGAAGGACCTATATCTAGCAGTCAACTACGCAAGGCTAAAAATTATGATGATGAATCTTATAATTTAAAATAAACACGTTATTGGATACGTTTCAATCAAAATCTGACATTTTGAGTAACACAATCTAAACGAAAACAAAACCAGAAACAGTTCCAAGAAAAATATTTCAGGTAGCTTTTCATAAACATACCTAATTCTATTTACGAACTCACTATAAAAAATACACAATAGAAATATTCCTATATACATGGAAAAGTACAGTTGGCTACAAAAATTCAAACACGCGTATATCTTTTTGAGGCTGACTGTACCTCTATACGTTTCCACTTTTGGTTTCAGGAAAAAGTAACAAAGAAGTCGCGGTGTGCTGCGTTTGTAAAGGTACAACATTTTCACAGTAGATAGACTTCTGTTCAGCGACACATTGTTTTTTCACATACGGCTATGTGTGGTTCTTTTCAGAAAATTTTATATTGTGCGTAATATTTGATTGTGTGTACGCTCAGATTAGCAATAGACGCAGATATTGTATATGTGTTTAGTTGTGTGGTTGTGTTGTATGAATAAGGATCATCATCATTATCGTCCTAGCGTTATCCCGGTTGCATTCAAGAGAAGGCTTAAGAGACTCTTTACAATTGCGTTTGCCGAACGTAGACGTTTAATGAGCGTATGCGTGGCGTTTTCTATGTACCTAATAAATGAAACTCTGCCTTAGAGTCGCATAATATAAGTGTATCGTCTGCGCCACTTTAAAATTATATGACAAAATTGAACGACTATTGGGGTGTATTAGCGTAGCCTTACTGCTGAGATAACGTTTCCAAAATGTTTGTGCCACGCATACTTTGACAGAAACCCTAGACTCGTGTAAAAGGGTTTTTAAAGCACAATCGCCAAGAAACCCGAGGTCCGCTTTCTAGTCTAGCCATATTTGACAGAGTGTTAGCTTTTCTACAGAACAACTACCATCTAAATACAACCCAGAGTTATATTTAAAACGATATTTCACGGCATAAACTTATGTTAGAAATAGTCAAAGAGTACAGTTATCCTTCTTACAACGAACATCCTTATGATAACCGCTGAATTTGCCTACAACATCACCTCCACACACGTTCTCCTTCATCGGTCATCGCGCAATTACAGTTTTCGCACGCGATTACTATATCTGGTCCGAGGGTCCTTCTTTAAGTTGGAAGTACACCTTTAGATACTACAGTCGTTACGATCCGTCCCAACTCCGCCACTCAGTAATATTATATGATTGACCGAGTCGGAGGCTGGTGGAGGAGGTGAATGAGCCTCTAACAGTATTCGTGACACACTCACTAAAACCACCGCGGTGTCCACTAACCTCCCGTGATGCGGAGGAAACACGCAACTTGCGACTAGTATAGTTTACCGCGATCCCACCAGGGATTGAACCGGCGGCGTGCTGGCGAGCCCCATCGTGTGGGATCACTTCTATGCCTCTACAACAAAAATAATTTTATAACCTCGATTTATCTGCATACCGCTTGTAAAACAGTGAAACTTTTTAATCACTGCACTTACTCAAGAACAACTTAGAATAACTCGTACAAGAACAAACCTAATAAAATTTGACAGCAAACAACCCCTTGGACCTCCTTTACAACCGGCAAAGGAAAATAATTATGCATAGTTACCCTCATTATTAGTACCTACTTAAAATTCTCAAGCACTTAGTTCACGAAACTAAAAAGTTACTACAGTATTTTTAGTAAAAGAATTTTACCTACATTAATTAAATGTTGTACCTTCTATCTGTAGACTCAACCTGAATTATTAGTACGAGTTTAAAACAACCAGTTTAAACAGAACCCTTACTCCCCTTCTGAGGTGCAAATTTGCAGTAGAGCGGTCAGAGTTTAATAGAAAGCTATGGTTCTACTTACAGTGGTGGTAAAAGAGTTTCCTTTTAAAAATATAAAAATTGTTTTCATTTCAATTTCAACAAGAGCCGGTTCATAACAAACCTGTTTACACTTCAGACGATACTGAATGGTTCTTGAAAGTATAACTAGTTGTATTATAATGAAATCCTCTGAAAATGAGTGCGGGACTTTTGTTCTTTTGCCCTTTACAAATTTATTTTAATGTAGTCTTTGTTTGAGGAATACGTCAAAAGTTTATTTGAAGAATTGAAGGCTCTCTGTTTTTGGCAACAAATCTTAGTTAAATAATAGAAAGAATTAAAGGCGATTCTTTGCAAACATAGATGAAGATTCACAGATTTTATCAGCGGTAAGTAAAAAGATAATCAGCTTTATCCCACTTGCAAACCTGAGTTCCGCTTACAAGTCTAACCAGATTTGACTAAATAAGAGCTTTTCGCGGATTGACTGCCTGTCTGATCTCCGCAACTAAAAGAGATACTGATATTCCACGGCTTAGCCTAGAGTAATTTTAGAGGTACTGACTCCCTAATAAAAAAAATTCATAACAGCTGGGATCGACGGCTTAACTTGATCTGCCAGATACGGGGCAAGCAATAATTAAGTTAAAAGAAGATAATACAGAAATAAATCAAAGTTGTACCTAAGACTTTTATGTAAGTTAATTATGTAAAAGCATATTTTGTTCATAAGAGAATATTTTTCATTGTAGCTTAGCAAGATTCAATTCAGACGTCACCACTTCTCATTCTGCCGTCCTTTAACTAGAACCCCGTTAACCCTCAAATGGTCGATTTTGAGTTTTGAATGCAAAGTAATACAGTTTTAGACATAAATGTTGTGGACATGGTTATAGACATATTAAAACATGATTTAGCGTTAAATGACAAAATATACAGCAAATGCTTCAATAAAAAGTGACTATACCACGCTTCTTAGCTTAATCTACGTTAAAGTACCTTAGTTTTAAAATTCGCCTAATCCTTTTTTCATTTTTTATAAGCTTAAACTACGTTAATTGAATATTTTTGACTAAAAATACACTAAGAGCCTTGTTTATAGTTAAGGATCAATTTTGATAAAACAGGAACAAAAACAATGCTATAAACTATTTATGATGAAAACCTTATCTTAATTCTGGTTAGACGACCATAACGGTATTTTTGCCAAGTAATCAATATTGCGATTTGCTCAAAACAATTCGTTGAAATAAGCGTTATTTACTTCTGAAATGGAATTTGTTCAAAAAAATATTATTAATTCTTATCTTAATAACGGCTAGGCAACTTTCCCTAACTAGAAACACGTTATCCGTTTCTCGCGCTTCATTAATGCCGGGAGTGTGCGGGGATGCCATATCCGTGCGAGGATGGAATATTCGCGCAGGGAGGTTTGCTATTCTGCTCGGAGAGCTTATAGCGTGCAAGCGTGCGTCATCGCATCGTGTGTTGTAAATTATTATGACTGCCTTGTTGGTTTGCTATTATCCCTCAGACTAACTAGGTGGAGTGACTACCTTTGACGGGCAGGAATTGGATGAGAGTAGCCTCGGATCCACCATTGCAGTCAGTCAACCGGAAGATGGCGGTCAAACCACCCAAAGTAAAAGGCAAGATACTATAAAGGCAGCAGCATTAAGTATCAAAGCCTTCCGCCACTACGATCGCAAATCCGTCTGCCAAGCGTGGCGATCAAAGCAAAATCTCCCAAAAATGAGTCGCACACAAAAAAACGGCCTCTGTTCCCCGGCGGCCCCGCTATTTTCGACTCAGATAGCGGCCATGGTACCGGCGGGGCAAGGGGTGCGATAAACCTCCAGCAGAGATTTGTCGAAATGTTTTATTTATTTCATTTCATTCATCACACTTCGATGAGGATGTAGAAGGTATGTATGGGGACATATCTCGGGCTATACATTGCTCTAAACCAATTACACCGTTGTCATGGGAGATTTTAACGCGAAACTAGGCAAACAAGCGGTGATGAGCTGAGGGTGGAGTAATTTGGATATGGACACCGGAACTCACGGGGCCACTTGCTGGCTAGCTTCATGGAGAAGGAAGGACTCTTCATGATGAAGTCCTTTTTCAAAAAGCTAGAATGCCGCAAGTGGACCTGGATAAGTCCAGATGGTGCCACCAAAAATGAGATCGATTTCATCATGTCAATGAAGAGGTTTATATTTAATGTTGTCTCTGTGATCAGTTCGCATAAAGCGGGCCGCGTTCACCGAATGGTAAGAGGCACATTGAATATTAGTCCCAGCCTCGAACGGTCGATATTGATGAAGTCTACGCTCCTACCAGCGCCAGTTCAAATCTAAAACCCCGAGAGCTTTCAGCTTGAGCTACAAAACCGCTTCGAATGCCTGGGAGAATGCGTAGATGTGGACGACTTTAGTGACAGGTTAGTGCATGCTGTCCTTACAACAGGCTTAAAGTTCTTAAAGCCCATGACGATTAAAAGAGCCCATAAAATCTCTGGTCCGATCCTCGAGCTTATACAGGAAAGGCGTAACATGCTTCTGCATGCCTCCGGCGATATGCCAAAGTCTCTGATCCGCGATCTCCGCCAATACAACACTAGCCAATTCAAGACGAATGGTGACAGAATTATCTCGTCCAGACCTCAGTCTGGACTAGATAATTTCGTCACCATTCGTCTTCAGCCTTGTCAGCTCACCTGCCCGATAGACAGATCTCTTTTGAACACTTAGGAACCGTAATCTGCTCGATTGCTTTTTGAACACACTTAGTGTTGTATTGGCGGAGATCGCGAATCAGACTCTTAGAGATCTGTTTATTAAGTTGAGGCGGAGGAGCTGATGCTCTTGGAAGAGATCGAACTGGACAGCTATACACGACTACACGACCACCTATTACTACTCCAGTCACTGACCCTAGATCTGGATTGACCCGACACTATACCGAAGATATCCCTGACATGACATCCCATCAGCATACACGGGATGAGAGTGGCCCTAAATCAACTCAAAACCAACAAGGCACCGGGTAATAACGGAATTACGTCAGAGCTTTTGAGATCTGTCGGCGCACCTGCCGTGGAAAAACTTCGAAAGTTATTAAATTCTGACATACTCGAGGGCAAAGCGCCACAGGAATGGCACAGTGTGGTGGTGCTTTTTGTCAAGAAAGGCGATAAAATCCTTTTGAAGAACTACAGACCCATCTCACTCCTGAGTCACGTCTTTAAGTTGTTTTCAGGGGTCGCCACAAATCATCTCGAGACCAAGCTAGACGACTTCCAGCACCGAACAAGCGGGTTTCCATAAATGCTATAGACCAAATACATACGCTGCGGCAGGTTAACTCTGAGGAGTATAACTAGCCTCTATACTTGGCGTTTGTGGACTATGAGCAAGCTTTCGATTCGATCAAACCTGGGCGGTACTGCAGTCTCGCCAACTGTGCCATCGACGACTATCGATACGTCGGAGTGCTGAATTGTTTGTTCAAAAACGCCACCATGTCAGTCCGCCTCCAGGACCAGAGTTTAAAACCTATTCAACTATAGCGAGGGTTGAGGCAACGTTCACTGCTGTGCTGGAAGACGTTTTCAAGGTGACTGTGAAGGACTCGGCATCAAATAAACAGCGACTACTTACACCTTCTATTTGCTGATTATATCGTAGTCATGGTTCAGACCATGGAAGACGTCATCACAATGCTCGATGGCCTCCGTAGAGTCTCCCAACCAGTAGGTCTTAAGATGAACATGGACAAGACGAAAATCACGTCTGACTTCCATGTCGTACCTGCTCCTATTCAGGTTGGGAACTCTACACTCGAAGTTGTCGACAAGTACGTATAACTGGGAAAATGATCCGATTGGGTAGGTCCAACTTCGAGAAAGAGGTCATTCGTCAAACCTAATACGGTTGGGAGGCGTTCGGGAAGCCACGGCATATCTTCACGTCTGATATCCCGCAATTTCTCAAGACGAAAGTCCTTGACCAGTGTATGTTGCAAGTGATGATCTATGGAGCCGATACGTGATCACTTACTTTGGGCCTTATCCGAAAGGTCCAAGTTACTCAGAGGGCAATGGAAAGAGCTATGTTCGGTGATTCCTTGCGAGATCGAAAATGAAATGAGGAGATCCGCAGGAGAACCAAAGTCACCGACATAGCTCTCCGAATAGCCAGTCTAAAGTGGCAATGGGCAGGGCACATAGCTCGAAGAACCGATGGCAGTTGGGGCAGGAGGGTTCTGGAGTGGCGACCACGCACCGGACGTCGCAGCAGGAGTAGGCCTCCCACAAGGTGGGCCGACGATCTATATAAGATTGCGGGAAGCGGTTGGAGGTGGGCGGCTCGAAATCGAGTCTGTGTGGAGAACCTTGGGGGAGACTTATGTCCAGCAAGGGACGTTTCTAGGCTGACATGATGATGACTATGTGATTGAAAATATTATTACTCTCTATTATATACAAATATAATATATTTAATAGCCACTATGGAAATAGGGCCTAAAATATACTTTTTTAGCTATTAATTGCTTAATAAGATTAGAAAAATAATCAAGGCTGTGCATATAAATTTTACAAATTGCTGTATATGTTGATGATAAGTGAAATATATATTTTATGTTGATGATAAGGAAATTTATTTACTTAAAACTTTTTAATATAATTGATTCAATTTTCATACTGCATTTTATTTAATTATCCAGTTTTTTTTATATGTGATGCTTAGCTATAAAGACGTTAGTAACAATTGAAGTAAGAAATACCTGTTTTAGCTTAGTAAGCAAGCATATATTTTTTCATATCTCTTTTATTTTTCGCTAAAACTTAGCATAAAAGAGTCATAGGTGCTTTATCCTCTTCTTTCGTAAGGTACTTATGTATAAATATTAAAAAAGGTCTTAGCTACAAAACAGTTAATAGGTTAGTAAGTTAACGAGGCTATAGTGTGGCAAACAATATCAAAAAAAAATTGTATTGCTTAACTAAACCAAAAAATCCTTTTTTTATATAATTTTAAGTACATTTCTGAGCAGGAAATATCCTAAATGACGCTGGCAAATATTTGTTTTAATAATATTTAACAATCACTGATTTATGTATAATAGTTTTCTTGAAACAACGATTCCCGCGTTTTTTTACGTTTTTCTCCAAAATCACTTTTTGGGGTTAACGTGGTTTTAGTTAACGGACGGCAGCATTGGTCATGATGCGATCCGAATCCGGCACAAACACGATCCTCTGACTTTTTAAAGAGGCGAATTAGTCAGACAGTCCCAAAATAAAATGTAACACTCGTTCTTTGTTAATTTGGTTCAGCATAGTGGGCAAGCTTTCTAATTCTCGCGTAAGTTCATAACTTAAGATTTATTCCTAAAATTATAGTGACTTCTATTCTCTTGTTGTGATGATTAAACTTAAATTATTCTATTGCTATATTTTACGAACATACGCTGCGAGTAAAGATGACGTTTTAAATTAAGTCAACCCAAATTTTGTATCTATAATATAATATACATTACTGAGGTCCATCTTAGCTAGCAAGTGATTTAACCTATCATCAGAAAAAGAATTAAGTACGAAGAACAATTTCTGAAATTCAGACTGTAATATACATTGATATTAGGCCGCACTGTCATGTGAATAATTAAAACTATCCACTCAGCCATGTTGTCATCATGTATAGAAATAGTTTAGTGAAAAGTTCGAAAATAGTCAGGTACTGGTTTCAAAACCTTTTTAGTTTTGTTCCACAGATATGTATGAATATATATAGTGTCTCACACAATAAGATTACTAAATTATAAAACACACACCCTAATATTGTAATTGACTATTTCGTGTCATGTTTACATCAATATGCGATTCGCCACACTGATGACGTTTCTGTTTCAAATCATGTGGCATTTGGCCTTCGGGGAATAAAGTGTCTGGTCTTTGTAAATATTAAAACAACAACAAATTAATAGGTTTTAACATGGGACAAAAATTCACTTTACTAGCCTTATTCTAATTTTACCTTTGTTCTCCGCTCCGTCCGCGTGGGTTCATTAAACCCGTTTAGGCTAGGAATTGTCAATAATCAATATTCAAAATACCGGGTGTAAGGTCCTTACATCCAGTACACTGACGATTGATGTCCAAAATACAAAACGATTCTGTTACAACATCCCACCTCGTGCACATGTCACTCCTTGCCTTAACAGTGGCAATCTTATGAAGATGACTGCTCGCAGGCACCTTCACCTGACAACTTTACTCTTTGGCATAGTGCTACACAAAAATCCTGAATATTTATATAACAATATTCTTTTTTTCTGCCGAACAAATTGACTCCATGCTGCCTGATGTTAAGCAGTCAGTGAAGTCCCATAGTGATGGCCATCATCCCAGCAGCCAGCATGGCATTATGGCATGATGGCCCTCACCTTGACGGCCTTGAGTAAAGCTTTTTCACGCCCCGCTTAAAAGACCTGGGATCATAAGTGGAGGGAAACACGTGGACTGGTAAAGAGTTCCACATCTTAATGGTACGGCAGAGATAAGAGGCGCCGAACCGTTTGGTGCCAGACGGTATCTGTTCTACCGTGTAAGAGTGGCACCTCAACCCAGCACGTGTCGTTCGGGACAGGAAAGGAGAGGGTGGGATTAGTTGACAGAGCTCTTTGGAGCACTCACCGTGATACGGTAGAAGACAGCCATTGAGGCCACGTCTCTGCGTAATTGCAGTGACTCAAGAGTCTTAGTGGCCTCTGGATCCCCGATGATACGGACAGCACGCCGCTGCAACCTATCGAGGGTGTCCAATAAGTACTGAGCGGAGCCATTCCAAAGGTGAGAGCAGTATTCCACGCAGGAGCAAACCTGGGTCTTGTATAACAGACACAACTGCTCCGGCGTGAAAAACCTCCTCACCTTGTTCAGGACTCCGAGTTTCCGAGATGCGGATTTGATGACACCCTCGATGCAGTTCTTCTGGTTGAGATTTCTGCGTATGTCCATACCTAGGATATTAAGGCTGACTTGAATCGGTAGTGGAGTGTCCAGAAGAGAGGGATGGAGAAGGAATGGAGATACCTTGGCTGAGAATGCGCACACCTGTGTTTTCTTGGCGTTGAACTCGACCAGGTTCTCATCACCCCAATGCGAGATGCAATTCAGAACTCGGTCAAGCTCAGCAACAAGTGTTCACCTATACTCCTCAGTATCGGCTTGCTTAGCCGCAGGGTGTCCGAGATATCGCCCATGTACAGTACTGTCATCTGCATAGCAATGTATGCCCCCAAAAGTGAGCATATCATGGATATGCTCACTCCTGTAAGATTTTTGGAAATAAAGCATTATTATTATTATTATTATTATTATTATTATATGCAGAAGAAAAAGCGTGGGAGATAACACGGACCCCTGAGGCACACCAGCATTCGTGGAGAAACTTCGATGATTCACCGTCACAAAGGACTCGTATACGGCGCTCATTCAGGAAGCTGGCAACCCAGTTGCACAATCGAGGTGGCAAGCCGTAGGCTGGAAGCTTGGAAAGAAGCGCACGATGCCAGACTCTATCGAAGGCTTTGGAGATGTCAAGACTAATAGCCAATGACTCCCCATGCCTGTCCATCGCCTCATCCCAAAGGTGAGTGACATACGCTAGAAGATCACCCGTTGATCGTTTCGGTCTGAAGCCATACTGACGATCACTGATGAGAGAACTAGCGAACGAGTTGGTTGTTGATTAGTCGTTCAAACACCTTGCAGAGGATAGGTGTGATAGCAATGGGTCGATAGTTGCCCGGATCAGAACGATCCCCTTTCTTGGGAATCGGTTGTACGTTCGCCTCTTTCCAAGCCTGCGGCACTACGCCAGAGGCATATGATAGGCGATACAGGCGTGTAAGCATTGGAGACAACTCGGCTGCGCATTTTCTAAGCACAACCACTGGAATTCCGTCAGGTCCACTGGCTTTCCGGACATCGAGAGATCGCAGTGTCAGGCAAACATCGCATTGCCTGATTTTAATATCAGGCATGGAGTGGCCGCAGTAGGGAATCGAAGGCGGCTGCGCACTACGATCATCGATTCGGGAGTTGGCCGCAAAGAGATTGACAAGCAGGTCAGCTTTCTCTTGCGGCCCATGGGCCAGTGATCCATCAGGGCATCGTAACGGCGGCAGTGAAGGCTGGCAGAAATTAGATTGCACGGCTTTGGCCAATCGCCAGTATCCCCGGCTGCCCGTGGGGTGCGACAAGAGTTATTGACCAAACCGTGCAATGCGCTGTGCATCCGCTCTTATGTATGCCCTCTAGCAGACCTTGGTGGCTCTATTATACGCTGCCTTGATGAGATGAACATTCGGATCGCGACGAGACCGAGCCCTGATCCAAGCGCGGTAAGCCGACTGTTTTTATTTAATAGCATCGGCGCACTCGCGATCGAACCAGGGCCGTAATCCGCTGAATTAAAAGAAATGTTCATGAGTATAGTACACGAGCGGCTTCTTACATTATGGTCACAGCGATTCATAGAACTCATGCGTTCAAAGGAAGTTTTTGTTACTCATCATATATATTTTATTGTTCTTCATCCAATTTCTTTGTTCTATATATATAATGTATCAAATGTGCGTATTATTTAGGTGTATTATTTTATTTACTCGGCCTGCGAGAATACCAGCGTTGTAGTTATACTGCAACATTAGCTGACGCAGCGCCTTATTTGTCCTCCATGTAACGCCACCAGAAATTATGAACCTACCTTCTTATATTCCTAGTGTACCAGTACCTGTAGTTTAAGTTTATTTGTTTAAGTGATTTTTAAGTTTGTGTGGAGGTGCAAATAAAACATTTTCATTTCAGTTTCATTTTCATTTCATTTCAAAGAAGATTTTACCTCATGAATACGTTAACCTTTCGTTGTTATTTATACTGTAAATAAAATGTTTTATGACTAATCTTCTTTATTTCTTATTTAATTACAATGAAATTAAATATTATTTATTTGCTAGAATATGGTAATAATATACAAGTTGTTGGGTTTTGTTCATAGTACAACATATTCTACCACTTTTTTTTTTGTCGGGTTGGAAAATCCTCATGGAGTCCCTCCGCCCTGGGGGAAGGACGAAGGGAACTGTCAGACTCTTACTGACTAAAAACCAACCCGTGCTTCTGATGTACCCATGTGTCGGAGGGTAGGGTTTCACCGAAGCATTCCTCGCTACCCCCCAGATGGTCAGGCGCCAGATGGTATTAAAATCGCGTGCAAAGCCTCAATAAAGTGCGCTGAAAACCTATTTCAAAATCTATAAGAAAGGTTCGTCTGTTCAATTGCAACTAACTAAATATAAGTCTACGAACTAAATCCATTGGATCCATTATTCATTCTAAGGACAACTTTACCGGGGCATTTTAATATCGGAGCTGAATTGCTATATAGCTACAAGCAATCATCTAACTTTGTCCGATGCTAACGGCCGGCGCCATCTAATTTCTTCGGAATCTAGCTGGACGCATATAAATTGGACGTATTGAGGGTTTGCTCTGGCGATATTAATTTAAACACATATCCTGAAACAAATGTACCAGTGCTTTTTTCTTTTTGTCTGTGCAGTGATGAAATTGGATGAATGTTTTCCAATAAATGTTGAGTGTATGAGATTCTCGTAAGTGATTTTATAACGTGCTGTTGTGTTTGTAGTTGTGTGTTACTTTTGGAGTGTGATACTCCTGCAAGTGGTAGCAGGATCGTCGAAGGATTTGATTATGCTTGTTGAACTATGGCACGGTGCTAGTTGACGTTAAGTTTGCAGGGTTTCGTGAGATATTGTTTGTGTGGAGATATAAAAAAAAGATTCCAGGAAACGAAAATATATACTTTCACTGTGGTACCACAATATTATAAATAAACTATAAAGCTACGACTTAATTAAACAACGACGGGAACGGGAAGACGACTGCTGCGCCGCGCTTATACAATATTACGCCTTGTATGTAATTTGTAGCGTCAGCAGCCTCTACAATATTCACCCCTTTATAAAAAATTTAAGAACATTAGAAAGAAAGACAACTTTTAGAAAGACAATTTTTAGAAAGACAACTCTCGCACTAGGAATGAATTCTGTGTTGCGGGGGACTTTACAAACATACAACTAACGGACACAATGAACACCCAGACTCGAAACAACAATTTATGATTCACACAAAGTGTTGTCTCGTGTGGGAATCGAACCCACGACACACGGCGCAGTGTCAAGCGGCGAGGCGGCCGCTTATACCACTACGCCAACCGTGCAGTCATTATACAATAAAAATCGTCAATGAAATATAACAAAATAGAACACAATCGAAAAAATCTGTAACAAATACACAATCAACAACAATCTCCATAAAATAATATAAGTAAGTACCAGGTGCTAGCGTTCGAATTGCGTCACATCACTCGTACCTTACACACTTGTACGCATCAAGTTACCGGAGCGCTAGTCCCGAGATTGCTAACTAAGCAAACACTAATTTTATACGTGGAACTTTATAACTTTAAATAATGTTATTCTATTTTTATAACTAGGTATATAATAAATTAAAATTATCAGAACTATGCCAAAAATACAATGTAAAACAAGATCGTTTCTATCGAAAATCGGTCCTTTGCTCTTCTTAAGCCGCTTGTAAAGAGAGCTGGTCGTACGAAGAAGCAATAAATTGCTCAAATCTGCCAGCGATCTTCTCTGTGCTGCCTGGGCCGTGATTGGGGATGACAGGGTGCGCTATCCAACACTGAGCGGTATCCATCCTCGCTTCCAAGTGTGATCAGACGCAACGACGCGTGCACTGTACTATAGAGTGCCACCGCCGGTCCCATGTCGTTCTTCGTTCTCGGAGTAAGCTGCGTATTGTCCGTCTTGGTGAGGAATGCTGCCTCGCTGCCAAGATCAATACGCCCTACGCCTCACGCCTCGACTTACGCAATGTCCTGCAGAGTGCCGCCGTCCTGCAGAGTGGCGCCACCGTCGTATGCCGCTCCGGAATTCTCCTGCTGCCCATATTGCCGTGATCACTGTTATTCGTATTGTATGTTCCACTTTTAGGTTCCACGTGTCCTGACTCAAGTGTTCTCCACAGTTAGGTTGTAAGCCCTTTCGGTCGTAGGAAAAAGGGCGAGTCGTCTCCCACGAGTCCAGGAAGCCTCCGTGTCCACGCTGCTTGGCTGCACGCTGTTGCCACGCGCACATGCGCTTGTTTGATTCCGCTGACCGTGCATGTGCGTTGATGCCGCGTTGCCGAAGCTGTGCCGAAGGTTGCGTTTTCTTTGTCGGGGTTTTTTTTATAGTATTAGGCGGCAAAGCAGCAGACGGATCGCCTGATGGTAAGCAATTACCGCCGCCCATGGACACAAGTAACACCACAGGAGTCACAAGTGCGTTGCCGCCCCTTGGGGTTGGGAAAAGGGATAGGATGAGGAGTGGGATGAGGGAGAAGGAATAGGGGATAGGGCCTCCGGCACTCTCACTCACCGAATGAAACGCAACAGTTTAGGTACTGTTACTTTACGTCGATTTTTTGTGAGAGGGTAGTACTTCCCCGGTCGAGCCGGCCCATTCATGCTGAAATCAGCAAGGCTCTACTACCTGGTCACCAATGTAGGGTTTCGTGATGATGTTGTTTGTATGAGAGATAAAAGAAATATTCCAAAGATGAAAACATATACTTTTACTGTGGTACCACATTTAAATACACTTATTGATACGCTGCCGTGTGGTTGACGGCATAGAATACAAGTGTCACCACCCCTTATCTTCCCGTGGGTGTCGTAAGAGGCGACTAAGGGATAACACGATGCAAATACCATCTTTGCGTAGAGATGGAAAACTCGACATCAAACCCTATACGACTGCCTCGTTGGTTTTGCGGCATAAATGTGCGCGTGGGATCGGGAGGTCCCGGGTTCGATTCCTGGGTCGGGCAGTGTTATTGGGTTTTTCTGTCACGAAATTCTCAGTAGTAGCACGGAGTCTGGAAATGTGCCCGGTACGGCAATAGGCTCGCCCCTTATTACGTGGGACTAAAGTATATCTGGCGAAAAGTGGGTGTAGAAATACACCTCCTCCTACCCCTTCGGGGATAAAAGACGTGACGTTATGTATGTATGTATGTATAAATAAACTACATAACTACGACCTAACTATAGGGGAGCTTGGAGACGACTGCTGCGCCGCGCTATTACAATATTACGCCTTGTATTTAATTTGTAGCGTCAGCAGCCGCTACAAGTTATATAATTATAGGTCTATTTAGGATATACGATCATTTTTGATTTCGTAGTTCTAGCAGTGTCCGTATGACGAAACTGCAGACAATCAGTAGCGTATATTAAGGTTGTGTGTCCACTGGAGTGGTGAAGAACGGAACTGTGGTCATTATATAGCAAAGAATAAAGTGCAACTGCCGTCATTTTAATATTTTCATTTGGTTATAGCTCCACTCCACTCTTAACATGCTAAGCCTAGCACAATGTCAAAAAGTCATTGTATAGGAAACTTTTCGACGCCGTGAAATTTATCATCTTGTACGAAAGCAAAATAGACAAAATAATATATCAATATAATTTTATCTGAAATCTTCATATTGTCAACATAAATAAGTTAACCTAGGCCGAGTTTTTCTAAGCAAAACTCCTTCGAAGCTTCGATGCAGAGAGTACATTTTTGGCATAGTTATAATTAGCTTGAAGCGAAACTCCACGCTAGAAGTGAAATTTGCTTTCGTGTTCCAAAGGAGACGCGTTAGTATACGAGAGAAAAAAAAAATACTGGCAGGAATGCAATATAAAGGTAAATTTAAGCGCAAAGTTAGCTGAAACTGTCAAAACTAGTTACTTTAGTGTTAGTTTTGTTTAGTGCTTTATATGAAGTTTGTTTACGTATTTAGAAGAGTGATGTCCATGTTGACTAGCCAGGCCAGAATGTCAAGATCACTATACACTTCCAACGGGTAGTGAATGAATAGTGATCCTGAATGTGAAGCCGGTTTGATACCCGCCCAGGTCAAATCTTTGTGTGATAAGTGTGATTATGTAATTGACCTATAAAACTGTTTGCCATTTATATTACATTCACGATTGTGCAGCTAATGCGAACTAATATAATAAGTCCCATTAAATTCTATTCCATTATTAAACAGACTGTGACGTTGCATCGAGCGATGCACACTACAGCGCTGGCCCCTACCACTTCTCCTGCCGGCCGCTCCCCTCCCAGCGGCAAATAAATACAGCGGCGCGACAGCGAACCGCCCCTCTTGGATCCTGGACGCTGCCAAAGTTAAGTGCTGCCTTCTCTTCTGGAGGACCGAAGTCTCGTCAGCCTGCCTGCCTACCCTGCCCTCAGTCTTAAGCTTAGCTCTAATCTAGTTGCTACCGGGTTATATTGTGTAACGCTTCCGAATATAATATCTTGTAACCAACAAATAGTATTTAATTTCTCTCCATTACACATACCTACTACGTAACTCTACAGGCATATAGGAACCTACACCTAATAAATGTTACACTGGTGCCAAACAGTTTTAAGGGCTCAGGCATCTGACTCGGCTTCTGGTCGCTTCCTTTTTCTGTGTTTTTCTGTGTGTAAGTGTGTTCACAGTCGGTAAGTCGTTGATTTTTTTTCTAAATGTGTTAGCTAAATTATAACGCATTATTCAAGCAAGATAACGTAAATGCTCCTATTACCGCCAGTTTTAGCTGTCTTAGGATTCACTTAAAAACAATAGATATAAGCTGTTATATTAGGAAAGATGTTATAATTTATAATTAATCTCACCAAAGTATTCTTTGCAATTCAGTACTTAAATTCAATTATCAATAACAAAATAGTTACTAAATAATTATTTAATCCAAAAGAGTAGTTGATTCTATTACCGACCCATAGAATGCGGCAAGATTCTATTACCGATTTTTCTACTTCTTTTACCGACCGCTACGAAGTTGTCACTTCTTCTATACTATTAAATAAAATAAAAAGTCGTTTGTAAGGTATTTATTATATAATAACAATAGTTATGAGATCAACATTATTACAATATGAACATAATTATTTATTGCAACGCTTAGAGCACTTATTTTTTGTTATTTTAATTAATAAAACCTGACTTCCCGAGATAGATAATCCAGTTTACCAGTCTTTTTTCTTCCTACTTCGTCAAAACAGTTTATTCAAAACTCAGATTATTAGAACAAAATAATCTGAGGTTCAAAAATATACATTTTGATTTTGTGTACTGTAATATTACCAAAAATATCGTCGCAGCTGTTAGTCGGTAATTGAATTAAGTATGAAGGTTACAATATCCTATAAGCGACCAATAAAGTTAATTATAAACAGATAAAATATCCGCTTTATGGAATGTTGTTAAATTCGTTCTCATAGCCATATTATTTCTTTTAATGTCAGTTAGTCTTTAATTCAGATAAAAAAGGTTATTTACAGTATAATATAAGGGATATTGTCTAACTTTGAATCGAGTTTTAAACAAAAACTTTAAGAACTAGCTTTGTCGTTAATAGATCTAACGAGGTATGTTCTCAAAATTTAACAATGCCATGGGTCGTTATTAGAATCAAGTTTTGAAATTTCAATTCTATTAGCGCCTTAAATTAAAACATGATTTTATAACACAAAATCCAATAAAAAGTATTATATTAGGAGTTAATTTAGAAAACGAATACATACGTTACAGTAATAATGTGATAGCAAGAAGACAAATCCATTTTTAGTGTGTTATTTTCCTTAAGAAATATTTAGGTGTACTTACGTGGCTGGAGACGCGACACTATGAAATGTGCGTCCGTTTCGGGCGCGTCCCACTCACTTTCAAATTATTTCTTTCACTGGCTATTTAAACACACAAACTTTACTCTTTTTGTTGTCCAACAAAAATACGTAACTAATTTTTAAGGTATGACTTTTCTGGAACCTATATTATGTCTAATAAGAGTGATTTAACAATTAGATCGTTAATAGAGTACACATTTTAGGGGGTCGTTAATAGGAGCTTTTACGTTAGTCGACTAAAGGCTTTCGCCACATCTTATGTACTTTTATAACTTCTTTTCTAACCCAAATTCGTTAGACTAAGTAACGGTTTTGGGAATTATTTTAATTGTACAATTACATTTTTTATGTGAGGGTAGATTCCGCTTCGCGTTATTCTTACGCATTGCGAACGTAACTTGTTTACTTGCTACATAATATAAATCTTTTTTTAAACGCCTCACTGTGAACATAATTACATTACCATTTAATTTATTGTTATATTATAAGTATAACCCCTGTGTGAGTGACTTTTGGTGCTGTTAGGTTAATCTTTTATCTGTTTAATCTTTTTCTAAGTAACTTAGCAATGTCTTTTAAAATTAACTTCAATCATTTAGTTAAATCGGAGCTGGTTTATGAACTGATTATTCGGGGGGGTGACAAGTCTGGTTCCGTAGCCGAGCTGCGCCAGCAGATAGCGACACTAGCGTCTCAGTTTCCCTCTGAAACTATTTTGGATTCGGATTTAGACCCCGAAGAGGAAATTTCGGCTAACAGGAACTCCTTAATTAGGACTACAAATAATATTTCTCTGCTTAGATCACAATTTGACCAAAACCTCTATTCGCGCACAGAATCTATTCTCAACCATATTTACTTTAGATTGAATGGACTGGATCTGGACCGCCTTTCTGATACCGAGTCGGCTGAGATAGTTTCGAGCAATTACCGCAATCAGTTAGCTATTTTGAAATCTTTGATTTCGGGTACATCTGAACCAACTTCGCACGTAGTACAAAAGGACTGCTCTGTATCTACCCCCGTCGTTTCTGACGACTTTAAGTACGATCGTAAATTGTTTTCCGAACTCGCTAAATTTAAATATAATGGCAAGTCTTGTGTTCGCGGGTTCATTGAAAAAATTAATGAGTTTATGCAGGCTAGGTGTATTCTCGAAAATAAAATGTTACTATTTGCTTTTGAGATATTTACGGGCGATGCATTGTTCTGATATCGTTCACTCAAAGAACAGGTTTCTAGTTGGAGTGAATTGTGTTGTCTTTTGAAGCGTGATTTTAGTCCGACTGACTATGATTTTAAAATCTTAAATGAAATTAGATTTCGCCTTCAAGCTGAGGACGAAATTAATATAACATTTTTTGTTGCTAAAATGCAGGGTATGTTTTCTCGTCTTGATGTGCCTATTAGTGAGTCTGAAAAATTAGATATTTTGTTGCGTAATGTCCTGCCATGTTACAATCAAACTATTTTAACGGCTAAGGTAGCCGATATCCCTAGTCTCGTTAGTGTCTGTCGTGAATTTGAGACCTTTCATAAACGCACTAAAGACCATCGGGAATCTTCCAAAGCCACACTCAATATCTTGTGGCCCGAGTTTGCTCACTAACCTCAAAAACCTAATTTTTCTAATTTCAAACCAAAAAAATATTATAATAATTCTAATAACAACTTTAACGCTCCACAACAGATAAACGCTATCAACTTATCCACCACTAATAAAAACGACAACCGGTTCTGTCCCAGGTGTCGATCCAATTCTCATAGTTTGTATAATTGTCGCCAACCACACTTTTTAATTTGTTTTAAATGCGGTCTAAAAGGTTTTCGTGTGTCTGATTGTCCTAAATGTAATCCTAAAACTAATAAACCAAACAACTTATAAGCGAGAATTGGGGAATAAATAAATCAAATAATTTTAATAAAAATGAGTGGAATAATTGGTTAAATTATCTAAAAATTTTTTTTAGTTGTTACAGTCTATCCCCAATCCGTAATTCTAATATAGAATACTCGCCTTATATTTCCGTTATTGTAAATGGTAAACTTGTAGTCGGCCTGTTGGATTCTTGCTCATGTGTTACAATCTTGGGTAACAATTCTCATCATTTATTTTTAAATAATGAGTATCAGTTGGATTGTTCTCAGCCTTTGAGTTTGGTAACTGCTGGTGGTGAAAAATTTTGTTCTTTAGGGTCTATCTCCTTCCTTTTGAATTTCAAAATAAAACAGTTTCCCTAAATTTTCATGTAGTGCCAGAGATTAAAAATAGTTTAATTCTCGGTATGGATTTTTGGCGAATTTTTAATTTATTTCCTAACCATTTAGAGTCGGTGTTGTTATTGATTGAAATGGATTCACAAGTTATTGAGTTGCGGACCGATGACTCACCACACCTTGTGTCTTATAATAATTTATCTATTGAACTGCCGCTGATAACATCATTTCTAAATTTTCCGATATTTCTTATAAAAATCGGGGTCTCGGTTGTACAACTCTCATTACTCGCTCGATTGACACAGGCGATAGCCCACCTATTTGTCAGCGTTATTATCGTATGTCTCCCGATAAACAACGCATTTTGATACAACAACTAGACGAAATGTTGAAGGAAGATGTCGTAGAACCCTCTTAGAGTCCGTGGTCTAACCCCTAAAAAGAACGGCGAACTAAGATTTTGCTTAGATAGTCGTAAATTGAATTCTGTTACTAGAAAAGATGCTTATAATTTGCCCTACATTTCGGAAATTCTAGATAACTTGAGAGATGCTAAATACCTATCTAGTTTAGATATTTCTAAATGTTTCTGGCAGACGTTAATTAAAGAGGAGGATCGTTTTAAGACCGCTTTCTATGTACCTACTCATAGCACGTTTCATTTTAAAAGGATGGCGTTTGGTCTAACAAACGCACCCGCAACTCAGCAACGTTTAGTCGACACTTTGTTTTACGGTCCTGAATTTGAAAACAAGATCTACTGTTTTATCGACGACATTGTATGTATATCGTCAACGTTTGAAGAACATATTACGCTTTTATTACGTATTTTCGAAAAATTGAAAAATGGCAAATCTCACTATAAACTTAGATAAGTGTAATTTCTTTCGGGATAAAATAAAATATTTAGGTTACGTTGTCGATTCGCAAGGTTTCCATGCGGATCCAGATAAAATTGATGCCATAATTAATTACCCTACCCTTTCTAATAAAAAGGAACTACGTCGTTTTCTGGGCGTGGCTTCATGGTATAGGCGATTTATTCCAAATTTTAGTCGTATATCGTCACCTCTAAACAAATTAACCTCTCGAGGTAAAAAAGCTCCCCCTTTTTGTTGGTCTAAAGAGGCGGACCAGGCTTTTATCAAATTGAAAGACTGCTTGTCCTCTCCTTCTATTTCATCTTGTCCGGACTACTCCGAACCTTTTGAGATACATACGGACGCCAGCGATTACGGCGTAGGCGCTGTCCTCTGCCAGGTTTTGAAGGGCGAAGAAAAAATCATAGCCTATTTCAGTAAGTCTCTGTCTGATGCTGAAAAGAATTACAGCGCTACTGAGTGCGAGGCACTCGCTGTGTTATCTGCCATCGAGCACTGGCGTTGTTATGTCGATAACGGTAAAAAGTTTATTGTTTACACTGACCACGCTGCGCTCAAATGGTTTCTAAAACTTAATAATCCTACTGGTCGTTTGGCCAGATGGGGCGTTCGTCAATGATAATGACATTACTCCTAATTTAAACCTAACACTCCCTATGTCTACTAACGACTCGTGGTATCTAAACATTTATAAAGGTTGTCTAAACAATCCCACATCTTTCGTGGACTACCAAATTATTAATAATAAATAATATCGTTTTAAAAAGTGTCTAAATCCTTTAACTCGAGATTTTCAATGGAAAGAGGTTATTCCGTCTGAACAAAGATCTAATATTATTGCTGAGAACCATTCACTGCCCAAGGCTGGTCACCTAGGTATTTTTAAAACTTACAAGCGCTTGGCATTAAATTATTACTGGCCGAATATGTATTCCGACGTTGTTAAGGCTGTGAATTCGTGTGATGTTTGTATAGCTCACAAACATCAAAACCATTCAATCTTAGGTCATATGGGTAGATCTAAGTCTTGTTATAAACCATTCCAGATGTTAAGCATTGATCTAATTGGTCCACTACCTACTTCTAGAAGGCTAAATAATTTTATTTTTGTTGCTTCTTGTAGTTTTTCCAAATATTGTATGCTTTTTTCCATTAAACGAGCTACTGCCGAAATAATTACTAAAATTTTAGAAGAAAATGTTTTTTTAGTCCATGGTATTCCGTCAACTATTGTTCTCGATAATGGTAAACAATTCATTAGTTCCACATTTAAAAATTTGATAACTAAATACAAAATTCCTAATTTGCATTATACGCCGCTATATACACCCCATGTAAACTCAGTCGAGCGTTATAATAAAACTATTATGACGGCTATTTCTACTTTTATCGAACGAGATCAGCGCGTTTGGGATCTAGTCGTTCCTAAGATTCAGTTTGCAATAAATTGCGCAGTAAACGAGGTAACTGGCTATTCTCCATCTTTTCTGGTCTTTGGTCGTGAATAAGTTACTTGCGGGTCACACTATGTGGTCAACAAATCTGACCCTAATATTGTCTTCGAACCGCGTGATACATATGCGGAGGCCCTCGGCCATTTGTCTCCTATCTACGAAAAGGTACAGGCCGCTTTGATAGCCGCTCATCAACGTAATTGTAATTCTTATAATCTTCGTCGTGAACCGGCCGAATTCAATGTCGGCGATATTGTGTGGCGGCGTACTTACTATTTAAGCGACGAAGACAAATATTTCAATAAGAAACTCGCTCCTAAATTTATTAAATGCAAAGTTGTAGCTAAAAAGTCTCCTTTAGTTTACAAATTGTCTGATATGACTGGCAAGCCAGTTGGCGAATGGCATATTAAAGATTTAAAATTAATTAATTACAAACAATAATTATTATTCTTATAAAAAAAAACTCGCCAAATTTTTGTTATAATTACTTCTCACACACAATCCATAATGGTCGTTATAGTAATACCGATTTTTTCTATCTTTAAAATCTTTTTTGTTTTGACTCAGTGGTTAAAACTGTAATCAACTGCGTCTCACGGGTTTGAAGTTTCTTGAATCTATTTGTTGTGCTAATCACCTTGTTTACGTTATAAAGTATGCTCGAAGATATTAATATTAACCCATTCTATTTAGCGAGCCGCTAGCACGCTTTCTAAATAATATCTTATCCGGCGCACATAAGGCTTACTCTCGTCTACATTCGTCTCGACTACCTGCGTTGAGTTTTATGACCTGTCACTCACTCTTTTGTTGTCGCGTTGACCTTTTTGTTTTAATTGTTTTATGCAGTAATATTATCCCTTAAATGGTATCGGTGTCAAAATTTACCCCAAAGCTTCATAATTTTAATCACACCATTTCAGTAAAAGCACCTACACTCTTGCGCATCGGGGTAATCTCATTACGCCGCGGAGTGCGGCGAGTGACGGAAGCGCGTCACTTGAGTGCTAGTGAGAACGGAGATATGTACACTGCTGGGGTCAAATTTGACCCCGATACCAGAAGCGTACATTTTATTGTATGATTTATGTTATAATGTTTCACTATTTTATACTTAATTTATATATATTTTTTACGTGACGGTAAAATCTCACAGCTTTTGAAAGATTTATATGAAGAATCTGGCTCCGAATTAATTCAGGACGCCACAATAGCTGCTTGTGACCAGAAAATTATCAGCGTTTGTGAGGAACAAATAGATTAATTGTTTTAGATTGTCATTTTTTTTATTATTCGTGATCTTATAGGAAGTTCCTATTTTTTATTATATTAGTTATATACAAAAACGAATACAAAATGTTTTCTTGTATTATTTTTATATATAAATAAGAATACCTAAAGTAGAGTCTTGTCAAATAAGAAGATACTACCTGTTTTATTTATAAAATATGTGATCTCTTGTTAAAACATGATACAAATTTTATAAAACATTACATTGTAAGTCCTTTTTTCCTAAATAAAAATAAAATTTATAATGTACAGTTGTATCATTTTATATTACTTTGTACTAATATCTGGGGTCAATTTTGACCCCTATACCACTTACGTTGCCTTTTTTAGCGAGACCAGCTAAGGATTATAACAGATATTCCATAAACTGAGCAGCTCTTTTGTATTTAATTTAACTTAACTTATATATAAGAATTCTAAACTATTTTTTTGAAGTGTCACTAATAAATATTAAATATTTATTCAAGACTATCTCAGTTATGCTTATGTGTAATCCTCGACGTGTTTTGCATTCAAGCAGGAACCGGATTGATTTGAATGATAGCTAGTGCACTGGTTGTGAGTGTGTCTGGCATGTGTGCGAGATATGAAGGATTTTTTTGTTATTAAAGGGGTCCATTGAATGCGTGATGTATGAAAGGTTGAGGGGTTATACATAACCAAATTTCTTTTAGGTGGTGTTTGGCCCTTAAAAGACTGACACCACTTCTCCTTCTCTGTTACAGGCGCTGTCGGCGGCAGGGGGCCAGGGAATTTTTCCCCCAGGAAAAATTCCGGCCTAAAGGGGGGAGTGTGTGACGTCGCATCGAGCGATGCACACTACAGCTGTGGCCCCTACCACTTCTCCTGCCGGCCGCTCCCCCCCCAGTGGCAAATAAATACAGCGTCGCGACAGCGAACTGCCCCTCTTGGATCCTGGACGCTGCCAAAGTTAAGTGCTGCCTTCTCTTCTGGAGGACCGAAGTCTCGTCAGCCTGCCTGCCTACCCTGCCCTGAGTCTTAAGCTTAGCTCTAATCTAGTTGCTACCGGGTTATATTGTGTAACGCTTCCGAATATAATATCTTGTAACCAACAAATAGTATTTAATTTCTCTCCATTACACATATCTACTACGTAACTCTACAGGCATATAGGAACCTACACCTAATAAACGTTACAAGACTTAATTACCGAATACTGAAAAGCTATTAGATCATAATTTCTATAATTTAAACTGAACTGTATCTTTTTAACGACTCTTCTAAATTTTTTTTCATTTATTTTAATAGCGAAACTTTTTCACAGAATAGAATTATTTTATCTTACACTATTTTGAAACGTCCTTCAGAATAATAAAATATAATTACAATGTCGTCCTGCATAATAGATTTTAAGTCTCTCGCATTTAATTCTAACCTTCAAAGACGCTTTTGTCACTCAAAGCTGGTGGTATACTTATTTATGTGTAGAGATAGCGACGAAGACTATTACTGGCGACATCTAACGGGCACTGACGGTACTTCAACGACAGGTAACGTAGAACATTCTGAATCGTGCTATTAAAAAATTAATAAATCGTAACTGATTATGGTCGGCAGCGATAGCCTAGTGGAGATACCAAGAGGCTGGCATGCAAAGGGTATCGGGATCGAATCAACGGCGGGCACCTATGACTTTTCGAATTAATGTGCGAATAGTTAATTATTGCTTGACCCGTGCCTCCTCATTGAGAGTACGTTAAGCCGCCACACCGGCTGTCATAAAGATCTTTGACAGTCGTTATAGGGCGTCAGCACCACTAACTACGGAATTCAATATTCGATCTATAGATAGATCTGTAGAATTTAGATTCGTTTTTGACATTAGCTCCATACAAAATATGTCAAACACGAATCTCGAATCTCAAAATCCATGTATGGATCGAATATTGAAAATAGCCGTAAATGAACTGACACTAGTCTAAACCATGGAACATCGCTATCCCTTCAAGTCGCGGAGGTCAAACAGGCAGTCGCTCTGTGGAAAAGCTAATATTCAGCCAAATCCGTTAGGCTAGTAAGCGGACTCTGCGTTGAAACTGGGATAACGCTGGATGAGATCGTAACTAAATATAGTTCTCAACAATAACTGTTGTGCCTCGTGAAGATTTAGCCTGGTCGGAGTGCCCAATCTAAAATTGTATAAGGTCTTTCCTATCTTTCTTCAACCCAAGCAGGATATATGGAAATAATCTTCTTATTTGCCTTTTATGAGTCGTCATTAATAAATTTAGTAAAAAAAACAAAATAAATAAGCAGATTTTATAGCATTGTAAGCTGGCATGGAAAACTATACATATGACCACAGATTATTTTTACATACTTAGCACGTTTAAAAGTAATTCAACCGTGAACAAAACGCCCCGTCATCTGCATCTACCCAATTGAGCCCCAGTAGAACCTGCTCCTATATGAAATTTGTCTAACTGCACACAGCTAGCTGAAAAATGTTTTTCAAATGAAACTGCTGGCATTCCTTCACACTAGAAGTGATTGGTTTTCAACATTCCTGGCTCCTGAATAGCTCTCAATCGCCAGTTACACTATCGAGTATGGCTTGAAATGGTGGGCTTTAAGGTTCTGCATAAATGTGGACTAAAGTGACGAGGTATTATGAAGCCTTGCTTTATTGTTTCGTGTAAATGATTTGCGTTTTATAATAAGCATTTTGTAGAATACAAATAATCATCATCATCAGCCCTTTATACTGTCCCACTGCTGGGCACGGGCCTCTTCTCATTATGAGAAGGGTAAGGCCATAGTCCACCACGCTGGCCAAGTGCGGGTTGGCAGACTTCACATGTCTTTCGAGAACATTATGGAGAACTCTCAGATATGCAGGTTTCCTCACGATATTTTCTTTCACCGTTCAGCAAGCGATAATTGACAATTTAATACGCACTTAACTTCGAAAAGTCGTTGGTGCGTGCCGTGGATTCGAACCCTCTGTGTGGCGTCCGTCGGTCTCTCCACTCAGCTATCGCCGCTATACAATTAATAATATTTCTATAATATTTATTTAATAATTCATTGTTGGTAGTGAAATTATTTTATGTAATAAAATATTTTTCATTTGGTGAGAGAGAGCACTGGATTCCTAAGTCCTCCTTCCCAATTACTTGGGAAAGATATAGTTTATCGGCCATATTTTTTAAAATTATACCTTTATTATGATGTTAATGTTTACATGCAATATTGTATGTATAACACATGTTTTATTACACGCAAAACTGATTTACGGTATCCAGGTAACGAAACTCAGGCATAATTTCTCCGTTAAACTTTTTTTAGTTCCTAACCATTCTCAGGGGTGGGACAAACCATAAAAGACTTACGACGAGGACGCATTGCAGTCAGGGTACAGATGGGACGCGGTTAAAATATATGAAATAGACGGGGCGTGGACGGAACGCGAAGATTAGTCAGACAGACGATACTGCGTTTCTCGCATTTAGCTTTGCATTTAAGTGTCTACTTATGAGACGACATACAGCAGACATTAACGTTAAAAAGAGACCACATCTGGGAAGCGTCCTCGTCTTACAACTTTTCTGTTTGTTCCACCCCTTTCTAACAAAACCAACTTAACATTTTTGTGATCGTCTTTTTAGAGAGTTTTCTTTGTTTTTGACACTTTGATTCGATCTCATGCAAACTTAAAATCTTTCCAACACGACTTGTACCTAAGATTATGGTACAATTGTCAGTTTATAGTTTATTTATATCATCCAGTTAAAAATTAACACAGCATCTCATAACATTCAACCATTTCTCTCTTTAACCAATAAATGGCGCACTACTGCTCACAATAAAAGTGCAATTTAACGAAGCTCAGGTTTCTTGAATCAGGTTTATTCTTTAAATTCCATCCTTCACGCTTTAAATTCCACCTTTCATCGCCGAGCAGGAATTTCTTTTTATCTTTTTCTATAATAAAGCTTGTACGCAATAATTGGTTTCATGGTCAGCAAAATATTTAATTATTTATTAAATATTATAGTATTAGTAATAAATATTAGTTTTTTATACCTAGTGAACATAGTACATCTCTATCCTTTTATGTAAGTTAAGATTTTTTAATACCACTTGATATTCGGTTAAGTGGTTTACGTTAAAAATTGTAACAAATAACATACTGAAAATTCTTCGAAATAAAACTAGCTTGTACTAGTATTATATAGGAGAACGTATTTACGAGTAATATGCTTTTCTCCTGTGTGAATATACGCCTTAAAGCGTAATCTATCTAAAATATTAGTTAGCTGAAAGTTTTTTTCGAAGGCAATATTTTATTAAAAAAGATATTAACTATATCTAGTATTATACAGTGTCTAGAGTTGCAGTAGACGGACTGGGAATTGTTTGTAGCCACAGTGGAAGCTAATTTATATTCATCCAGTTGTTCTAAAGCAATCAAATGTCTGACATGTTTTCTTTTTTACTCGTTTCGAGAGATAGTTTTTTTAGAAAGGCCACACCGTTTGTGGAATACCTAACGCCTCTATAGCAGAGTAAATAGAGCTAGACTTAGAATTATATGCGTAATACCTAGGCTATAAACAGACAACTAGACTACTTAGAAATTTGCTGGATTAGTTTGGAAATTTGCTGGATGTATTTGGCAAATTGGTGGATTTATTTAAGATTAAAGTTGCAAAGTTTTTGAAGTTGGCTTAGAGTGTTAGTAATTTAGTTTGTTTTGTTGTGTTAAATAATAAAGTTCTCCTTTCGTCCTGTCTGTCTGTATGAACAAGATAAACTGAAAAACTATTAAACGGATTTATGTTCGGTTTTCACCAATAGATAGTATGATTCCTGAGGAGGGTTTGAGTGCATAAACGGGTGGAACCGCGGGTGAAGTTTAGATTAATATATTCTGATTTCATCAAAATCTTTAATCGGGCACCTATCTTTATTACATCCAAGCCTTAAAGTGCAATGTGCTTTTTGGTCAGAGCTTACGGATATTGGCTTTTCTAGCGACTGCAGTCTGGTGGCCGCAATTCAGAGGGCTGGTGATGTTATGTAGATGAACAAGTTTCAGGTAAGCGTTTATTTACATGAAATTTTATTTATCTATTTTATTTTAATGTAACTAAAGCATGTATTACTGTAAAACATATTAATAATTTGTACACTATATATGTGTATATTTGTATATAATTTTGTGTATATATATATTACGTTTTCGTTCTTTTATTTTTATATAATTTATTTATATATATTTAATAATTATAATTATATATAGGCCTGCAAGAATACCAGCGTTGTAGTTGTATATACTGCAGCAATAGCTGACGCAGTTGCCTAATTTGTGCTCCATGTACCGCCTCTGTTGTACTTATTAAGAAAATGTATGTACCTATGCTATTTTTTGGAGATGCAAATAAAATATTTTTTGTTTTTGTTTTTTGTTTAAATGGAATATCAAAGTTTTAGATGATTTGTTGAGAGATTATTTAACCCTTAGGAAAATACACTGCCTCCGTGGTCCGGTGGATAGCGTATGCGACTGCTGATCGAAGGTACCGGGTTCGATTTCCGGGTCGGGCAAAAGTGTTACTGGGTTTTGCAAATCAAAAATTCATGGCGAAGTGTGGGTGTAATATTACACCTCTGCCGGGGATACAGGCGTGAGTCTCTAAATAAAAAAAGAAACATGTTTTTTTGGATAATACATATTCGAAATCTCGCTTGTAAATATAGTTTTTAGACCTGATCATTGAAATGCGCCATATACACAGTAACAGAACAAACCCCATGGAACTTGGAAAAAAATTTAAAGAAATTCAATCAATTACTTTCTAAAACAGAGACAATCAACACACTGTCTCTGGCGAATCTGATGTCTGTCAAAGTAAGACGGAAAATCGAATTGATTTATTCTTATCTTATAACTTACACGAAAGACCCTTGCAGATCAAAATAGGCTTGAGAGATTAGGTGCTTATGAAATATGGTTTTTAAATCCTTGTAAGCTCTCAGTGACATGAGGATTATCCCTAGCTAAGCTCACACTAAGGTCTTGAAAAAGGTTTCTTACATGGAGTGAGTGCCAGTCTCTATTCACAAATACTTACCTAGGTTTGCAGCAGAAAGTTTTACTCAAGTAAGTTGACAAAAGTAAAATATCAAAGAAAATAACAGTTTGTAAATCACCATGATGCAATAAGGAAAATTGAATATCATCAAGAAGTCAGAAAATATTGTATAATTTTTAAATTTATTTTGTTTTTGTCCGTACTTAGCCAGACTTCAGTGTTTACTAGAACTAAATACGTTAAGTAACTCTAATGGAAAAGTATTTTCCACTAGAGTTACGCATGTCACTGTTAGCGCCACCATATCCTTTGTTAAAATCACAGCGTAAAGGCAACAACACCAATTCCTTGGCCGAACCAATTAATATTTACTGAAACCAGCACAGCTTTTCTTCTCAAACATAATTATATTCATACGCACTTTACCGTAATAATGTGCCCGGTAGATGTCAATACGCACGCCCCCTATAACATTGGGACCGAAACATAACTGGTGAAGTGTGGATGTGTAATATACCTCTGCCTACCCCTTCGGGGATAAATGCTTGAGATCACGCTATGTTACTTTACCAATTCAGCATACCAGATAAAAGCCATCAACTGAATTACTCCGAGTCTTACTAAAGCAGCTCTTGTATAAATGCACAAATGCGTTCAAATTGCGGTAGCTTAGGATCGTCTATGCCGTTGCAATAAAAACTTTCATTTCGGTTTCATCGTTTTTGCCTTTATTTTCGCTGTGTAATGAATTCGCTGTTACGAGTTTAAAGTATTTATGTTTGACTGTCTATTTTGGAAGCAGGGTGCATCACAACTTTGCATTCTTGTGAAGACTGTCAGAATAGAAAGAAAAATAAATTATTTATTTGGTATGTTAAAAGGTAAATAAAATGTTTAGGTATCTAAAAATCAATTTATTTCTTATCTTATTTTTTTATCTACCTAATTCAAAGATTTGTTACCCTCATGTTCTTTTTTGTTTAAATGTGAACATATGACGACCGGTTGGCACAGCGGGAGTGTAAGCGACTCCAAACATTTGTGTGCATGAACATGGGTGTTTGTCTTGGTCTAGGTGTTTCTATGTATAATATGTATGTATTTACAAAAAAAAGTATATAAGTATGTTTATCCATTATCTAGTACCCATAGTACAAAAAAAAGCTCTGCTTAGTTTGGGACTAGATGGTGTTGTGATAATGTGGTAGAATAGTAATATATATATATATATATATATATATATATATAAACGACTGTTTGCGGTCTTGGTTGATCACGCGGTTTTGCCGTTCCTTACTTGATCCACCTTTGCACTCGAATAACATTTGCTCTATGGAATATATTTTTGATTTTTTCACAATGTTGTCATTTATGGCAAGACGTTGCCAAACATATTCAATAAAATTTAGATGTATTCGTGATGAATTTGGCTGAAGTTCCGAACAAGACTGGATCCGTAACGGCCATATATCACAGACCGATGTCAACTTTTTAGCTCCGAATTATATGCCATGCGTGCGTCCTTATTTGAATCCAAACGTGACAATTATAAATATGTGGTTCCAGGGACTAGTTACTTCAGTACTTGCCCCGTGTAATAATAATAATATATGATATAACCATTTTATACATTCTTACCAGCACTATAATGATCCTATTTCTACTTGATAATTTAAATACTATTTAAGTCCGATATTTTCCATTTCTTGTATACTATTTGGCTCCATTTATACCGTATAATAATTACGCCAAATCATCACCATCTTTCGAGCGTTATGCCAGTTGCATCCAGGCCTTCGCCTTGGAGCCCAGTCTCCGCTTTCTAGTCTAACCAAATTTGACAGGATATTAGCTTTTCCACAGAGTGACTGCCCTCTGACCTCCGCAACCCGAAGGGATAGCCATATTCTATGGTTTAGACCAGAGTCAGGATGTTCGTAGGTATTAATTCATTGTAACGGCTGTCAAGGATCTTTTTGATGACAGCTGGGACCGACGGCTTAACGTGCTCTCCGAGGCATGGAGGGTGTGACTTTTTGTGGGCGGTCACCCATCTATAAACCAGACAGTGACGAACCCTCTTAACCTTGCGAATCGATAGATTCGAGCGGTCGCCACTTTGCCACGGGCCGCTCACTTTAAAAACCACATGTGCGTACTTACTTGAATCCAAAACTATACATTATATTTGACCTGCTGGTTAATATTATGTGGCTCCAGGATTATGTTAGCTGAGTATTTTTGTTTGAATATTTTAGCTTACCATTTAACGCATAATTGTATACCATAATCTGTATATTTATTTGGCTCCTTTAAGATACCCGTCAATCGATACTTAATGGTTTCACATTACAATTATTTAAATTTTAGTTTTGCATTCATAATATGATCCATTGAATTTATATTCATTACGTCCGTACATTGTCAAATCCGAATGCATACTATATTGATCCGCTTTAAATATTATGAACTGATACTGATAATCTTATGCACACAAGCTTATGGATATTATGTGGCTACATTACTATACACGCCGCGCCATATCTGCGTGCTTATATGAATTTGGATCGTTTGGCTGGTACCATGAAATATCATCAATTCATCATCATATCAGCCAAATGACGTCCACTGCTAGACATAGGCCTCCCCCAAGGTTCTACACACATACCAGTCTTGAGCTGCCCGCGTCCAACCGCTTCCCGCGTTCTTAACGAGATCGTCGATCCACCTCGCGGGGGGCTTTCCTCTGCGGCGTCATCAGGTATGTGGCCACCACTTCAGAACCTTTCTGCCTCGACGGCCTAGACTTCGAGATACATATGTGCCCTGACCACTGCCACTTCAGCTTGACTATCCGGTGAGCTATGTCTTTGGTTCTCCTGCGGATCTCCTCATTTTTGATTCGATCTCGCACAGAAAAGCTCCAAAAATAGCTCTCTCCATCGCCTTATGAGTGACCTGGAGAGTGAGTGCGCCTTCGGATAAGGCCCATAGATATTTAATATCATTAGATGAAATCCTTATAGCCCAAGAGCCCACGACTGCCAGACCTTCGTTATTTTATAAAAGCTGAAAGTTTGCCTGTGCATGTCCCCTACAAAGGTAAGAACGACCACCGATTATAGAGTTTGGGCTGTGGTTACTTTGGCAGTTATCAGGTAGTAAAGGTGGATAAAATGGTACCTAAAACTCGTTATAGTATAAAAGCTAAATTTTATATATGTTACATGTAGACCTATAAAAAGATGTTAGCCTTACAACCGGACAGTTTCAATGGTTTTAACATCTTGCCAGACACTTTGAAAGTCCGCTGTAGGTAGGAGCGCGAGAGCTTAGGCGATTGCGATCTTATAAGATATCCAATAAAATAACGTTCTTACCTTTGTAGGGGGCATGCTCAGGCAAACTTTCAGCTTTTATAAAATAACGAAGGTCTGGCAGTCGTGGGCTCTTGCTCTATTATCTATTTTCCATACATAAGTTGATCCAGACGATTTATATTTATTATAACCATGCATTGTTAGATCCACGAGTGAAATTATAGCAGCCATGGAGTTATTTGCTAGCATTATGTTGTTGATTTACGTATTATTTAACTCTGATTACACGCTGCATCGTACGTACTTATTTGAATCCAGTAAACTTATATAAAAACAAATCAATGTGATGTGGCTCCACATTATACTTTACATGCCATATCTGTATACTTATTTAAATCCAGTCATAATACTACCAGCTAACTAACTGATCAATAATATGAAGTTCCAGGATTAAGTTAATTAATTGCATGATTTTTATGGTACGGTAAACTATTTTCTATTCAAAACTATTTTTACAGTTGTACTCTAAATTATATGCCACATTCTGTTTACTGAATTGACTCCAGTAAAAGGTCATACAATACATTTGCTCATGAGGACTACGCAGCTCTAGAACGATATGAATGAAGTATTCTTTTTTTATACTACAAGGGTGGCAAATGCGCCTGCCTGATGGTAAGCGGCTAACCGTTGCTCATAGAAGCCAGTGATGCCAACTCGGCATCACTTGCGCGTTGCCGACCTTAAGAAAAAGAGTAGCGGGCAAAGTTTTCTTGGCTCTCTCCCCTTCAATCTCCGTCCCCTTCTCATTCTCTCTTCCTTTCCCTATAGGAAAGGAAAAAAGCGTGAAAAGGTGGGTTTGGGCCTCCAGTACTCTTATTCACCTAACGAAACGCAACAGCATTTACAATACTGTCACTTTACGTCGATGGTCTGTGTGAGGGTAAGTACTTCCACGGTCCAGCGATTCATGTTGTAACCAGTGGTCCTACCACCTTCAAGAATTTGCAAAATTTAAAGTACTATGTTGATATGATTTTCGGTTATGAATAACTCTATGTTTTACTTGTATACGTATACCACATAATTCCGTACCTATTAAAGTACGTTCATTATATACGATTTGTCAATTATGGGTGAGAGCTAATTGCCAAATCCTTTTTATTGATTACAATACAGAGGACAATAGTACCTACTCTAAATAAGTAGGTTTTCTCCGTCTTAAATTAAAGCACCTACTACCAATCATCATTCTCAGAACGTTATTCCGGTAATATGGTAGTTTTGGTTGACTACTATTACCATTTTCTACCAAAAAACAATTTCTTTCAAAATTACCAAACCTACCATTTCTACAATTTGTGTCATTACTAATATTTATACCAAATCTACCATTATCTCCACCAAAACTACTATTCATACAAAAACAACCATAACTTCCATTTCTTTCAAAGTAACCATTTTCCATTTTCGACCAAATCTACAAGTTCTGCCAGTCACAATTTTCTACCAAATACTTAACTCCTATCACTTTTAAATGATGATATTAGTACTCTATCTATATTATTCAATAGAACTTATGACGTGCAAATTTTATTAATGTTGACCTTTAATTTAAAATGTGTCATACAGTGTGATGAACAGTAAGAATTATGTAATAGCACTATAGTATTTAAGATTATATTTAATGTAAAAGGAACATTTGTACGCCGGTGACAGGAAAATACTATGGACTTAAAAACAGTAAACAACTTTGTAAAGAGTATTCCAACAAATAAACTATTATTTTCTATTTTGTAAATGTTTCACATTAATGAAAAATATGGTTTAGACCAGATATTTGAGGACACTGATTGCCCTAACGACTGTCAAAGATGATGCTTTGCGAGGCACGGAGGGATGTGATTTTTTGTGGCCGGTCACCTTATGTCCAGCAGTGGACGTCGTTTGGCTGATATGATGATGATATTTCATATCAGCCAAACGACCCAAATTCATATAAGTACGCAGATATGGCGTGGCGTACATACGAAATGGAGCCACATAATATTCATATAAGCTTTTGTGCATAAGATTATCAGTATTAGTTCATATTTAAAGGATTAATATAGTATGCTTTCGGATTTGACAATGCATGGACGTAATGAATATAAATTCACTGGATCATCCTATGAATGGAAAACTAAAATTTAAATAATTGTAATGTGAAACCATTAAGTATTGATTGACGGGTATATGAATGTCTTAAATAAGCCAAATAAATATACAGATTATGGTAAGCTAAAATATTCAAACAAAAATACTCAAGTAACATAATCCTGGAGCCACATAATATTGACCAGCAGGTCTAATATATTATAAAGTTTTGGATCCAAATAAGTACGCACATGTGGCTTATCAAGTGAGCGGCCCGTGGCAAAGTAGCGACCGCTCGAATCTATCGATTCACAAGGTTAAGCGCGTTCGTCACTATCTGGTTTATAGATGGGTGACCAGCTACAAAAAGTTACACCCTCCGTGCCCTAAATTAAATGGTAATACATGTTATAGTAAGAAAACAGTTGCTCTGTGGAAAACTAATATTCAGTCAAATCTGGTTAGACTAGAAAGCGGAGCCCGGGCTATATGCAACTGGGGTAACGCTCGGAGGATGATGATGATGACCCATCTATAAACCAGACGGTGACGAACGCGTTTTACATCGCGAATTTTTGAAAGATTTGAGTGGTCGCCACTTTGTCACGGGCCCCTTTGGTAGGTAATGTATTAAACCTTCTACAAATATTTAACCAAAAATTCCGAACTAAAAAAAAACTACTGGAAAAATGGACATAGAAACCAAGTTAATGTAAGGAATTCCGCAAGTTATGAGAATTGATAAGAAATACAGAATAATAATACATAAAAGTGACCAAGAACCAATGACTGCCCTCCGTGAAGAATAGTGCGCTGCGATTGGCCCATTTGAATCGGATCAAGTAAATCTAAAATCCCTAAAGTGTGGATTTGTATAAAAATGGCGTAATTATTATTAGCAACGACGTTGGCGTTAGTTGATCCGAAGGGAAGCACATGAGAATTGCGCGCTCGCAATGGATCAAGAAATCATGGCCGGATCAACAAGTGGAAACGGATCAAACAAAAACTACTTATATGGCACGCTTGATCAACATTGTGATGAAGGGGATATCTATATATATATATATATATATATATATATATATATATATATATATATATATATATATATATATTATATATAATATATATATATATTATATATATATATCCTACATTAATAAATTTCATTTTGACTGATTTAGCTATTAAAGAGAGATATGCTTTACAAGTTTACAAGTATGGCTCTTTGGTCTACGTACTACACAACAAATTTTACACAGATAACACTAGGACTAAGCTCAAAACTATATTTGGTCTTTGTTAACTAATACGCAGCGTATATTTTATACCGTTCCTGTTACAATTATTCTGCAGATCGAACATTTCGTTTCCCGTTTATTCTTATAGCCCTCTGCAGTCAGCTGTTACATGTGCACAATACGGAATCTCAATTACAAGCCGCCGTTTCGACAAAGTCTTGGTACACTGAGCTGTTTTAATTGAGTTTTCTTTACAAAAAAATTTGTGGCTTTCGTAATGAGTTTTTGTTATTTGTTTTTCTACTTTTTAAAATGATCTTTTTGAAGAGCCTATGCGGTTTGGTTTTGGTGTGTGTGCTGGCTTTAATTTGATTAGTTAGTGTGTGGGTCATATCTAGCAAAGTTAATTAGAACTACTGCGTTTCAATCTACTTGTTGGTTTAGTCTTGATAATTTTAGATCACAGCACTTGCCAACGTTTTTTTGATATCTCGTGTAAAATAAAATTGACCAGACTACGTCACGTGCAGCTCAGCTTGCGTTAATTATACATCCACATATTTTCCAAGAATCACGCTATCTATTTGTGAAAACTTTTCAGAAGCTTGTTCGTTAGTTTTTAAGCTTATCGCGTTTGTAAAAACCTGTATACTAGTATAGGTCTGAACAAAGACCTTTAAGAATAAGTTATTATTGAATAATTGATATTGCTTTCAAAATGTATTTTAACGTGTGTCTGATAGTTTATATAATTTACCCTACCTACATACGTCCGAAAGATATATAAACACACTTCGTCCAATTTTATCCTACCATATTGTACAAATATAGTACTACTTATTTTTGGTATTATCTTAATATAAAAAATCCTTGCGTTACTGACTGACTGATAGACACGCTACAGTCGAAACGATTTTTTTTTTACACGACAATTCCCGCAAAAGACTAAATCCTGTGTCGCGGGGGACTGTACAAACATATAACTAACGGACACAATGAACACCCAGACTCGAAACAACAATTTGAATCACACAAAGTGTTGTCTCGTGTGGGAATCGAACCCACAACACTCGCGCAGTGTCAAGCGGCGAGGCGGCCGCATAAACCACTACGCCAACCGTGCAGTCAAATGGATGGGAATGGATGGAATGGGCGCAGGAGCCTGAAATTTGGCATGTATGTTTCTTGGGGACCGTAGGGGTGCACTAAGAAGGGATTTCCCGAAATTCCTACGGGATCGGCCAAAACGGGTAAATTAAAAAAAAAATGCAGGCATAGCTGCTGGCGTCCTCTAGTGTAGTGATATTTATGAACTTCATGCTACTACTATTCTTAATGGAGAATTCCTATAATATTGTTACGGACGGGGTAATGGGATTGGAAGGAAACAGCGAGTAGCACTGATGACACTTTATTCGACTTCACACACACGACGCGTCTTTCAATTTCGACGCGGACAGCACCAACACTAGCGTCTTTTGCACTGCACTTCACTGCACTATACTTTCACTTCACTTTATTTCACTACTACTTCTTTCTTCCTTTTACTTCTTCCTTTTCTTCTCTACTTTACCACTTCTTAACTTAAACTGGCGCTCAGCGCGTCTACATCACCTTATATACTCCTAGGAATGTTCTAGATCCACGAATTTCGATTGTCATTTCATTATTCAAATGTTTTTTCATCTCTTGTCTCTTTTTAACCTTTCCATTCCTTCCTGAACTTTCTAGAATTTTCTAATTTTTACTCAAAATATTTTAATAATCTTTTTTAAATATTTGCCAAATATTTATAAACATTTTCCAAATTTCATAAAAACCTAAATCCACATAACTGTTATGACTGGGATTTGAACTCACGCCCTCAAAACGTGAACGGGATGTATTATCCGCACGGCCATTGCCTTGTTGTCAATGACTGGTGAATCTGGCGAACACTTGACAGAGTTTATACGTCATCAAACTAAAAACTGTAATTTCCAAATAATAAAATAGTCTTCAAACCTCCTTGCTAATTATTGTGTTTGACGACCGGTTAGTTTGTCGTGTAGACGTCAGTAGTTCTTGACAACCGTAGTCATGACACCGGCCGTCACAATATTACCATATTCCATTTAGTCTCAGAGTGGCAGCCACGTACTGGAGAACGCAGCAGAGGTAGTTTTGCAAAGCGGACTGGCGATCTTGTTGTGACGATGGGTCTGTATAAAGAGCCGTGAAGGTGGCCTATGTCCAACAGTGGACGATTATAATGATGATGATTCTGGTTGCCACCAAATCCATGAGACAGATTGTCCTCAAATAACTGCAGAGCTATCAAGCGGAATCAACAGATTTACGAGTACCTCTTGAAGAAATAAATATCTCGTGTATTTCAGCTTATATTATTTGCTAGATAAATATTACGTGAAATGACCCTATTACGTGCGACGGCCGATAATAGTACTATTGCACCCACATTTCGCCATGAATTTTTGGATTTCTGCCTACTCCTTCAGGGATACAGGCGTGATTCTATAAATAAAATATAATAATCACGATTTGTTTTCTTACCTTCAATGATGAACCAACAGCAAATCAAAGTTTATTATCTCCGGTTTATTTATTCATAAAATTGTAAAGCGCAAGAAATCTGTTAATGATATTCCATTTCTATGATTTAGTTAAAGACCATGATTTAGTTAAAGAGAGTGAAATATTAATTTCTAAGCTTAAGGATAGTAGTGAGCAATTAGCCTGTAGCCGATTACAATATGAACAACACACATGTGAGCTGCAAACACAAATCACATCATTAAATGCACAGCTCAACAAATTGATAATAGATCATCAAAGTGAAACACAGGAATATATATTGAAATATGATGAAATTAGTAGAGTTGGTAGAGAAAATCTAAAACAACTGCTCTCTATGACCAACAACGGTAACTGTTTAAATTGTTCAAATCATAAGTTAGAGGCTTCACCTAATTGTACAACCAAGTTATATAGTGACTTTCAAGATAAATATCCTTCGAAAACATGTCATGGTTCAGGTTCTGACACATTGTTACATAATGAAAATAATAAGGTTTTAGATAACAATGTTTTAATTTTTTCTGACCAATTAGGAATTGGTATGGGTAGCCTGATTAATAGTTATACTGATCGGTCAATACAAAATATTTGTTCACCAGGACAAGGAATGTCTATGTTAATTAATCAATTAAAGTATGCTAGACTAAATAAACATTCTACAGTTATAATTTTATATGGGGATAGCCTACTAGTTACCAAGAAAGAAATATTAGCTTTATCAGATATTATGATAGAACAAAGTTCTAAAGTGGGGTGCAACTTTATTGTCTGTGCATTACCATATTCCAATTACTTATCTTATAAAGAAAATAACCAGATAGGTAAATTGAATCTATTATTATATAATAGCACTTGTAGTCATAGTGACCATATTTTATTTTTCGACTCTAATATTTTTATTAGTAATTTCGTTTTAACAAAAGATACTATGTATCTCTCTTTTATATATAGGCGACAACTTGCTAAATTATTAGCATTTAATTTACATAGTGAACGCAGTACTACTAGAGTACTTAGGAATTTGGTAGATAATAGTTATACCAATAGTAGTATTGACAAATCTATTAGTTTAAACTACTAGATGAGACAACAGATAGGCATTCATGTGTTTTAAACTTAGCTCATCAAAACATACAAGGCCTATCTAGCAAAGAATTAGAGATAGATTTATTTTTAAAGAAACATAAGTTGCATGTATTATGCATTACGGAACATTGGTTAAGAGGTGACCAATTAATATTCAATAATGAATTTTATGCAGTGATTAGTGCATTCGTAAGAAAGAACGCTATTCGTGGTGGCTCTCTCATATATGTTTGTAATAGTATTAAATGTAAAGAACGAAAGGACATAGCCGAACTTTCTATCGAGCGCACCGCTGAGATATCTTGTGTTGAACTTGAGCAACACGTCATAGTCTGTGTATACCGACCACCGCAAAGTGACTTTAGCCAATTTGAAAGCATCATGGAGGATGTCTTAAAACACTTAAGTTCCAGCAGGAAGTCAATAATCGTATGTGGTGATTTTAATGTTAACTTGTTAGAACAATCACCAACTTGTACTAGGTTAGTTAGTTTATTTATGTCATTTAATTTGAATGTTTTATTTTCTGAACCAACCAGAACTACCTCACATTCTTCTACATGCTTAGATAATATTTTTTGCAATTGTTTGTACTTAAGTAAAGCTGTTTTGACATCGGATCACTGTGGACAAAAGGTTGTAATTCCAACTAATACAACCCCTACAGTACAAAAAATCACATGTAGGCCTATGACCTCTGCTCGCCTTAATCGCTTTAGTGATGATGTTGCTGCTAAGATCGCCAGCATTGACTTAACTCACGATGATCCAGATAAATTATATAAGTGGTTATTTGATGTTATTAAAAATGAGTACAATAAAATTTTTAAGCAGAAGACATTTGCTAAGAGCTCTAAAGTTAAATTTTGTGATTGGGCAACAGTAGGAATATACAAAAGTAGATCTAGGTTGTATGATCAGTATGGTATGAAGCAATACAATTTTAATCCTTCATTTATTGAATATGTAAGAAATTACTCAAAAGTTTTTAAGAGAGCATGTGCTTCAGCTAAGTCTATATTTATAAGTAATAAAATTAAAGAATCCAAGAACAAAATAAAAACAACTTGGAACATTATTAACAGTGAGACTGGTCGAGCTAAGTTAGTAGATAATAGCTATGAATTAAAATGTAATGGAGAAATAGTTACAAAGAAAATTGATGTTGCTCAGACTTTTAACAACTTCTACATAAACATAACAGTGAAAACAACCAAGTGTTTAGACTCATGCCCAAGCAAAGCAGAGATGTTAGTTAGGGGCAATGTGAATGAGTGTGATGTGCTGTTTAATTTTAAATACATTGACACCAATGACATCCTCAAGACATTCAAGACCATCAATATTAAGAAATCTATTGACTTATGGGGTATTTCAGTTAGTCTTGTTCGCCAAATCATTTTTAGCATAGCTCCATATTTAGCTGCAATATTTAATAGGTGCGTGGATAAAGGGGTATTTCCTGATTTAATGAAACACAGTAAGGTGATACCACTTTTCAAAAAAGGATCCAAGAGCGACCCTAGTAACTTTCGGCCAATTTCTATCTTGCCTGCAATCAGTAAAATTTTTGAAAAGGTTATTTTGCATCAGTTAGAGAGCCACTTTCTCACAAATAATTTATTGCACAGTGAGCAGTATGGCTTCACTAAGGGTCGCTCCACCGTTGATGCCGGTGTAACTCTATTAAAACATATCTTTAACGCTTGGGAAAATTCGAAGGATGCCATTGGTGTTTTTTGCGACTCGTCAAAGGCTTTTGATTGTGTTGAACATGATACACTTTTACGTAAACTCAACCATTATGGTATTCGAGATAGCGCACTCAATCTTGTTGCCAGTTACCTTAGAGATAGAGTTCAGTATGTAGATGTTAGTGGAAGTAGGTCTCAAGGTTTGCCAGTGGGAATGGGCGTTCCACAGGGCTCTATTCTTGGTCCGTTTCTTTTTTTAATATATATTAATGACTTGCCATTCTTTGTTAGAAATCTATGTGATATTGTTCTTTTTGCTGACGATACTTCACTTATTTTTAAAGTTGATCGTAATACAAGTAACATTGACAGCGTAAATAATTCTCTTGCGCAAGTACTACATTGGTTCACGACAAATAATTTGCTACTCAACTCTGGCAAAACAAAATGTGTGAAATTCACTTTGCCGAATGTCAAAAATGTTCTTACTAATATAATTTTAAATAACGAAACGATTAACCTAGTTGATTCAACTGTATTTTTAGGTTTAACTTTAGATTGTAAGCTTCAGTGGGGTGCCCAAATATCCTGTCTGGCAGTCAAACTTAGTTCTGCAGCATTTGCAGTTAGGAAAGTTCGCCAATTCACAGACGTAGATACTGCTAGACTAGTTTACTTTAGTTACTTTCACAGTGTAATGTCTTACGGGATACTATTACGGGGTACGGCGGCCGATATTCAGACATTTTTTGTTATTCAAAAGAGGGCCATACGTGTAATATATAAGTTACGTGCTAGAGATTCTTTACGAGATAAATTTAAAGAAGTAGAAATATTTACAGTTGCATCGCAGTATATATTTGCTAATTTAATGTACGTTAAGAAAAACTTAACTCTTTACCGTAAAAATAGTGACTTGCACAAAGTGAACACAAGGAATAAGCATAAACTAGTGGGCACTAACTACCGTCTACATAAAGTTCATAACTCATTTGCGGGACTCGGTATACAATTCTTCAACAAATTACCTCTGGAAATAATGAATTTACCTCTGCACAAATTTAAAACCACTACTAGGAATTTTCTTTTAAAAAGGGGTTATTACACTATAAAAGAATTTCTAGATGACAAGACATCATGGGTCTAGTTGCTTTTTTTAAATTCACCATTATTGTTATTTTTATGACTGTGTAAAATACTCTCTTCTTAATTAGTAACATGTTAAGTGGAGGTGCCTCGTGACCACATGATTTTTGCAGGATTTGGATATTATTATGATTTGTTGAAAGTAGTTTAACATTATTTATTCGTGATCATATCGTTGTTCACTTGTCACCTTCACAAAATTCTTTCTACATTTGCATTCCTTCACGCGGTCCACTGATTTATGTTAATAATAACGATCTGGAAAATGGAGGTAATTGGCGGTCATTGTCAGTATACCAATAGATTGTTCTTATTGCCGGTTCGTATACCGTTATCGTCATGCTCACTAAAATGTCATTTCTTGTGGTGGCGTCGTGTGTCGGGTCATCCCTGTCCCTCTAATATGGCAAGAGGGATGATGGCTGGCACATGCGTCATACTCGTGAACGGGTGCTACTTACGATGACTGGTCGATGACGGTCTTGCGGGCTGGTATTAGATTTTAATATTTAACTGCATCATTTCCATCATGGGTCTGATCACTTTCGCGGATTGCCTGCATTATTAGGTATATATAATGTAAGTGGATGCTCCTGTTTCACCATGTCTATTCTGAGGAGACTAACCAAATGAACATCAAAAGTATTATGCTTGAGTATTATTATGTTCAGTAAATATATACAAGTGATATAGAAGGTGTAACAGTTGCAGCACCTTACAAAATGTAAATTATGTGTATTGTGCAAAACCTGGCGAAGAAAAAGAGTGACCGTGAGTTTTATTGCCCGTTCTTTCTCATGGTTCTACCTATTGCTTTGCGAACGTGGCAGTAAATGTAAATGTAGAGTCTTTAAGTAATTATTTTATAAATTTATTATTTTGACGTTCATAAGCGTCACATTGTGACCCAAATGAATAAACGATTTTGAATTTGAATTTGAATTTGAATGTTGAATCTATTTACGATATTACATTGCCGATATTTTTCGCATCTGTGTTTTTAAACATGCCAGATTGTGATCGGTGACAAATATTGATTTATAGGAGTGATATCGCGCTGGTCGAAATTCTTTGAACTCCATTATCTTTTATTACCCGACTACGGCGAAGTCAAAAGGAAGGGTAATGTTTTTGGCAGTCTATGTATATATGTTTGTATGTTCCACCGTAGCATTTAAACTACTGAACCGATTTCAATTAGTGGGATGTCAATAGATTCGTAATAATGGCCCAGATGACATAGGCTATATACATTTAATCTTAATTCTCTATTACGCAATAAATACTACAGATTCGAACCTCGAAAAATTTTTTTGTGAGATAATCATTACGTGTTTGGTATCAAAAGAAAGGTATTAGTGAGCACATTACAAATATGTACATATTATACTGCTCGAGACAATGTATAAGTTTTAAGCGTGTACGTTGTACTGTCAATTCGCGTAGTTCAGATGGTTTGAGTTATTCAGACCTATTTACCTACTCGTTTAGGTACCTAAATGACAAACTAACGTTACCTTAGAACACTGGATTATAATAATATATTTATTATTAAAAAAATGCCTATTTATTCAAGCAAATCGATAATTGTTTAATAATAATAATGTTTTCTTTAAATAGGTAGGTAGATACCCTACCTAATCGTAACTGCCTTAATTCTCATTTAAATTTTATTACTTTAAATGCAAAAATCAGTGTAAGAACACATTCTATAAAAAACTTCCTTTTACTATAACAATTAATGTTGTAGCTGCAAACCTGTTATTATGCGTCATCTATTGACACTAATTATGGAGTACGTTATTGAAAATGTTTTTTTAATTAGTCACTAGATTGCACCACTAGAAACATTAAAAGTCGGTGTTAAGATTTTCCACATAGGTTTGACGTTTTGATGTGAGCATGCAGGTAGCTTTCGATGTACGGTTCTCCAAGGAGTGCCACCAGGTGCGTCTATTAGTTATAATCGCTCACTTCCAATCTCCTTAGCTATCGCCATTTATTGAATACGGCAGCAAAATTAAATCTTATGAATAAAATTTACCTACTTCAGTCAATTTGACATTTGTAAATTGGTGTATAAATAGATTGAATTAGATTAAAATAATTACAATATTATAGCGTACCTACCTATTTGAACAAAGTAATTAGAATTTACTTATTTAGTAATTAGAATGCCGCTTTCAAATAAAACTAAGAAAGCGACGAGAGTAGCTGCGTTGCGTAAAAGAGAATCCCCTAAGGCACGAGCTTCTAGACTGAAAACAAAGAAGGAGTATTCTTCAAATGCACGTAAACGTGAAGATTCTCTCTCTAATGAAAAAAGACTGAGCTCGCAGCGTAAATATGCCAGGGAATCGAGATCAGCAGAGTCACCGCAATCACGTGTAATAAGACTCAGCATGATGCGACATTATGCCTCTCAGGTCAGGGACTTAGAATCGTTCCAATCACGTGAAATACGACTCAGCTTGAGCATGAGGGAACATACCTTTCAGGTCAGGAACTTAGAATCTCCGCAATCGCGTGAGATCCGACTTGAAACGATGAGAGAACACGCCTCTCAGGTAAAGGACTTAGAATCGCCGGAATCACGCGAAATGCGACTTAAAATGATGAGGAGTCGTGCATCTCAGATCAGGGATGATGAACCTGTACTATCGCGGGAGGTAAGATTGCATAATATGAGATGTGTATCGCGTCATTCTTATATTCATCAGAGAGACTTATTGATTGGAAATTACTGATTCTCGTCATTTCCTTGGTGCAATTTCGCAGGTGGCCGATCAAGTGTGCCATATTTGTAAACAAATGAAATTCAAAAATCAAACTAAACAAATGCGTAAGGCGCAATGCTGCATATTACCTGAGGATTGTCCAGAAAATTTTGTGTCTTGCAGTAGATGGTATTCCAGTCTCATCAAAAACAAGATTCCAACTACCGCGTACTGGAATAATATGAATGTGGCTACAATTCCCGAAGAACTCAAAATTCTTAGTGAAATGGAGCTCCGATTAATATCAAGGATCAAACCATTTTTAAAAATCGTCAAACTGGGCGGCCGCTTCGGCCAGAAAGGGTTTAGGGGTTAAGCTGTTTTATTTGCGCAACAAGTTGAAGAGTTGACTGAGCAGTTACCGTTGTCATTCCAGCATAGTGGTTTAACCGTTTTAGTAGAAAAACTTGATAACGTGGACACAACAAAACAGTATGAAGTAAATTTAAAAAACATAAGAGATGCTTTGAATTGGTTACAAACAAATAATCACTTATATGCTTATGTCAGAATTAACTTCAATCATTTGACAAACGAAATAAATCGTAATGTAGTGGAAATTTCTGCAATCATTCAGAACGAGAATACTATCGAGAATCATGACCAAGAAATAGGTATATTATAACTCATCTTCAATCCAGTTTATACTCAGAGGCTCTTTCCATCAAGGCGGTGACATATATTGAACGGTTAGTTTACATGTCCCATCGCGATACGGAAAAATATTAAATAAAAAAATTAGTTTAAGAACTAAAACCCGACTACGTCAAAATGGGGTCTTAAAAGAACGAAACAAGAAAATAGCTCATTGAGATACAAATCTATAAAAGTACAGAAATGGTCAAGCTAGAGCCGTGGTCGCACCTATTTTATTTTATACTAGTGTACATGTTGCCATAATAGAATACCGCCAGCTCGCCTTAACCGACTAGACATAGTTAATTTTGATAAAGAGATAAAAAATCTCGACTTAAGTCCCATTTTTGCCCTTGAAGACGCAAATGCAGCCGCAGATTTCTTGACAAACTCTCTTCAGGAAACTATTCTAAGTAATACAATACCTTCTAAAATATCTAGGCGTAGAAGATTATTGAAGCCATGGATGACCCCTGGCATTCTCAAGTGTTTAAGAAATAGGGACAATCTCAATAAAAAGCTGAAAAAAGATCCTTACAACGACACTTTAAAAACCACTTATAAGAGATACAGAAATTACTGTTGCACTCTCTTAAAAAAATCAAAAAGGAACTTCGACAAAATGCAATTGCAAAATGCTAAAGGTAACAACAAAAAATTATGGCAATCTATCAAAGAAATAACTTTCACTGTTAAACGAAAGGAACCTGCGAATATGTTGTTGGGTGTCGGTAGTCCCCTGGCAGCGGTTAATGAAGTTAATCGCTTTTTTGCGGAAATAGGAAACACTTTGGCCCAAAAAATAATTCCCAGTCCTTCTTTCAATTTGCCTAGCATCTCCGACTCATATGCCCACTCTTTTGTGCTCCTGCCTACGGATTCTCATGAAGTCAGCAACCTAATAGACAATTTAAAAAGCGACTGTGCCGTTGGACTTGACTCAATCTCTGCTAAAATTATAAAATCTTATAAAGATATTTTAGTTAATCCCATAACTCATATATGCAACACAGCTATGTCTACCGGAGTCTTTCCTAAATCTTTTAAAAAATCAAGAGTTCAACCAATTTACAAGGATGGTGACAGGGACTGTGTTAATAACTACCGGCCAATTGCAATTTTACCGACTTTATCCAAAATTCTTGAAAAAATAATTAATAATAGACTTGTAAAATACCTAGAAGACAATATTTTTTTATCAAATTCACAGTTTGGCTTTAGACGTAATAAATCAACAGCGGATGCAACACATGAACTAACAAATTTCATAATCAATAAAATTGATGACGGTAAGAAGACAATCTGTATTTTTTTAGATTTGGCCAAAGCATTTGACACAGTCTCTGTCCCAATCTTGTTAAAAAAACTCGAACGCCTTGGGATAAGGGGTATCCAGCTGAACCTTTTCAAAGACTACCTCACATCTCGCCCTCAAGTGGTTAAAATAGATAAGTATACAAGCAAGGAAATTTTGATAACTATTGGGGTACCTCAGGGCAGCATATTAGGCCCGACTCTATTTTTGACATACATCAATGACTTATGTCAACTTGAAATGCGTAATTCTAAAATAGTTATGTTTGCTGATGATACAGCTCTTCTTTTCTATGGCGATACGTGGGAGGAAGTTTTCGGATACGCACAAGATGGCTTTAACAATGTTGCGAGGTGGTTACGCAATAACATACTTACCCTAAACGCAGAAAAAACTAAATATTTAGCATTCTCTAAAGCAATCGCAGACCCGCGCATATCTACCTACGGTGTCAAATTTCACTCATGCACAAATATGAACAACTCCGAGTGTCTGTGCTCAAATCTAGAGAGGGCAAACTGCATTAAATATTTGGGTATTATGATCGATAGTAGATTAAGTTTCCAGGAACATATTGATCTGCTAGCTAGCAGGATACGCAAACTAATTGTCGTCTTTAAAAATCTAAGACATGTGGCGGATGAAAAGCTGATAAAATCTGTCTACTTTGCACTCTGCCAATCACTTCTTTCCTACTGCATCACTTCCTGGGGAGGAGCAGCTAAAACCCACTTTCTTAAATTAGAGAGGGCACAAAGGGCGATACTGAAAGTGAGCTACTCTCTACCCTACCAGCATCCCACCACCGAGCTCTATAAAAAATGCGGGGTATTATCGGTACGTCAGCTTTTCATCCTATACACTATTCTCAAACAACATTCCTGCCTGTCCTTTGATCCAGATCTATTGAAAACTAGACGTAGGAATGATAGAGTATGTGTCAAACAAAAATGTAACCTTTCTCTCTCTCATCGTTTCTTTTGTTACCTAGGCCCCTATTTATATAATAAATTAAACCGTATCTTGTCAATCTACCCTCTTCATAAGGTGGCGTGCAAGACTGTTGTTTCCAATTGGCTGCTTGGCGTGGACTACGATTTTACAGAGAACCTTTTACACAACTAAACTGACTTTTCTCGTGACCATCCATACACACATACATACACACATACACAAACACCCAAATACACACCCAAACACACACACATACACACACACACTCTTATACACGCGTGCCCGCATGCGGTCACAAAGTGTTTTACAGTAAGGCTAATGAACATTTATTTAATCTTTTTTATCTTCTAATTCCCATTTTCATTTTCATATTGCAGTTTTGTCTGGAAATTCGCATGTTAACGTACTTGAAATAATATTATGTTGGTTCCACAGTATGGGCCTGGTGATCTGTACTACAGGCTTACGCCTATTTCAGACACCAGTCCTCACTATCTGAGTTACAACTATGTATTTATATTATTGTACTTATATTATGTAAATGTACCCATTAAGTATGTGTAACTGTAAATTATGATTTGTGAGGAAAATAAAGATCATTATTATTATTATTATTATGTAGTTACCTGCCATGTTGTTTAATGCAGATGACTGTTTCTGGCATCTACAATAGATATACACAATGGGTATACAATAGGTGCGACCACGGCTCTAGCTTGACCATTTCTGTACTTATACTATTCTAGATTTGTATCTGAATGAGCTATTTTCTTGTTTCGTTCTTTTAAGACCCCATTTTGACGTAGTCGGGTTTTAGTTTTTAAACTTATTTTTTTTGTAAAATTATAGTTCGCAAAAAACTACATAAAATAAAGCAATTTGTAGTCAAACAGAATCTTTAATGATGAAAAAAATCTTGATGAAATGTTCTATTTATAAAATGGCTGCTAATAAGTGTTTTGATAAAAAATCATTATGGAAAGCCTTTCTTGGCAATAAAACATTCCAGAGTCATAATTCCAGTAATAAAATAATAATAAACCGATAGAAAATTCTTAAAACTGAACCAAAAAGAGGAACATTAATTACATAACCGTAATTTGACGTGGGTAGTTGTAGCACTGACATCTAAAGTTGTAAGCTCCACCTATAAAATTTAAAATAAATAGTTAAAGTCTATATTTTTAAGTAACATTAATGAAATTATTTTAATAATAACAAGCAGTACCTGCCAGAAAAGTGTAGACACTATCCTACATACATTTTTTAACACACTATGTCACAACCACTGCAAGATTAGTTTAAAGGAAATGTTCCTCAAGCGGATGGCTGATTTTGAAGCGGAGTTGCCAAAGTCTCAAAATACTCCATCCATGCCTGGATTGGCCTCCGATTATACATCCTTCAAGACCTTTGTGATGGAAACTCTGAGAAGGTTTCAGCAGCAAATCGATCTTCTTGCTTGAGATGAGGACAAGAAGGAAAATGTTGCTGCTGCATGGTGTGGTGGAGGACCGTAAGGAAGACACTGCCAATGTGGTAGTTAAGGTAATCAAGGAGCATCTCATGTCTGACATAACTGTTGCTGATATCCGACGCTGTCACAGAATGGGACGCACATCAAATAGCCACAAGCCCCGACCCATTGTGTTGAAATTCAATAACACCTCAGTACGTGACAGCATATGGTTCGGCAAAACCAAGTTCAAGGGCACAGGTGTAATGGTTTCCGAATTTCTAACGAAGCAGCGACATGAAGCTTTTATGGCCGCACGTGAAAAGTTTTGTGTATCGCAATGCTGGACAAAGGACGGCATCATCCACGTTCTGGCACCTGATGGTACGCGGCATCGCATAGCCAACCTCGGCGAACTGCACAAGATCGAGCAGAAGGGCGTGGAGAAGCCAATCACGCCAGCGAAGCCAGCCGCAAAGACCAAACGGACTGTTGCCCAAAAGAAATGAGTTTCTGTTTGTAGTAAGTAATATGTATTTATAATTCTAATCTTTCTTGCTTTGTAGCCACTTATCTGCTTCACTTTTTTATTTCTAGTTCACTTTTAATAATCTAATAACTATTATTTATGCTGGTTTCTGATAATTATTTTCCCTTACAAACTGTCATTATTGTCACTTATTGCCGTCACCTGTCAAATCAACGATCTGTCATCTGTTTGGGTACGAGGCTTTTTGGAACTTTTTTTTTCTTGTACCCCTTTTCTTAAGTTCTTGCGACTTGTTTATTTTTCCATCTTTAAAACTATTGTAACTAACCGGACCAATCTTTCTTCTTGTATCCACGATAACTAATGTTTTTTTTTCTACTCTTGGCACTACTGGCAGGTGGTGTATTATTAGTAATTTGAATTTTATTTTTTTTGTTTTTTTATTTGGATAAGTACACAGGGTGGCGCTACCATAGGGGCACTTTTTAAACAGAGGCATAGCGTACAACATTCTGAAGCCTTGTACCAAAAATCAATTAAATCGGTGCAGTAGTTTAGCCACAATATCGATTTTAAGTTCCGCAATTTTTGCACATGCTTTGAATTCCACACAGCTGATACAAAACGGTCAACGACCCTACATTGCGCGCCGAGACTCACTAAGATGCGGGCGCCGACTCGACGCCGCGCGAGGATTCCCGCATATCTTCGAGGACGCGCGAATGTTTTTTGTCAGGTTCAAGCATTGTAAAAAAATATAGTTTATTTTCAAGTGCGTTAATAAAATCATCTCCGCTGCGCTCCGTTTTATCCGCGCTGAGCCTAACTTCGGATGACGTCGAGGCGTCGCGTCGGTGCGAGTCGGGGCGTGCAATGTAGGGTCGTTGACCGTTTTGTATCAGCTGTGTGGAATTCAAAGCATGTGCAAAAATTGTGGAACTTAAAATCGATATTGTGGCTAAACTACTGCACCGATTTAATTGATTTTTGGTACAAGGCTTCAGAATGTTGTACGCTATGCCTCTGTTCAAAAAGTGCCCCTATGGTAGCGCCACCCTGTATATTTGGTTGCCGTTTTTTATATTTATAGTTATATGTTTAAGTATCGTAGTCTGCTATCATTGACATAAATAATATTAGTGATGATGATAGTTTCTACTGAGTATGTAGTGTAGATGACAGCTTTAGTAGTATACCGTCACTTTCCGACTGTCTTAATTCGCAGTTTTCTGATGTACCTGTATTATGCCGTTCATATATTTCTGAAGTATGAACGGCATTGAAATTCTTTTCAATGCCGTTCATATCAATGCCCAAAGTGTTCCGGCACATTTCACTGATATGCTGGCCAATTTAGACTGTAAGAGCATTTATGCTATCCTTGTTTGTTTGTTGTGGGGGTATTGCTATATATCTTCGCTCTCATATCCTTTACAAAGTTGTTAGTATGTCTGCATAGAGATGTAAGTGCTGTATTATACGATTTGTACCGAAATGTATAAAACGAAAAATACCGTATTATAGGGTATTATACCATTTACTACGGTATTTTATGTATAAATCTTTTGTTCTATATTTTTGAAGTAAATTATCATACTAAACATTAAAAATACTGAATACGGTGGAATTGCACAGGAATAAAACAAGAAATTACATTTTAAGTTTGAATTATTATTAATTAGTATAACCTACAACAATTTTACCATAAAAACAAGCTAAACTCAGTCAAAATATGATTTAAAGTAAAACACCAAACATTTTTAGGTACGTTAGAGCAAAGGGGTCCTCAAACTTATTAGAATCATCTCTCTATTTACGTATTCAAAATTAAATTGAGTATGTTCCTCTCTGCGTGCAGACACGTACAGCCCGAACCTAAATACAAGGTCCATAAGAAAAGCACAGACGTGGTCCACGCCTTTTGTCTTCCTAGTTCGAAAACCCGAGATTTAGAGGATCTTCTACCTCCATATCTAAATCCTCTTGTGTTGCTCCGTTCTCGGTAGATGACGACGCGGTAATGTATTCTAGCATCGTAGGTACTTTCAGGTGAATCATCTTCATCACCACTTTCCTTAACTTCGAATGTGCTGACACGAAGATGAAAATTCGTGTAAATCGAGACCAATTTAGAAACACGTGATTTGCTTAAGCGATTTCGAACTTTGCAATGAATTTTCCAAAAGTTAAAGTTTCAAAATTATTTTATAACTTTTTTTAATTAATTTGTAATTTTAAAACAAAGAATACAATCGAAACTTAAAATTATATTTAATGTTTTAAACTAAAACTCGTCGCAATATCGCAGGGTCTTATAAACTGAATGAGGATATAAAATACATAAAATACCAATAATACCGTAAGTTATAATAAAATACCTGTTTAATACATAGCCATTTGGTATTATACGGTATTTTTACAACTCTATGTCTGCACAACCATTACCTCCAAATGAAGGTGAGCATTTATTTCTGGAAGTTACATTAAACCCCACCAAACTCCTTCTCGGCGTCTACTACTGTCCTTCATTAAGTATAGATTACTTTTCTACTTTTGAAACCCTTCTGGTTAATCTCGTGCCCTCTTACAGTCATACTATCATAATGGGTGATTTTAACACATGTCTGCTTAAAAATGATTGTCGTTCTTTGTCTCTACTTTCCATTTTCTATAGCCTGTAATCTAACAATATTACCCTCGAGCGCAACTCATCACTTCCCACATTCCACACCGTCCCTTCTCGATATAATCATGGTTTCTTCTCGGGAACATGTTGCCATGCACGGACAATATCCAGCAGACTTGTTTTCCTACCACGACTTGCTCTATATCTCGTACAAAATTCGTCCTCCCAAGATGAAGCAAAACGTACTAATGCAGCGCAATTTTGGTGGCATGAACACCGACGCACTTCGTGAGGACGCCAGTGATATTGACTGGATACCACTTTTCAGTGTCAAATCCGTTGACGATAAGGTTAGCGTCTTTAAAACTCCAATAACTGAACTATTCGATAAGCATGCACCCATTCGACTGGTGAAGATTAAACACCCTCCCTCACCATGGCTCACTGAAAGCATTAAACAGCTTATACACAAGAAAGCTGCAGCAAAATTCAGGTATAAAATTAGGCCCGACGATAGCAACCTGCAAAAATATGTTGCTATTAGGAATCACTGCAATAGGGTGTGTAGGGATAGGGACGCACAACGCCAACATATCCATAATTCTGTGAAAAACGGAGATCCAGCAAAGGTCTGGAAATTTCTTAAAACCCTTGGGGTCGGCAAACCACATCAACACACTACTCCTAATAACTTCAATATTGACTTGCTCAATTATCATTTTGCTGCATCGTCCAATATTGATAGAACTACTAAAGAAAGCACCCTTAATTATCTTTCATCCCTGCCAACACCTAGTTATTCTTCATTTGTCTTTAATCATTTCACCAATAGTGATGTTAAGAAGAGCATAATGTCAATCATATCCAACGCAGATGGTAGTGACTGTGTCAGCCGTGATATGCTCCTTCCCATCCTTGATCTAATCCTTCCCATCATTACTCACATCCTTAACTACTCCTTGTCCAGTGGTGAATTCCCATCGATGTGGAAGGATGCCCTAATAACTCCCATCCCGAAAAAATCTCATCCTTCTTCCTTCTCTGATTACCGACCTATTTCTATCCTACCATTCCTCTCCAAAGTCCTCGAACGTCTCGTTTACAATCAGGTCAACTCATTCCTCTCTAAAAATAATCTCCTTAATCCATTCCAGTCCGGTTTCCGTCCAGGCCATAGCACCGCTTCAACCCTTATCCATATTATGGATGACATCAGGGCTGGTATGGAAGGCGGACAGCTCACAGTCCTTGCTCTGCTAGATTTTAGCAACGCCTTCAATACAGTGGATTTAGACATTCTACTTGGCCAACTTTGCTCTCTTTACATATCTCCTACGGTGACTGATTGGTTTCGAACTTACCTGTGTGGCTGCCGACAGCGTATACGAATTGAAAATTCACTTTCTTTATGCTGTAACACGACTGTTGGCGTACCCCAGGGTGGCGTGCTCTTTCCTTTACTCTTCGCAATTTTTATAAATTCTATATCGAACAATCTTGGCTCTTGCTATCACCTTTATGCAGATGGTCGTCACTGCCTCAGATATCATATTCTATAGATACCATCAACAGTGATCTTGAACAGATTAGTAGCTGGAGTAAATCCTATGGACTTATGGTGAACCCCTCGAAAACACAGGTCATTGTTGTCGGTAGTTCGAGAATGTTATCGAAGATCGACTGGTCTCAACTTCCTGACGTTATATTTAATGGCACTGTAATACAGGATAAAGTTAAAAATCTGGGCCTAACCATCGATTCTACCCTTTCCTGGCGCTCTCAGATCTAAGAAGTGAGTCGTAAGATATTTGCTTCAGCAGGTTCATTGCGAAGACTTAGGAATTTACTTCATACTGCCACCAAAATTGCACTTGCAAACTGTCTTCTTTTACCCATTATTGATTATGCAGATGTCAGCTATCCAGATCTCGCCGAAAACCAGCTTGACAAACTTGAGCGCCTTCAAAATCTCTGTATACGATTCATATTTGGATTACGCAAATATGATCATGTGTCACAATTTCGCAAACAACTCAAGTGGTTACCAATACGATTTCGCCGGAATACCGACATACTTTCTCTACTAAACACTATATTGTTTAACCCTTCTACTCCCTCCTATCTTAAAGGACGATTCGAGTTCCTTCATGATACGTTTAATCGTTATTTAAGGTCATCAGAATACTTAAAGCTGAAGATGCCGGCACATTGCACGGATTTTTATGATAAATCGTTTAGTGTCACTGCTGTTCGCCTATGGAATGCACTCCCATTACATATAAGACAGGCTCAGACGGTAACAAGGTTCAAATCCTTAGTCAAGGATCACTACCTATCACTATGATATTTCCTGTTCTAATATAATTTTTAGGTATTATTTATGTATGTGTGTATGTATGTATAATTATTTATATATGTGTATTATTTATTATATATATTTTTATATGTATAATTATTTATATGTGTAATTTTTTATATATTAAAAGTATTTATCATCCTTTTACTGGTACACTTACAACTTCCATTTCATTCCTACCAATAATATCTCCATCCAAATGTTGCCTGGTAGAAATCACTGTTAGCGATAAGTCCACCCTTTGTACTTTATTTATTCTAAAATTCCTTTAAATATTCTTTATAGTGTACAATAAAGTATTAAATAAATAAATAACCATCTCGACCAAATAAAAACAAAGTTCAAGAAACAGTTCTGTAAATGGAAATGCTTGTCTTGTAAATGGAAAATATTTTCTCAGCGTGCAGTCCATTCGAATTAGATGGGCTTTCCATTGGAATGACACGACGAACGTCACTTTAGCCGCTAAATGGAACATGATACGTTTGGAACAATGACGTACAAATAAATTTTATCTTAATTCCACTCAAATTGTAGCTATCGTAACACTGCTACGATGGCTACGACGCAACCGCTACAATGAGGCTACGAAGTGAGCGTAATGATTGTAGCCAATGGTCAAAATAGATGGATATGATTTTTTTGTAAGTAGAATAAACGCAAGGTAATAAACATGGATAAGACGGAGTAACAATTGAACAAATAGAACCCTAGAACAGAACATAATTATATCTTGATTTGGCAATTACTAGAAAGATAATTCAAGAAAATTTTATAAATTACTGCTGCCTTCGAAACGTTATTACTGACAACAGTTCAATAGCCACAGAGTAGATATAGGCTAGGTGGGGCGACGACTTTTTTTTGTAGTAATAGGCGGAAAACGAGCAGACGGATCGCCTGATGGTAAGCAATTACCGCCGCCTATGGACACAGCAACACTATAGGAGTCACAAGTATGTTGCCGCCCCGGGGTTGGGAAAAGGGATAGGATGAGGAGTGGGATGAGGAGAAAGAAAAGGGGATAGGGCCTCCGGCACTCTCACTCACCGAAAGAAACGCAACAGTTTAGGTACTGTTACTTTACGTCGATTTTCTGTGAGAGGGAAGTACTTCCCCGGTCGAGCCGGCCCATTCATACTGAAATCAGCAAGGCTCTACTACCTGTAAAAACTTGAAAAAGGTAGCTGGGATAGACTGGATGCGGAAGGCTGAGGACTGTGTACTGTTGCGCGTGTTGAGAGAAGAATATGTCCAGCCACTGCTAAATCCACTGATTGCGATCATAGGCTGATCGAGATTAAGATTGAGAGAAGCTAGACCTGTCACTAGAAAATTTCTTAACACATGCTTTTTCTTCTATTAACTCGCGTTTTTCATGGTCTCAAGTTGGCTCATAGCTGTATCGCAGCGTATAGCCGGAAGACTGACCGATTGTAGTTAAACAGTTTGTTTTCGGACTGAGTTATGTGTTAAATGATATCGTAAATAACTAGCACTATACCCTTTGTATCCTTGCTTTGGACACTAAGTGTTTATGTTAGGGGTAGTATATACCCACTATATTGTTGTATGATATTGGCAGCTTTTGCTGACCGTATAGATGATGTGTTCTCCTAATATCATAGACCATTAACCAGGTAAATATTATAACAGTCACAAAGGAGAATGGGTAGTTTTGTCCCAAGTGTTGTACATCTTGAAACCTATAGCACACCTATAATAATATTATAACGATCTTAGTGAGTGTATTTTCTTTTCGTTCGGTCCAACCTCTGTATTTCTTGCAGGGAAACTGTTATTGGGTTTTAAACTAGCCTGGTCTTATTTCAGTGAACACCTAAGGAATGTCATTTAGACAATCAAAATATGCATAGAAATGTGCTAGGCAGCAATAGCTCAGTGGAGAGACCAACAGACTGCCATTTGAGGTTATCGTATTTCAACCCACAACGGTACACACACTTCCTTTTCGAATTTATGTGCGTATTTTGTCGATAGCCAATACCTGTGAAGGTCAACCTACGGTCCGCTGTCATAAGCATCTTAGACAGTCATTATAGGTAGTAGCACTCTTGAATCAACTGATATAGGTCTCAGTCATAAAATATCGCTATCCCTATGATTTGGTAAAGTCATTCGGCAGTCTTTCTATAGAAAATCTAATATTCTGTCGAATACGGTTTGACCAGAAAGCCGACTGTGGGCTCTTAGGCGAGAGGTCATAAACAACACCTAGATATGAAACAATTTTTTTGGATCACACGAAATTTTGTCCCGTGTGGTGATCGAACCCAAGACAACCCGGAGCATTGTAAAGTGGCCAAGCGGCGTCTTAAGCCTCTACACCATCTATGCAGTAATTACCAAATGCCAAAACACTGGGTACACCTAGGCAAATTTTAAATATTCAAAGGAGAGGAAGAAACAACCAGTCATAAATTACTGGCATCCTTTTATATCTGATTATATTTAAGAGATAATCCAATAGATTACAAACTTCATAATTTATTATTTTCTTTGGAAAACCTTGTTATATTAGTTTCAGCAAAATCTTATTGAGGTTAAATTATTTCTGATTACAATTTGCGCATTATAATTTATAATTATTTAACCTTAAATATATTAGCTAACTCGAATTTGATTTTAAATAATTTTGGTTCATAAATAACAGTTCACAGAAAAGCACATTCATAATGATGCTATTATAACAGGTCGGGGCAAAAGTATTTTCGTATTTTGAATGTATTACATACATAGACTCACGCCTGTTTCTGAGGGGTAGGCAGAGACTACGGAACGCCATTTGCAACGATCCAGACATATCTCTCTTGCTTCATTCACTCCCATCAGATTCCTCATGCATGCTCTTCTGTTCAGGGTACTTCTCACCTGTCCTGTTTTTAGGATGTCTCTAATCTGATCAGAGAACGTCCGAACGTTGAATGTATTATTAGTAATCAAACCTCTTTGGCTGTTCTGAATGTAACTGGCTGCTTTTTAATACCATTAACCCCTTGTATGCCGGAACGCAGATCTACGCGAGACACAATAGCTTTTTAATTGTGTCTGGTATTCCGGCATACTAGAGGTTAAATGTGACATTCTAAAGATGCAATAAATAAAAAAAGCTAGTTCCCGCCATTTTTCAAGCAAAACCGTATGTGACGAAGACATTCGGTACATTTTAAAATTTTATAACAAAAAAGGTAAAAATGCGACGAACGCCGCGAATAAAAATAAAATTTGTGCGGTTTACGGATCTAATGCGGTATCAAGTAGCACAAATGTGGTTCAAGCGTTTCAAGTCTGGAAATTTTAGTGTGAAAGATGAGGTTCGCTCTCGACGCCCAGTCACAGATAAAATCAATACCGTCTTTGAGAAAGTGGAACAAGATCGACATATTAGTAGCTACAACATTGCTGAAGAACTGGATGTTGATCATAAAACAGTTTTACGTCATTTACGAAAGTCTGGGTACAAGGAAAAACTTGACATTTGGGTACCACATGATCTCACTGATAGAAACCTAATGCAACGTGTTTCCATTTGCGATTCTTTGTTGATTCGAACCATTTCTTAAACAGTTGATTACGGATGATAAAAAATGGGTGACTTACGATAAAAATGTGCGAAAAAGATCGTGGTCGAAGCATGAACAAGCCCCACAAACCGTGGCAAAGCCTGGCCTGACTCGGAACAAAGTGATGCTATGTGTATGGTGGGATTGGAAAGGAATCGTCCACTATGAGCTTTTGCCACCGGGTAAAACTATCGATTCTGATCTCTACTGTCAGCAACTGATGAGGTTAAAAAAAATATTGAGAAAAACCGGCCGGAGCTGGTGAATAGGAAGGGCGTGGTGTTCCACCATGACAACGCCAGACCGCACTGATTTATAGCCACGCAGCAAAAATTTAGGGAGCTTGGCTGGGATGTGTTGATGCATCCTCCGTATAGCCCTGACCTTGCTCCATCAGATTTCCACCTGTTTCTGTCATTGCAGAACTCATTAGGAAGCATAAAGCTAACCTCAAAAGAACACTGTGAACACTCAAATTTCTACATGGAATAATGGCACTATCCACAAGATGGCAAAAAAGATCTTTATAGCGTTTTGCTTGCTACTCAAACTCACAAAAATTGCTTATGAGTCGGTATACATAATAACAATACCGCATAAATAAAATTTTGATGGTCAGTACTTAAGGTAATAATTTCTAGGTATTTCATCTATTTACTACATCATTATATTCATGATAGCCGACTCTCTTGGCTTAGGAAACTCTCCAAGGCATAGAAGCTCCCTTTTTTCGTAAATACTTGCCTAGCAAAAAGAACAGTTTGCAATCTTTACTAAGCAAGGTTTCTGGTGATCACGGGTAAGCAATGGTCGCAGAAAATGCATCCCTGCAAAATAGACACAATTACTTGTCATCGAAAATAGTAAAAGAGTATCAATACCTCAATATCGTGCAGGCGCCCATTGGTGAAAAGATAAAAGTAAGTCGATTGGCCTGGTATGGACATGTTATGCGGAGAGATGAGATGTATGTAGGTAAAAAAGTGATGAATATGCATGTAGAAGGACGAAAAGGGAGAGGACGGCCAAGAAAAAGATGGATGGACTGTGTGAGGATGGATATGGAAGAGAAAAGGGTAAATGATCGGATGACTGGTGACAGAGAAGTATGGAAGAGAAGGGCATACTGCGCCGACCCCAAATAAATTGGGACCAGGGCAAGACAATGATGATGATGATGTGCAGGGCCTATTTTAACAGTACATCTTAACGTTTTGCATGAGCTATTCTTATTATCCTGCAAGGGACGTCCACATGTCGTCGGACAAGTTAACACTTTGTGAGCTTCTCTGTTGCTCATAGTTCTGTGGGGGATGGATTGCCTTGAAGTTATTTAAATCGCATCTAGGGTCACAGTGCTTTGGTCTTCACGCCGTCCCGTCAAGGCAGTCAGCACGAGCCAGGTAAGGTACGCGGTTATGACTCAAAACACCCGTATCTATATATCTAGTGTTACGGATATCTACATACTCGTACATGCTGCAGTTTACGATTTTACTTATAAATAATAATCGATAAAATAATAATCTATTGAAGTATTGGTTTAAATTATCAACTTGGCGCTTGCCGCTATGCGAGCATTAAGGGTTCGAGCTCCGCAAAAAACAAAACACTTCTTGTGATCCAAATTGTTTTGTTCGAGTGTCGACGAGTCTAAGTGCTCGATAAGTTTGTAAAGTGAAAGCGACACCGGATTACACAAAGAGCGCGAGGTAGTTTCCAAAAAAAAAGATGTAAGTAATCGATCACTGTAAGTTTGTAAGACTGATGAATTGAAGTTGTACTCAGCGAATTCTAAAGTCAGAATTATCAATCACAATCGGAGTAAGCGGCGGCAAAGTCAAACGATAACCATAATAGTTAAAGCAATTGCTTAAGATAAATCAATTTGGTACAGCCACATAGTAACCTAATGGTGCTTATACACTTGAGCATTCACTTGTAACAGAACAGCGAGCTTTCACCGTTTTTAGTTTAGATGAACTTCAGTTCACGAACGTCAACGTTCAGTCAACGAACTTAGCTACAAACATTTTCACGATCTTTCTAGCCATCTCTCTAATCAGCAAAAACGTCAAAGCAAATTTACTGTCAGTTTTCTAGAATGCTCGCCAGGGGCCCGATTCTCCTAAATAAATACAGTTTCGATATAATGTCAGTGTCATACTTACGTCATAAAAAGTGTTTTCTTCTAAATTTTCTGATATTTGAATGAAATTGTAACGAGATCGTAAATTAAAACAAGTGTCAAAATATGTGTGTCAACGACGAATTGTTTATTTCAAATTATAAGGACATAATAACGGACAATAAGGCTTCCTGTATACGATGCCAGACCCGCACCGGTGCCGCACCGCAATAATGTGTATTCACATCAAAACCGCATCGCCACCGCGTCGACACCGCACCGACGTCGCATAAATGCCGCATTGTCACAACGCTAAATTATAAAGCAGTGATCACAGTTAAGTATGGGATTGTCTGTGTAACTGTACAGACTTCACTGTTTTAGTTATATTCGCATATATTCGTAAAATTAATATTAAGCATAAAAAGAAAGTATTAAGTAGAACTTAGTTATTTTAGGGCCTGTTTCACGACTGTACAGTAAGTTCCGATTGAATTATTTGGCATATAAATTCATACAACTTTCGTTCTAATTTTGAATCCACTTCAAAGATTAGGCTTACTTATAGGTGGTGAAACAGGGCCTTAATCTACAAGCAGCGGCGGAAATAAATTGTAATAAATGTAATAGATTTTACTCCGACAATCTATGTCGGAGTAAACTGTAACTAGTAATACTGAACTGTGATCGCTGCCTTAGCGTTTGTCCATGCGGTATTTATGCGGCGTCGGTGCGGCGTCGGTGCGGCGTCGACGCGGTGGCGATGCGGTTTTGATGTGAATACACAGTATTGCGGTGCGGGTCCGGCGTCGTATACAGGAAGCCTAACGGACAAAACATATAATGACATTATGTTCCCCCCCTGGGATCTCCACCTTGTCGTGGTGGGGGGGCTCAGTAACCATGGATTGGTCACCCACGGTGAAGCTAAGAGGTATCCAGGAGGGGACGCTCCACGTGGGCTTGACGGAGGCCTGCGTAGGATGTGTCCAAAGGGGCGGGTGCGAGGGACAGTTCTTCTGTCCCTCGGAGTCGGTGCGATCGCGGGAGGAGAGGCGTGTCGGTGTTGCGTTGCCGCGCGCCCTATCTCCCGCGACCAAATGGGGGCGCACCATCGTTGCGTCGCGGTGGGGCTGCAGAGGAAGAGGAGATGCGGTGTTGCATTGCCGTCCTCCCTATCCTCTGCGGCCGCTGAGTGTTTTGGCGGCGGAGCCCAACACCTTTATCCGCCGCCAAGGGGGTTTTGTTCGGGGCCCGCCTGACCATCTGGCGGCCAATACCCGTCGGGGGGTAGCGAGGAATGCTTCAGCGATACCCGACCCTCCGACACACGGGTACGTGAGGAACACGGGTTGGTTTTTAGTCAGTAAGAGTCTGACAGTCCCCTTCGTCCTTCCCCCAGGGCGGAGGGACTCCATGAGGATTTTCCAACCCGACACCAAAAAAAATATATATTGACATTATGTTATCAGAATACCACTTCTGAGTCAATTCAAAACATAATTTCAATGTTATTTAAAAATCGAGAATTGGCCTACTGAACGTTCGTAAGAATGCTTGTTAAAACACACTCTATTATTTTTGTGTTTTGTAACATTCGCAAGAATGATTATTACAGATGAATTCTCAAATGTATCAACACCATAAGATAAATCAATTTGGTACAACTACAAAGTAACGTAATGTAATCATTGTTCTCAACGCTGTTCTGTAAAACTCGTTAGGGGTTCGACTTTGATACTAAGGGTTTAAGATGTAAAACTGTAGTCCAAGTGTTTCTTAAGAGCCGGCTCAGCACAAGTTCTTTAATAAAACTAGTTGTGATATAAAAATTGTTTTATTCCTGGAATGTGTTCCAAGTCTAGTTGCTTAGGTTGCTTTAATACTTTTAAAGTTTTTAGCGCCAAAGCGAATTTCATATATAGTGGGTATGTCATTGTCATTCTACAAAGTTTTGAAGTGGAATAAATGGCGTAAATTGGCTAACGATTCGCAGGTGGGGTTTGCCGATTTCTTGAGAAGAAACTTGATTTTTGAGAGAAAACATCATAATGCTGCGTGGTCCACTATTTTGAATCCCGAACCTTACCATTCATTGTCACTTGGTATGCCACCGAAGGCAGTCAAATCTAAATGACTTACTTGAAGTAAATGATTAGAAGATTACCTGAAATATTTTATACAATAATGAATATTACATTTTATATATACCTATTTCTAGCACTGATCTCCAATATACAGCATTTACATGATTAATTTGCAAATCCTTGTCCAATACTAATTCTGCCGAAATGGAAATGATCTCTGCCCCCAGTACTACAAAAATCCAAGCAGCACCGCCAAACCTCACTAAATTCATTTTTCAAAGTAATGTTATTTATCAGTGCGCTTTAAAAATCCTCTGTAAACACTCAACTACTTAAAACATTGTTCACTTTGAAATGCACTTTCATATTTTGCGTCGTCCGGAACCGAAGAAACGGGACGTCCCACTTCTACTTCCGGTACGACTATTTACGGTGTTCTTTGATGCCCCTTTCTGTGTAATGGTCCAAGTACAGCCATAGTCCATAAAGACTACAGACTTTCTATTGGCCGATAGTTTTGTTGAACACATAATCAGTATGATGATGTATGGATTCTTTGATGCTGGAAAGGTAAAACGCAGTTTGTTAACGAAAATATGTTTTATAAATAAACTAGAGGATGCCCGCAGCCACGTCGCACATTTCTTTTTATTTGACCTTTACTTACCGATCCTGTAGGAATTTTGAAAAATCCCTTCTTCCCGTGTTACATGCCAAATTTCAGTTTCTTGCGCTCAGAAGTTTTGGGTTAACGATGCCTGTCGGGCAGTCCGTAACGCAAGAATTTTATATAATATACAGTCAGATTGCATATCGTCTTGCGGCAAATATTATGTTAGTATAATAAAATTAGTATTTTGGATTATTTTCTGCCATCAGGTAACACTTTGTAAGTGTCAGGTCACAACAGCTGTCTGATGGCCCAGACTCATAAAGAACGTATATTTTTTATGTAATTTTACGTCCTCTGGCTATCGAGTCTTATCCTCCAGATAAATTCAAAATCAGAGCGTAATTTGTATGAATAACAAATTATTTTAACAGAAACCTGTCAGATAGCAGTGTAACTGGCCATTATTATTTTATATTTGCCTTGTGGAGATTTTAAGGAAGAAAATGTTTAATAAACAATAAACATGGTGCAAGCCCGTGCACGGAATGCACTACCTTCTCGTACTGTGGGAATATTGCCACTTGACACGTTGCATTAGGTCTATTCAAAACTATATTAATGTGATAAACTTGAACTGGACCATCGATTAATTTATATGGATCATTTATAATAATTCTGTTGTTTCTTAAACCTAGCAATTTCTTAGGTTTACGCAAATGTTACACATTGCATTGTAAATAAGGTTCTGTTATTTTGTATTTCGGTATTGCCATGTGTACCTACTTAATATATATTTTTATACATCACGAAAAAAAGGATCTCTTCTGAAAGATATGATTTACATACATAATGTATGTAAATCATATCTTTCAGAAGAGATCCTAATTATGCCGGAAAAAAGGTTCCATACGTTTACACGAAACTAAGAAACGATTCATTTCAATATACCACCTACTAGACAAAGTCTTACACTCTACAACGAAAACACAGGTGTAACCACTAATTTCTATAATTGAATGACCAAACTAACACCATAATTCTCATAACTTGCGGCAAACGTAACTGTTAATGGAGTAGGTCGTTAGCCGCAGCTAAAGATTATCAGAGAAATCTGGACCTAATGTGTTTACAATTTATACTTATTAAGAGTTTCAGTTGTGTGGAGACGAAACTAGTAAATTATAAATACCGATAATAATAGTATTTACATAAGTCTTCTTACAGAGGTTAAGCAGATACTACGTATCTATAGTATTAAGAAAGTAATAAAATAAAGTTAAACTACATGTTAGGGATTTTATCACGATATATTGGTTTTACTGCGATGAAACTATAAGAGTTCCTTACGATTCACCATGGAAACCTTAAATATCATACATGATACACAGACAAGTTTATTTGCCGGGTTAACTAAATATTTCATAACATACACATAACACGTTTTTGCCGACATTTTGACCTACTTACTCGTACAACAGTCGAGGTCGCGGAGGAACTGATACACTGAACTGATACGGTTTACCAAGCTCATCTGAAAGCCAAGCTAATAGCCACAACGAGTCGATTACAATTTTATCAGCGCAGTCAACTTCTGAAGAACAAAAGTGCATTCTACTTGTATTCGGGACGTGTTAACACTTAATTTCGCGACGGCTAGGTAAGGGAGTACCATGTGGTCTCGTGAAACCAGATTCAGAATTTTAAATTTAAAAAATGATCGTTATTCAATTTATTTTAAGGAAGAATTTTGTTCTGACGGCTTTATTACTCGTATATTATGACTGTATAGTTTTTTGTATAGGCAGCGATAGCCTAGTGGTGACTCTAACAGACTGCTACGGAGACAACTTTGGGTTCACACCCACGACGTGCAAAGCTGACATTTTGAAGTTACGTGTGTGCAAGTAACCGTTATTTATTGCTTGCTAAATGGTGCAAATAACACAGTGTGGCAAAACACATGTCTGGGAGTTCTTTATAATGTTCTTGAAACACTTGTCAACTGGCAACTCTCAATAGGACTCCGTGGTGGACAATGTCCTTATCCTTCTCATAGTAGAACAGAGCCGTGCTTAACAAAGCATTCCTAGTACTTTTTCTATGCACCTTTCTAAGATAGGCGCGGAGATAATGACCAAATCATTAAATCCGTCTGTATACGCTGTTTCTATGAAGCACTAGGAAATAAAATTAGTGTTTGATACCTAGTTGATAAATAGTTGAATAGATACCTAGTTAAAAACACGAGTGACATGTATTTTGTTCCGAAAATAATATAAATTCACATAGTTGAACATATTTATTCTACTCTTTGAATTACAAATGACATTAATAATTATTTACAAACCTTTTCCGCAAACAAAGCTAATACAATATTATCAGTGCAGTCAATTTGAGAAGAACAAAAGTGCATTCTCCTCGTATTCCGAACGCGTTAACACTTGACGTTCGAACAGCCGGAGCTAGGGAACGGACATTGTGGGTGGAGTGTTTACTTCAGATTAATTCATTAATTTGTATAAAATAATAAGAGATTTGAGTTTAGTTTTATAATAGTATTTACTTGAGATTTTTCGAATTAACACATTGAAATGAAACTACTGTTAACAGATTTAATTGCGATACATCAGATTTGTTGACATCGCATTTAAACCGAATAATCTATAAACTACATGAAGAGATAATTTAGTTCATAGATCATTTGGTTTTGTCCCACGTTTCGGTTTTTATTAAAATCATTGAGGGTCAATATGGGTATTCAATACCCCTGAATATACTGACACCATTCTGTGTGGTAACGGATTAAGAATACGGAATGTCACCACCCCATATTATCCCATGGGTGCCGTAAGAGCCGACAGAGGGAGCATATTATGCAGAGAACAGCACTGTAAGAGAAGGAAAACTTGATACAAACCCTATACCAACCCGTTTGGCCAGCGTGGTATAGTAGGCCAATTCCTCCTTTCAAAGAAGAGGCCTGTCCAGCAGTGGACTGTTAAAGGCTGATGATAAATATATTGTCACCGGACTCATCATTGTCTTGCCCTGGTCCCAATTTATTTGGGGTCGGCGCAGTATGTCCTTCGCTTCCATACTTCTCTGTCACCAGTCATTCAATCGCTTACCCCTTTCTCTTTCATATCCATCCTCACACAGTCCATCCATCTCTTCCTTGGCCGTCCTCTCCCTTTTCGTCCTTCTACATGCATATCCATCACTTTTTTACCTACATACATCTCATCTCTCCGCATAACATGTCCATACCAGGCCAATCGACTCCCTTTCACCTTTTCAGCTATGGGCGCCACTTTCATACTACCTCTAACGAAATCATTCCTAATTCTGTCCATTCTTGTCACTCCACACATCCATCGTAACATTCTCATCTCTGCCACATGCAATCGTTTCTCATCCATCTTCTTTGTAGCCCAACACTCAGCTCCATACAGTACGACAGGCCTTATAACCGATTTATACATACGGCCCTTTAATTTCACAGGCATTTTGTGGTCGCATATTGTGCCTGAGACCTGTCGCCATTTCATCCATCCTGCGTTGATTCTTTGCCTAACATCCCGATCAATTTCGCCGTCATCTTGCAGGAGTGAACCTAGGTAGCGGAAATCGGAGCATACTGGTAGAGGTGTACCGCCGAGTGTAACCGGTATAGGACTGGAGAGACCGCCAAAGTCACAGAACATATACTCCGTTTTGGTTCTGCTTATTCTCAAGCCTACATGTCACCGGACTAAACCATTGAATATTGCTAACGCCTTGGGATGAAGCGGCCAGATGACATTGGCTCTGTGGAAAAACACCTAGCACATCTGGTTAGGCTAAGAAGCGGACTGTGAACTGTGAGTCGAAGGTATTGGATGTAACCCTGATAATGCTAGGACCATATATATGTTAGACTAAGACGGTTACCTGCTATCTGTAAATATAAAATGATATAAAATGTATGCGTTACTGACTGGTTGACAGACTAGGTACAGTTGAAACTATTGGGCGCAAAAAGCTGAAATTTTGCGAGTATTAAAATAATTTTCCTTGGGCAGCATAGGGGTGCAATAAGAAGCAATTTCTAGAAATTCCGGCAGGATTGAATTAGATCAGATTGAAATAGATAAATAGAAAAGTACGTGCGTAACTGCGGGTATTTTCTAGTAATATATAATTAGCAACTATAAACGACGAATATACTCATAGATAAATTACTTCCATAAAATAATTTGTAGGAACGCTTCCCGCCCCGCTCAAGACTGTATCCAAGCCCTCGATTGCAGCTGATACGGTAGACAATAAGTGCGGTTTCAGATTAGCGTATTTTTCTGCGCGTATACGGTCGTTTCAGCATACGCGCTTACACGCTCGCTATATTACGAGCTTCAAAAAACCGAACGGGCATATTTCGGCGTGTTTGCCCGAAACTGTAGTGACATCTTGTCAGTGTCAACATGGATTCTGACGGCTCGTGCATATACGAGCTTAGAAGCGCGTCAACGCTCGTACGAGTTGCGCGTGTGCCAAAAGGCGCGCCTGTACGCGCCTACATGCGCTTCCAAAAACGAGCTTATACGCGCGTATAAAACGCTAATCTGAAACCGCTCTAAACCTCTCTGCGCTACACGAGCGTTATTCTGACGAGCGACTGTAATGGCTAAGGATATTTGTATGCCTCTAAATTCTGCTAGAACCACGATTAATTGTGTATGGGCTTTGTAGGATTTTTAGGCAGTAGCTGATTCGAGTGACTGTAAAAAACTACGGCATAAATACTTTCAATTTGTTTTCCTCTAAATTTTACTAGAACCGCGATTCACTGTCTATGGGATTGGGTTGAAATTGATTCGAGTGAATAAAAATACCTGCAGCGTAAATACTTTTAATTTTTTTGCCCTTTTTAACTAGAAGTACGTCACACCATTTGGGAGTTTAGTATGTATTAAATAACTACGACATAAATACTTTTAGTATTTATGGCTCCAAACTCTCCTAAAACTACGTGTCACCGTTAATGGGTTTTCTGGTTAAATACTTTTTAGGAGGGCATTGAATCGAGTGCAGAGTGACTGTAATAATTAATACAAGTAATTACTTTGAAACTTGCCCGATTTGTACTTTTCTCTCTCTCTCAATCGCGTATCTGATTGAAAATAAAAGTAAAAAATCTTCTGTTTGCGTTCAGAGTTATTTCTAATCATTTTCAGAATAAAGGAATATGTGTCAACATTTCATATTATCAGCTTCATTTCATGGTTACTGGATGAGTAGTTAACACGCGAAAGTGTTAATAGCTTATTCTTATATCATGGAACATCTCATTTAGAGTCATCGGATTCAAAACTAGGTAGAGTTTTGAGGATCAGAGGCCCAATTCTCCTATATAAATTTGTTCACAATACAGTTTCAATATAATGTCAGTGTCATACTTACGTCACAAATGGTATTCTCCTAAATTAACTGATATATTAATTTAATTTTAATTAGACCATAAACTGAAATAAGTGTCAAAATATGTGTCAGCGACGAACTATTTATATCAAATTATACGATAATGACATTAGGTTTGCAGAATACTGATTCTGAGTCAATTCAAAATATAATCTCATTTCATTCAAAATATAATTTCAATGTCATATAAAATATGAGAATTGGACCTCTGATACCTTATAATCGTATTTATTATGCCCAAATACATCGCACCCTCAGTAATATAAGGGATTAAGTCAAAATTTTTGTAAACTCTGATTTTGAATGCTAAGGGCACAAAATGAAATCCTCTACCGGTTAGTGCTGACAGAAAGAGAAAAAGGACAATAATGACTCGGTAAATATACTTGTGTCCCTCTAACACTCTCTCCGCCCGTTCCCCGCTCTTACTGCTATAAGGTCGCAAACCGTAACGTTTCCGTACTTGTCGGAGGCGGACTGTTCAAACGTTGTGCGATTCGTGTTTGTTGATTTTATAATTTTGTATTATTAAGAAAAAATTGTAGTTGTGCCGATATATTACGCAAAATGTAATAAATAATTGGGCCTTATTCATAATAGATCGGTATATTGCAAAAAATGTAGAAATGTTTTATGGAATCATATCTTATTGGTTCGTTATAGTACGTAAATTGTTTTGTGTTTGTTGACACAATTTGTTTTCGGCCCTTATTTACATGAAAAAATCAATATATTTTTTAATTCGACACTTTTCTTTGCACTTGAACTTGAATTTTACCTTGTATGACATAAAGTTGTATTTCTTTTTTCGAAACTGAGTATATTTTTTTTGACATTCTAAATTGTTTATTTGGTGCTTGGGGTGTTTGCATGAATTTTACTTTATTTTTTTCAGCCCAACATCCGATTAGAAGGTGTGAGAAAGATTCTAGTACTTGTGCCACCACAAGAAGATTCTTCCGCCGATTCTAGTACATCCGAAGACGAGGAAGAAAAAGGAAAAGAAGATACAGAACATAGTTCCGCACCCCGCTCTTTAAATTCTTCATTTGAGCGACTGAATATCTTAAGATGATGAACTTTTGCCAGACGAATTGCTACCATCCACTCCAGCTGTATGCAATGTCCTCGTTACTCACAATCCACCGCAGCATTTGCTTGCGTTATCAATATTGTACTGCAGCTTCTAATATCCCCAAGAAAACACGTTCCAAAAGCAGATTAAGAACTAAACCAACACTACAAACAAAAAAAAAGAAACAATTTGTGAGAAAACCACTGAATTTCAGATGGGAAATCGTCAAATTTAAATAAAAAGCAGTACTGGATGACCAATAACCAATAACCTTTACGCAATTCGGATCTGAATCGAAGTCTCTGTCAGATTACTTCTATGATTCCTTCAGTGAAGATATTATTGATATAATTATACTAAACACGAATTTATATTCTGTACAACGAAATCTAAAATCCACCAATGTTGCTCGGGAAGAATTAATGGATTTTGTTGCAATTAATATTTTGATGGGTGTCGTTAAGATGCCGTGCTATCGGGATTACTGGAATAAGAATCTACGCTATAACCTAATCGCAGATGTTAAGAGTTTAAAGCGATATGATCAAATTCGTCAGTATTTGTACTCCGTTGATAATTCTCAACAGAATGGAGATTGTTATTTTAAAGTACGATTGATTTTAGATGGTGTACGTAGAAACTGCCTCAGTACAGAAGAAGAACATCGCTATAATATCGACGAAATGATGGTGCCCTATAAAGGTTCAACAGCTGGAAACAGGCGTCAATATTTGGCAAAGAAGCCAAAGAAATGGAGCTTTTGAAATGTTTGTTAGGGCTTTTATTTCTGCCTGCGTGTATGATTTTATTCCCTACACTGGCAAAGACACGATTAGATATCATTCTTTAATAAAATATAAAAAATCTTAAGGTGTTGGTGCAAAAGTGGTAATAATTCTTTGCCAGAGTACCTATACAAAATAAGCCGGCGGTTGTGTACTTCGACAACTTTTTCTCATCACTTGAGCTGATCCACATGTTATGTCAAGAATATGATATCTTTTCCTTGGGCACAATTAGATCAAATCGTTTAAGAGAATGACAAATTAAACTACCAGATGATAAAGTATTGTAAAGAAGGGTAGAGGTGCAAGCAAACAAATACCTAGGTGATAATGAGAACAAACCGTGTGTCGTAAAATGGCATGATAACAAAAGTGTGATTTTGGCCAGTTCCTATGTGGATTTGTACCCTTTGAAGCCAATGTTGACGTTTCATGTCCACAGATAGTCAAACATTATAACTACGATATGGGAGGGTAGATTTGTGTGATATGCTTATCTCCCTTTCTCGCACCATTTATAAAACAAAAAAATGGTACATGGCATTGTTTTCCCAGCTCTTAGACATTTGCGTAAACAATGCATGGATTATGTACAGAAAAGATTGTGTTCAGTACAATAAAGTCCCTTACATATAAAAAAATATTCACATATTAAAAATCATGATTTATTATGAACTTCTATCGAAACGATAAAAATCTGACGCTATCCGACATAATATAGTAGGCAAATTATATTATCACTATTTGTTTTAATAATTTGTCACTAATTTAATTTCTTTTTATTACTTTTACAATAAATAGAATATAAATAAACAGTTTGTTTTTTTAGTTTTCATTGACTGTGTATTTCGCAATGTTAATAATACATAACATTGTTTTTTCCACTTAACCACCGTCCGCTTCGCAATGTTAAGTATTTTTAACATGCCGTTTCTAAGAATCTATTGATATTAGATATTTATTTCATTTTTATTAGATAATAATAACAATTTGTCATCACCGAAAAAATATCAATTTCAACGATACCTTTTGTTGCGAACTAAGGGCTTCAAGTGATTTTTTTGACCCTTTAGTTCGCAACAAAAGACATTATGTTTAATTGTTTATTAGAATTCATAATTTTAAGATTATTGTTACATTCTGCACTGATTTTATTAAACTATTGCTTTAATTTTACCTGATATTTTATTTATAAAACAGAAACAAAAGATTTAGATTACGGTTTGGTTTGGTAATATACAGTACTAACTATAAATAAGAACTAAACTATTATAGGGACTTTAATAATATATGGGATCAAAATGAAATAGCTCCATATTTCTGTTATGATTTTTGTACTATATGGGCCTAATTTAAAAGGGTCTTTTTATATTACTTGTAATATATAGAATATATTTCCATTATTATTTTTTTAATTGCTATATAGCAATTAAAAAAATAATAATGCTTAATTAAATGCACTATATATATAGTGCATTTATAGAAGAACAAATCTGCCTAATTTCACATTTATAACTTAAATAATAAGGAAGTTATTCCAAAAAATAGCTGTAATGGTGGAATCCAGAATCTTGCAACGCGATTTCCCAAAAATCTACTTTTTTGGATTGTGCCCTTATATTACTAAGGGTGCGACATGTTTGTGATAAATAAAAACGCACAGATGCAGAACAAATTATCATGTTCATAATTCAAAAAAATATTGTAGGTTTTGTAATAAAAGGTTTGTAATAAAGGTTTTTGGGGTCACAAAATTAAGGTCAGAGCTGCAACGATCTTGTAATATGAATATAATATAATAATAAATGAACCACAGCGCCGTGCATCAGTTATACAATATTTTGTGGATATTGCACAGTACTTACACGTCTTAAGAGGTTTGAGTATAAAATATTAATATTAAATACAATATTTGCACCAGCTCTCTGCCAATTTCGTGAAATATGTTTTGGTTCTCTGGATGATTTCAGCGATTCGCTAGTTAATGATGAAAACGAAAGCTACATGCGTAATGAGGCTATAGTGCATCTGCACCTAAAACTCCAGTTATACTTTTAAAGTCAAATAAGAGTTGCTATATTTATATGAACTGTGTTTATGCAGTTGCATTACTAAAATAGCAATTTCGCTATATTTCTCACATATTTTCAGCAAGTCTTTTACAACCTTGTTATAAAAATAAAACCTTTCTTCCCCTTTTAAAGCCGAGTATGTTTAAACTCGTGCGCACCGCTTTTATGGTTGCTTTCCATGAGACTTCACTGTTCTAAGTAATCAAATTCTGCCCAACCGTCTTACTTCTACTTATAGCCATTTATTTTGTATGACTACTTTACTACGATGCATTCGTTTAAGATAAGTTTTTCAAATGAGTCGGTTTATAAGATTCCATAACTAAAACAAGACTTTTAGAGACCACCCAAATGCCTGACGAAGTTTAACGATACTTATCTTGAGACTAGAACTTGGACCAACAGCTTGACGTGCCCTCTGAAGCACGGTTTCGCGCGCTACTATAACAACTATCATGAAATTCTCCTATACATGCTTTGATGGCTGTTATGATCCTACAATCATCATAATATGTGCGAGAGTGTTTTAGCAACATCAAGAACACACGGTAATCCCTACATAGCAGATTACCATGCTGATCAAAGGCAAAAGTAGGAACAGACCACACATTGTCATATATTCCTGGCAGCTTCCGCAAAGGCGTGAGGAAAGTCAAGATTTTTTATGAATTATTTATGAAACAGCCCGTTTTTATCGCGGGAGGCGTACGGCCAGTGGTGGCTGTGTTTACTAGCGGATTTACCGCGAGGTGAATTCAGGGCTGGCGATGTATAGTTTAGAATTTAGATGATAAATTACTAGTATAGGCTTTATCATAATAAATTTTATTACGCCTTTAAGACTTTTTCATAAATGTTGATTTTTAATAGACTCACGCCTGTATCCACGAAGGGGTAGGCAGAGGTGTAATAGTACACCCACATTTCGCGACGAATCTTTAGGTCCCACATAATAGGGGGCGAGCCTATTGCCGTTACCGGGCACATCACCAGACTCCGTGCTGCTACTGAGAATTTGGAATAACCCACCAACAATTTTGGCCGACCCGGGAATCGAACCTGGGACCTCCGATCAACAGTGGCATACGCTATACCCACTTTTCGCCAGATTTATTTTAGTCCCACGTAATAGGGGGCGAGCCTATTGCCGTACCAGGCACATTATCAGACTCTGTGCTTCTACTGAGAATTTCCTATCGGCAAAACGCAATAACACTTTGCCCAGCCCGGGGATCGAACCCGAGACCTCCCCATCCCACGCGCACATCTATGCCACGAGACCAACGAGGCAGTCTAGATAACACATGGTAAGTATATAGTATCCATATAACATTATAATGTTTTAGCTAGTTAAATATACTTTCCTCATTTTTTTGCTCAAGGTTTTTGTTTTCCCAAAATACCATGTACTAAATGTTATATACACAATATATCAACGTAAGAGATTTGACGAGTTAACTTCCTCTGAAACAAAAATACCCGTAAGTAAATAGCCCGTAAAACAATATAAAACACATGTTAATGACAACTAAATCTTCAAAATTAAATAGAGAACTACAAACAAACCACTGCTATCCTATTCAATATTTGTTTATATAATGTCAAACATGCTGTGTCCAACCAATGCTTCGCCAAGTTTGAAGTGATGGTGCGATCAACGATAAAGCACGCTGCTTACAACTTATTCACAATAGTCACTTAAATTTTGAAGATATTCAGTAAATTTAAATATATATATTTGGATTTACAAACTCGCAAATTCGCAACAAATATGTCACAACAAGACGTTTATTGCGTATCAAATATTATTATGAAGATAGCTGAATTTTTATGATCACGAATCCAATATTGAGGAAAGAACTATCCATTCCCATCCTAATCCACATTTACCCACAAAACCGCAAACAGAAAAAAAAGGAATTTGTGCACAAGGGTCTGTGTTATCCGTGTAAATAAAAATATAATTATGCCAGCTCACGTACTGAATAAAATGTAGCACTTCTATTTCCCTGGGTATTATTTTTGCCTGTGTTTTCCACCGCAGAAGTGACCTGAGAGAAGCGTAGACTTGCCAATAATAATAAAGTTGATATTCTCGTTTGGATGCTTCTAACGTGTCGTTTTGAATATCCCAAGTTTCATTCAAAGCTTACAGAAGCATTTTATTAGGTAAAGCCAAAGTAGTTATGTGAATGTTATGGATTAAATACTAACGCTTTAAAAGCATTTTATATTCTTTTGCTTTTTGCAAATCTACACGAATAAGATTGTTGCATTACTGACTGACAGACAGACATCGCACAGCTGAAACTACTACTAATACTAAAATTGGCGCAAAATTCTGAAATTTTACTTGCATGTACGGGAGTATAAGGAAGCACTAAGAGAGGATTTTTGGTAATTGTCAGACTAAGAGGGTCAAACCGACCTTCTCGGGCGGCGCCGAGGGCTAAGTCTAGAGACTATAACTTTGTATTCTACATGGCACAAAATGAGATCGTATAGTATATCATTTTCAGTTCATTGATATTTTTTTTTTTTTTTACTTGTGGCCTCACGCCTGTATCCCTGAAGGGCTAGGCAGAGGTAAATATTACACCCATATTTCACCATATTCGGGGAGATGGGCCTCGTTAGCCTTGGTTGGCAACCTGTCTAGGAGAAGGAAAACTCCGAATTTAAACCAACTTTCAGGGAGCATACCCGAAACAAAACCCCGATCTAAGGTGTGAACCGACCCGTGCCGAGGGATTCGTGGCCAGAGGGCAAGCTGGTCGTAAACGGAGGGTGCCTGTGTTGGTGGTCACAGGGCACAGCTGATATTCCGCCTTACCCCCGTAAAGGGCTCTGCGGGGATGGACCGTCTAGATCCCTAAATTTCGTGGGAACGCTATGGGAACAAAAACTTATTCTTCTCCATACGGCGGCGACGCGGTTCGCAACCCGTCACGTCTCGTTTCCCGCGAGGGCGAAAAGCGGCCTACGGAAAGCAGGTTTGCGACATTGAATGTTGGTGGAGGAATGAACGGCAAATTGGATGAAGTATGTCAGATGATGGATGATAGAAAGATTGATGTTCTTTGTGTGAATGAAACAAAAAAAAAAGGGTGTGACACCACCAAGCATGGTGCATATACGGCGTATTGGTCTGGGGTAGATAGTACCACCAGAGCCTGTAAGGGAGTTGGTGTAGTACTGTCTGCGCGAATGAATGAGTGCGTAAAAGAGTTTGAATGTGTAAATGCTAGGCTACTGTGGATGAGAATGAAAGTAGGACTTACTCGTCTCTTTATTGTGGGGGTGTACGCCCCGGTCAATATAGTTACGGGTATGTCACAACATGAGCAAGACGAAAGGCAGGAGTTTTGGGAGAGTTTAAGAGAGATTTTGAGGAACTGCAAGGATAATGAAAGATTGATCTTGTTAGGGGATTTCAATGGATGGGTGGGAGTAAAGCGAGATGGATTTGAAAGGGTGTTAGGTGCATTTGGTGATGAGAGTGTGAACGAAAATGGAAAAGCACTGCTTGAGATTTGTTTGGAGTGGAGCCTTTGTGTGACAAACACCATGTTTGATCATAAAAGGATTCATATGTATACGCGAGAGGCGAAAAATGTTAGAAGAAGTATGATTGATTTTGTGATAGTAGATGAACGATTGAGAAAGAATGTGTTGGATACAAGAGTATATCGAGGGATCGGCATCCACACAGACCACTTCTTGGTGTTGAGCCGGATAAGTGGGCTCTTTAAAGGATGGCGACACCGAGAGCATAATGAAAATAGGGTCTTGGAAAGAATAAAAGTTGAAAATCTACAAGAGAAAGATGTGAAAGATGAGTATAAACGAAGATTGATAGCAAGATTTGAGAGATTCGATGGCATAAATGATATGGAAGAATTATGGCAGGCCTTTAAAGAAGAGGTAGTATGTGTAGCGTCTGAAGTATGTGGTATGATCAAGAGAAGGAAAATACGAAAGGTTAAGAATACATGGTGGGACAAGGATGTACAATCAGCAGTGTCAGAGAAGAAGGAAGCTTGGTCAGATTGGTTGGCTGCCAGAGCAAATGAAAGAATGGGAAAAGCAACGAGTGTAGACATAGATGAAGCAAAAAAGGAGTTTGTTAGGTCAAAAAGAATAGTGAAAGAAATGGTTAAAAGGAAAAAAGAGGAAAAGAAAGATGAGTTTGATAGCAGATTATCTGACGATTTCCAGAAGAACATTAAGTTTTTCTGGAAATCCGTTCGTGCAGTTCGAGGAAGAACTCAATCCTCAGAACACACATCCATCAGAGACGAGAATGGAAGTAAAGTAAATGGTGAATTGTGCGTGCTGAAGAGATGGAAAGAGTATTTTGAAAGTTTATTCGAAAGAACGGCGATAGAGACACCGATAGCTGAAGTGAATTGTAATGATAGCAATGATGAAAGCGTTATTGGCGTGGATGAGATCGTGAAGGCACTGGGAAGTATGAAAGTAGGTAAGGCTGCAGGATATGATAGGATTACAGTCGAAATGCTGAAGGCTGGACAGGGCATCATAGTTGGTCAGTTGCAGCGGTTATATAACTTGTGTTGGAACACCGGCCGAGTACCTAATGACTGGACCACGGCTGTAGTTGTGCCTCTTTATAAAGGAAAAGGCTCGCAACAAGACTGCAAAAACTATAGAGGCATTAGCCTTCTCAGCATTGTTGGCAAATTGTATGCAAAGGTACTTATTGAAAGAGTTATGGAAGTGACCGACAAGAAAATATGGGATGTACAAGCGGGATTCCGAAAGGGTATGGGATGCACGGATCAGGTTTTTTCCTTGCGAAGCATAGCCGGAAAATTTTTGGCCAAAGGTCAAAAGGTCTATTGCGCATTCGTGGATTTGGAAAAGGCTTACGATAAAGTGGTGAGGAATGAAATGTGGTCGGTGCTGTCAATGAATGGGGTGGACAGCAGCCTCATTCGAGCTCTGAAATCCCTTTATGAGGATTCTAGAGCTTGTGTGAGGATAAACGGGGCATACACTGACTGGTTTACCATCGATAAACTGTTTAACCTCTTCATGGACAGTTGTTTGCAAGATTTAAAACATAGTGACTGCGGATTAAGGATGAATGGGTTACTCGTCAAATGCCTCCTTTATGCTGATGATCAGGTTATACTTGCATCTTCAACGGAGGAGTTGCAGGAGATGGTAACAATCATGCATCGTGCGTTAGAAAGGAAAGGAATGAAAGTGAATGTAAGTAAAACGAAAGTTATGGTTTTTGAAAAGGAGGAATGCGTTACGGCTTGTAATGTTTTGATCGATGGACAGCGAGTGGAACAAGTGAATGAGTTTGTTTACTTAGGTACGTTGTTTACAAGAGATGGTAAGAATGAAGCACATATTGAAAGGAGAGTTAATGCAGGTAATTGTGTGAATGGAGCTCTGAAGGCGTTTATGAACAGTCAAAACGTGTCCAAAAAGGCACGTTTGGCTGTACATAGAGGTGTGTTAGCGCCTACCCTTATGTATGGTAGTGAAAGTTGGGTATGGCAGAAGAGATTTGAAAGTAGAATAAATGCTGTAGAAATGAGAGCACTGAGAAGTATGTGTGGTGTGTCTTTGACCGACAGAGTAAAGAATTGTGTGATACGAGAGTGGTGTGGGGTAAAAGAAGATGTAGTGACAAGCATTGAGAAAGGCATGTTAAGATGGTTTGGGCACATGGAGAGGATGGATGACGATAGACTGACAAAGAAGATATATCAGGCTAGTGTGAATGGGACAGGACAAAGGGGAAGACCTAGGAGAACGTTCTCTGACCAGATTGGAGACATCCTGAAAAAAGGACAAGTCAGAAGTACCCTTAACAGAAGAGCATGCATGAGAAACTTGATGGGAGTGAGTGAAGCAAGTGAGGTATGTCAGGATCGTTGCAAATGGCGTTCCGTAGTCTCTGCCTACCCCTCCGGGAAACAGGCGTGAGTCTATGTATGTATGTATATTTCACCATGAATTTTTAGGCCCACGTAATAGGGAGCGAGCCCGTTACCGGGCATATCACCAGACACCGGGCTGCTACTGAGTATTCGGAAAAAACCCAGTAAAACTTTTGCCCGACCCGGGAATCGAACTATCCATTGGACCACGGAGGCAGTTCATTGATAATAATATATAAGCATCAGTTACCTTATAAATGTTGAACAAATGAAACACCATCATTTTGTAGTTTCGGTTACGTATTATAAATTAGAAAGAAAGAAAGAAAGAATCATTTATTTGCACGAAATATGGTATATAAAATAGGTGGTGTATAAAATAAATGTGCTTAGCATTCACCCTTTGGGAATGCAATGCTGCCTTATATATTAAGATAGGTTTAAGCTTTTCTCATTATGATAAATATAAATTTTAAAAAATTAAAATTTTATTATTCGTTTCCGAGGCAAGTCTCAAATTTACACCCACGATTACATTTTCTATTTCGTAATGAAAACAATTGAATATGTTTATAGTTTAAGTATATTATTTTACTTATAAATCTACAGCAATGAATTCTTTTTTATTTTCATAAACAAACAATTCTTATTATTCTGATGTAATATCGTAGGAAGAAAACATCTCTACGATTCTTCTGCAATATAAATAGTCTATACAAATGCCAATGGGTAGCCAATAGCATAAGATTACTATTCCGTACTCATTGGTAAGATGCCCAAATCAGCTGTTGTTGATTGGCTATATATGAATTACATACTGTTAGTCACTGGCGCTGCTTGCGCCTGCGTGTTGCGCTATTGCGATTAGACGTGATACCAAGGAGCAATTACTTGCGTGATACGCCTGTCATACGTTAGACAATTTGAACAAAATATTTGTATGGAATGCTCCGTCTATCGCTAGAATATATGTCAATGCATCAGGATACTACATGGTAGACATCATATAACTTTCGAGAAAATTATGGTGAACTATTAGACATTCAAGTTGCCCGACGATGTTTCCGAGACCCTCTGCGTAGCAGTCACTTGATTAGAACAATATTCGTCATTGTATAAATAACCTGTGCACATGTATTAAAATAGTTCCAAACAAATCTATCTAGCCAACTTAAGTATTGCTGATATTTGGAGAGCATTTGCCTGATATAGCAAATGCTCTCCTCCAATACTTGCACGAATCTCGACACCAATATCTCGATATAAAGGCTTCATACTCATGAAGACATAACCTAGTATTGCGGTTTCTTGCAAAGTGCCATTTAGGTAAAAAATGGAGGTACTTATCAGTGTTTGACGTACCTATATAAAAAGTATACGTTAGCAATGTACGCCATTACTGTATGAGTATATATTTTTTTATTTCTGTCAGGTTTTACTACTACTATTCGATACGCTACTGGCCAGGTGAAAGCTTACTTCTCGTTCTCGGAGGAACCAACAACTTGATATAATTTGGAAGGCTCAGGTAGATTTTGATTTTGCAGATAGTAGAGCCTTGCTGATTAAAGCATGAATGGACTGGCTCGACCGGGGAAGTACTACCCTCTCACAGAATATCGACGTAAAGTAACAGTACGTAAACTGTTGCGTTTCGTTCGGTGAGCGAAAGTGCCGGAGGCCCTATCCCCTAATCCTTCTCCCTCATCCCACTCCTCATCCTACCCTTTTCCCAACCCCAAGGGATGGCAACGCACTTGTGACTCCTGTGGTGTTGCTTGTGTCCATGGGCGGCGGTAATTGCTTACCATCAGGCGAACCGTCTGCTCGTTTTCCGCCTATAACTATAAAAAAAATGATTTTGTTAACAAAGATCTCATAATTTTAGTCTTTATAGGATATTAGAGGTGGTGCACACAGGACTAGGTTACCAGATCAGATGGCGCAGATTTGACAGTATATTAGCTTTTCCGATCTACTATGACCAACTTGATGAATCAATAAATTGATCATTCGATCTGTCGACTGATACTTAAATTTTGCAGTCGCTTCAACCAACAGCTTAATTTTTCAACAGAGAAAAGTTAAGTCTCTTGTTCATAAACACTTTTAAAAAGCAGAAGATACATTGGATTATATTGCGTTTTACATACACTCACGCCGCAGTTTAGTTTTTTTTTATATTCATGCTAGTGGATAGACTAAAGAGTTAGACTAGAGAGTTAGGAAAAACAAAATGTATACGAGTTTCAAGACCGAATGTAAAACAAGTTAAACCTAACAAATGTTTGAATGGAGAAGAGTTGGATCTTATAGATAACACCGTATTCTAACCTTAGATTCTATGCTACAGTGGGGCCCACATACCTATAGGTCAGTTGTCGAATAGACTTAGCGGCAGACAGCGTACGCGGTTTATAAAATTCGACAGTTAGCTGATATAGATACGGCCAGATTAGTATATTTTAGTTATTTCCACAGCATAATGTCATATGGCATTTTAATATGGGACAACGCAGCTGACATTCAAACTGTGTTTGTACTGCAGAAGCGGGCTATTCGTGCAATCTACAGTCTTGGTTCAAGGCATTCACAGAGGGAAAAAATTAAAGAAATTAAGATAATGACTGTCGCATCTCAATACATTTATGAGAACTTATTATATGTCAGGAAAAATATAAATATGTTTTCTAAATTCAGCGACATTCATAAATTAAATACACGAAACAAAAACAAACTTGTTCTACCTTCAACTAGACTACAAAAAATAAGTAACTCATACAAGTGTCAAAGCATACGTTTATATACAGAGCTTGAGTTCAAAAGCTTATTACACAGTTAAAGATTATTTAGCAGACAAAAACGCCTGGAATTGAGTTAAAAAATTATGAATTGACATTATGAATTTTGACATTTTGAAATTAGTGACATAATATTTTTATTTACATTTGTAGTACTTATATCTTTACATTCTGACATTTTTGATTTGACATTTTTATTTTATTTATTTTCTTTTGACATTTAAAATTACTTAAGTAATATATTATTATTTTCTTTTTGTTTTTTAGACATTCTTAAATTGACATTCAATAATATTTTCTGACATTTAAATATATGACATTTTATTGTTAAAATTTTTATTATTTTTACATATTGTTTACAACATGTATTTTACTATGTATTAGCATGTAAAGTTGTGAGTACGATGTGGGCATTATTAAACATATAAACAAATAGTTGTGGCAACCTGTCTGATGGCTTAGGCTGACATGCATATGCATACACCTTCTGATGGCGTGGAGGCATAGTGATACAGATCGTGCTGGCTCCCTCAATCAAGGTTGAGCCGTACGATTGCTGTTGAATGCGGGCCATCAGTGGGCCGAGTCTGTCAAAAGCGTCAGATGATTTCCTGCATTGTACTTGCATACTAAACCCTTTTTTTGTCTGGACTTTAAAAGATCAAGAAAAGACTAAAGAAATTGAAGTGACAAAAAAACAATGACTCTGAGTTTGTTTCGGCTTTTCTTCTCAAGAAGTCATTTAGCTAGGAAAAGCCGGCATCATCTAGAATAGGGTTTTGACATGTATATGTGTTGTAAACAACCAAAATGCAGAAATAAATATGTACATACATACATACATAGTCTCGCGCCTATAAGCCCGAAGAGGTAGGCAGAGGTGTATTTCTACACCCACTTTTCGCCAGATATACTTTAGTCCCACGCAATAAGGGGCGAGCCTATTGCCGTACCGGGCACATTTCCAGACTACGGAGTCTGGAAATGTGCCCGGTACGGCAATAGGTAGCAGCACGGGCTGCTACTGAGAATTTCGTGACAGAAAAACCCAATAACACTGCCCGACCCAGGAATCGAACCCGGGACCTCCCGATCCCACGCGCACATTTATGCCGCGAGACCAACGAGGCAGTCGTATAGGGTTTGATGTCGAGTTTTCCGTCTCTACGCAAAGATGGTATTTGCACCGTGTTATCCCTTAGTCGCCTCTTTCGACACCCACGGGAAGATAGGGGGTGGTGACACTTGTATTCTATGCCGTCAACTACACGGCAAATATGTCTTTATGTCTTTAACCCTTAAATGGTATTGGGGTCAACTTTGACCCCAATACCATTTAAGTCTTCTTCATATTTTTAATCACACCTTTTCAGTAAAAGCACCTACACTCTTGCGCATCGGGGTAATTTCATTACGCCGCGGAGTGCGGTAGGTGACGGACGCAAGTCACTTAACTGCTAATGAGAACGGTATTGGGGTCAAATTTGACCCCAATACCGGAAGTGTACATTTTATTGTATGATTAATGTCGTAATGTTTCACAATTTTATACTTAATTTATATATAATTTTTACGTGACGGTGAAATCTCACAGCTTTTGGAAGACCAAAACGAAGAATCTGGCTCCAAATTAATTCAGGACGCCACAATAGCTGCTTGTGACCAGAAAATTATCAGCGTTTGTGAGGAACAAATAGATTAATTGTTTTAGATTGTAATTTTTTTTAGTATTCGTGATCTCATAGGAAGTTCCTATTTTTTATTATATTAGTTAGATACAAAAACGAATACAAAATATTTTCTTGTAATATTTTTCTTTTTGTATATAAATAAGAATACCTAAAGTAGAGTCTTGTCAAATAAGAAAATACTACCTGTTTTATTTATTAAATATGTGATCTCTTGTTAAAACATGATACAAATTTAATAAAACATTACATCGTAAGTCCTTTTTTCCTAAATAAAAAGAAAATTTATAATGTACAGTTGTATCATTTTATATTATTGTGTACTAATATCTGGGGTCAATTTTGACCCCTTTACCACTTACGTTGCCTTTTTTAGCGAAACCAGCTAAGGGTTAACACGTAAATCTATGGTATAAAAAGGCCGTATATTTCCTTATTATATTTAAAGGTTTTAAGTCTTTATAGATTAATGACTGAATTTCAAGGAGCAAGTATACATGGAGGGAGCATTTCAAAATGAGTAGAAAACGTATATGCATCTCTTTTCTCTTTAATTACAAAACTGCATATGTTCGAGTATGCCAAGAAAAATGTTATGTCATGTCGATGTTCGTCCAGCTGGAGTGAAAGCCGTGTCGAAATAAATGGCAATTTTAATTGCTACAAAATATTACAATTGTAGATATGACCACTTCTAAACATTAAAAAATTACCATAGTTTATAATGCCGTCGGATGTAAAAGCCAAATGGGACTATTGACCGAAAATGGTAAAAAAATATCTCACCACTGGTAAGTCATAATAAGTAAAATTGTAGATATCTGCCGTAATAATTCTACAATGACATTTGTAAAGCTTATACTTATAGATAAAGATAATGACCACCGTTGACACATATTTTTATTCCAATAGTCACAATGAAATAAATATAATATAAATATTTCGATAAAAAATTTGATGATAGTGTTGTAATACAATTGTCAGTTAGAAAACCAGTTTCTGAAAGATTATAATTTGAATAATTGGTTATTAATTGTGATTTTTTGTAGATTTCCAAAGAATGAAGGTTTGAAACTAAATTGGGTCCGAAATATGAGAAAGGGAGAATGGCAACAGTCTAATTCTTCTAAACTTTGTTCGCTTGATTTTGTGTCTGCTTGTTATCAAGAAGGATTTCAAAGAAAAGTTTTGAATTCTTATGCTGTGCCTACTATTTTTACTAACCAGATATTTAATACTGAGGTTTGTACTTCTACTTTATTATTATTAACTTATATTTTTATCAATCAATATATACCAACATTGCAACTGTTAAAATATGCTATAGTAATCATATATACATATATGTAGGTATATCATAAACAGATTTGTGTTGTAATTTTTAGAAATGTCCGAAATAACGGAACCTCATTTTTAGAAGCGATAATAAAGCTTCAAGAGTAAACATAGCTTGCACTTCTGGAACTCAGGATGAAAATATTGTTCGTAAATGTTAACTGTTTCCGCCCATGTACATCCCATAAGACATATAGTATCAGACCTGCCGGGCAGTTATCGTGTGCATTAATTTGTGGTATAAATAAATGATTTTGACTATTTAGACTTTTTTTTCAATTACTTTCCTAAATACTGTAAAAAGAGAGGTAATAATAAGATATGATCAATCATATATTATTATTACCTCTCTTTTTACAGTATTTGTTTCTTTGTAGGCACCTAAATACTATACTCTAAATAAAAGCTCGTAAAATAATATACTACTGGTATATTACTTAATCGAATGCTTATCTTGTCTCTACATACCGAATTATATACCAATACCAATAAAAGATTAAGGCATGAGTACATCACTTTTGACAGTCATTTCTTCTTTTGAAAAAATTGCGACATGAGTATTTCAAGAGGTAATAAATACAATACATCTGTCTCAGTTACACATATGAAATTTTATACAAGTAAAAAGAAATAACGATAGGTTTCTTGTTTATGCTTAAAGCTATCACTCCATGTATACTTGCTGGTAGCGCCATCTACCTTCCTATCTATAACTAATCGCATCAACATCAATCGTTCCACGTACAAGTGCGAGCGATACTGTATTTCCGTCCTTCTCTTTCCCACTCCCTGGAAGAGGCACTGCCTTTCGCCTGATTCGTCGCCGCGATCGTCAACGCGAGTCACAGTCCAGAACATTCCGCTCGCTGAGAACGCCGTCTCGTTCGTATCGCGCCGCATCGCTATATGTGATTATTACCGCATATATAAACCGCTCGCAAGTGGGAGTGATGGTGAAGTGAAGTGAAAACAAGCAGCTGCATCACGAAACCACCAGGAGACTGCCCTTTGGAAACGAAGAAGGTTGTATAAGGTAAGTGCCCTCCATCCTTGAAATATCCTATACCCACTCAATCACCTCTTCCCGTAATCATCTCCTAGGCGGCGAAGAACCGCTATCCTCTGTATACAGTCCATTTCCCTCCCAAGTCGCCTAGAACCTACCTACGGTTTCGGTGTATCGCCGAACCATTTTTTTTATCCATACGAGTCGGACTCATTTACGTTTTTATACGTTATATCGCTATACCTAGGCAGTTATAGCACCTAGCTATACTCCTAATATATTCACATAACCGTCACATGGTTATTTCCGCCCGCATCAGTAGGTAAACTTTTATGTAGCCACCTACTTATTAAATTATTAATTCTGGAACTATCATAGTTGTCTTATAAATCTCATATTTCAAGCAACTTTTAGTTCCTCAGCTCTAAAGTGTTGCCTACTTAGCCTACTTAGGTAAAATAATAGAAACATTAGATATTCTTATTTTGTTTCGGTCTCATTAGCTTATACTTACGTAAGCATGTCACAACAAAAGAAGTCACGCGTGTCGGAAGACAAAGAGATGACAATCTTAGAAGCAAAACGCAAAATTTTATTTGAGCGCATTCAAAACATCTATGAACGATCAAAAACCGCATCTATGTCTGACAGTAATAGCGAAGCATTTCTCAGTTATTGTATAACAGTAGATAGTATTCGAACAGATTTTCATAAGTTGTTAGACGATTATAACGCAAGATTACTTTCTATCAATCCTGATGAAAAACCGAACTATCAGGCGTATACCTCATTCGAAGATCTTGATTGTATTATTAAGCGTATACAATCGCAATTGGAGGGTAAATGTTCAGCAGAGCCCGTTGCCCGCAAACCGAGATTACCGCCAATCGAGATTATGTCGTTTGACGGAGATATACGAAATTGGCCGTTATTCTATGCGAGTTTTAAGTCTACAGTGCACGATAATGGTTCTCTGACAGATGCTGACAGGTTGTACTATTTAATAGGTAAACTGTCACCGAAGGCCCAGTCTGTATTTGCAGGTGTCACACCCAGTGCTGAGAATTATCAGGTCATATTTCAGTCACTACTTGACAGATATCAGGACACGCGTGTCCTAGCGTCTACGTACTTTGACCAAGCTTTAAATCTTAAATTGTCCGGTGCCGCGTCTGTCTCGAATTTCCAGCTGTTTATAGACAACTTTGTTACCGCAGTTAATTCTCTTAAAAACTTAAAAATAGAAGATCTTTCCGACTTTATGTTGCTTCAACTCGCTTTAAAAAAGTTTGACACTGATACAATTCGCGCATTCGAGATGACGGAACGCAATAATAAAATACCTACACTAGATAGTTTTATTTCGTTCATCAAAGATCAGTGTCGAATATTTCATAATACGCAGTCTGGTTCACCTGGCCCGTCTAACACTAACAGCAACAAACAAAGGTTGAATAAATCGCGAAATAGTAATAATAACTCGGTCCCTAATCCACAATCTTACGTTACATGTTCGGAATCTAATAGTAATAATTTACAGAAGTGTCTGTGCAGTAATATAGTGCACGACCACTTATACAAGTGTCCCGCCTTCGATAATTTGCATGCAACCGCTCGTTTTAAATGCGTAAAAGATAACAAAGCTTGCATTAATTGCTTAAGCATAAAACATAAAACAAGTAAGTGTTCTAGTAGAACGAGATGTCGCTCATGTAATCAAAGACATCATACACTGTTACATTTCGATAAAGATAACCCGTTGTCAAGCCAAGCCGCTAACCTTGACACACTTACGCCGCAGGTGCAGACCACGGTAGCAGCGCCTTCCGCGTCTGAGGGCGAAGTATCGTTGTGTACGACATCCATTGCGCGGGCGACGCGCACGCGAGGACGGCACTCGCGCATCTATAATGATCCGCGCAGGGCCAAAACGCAGTGCACGGCGTCTAAGACGGTACTGTTGGCGACAGCGCAAGTTATCGTATATGATGTTAATGGGTCGCCGCACATGGTACGTTGTCTGCTAGATAGTGCATCTCAGACCAATCTAATAACATCGGAATGCTTCAAACGCCTCAGATTATGGAATAACTTTAAAAATACTAACTAAACCGTCAAAGGGATAGGCGGATCAGAAAAGCATTGCAGGGGTTCCGTTGATATTAAAATACATTCGCGTTTTGATAGGAATATTAATTTTAACATTTCTTCGCTTATAGTGGAACGTATAACGGACACGTTGCCAAACGCTAATGTAGACGTAGCATCACTCACTCATCTCGAGTCATTGCCGCTAGCCGACGCGGACTTTGCGAATCCGGCAGGCATTGATCTTTTGATCGGAGCTTCAATATTTCCGCACTTGCTACTAACTAAAATAGTACGTAGTGAGCGATATGATTTACCGCCCGCTATTGAGACGGTACTTGGGTATGTGATTATGGGTACCGTACCTACGTTACATACTTCTCATTGTATTACGTCTTGTTGTTGTTCAAGAGATCAAGGTGGGTGCTAAAACTGTGTTTAAGATAAAGCACTAATTAGCTATGCTACGCCATGCTATGCTACGCTATGCTACGTTATGCTACGCTATGCTATGCTATGCTACGCTATGCTATGCTATGCTATGCTACGCTATGCTAAGCTACGCTACACTATACTATACTACACATATAGATGACATTGCCTGTAATGTCATACCCGCTCCGCTAGCAATTTCGCTTTGTGAAGAGCTTATTCAGCTTTTCAAGCGAGGCCAGTTTGATCTTGTCAAATGGACAAGCAACTCTAAGGAGGTTCTCGCACGCATACCAGATTCTCATAAAGCTTCTCCAGACATTGAGTTTGAGAAGTCTGTACCGCATAAAGTTCTCGGTTTACGCTGGGACAAATCCTGCGATAGTTTTCGGTTTGACATCTCACCACCAGATGATAAGTGCACCAAACGCACTATGCTGTCCACAGTGGCTCGACTATGGGACATAATGGGTTTTGTGGCTCCCACAATTTTGTACGCCAAGCGCTTGATCAAAGAGCTTTGGCTATCAAAGTGTGAGTGGGATGAAACACCCCTTGACCATATTGTCGCCGCTTGGGGCCAGTTTGTATTGAGCTTACCGCGCTCAATCAAATTACTATTCCGCGTCATCTTGGGTTGGTAGATGGATGTACCATCAACTTAATAGGTTTCGCTGACGCCAGCGAGCGTGCTTACGGCGGAGTCGTATATCTGCAAGTCCGCATTGGTTCTAACTACTCGGTGCTGTTAGTTTGTGCCAAGTCTAAGGTCTCGCCTGTTAAAACCATTTCGGTTGCGAGACTGGAGTTGTGCGGCCCTTCTGCTGTCTCAGTTGCTCCACAAGGTTCAAGACACAGTTTTGCCCCACTACTCTATTAATAAATATACACATTTTCCGAGTCCAAAGTAGTGCTCGCTGGGATTCATTCTTCTCCTCATCGCTGGCAGACTTTTGTCGCCAACCACGTTAGTAAATTGATTGAACTTGTTCCCGCTACTTGTTTCAATCATGTCGCGGGTTATCGTACTCGTCTTCAGGAAGAACTCTCCATAGATCATATTGACTGGAAGTTTATTCCACCAGCATCACCACATTTCGGTGAATGTTGGGCAAGCATGGTCAAAGTAATTAAAACGCATCTCTTCAAAGTTATAGGTCAACAGATCCTCTCTTACGAAGAGCCTTTAACTGTCCTTGCACAAGTCGAGGCACTGATCAACTCGCGTCCGCTTCCAACTCAGTGAGATCTAGCCTGAAGTTGGACCTACCTCTTAGTTTAAGTATTTAGTTAGTAGTTTTCGCTATTATTGCGTTTGTAGTTTTCGCTAAAGTTAATTTAGATTAATTTTATTGTCATATCGCTGTCTTAGCCTATTGAGGGGTTATGCGGTAGTACACCCAACATAGCTAAGTTCAATTCTATTTTTTTTTAAAGGCAACCTTTTAGGGCCGGGGGGATATGGTAGCGCCATCTACCTTCTTATCTATAACTAATCGCATCAACATCAATCGTTCCACGTACAAGTGCGAGCGATACTGTATTTCCGTCTTTCTCTTTCCCACTCCCTGGAAGAGGCACTGCCTTTCGCCTGATTCGTCGCCGCGATCGTCGACGCGAGTCACAGTCCAGAACAATCCGCTCGCTGAGAACGCCGTCTCGTTCGTATCGCGCCGCATCGCTGTATGTGATTATTACCGCATATATAAACCGCTCGCAAGTGGGAGTGACGGTGAAGTGAAGTGAAAACAAGCAGCTGCATCACGAAACAACCAGGAGACTGCCCTTCGGAAACGAAGAAGGTTGTATAAGGTAAGTGCCCTCCATCCTTGAAATATCCTATACCCACTCAATCACCTCTTCCCGTAATCATCTCCTAGGCGGCGAAGAACCGCTATCCTCTGTATACAGTCCATTTCCCTCCCAAGTCGCCTAGAACCTACCTACGGTTTCGGTGTATCGCCGAACCACTTGCTCCTTGCTGAATTTTGTAACCAGAGGTTAGTATAGAGGTTGTAATATAAACGTAGAATAGGCATGATTTTGTAAATTATTTATATAGGAAACGATTTTGGCTGCACGGTTAGCGTAGCGGTTTCGGAGGCAACCTTCCTGCTAAACATTAGACCGAGTAATGTGGGTTTGATTCCCACACGGCGCAACACGTTTTGTCAATTCGAAAGCTGGTTCTTGATCTGTGTCCGTTAGTTGAGTGTTTGCAAGGTTCCGACACAAAATTTATTGCGGGCATTTAGAATTTTAGACAATCTAAAATTCTATATTATAAAGTAATAAACAAAGTGTTATAAAAAAGCAACAGGATTTTCTCTGACAGAAAATTCAAGCCATGGACCACAAAACTAAAATAATAAACTAAATATAAAAAATAACCTTATAAGTTACCAACAGGGAGATCAAAATAGAATTCTCTATTTTAAACTTCACCAAAATATGCTTAAATATCTGTTGCTTTACAGTAATAAAGTCAACAAGATACCGTCTCACACAGCTTTATTTCTGCCCAAAAAGTTTCAAAATTGGTCTCATGAAGACGAAATCCGCTTGCAAAGAGCTTGGCGTTTTGCCACTGTGGTAAAAAATTAGTTTACCAATGAGAATTTAGTGCACAATATTATGTGTTTCAAGAAAGTAATATCGCGTTTTGTTTTGGGGTGAATATGGAACATGGTCGATCTCATATTGATGTATAATTATTGAGTGACGCAGAAATATTCTGCTACACATTTAAAAGTTGACACACGATTGCGTTAAATTTGTATATTGTACCATTGTTACAAGCTTTTTATTTACGTTCACCTCTGTCCTGTATTCCATTGAGCTGCAATTTTGCATACATGCAATATTATAATGTCATCAAGCTTATCTGATGATGAAGTTAGGAGGTGGCCATAGGAACTTCGAAATTAAACGACAGAACAGCATGCAGTTTGTGCTCGTTTGATTCATATTGACTAGTACTTTGATTTTATATGTGTAGCTTTCAAACGTCATATATTTTTTTTAAGCAACCATTTCCAAAATTAAAAGTATTACGTGTATACCCCGTTACCACTCGCTCTCACTCTATTAGAGCAAGTACGTGCTATTCATCAACTATAACATAAACATATAAGTGCATCTTAACCTACCATTCTCTATAAGCAACGATATAAACAAAGCTTATATCTGACCGTAACATAAAAAAATAACAAGCATGAAGTACGTAATTTAGTTCCCCGAAGACTAAAATATAACCAGCCGTACAATACTGTTACAACAAGGCGTACTCATGGCGCTGTCCCATAACTTGCCTTATAAAAAACCCTTTAAAATGAAGATAAAGTTATAGCATTTTTTTACGATATGCCGCGACTTAATGCGGTACCCGTTATATGTTAGACTAGAGGACGCCAGCAGCTACGCCTGCATTTTTTTTTTAATTTACCCGTTTCGGCCGATCCCGTGGGAATTTCGGGAAATCCCTTCTTAGTGCACCCCTACGGTCCCCAAGGAACATACATGCCAAGCTTCCTGCGCCCAATAGTTTCGACTGTAGCGTGTCTGTCAGTCAGTCAGTAACGCAAGGTTTTTATATATTAAGATAACCCGATATAAACACGGAATTGGCCTGTATATTCTTGGTTTTCTATTTCTTAATATGATAATTCTATACACTTTTTATGGGACATACTATACAGTTGGTTTCTTTGTTAGTTATTAAGATAAGCTGTATTTTAATATTACTTTGTCGATTGTATAGGGATCTTGTCACGGCATCGATGTTGATAAGGACCCGCTAAGGTTATTCATGGTTTTTCAATATACCCTTGAATACAGGGTTAAATTTTGAATGGGATACTAAAGGGTTTGTACTTTACATGACGGTATCAAATCTTGCTCATAGGAAACATTAATTTGCCAATAAAAATTATAATAATGAAATCCGAAATGCACGATAATTCGTTTTTCGTTTCGTGTGAGAGTGTGGTCTACTCCGGTGTCGAAGTTTTCAGACCAACCGAGGGGCTCCGATATTGCCTTACGAGCTTTGGCCTCAGACAAGAACTGGGATCGACAGTACGTGACCTCCTAAACACGGTAGTGGTCTGTTGTAAATGCCGCACGCGGTCAGCCGCCTAAGTAGTGACCTATGCGAGCGTTGCTTATCTTTGCTGTCCTATTACGAACACCGAGCAAAGTCATGCTTTGAGCGTTACAGCTTACAGTTTATCGTGATCATACAGACAGGGAGAGCTGCAGGACAATTTATCTTATACTAATATATAAATTTGAAGAGTTTGTTTGTTTGGTGGAACGCGCTAATCTCAGGAACTTCTGGTCCGATTTGAAAAATTCTTTTAATGTTAGATGGCATTTATGGAGGAAGGCTATAGGCTATATAACATCACGCTATGAGTGACGGGAGCGGAGCAGTAGCCTTAAATAATGCGGGTGTAACCGCGGGCTCATAGTTTTATAATAATATGTATATATCGAATATCAATTAAAAGTAACCTTTTTAAAAACAAGCAGATCCGCTGACCATACTAGGTCATCGGCTCTGCTACATCTGATACTTAGTCAATATTCTATTTAATTTAATGAATAGTTCAAACAAGCATTTAGCAAAGAAAATGTGAGGTAGTTAATATTTAATACTGCAGGGAATTGTTTCGCAATGAATGGCAAATACAATAGAAAGATTAGATTTTTAATCACAAACCGACATAGGTTCTACTTACAATGTTTCTCTTCCAAAAGTCGGCAACGAACTGAGCCTCCAGCTCACCACTCTACCTCTAAATAACGTTCACAACAACTTGAACGGAAACACGCTTTATGATTTATCACAAAATAGACAGAGTTATAAGTTTCAATCTTAATAATAAGTTTTACACTCCATAATTTATGAAACAATTTTATAAACGTTATTTAGATTTTATTACAGTGTTTTACGAGTAATTATAGTAAAAGTGTTTAATGAAATATCACAACAAACACGTGTAATCAATAAAAAGTACAGAGTTATAAATTATGGTTTAGCAATTAGATGAGGCTTCCATAATTCACAACATGATTTTACAAACGTAATTATGATTTTATTACAATGTTTTAGAATAAAAGTGTCCTATAAAATATCCTCACAAAGTGACGTAATCAATAGCATTGTAAAACGTCCATGACTCCTACGGTGGTGTCAAGTAAAAGATATGTGTTGCGCGTCCATGACCCCTACGGTGGAGTCATGCAAACCTCTTTGTGATTGGACGCCAAATCCTTTTTGGCATGTTATTAGATAACATCTAAAATACACGAGAAGTAATTAGAAGTAAATGATTGAATAATTAACAAAGTAGATCAATTTGTTTTAAAATAACAAAATGAATCCTCGCGGCGACACGGCCATTCTGATGGGCGATGCGTGCTCTGCATCGATGTTGTTCTTTCTGTAATAGAGATATAGATTGTTTGTGAGGCAAGGCACTTCCACAGTACACACAAGCCTAAGAGTAAAAATAATATCGTTACATAGTTTGTATTCACTGCTCACTCCACGTGACCACAGTAAATAAATTAAATAAAGCATTACGGAAGTAACAAGTCTATCTGTAACTAATTACTGCTCATTCCACATGAAAACAGTATGAATATCAATGGGCAAAACGTTATCACAGTTTACTGCTCATTCCACATGACAGCAGTATGAAGATCATGGGTTTTTTTTTGTTTTTTATAGGTAAGGATAGGTAGGTGACAGGACGATGCTGTTTTAAAACAGAGGCTCTATAAGGATGGTAGATGATAGGTCGATGCTGTGCTCTGGGCGGTCTCGTACGCCGTGGTACACAGGGGACTATAATTCTTTCGGGATAGGTTTATAAATGGCTTATTGGACGGCTCCACACGCCAATAGCATCTTTTCAAACGTTTTGGTAAGTCGTAGTCGTAGTTCTAGCAACTGTGTAGTTCATGTATAGCTACATGTGTAGCTTCACGCCTGTATCCTCAAGGATAGGTAGGCTCATGTGAAATGCTCACTTAGACAGTGTTATCAACACGTCATGAATTAATAATATGAAAGGATCTCACCGTTTCTCCGATGTAAGATGCCTGCTAGTTGTCTGCCTGCGTTGCAGACAGCGGTGCGTCTTCGGTAGTTGGCACGGTTGGCGCTGCAGGGATGTTTGAAGCGCCAGGTTGCTGTTCATCTGTTGGCGACACGGCCGCCTCGACAGACCCACCGAGTTGAGGGGCCCGCCGCAGTAGGTCGTGTGCGACCTTGCGAGGACGTCCGTGGTGTGCCACGACCTTTTTCACGAGGTAGCGGTCGTTCTCGAGGACCCTGTGAACTTCATAGGGAACGCTAAATTTGAGGTCTAGTGAAGTCTAGTTTCTGGGGTTATTTTTTATCAAGACAAAGTCACCCCGTTGAAACCGGCTAATTTTAGCGCAACCTTTGTCAAAACGTGCTTTGTCTCTAACTGATGCCTCTGTTATTTTTTGGTGTACGTGTCGTTGAAGGGCTTCGATGTCGATTGATGCCTCATCGAGGTTTACCAGGTTAAGTAGCTCTGCTGGTACACAGCTTCGACGTCGAGTTAGCAGTGTCAGTGGAGCTACGCCTGTAGTTCTATGCACGGTGCAGTTCAAGGCAAGTTGAAGGCTTTCTAATGCGGTCTGCCAGTCTGAGGTCTCATAATTCTTTATCATAATGAGCCCATTCTTTAGTGTTGCCATGACTCGCTCCACTTGCCCGTTAGCTCTGCTGATGCCTGGGGCTATAGAGTGTATTTCTATACCAAATCTGTCACAATAATTTTTAAATTCTCCGAGGAACTCACGTCCGCCGTCCACGATAACTTGCTTTGGAGCTCCAAAGAGGTGGACTACTTGCTTTAGGGCAGCAAGAGTGCTGAATTGATTTTTATCGTTAGTGTAACGGAAAAGCACGTATTTCGTGAAAGCATCTATTGTAACAATGACGTATTCTTGTTCCTGAGGAGTACCTAATTTACCCGTGATGTCCATATGTATCATTTCGAATGGCACCGTTGGCTTGGCGATGGGGTGTAGCTGTACCTGTGTCGCTCCAGACGTTTGTTTGGATGATCTACAAACAATGCAATTATCCACGAAATCCCTGATAATGCTGCTCATTTTGTCGAAGTAGTAACATTCCTTAATCTTATGGAGGGTCTTCTCCCAGCCCGGATGTTTGAGAGCGCTATGGAATGTGTTAATTAAGCTCCAATGGAAAGACTTCGGCACTGCAATCAACTTTTGGGTGCCAAGGATAGCATCTTGTCTCTCAAACTTAAGGATGTTATCTTCTAGGTGATAACCGGGGACATCGTCTCCGTTATGTAGCGCATCTATAATAGCCCTTAATTGATTATCGCGTCGTTGTTCGATGATCACCCAGTCCAGGTTTTTGTTTATGACGTTGACAGTCAGAGGATCGGGGTTTCTGCCGAGGTAATCTGCATGTTGCATCCGCTCGCCCTTCCTGTACTCTATATCGAATTCGAAATTTTGTAGATACGCCCACCACCGATGGATGCGGGGTAACAAGTTTTTCTTGTTCTTTGATGCTTTAAGCGCGTTACAGTCAGTAATCACCTTAAATTGCCGCCCGTATAGGAAATGCCGGAAATGCTTGATAGCTCTGACCACAGCCAATGTCTCGAGCTCGTACGAGTGATATCTGCTTTCTATGTCAGTCGTACGCATGCTAAAGTAGGCAACCACGTGCTGACGTCCATTAATGATTTGAACAAGTATCGCTCCAAAACCGAGACTACTTGCATCAGTAAATAATTCAATGGGTTTTCCTTCTTGGAATATGGTGAGTACCGGAGTGGACGTTAAGTGGTGTATTATCTTTTGACGTGCCTCTTCATGAACGTGAGTCCATTGTCATTTAGCTCCTTGTTTAGTAAGTTCGTATAAGGGTGCCATGGTTCGTGTAAAATCAGGGATAAAGCGACGAAAGTATCCCGCGAGACCATTAAATTGACGAACTTGCTTCACGGTAGTCGGTACGGGAGCTTTCACTAAGGCTTCTACTTTTTTCGGACTGGGACGTACTTGACCGTTTTCTACTACATTGCCTAAGTATTCTATAGACCGCTTAAAGAAAAGGCACTTGTCTATGTTTACCGAAAATCCTGATTTACGCAATGCTAATAAGAACCTTTCCAGATGCCCGAGACCAGAGGAGAAGTCGCGACATTTACTAATAACATCGTCTATATACACCTGAGCTACGCTATCATTGTGGACTTTATCAGCACTGCCGAGGCTCAAAAGGGGTCCAAGCGCACGATTTATGCATCTTTGGTACACTGAAGGTGCATTACATAATCCGAATGGCATGGTTTTGTACTCGAAAAGACCGTCCGGGGTAACAAATGTAGTTTTCTCAATCGAATCAGTGGCAACAGGTATCTGGTGAAAACCAGATGCCATATCGAGGGTAGTGTAGTATTGACCACCAGCCAATTGATCAATCTGATCGGCGATCAAAGGAATAGGATAGTGATCTCGTATAGTGTTTGCGTTTAATTCCCTATAGTCCACGCACATGCGATCGTCACCATTCTTTTTCTTCACTAATATTATAGGACTTGAATATGGGGATTTACTTTCCTGCACAATGTCGTTATCAATAAGCTCCTGAATAATTTCTTTAACTTTTTCTCGTTCGACCGGACTTAATCTGTAGGGCCTTCGTTCGACAAATTTATTTGGATTTTTTAATCTGATCTCTAATTGACCTGTGTTGACACGGGTTTTAGAAAAGCCACGTGTAAAAACATCTGCGTATTTATTGAGCAGGATTGATAATTGATCAATATGCGATTGATTATCTAACCCATGATTTATATTGCTGAATAAGTCAGTTGTCGGTCGCATATGCATGACGCGGGGTGGGGCACACAAGGTAGCATTATTTTGGGTCACTACTACACTCAGCCCGGTTCCATTTAATAAATTTTCACCTATCAATACGTCCGACGTCATTTCGTAATCCGGTAAGACATAAAATTCAACCTCTACGTTAATTTCGTCAATTGTACACACTGCAGTCAAAATTCTAGTGGACACTACAGGAAACGAACCTATAACGCGTAAATAGCTGACTACTTGGCGCTGTTTTCCTGGTAGCCTATTTGCAATAGATTCGCGCATCACTGAACACTCAGCTCCGCTATCGAACACCGTATCAATTGTTATCTCGCCTACTCTCATACGCATAGTATTCAAGGGAGATTTATTATTTACGATCGAATTAACGTTGGAAGTTATCTGTTTTTCCCGACGAAAGCACGTATCAAACGTATGACCCGTTTTAGAGCAAAATGAACAGTACCTGTTATCTTTCTGATTTGTTGTCGCTGAAACGTTAAAAGTTTTCTCGGTTGCGTGTGTACCCGGGTCTGCTGGCGTATTTTTATAACGACAATCACGTGAAGAGTGGCCCGATTTTTTACAAAAACTACAGTACGGTACGTTCCGATTATCGATAGTGTATTTTAAACGTTTTGATGGCAAATGACTAGAAGTTTGGGCATTTGGTCTCTTAGCGCGAATGGATGAGGCAACAGAAATCAATTCAGGCACCGAGGTGGCTCTGGCATTCATCAATTCAATTCTAAGGCGTTCGTCACTCACACTTCCTATCACCGCTTCCACCGCATCATTATCGTCGAGCTTATCTCGAGTAACGCGTCTCCACAAAATCCATGCTTTGGACAAAAACTCCGCAATGTCTAGAGACGGGTTATAATTATGTTCCCTGAACTTCAACACGTCCCTTGAGTAGCGGCTTTCAGGTTCAAACGTAGTTATAATGTTTTGCCGCAATTCATCCCACGAGGACGTTGTGACGAGCCAATTGTCGGCCCACATTTTGGCACGACCCTCGAGTAAGCTAGTCACTTTCATCCTAATGTCATAGTCACTCAAATTATAATTCGTTTTAGCTGAAGAAATATGATCACACCATTCGCGGACACCGACGTTACCGTCGGGGTCATATGAGGGTAGAAACACGTCAGTGATTTTGACCTTCTCACTTTGCTTTGATAGGCGTTCACTCATATTTTGCATCATCTTGATCATGGTGAAATAAAATTCGGGTGGTACATTACCCTGAACGCCCATTTGTAGCTGCGTCGCGTTGGTAGACGTGCTTGGTCCTGGATCGTTTAGCGCAGATGCGGGGCACGTTGTCTCGCCTGGTACCTCCTCTGCATCCCGTCCTTGCGTATCCATCGTGACGAGTAGAATTGCACGTTGACCGATGAGAGTATCTCAAAAATAAAATAACAGCGAACAGAAAATGTAGGTAGACACAATCCCACTTCTGATATCGAATATCAATTAAAAGTAACCTTTTTAAAAACAAGCAGATCCGCTGACCATACTAGGTCATCGGCTCTGCTACATCTGATACTTAGTCAATATTCTATTTAATTTAATGAATAGTTCAAACAAGCATTTAGCAAAGAAAATGTGAGGTAGTTAATATTTAATACTGCAGGGAATTGTTTCACAATGAATGGCAAATAAAATAGAAAGATTAGATTTTTAATCACAAACCGACATAGGTTCTACTTACAATGTTTCTCTTCCAAAAGTCGGCAACGAACTGAGCCTCCAGCTCACCACGCTACCTCTAAATAACGTTCACAACAACTTGACCGGAAACACGCTTTATGATTTATCACAAAATAGACAGAGTTATAAGTTTCAATCTTAATAATAAGTTTTACACTCCATAATTTATGAAACAATTTTATAAACGTTATTTAGATTTTATTACAGTGTTTTACGAGTAATTATAGTAAAAGTGTTTAATGAAATATCACAACAAACACGTGTAATCAATAAAAAGTACAGAGTTATAAATTATGGTTTAGCAATTAGATAAGGCTTCCATAATTCACAACATGATTTTACAAACGTAATTATGATTTTATTACAATGTTTTAGAATAAAAGTGTCCTATAAAATATCCTCACAAAGTGACGTAATCAATAGCATTGTAAAACGTCCATGACTCCTACGGTGGTGTCAAGTAAAAGATATGTGTTGCGCGTCCATGACCCCTACGGTGGAGTCATGCAAACCTCTTTGTGATTGGACGCCAAATCCTTTTTGGCATGTTATTAGATTACATCTAAAATACACGAGAAATAATTAGAAGTAAATGATTGAATAATTAACAAAGTAGATCAATTTGTTTTAAAATAACAAAATGAATCCTCGCGGCGACATATAGAATTATAGATAAATAGATTACTGTCACATTCAAAACAGTATTATTCACGAAACGTTTCAGGTGTACAGACATTTTAGCAGATTATCTTACTAATAGGCACAACAATAGACGATTCCAAAGCTTCTCTATTCAGAAGATATCTTAGACAAAGGAGTTAATCAGACGTACGCACAATGCATACATTAGGTACTGTTTAAGAACGGCAGAGCTCTTAGCTTTAATTATGTAAACAGCATTGTATATTGTGCGTAAGAAAAAATGTGGTTATAGATAAGAATTGTGTACAGTGAAGTTCCGTGAGTAAAATCATAGCTGAAAAGCTGAAAAAAAGGACATTTATTTAACTCTAGATCAGAATATAGCGCTTATGATCGTAAGTTGATTAACCACTGGGCTTCATACACACAATTGATCTGTCATCATTGGTTGACGCAATTCAGATCAAATAAACAAAATATTTTTAGTAACGAATTATTACTAAAGAGAATAATTAAAAAAAAACAAACTGTAGTAAACCTACAAGAGTTTATTAATTTTCACTCGTATAATATTGTTCACAATACTAAGCAGGCCTGTTTATCCGCCACGTTCCGTGAAAATAAAAATATATTAACTTAATAATATATTAAGAGTCAGGTAGGTATACCTATCTACCAAAACATAAAGATAACTCATATCCGACATAAGGCTGGTTTCAGAGTGACGCGCGCGGCACGCGCCGTCGGCCAGCGTGTCTCAAACAGCGCGTTTGGCGCGCGGACCACTGTGAAAAGAGTTCGCGTTTCTCTTTGCAATGTATGAAGCTTCGGCAACGCCGGCCGACGGCGCGCGTCTCACACGCGGCGCGTTTGAACTGCGTGACTATGAAACGCTCCTACTAATCTAGTGTAATTGTAAGCGCGCGCGTTTGGCCGGCGCCGGTCAAACGCGTGACTCTGAAACCAGCCTAAATGTCTGTAACTTACTCAAGCTCATAAATGAATATTGCGAAATAGAAGTAGATAAATACTGGTAATAGTAGAAGACTAAAAAAGTAGGTACATATTTTTGGCATAACGTGATTGTTTTGTAACCGTGTTTAGCTGTACTACAAGCTATTTACAACTCGCAAAAATATATCTAGAAAACCAATAGGCACCGAATATACTGTACTTTTTGTGAGATAATTCTCAACAGCACATAATTTGGAATAGTGCGTAATAGATGACAGTAGGTTGGAATCATTCTTCATTATTTTCTTTATAGGTGTAATTTGTCTCTACTTAACACTCTGGAATAGAAATATTGTATAATTTAGTTGTATTTATTATTTTAAAGATCAATCGTATGTTTATGCAAGCATGCTTAATGTCAATGTGAACTAAAACGAAACTTCAACCTAATTCGTTTGAAATTGATACACAATGGCAATGGTTGAGACAATCCAGTAAGCCAAGACAACAACAAAGCCACCGTTTGAAAATTATTTTGAGGACAACCCAATGCAGAGTGGATTCTCTCTATTCAGATGATTCTTTTTATTGGCTTATTGGTTTTGACTTACCGGATTGTCTTGTTTTCGCGGACTATCAAAGTTACACCAAATCTATTAATATAAAAATGGCGCGCTTTGACAGAGTCTAGTAGTTCAGCGGAGCAACACAACTCTGACTTCTCTTGGAAACTCCAGACGGACAACAAGTCCTAGAAACTGTCACTCTTTTTGTGTTCAGTATTCCAAAATAATTGGTAAAAACGCACAGCGTCGCTTGAATTCATGCGTTGCTCATACACAGGTGTTCGAGTGACGCTCGAGACTTACTTTCTACGATGTAGGCATTACGCATCAGCTTAATACAATTTTAGTAATCACCAACAATTGCACATGGTGGTCAGTTGTCGCTATCAAATTGTCAAATATGACAAGAGAACAAACATTAAAATATTGTGTGGCATTTGTGCAAGTTGTGCCGAATCTATGAGCAAATTTAAAAAAAATTGTCCTAGATGTTCTTATCTACAGATAAATAAATATAGGCACGAGTATTTAAACAATATATATTTCAAGCTTTCCTAAAATTTGCATACTTTAAGAAACTGGTCTTCATCACGTTATTATTTGTATCAATGTCTGTCGACCCATTTCCTAACCTGAGACGTGAACATGCCTCGTTAGGTCTAAAAATATCGGTGTGTATTTTATATAAACTTTTTACACATAGTGTGTCACTTCTCACGTATTCATAGACCAATCTTGAGCAGCCCGCATCCGCCCTCTTCCCGTGATATACATCATCGCAAAGATGACTAAAATGTACTGGCATGTTTATTTAATGCCAGTACACTGACTGCTTAGCCAGAGATCGTGGGCTCAATGGCCACTCAGGACTATGATTTGTTATGTATAATTGTTGTACTATAATTCATAATAATAAAAAAGAAATAAATTAAAAATTCTTGGCCTTAAAATATGAAACTGAGAGGCTATGCAAATTGCAATTGGTTCATGTGTTTCTCGTTTAGCTCTGCTTAAGCACGCATCTTTTGGAAACAGAGTCCTCAATTAGGATTATATACATATAACATAACTTCACGCCTTTATCCCTGAAATATACAAAGGTCCTGGGATAGGCAGAGGTGTAATACACAGCCACACTTCGCCAGTTTTGTTTCGGTCCTAATGTAATAGGGGGCGAGCATTTGCCATCTTATTTGCACCGGGCATCTTATTAAGCGTGCGCTAATTAAAAATGTTAGGATTTTTATTATAATATGATTATATTATATTGGATATTTTTTTAAATCTGCAAAATTATTAAAGTTTTAAAAATCTTTTGAAACACCTTCAGCGTTATTTAAATCACAATAGAAATACAACATTTGTAATAAACAAAAATTATATAAGATATTTATAACATGTTCTGTTAATGGTAAGGTAATGGGTATCATAAGGTAACCTTGTTGCCAGAGACAGACCCAGAACTGACATAATAAAATACAAATATCTAATTTTAAAATATGAAAATATACTTCAAAATTACATTTTACCAAAAAATATAAAATAAATATCGCTTACTCTGAAGCCCCACACAAACACTGCGTAACGCAGCTTACGTTTCCTTACACCACATTTGCCGTTAATAATGACATAATTCCGGATAAAAAGTTACTTAACCTTATAGAAATAGGTTCTACATTTGAGTAGCACTTTGTTCGCCTAATGGATGGTATAATTTTGCCGCAGTTGAGCACTAAAAATAAGTATTTAAAATGGTTGGAATATTTCTGTTTTTTCTGAGCTTTATGAGCTGCAAGGTGAAATGTAATAACGTAATCTTATCAACCACTCGAGATATTAAGCTAGTAGTGTTTAAAACACTTTTTCTAAAGCACTATTAAACAGTCCTGTCGTGAATTTAAATCTAGTTTTTTTAAATAGTAGCATCAAATTTTATTTTAGAATTTATGACCTGTACAAATATTTTATTGCTAGTAAGTACCTAATAAGTAGGACTCAACTGTCATGATCCGATATGGTCTAGTGACTAGGATACCTGGCTCTCACCCAGGAGGCTCGGGTTCGATTCCCGGTATCGGAATATACTTTTTAGTGTTTAATTAAAGTTAACTCAAGATTTAAATGCAGGTTATGGTTTTGGATTACAATCTAGGTATCTTGTAACGTGACAAGTCAAGGAAAAAAAACAATGCGGATTATTGTATTACATATTTATGAAATTGAAGGCCAATTTTCCTCTAAATCAGCAATGAACCACTTTAGATACCAGTCATCTAAGTGTAAGCATCTTAGTAAATTGAAAATGTTTAACGGCATGGCAGTTACAATTCTATATAATACGCCACATAATAAGCCCATAAGTATCATTGTAATGTTACTAATCTAACTGATTTAGTTAATTACAACACTCGGTACGATGTGATCGCGACATCACCACAACGATTACGACATTTCCAAGGTTAAACGCGTAATGTTTTACAACTACCGTCACTTAATAAAATTGGCAGTAGGTACCAATAAAGAAATCAGACAAATACGCTCACCAAGGTTGCAATTGAATGCTCAGCTGATTCACCAGCATAGCAGCGTTAGCAGTCCTATCGCTCGCGCCTTTGTGCACACTGCATTGCACAATATCATCCCAGGAAACGATACGCATTAGTGCGACCACAAGCGGGGCGCAATGCGACTCTTGATCTTCAATCACATGTCTGCAGTCGTCACCCAAGCACGTGCATCCATATCTTGTTGCTCAGGATCGAATTCCGGTAAACAAAGGCCATGCGACGATGTAATCGGTATTTTCATGGCTTGCATCAGCGTCAGAAAATTACGATTTGTTAGTTCCAACAGGCCCAGCAATTTTTCGTTACTAGCGTCTTCATTTTGAACACGTGGGTCGTTGTGGTCCCATCCCAATTTTGATGACGGGGAACCCATAAAGTTGCAGTCATCTGGTACACGGTTATTCGCCTCTTGCATCTTGTGGGGATACAAAATAACACCACAGATGGATAGTAAATGTCTTCTTTAATGATTTAAGAATATCACCAATCACAATTATTCACAAACTAATCGGATGGAAACGGATGCCTTTCGTGAGCTCACTCTCGCTTGCACGTCTCGACTCAACTAACTGACTTATTCGACATCGCCTCTGCACTTTGACAAATGACAAGCTGAATGTGCTCACGAATGACATTGACATTGACGTTTCGCGAACTTGACAAGTGACAGGCTGATTATGTTACAGGCACTCTCACGAGCGACATCTAGTGCTCAGTTTAGGTAAAATCTTGGTATGTACGTTACGCGTTGCGACACGGCCGTCCTGCGCCTTACACGTCCTCGTGTAAGTGTTCATCTAGCATCCCTTAACCAGGGGCATCATTGAGCCAGCGGCATCCCTTAACCAGGGGCATCCCTTAACCAGGGGCATCCCTTAACCAGGGGCATCACTTAACCAGCGGCATCCCTTAACCAGGGGCATCACTGAAACAGCGGCATCCCTTAACCAGGGGCATCACTTAACCAGCGGCATCCCTTAACCAGGGGCATCAATTAACCAGCGGCATCCCTTAACCAGGGCATCCATTAACCAGGGGCATCACTTAACCAGCGGCATCCCTTAACCAGGGGCATATAAGAGTGACAAGAACTACGAATACAAACCTGCTCTATCAACATCAAGTTCAATCAGTCAGGTAATCAGGAACCTCTAAGTAAAACTGACATTTCACTATCGCTGTATCTCTCAAGAATTTTTTTTTTTGCAAACCAAGTAAACCATAACATTTAAACTCTACATGTGATCATGGCTATGCATAGCCCAGTTACCTCCAGTTACTCTGCTTTTTGTGAAACCCACATGGGAACGCGACTGAAACCCGACCTCAGCCAGGGCCGACTGCAATACCGCCTACTCACGGACTACTTAGTAGACGCCGATTTCTACCGAGCTACCGCTACTCGTCAGCCTCTGGCACGATCCGATCCGATCATCATGTAAACTTAAACACTTTCTTCAATATTAGAACTATTTTGTTCTACCTCAATTTCGTCAGTTGTACTTTGAACTTCAGATATTTTTCTCAACCTGCAGAGTGCGTACTTACAGTTACCCTTAGAATTAAGGGCTTTGCGATTATAATGATCATCGTAAAGAACTTCTGTGACCTCAAATGGGCCTTTAAGATATTTCAAACCAAGTTAACCAAAACATTAAAGCTAAGGTCTTTGGATTCTAAACCTTCTAAGCAAACTCCTTTAATAAACTACCTTCACTTTCATTGCCAGTTTCGGCCAGGTAGGCTTTAGCTATACCAGTTACCAAGCTTCTCAGAGCCACATACAGGCCCCGCGCCACACAAGGGCCGCGCGCCACACACGGGCCGCGCGCCACACACGGGCCGCGCGCCACACACGGGCCGCGCGCCACACACGGGCCGCGCGACACACACGGGCCGCGCGACACACAAGGGCCGCGCGACACACAAGGGCCGCGCGACACACACGGGCCGCGCGACACACACGGGCTATGCTGGCCACCAAGCCACACTCGCAACCAGGCCGCGCCGGCCGCCAAACCGTGCCGGTCGCCAGACTGCGCCAGCCACCATGCCGCGCCGGCCACCATGCCGCGCCGGCCACCATGCCGCGCCGGCCACCATGCCGCGCCGGCCACCATGCCGCGCCAGCTACCAGGCCGCGCTAGCCACCAGGATTACCCAAAAAAGGAAATAAATCTACCATTAGTATTTCAAAGATTCGTCTCATTGTATACCCACTAAAGAGTGTATCCGTTGTTTCAGACTAATTCAACGTCCGCACTTCGTAAATTTTAGGCGATTATCAAATTCATTTACTACTTTACAACCGCGGAACGTAACTCCCGTCCATACTCTCAATGAGCTATGTCAAAGCTGGATTTGACCACTGACAAAAACTAAAACCAAATGCGAACATGGCGAAAACCGATAAGCTACTTTCGGACAAACTGATTTCCTTTGGCTACATAGAGGCAAAGACTACAGTTCAGAAATAAGCAATCGTCAGTCCATGAGCACATTCAGATTCTCGCAACATGCTCTTGTAATACGACACAAAAACCAGAGGTAGATAATTTTAGCGATCAAAAATCAAATAAGAGCTACTTGAGTAGCAGGGTATCCGTGATTGCGATCAACGACCACACTTTAATGTACTTCGCTCTAGGAATAAAAGAAAATTATCGCACAACACTCATTCTAGTCGTTCGGCTATTCCTGACCCAAGTCGGTGGGGAATAAAGCTACTCTAAACAAAATCATGACAGGTTTTAATGAAAACCACAACTAATTATTTCTCTCGAAGCTGATATGTTGAACAACACGCATACTCGTTAAAATAATAGGAGACTCATTACAACCACCATCCGATTACACAACACCAACCGTATAATCATTTCGAGCGTTTAACAAAGTAATCTTAAAGTAGGATTGTTGATCATGTTACTTTTGTTTTCCTTATCACATAGCAGACTATTAGAAAATCTTACTAGGATGCATGATAGTTTAGATGTTAAGTTTACTACCAAGGTATCCAATCAGTCTTTTCAGCGTTATAATTTTGTCATGGATAGTCTAAATACGAAGCATAACCTAACCTAATCATTAGCAATACAGCAACGGACCTTACGCATTCAAGACGATGGACAACGTTTGTGATACTATGACAATGCACTAATGGCTGTCACAAAAGGTCAAGAGTAAACTTGACTAACCAGAAAGACACTTTACCGGTCCAACCAATGGCAACGCATGGCTAAACATGCAGCCGCACAAACGGCTTATCCAATTTATGCAAATCTACATTGACGGTAACGTGGGTACCACAAAATTATCACAAAGACTGACAAAGTACCTATTTAATGAGAATAAGGTTAAGCATACAATCATCACTAACGATCACTAACCTAGTCCTACCTACAATGACAATTAAAATCTCTGAAACTGATTATCGTAAAGCACTATGATGATAACTAAATCATTTTCTTCTACGTGTGGTAATCGAGTTAAACAACTTCTACTAGAAACACTATCACTCTTAAACGTCCTAAGCATAACCTGGAATTGGCAAGAGAACTCGGGGCACTTGATAAAAATTCCCAGCGTATCACATTAATTTTAAAAATACACAGTAGGTCATTTTCACGCGTCAAATCTTAAAGTTGAATATAATTTTACTAGTGGTGCCATCTTATAATCAGAGTAAGAAACATTTTAATGTGCCATGTTAAAAATTTATGCACACAAAGAAGCAGGTGTAATTGCAACATCGATATCGTCTGTACAACTCAGAATTACAACGAGTAACAGTGTCACTTTTTACTTAGATCAAGTTTAAACAAAAACCTTTACATATTATCAACACCACGAGTCGATAAAATAATGGCGCTAGTAATATCTTTCGATTATGGTCAGGTTACACTAACCAACCAACCGCACTTGTTTGGAATAATGCAAGTCGGCCTGTACGCTCACTCTCGTTACTGATACAGTCCATAAAGTAAGACCGAGACAAGATAATTTATTTGCAAGCAAGCATAATATGATCACAAGGTTCGTGAGTGCGAGCCACCCTCGCATGTAGAAGTAAAAATAATCGCTTTCTTTTTAACCGGCGTATCAAACTAAAAACCTCCATTCGATATCTACGCTATAGCTAGGTCACTGTGGTAGTCAGACAACCATACGCTAGCATAAAATACGGCAAAGGTCAAGTGGTTCCACATTTCAGTATCTCGTGTAGGAATCGAACCTACAACACTCGGTACGATGTGATCGCGACATCACCACAACGATTACGACATTTCCAAGGTTAAACGCGTAATGTTTTACAAGTACCGTCACTTAATAAAATTGGCAGTAGGTACCAATAAAGAAATCAGATAAATACGCTCACCAAGGTTGCAATTGAATGCTCAGCTGATTCACCAGCATAGCAGCGTTAGCAGTCCTATCGCTCGCGCCTTTGTGCACACTGCATTGCACAATATCTTCCCAGGAAACGATACGCATTAGTGCGACCACAAGCGGGGCGCAATGCGACTCTTGATCTTCAATCACATGTCTGCAGTCGTCACCCAAGCACGTGCATCCATATCTTGTTGCTCAGGATCGAATTCCGGTAAACAAAGGCCATGCGACGATGTAATCGGTATTTTCATGGCTTGCATCAGCGTCAAAAAATTACGATTTGGTAGTTCCAACAGGCCCAGCAATTTTTCGTTACTAGCGTCTTCATTTTGAACACGTGGGTCGTTGTGGTCCCATCCCAATTTTGATGACGGGGAACCCATAAAGTTGCAGTCATCTGGTACACGGTTATTCGCCTCTTGCATCTTGTGGGAATACAAAATAACACCACAGATGGATAGTAAATGTCTTCTTTAATGATTTACGAATATCACCAATCACAATTATTCACAAACTAATCGGATGGAAACGGATGCCTTTCGTGAGCTCACTCTCGCTTGCACGTCTCGACTCAACTAACTGACTTATTCGACATCGCCTCTGCACTTTGACAAATGACAGGCTGAATGTGCTCACGAATGACATTGACATTGACGTTTTGCGAACTTGACAAGTGACAGGCTGATTATGTCACAGGCACTCTCACGAGCGACATCTAGTGCTCAGTTTAGGTAACATCTTGGTATGTACGTTACGCGTTGCGACATACTTATATTGTTCTGAAATAAATGAATTGAAATATGTTCATCAGTACAAATCCAGGTAGCAAGTTTTTTTAACCGACTTCAAAAAAAGGAGGAGGTTCTCAATTCGTCGGAATCTTTTTTTTTTATGTATGTTCCCCGATTTCTCTAAGATGCCTGGACCGATTTCGAAAATTTTGATTTTGATTGAAAGAGTGTACCTTCCAGTTGGTCCCATGATCATCAGGTCAGGATCTGATCATGGAATCCTGAAAAATCGAAGGAACTCTTCAAATTTTATAAGCACACTTGAAGCGATTTGACGATAAAAATCGAATGCTGTCGAGTTTGGGCTCGTTTGAGTCGTCTTTACATAGACTTTGATGCTGGATGATTTCCATGGTCTGATGATAGAGCTAGAAGGTAACCATGAGATCTTTGTAGTACAAAGACGCAATCCCATTGAGCTTGGGCTCGTTTGATTCGTCTTTACATGGACTTTAGTGCTGAATGTTAACCAAACTCTGATGATGGAGCAGGAAGGTGGCCATGGGATCTTTGTAATACAATTACGCAAGCGCATTGAGTTTGGACTCGTTTGATTCGTCTTTACATGGACTTTAGTGCTGAATGTTTTCCAAAGTCTGATGATAGAGCAGGAAGGTGGCCATGGGATTTTTATAATACAATAACGCAATCTCATCGAGTTTAGGCTCGTTTGTTTTGTCTTGACAAACACTTTGGTACTGGATGATTTCCGGGATCTGATGATGGAACTGAATCGAACGTGTTTAGGATAGTAAGTTGAAAACAAAAAAAAACTAAAAATTGCTAGAAAGGTACAGGTCTACATTTCAGAACTGAGGCACCTAAGGAAGGCCTCCCCATCATGTACCACCTACACTATCCTATGTACCTACTTACCACCTATTACTATTTTTTTATTAGTATACCACTAAAAAGCAAAAATAATAATTATTTTTAAATAAAACAAAACCGACTTCAAAAACACTAAGGAACTAAAAAGCAAAAAATAATTGGTTTTGGAGCAAAAAAATTTTGGAGTCGGTGCCAAGACCTTACGCAAAAAGTTACTAAATTACAAACTACCTATTCTATCAACAACGAAAGTTATATAAAATAATAATAATAATAAAGAAATGAAAGAGAAATGCTTTTTAGTTCCTTAGTGTTTTTTGAAGTCGGTTTTGTTTTATTTAAAAATATTTTTTATTAAGAAATCAAAACGTGTATTACGACAACTTTACAAGCGTTCAATCAACGAAGGCACTAACCCTAAGCGGGGGAAACCAGAGTAAGAGTCAAACGCACAACACTTTGCTCGGTGTCACATAACAAAGCGTACATTTGAACTACCACACCATCAATGCAAATTCTAGATTGCATCGATGGTGTAGTGGCTCATGTGTATGCCTTGTAACTTAAGTTATAGATCTAACGCCGTCTATTATTCTTTTATATTCCAGTATTGTTTGTATTCCATAGTTTCCAGTGGTGTATGTAACGGACTGCTGAGACGAATGGTCTCGGGTTCGATCCCCAGGTACCTCGGGCACACACCGCTGACTTTTCGAAGTTATGTGAGTTTAAAAAAATTTAATTATCGCTCGCTTAATAACGTGCCATGTAGATAGGCAAAAGGCTCGCCACCTATTACATTGGGACCTAAAACATATCTGACTATCTCTTCGGGGATAAAGGCGTGAAGTTATGATGTTATATCCATTGATGTTACTATAAGTGTTACGATCATCTATTACAAACCTAACTGCAAAATTTTATTAACAGTTTGTCAATCCATATAATCGTAGTTTAACCCTGTTCTCATTACAAACAACCAGCTAAGCCCACTGCGGCGAATACGCCTCATAATAGCTCATAAGTATCACGCTCCATCTGCGTATATTGTAAACTTTCGCTTAAATTAACTTTACTATGATTAATCACTTCGCAACAACACAAAATTAACGTTTGTTTAACTAATTGCTTATGTTCTAACACAATTTTGATAGTTAGTCTTCTTTATCACCGTTCGTCAATGTCTTGAGAGGTTTAGTGGTTTTGTAAAATGGGTTCGAAAACTGACTCTATCGTGTTATGGTCAAATAACGAAGAGATCAGAGAGAGAGAGGGAGGAAAACGATTTTAATGTTTATAATAATACCTATGTTTTAATGAAAATTAATAGATTAAAGTAGTTTGAAGATTTTTATAATGTTACCTAAATAATTGTGATACTTGTTATGGAAGTCGTAAATTAATCGATAAATAATTGGCATCCGATAATATACATCACCAAGATGCAATTTTCGTCATTATCTTCATCCTACCGTTATCTAGTTGCATCCAAGACTTACGCATTGCAGCCAGGAGTCCGCTAACTTGTCTTACTAGCAATGGCGGCGATATACCAAATGTGGACGTAGGCAACATCAAATTCGCGAGGCCTCCTTTATCTTATTAACCAATTTATAAAATAATAAATAATGTTTGAGTAAATATATAAGTTGTAATAAAAACATTTTCACCCAAAACATATATCGTGTCAGGCAGTGTGTGTGAAAACGCTCATTCGGATGAAACTTTCATATTATTATAGTGTTGCAAGACGGACGATTCTGAAAACCCGTAAAGACCTACTCACTTGTGCAATGCACGTATTCGAAAATGATAAAAGTTATTATTATCCACTAAGTTTTTTACTGCTTAATAGATATGAAAGAATGTCAAATTTTCTGCAGAGCCTCTTTTACAGCAAAAATCTTTTAATTTACAATTATTAAATCACTTATTATGATCCACATGCGTCCCCAAATAAAAATAAAAGCAAACTTTACTCAGACACATGTCCCCAGTAGTTTGAACTGCATTACCAGAACCTATTCAATAAAATATTTATAAGATTAGATTAAGCTTCATGTAGATTATAAAATTATGTTTATTTAACTTTATATTATAATAGATATAATAATTTTGTTTTTATAAATCCAATTCCAGCTTGTTCTCACATCATATTAACATTAAATACTTGTCACCCGTGAACTTTCAGTGAACTTTATACCTGATTCGACCTCTAACATCATAGACAAAAGAGTAAAACATCTATTGAAAAATGCCTAGAATACTTCTTAATTCTATAGTATTACTTCAGTTGAATTTAGCCTTTATCGTTATCAAGAGTACTGATATCGTTTACTTTGTGCGTTTGATTTGAGAATTCTAGAAATTAAATTTGGTTTTATGTTTAGGCTATGTTGGAGTGACAACTATTTTCTAGTGACTAGGTATTTTATCATCTTTAGACAACAACACAGTTCAAGCAAATAGAGCTTTTGTCTTTGTCAACAGACCGGTTGAGAAATTTAGTGCTAAACACATTTGCCAGTTTTAGCGTGAATTGATTTGACTGGTCTATACCAGTCAAATGACAAGTTTTGAAAATGTATACACTAAAAGGCATTAATAAGGATAAATCAGAAACTACTTGTCAGAAATGATCAAATTTAAATGGCACCAGCAACAAATAAAAAAAAAACTTCCAAATCGGTCCACCTAGTAAAATGTTCTAAGATACATAAATAATATAAAAAAATCTGTCGAATTTGGAGCCTCTTGAATTTTGAATTAGGTTAAAAAAGTATCGTTGTAGAGTATTTCCTAATTCTCAATGGCTTGATTTTGATATTTACGTCATCGCATACCATTGATTGTATTATACGCAAAATTTCAGTCAAAATACTTAGCTTTATGAACTTCGTACGTATACATAATATATTATTTATGATCTAAAAGGGTTAAAACCAAAATAAAATGATACATTTAGAATTATCGGCTTACTGAAAACTTCTAATAAGCTATCTGCATATTTGACATACAAGAACTTGACAGCTTCCAAATGTTTTATAAATGGTTGTAAACAAGTTTAGTGTTAATGATTAGCGTTGTAACAACGAAATGGAGCTTATTGCCGGTCGCTATGGATACCTTTACAGCAGTCCATTACAAATCGGATCAACTGTATTCATAGGGTGACAACACTTGCTACTAGATACTATTGCCGGATCGATGCAAAATCTTTCAGTGTGTCTGGATTGAAAGGAATATAAATATTTAAATAAAATAAAGTGCAATGACATGCAGCAGTAAAATTAATATTCACTAACTCATAAGGACAAATATTTATAAATGTGATGCGGCAACTCGTGGTTTGCAATGTGCGTACAAAATATGCGTTGACTTCATTGGCAATTTTTCTCTCAATTTGATTAATTTAAAGTCCCAATGTAGATATAAACTAAGTACCTTATTTCACCAGTGATTACGACGTGACCATGGCGCGCACGGTGTGACAGTGATACTACCGGGAATCTTATTCCACACGAGCTCTCCTTGCCCATAAAATCGCTGAAGATATCACACATTTCGCACAGACTCAAAGAGTAGGTTCTCAAACATGGGTGCTTGCAGTAACAGTAGAATTATGCTGGCTTCACCGACATTATTGATTCCGTTAGGAAAGTGTTGCTCAGTCCGTAGTGAAGAGGCTGTACCTCAGTACTTTTATAATTTAGTCGGTGAGGAGAAATGCTAGAGGTCCAATCATCCTCGTAAGACTTCTCGACTAGATGTATTATCTTGGCCTCTGCAATATCAAGAAAACATTTATGTCGCGCATGCTCAATTAGGCACGTAAATTATGTACGTCAGATAAAAAAAAAATTTAAACTAAATTATCAAATTGATCTTGAAACTATATAGTTATTACTATCAAACTGAATTTTATTTAAGGTATTACAATGCTCTATTTCACAATAATTCAAGCTTGCCAGCACATTACATAGCAACCATTGGACAAGATAATTGTATCAATTTTATTTTGTTAAAGATGCTTGATATAATTTGGTCAACTGACTTGTAATAGTGAAAATTTAAAAACAATTTTTGACTGCCTCCTCGGTCCAGTGGATAGCATATGCAACTGCTGATCGGAGGTCACGGGTTCGATTCCTGGGTCGGGCAAATGTGTTACTGCGTTCTCCGAATTCTCAGTAGCAGCGCCCCTATTACGTGGGACCTAAAATTTGATGGCGAAATTTGGGTGTAATATTATAATAATAATAATAATAATAATATTCTACCACATTCACACAACACCATCTAGTCCCAAACTAAGCAGAGCTTGTACTATGGGTACTAGACAATGGATAAACATATATATATACTTTTTTTTTTGTAAATACATACATATTATACATAGAAACACCCAGACCAAGACCATAATTCATGTTCATGCACACAAATGTTTGACTTGAGCGGGAATCGAACCCGCGACCTTCGGCGTGGCAGTCGCTTGCACTCCCGCTTCGCCAACCGGTCGTCAATCGTCAATATTACACCTCTGCCTAGCCCTACGGGGATACAGGCGTGATTCTATAAAAAAAATTAACTCTGATCACTCTTACTCCATACAGACATAAATCAAATCTCAAACTAAAGAAACTTGCCTATAAGATGTAACGGTTATATATAAATAGGTAGAGGAGCCTTGCTCATAGGTAGTAGAGCCTTGCTGATTTCAGCATGAATGGGCCATCTCGACCTGGGAAGTACTACCCTCTCAGAGAAAATCGACGTAAAGTAACGGTACCTAAACTATTGCGTTTCGTTCGGTGAGTGAGAGTGCCGGAGGCCCTATCCCCTATTCCTTCTCCCTCATCTCACTCCTCATCCTATCCCTTTTCCCAACCCCAAGGGGCGGCAACCCACTCGTGACTCCTGTGGTGTTGCTTGTGTCCATGGGCGGCGGTAATTGCTTACCATCAGGCAATCCGTCTGCTCGTTTGCCGCCTATTACTATAAAAAAAAGAACAGAGTGGCAAAATGTAAGTACGGTTGATGAAATAACTTCCAATAATAAACTAAAATATAACAAACATCAACGAAGACTTTAAGAATAAATTTCAATAAAATTACTACAACGTGAAAGTTCAATGGTTTCTTTTTGTAAAGAAATAAAGTATGAGTAACAATTTAAAATAAATATAAGCTGGAGCGAGCCGAAGCCAACCGCGTGGCACTTTGCCAACCACCAGTAATAAGATAATATTAATTACGCCAGTTTTACCCTTTGTTGGCAACACCTGATGATATAATGGCGGAAAAGAAATAATTGTAACACTAGACAATAAGCATGAGTAATATTAAAAACCGCATAAAGCTCTTGTGGATTTTACTCAGATTAAATTAAAATACGTATTACGTGTTGTCTACTTTTTCTAGAAAACATACTTTAACCCCTTAAATTTTACATAATTATTATATACATATATCAATATAATTACGAAAGGTTACTAGTCCATTATTCGATCTATTTTAAAACATCTTCGATTAGGTACCAGAAATAATTATCCAGTTTAGCGTTAGGAGCGCTATATTTATAAGGTAATTTCGTGTCTATGTCATACATAATAATGAACTCACTGTACATGTTTCATGTATCTAACTTCAGCAGCTCGGGCTCTGCGAAGATATTAATATTATGTCAGCTAAGACATTTTTGTAAGTATTGTTGATTAAGTTCTTCTTTGTGGTTCTTTATAAGTACTTTTAACAATCTGCGACTTTACTTTCGTTTTAATCGATTGCGTCAGAAGGAGAGTTATGTTTTTACCAGTTGTGGTTACGTGTGTGACCCACGCCGACATTTTGGGTTAAGGGGTTGGGAAGGTCCACCACGAACTGAGATCGTAAACTTAAATTGTAACACCATAATCGAAACAAAACAAATTTCAAAACGAATATTCCGATACCGGGAATCGAACCCGAGCCTCCTGGGTGAGAGCCAGGTATCCTAGCCACTAGACCATATCGGATGATAAACGTCAAGTAGTAAAACTAAAGTACATCAAATATGACTGCAAAGGCATGTTTAATAAATAATATTAAATCAATATTATACTATTTCGCTATTGATACTAGAATACAACTGTTGAATTTATAGTATCCCACAGTTAAGACGGGAATTAAAACTCTAACAAAAAGATATTCCGATACCGGGAATCGAACCCGAGCCTCCTGGGTGAGAGCCAGGTATCCTAGCCACTAGACCATATCGGATGTTATTGAGGACAGTACTATTTGCCAACCAGTTTAAGATGGTAGACGTTACAAAACAGCATGTTTTATTTTTAGTGGCTATTAAACGCAATTTAGCAAATGAAGCAATGCTTCAATTATTTACCCTTTGGTGACAGATTTAGAATAGAAAATCTCTAAAATGTTACTACCCCATTCTATTAGGTTATTTCTCATTATGTTATTATGTTGTTTCTTAGTCACCTCTGCAACCTTTGCATTGTATGTTTTTTTGTTGCCTCTTATGACACCCGCGGAATATAATAGGGTAGTGACACTTTGTATTCTTATTCCGTCACTACACGTAAAATAGTTCAGGTTAATCATATTTCTTTTACAGAAATCGCAATTTGCGTTAAGACGACTCTTGTACTGGAAATAAAAAATATCAACCATCATAAAAATATTTAATGATAAGCACACCATTATCGGCTTTGGTATTATCCTTGTAACTGCATTATATTAAATGTTACTATTTAAATGATTTTAAATACATAGAAGTACTAAGGTAAAGTATGCCAAAGAATCCTAAATAACAATAATTATTGTGACTCAAATAAGAAGAGACCTACGTCTAGCAGTGCATTAAGAAAGGCTGTATGATGATGATGGTGAAATACAAAGGTTTGATTGCGAATATGGCGATCTTCTTTGTGACGGGCTTATCCTCTAGAGCGGGTGTTTGTGACTCTCTCCCCAGTTCGGGTCCTATCCACTAAAACCGCCCAGTGACCATAGAAAATATCGAGTGTCGATGACCCGGCGCTGCCACTCGAATAGCGGTGAATATACTTAGCTACGCCTACTGGAAGAGGAGAAAACGAGATGAGTGATGTTTAATCCCTTAAACGTAAAAGAGCATAGTAATCGCTTATGATTTTCTAAGACTCATCTATCAACACACGATGTATCAAACAAATAATGACCCAGTATTTTTTAATATGACTAAAAATCTTACTCGAGCTAGGTATCCATGGATGTGGAGATTCAAGATACAAGTTTGACATCGGTATTTTGTATGGAACTTACGTATGTCAAAAATGAATATAAAATTTAATAAACATCGATAGAGCGAATATTTAATTCAGCGTTTACTCAGCAGACGCGAAATATTGCTTTTTAATTGCTGAGATAAACTACGAAGGTGCAGATAGATTAACAGAGAGTCAGATACTGCGAAACTGGAGTTGGAGGTTTCAGACCACTATAATAGTAATATTCCTTGTCCCACAAAAATCATGGTTACCATCTCAAATCGTTGAGTGTGCGTAATAGGTGCACGATCGAAACGGATTATCCTGCAAAACCGTCCATGACTAATGATCAGATTTAATATTGCTTTGAAAGCGTCCGCGCTAGTCCCGCGCTCGAACTTACTGCGTTACATGTACCGATAGCAGCATAAGGTTGGTGACCTCTTTCGAAATAACCTATTATTTTAAGAAGTATTTGCTGGAGCGAGCCATTCTTATCTCTTAGGGCTGTAAAAATGGCTACGGCTTATTTTATAGCCTTCCAAAACTTATACATACAAAATATTATAAAATTCGGTCAAGCCGTTTCGAAGTAGTTTAGTAATAAACTCACGAGTTTTTTTATATATCCGGAAAACAGAAGAGTCATGGCTTCTCTATCAAGAATTTTTCACCTGCTTTTTTCATGAAGGCTCTTCTTCAATGTAGATTTGATTTTCTTAATCATCACTAGTAAATGTTCAAAATGTATATTCCGATACCGGGAATCGAACCCGAGCCTCCTGGGTGAGAGCCAGGTATCCTAGCCACTAGACCATATCGGTATAAAACCTTCTACTGTAAAATGAAACCACATTAATGAATATAGCGAAGCAAATATTCAAAAATATAATATTAAAATTTAAAACTTAACTTTGCCATATATTTACGGCCGGTTTCAATATTCGATCTGTCCATGGATTTTGAGAGCCCAGATTCGTATTTGATATATCGTATTGATCTCTAGTTTAAATATTGTTATCTGCACTTATGTAGTCCTAACATTATAGATATTATTTTGTTAAATGTCATGCATATCTGTTATCTGTGTAGTTACATAATATTCGTATACTGAAAATGTTATTATTCATAAGAAATAATGTAATTATGCTGTTGATGTGCTTAATATAAATAAATAAGTAAATAAATATTTTGTGTGTAGCTAATGTCAAAAACCAAACTAAAATCTCAAACAAATGGATAGATCGAATATTGAAGTCAGTGGTTAATGTTTATTATAATTATTTGTAGTTAGTGCTTGGTTAAAACGAATATAAGATTTTTATCAAAAAGCACATTCCGATACCGGGAATCGAACCCGAGCCTCCTGGGTGAGAGCCAGGTATCCTAGTCACTAGACCATATCGGATGATGAGTAGTTGTCGTTAAATTTAAAGCACATGAAAAATTATACTTAAAGGTATGGAGTAATATTAAGGCGCTGACAACCGCTACTAAGTTGAGCTGCTGCTGTCACTGTCGGATTGTATGCACAAGAAAGAGAAGCGCGACGACGACAGGTCGTTCAGAACTTAATACAAACCATAAAATAAAGTATTTACTTAAAAATAAGCTGAGTAGTTAAAAAAAAAACAACCAAGTTCTGAATTTAAAAATGATACGTTATTGTTATAAATTTTACCAACGTACTTTGAAAAGTAAAACAGATATTTTTGTTGGAAGAACATTTTAAGAGGTTAGTTTACTATTTTTTGTATCAAGAAAACTGTTCAAAAACGTGTTTTGAATACAACAGAGTGCTCAGAAATATGGTCAGGATTAACATATATTTTTCCGCCGTCACAAACTTTATAGATTTAGCAAAAAAATTGTTTGAGACAAGCCTATTTGGCTGTTGTCAGCGTCTTAAGAAAAACATTAAATATATTTTTCTATAATCATAACAGTATTCTATCTCAGATTTATTTAAATTTTATTCTATAAAATACTGTCATCGATATGTCGTAAACAGCAATAAATCGTGATACTTTCAGTGTACCGATAACAGAATAGTTAACTTTATAGCTGATTTTGTGTAAGAAGTTATGTTTTGATTGTCTTGCATTTTTAAATTATTTTACCTATTTTAACCTCTTGATTTTGTTGCATTAGGCTTATCACCATCTCCGACCCATGTTCTATATAAGTATTTAAGAGAATATAAGTACTTAAGCTCTGCGTAAGATAGAATCAGATGACCATATCTGTCCTAGAATATTATATTACTGAAGGATGCCCGCAACTTTTGGCAATCTCGGGCAATCTCTTCTAAGAGCACGGGGACACCACCACTTAGTAGTAGAACATTTATGCTAAATTTCAACAGCGTACCTAATAGTTTTGGCTATGCTTGGTGTGTCAGTAACGCAGGAACTATATATACCTATGCAGATTTTATATTTTTTTGACTGCCTCCGTGGTCCAGTGAAATGTGGGTGTAATATTACACCTCTGCCTACCCCTTCGGGGTTAAAGGCGTGAGTCTATAAAAAAATGTATTTCGCCTAGGTTATATATTATTTCCCTCACATTTCTTACCAGACAATTTCACTATTTATGTTAATTCCGTTGGACTTCTAAGTTACATTAGCTGTTTGCGTTGGAGCACATTGTGGTGTTCCGTGGTTCTAATGTATGTGCAACTAACCAGCCGCGTAGACTAGGGCTAATTAATAGATATGCAGTGTGTTGTTGTGAAGATTATGAGATTGTAGGATTTAAGTGGGGTATTCTTTATTCCTATAATGAATAAACGAAGACTGTTATATAAATCAACGTATAATATAGCAATATAAAATGATCTCAGTTCAGTTCAAGGCCAATTCACACATTTTATCTGACATGGAAACTGTATTTTGAACAAAATGAGATTTAATTGAATTGACCCACAACTGCTTATTTTAATGTCATTGTCGTCTCAATAGTTCATCGTTGACACATAGTTTGATTTGTGCAATTTACGATCTAATCGCAATTTTATTCAAATATCAGTTAATTTAGGAGGTGGAAAGCGGACCCCGACTTCAAGGCGTAGGTTTTGGAACGCAAACGGAACACCGCTAGAATGATGATGATCAGTTAATTTAGGAGAATACCATTTATTGCGTAAGTATGACACTAGCACTAAACCGAAAGGGCGTTTCGAACAAATATAATTACGAGAATTGGCAATGTGGTGTCAAAAAACAATATGTTTTTTCTGACCGTACCTAAATTACAGGGAAACGATTGATATGTAATTGTACAAAACATCAACAATCAATATGTGCTCTGTAGTAAATATTGGAGTCAATTGCTGTGTGCCCTATGATGAAATCCTAGTCACTGAAATACAAAACCTTAATGATGTATCATACAGCTTAAAAAATATTGCTTTTTGCTGGATCGAATTTGCAACATATGCGCATTTAATATCAACGTTTTTATGTTCTGCCGGCACACTCACAAGAACTTTATTAATTACTACTTTACTTAGGCGCTGTTTCACCTCTCCTGGGTAGGCCTTATCTTCCAGATATAGTCTGAATAAGAACACAGTTTTATAAGTTGTCTGACGAATAAAAACAGGAACTTTGTAATTTTAGTACCAAAACTCTTCTTCTTAACTTTCAGTACTTTCTTCTTCTTAAATCCAAGCCAGGTCTGCCATCCAGTATAGTCTATTCACCTTTAAATCGTCGATGGATCCAGATGACCTAAGAGCAGCACGAGATCGCACTGCAAACTTTTATGACATTTTTGATATGCTTGGAATTGAAATATCATCGAATTGAGAACTTCTTCCTTTTTAAAGTCATTTGATTAACACGAATGTATTAGGTAGCCTGTGCAAATGTGGCCGTGTGTAAAAAAAATCCTTCGGTGTGTAGGTATTAAACACATAGAACCCATAACAGTGTCAGCCGTAAGCTGTAACCGATTGCGAGCACCAATGCACCAAATTTTTTTGACAACTTGACAACTTGAAAGGCAACGGTGAGGCCATCGTACTCTGATTGGGTTCAAACAAAGGGAAATGTATTGTACAAGAATAAAGTTAGGACACATCAAAGCCGCAATTTTTTATTAGACGGTCTCTACGTCCAAGCCTCTCTGCAATTCCAACAAACATTACACTAAATTCCAACATAACACGAAAAATAAATACTGGAAAATAAATAAAATGTTACTCGAGCTAAACTAAAAATAATGCTTAAAGAATAGAGACTTAGCCCCATGCCGCTTGTCCGGTTTTGTTCCAACTTTATCCGGTAATATCTAGTTATATCCGGATCAATCTGGACTGGGTATTAAAGAAAACAAAGTGTATCTACTGTTCCTTGGTAAAGGCTTATTGAGACAAACCAATTAAAGAAGGAATTGTTTGAGTTCTTAGTTTTCTGTATACCTTTTATAACAGGATTTTGGGATTCTGTTAAAAGGCTTAGGCTAGAGCTTGTAATCTGGTTTGCTATGTTTTTGGTAAATACTTTTGGGTACTCTAGGTTTGTTAAACGTTCTGTTGTTAAGTCTCATCTATGTTACCTTTCCGTTAAGTAATAATCTATAAATTAAATACTTATTATTATATTATTTGTCTGAAGCAGAAATGTTCTGGAGTGGTGGCCAAGTAACGGACGTTGTAGCAGAGGTAGGCCCGCAATGTGAACTGAAGATCTTGTTGGGATCGAGGGTAGCGGATGGATGCGGGTGGCTCAGGATTGGTCCATGTAGAGCGCCTTGGGGAGGCCTATGTGCAGATGATGATTTGTCTGTCTGAGCGCTTCGTCCCGTCGTCTTTTAAAAGTCGAGCTCGTCGATGAAAAGAACAACGTATGATACAGAATCATGAATACTTGAATAGCCATAATATTGTATTTGATGTATTCTATGCTCATTCTTCAGCCAATAATTAACATTGCTTGGATTATAAAAATGTACCTAAAGACAACGTTTATGCTGTGAATCAACAAGTGAAAATATTTTTGAAAAAAATGTTCACCCATCAATGCAGTCAAGAAATTAAGTTTTTCTTTGTCAATCGAGAAGTAAAGAAAACAAACAATGCATTTTCTTCCATTATTTTCATATTGCTATAACGGACTCAATTTTCGATTTTTATATACTTACATAAATATTCGTTCTGCAACACAGTAAATAATAGAACTGCCTGCAAAATATGAACGAGAAAAAATAATACACACGGCGAAAAGATTTACTACCGGCCCCTTCTACCCGGGTTTTGTGCTCTTATCCGGTTATGCCCCGGTTAGTTCTACTTTTATAAAAAAAGGTAGTGAAAGGATAAAACTGTCAAACTGCTTTCCCCTTAATCCCGGTTTAAAGGGTCCTTGCAAGTCATCAGTTATCATCGCTACGCTTTTTCAAATGCTTAATACCGTTTTTGTATAAACTATAAAGTGTATGAAGGCATGCTTTTATAAGGCTAATGGGATTAATAAAAATCTGTTTGTGTTCTACATTTGAAACATTGAAGATGCTGCTCCATTGGGTAAAATATTGTTCCTGTGGCCACGTGACAAAACAGTAACTTCTTGAGTTTGATCAAAGAAATATAACCTTAAGGCATAGAAGTAACACTAAATAACAACAGCGGTTGCTATGATTGATATCTTCTTTCTAATGGCACATGCAGTATGATAGAAAGAGCTGTCGATAGGTTTAGCAGCACGCTCTTATAGCAGCCTCGTGGTAGGCAAACAGTAGACAAAACATAGAGTTAGAAAAACCGAGTGTTGTTCGTAACAGTGATGATTTATCGATAAATATTTTTGGTCAAATGTCTAACTTTAGTATGTGTCGATATATTTAAGCCGTAGAAGTAAACAACTAAAATATTGAAATTGTAGTTTTTGCTGTCGACGCCTGACAGTGCTTTGCAAAGACTTGCCAGACAGCTTTTTTGGCCAAAGGTCGAAAGGTCTACTGCGCATTCGTGGATTTGGAAAAGGCTTATGATAAAGTGGTAAGGAATGAAATGTGGTTGGTACTGTCGATGTATGGGGAGAACAGCAGCCTCATTCGAGCTCTGAAATCCCTTTATGAGGATTCTAGAGCTTGTGTGAGGATAAACGGGGCATACACTGACTGGTTTACCATCAACACAGGTGTTAGACAGGGATGTGTAGCGTCGCCGTGGCTGTTCAACCTCTTTATGGACAGTTGTTTGCAAGATTTGAAACATAGTGATTGTGGATTAAGGATGAATGAGTTACTTGTCAAATGCCTCCTTTATGCTGATGATCAAGTTATACTTGCGTCTTCAGCAGAGGAGTTGCAGGAGATGGTAACAATCATGCATGGTGCGTTAGAGAGGAAAGGAATGAAAGTGAATGTAAGTAAAACGAAAGTTATGGTTTTTGAAAAGGAGGAATGCGTTACGGCTTGTAATGTTATGATCGATGGAGAGCGAGTGGAGCAAGTGAATGAGTTTGTATATTTAGGTACGCTGTTTACAAGAGATGGTAAGAATGTAGAAGATATTACAAGAAGAGTTAATGCAGGTAATAGAGTGAATGGAGCTCTGAAGGCGTTTATGAATAGCCAAAACGTGTCCAAAAAGGCATGCTTGGCTGTGCATAGAGGGGTGTTAATACCTACTCTTATGTATGATAGTGATAGTTGGGTATGGCAGAAGAGTCATGAAAGTAGAATAAATGCTGTAGAAATGAGAACACTGAGAAGTATGTGTGGTGTCTCTCTGACTGACAGAGTAATTAAAAGAATTGTGTGATAAGAGAGTGTTGTGGGATAAAAGAAGATGTAGTGACAAGCATCGAGAAAGGTATGCTAAGATGGTTTGGGCACGTGGAGAGGATGGATGACGATAGACTGACCAAGCAGATATATAAGGCAAGTGTGGAAGGGACAGGACGAAGGGGAAGACCTAGGCGGACGTTCTCTGACCAGATTGGAGACATCCTAAAAACAGGACAGATGAGAAGTACCCTGAACAGAAGAGCATGCATGAGGAATCTGATGGGAGTGAATGAAGCAAGAGAGATATGTCAGAATCGTTGCAAATGGCGTTCCGTAGTCTCTGCCTACCCCTCCGGGAAACAGGCGTGAGTCTATGTATGTATGTATGTTGCCAGACAGACAGTACTAAGAAACTGACACTTAGATTATGTATTGTACGAATTATACCAGATTGGCTAATGCGGCAGGCTTTGGCAATTTGTTTGCGTCGCATCATATCACGTTGCTTGCTATCGCTTACGTTGGACACTGCTCGATTTTTTTAGAGTGGTAGGTAATCCGATTTGTGTTCCGCCAGCACAAATGATTCGCATTTATGTACCTATTAGTACAGCAGTGAACTGCTGAAGTGCTATAGGTACTTTGACAACCCAGTTGGTGTGAGTGCAACCGAATGCCACGCCGAAGCTTGCGGGTACGATTCAGTTTTACATTCTTGTTCGATAGTTTGTTTCCGTATTTATCCCTCATTCAAAAAATATCGATATCTCCTTTCACTGTCAAATCCCATCACTCCTTAATGATGGGATTTGACAGCACGGCTATTTAGCGAATGCAGTCAAAGATATGAGTCTGTAAGGAGTCTATGCCTCTTTAAATGAGACGGGTAACACTAAGTAATTTGACGTTATGATTAACCAACTAAGACCAACTGACATTACATTTTGCACGTTCGGTATATGGAAATATGGCGAGCATGTTCTCTCTAGTCTAAACGTCCAACCTCTCTGAGTTTGATAAAAGAATAATAATAACTGGCAACACTAAAAGTGAACAGACACAATTTTCTTAGATAAATTTTGTATTGATTTATTTTATTGTTTCTGAGGCTGTGTACTATATTACATATCTACGTGATAAACACAATTGTGTAAATAATTATTATCACAAACTTCTTTAAAAACCAAAAAGAAAAACACTACAAAGTAAATATCTTAGACTATATATCAAGAAACCAAAATGACATCAGATGTCACAAATGTAAACAATGCAAATACAAGAGTAAATACGAATATAACTAAGAAAAAATGTTGACTAGAGCCAGAGCAGTGGCACAAATAAGACTCCCGGACTCGTCACTCAGCTCCGCCTCGTAGCCGCCGGCGCCAGCAGAGCCGGCCATTGCTGAGGCGTCGAGCTCATCGAGTGATGAGTATTTTTCCCTGCCGATGACACCAGCACCAGCGCGCCACTGGGGAAGAGGCCGGCCACCGTCACCCTTCGAACACGAAAACGAAAAGACCCACCGGTTTCGAACAGGGCCCCCGCTGCCGGTGGTGATGTGCGCCGCATGAGATGGACTCAAACGATGAATGAGAACGTCATGCATACATACAAGTAAGTACCCAATGCATTGATAAGATAAGGAATACTTTGGAGTGCGCCATTGGGGAATATCGGTATGCTACATTAGAAAGCAGATCCCGGCTGCCGCGTTTACCCACGCATAGGAAAAATATAGCGCTTGTGTGTGTCCTGAATTCACTATTGCCTACTTACTTAGACACTAGTGAAAATCTTAGTGATACATACTCAATTCTATACTGCGCGGCCGTAGCAGCGTGTCGAGTAGCTAATATTAAAATACAAAGCAGTATTACTATTGCTCCTCGGGATGCCGTTCCGGCTTAGCAGCGCAGAATTGAGCATCGTATTGCTGAGACCAGGGCACTCATAGGCAAGCTAATCTGCTTCAGGTCGAGCAATACCCGCCCGAGAGTGATGCGTTTTGTGAGTCGGGCGTTTAAGGGGACAGGACTTTGTCCTCAAGAATATCCGTCACGGGTCACAGAACGCATCGACTTCCTGAAGCAGAAAATCTATGCGTGGGCGAATCGCATCAGGCGGTACAAGAAAAGGATTGACCGATATTCCCAAAATCGCACATTCCAAATTGATGACAAGCCGGTTTATAGGAATTGGGAGCGACCTGAGCCAGGTGTGGATGATGGGCGTCGACCAGATAATGCGAACACAATTGCGTTCAGGCGCAGTTTATGGTCGACTCCCGTCAGCCATACAGAGGGTACTGGATTAGGGATATTGAGCGATCATTTGAGGTAATACCTCAAATGGAATCTGTAGCCATAGACGCCAGCGATGTAAATTGTGCAGTCCGTCCGTTAGCCAATTGGAAATCTGCGGGACGTCCGGTTCCGGTTGCACAATTTCTGGTTAAAATGGCTACGCAGTGCACATGTTCGCTTGGCATCCCAATTCCAGTCATCTCTGGACTCAGGATCGCTGCCAAGTTTTATGACAACTGGCGTAACTCACCTGCTCTTTAAGTCTGGTAGTACCACGGAGCCAACGAACTATAGGCCTATAACTTGCCTGCCTACGAGTTAATAATGTTTTTACATCCATTTTGAGAACAAAATTGGCATTACACATATTCAATAATAAAATCTAATCTGAGTCTCAAAATTGATGTAGAAACCGGGCACGTGGTACTAAGGAGCTACTCCTTATCGACATGGCCATTAGCCAACAGGTGCGCCGTAGTCGAAAGAATCTGGCGACATGCTGGATAGACTATAAGAAGGCCTATGACTCTGTGCCACTTACGTGGCTCTTGAGGGTGCTGGAGTTGTACAAAGTAGATGCAACTCTATGCGCCCTCTTGAGGGCATGCATGGGGCAGTGGATTACGGTGATTCGCTATCCAGGATGTCGATAGCCTTGCGGGTATGGCGTACCTATAAAGATCAAGCGAGGTATTTTCCAGGGCGACAGTTTGAGTCCACTATGGTTTTGCCTAGCACTGAACCCGCTGAGCACTTTGCTCGAAAGTTCAGAGCTAGGCTATCGATTGCAGAGTAGAGGTCAGGTTATTTCTCATCTCCTTTTCATGGATGACCTAAAACTATTTGGCCCCACTGACCTCCAGTTAACTGAGTTACTAAAGACAACTGAAAATTTTAGTAATTCAATTAAGATGGAATTCGGTGTGGATAAATGTGCGGTCATGCATGTAAAGCGAGGCAGGAGTGTGGAATCTGATGGTATAATGCTTTCAGATTTCATACAACTTAGATCTCTCTCTGCAACCGAAACCTACAAATATCTGGGTATGTCGCAGGCACTAGGCATTGATGACGCGGGCATGAAACAGGCGTTACAGGTACGTTTCTTTGGCTGCCTGAAGAAAATCTTAAAAAGCTTTTTATCAGGCGGAAATAAGGTGCGTGCCTGTAACGGTTGGGCCATGCCGGTCTTAATGTACTCCTTTGGCATACTCAGATGGACTCAAACAGAATTGGACGCCTTGGATCGGAAAGTTCGCTGTCTGCTCACGACATATGCATCACCCGCGTTCGTCGGTGATGAGATTGTACATCCCGCGTAAGTGTGGGGGTCGTGGCTTCCTAAGTGCCAAGACCCTCCACAATCGCGAGGTGTGCAATCTCAGAGAATACTTTCTAAACACTGACGCGGGAATGCACCGAGATGTGGTCACTGTAGACAGTGGGCTTACCCACTGGGTCTGGCGAAAGAGAACTGGGGCAAACCTGTCGTACTTGTTGTAGAAGAGCGCAGGGAGGTATGGAAAGGTAAAGAGCTGCATGGACGATTTTACCGGGCCTTGCATGGGCTCGACGTTGATTTTCCAGCATCGGTGTCCTGGCTGCGTTTTGGTGATCTTTTTGCTGAAACAGAAGGCTTTGTGTTTGCAATTATGGACGAAGTTATCATGACGAACAACTACCGGAAGTATATTCAGGGATGGGACGGTCGACATATGTCGGGCATGTCACCAGCCTGGTGAGTCGCTCAGACATATAGTATCCGGTTGTTCTCTTCTTGCCAACGGCGAGTATTTGCATAGACACAACCAAGAAGCCAGGATTGTCCACCAGCAACTTGCCTTAAAGTATCAACTTGTCGACTCTGAAATACCGTACTACAGGTATGTGCCCGACCCAGTTCTTGAAAATGGTCGTGCTCTGTATTGGGATCGGTCTATCATTACTGATAAAACTTTTGTGGTTTACAAGCCGGACATAGTGGTTATAGACCGATTAGAGCGCCTTGCAATGATCATCGACGTCACCATACCCCATGACGAGAATCTCGTGAAAGCCGAAAAAGATAAACAAATGAAGTATTTGGACCTGGCTCACGAGATTGTCGACATGTGGGATGTTAACTCGGCGATCATTGTACCGATAGTCGTGACCGTAAATGGTCTTATTGCCATGAGCCTCGACCACCACCACAAGAGGCCCTCGTTAGACAGCTGGATCAAGTCCTCTATACAGAAGGCAGTATTGCTGGACACGAAACGCATCGTACGGAGGTTCCTTTCTCTGGAGCCCTAACCACCGGTAGCTTGGTACCTGTGCCCGATGCCGGTGGGTTTCCGTGGTCCCATTTAAATATTTAATTTATTTTTTATTGTAATATTTAAGTATGTAAAATGTGATAATAAGAGCAATATTTAATAAACGGCATAATAATAGGTAATATTCTAACTACATTCACACAACACCATCTAGGCCCAAACTAAGCAGAGCTTGTACTATGGGTACTACATAATGGATAAACATACATATAAACTGTTTTTTTTTGTAAATACATACATATTATACATAGAAACACCAAGACTAAGACAAACATCCGTGTTCACGCACACAAATGTTTGACTTGAGCTGGAATCGAACCCGTGAACTTCGGCGTAGCAGTCGCTTACACTCCCGCTTCACCAACCGGTCGTCGATTGGCGATTAATAAAGTGGCTTTTGTTAATAAATCTAGGTCCATCTTAATAAATAATGGTACATCATATTAGTAGCCAGTGTGCTAGTTTCTTTATCGAATGAAGGAATTAATATCTCCAATTTGGCAGATAAATAAGCACCCTATGAAAAATATGCCGGCCAAGTGCATGTCGAGCCACGCACAATGTAGGGTTCCGTAGTAACCCTAACCAAGTGACCTGAGTATAGTAGGAGTCAACCGCAATATTTATATTATCGATCACAAGCCGAAGTCTATAATTACTCGTAAATTATTGAAGTCTAATTAGCCGTTACATTTTTCATTGAAAATTCACTATATAAATTGTAACTATTTCAAGGTAGTAGAGCCTTGCTGATTTTAGCATGAATGGGCCGGCTCGACCGGGGAAGTACTACCCTCTCACAGAAAATCGACGTAAAGTAACACTACCTACACTGTTGCGTTTCGTTCGGTGAGTGAGAGTGCCGGAGTCCCTATCCCCTATTCCTTCTCCCTGATCTCACTCCTCATCCTATCCCTTTTCCTAACCCCAAGGGGCGGCAACGCACTTGTGACTCCTGTGGTGTTGCTTGTGTCCATGGGCGGTACCATCAGGCAATCTGTCTGCTCGTTTGCCGCCTATTACCATAAAAAATATATATATTTATCATAATTTATACATCCCAAACTACTGTGTTTTAAAAAATATGTTGTAAAAAAAATGGCTTTCTCATGTAGGTGTATAGGAGCTATAAGTAAACTTTTTTCAAAATTTTATCCAATATCTTTATCTTAGTAGTTACAATGTACAACTGTGTCACATATCAGCTCTCTAGTGTTTATTGTTTTTGCCTAAAACTGTGGACTGACTGATACAGCGAAATTATAAGGGTTCCTTGTAGTTTACTACGGAACCCTAAAAAACATCGTACACAGAAGTATCGGGGTTCGGGGCTATACATTCAACACGCATTGTATCAAAACAGGTCACTATTAAGTTGATTATTTACTAAAAAGTGATGAATTCCGATTCAAAGTTCATGCAGTCATATCCAACACTGTGAAAAACGTTGAAGGTCCCAAGGCGCTTCAAAAATAAATCTGATAACACAGCTATAATATTGGTAAAATAAAAATATTCTTAGATCTTTTATCATCATGCGGTTCTTAAACTAGCTTCCTTAAAATTTCATCCAAATTGGTTCAGCGGTTTAGGTGTGACATAGAGAAAAACAGACAGGGATTTTGTATTACTAAAAGGAATTATTGAGAAAGGGATGTTACTTGGAGAAATCCCAATAAAAAGCCTAGTTTTCAAAGGCAGCGTAGATCACCAAATAGGATTGAAATTTACGTCAGAAGATTATGCAACAAACATTATTCCACCTACTCAAAATGTCATCTGTTTGAGATGATTGTTTCCATTGACTGCAACATCCGTCAATACTATCGGTATGCTATGAAGATTACGTGCAAACTGCGCAATGTATCAAGTGCATGGTACTATAATTATTTTGCAGCTCGATAACAGTACGTAGAACAGGGTTATTCGAGCCAATGGATGATATAAACTATTCAGCAATACGAAGATCTGAATAAGCTGATATTGGTTTCGGTGGTTTATGTGAGGATACATTGTGTCATTTCATTATCAGCCCTTAACAGTCCACTGCTGGACTAGGCCTCTCCTTTGAAAGGAGGAATTGGCCTACTATACCACGCTGGCCGAATGGGTTGGTATCAAGTTTTCCTTCTCTTACAGTGCTGTTCTCTGCATAATATGCTCCCTCTGTCGGCCCTCCATCAGCGTTGGTGTCGGCGCATTACCAAATAAGGGCAAAACTTACGAGCGCGGACGATGGCCTTCCCTGATTGGCCGAGCGTATGGACGGTATTATGACGTATACACTCGGTAGGTACCGGTCATACGTTACAATACCGCCCGTCTTAGGAGAGGATTTTACGTGGCTAACAAGGAAAATCCGACTTGCCGCGTTAGGTCTATGAGTCCGCTACTGTCCAAGCTAAGACGGCATATAGAGAGAAGGAAGGGAAAGTCTTCTACGGTTTGTAACAAATAGTTAGGCACCATAGTGTATAAGTTTTAGGTCCTTAATGTGCCAAAACCCAATAGAATTTCCAGACGCGTCGGACAACTTGTAAACGAGAGGCGACTTTTTATTAATCACTGTGCACTTCACGAATTTAGGGGCTAGTTTCTTACAAAAGGACTTATCCTTGTCGCTCTGATAAAAAGTCTTTTTCCACACAGTGTCTCCCACATTAAACTCAGCTGGTTTACGGCGTAAATTATCCCGTTGCTACTTTATTATTGTAGGAATTATTACGCGCTCGGTTATTAGGTTTGTGACTGTAAGCTAGGTCTGGTGCCAACGTGTCGTTATTATAATACGGTTCGCGGAATTGAGAGTTCAAACATTTCATCCGTTCGTAGTTTAAACATAACGTCTGCAGTGTTACTATACTGTCTATTGAAGATATTGACGGAGCTAGCACTAGTGAGTAGCATGGACGTATGTTATGCAATAGGATGTCTAACTTTTCGCGTTCGGACAATCGCTTTGACGGTGACAGCCTAGCGAACAGCTGATTAATTATCGAGAGATAAATAATTATAGTTTCGGTAGCACCTTGAGTACGTCAGCGGATTTCATTTAATAACCGGTAGTCATAATCGTACGGTGTGAAATCGCCTATTAATTTAGTGGTGAGTTCTTCCCATGTAGCGAAATATTCTTTTAGGCCGCGGTACCAGTGAAGTGCGTTACCGGTGAAAATTTCGGAGGCATATGATAAAATTTTAGTGGAAGGTAGATTACGCGCGGTTTGAAATTCGGTTACGCGTTGTAGGAACGCTCGGACGCATCCCGTACCGTCGTATTTTAGCTTAGACAGTTCGCTAACTCTCAAAAGCTCGCAATGCAATACTGGGGCTAACCCTGCCTGCGTCGAGGTAGACGGCGCAGGTTGGACCTCTGCCACAGCATCAGCTGAGCGAACAGCTGATTGCTCAATGGCGGACAGCTCCGCCGAGAGCTTGTCGAACCGGCTGCACAATTCGGTTATTCGTTTTGAAAACACCGTAGGACGTTACATCCTACGGAGTCTGTGGTATAAGTGGTTGTGCAGTGCGGTAGACCTCTTAGCTCGGTTCGCGTCGTAAGAGGCAGATAACGAATTTAGTCGCTTGGCCAGCTCAGAGACGGCCTCGCTAGCGCCCTCGAAGTCCACCGCTATGGCTAGACCCGACTCCAAAATGTCATCATTTGGAATGGCTTCCAGTAATTTAGGGAGCTGCTTCCGCAGACCAAGGAGAGAGGTAGCCGGCTCCTCACCTCTAATCGCGACCTCGTAAGCTAGCTCGTTCTTATTTAAAAGAAAGAATTTTATGGGGTGTGAGCCCATTGTGTATGTAATAAATAAGCTGCGTAAGTATAAACTACACACTACACTTAGTGCGCAAGCGTTCCGCCCTTACAAATGGCCTACTTTACGATTAGGCGTAAAAGTTCGACCGTTAGGACTAATTAGAAAGAAAAGTTAGATTCAAATTTGCGAACTATTACGTAGTAGGTAGTTACACTAAAAGGTAGACAATTAGTACAACAATACGTACCGGTTCACTGTAGCCGCACCTCCTCGCTTACAATAATGGAGACCTGCTAGAAGAGAACTCGAGCACGGAAAGCGAGACAATAACCCACGTAGGCGCCACTGTAACGGGTTCTAGTAGTAAAACGCAGAAAAGGTTCTATATGCGTTTATTGCCGAGTATTGTCTCACTTCCCTTGCCACGAGTATGACCGACCAACAACACGACACTGGCCTAAACACTAAGGGCTGCAGTCTCCCACGCTGTTCCCTCCGGTAGTGTGTAGGCAGGCTGCGCGAAGGCTGCGCGTAGCGGTAGATCCTCGCAGGCCGTTGGTTCAGCTGGCAGACGCCGGCGGTACGAGTACGATGAGCAGGGCAGGTCAGACTCTTCGGCAGAGGTGACGCCGAAGGCGATGCAGGAAAGTGTAGCGGTCTAGGAGCGTAGCCGGAGCCTTAAGGTGAACCTGGAACCCACAGCTAGGACCAGGATACACGTATGAAGTAGTATAATTATAGATATAGCGGTATAGAATTTAGTAGCGGTAGTAGGTTAGTGTAGAGTAGCCGTGCCGGCCTCTCTGTCGGCCCCTTTATATACCGGCCCTCCATCAGCGTTGGTGTCGGCGCATTACCAAATAAGGGCAAAACTTACGAGCGCGGACGATGGCCTTCCCTGATTGGCCGAGCGTATGGACGGTATTATGACGTATACACTCGGTAGGTACCGGTCATACGTTACAACCACCCCCTATCTTCTCGTGGGTGTCGTAAGAGGCGAATAAGGGATGACACGATGCAAATACCATCTTTGCGTAGAGACGAAAAACTCGACATCAAATCCTATACGACTGCCTCGTTGGTCTCGCGGCATAAATGTGCGCGTGGGTTCGGGAGGTCCCGGGTTCGATTCCTGGGTCGAGCAGTGTTATTGGGTTTTTCTGTCACGAAATTCTCAGTAGCAGCACGGAGTCTAGAAATGTGCCCGGTACGGTAATAGGCTCGCCCCTTATTACGTGGGACCAAAAGTATATCTGGCGAAAAGTGGGTGTAGAAATACACCTCTGCCTACCTTTTCGGGGTTATAGGCGTGAGACTATGTATGTATGTAAATTAGTCATAGTTTCTTAGGATTTATCCATGTTTGTTACTCTTTCACGTAAAAGCTACTGAAGGAGATAAATTTTGTTCCATTAGCCGGAATGCACGCGGGAAAACGGTAGAACCTATTAGTCTTTAAACTTTAAACGAGCCATTCTGATAGGTATGTATATTACATATAATCTGAATTTTGGAAACGGTTTAACGATTTTTATGAAATTTATGCATGGGGTTTTGGGGGCAATAAATCGATCAAGCTAGGAGTCAGTTTAAAAGTTTAGGACCAGTATTTACGAAAAAATGCCGAGCAAACGTATTCTGCCATTTTCTTCTGTTATTTTTCTTTTACATTTGCCACGTGAATACAAAGCGACGTCAACACTCATCCACTAAGCTATAAGTTTTCTAGGTATCTACCTAATTTAAGCGAGAAAAATATTAGGGTTAATGCCCCTTAAAACAAAATCAATCAGTCTGTTGCAATCCATTACTGTCTGTCGCGGTTTTACCAGGGCCTCTCAGTGTAGTCTAACAAGGTTTTTGTCCTACCTATGTATATTTATAAGCACTGATAGTCTAGCGCACAGACCAAAGGGCAATTACGCAGACAAAGTGTCTCGGGTTCAATCCATGTCATGCACTACTGGCTTCCCGAAGTTAGGTACTTATTAATACGAGTATGTTAATTATCGCTGGCTTGACGGTGAAATAAATTATGGTGAGGTAAACTACACGTCTGGGAGTTCTCTATAATGTTGCTAAAAGACATGCGAAATCTGCGAAAATACCACAATTACCCAGTGTAGTGGACTCTGGTCTTACATTTCTTATAGTGAGAAGAGGCCTATGCCCAGTAGTGGGTCTGTTTATATACGGGGGTGATGAGGATGATGATGATCTACCTACTCAGCATCAGTCCCTGTTAATAAATCCCCGCATAAACATACTCTTGTTTACACAAATTTATAGACATTTAAACAACATTTCACAGTTTTTTTTTGTCCAAATACATCAGTTTCACCGCAGCGAGACGGCGTTGAATAAATAAGGTGTTAGCGCTTCGGCTAACGTGGCCGTTTATCATCGCAATCGGTATTACGTTGTTAGTACCTATTTATTGTTTCAGTACACACAGCGTGCAGTAACTGCTGCGATTATTCGATGATGTATACGCATTTCGAATGGTTGTATCCGAGTATTATTGAGTGTTCTCGTGGTTTGGTAGAACTGTGTTAAGGGAGTAAGTATACAAAAAGCGTATGACACAGAATAATCATAAAAATCTGAGGCTTGATTTGCTTATTTTGACAGACACCTACACTATATTTTGAAGGAACTGCGATTTGATTTTGAATTGACTTAGTATTCTATTTCACTTAGTGTCATTAAAGTCTAGTTTTACACAGATAGATCCACATTGACACATAGTTTGACACTTTGATAAGTATTCCATCAAGTGTCGATTTTATAACATTGAGACTTGATCAAAAGTTCATTTAAATTAGCCTTCTGCTCTGAGGTTACCTTATTTTAAGGGTATCTACAAATATATCCTCTCATCCAATTTGGTTACGACATAAAATTTTAGTTTAAAGTATATTTGTACTGTTTATATTTTTAACCCAGAACTTCGTCATTTATAATCCAAATTCTAATTTGAAAAGTACCCTCTTCAATTTCGAATTTGGATTATTGGAGAGAAGGATACACTTACCGTTTGGTCTCATTCAAGTTTGAAACACAATATATTACAAGCACACGTACATATTGTTCGTGGGGTGCCAAAACAGCAAAAGTATACACAAATAGATTCAGTAACTAAGGAAAACGAGATAAAGAAAACCAAAGTAAGTTTGTTTATAAGTCGTATGGGATGACCGGCTTAAAAACTACTGTCGTATTCTCACGAGGGGTGAACGTTACACGAGGTAACTAAGGGATAGGCCCAAGGGTATTGTGATATTTCAACCAAAATATACAACATAATTATTTGGCGCTTGTGTCAAAAAGTAAGGATTATGGAAGGCTATAGATTATTATACTGAAGAATATTTTGACCGTCTTGCCGTCTGGTATAACAAATCTATTAAGAGATCGACAGACTGTCACGCAGAAGTCTCGGAATACAATTTACATCGCGCACTTATTTTCAATGTAAGCGTTTGGTTAATTTATAATAATCGCCAGCGTTTTTCTTAACGTAATTGACAGCTACCGAAATATTGTTATTTTTATTAAAAAAATAGTAACTGCTTAATGATGTAATACTCTAAGAGCCAGTGTTCTGCAGACTTACGGTATAGTAGCAAACTTCATATTAATGCTAATTATACTAATTCATCTGTTGTAGATCAAATGGGGGTTCACTATTTCCATAGAAGGTTCTTTAGGTATGCCTAGAAGTCGAAAAGCATGAAAATCGACTTTCAAAACGTTCGCAACATATTCATTATCATGTATCTCCATTAGCATGCCTGCGAAACAATGATGTAGTCTACCTGCATTTTAGAACCGACCTATCTGTCTGGTTTTTTAGATATACATAATAATGATTTAAAAATCATACTTAAATTGCAGCTTTGTTGAAACACTAGTTCCCTGCGAAATGAAGAGTGTGAAAATCAAAATCATGCAACTTCAATAGCACGACTGAGAAAGTATCGTGTGGTCTGCCCGCATGTCAGAACCAACCTATGCGTCTGTTTTTGTAAATATATGTTTATAATAATAATATAAATAACAGATATAATTTTTAGCTTTCCTAAAAAACCCAAAGTTTATAAAATTTTGGAAACTATGATGTTATATAAAATATAGTAGGAACTGGAACAAGTGTCTGCCACTAAGTTTTTCTTTAAAAAATATATATATTTTAAGATATCAAAACGGCAGACATGCTTTCCTTTCCAAGAATGCTCTCCTGAATCCTTTCCAATCCAGTTTTCGTCCTGGTCATAGCACTACCACAACATTGGAGAGGATAGATGAAGAAAGACTGACAAAGAAGATATATGTCACTAACATTTCGAAACGATGATCATAGCTTTAAGTTCTCATAACTGAATTACTATTTGCAACACAAATTGATCAATCAAAATGTGCGAGGACCTTGGTACCATAACACAAATTCAATCTTATCTTGGGTACCAGTGGACAAAAAAAATTATGTAAACTTTAACATATATTTGTACCGACAATATGGATTTTCAAAGTAATTGAATTCATGTGTGTATAAATAAATAAATAAAAAACCGGTCAACCCATTATTTTCACTGTAGCGGTAGTTACAAACTCAATACTCAATGTTTTATTGCACTCCATAAGTTACATAAGGTGTTACAATATGACAATATAAGATACATTATGGACCCTATAGGGCACGGCAACATATAATAATGTAGAAGAGAGGAGGATGTTATTTTTCAACTTTATTATAAAAAAACACTAAACATTATATCTGTTATTTATATTATTATTATAAACATATATTTACAAAAACAGACGCATAGGTTGGTTCTGACATGCGGGCAGACCACACGATACTTTCTCAGTCGTGCTATTGAAGTTGCATGATTTTGATTTTCACACTCTTCATTTCGCAGGGAACTAGTGTTTCAACAAAGCTGCAATTTAAGTATGATTTTTAAATCATTATTATGTATATCTAAAAAACCAGACAGATAGGTCGGTTCTAAAATGCAGGTAGACTACATCATTGTTTCGCAGGCATGCTAATGGAGATACATGATATGAATATGTTGCGAACGTTTTGAAAGTCGATTTTCATGCTTTTCGACTTCTAGGCATACCTAAAGAACCTTCTATGGAAATAGTGAACCCCCATTTGATCTACAACAGATGAATTAGTATAACTAGCATTAATATGAAGTTTGCTACTATACCGTAAGTCTGCAGAACACTGGCTCTTAGAGTATTACATAATTAAGCAGTTACTATTTTTTTAATAAAAATAACAATATTTCGGTAGCTGTCAATTACGTTAAGAAAAACGCTGGCGATTATTATAAATTAACCAAACGCTTACTTTGAAAATAAGTGCGCGATGTAAATTGTATTCCGAGACTTCTGCGTGACAGTCTGTCGATCTCTTAATAGATTTGTTTAGTGTTTAATTGTGTTTATTTCCTATCAATATATTGTTATATTATTATTACTCATAAATATATAAGTATTGCGGTATATATATAATTGTGTACTTATTATATATGTAGTAGATATAATATGATATGTGTACTAACTTGAATGGTAATATAACTTTTTATTAGGTACCTATGCATTTATTGAAATATATAATATGTAATTACATTAAATTATTTATTCTCAGTCTTTTTGTGATTATTTAAATATCTATTTTGATTACTTATATATTTATATTGCATATACAACATGTAACAAGTTTTGGCTCGGCTTTACACCGAAACCGTGGGGTAGGGTTCTAGGCGACTTGGAAAAGGAAATGGACTGTATTAGGGCGAGTTCTGGGTCGCCTAGAAAGGAATAAGGGCGGAGGAGGTGATTGAGTGGGTATAGGATATTTCCAGGATGGAAGGCACTTACCTTATTCAGCCTTCTTCGTTTCTTGTCCTCCTGGTGGTTTCGCGATGCAGCTGCTTGTTTTCACTAGCACTCACGAGCGGGTTTTCCTTGGTGGAAGCGGTAAATCACATACAGCGGCGCGGCGCGGAGCGGTATCGAGACGGCGTTCTTAGCGAGCGGAATGTTCGAGACTGTCACTCGCATCGACGTTTCGCGGCGACGAATCAGGCGCAAGGCAGTGCCTCTTCCAGGGAGAGGGAAAGAGAGGGACGGAAATATGATATCGCTCGCACTAGACAAGCGTGGAACGATTCATGTTGGTGCGATTAGTTTTATATAGGAAGGTAGATGGCGCTACCATATCCCCCCGGCCCTAAAGGGTTGCCTTTAAAAAAAATAGAATTGAACTTAGCTATGTTGCGTGTACTACCGCATAACCCATCAATAGGCTAAGACAGCGATATGACAATAAAATTAATCTAAACTAACTTTAGCGAAAACTACAAACGCAATAATAGCGAAAACTACTAACTAAATACTTAAACTAAGAGGTAAGTCCAACTTCAGGCTAGATCTCACTGAGTTGGAAGCGGACGCGAGTTGATCAGTGCCTCGACTTGTGCAAGGACAGTTAAAGGCTCTTCGTAAGAGAGGATCTGTTGACCTCTAACTTTGAAGAGATGCGTTTTAATTACTTTGACCATGCTTGCCCAACATCCACCGAAATGTGGTGATGCTGGTGGTATAAACTTCCAGTCAATATGATCTATGGAGAGTTCTTCCTGAAGACGAGTACGATAACCCGCGACGTGATTGAAACAAGTAGCGGGAACAAGTTCAATCAATTTACTAACGCGGTTGGCGACAAAAGTCTGCCAGCGGTGAGGAGAAGAATAAATCCAAGCGAGCACTACCTTGGAGTCGGAAAATGCGTATATTTATCAATAGAGTAGTGGGGTAAAACTGTGTCCTGAACCTTGCAGAGCAACTGAGACAGCAGAAGGGCTGCACACAACTCCAGTCTCGAAACCGAAATGGTTTTAACAGGCGAGACCTTAGACTTGGCACAAACTAACTGTAACGAGTAGTTAGAACCAATGCGGACTTGCAGATATACGACTCCGCCGTAAGCACGCTCGCTGGCGTCAGCGAAACCTATTAAGTTGACGGTACATCCATCTACCAACCCAAGATGACGCGGAATAGTAACTTGATTGAGCGCGGTAAGCTCAATACAAAACTGGCCCCAAGCGGCGACAATATGGTCAGGGGGTGTTTCATCCCACTCACACTTTGATAGCCAAAGCTCTTTGATCAAGAGCTTGGCGTACAAAATTGTGGGAGCCACAAAACCCGTTATGTCCCATAGTCGAGCCACTGTGGACAGCATAGTGCGCTTGGCGCACTTATCATCTGGCGGTGAGACGTCAAACCGAAAACTATCGCAAGATTTGTCCCAGCGTAAACCGAGAACTTTATGCGGTACAGACTTCTCAAACTCAATGTCGCTTTATGAGAATCTGGTATGCGTGCGAGAACCTCCTTAGAGTTGCTTGTCCATTTGACAAGATCAAACTGGCCTCGCTTGAAAAGCTGAATAAGCTCTTCACAAAGCGAAATTGCTAGCGGAGCGGATATGACACTACAGGCAATGTCATCCATGTACAAAGCGGAAGTGTAGTATAGTATAGTGTAGCGTAGCGTAGCTTAGCATAGCGTAGCATAGCGCAGCATAGCGCAGCATAGCGCAGCATGGCGCAGCATAGCGCTGCATGGCGCAGCATAGCGCAGCATGGCGCAGCATAGCGCTGCATGGCGCAGCTTGGCGCAGCATAGCGCAGCATGGCGCAGCATATCGCAGCATGGCGCAGCAAAGCGCAGCATGGCGCAGCATAGCGCAGCATGGCGCAGCAAAGCGCAGCATTCCGCAGCAAAGCGCAGCATGGCGCAGCATAGCGCAGCATGGCGCAGCATAGCGCAGCATGGCGCAGCATAGCATAGCATAGCTAATTAGTGCTTTATCTTACACACAGTTTTAGCACCCACCTTGATCTCTTGAAGAGCAGAACAACAACAAGACGTAATACAATGAGAAGTATGTAACGTAGGTACGGTACCCATAATCACATACCCACGTACCGTCTCAATAGCGGGCGGTAAATCATATCGCTCACTACGAACTATGTTAGTTAGTAGCAAGTGCGGAAATATTGAAGCTCCGATCAAAAGATCAATGCCTGCCGGATTCGCAAACTCCGCGTCGGCTAACGGCAATGATTCGAGATGAGTGAGTGATGCTACGTCTACATTAGCGTTCGGCAATGCGTCCGTGATACGCTCCACGATAAGCGAAGAAATGTTAAAATTAACGTTCCTATCAAAACGCGAATGTATTTTAATATCTACGGAACCTTTGCAATGCTTTACTGATCCGCCTATCCCTCGGATTATTGAGTTCGTATTTTTAAAGTTATTCCATAATCCGAGGCGTTTGAAGCATTCCGATGTTATTAGATTGGTCTGAGATGCGCTATCTAGCAGACAACGTACCATGTGCGGCGACCCATTAACATCATAAACGATAACTTGCGCCGTCGCTAACAGAACAGTCTTAGACGCCATACATCGCGTTTTGGCCCTGCGCGGATCATTATAGATGCGCGAGTGCCGTCCTCGCGTGCGTGTCGCCCGCGCAATGGATGTCGTACACAACGATACTTCGCCCTCAGACGCGGATGGCGCAGCTACCGTGGTCTGCTGCACCTGCGGCGCAAGTGTGTCAAGGTTAGCGGCTTGGCTTGACAACCGGTTATTTTTATCCAAATGTAACAGTGTATGATGTTTTTGTTTACACGTGCGACATCTCGTTCTACTGGAACAATTACTCGTTTTATGTTTTATGCTTAAGCAATTAATGCAAGCTTTGTTATCTTTTACGCATTTAAAACGAGCGGTTGCATTCTGATTATCGAAGGCGGGACACTTGTATAAGTGGTCGTGCACTATATTACTGCACAGACACTTCTGTGAATTATTACTATTAGATTCCGAACATGTTACGTAAGATTGTGGATTAGGGACTGAGTTATTATTACTATTTCAATCTTTATCACATTTATTCAACCTTTGTTTGTTGTTGTTAGTGTTAGACGGGCCAGGTGAACCAGACTGCGTATTATGAAATATTCGACACTGATCTTTGATGAACGAAATAAAACTATCTAGTGTAGGTATTTTATTATTGCGTTCCGTCATCTCGAATGCGCGAATTGTATCAGTGTCAAACTTTTTTAAAGCGAGTTGAAGCAACATAAAGTCGGAAAGATCTTCTAATTTTAAATTCCTAAGAGAATTAACCGCGGTTACGAAGTTATCAATAAACAGCTGGAAATTCGAGACAGACGCGTTGCTGGACAGTTTGAGATTTAAAGCTTGGTCAAAGTACGTAGACGCTAGAACGCGCGTGTCTTGATATCTGTCAAGTAGTGACTGAAATATGACCTGATAATTCTCAGCACTGGGTGTGACACCTGCAAATACGGACTGGGCCTTCGGTGACAGTTTACCTATTAAATAGTACAACCTGTCAGCATCTGTCAGAGAACCATTATTGTGCACTGTAGACTTAAAACTTGCATAGAATAACGGCCAATTTCGTATATCTCCGTCAAACGACATAATCTCGATTGGCGGTAATCTCGGTTTGCGGGCAACGGGCTCTGCTGAACATTTACCCTCCAATTGCGATTGTATACGCTTAATAATACAATAAAGATCTTCGAATGATGTATACGCCTGATAGTTCGGTTTTTCATCAGGATTGATAGAAAGTAATCTTGCGTTATAATCGTCTAACAACTTATGAAAATCCGTTCGAATACTATCTACTGTTGTACAATAACTGAGAAATGCTTCGCTATTACTGTCAGACATCGATGCGGTTTTTGATCTTTCATAGATATTTTGAATGCGCTCAATAAAATATTGCGTTTCGCTTCTAAGATTGTCATCTCTTTGTCTTCCGACACGCGTGACTTCTTTTGTTGTGACATGCTTACGTAAGTATAAGCTAATGAGACCGAAACAAAATAAGAATGTCTAATGTACCTATTATTTTACCTAAGTAGGCTAAGTAGGCAACACTTTAGAGCTGAGGAAATAAAAGTTGATTGAAATATGAGATTTATAAGACAACTATGATAGTTGCAGAAATAATAATTTAATTAGTAGGTAGCTACATAAAAGTTTACCTACTATTGCGGGCGGAAATAACCAAGTGACGGTTATGTGAATATATTAGGAGTATAGCTAGGTGCTATAACTGCCTAGGTATAGCGGTATAACGTATAAAACGTAAATGAATCCGACTCGTATGGATCAAAAAAATGGCTCGGCTTTACACCGAAACCGTGGGGTAGGGTTCTAGGCGACTTGGAAAAGGAAATGGACTGTATTAGGGCGAGTTCTGGGTCGCCTAGAAAGGAATAAGGGCGGAGGAGGTGATTGAGTGGGTATAGGATATTTCCAGGATGGAAGGCACTTACCTTATTCAGCCTTCTTCGTTTCTTGTCCTCCTGGTGGTTTCGCGATGCAGCTGCTTGTTTTCACTAGCACTCACGAGCGGGTTTTCCTTGGTGGAAGCGGTAAATCACATACAGCGGCGCGGCGCGGAGCGGTATCGAGACGGCGTTCTTAGCGAGCGGAATGTTCGAGACTGTCACTCGCATCGACGTTTCGCGGCGACGAATCAGGCGCAAGGCAGTGCCTATTCCAGGGAGAGGGAAAGAGAGGGACGGAAATATGATATCGCTCGCACTAGACAAGCGTGGAACGATTCATGTTGGTGCGATTAGTTTTATATAGGAAGGTAGATGGCGCTACCAAGTTTAATGCACATCCTGAAAGTACTTTGTTCAAAATCGGCTACTGAATCCATTTCTGATATTTTTAATATCATTTTTTTTAATCCTAAAATAATTAAAATTACGTAAATTATAGTCACTCATTGCTTTGAAAAGTCGAAATATACGAAAATAAACCTTAAGTCAACGTAGAACGGCTTCTTTTTAAATGCATTTGTTTAATGGTCCTACTTGAAGGAACGCACACATTAATACAACATAACAGTCGCTACAAGACAATAACACACAATTGACCATCAAAATATCTATCATCTTTCTTTCGCTTACGTATTAACAGCGGGAAAGAGCGAGACGTAATGTGTCTCACTTGTCACCGTCGGTCGGTCGCCCGCGCTGGTAGGTACAGCGCCGGCCGGGCGGCCATTGTTGCGCTTAGATAAATAAAATTAGTCATCTTCATCTACCTGGATTCTCTATGAGTGTAGTGAAAAAATATTTTAACAAGTTTACTTGTTTATTTACAAAATGTGTATTATCAACATGATGGTGCCCCCGCGCATGTCGAATACAAGGAGCGCTGGATCGATCGTGGCGGTCCTATCCAGTAGCCTCCTAGGTCTCCTGACTTGACGCCCCTGGACTTTTACTTTATGGGGACATACCTATTAAACCACTAGTTGATTGTGACGAGACAACAAGTGCCGGGGAGTTAAAATAAGATATCAGCTGCTTTTGAAACAGTGAAAAGAAACACTGAAGTGTTAAGTGAACTATAGGAATATTTAAGCCAAGTGGTGGACATCTGGTGTCAGCATTTTAAAAAGAGGACGCCGAACAAGTGACAATAAGCCTGTGAGTCATTTGGTTAATCTACATATTATTGTAAAAAAAATATGATTCACAACTTTAAACACGCTGTTCTTCTTTAATTCTCTCATTTACTTTACCCTTTCACTTTAATTTCTAATGTATCAATAATGCTAACTAGGTATAATTATTATTATTAAATTAAGATAATCACAATAGCCACTAACGATGTTAAAAAATGATAGACCGTAGGTATCGTATTTCACTGTCGTTTGTTTACCACAGCAAACGTTACGTGTGATTGTGTGCGTGCGCAGGTTTGTAGTGACCACGCATTTTACTTATAATCAAGTTAATACTTTCGATAAAAAGCAATGTTTAGGCCAATAAAAAAAATATTTCAATGCATGCATTATGATTATAACAAGGTTTTCTAATTGGGGTGTCTGAGGATGTGCGCTATTTCCGTTACACGTTGTATGTGTACTTATTATACATACAGGAGATATAATATGATATGTGTGATATCACACATTTTGTATATATGAAAATATTTATGTAGTTGCATTCAATTATTTATTAGTCTTTCTGTGATTATTTATATACCTATCTGTTTTAATTTGTGTACTTATAAATTATCTTAGGCCCCTATCTTCAAAGTATTCTTTTATATTATAATAGGCTTTATTTATGAGTATTTGTTTTAGTTTATTAGTAAATGTTATATTTCTAGGTTCTTCTTTTAGGGTTTCTGGAAGTTTATTATAAATTTTGATTGACATAACATATGGGCTATTGGAATGGAGAGTCATGTTAGAAGTAGGTAACATTAATCGGGTTTTGTGTCTTAATGATCTATTTGCATGCCTGTCTCCACGTTTAGTAAAGAAGGTAATATTGTTTCTAACGAATTTACATATTTCCAGAATATACATGCATGGTAAAGTAAGTATTTTGTGGTTTATAAAGAACGGTTTGCAGCTATCGGTTTGGTCTATGTTAGTTAGAATGCGGATTAGTTTTTTTTTGAGAATGAAAAGAGAAGGTGTGTCAGTGCTGTGATCCCACAAAATAATTCCGTAGCTAAGCCAAGAATATGCGTAGGCATAATATGTAATTAATGACGTATGAAAGTCAGGAGTGTTCTTAATTTCCCGGAGAGCATAAGCAAATCTAGATATGTTTGATCGAATGTTTTTTTATGTGAGTTTTCCAATTGAGGTTAGTGACTATAGATATTCCTAATAAAGTGAAATCTTTGGCTTGTTCTATTTTTATACCGTAGGTTGAAAAGTCTATTTCTAGAGAAGTCTTTTGGTATGGATAGAATGCCATAATTTTCGTTTTGCCGTAGTTAATTTCAAGATTATGTTCGTTCATCCATTCTGCAATTTTATCAAAGATATTTTGGAGACGCTCATTTAGCCCATTCGCGTTTTTGCATGATGTAAGCAGTGATATGTCATCCGCGAATAATACACACGGTTCCTTTGTGATTTTCGGGAAATTGTTGATGTAGATTAAAAAAGTAAGCAACCGATTACACTGCTTTGTGGTATTGACGCGTTTATGATTTTTTGTCAGATCTAATGTTAACAATTTCTTTAAGGTTGGGATTATAATTTTCTATTTCTACATATTGTTCTCTATTTCTTAGATATGATACAAACCAATTGTGCGCTTGTCCTCGTATTCCTATTTTATATATTTTTTCCAGTAGAATATTGAATTGAACTCTGTCATATGCTTTCGTCATATCTAGGAGTATTCCAACTGCATATTGTTTGTTATTTATTATATTTATAGTTTCCTGTATGTATTTATAGACAGCAAGGGTTGTTGAACGATGTTTACGGAATCCGTTTTGGCTCTCATCAAACATTTTGTATTTTTCGCAGAAACGGTATACGCGGTCACACATGGTTCTTTCGAAGATTTTTGAAGCTGTTGGTAGTAGGGCTATGGGTCGGTAATTACTTGGATCTGTTATTGAGTTCTTTTTATGTATTAGTTTGATTATAGCTTTCTTTAGTAGATATAGAAACTCGCCTTCTTCAAAGGACTGATTTATTAATATACAAAAAGGTAATGCAAGTTCGTCAGCACACTGCCTAATAAGGGATGGTGGAAGTTCGTATATACCGAAGCTTTGTTTATTTTTAAGATTTTTTATCGTATTATTCATTTCGCGATAGTTTACCAGTTCAAGAAAGAAAGTGTTTATGGTGTTGATGGATACGGGTAATTCTTTCAGTTTTTTGTCTGGTATTAGATATCTTATCTGAATTGATTGATGTTATGGATCATGATTTTATAAAGACAAGTTAATGTAACTTGTATAGGTACTCATTTTCATCTTTTTTTTGCCAGGTCATTGTCAACCAGGCAGGATCATTTATCCTTTAGCTAGAGGAACACAATACCTGTTTACAGCAAGTCTCTATATAACATCAATATCGACTTAAGGCTTCGGACATAGCACACTATTATAGCGTGATATTTTCTTCGGCTTGATATGCTAGTGTGTCCAAAGAGGAATGATACTAATTTTGTTATCTGAAAGCAAAGTAGCTATCTCAAGTTTGCGTAACTAGCTCTCTTCTATAATACGTCATCGTTTCACACGGTAATATAGCCTTGCCGATTTCAGCATGAATGGGCCGGCTCGACCGGGGAAGTACGATCCTCTCACAGAAAATCGACGTAAAGTAACAGTACCTAAACTGTTGCGTTTTGTTCTGTGAGTGAGAATGCCGGAGGCCCTACCCCGTATTCCTACTCCCTCATCCCACTCCTCATCCTATCCCTTTTCCCAACCCCAAGGGGCGGCAACGCACTTGTGACCCCTGTGGTGTTACTTGTGCCGATGGGTGGCGGTAATTGCTTATATGCCATCAGTTTACCCGTCTGCGCGTTAGTTGCCTATTACTATAGAAAAAAAAACATCTTGATTAAGTTTTGTATAATCAGCGGCTGATAGAAAGTCGGTAGTCTCGTTTTCCCATACCGTTTCAAAAGGTGATCATCATTGTCTAGCCCTGGTCCCAATTTATTTGGGGTCGGCGCAGTATGTCCTTCTCTTCCATACTTTTCTGTCACCAGTCATCCGATCATTTACCCTTTTCTCTTTCATATCCATCCTCACACAGTCCATCCATCTTTTCCTTGGCCGTCCTCTCCCTTTTCGTCCTTCTACATGCATATTCATCACTTTTTTACCTACATACATCTCATCTCTCCGCATAACATGTCCATACCAGGCCAATCGACTTCCTTTTATCTTTTCATCAAAGGGCGCCACTTTCATACTACCTCTAACGTAATCATTCCTAATTCTGTCCATTCTTGTCACTCCACACATCCAGCGTAACATTCTCATCTCTGCCACATGCAATCGTCCGTCTTCTTTGTAGCCCAACACTCAGCTCCATACAGTACGACAGGCCTTATAACCGACTTATACATGCGGCCCTTTAATTTCACAGGCATTTTGTGGTCGCATATTGTGCCTGAGACCTGTCGCCATTTCATCCATTCTGCGTTGATTCTTTGCCTAACATCCCGATCAATTTCACCGTCACCTTGCAGGAGTGAACCTAGGTAGCGTAAATCGGAGCTTACTTTTGTTTGTTTTGTTTTTCGTGTGAGCGTGTGGCCAACTCTGGTGTCGGAGTTTTCAGACCGCCCGAAGGCCTCCGACATGGCCTAACGATCCTTATCCTTGGACAAGAACCGGGACCGACAGCTTTACGTGCCCTCCGAAGCACGGTAGCACTCAGATGTAAATGCCACACACGGTCACCCATCCAAGTGGTAACCTGTGCAAGCGTTGCTTAACTTTGCCGATCTGTTACGAACGGCAAGCCAAGTCTCGCTACGAGCGCTACAATAAATATCGGAGCTTATGCAAAAATATCGGAGCTTACTGGTAGAAGTGTACCGTCGAGTGTAACCGGTATAGGACTGGAGAGACCGCCAAAGTCACAGAACATATATTCTGTTTTGGTTCTGCTTATTCTCAGGCCTACATTCTCCAATCTCTGCCGCCACTCCTCCAGCTTGCTCTGCACCTTCTGTCCACTCTCTGCTACCAGAACGATGTCGTCGGCAAACAGCATGCACCAGAGTGCCTCTTCCTATATGTCCGATGATATAGCATCCATGATTAACAGGAAGAGGTATGGGCTAAGGGCCGACCCTTGGTGCAAGCCTACGGCCACATCGAATCTGGCTGTGATACCAGCTGCGGATCGGACTTGCGTTCGGCATTCAGCGTACATGGCTTGAATCAACGTCAGGTATTTCCCAGGCACTCCTTTCTTCTTCAGGGCCCACCACACGACTTCACGAGGCACTCGGTCATATGCCTTTTCAAGGTAGACGAACACCATGTGCAAGTTTTTATGCGCCTCCCTGTATTTTTCGCACATTTGGCGAAGTGCAAATATGGCATCCACCGTACCTCGACCAGACATAAAACTGAATTGGTTTCGTGAGATCTCACTCTCGTCACGCAGGCGTCGCTCAATAATTGAGATTAATTATTAATCTCTCCCATACTTTCATACTATGAGGCATTAACTTTATTCCCCGATAATTGTTGCACTCTTGGATATCACCCTTATTTTTAAATATGGGCACCAGGTCACTGTTGCACCATTCCTCGGGTATGGTCTCCTCGTGTAACAGCTTATTGAAGAATAAAGTCAGCCACGCCCATATCATCTCCTAACGCTTTCCATGCTTCTGCTGGTATTCCACCTGGTCCTAACGCTTTTCCATTCTTCATTCCACTAACAGCCTTATTTACCTGGTCCTTATTTATTTCCTTCACTAAACCAATATTCATCACCTCATTCTCAAGGTTTCCGTTCCAATCGTTCTCCTCATTCATTAGCTTTTCAAAGTATGTCCTCCATCTTTCTTTTATTCTGTCTTCGTCCATAAGAATCGCTCCTGTTTCGTCTTTCATGCACTTAATATGGATTACATCCTTCGCCTTTCTCTCTCTAGCTTTAGCCATGCTGTATAAATATTTATGACCCTCGGGTTTTTCAAGTAACCCGTACAAATGGTCTAGGGCTTTGGATCTAGCAATGGCTACGGCCTTTTTGGCTCTCTTTTTACATTCATTATATTCCTAATAATAATAATAATTCTTTATTTGCATAAAACGTAGGTACAAAGGAGATGGAGCAAAATGGTACATAGAGCCAGTACATTTTGTCGCTTAGCGACATGCAAAACATGCATAACATACATTTTACAGCTTTTGAATTAAATCAATTAAATAAAAAAAATTATAGTCAATGTCAAATATAAATATAAGTCAATACAATCAATCATGAAAACACACATACATTATTAATAACAATGTTCAATAGTTTAAATAGTCTCAATAGGAATTTAATTTCAAAGATGTCATACCTTATTTTGTTTATTGCGATTTAGGAAATCAGTGACAGAATAAAAATTATTTTCTAACAACCATTGTTTAATTTTTTTGCAGAACTGATTAAATGGTAGATTTTTTATGTTAAGAGGAACAGCATTGTAAATTTTTCCACACATAGTAATACAATTTTTCAGGTACATTGTCGTTCTTGGTACTCTTTTTAACACAATTCTGTCTGGATTTCTAGTGTTTCGAATGAATATATTTTTAGCAGTTTCAAATCGACTGGGGTATAATTTAACAAATTTAGCTGCTTCTAATATGTACATACAGGGTAGTGTAAGTATTTTAAACTTTTTAAATAATGTCTTACATGATTCCCAGGGCGGTATACCAGCAATGGCTCTAATACATTTTTTTTTGAGCAAGAAATGCTCGTTGTATTTCTGTAGAGTTTCCCCATAATATTAAACCGTAATTTAGAACAGAGGCAACACATCCGTGATAAGCTGCTAGGACTGTTTTTTCAGTTGAAGTCTTACGAAGTTTATAGAGGACGAAAACAAAACTGTTTACTTTATTACACACTTTATGGATGTGAGACTTCCAGTTTAGATGTTCATCTAAATGAATACCCAAGAATTTTGTTTCTTTTACTTGAGTAATGTTTTGATCGTTATAATTAATTTTTATGTCTCTGATATTTTTATTATATGTCCTAAATTGAATGAAATTTGTCTTGTCTAGATTTACCATTAAATTATTATCAGCGAGCCATTTTAATATAGATTGTATAGTATTATTTATGTCAGAAGAAAATTTATCCTTCCTCTTACTTTCTTCTAAAGATTCATTTCCTCCTTTCATCAGCTGCCATTCTTTAAGCCTACTTTCTTTTCCTTAAGTGCATTCTGTACCTCTTTTGTCCACCACCACGTGTCCTTATCTTTCATACGCTTACCTTTCGACTCTCCTAACACATCTTTTGCTACACACTTAATACATTTACTCATCTCTTCCGAACACTCATTGACATTAATATCATTCATATCGCCCATTTCTAACATCTTATCTACCACTCTATCTCTGAATTTTTCTACATATTCATTCTTCTCTAACATATGCCATTTGATTCTTAGAGTCAGTTGCTGCTTGGTTCTTTGAGAGCGTATTCGAATCTTAAGTTCGACAATCAGGAGCCTGTGCTGCGAGACTAAATCTTCTCCTGGTACCACTTTACAGTTTTTGACCCAGTTGAGTCGATTACGTCTTAGCAAGAAATAATCGATCTGGGTCATGTGGTGGCCGCTGTTGTATGTGATCAGATGTTGCTCTTTTTTCTGGAACCAAGTATTTGCAACTGCTAGGTCATTTGCTAGGTCAAAAGCGGCAGCAGCTTGGAGAATTGCTTCGCCCTCACAATTTCGGCTGCCGAGTCCCCAACCTCCATGTACTCTTTCATACTCTTCACTTGTTCGTCCCACATGTCCATTAAAATCTCCTCCCACAATAATCTCTTCATTCTCCGGTATATTCGTCATCATGTTATCGAAATCTATCCAAAACTTCTCTTTCTCACAATCATCACAGCCTACCTGAGGGGCATACACACTTATCACATTCAAAATAATACCTTGCCACATCACTTTTACAGCAATCAATCTGTCATTAACTCTATTTACACTTGTCACGCTATCTTTCAGATTTTCATCTAACACAATTCCCACACCATTTCTTTTGCCATCACTTCTACAATAATAAAACTTGTATCCTTCACCGATCTCCCTAGCTTTCGTACCTTTCCATCTTGTTTCCTGCAAACATGCCACATTTATTCGTCTTCTTTTCAAAACACTAGCTAACTCTCTAGCTCTTCCAGTCATCGTACCTACGTTCCAACTTGCATACCTCACCTTTACGTCACAGTCTCGCTTCTTACGTTGCACTCGCCCGGAGTAGTGCAACAACCCTTGCATACTTCTCGCAGGTGCCGGGTGCTGCCCCTGCGCGTCACCTGCGAGGAACGCCCTAATCCTATCACACTTATGTATACACTTGGCCATACTGCAGAAGGTTTTGACATGTGTTTACCAGCCGGCCGCCTGCCTGACGCCAACCCTCCTTGGGAATGTGATCGTTATAGAGGACGGTGATAGGAGATACGGGGTAAATGGATAGGATGGAATGACGAAGAAGAAGGGGGTTGTAGGCGGGGGTACTGTAATCACTGGACGGATATGGGGTAGTGACTACAGTAGCTCGGAGAGCCGGGAGCGCGTACCCGAAGCCCTGTCTAATGGTCGGACAGACCAATAGACAGAAGCACCCCCTTTCAAAAGGTGAGTGAAAAGCAAAATCAATGCAACTTTTCCTTCTACCTTTCATAGATCACTATAAATCCTAAGCTGTATTCATTTACATACAGTGCCGGTAGGATTTCAAGTCTATAGACAACGCACAAAATTTGTCTCGTTACGACTTGCCACGGAAATTTGAGATCGATGACGGTTAGTTAGTTAGCTGGACAGGTGTTTTCCGCACTTAGCCATTTAATTGGGCCATTGTGCGTTAGCAGTGACACGGTTGGCGCCTGCTACTCATACCATGCAAGCTCCTTCCAGAAGGCCATGAGTTGGCCAGTGTTGCGTATGGCCTCGCTCATGGTTCTGGGGTTGTTCAGGAACCTCGTCCGTTGGTCACTCACGCTGGTACAATGTAGGATCACATGAGCGGGTGTTTCTTCGGTCTCCATGCAGCCCCTAAAGTAAAAAAGTAAAAAGTAAAAATATTTTTATTCCAAACACGCACAATAGAAAGCAAAATAAGAAAAAAAAATACAAGAAAATCAACACACAAAATAAGATATAAAACAAAAGAAAAATAAAAATACAATAACAAACAAAAGTGTGACGTGTTAGAACAGGGCACAGTTCAGCATTTGTCAGGCAGATGCCTGACGCTGATTTTCAACTGTGCCCCTATGTATATGTATGTATAATATGTGACTCACGCACGTCAATAAAAAAAACATTACAACATAATACAATAAAATAAACATATTAAATAGGATACGTAAACAAAGAATATATAAATAAATTAAATAAATAGCATGCATATCTAATTTTAACAAATAAATAAATATTACGTATCACTACATATTATATATTATTGTAAACTGTACGTAATATATACACAAAATAAATGCATCGACGGGGAACCGAACGGCAGCGCGGCGACCCTACATAGTGGTCTGTCCGTGACACCGATATTGTAGAGATGCTTGTTTAGTGGACAGTGGCCGGCTATTATGCCAGTCAGATACTTAAGTGTTTTCCTGTTGGAGTGCAACAGTTTTTGCAAGAGTCGTTTGTCTAATTGGGGAAAGGCATCTTTAGATTGCCTACACTCTTTTAACTCTGCCCACTCTTTTTCATGTTGTTGTAGGGTTCTCTCGCGTAACCACGTTTTTAGTTGGTTGAAAGGTATCGGAACAATTGGTTTGGGTCCCAGAGTTGTTGTGTCCGATCCTTTCCTTGCCAGTTGGTCTGCTGCGTCATTGCCCGTGGAGTCACTGTGTCCTCGTATCCACTGGAGCGTGACCCGATTCCTCGCTGCAGTTTTCTGCAGCTCTTGGTGGCACTCCATAATTAGGCCGCTGTTAATGCAGTTGCCATCGAGAGCTTGTAGTACTGAGGCACTGTCTGTGATGATGCGTATTGACAGGTTACTCACGTTTCTAGCCACGATTGCCGTCGCCGAACTTATAATCCCAACGCATTCAGCTTGGAAGATGGTGTTGAGTTTACCAAGCGATGTTGAGATATTGATGTTCAAGTCATGGGAGAGTACTCCGGCACCTGTCCCATACTTTGTTTTTGAGCCGTCTGTGTATACTCTAACTTCACGTATACCAGAGCTATCCTTGTGCTCTTCTTGCAGTTGTATGCGGTATTTTTTGTCAAAGACAAAGGTTTTAGGTATGAGGTCGCACGTTGAATCTGGCATCGGGATCTCGTTAGTTAATGTCCTTTTCAGGCGTGCATGGGTTATTCGGTCGTCTCTTCTCCAAAGCCCGAACTTATCGAGCCGGATCGCGGCGGCACCTGCTTCCTGCTGGATGATGAGGTGCAATGGTCGCAAGTCGAGAAGCACCTCCAATGCCGCCGTTGGAGTGGTTTTCGTGCAGCCTGTTGTGGCCAGACAGGCGAGGCGTTGTATGCTCTGCAGCTTGCTCTTGACTGTGCTTAGTTCAGTGCGTGGCCACCATACTACTGTACCGTATGTGAGCATGGGGCGTATTATGGCAGTGTAGATCCATAGGGTGATGAATGGTTTGAGACCCCATTTCTTGCCTATTATTCTCCTGCACTGCCAGAAGATTGTACATGCTTTTGTGGTTTTAGTGGTGATGTGTTTATTCCAGTTGAGCTTGTGGTCGAGTGTTTCGCCTAAGTACTTGACTTCACTCGATAGGTTAAGCTCCGTGCCAAAAAGTTTTGGTTTTCTGGTCATACGGGTGTTTCTTTTGTTGGTGAAAAGTACTAGCTCCGTTTTATTTGGGTTGACCGTCAGTTCATGGTGGTTGCACCATCGATGACGGTAACGTGACTCGGTAACTGGAGGACTGTTGCTTAATATTGAGAGACCGACATTTATGGGATACTATGAATCTCGCACAGAAAGAAGAAAAGCAGGAAGAGAAATATTTCATATTGTTTGTAGTTTGATATATAAAGACAAAGAAAATATTCGAGGCCTTTATCAAAATTCCAATCTATAACAAAACCACATCGGTCTGAGTTATAAAGTGAAACTAATCTTATTTATGGAGGTTTGCAGGTGCAAAATTACTTTTACTTACTTCTTTATTACTACTTTACTATTTTTTTATTACCCGTCAAAATCGTGGGTAAGCTTAAGGTTTCCCAGCTGTAAAGTGTCTTATTTTAATATATTTCAGATTTTTGTGAAGTGAAATTGTGTGAAGGTACAAACACCACTTACAGTTTTATAGCAATTTACCATTATAGCTGTGTTCGATATTCATTACCTAATACAACGTACAATAAAAAATACGTTAAAACCAAACGGATATTTTTAAATGGTATAAACAAACTTAAATGTTACCTAATAATCCTATTACACATTGCTAACACTAGCACCTCGCGCTAAGCGCCTATAAGAAGCATAACTTTTTTTCTGTCGGGTTGGAAAATCCTCATGGAGTCCCTCCGACCTGGGGGAAGGGCGAAGGGGACTGTCAGACTCTTACTGACTAAAAACCAACCCGTGTTCCTCATGTACCCGTATGTCGGAGGGTCAGGTATCACCAAAGGTATTAAGACGGGTATTGGCCCGCCAGATGGTCAGGCGGACCCCGAACAAAATCCCCTTGGCGGCGGATGAAGATGTTGGGCTCCGCCGCCAAAACACCCTACGGCCGCAGAGGATAGGGAGGACGGCAAAGCAAACCCGGCATCTCCTCTTCCTCTGCGGCCCCACCTCGACGCAACAATGGTGCGCTCCCACTTGGTAACGGGAGACGCCATGTCTCCCGTTACCAAGTGGGGCAACATAACACCGACACGCTTCTCCTCCCGCGACCGCGCCCGACCGCGAGGGACAGATAGAACTGTCCCACGCGGAGCGTCTACTTCGGGGATCTCTCTTAGCTTCACCGCGGGTGTCCAACCCACGGTTACTGAGCCCCCCCCACCACGACAAGGTGGAGATCCAACCGGGGGGATTAGAAGCATACCTACAAAAGCAGTTACAACTCTCATTACTACAAGAAATGCGAATTAAACCTACCAGAGCTAGATCGTGCTAATTAAACTGCTAAATAAGTTATATTCACTGACTAATAAAACTCCTACTACCTATACCTATCACATGTAAAATTTGTATTATAGCCACAATTATCTGGGAAGCGTTGAAATTAAACTACAGCTTACGGATTTTATCGCGATGTATTGGTTTCACTAAGTTATTACATTTGAAACTAATGATCTAGAAACAATATTTTTAATTTATTACTAGCCGACGTTTCGAATTCTTTACAGAATTCATGTTCACGGCAGACTGAGGAGATAATTGTCTTTTTCTTGAATGTATAAGTTATCTCAAAGTAGCCGAACATTTTTCATCTACTGGTGTTACTATTTACGCAGAATGAGCTCACAGTGTCCTTAGGTCTTCTGGTGACTTTGTCCTTCTTGGGTTTCATTAGCCTTATGACAGGGTCCCAAGCTGGAGGAACATTCCAACCATCTTCCCTATTGAAATAAGGGTGTTTTTTAATTTCAATAGCCTCTCGTATCATCCTTGGAAGAAAACGGTGTTCTTTTGCGAGTATCTGTGGTTCATCAAATCGCAGGTCATAAGTCATAAGTATTTATTTCTTAACAATATACATTGTGTTGAAATTATTTGTTACACTAGATAAATTACCAATAAAGTACACACATTCAACCGTACACTACATAATAATTATTACAAAGAATCTCAATATAAAAAGATATATACATATAAACACATTAGAATATTCCATTAATGTCAATAGTTAAATATATTACTGATATAAAATTAATTCAATGTCAATTAGGTTAATTTTAAAATACATTATTATGTCTACCGTTTGTCATTTATAAACTCTTCAATGCTATAATAGCCTTTCCCCAATAAATACGTTTTTAATTTATTTTTAAATATGTTTGCACTATATATACTTTTGAATTCTGTGGGTAGCTTATTATATAATGACACTGATTGTGCTCTAGTGCTGTGTTGAACTACATTGAGTTTTGGCTGTATTGTTGAGGCTAGATCCTTTCTACGAGTGTTTTGTCTAATTTTTCTTTGCTCATTAGTTTCTACATTGTTGAGATTCTTAACAAAGTTAGTTAATAGAACCAAAATATAGAGACACGGCACTGTTAGAATTTTGAGATTTATAAAGTGTTCTCTGCACGAATCTGTTTGTTTAAGACGAAGGATTGTTCTAATGGCTCTTTTCTGCATGACAAAAGTAGAGTTTATATTGTATTTATAACTATTTCCCCAAAATAAAATGCTATATCTGAGTTTAGATTCAACTAAAGCAAAGTATATCATCCTAAGTTGAGGTATTGTAAGTTGTTCCCTTAGACTTCTAATGGCGTAGCACGCAGAACTTACAGACTTAGTTACGGCTTGTGTGTCTTGCTTCCATTTTAACCAAGCATCTATATTAACACCCAAGAATTTGATGTTATCTACCACTTCTACTTTATTACCGGTAGACGATACTTCTATACTGGCATCATTCCTTACAGTGGATGTGAATAATACACATTTTGTTTTGTTTGCGTTTAGTTTAAGATTATTTATACTAAACCATTGTTCAAAAACTTTTAAAATTGCGTTAATCTTACATTCTAAATCAGTAGTATTATCTGCTGATATTATTGCATTTGTATCATCAGCGAAAATAATGAGTTTCGTGTCTGATACATGATTTTGCACATACCCTATCAAGTCGTTTAAAAACAGGATGAAGAAAATTGGGCCTAAGACTGATCCCTGAGGAACACCACGAGATACTGGGGTTAAATCGGACTTAACGACTTTTTCTTCTCCATCCACTACTGACCTGACTTCTACATATTGTCGTCTATTATTTAAATAGGAACTAAACAACGCAAGCACATCGTTTCTTACACCATAGTATTCTAATTTGGCCAAGAGTATATCGTGATCAACAGTATCGAACGCGGAGCTAAGATCCAGGAAAATACCTGCCACTTTACGCCTATTATTCAAGTTACAGACAACCTCATCAATTAACGCCTCTATGGCATCAGTTGTGCCTACTGATTTTTGGTATCCATACTGCTGGTTAAATAAGACACTGTGTGATCTTAAGTGATTCATGAGTCTATCTTTCATTATTTCTTCTAACATTTTGGACAAAACCGGTAACACGGAAATCGGCCTATAATTTGAAGGGTCTGTCTTTGTACCTTTCTTATAAATTGGGAGAACCCTTGCAATTTTGAACTGGTCCGGGAAAAGGCCCTCTTTAATACATTGATTATAGAGTGATGCTAAGGGGGCTGCTAGAAGGTCAATATTATCTTTAATAATTGTTAGTGGTATTTCGTCAAAACCCACGGATGACTTGTTGTCCATTTTTTTTACCATTTTGAATATTTCTGAGGGTGTAACCTGCTCGAAACTCATATTTATACCTACTCTGTCAATACTTTCATTTAAATACGCCATAGCTAGTTTCCTATTACATGAGGTCAAGCGTACAGAGTTGTCGAACTTCAATGAAAATATATTAGCTACATCTAAAGCATTGCTAGTAACTTTGCTGTTAACTTTAAGTAGAATTTGCTCATCATCAAATGTCTTAGCGCCGTTGCGCTGCAAATTGACTACTTTCCATATTTCCTTACTAGAATATGATGCCTTTTCTATCTGTTTCCTAACATAATTTCTTTTTGCAGCGTTAACAACCTTTTTGTATAGTCTGTAATATCTGTTCCGATATTCCAGCACTGAATTATCACATTGGGTCCTATCTATAGTGTTGAGAAATCGTTTAACTTTGCTAGCTGTCCTTATTCCGTTTGTTATCCATTTAGATTTGCCATTCCTTCTAATGTTAAATTTTACTATACGCTTTTTAAATATTGTCGAATGAATGTTTTTAAATTTGCAAAGAAACGTGTTTATGCCAGTGCTCCAGTTTGTCTCTAATATTTTGCCTCTAAACTGTTTTTTGTTATTATCATTATAACTTCTTCTGCATAGCAGCACATAATTTGGTCGGTTTTTAAGCTCAACAATTTCTAAGCGAATTTCACAAAATAGTCCAGCGTGCCCGTCTGACAGTCCATTATGTTCAACATTTGTGTTCTTAATACAATTATCTGGTAAGTTTGTCAAGATATTATCAATGCACGATTCTGATTTATTTCGCCTAAAAGTAGGTGCGTCTATTTGATACCTAAAATTATAACACATAAGCAGTGATATGAAAGAATTACGTCTAATGTCATCTTTACATAAATTAATATTGAAGTCACCACAGATCAAACATTTTTTATTGAGGAAATGCTGTAATAGCCTTTCAAGCCTATCCATGAAGTTGTCAAAATTTTTATCCGCAGGCGTTCTATAACAACAAATAACACACAAATTTGTTTCTACATCTTTGACTCCACAGACTTCAAAACAGTCAGTTTTATACAATTTCTTACATATTTGCAGTTCCTCTATTTTTCTACCAAGTGTTGTCAAAATCAAAGTACCTCCCCGTTTCTTGTTAAGTCTAGTGTTGTAAGCCACCATTTTATAATTACTTAAGTTAAATTGACTTACTTGTGTTTCATTTAAAAAGTGTTCTGAAATACATATATAATGGAGTTCATATGACAAATCATTTAAATATATTTCAAGGTCATCTTTTTTACTTGTAATACCACATATATTTTGATGATAAATATTTAGTGTAGAACAGTGTGTTTCGTTATTAACGAAAACAGATTTTAGTACTGTTTTGCTCCATATCTAATTTAGTTTTATTATCGTTTGATTTGTTACAATTCATCAGAGAGAAATAATATGGAATGGTGCCTTTACGAGGTAACAATTGTGTTTTACTCTGAGAACCATGCCCCATAATTGATTTTTTGTAATTAGTGTTTATTTTCCTATAAGAAATATTAAGATAATTTTGTTCATAAAAATATATGTCTAGAGCGCTGTTTATATACTTACATATATCAACAAACTTAGAAACCCTGACATCTCCAAAGTTGATAAATTTTACATAACTGAAATTGTTACAAACAAGGCTTAGCGTGTCATTAAGTTTTGTTTCATTTAAGTGTATACTATTACAGACTCCTAATACAAATACACAGCAATCTGCTAGATTTTTTAGGCAGGCGCTTAACTCAATAACAACTTGCATAGGATTCGTATCATGTTCACCGACAGACAATATGATGGTGTCATTTTTGTTAAAGTCACATGACGATAATGACTTCACTATTTCTTCTGTTTTCGCTCCAGGTTTTATGTTAGCGCGGAACTTGTAATTTTCATACTGTGTGCGTGTTCTGGACCATATTAACCTTAATGCTAAGCCCGCACATTGCTGCCCTCCAAAAATATGCACAGTTTTTTCCATTGTTGACACAGCTTGTACCTGTTCCTTAGGCCGCGGTGGTGAGGTAGTTATTTTTTGACATTCTGCATTTTTGGCCCCTTCAACAGAATCTATCAAGACCTTTTTTGTATTCTTACTTGGCTGAGTACTTTTGGGTGTGTGTACTTGAATACTGTTTACTGATTCATTCGAAAATAACTCAGGGGAATTCATAATTGATTGAACAACATTACTTTTATTAGCTATTTTAGAAATGCGACGTTTAAATCTAGGCGAGTAGAATTTCTTAGGCGTTTTGCATGTTTCGCTGGGGAACTCTGGAATTCCTATTGCTTTCAAAAATTTTACCTTGTTTTCACATGTTTCTAACTTAGTTTTCAGTGTGTAGTTTTCGGTATTTAATAAATCAATTTCTGCGTTAGCTGACTGCAACTCCAATTTTAGTTTTTGTATTTCATCTTTCAATGTTGCGACATCTTCCGTGAGATTTGGTAAGCTTTGATAGGATGCGTCCATATCAAACTCACCATCACTACTTAGGGTGATGTTTATTTTATTATTCAAACATTTACTGTGTATTCTCTGAGTGATATTTTTATCATACTCATCCTCCATTTTTGCTGGTTTTATGATAATTTAAATAAATTCAGAAATTTAAAACTTCTCAAAAAGTGTTCCGTAATGTGAGAATCGAACTCGAGTCACCAGTACTGGAAGCCGCGTACTATACGGAGCCGCCACAACAGCTGTTATCTTCAGATCCAAATTTGCCGACTCTTTTCTTAAGTCTCTAGTTCATTCAATATTCTAGTAGATGGCATTACAAGGACTGTCCTCGGATTCTAATTACATTTGATGTAAGTACAACTTAGTTTTAATAGCTCGTGGATATCGTCGTTTACTGACTTTCTAATAGATGTCACTATGCGTTATGGATCGAATAGAATGATTTGGCATTTTCCTTTATTTACAAAATGCACAGTCACTGTTATTTCACTGTTTTATAATCACATAACAGTTTTTACACGGTTATTCATCCTAGTTTTGATTTGTAAATAGTTTTTCTGTATATACACTTTCTTTTTTCGTATTTCGTTTGTTTTACCGTTTCTCGTTTATTTTTGTAATTTAAAATATTTCGTATTATGTGCACAGATTCTTTTATCCTACACTTTGTCAATCTTTATTGTTCACTTATATACACTTTTAGTCACAGATTTAGTTCTATTAATCACTTATAATATTTTTAAAACATAATAATACGGGAGCTCGATGTAAACAGTGACTAGTGGCGCCACCAAAAAAGAGTAGGTAGTGTTTGGGTCCTTGTTCCACATGTTCACACACAGCAGACTTTGTTGAGCGTTTATGTTTTATGTCAGCTATATGTTCTTTGAGTCGAATGCCTATGCTTCTCTTGGTTTGTCCAATGTATGAGAGCCCACATTCACAGTCAATTTTGTAGACACCGGCCTCTTGCAAGGGTAACTGACACTTGACAGATGGTAATAATTGGCTGATCTTCGTTGGCGGCTTGTAGTAAGTTTTGATAGAAGCTCGCTTCAAGATGTAGCCAATTTTGTCGGTCACGCCCTTGATGTATGGGAGGACAGCAGGTTGTCTTTCTACTGTGGCTGGTTTTTCTTTCTTCTGGGATCTGTGACAGTGGCGCGGCGGTCGGAGCCTGTTGTCTTGCAGAACTTGCCTGACATGTTGAAGCTCAGCGTCCAGGTGTTTCTTGTCACAGATCCCGCGGGCTCTCTGAAACAGAGACATTCCTACAGTAGCTAACTGTTTAGGATGGTGGTGAGATTCACCGTTTAAGTACCTATTTGTATGGGTCTTTTTCCTATACACAGTATGGCTTAAGGAGTTGTTTTTATTCCTGATGACAAGTACATCTAAGAAAGCTAAAGAATTGTTTGCCTCTAATTCCATTGTGAATTGTATTTGGTTATTAATAGAATTAAGATGGTTTAGGAAAACATTAACACTATCTGTTGGTAAAATTGTGAAAGTGTCGTCTACATACCGCTTGTAGAACCTCGGTGTGATGGTGGCAGTCTGCAGGGCTCGCGCCTCGAAGTCCTCCATGAAGATGTCAGCGACAACAGGCGATACTGGAGAGCCCATTGCTACACCGTCTACTTGTATGTAGTATTTCTTGTCCCATAACAGATAGCCCGTTGTCAGGCAGTGTTTGAGTATTTCTGCATATTCCTCAGGCATGTTGTTTTCTGTCAGCTTCCTTCTAGTAATTTCTACACAGTCATGTACTGGTAAGCACGTGAATAATGACTGTATATCAAAACTAACCATAGTTTCCTTGTCAGAGAGATGTAGGTGTTTGATTTCACTGACAAAATGGTAGGAATCTTTCACATGTGCTCTCGTATTGCCTCTGAGCGGTGTGAGAATCTTTGCCATGTGATGAGCCAGTCTGTAAGTTGGTGCGCCTATCTGACTAACTATCGGGCGCAGAGGAGCGTTTTCCTTGTGTATTTTCGGTAGCCCATACATTTGAAGAGGTTTTACACTCGATGGTATTAAATATTTCACGTCCAAATTAACTTTTTCGGAGTATTTCTTGGGAAGCGCTTAATAATATAATATAATAGGGTCTAATCGTACTATTTATCCGACGAAAAACGACAAAGCATACGTTGGTGACCAAAATAAATAGAAATAGGTATAATATGTCTTTTTTTTAAGTTTACTATTATACAGTTTTGCCCACGTAGACACAATGTATAGCTATGCCAAATGTCTGCTTGCTAGTGCTTATAGTAGCCGTGTAAACCGCGGGCGGACAGACAGACCGACGAACGTGGTGAAATTATAAGGGTTTCTTGCAGGTTACTACGAAACCCTGAAAATGGAGACGTATAATAATTAATCCATTTACTTTAAATAACATCAAAAGCATAGGTAATCCTCGGTTTAAGGCAGTCTGTAAAGAAACAAACCCAGCTCAGAAGTATAATGTAGTATCGGGTCACAAAATAATAGGTATCAACCACAGCTGCCTGAGAGCATTGAATCTGGCTGGAAATACATGCATATTTATCAAGCAATTTCTTCTGCAGCTAGTGATGACAATAACATTTGTTTTACGGTTTCAGTGTTCGCCATTTGACACTGCGTTGAGTGTCGTGAGTTCGATTTTCACAACACATTCTGTATACCTCAAGTCTGGGATTATGTCTGTGTGTCTGTTGATTAAATGTTTGAACGTCCACCGTGACACAGGATTTATTCGTAATACGGGCTTAGTTATTTCTAGGTCGTGAAAAAAAGCAACAAATGTCTTTGTTCTCAATTTCTGGTGTTATGCAGCGCTATTGCTTTCAAACACTCTTATAGTTATGTAGTATATTTATGTAACACTGGCACTATTACAATTTGAGATAGTGCAGCTGATATTGCGTCCCAAATTCTACCAACGCGTGCATTCTGTAACGTGTGAATCAGAATTATTAAATATAGTTTTCTCTTATATTATTCACATAGGAATAATATAAGAGAAATCTCGTTTGGTGCTAGTGTATACACTTAATATACATATGTAGATACTACAATAGTGTATACTGGTATTTAACTAAATATTAGCCTTTCTAGCTAGTGCGGAATAGTGGACTGAAGCCCATTGAGTCGCAATGCTATTGTGATGTAAATTACGAGATACCTAGTATGCCTGTCCAACAGTGGACAGTAGAAAGTTTCATACATTTTATTTGGCCTCAATAACATTAATACAGATGGCAATACCTATTTCTTCACTAATGTCTTATGCAGAAAGTAAAACACACATGTTATTTTGACACAATTATTATTATTGTTAAAAAGCTTGGCAATTAAAGCGAGATGGTCAGACTAAACGAAGTATTGACAAGGTGATCAAGAGACTTCTACTAGATTTTTTTCCCTTCTTCAAATGTATTCATGAATTTGAGATATACCTAAATCTATGGCAATACCTGGTTTTGCGGGACAGAATTTTTATTTTCATCTCAGTATTATTTATCAAGGCTTGAAAACAAACGTCTTAAGCCTGTTAACAATAAATAAAAGTCTTTAGTTTTATTAAGTGTTAATTGAAAATCTAACGAGAAAAGAAAATACGATAATGCTAGAATAATATCATGTTGATACAATTGAACTTTCATTAAGGTTTATATTCAAGATTCTCTATGGAAATGTTTTAGAAACAAAGTCTTCTTTATAAAGCAAAATAAAGTGGACTGTAGTTTCAAACAAGTGGCAATTGATGGTTGCTTTCGTTGAACTTTGGAATATAAAGCGTTAATTAATTGCTAAGGGTCTCTTTTTCTGAAATAGGAACTTTTTTACGATAAATTATTTCTAGCTATACATACAATAAACGAAAATATCCAGTGTGTAAATATCAGGTCAATATTGGGCTCCGTGTCACTGAAATATCGATTTTTACAGCTTTTTCCGTCAGTCTCATCCTATGTCTGATTATATTGGTACACATCTTTGAAACTACTAAAAACGTTTTTATTTAAATTTCATAGTTGGACTGAGAGATTGAGAAGAATGTAGTTTTTCTTTGAATCAAAGTAGAAATTAACAAAATAACACATTTCATTATCCAGATAGTGTTGTCTATAACAACAAACAGTGAAACACAGTCGTACAAATTAAATCCCCATCTGTCAGGAATTCCCCGCTGCTCCGAATGAATGAACATCAATCAGTTTTATATCGTTCAGAATATTACTTCGTTCACAAATTCTAACAGACCATATTGTACCAACTAGCCACGAATATCAGACAAAGCTCTCCTTTTGTTCCATCTATGTTTCGTTAGTAAAAAAATTAAAACTAGTTTTTACCTTGCGGCTGGCGATCTGGGTTACGTTTTGTTTGAAAATTGTGAAATTTAATATATATGCAGTTAGGTAGGTAAAAGGTGAAGCGCTATTCATAGGACAGATTTTCATGACGGAATATTTTTTGGAGAGAAACGAATATTTGCACGAAGGATAATCTCCGTGGTCTTGACTTTGGGTTGTAGTTAAATTACTAGAGCTTGTAAAATTGTACTAAGTAGAAAACTGAATGAAATGATTCACTAAACAGATAGGTATAATGTAATAACTCCTAGTACTTACATTACTTAAGTAATGTAGAGCTTGCTGACGCTACAAATTACTAAGGAAGTGTTATAGGCAACTGTGTTATCCTCTGTTTATTCTCTTCAACCGTTCTTTGACATCTGGTATAATGCCGCGTTTATGGATACGCTCATTTGTTGTTCCTGTTTTTAAAAGTGGCGATAAGCATAACATAGCAAACTATAGGCCTATATCAAAGATCAGCGTGATTCCTAAATTGTTTGAACGTATTGTTTATAATTACATGTTTCCTCTAGTAAGGCCTTACATTATTGAGCAGCAGCATGGATTTTTGAACAAAAAGTCTACCGAGACAAATCTTTGTGAATTTGTGGATTACATTACGACTGCAATGGAAGATGGCTGCCAGGTAGATGTTGTGTATACTGATTATACAAAAGCTTTTGATAAAATTAATTTCGATATATTGGTAAACAAATTGCGAAGCTTTGGTATACACGGCGACTTGCTTCGGTGGCTTGAATCATATTTAAGAGATCGTAGTCAGGCTGTCACCGTAAAAGGTTATTGCTCTACTTTTATCACTACTCAGGGATCTCATTTGGGTCTGTTACTCTTTAATATATTCATTAATGACGTGTCATATGTTTTTAAACATTCCAAATTTATATTATATGCGGATGATAACAAAATCTATAAGGTGATTAGGTCTGTTGACGATTGTATACAATTGCAAGAAGATTTGGATAATTTATATGCATATTGCCAACAAAACCTTTTATGTCTCAATATAAAAAAATGTAATGTCATATCTTTCACACGTAAAAAGTCCAATATCCTGTTTGACTACAAGTTGAATGAACAACTTTTGGAAATAAACACTATTGTTAAAGACCTTGGTGTCTACCTAGATTTTAAATTAATGTTTGACTATCATATCAAAGAGACAGTGAATAAAGCTTATAGTATGTTAGGATTTATGCTTAGAGTAGGAAGGGATTTTAAAAAGACCTCAACTCTCCAGCTATTCTATGAATGTTTCGTCCGTTCCATTCTAGAATATGCCTCTGTATAATGGAATCCTCAATATAATGTTCATATTGATTCACTAGAATGGATTCAGAATAAGTTTTATAAACATTTGGTCCGTAAGTCAAATTATAGGAATGAACCCTTACCACCACAACTAATGTCTCTCTCTGACCGTAGGTTGTTGAGGGACCAAGTCCTTCTTTACAAAATAATCCATAATCATGTAGACTCAAGTTACCTTTTGGAAAAGATTTTATTTAAGTGCCCCCGTATCAATGCAAGAAAACAAATTATTTTCTCGAACCAACTATGGATTTAATCTTTTTATTAATCGATCTTGTCGTAATCATAATAATAAATTCTCCGACATTGATATTTTCCATCTATCCCTCAGTAGTTTTAAAAATGCACTTGTAAAATCTGTCCAATCTAGTGCTTAGCTTAGAAATTATGTACTTACGTTTGTTATTGTTATTTATAATTTAGCGATCAACCAAACTGTGCCTTTGCTTCCAACCAAATTGTGCTTTTGCTTTTGTTTTAATTTTGTATTTTAGTTTTAGATTAAGCTTGCTTTCTTTTGTTTTTTTATTATTTTGTGTCCACTTACTTGATTTATGTTAAAACTAATAGTGGAAACTTCACTGGATTGTGTATTTCTTATATGTTATATACCATGTATGTTACTTATCTGTTTGTTTCCCTAATAAACGAAAATAAAAAATAAATAAAAATTATTTTCGTTATTATCTCATTATTATCTTCTTCAGAATGCATCTTCTCCTAACACTATGGACGACACTATGGTCCAAAAGCTTGAAAATACAGTAGAGCACCTCAAGTCCGAACTGAATGACAGAGAACAAGACCTTCTCCTCTCGGATATTGAAATCGCAAATCTGCCCGAAGATGCTGGCAAAAATGTGGTACATATTGTTGAACTTATCGCGTAAAAACTGGGGGTGGAGTTGGACTCGCGTGACATAGTCTTCGCTGAACGAGTGGGTCCAAAAGCTGTTGCAGCAGGATCGGCAGAGTCAAGGCGTACAGACTCAGCATCAGTAGGGAGTCGAGGTCGCCGCATAGTAGTGCGACTAGCGCGTCAGGCCGTGCGAGATGATTTCCTACGAGCTGCACGGATGAGGCGAGGCGCTACATCGGCTGATCTGGGCTTTGCGGCGCCGCCACGACGATTTTATGTCAATGAGAGGCTCACTAAAACAAACAGAGTATTATTTTACCGTGCCAGGCAGGCCGCTACCAAGCTCGAGTGGAAGTACACATGGACAAAACGAGGACGAGTTCTGGCCAGACAGGGAAATGGAAAACCGACACACACCATTCGTACCGATCATGATCTTGAGCGGGTTTTTGGGCGAGAAGCGTTGGAGGAAAATAAGTATTAAGGATTTTTTGCTATGCATCCTCATAGATAAGAACACTTCTCATCGCTATATTTTAAGTTTTAGTAAAGATCCAATTATAAGGTCAGCTGCATCACAATTTGTACCAATTTTCAAAATCATACCTTTTTGTACCAATGTGATGTTTTGTAAGTACGGATATATGGCAACATCATTTATAAATGTCAACGAGTGTCACTTTCACCTGCATGTCAACAATGTCAAAATACACCTAACTCATCAATGTGCAAAAATTACAAATCAATTTACGATGATCACATTAATTTACAGTAAGTCACTAATTACAAATTTAAATAAATCAGTAAGTAATTACTTGCTACATACTCTATATAGGTATGGCTGCAGTGTTAAAAGGATGGGATGTCTACGTAAGGTATATGTATGTTTTTACAATAGGGACTTCACATACATGACAAAATTTAATAAATCAACGAGTAAATACTTGTTAAATACTTTATATTGGTGTAACTGCAAATTTAAAAGTTTAGATTCTCTACGGGCCACCCCCCGTGTTTGTTTTTATAATAGTAATAATTTTAAATGCACACCTAAATGGACACACGCACAATCAATGCAAAATTCATATCTGGCTCTGTTAAAAATAGAAATATCCTATAACTATACTTTTAAATTGAATATGCAGGTTTTAGTTTCACTCATTGACAGTATTTTTTTACATTACCATTATGGTTAATGGAAAACGTCTGAAGGTTGGACTATTTAATGCAGGGTCGTTAGGGACTAGGCATGATGAGTTTCTAGTGGCCATGGACACGCACTCAGTGGACATAATGGCCATAAACGAGACATGGCTGAGGGCTGGTGAGGAGGGAAAGGCCCCCATACTTCCAGGCTATAAATTGAAACATAGCCCGAGACCCAAAAATATTCGAGGCGGGAGAGGAGGTGGAGTGGGATTTTATATAAAATCAAATATTAGTGCTAGGACTCTATCTCACCCGGTACATCGAGAGGTAGAGGAATATTGGTTGTTATTAACTATCATGAATAAAAGGATTTTAATTGGCACTGCTTATAGACCACCTTGGTTATGCGTTGACACATTTCTTGAAGGCTTAACTGATAGCATTTGTGCATTGGGGCCGTATGATCACATAATATTATTGGGAGATTGGAATGTGAATATGCTGAACCTAGAAAATTCTAACACCAAAAAAGTACAACAGTTTCTGGATTACACAAATATGTCTCAAAAAGTCAGTACACCCACTCATTTTGCTGGTCAAAGTAGTACCTTGATAGACTTAATATGCACGGACTTGAATTTACAGACTGTCATGGTAGATCATGTGCCTGAACTCGGCCAACACTCATTTGTGACTTGCGAGACTCAATTTAAAAAGCAAAAACCTAAGCCAAGGTGGGTTACATATAGACCTTATAAGGATATTTTACTTGATATTTTCAATTCAGACTTAGAAACTTTACCATGGAATCTTATAAGTTCACAAAATGATGTCAACAATATGGTGCAAATGTTTACATCTTGTATAATGGCGCTATTTGATATACATGCACCTATAAAACAAAAGCTTTTCAAAACTAAATATACACCATGGATAACAGATAATGTGAAGTTGATCTTTGGGTTACGAAACAAAGCTAGAACTAAATATAAAGAAAATAAATCAGAAATAAAAAAGCAATATTATCTAGAACTAAAACACCAAGCAGTTGTTGCATTACATAATGAAAAATCTGCATATTTTGCACAACATATTAATGACAATATAAATAACCCAAAAACCTTGTGGCGTAACTTAAAGACTCAAGTCCTGCCATCTCCCGAAAACACCTGCTTACCAGATTACTTTGATAACCCAGATAGCATCAATAGAGATTTTTTTAATGTGCCAGGAGGGGGCGTTGTGAGCATATCTAGTTTAACCTACTATGAATATCATAGGTATGATGATGATGCAAATTTCAAGCTTCAGCCGGTTGACCAAGGTACTATTTTGAAAATCTTGAGAACCATTAGTACTAACGCGCTAGGTGTAGATCAAATCAACCTAGAGATGCTTAAACTTACTCTACCTAACTCGTTAGATACTATTACAGAGATAGTTAACAAATCTATCACAACACATACATTCCCTGAGCTGTGGAAACACGCAATTATCAAACCCATACCCAAAACGAGCCATCCTAATTCTACAAAAGACTTACGGCCTATTAGCTTACTGCCCTGTTTGTCAAAGGTTCTGGAAAAAGTAGTTTATTTACAAGTTATGGAATATGTTGAAAAAAATAACATTCTGCCGGACAAACAATCAGGGTTCAGAAAAGGACGAGGAACCGCAACAGCTTTATGTGATGTTGTGGGTAACATACTGGAAGCTAGGGATCGTGGAGAGGGCACTGCCCTCATTCTTCTAGACTATTCCAGAGCATTTGACGCTATAAATACATCTCTATTATTGTCAAAATTAGCTTACTATGGATTTGCACCTAACACCATAAAGTGGTTTAATAGTTACCTCACTAATAGGTCCCAACATGTAGAAATGCAAAGGGAAGACGGTATGGTCATGTCTTCATCTGCTCTCACAGTGAACAGAGGCGTCCCACAAGGCTCAGTACTCTCAACACTTCTCTTCATCATATACACAGCTGACATGACCCCTTCTTTAAAAAATTGCAGTTTTCATATGTATGCAGATGACACGCAGCTTTATCTCTCTTTTAAGCCTGAAGACACCCTATGAGCTGTTACAAAGATAAATCAGGATCTTGACAGAGTGATTGAATGGTCAAAAAAACACTCATTAATATTAAATCCACATAAATCAAAATTTATCATTCTGGGCAGTAAAATACAAGTAAAGAATATATTGCAAGTTAACCCAGCTATCATTTTGGACGGTCAGAAATTAGAAGGGATAAAAGAGGCCTCCAACTTAGGTTTATTAATTGACTTTACCTTAATTCAGAGGAATTAAGGTTTGAAGGACATCTAATTAAAATAGTAAGAAATTGCTTTTACAGGTTAAAAATTCTTTACAACATTCAAAACTATCTTAGTATTAACCTTAGAAAATAGCTTGTAGACAGTCTCATTTTATCCCGTTTCAATTACTGTGATGTAGTTTATGGCCCATGTTTGCTGGCAAGAACTAAGAATTTAATACAAAGGGTGCAAAATGCATGTGCCCGATTCTGTTGCAAGATTCCAAGACGACATCATGTCACACCATATATTAATGATAACAACATCATTAAAATAGAATCTAGAAGAAAATTACATCTTGCCACATTACTTTTTGGGGTAATGGCTAGTAAAAAGCCTACCTACTTGTATGAAAAGTTAGATTGGAGATCAAACCACTTTTCATACTCCACCAGATCCTCAACCAGAACTCTATCACAAACTAAACACCGTACAATGGCTTTCCGGGGCTCTTTTAGATACTTAGGTACGAAATGCTGGAACAATTTGCCTCCTCCGATAAGGGACCTGAAAACAAAAGCATAATTTAAAAAGTACCTCAAGAGCTATTTACTCTCTCAACAGAAACTACAGTTACAAGATACTACTGCTTACCTGTGAGGATATAGCCCTAGTAACATTAGTCTGGATTGCTTACAGCATTTTAGTATCTCTGAGGTCTGGTTGGGTACTTGCAACAACTAATGAAAAATTAAACATTAAATTAAAATAATGTCATATTATCCGCTATGAGCAAATAAGCAAATTAAATGTAGAAACTTAGTATACGGGCATACCTGCTAGTTATGTATTCCCTTGTTTCTTGTAAAACATATGTTTTGAAAGTGTACTGAATTAGTCATAAATAGTTGGACATGTTCATATGCAATGGTACGTAGACGACCATCACGTTTCAGTGGCCTTTTGACATATTACGTGGCGGCACTGAAAATCAGTACTGTGTTTGAAACTATGGCGTCCATAGCAGTGTTTGCTGAGTGTCAGCCCGAATTGCGGCACGCGGTGTATAGTGCTCATAGCTCATGCAGTTATTATTGTTTAAGTTACTTAAATGTATTTTCAAAAGTAAAAATTATGTACAAATTGTTCAATCTTTGGTGTAGATACACGTGGCGAGTCACGTGGTGACACGTATCACATAAATGTCAACTAACTCAACTCAGTTTGTGACAATTGACAAGACATGCCAAGCGTCATTAACTCATTATGACAACAAGTTGCCCAATAGCAAAAAAGTGTCTTTAGTCATTGGTCTTAGTTGAGTTAGTGTTTATTGACTTCGCCAAAAAATGTTTTTAGTGTGGTTCTGTTTTGTTTTTTAGAATAAGTAAATTTAAGGAGTACTGTGCAGCGTGCTTGCATTAAAGATATATTTTCTTTCTTTTCTTTTCTTTCTATTATATTATTAAAACGCTTTTTATGATGTCTTTTGAAGACTAGCCTATTTTTTTATTTGGCCATTTTTTACACGATATCGTGAGAATAAGTATCTATCTAATCGGGAAATCAGTTTTTAGTGCAACCCTACAATCACCAAAAATAAACACGTCTTTCGCCCAGTAGTTTCGGCTGTGCGTTGTCGGTCAGACAGTCCGTAACCCTCATCCCAAGAAAACATAAAATCGCTTACAGTATGACCTCGGCCTAGCGTCTAATGGTTTCCTCCCCCGAGTCACGTCCCTACTACTTCGGCCGTGTCTTATTTAATGAAAGAAAAATATAAATTAGAATATATTTTAACGGCGTACCGTGAAACTTTCACGGCTCATCACGTGAGAATATTTCGGAGAGCATTTTAATTTTCTCGTTGTGTATAATATAATTTTTTTCTCGTGAATAATTTTTAATTTACTTACTAAGCTTTTTTATTCGTTTAATTTAATATAAACATTGTGTTTTACGAGATCTTTCGGCGCAGATTTTTTATGTTTATACAAATTTATTTGTATCAACGTTTGAGTTTATAAGCTGTGTGATTATTTAATTTGTTGGGGCGATGTGATAATTATTTTTTTGGTTTAAGAGGCTTGATACCTTCAGAATATTAAACACTTACTTTGGCCAATGCAAAGTAGTACTAAATAGATATTTCATAGAACCAAATGGAAAATACTAATAATTAATTTGACCCTAACTAGTGAAGTCCGCGTGTGCCTTGCGTTATTTAAGGCTACTGCTCTGCACCCGTGGCTTCAAGTGTGATGTTATATAGCCTATAAACTTCCTCTATAAATAGGGTATCCGACTCAAAAAGAATCATTTGAATCGAGCGCGTTCTACCAAACAAACAAACGAACTCTTCAGTTTTATATTATTAGTATAAATTTATTAAGTAATGATTACCCATTATAACTTTCACCCTCAATTTCTACCCCTTTTAGTTTTATTTTCACGACAAAAGTCATGTTCATCCTAGAATGTAATCCAACATTTCTTTACAGTCTTTCGCATTGCATTGCGTTGCATCGTATGACATCGCTTCGTATAGCGTCGCTCACACATAGGACTATGAATTAACTATGAACAGTCTGCTACATAAGTCGATATCCATGTAGGTCATTTTGAATGGTTATACTGTTCCAACTATTACTTATATTCAATATCTTTGTAGGATTTTAGCCTTTTATCACAATTTAATCATTATTTGTAAATACTGGTCTACTGCCTACCCCTTCGGGGATTCAGGCGTGAGACTATAAATAAAAAATAAATAATAATATTCTACCACTTACACATATAGTATTTTTTTTGTAAATGCATACATATTATTATACATAATAACACCAAGACCAAGACAAACATCCATGTTCATACACACCAATGGTTGACTTGAGCGGGAATCAAACCCGTGATCTTCGGCGTAGCAGTCGCTTACACTCCCGCTCCGCCAATCGGTCGTCGAAAATAATACTCGAGAAGTTTTAATTCAAATCAGACTCGGCTAAGATTTTGAGATGTGTAGCAACTAGTATATACGGTCGTACATAAATACGAATTTTTTTATTAAACACTACCTAGACACGTATGAAAATTGCGCATACTTTTGAAGAGCGTAGATGTATGAATCTACTATGAAGTAAGTCATACGAACACATTGTCTCGCCCTGGTCCCAATTTATTTGGGATCGGCGCAGTATGTCCTTCTCTTCCATACTTCTCTGTCACCAGTCATCCGATCGTTTACCCCTTTCTCTTTTATATCCATTGTCAAACACTCCATCCATCTTTTCCTTGGCCATCCTCTCCCATTTCGTCCGAGAAGTAAAAAGTAATATGTTGTCGTACGTATGCATGTTCTACATGCATATTCATCACTTTTTTACCTGCGTACATCTCATCTCTCCGCATAACATGTCCATATCAGGCCAATTGACTCCCTTTTACCTTTTCATCTATGGGCGCCACTTTCATAATACCTCTAACGTAATCATTCCTAATTCTGTCCATTCTTGTCACTCCACACATCCATCGTAACATTCTCATCTCATACATCTACGAACACTAAATCTGTATATTATTATAATAAACCGGTCAAGTGCGAGTCGGACTCGCGCACCGAGGGTTCCATACAAACCTGTAGGTATATATAATTATTTAAAAAAATATGTGATGTACCTAAAAATTTAAGGTTTTCGATTTTTTTCCTATGTGCTATAAAACGTTACTTTATGCCAAATTTCAAGATTCGACATCAACTGGAAGTACCCTTTGGTTTTGACTAGAGCATTTGATATGAATTTCAATTTAATAACTTATATAATAATACCTCTAAAATTATTAAAAATATTTTAATTATACGATGTTTGTAACTAAAAATTTATGATTTTCGTTATTTTTCCCTTATCTGTGCTATAAGACGTTGCTTCGTGCCAAATTTCAAGATTCAGTTCACGGAAAGTACCCTATAGGTTTTGATTCCCTTGCTAGTTAGTAGTTGTGCATACATACATAGACTCACGCCTGTTTCCCCGAAGGGGTAGGCAGAGGCATATTAAACGCCCACTTTTCGCCAGTGTTTTGATCCCACGTAATAGGTGGCGAACCTATTGCCACTTATTGGGACATTTTGTTTGCCAGAGCCTCGTCCGTTGATCGGTAGGTGCACCACTTGCAGGTGAGGTTGGCTTGGGACCCTAAGTTCTTGGTGGGAACCCTATGCACCACAAAAAAAAAATTATAGTAGTTGTGAGTTTGAAAATATCCTTAAATTGCTGTTTCTGTTGATTGTGTTGACATAGAAGTTTGATTTTATTATAGCTCAACGGTGTTATAGACCTGAGTATTTGATATGAATTTCAATATGATAACTCTTCGCGTTCATGAGGAAAGAGGTAGTAAATTTAAAATCTAAAAAATGTTTTTGTTATATTATGATGTTACTAAAAATTTACATTTTTGGATTTTTTTCCTTAATCTGTGCTATAAGAAGTTGCCTCGTACCAAATTTCAAGATTCTGAGTTCACAGGAAGTACCTTGTAGGTTTTGATTCCCTTTTGAGTTTGGAAAAATTGCGGGAATTTGCGGCTAAACAGCTGTGTTTTCTTGAATTTTTAATTTTTTATTATTTGGTGTTACTAAAATTTACGGTTTTCGTTATTTTTCCTTTATCTATGCTACGAGACGTTGGTTTGTACCAAATTTCAAGGATCTGAGTTTATGGGAAAGTACCATTTAGGTTTTGATTTACTTGTCAGTAGTTGCGAGTTTGAAAATATAGTAAAGTTTCAGTTTCTTTTGATTGCGTTGAGATAAAAATTTGATTTTGTTACAGCTATTATAGACCCGAGTATCTGATATGAATTTCAATTTAATAACTTTACGCATTCATGAGGAAAGGGGTAGTAACTTTTAAATTAATACAAATATCTTTTTTATATGATGTAACAAAAAAATTACGGTTATCGCAATTTTGCCTTTATCTATGCTATAAGAAATGACTTCAAACCAAATTTCAAGATTTTGAGTTCACGGGAAGTACCCTGTAGGTATTGATTCCCTTGCGAATAGTTGCGAGAGCATATGCGACTTAAATTACTATTTCTTTTTATTGCGTTGACATAGAAGTATGATTTTGTTAAAGCTTAAAGGTATTCTAGACCTGAGCGTTCATGAGAAATTGGCAATATCTTTAAAATAATTAAAAATATTTTATGATATGATGTTACTAAAAATTTACGGTTTTCGCAATTTTTCCTTTATCTGTGCTAAAAGACATAGCTTCGTGTCAAATTTCAAGATTCTGAGTTCACGAGAAGTACCCTGTAGATTTTGATTGCCTTGCGAGTTTCACAAATTTGCGGCAATTTGAAGAATAAACGGCTGTACCTTTTGGTGGCTTAGAAGTCAGATTTTTTCACAACTTCAAAGGACAGTAGACTAGATTTTTGATAAAAATTTCAGTTTGATACCTCTACGCGTTTCTGAGAAAAAGGGTCCTGACAGACGGACGGACAACAAAGTGATCCTATAAGGGCTCCGTTTTTTTTTATTTCGATGTACGGCAAGGGTACCGTACCTCGAAATAAAAAAACGGAACCCTTATATAATTTTTAGAGAAAAATTATGTCCTCTTGTTTCTTTGTAAGAGTGCGTTAAACTCAAAAACTACTTAACGGATTTTTCACTAATAAATAGGTTTATTTAGTGTATAAAATACGCGGTGTACTAATAAATACACATTTATGTATAAAGTGGCAACGTATCCTGTAAGAAACTGGAGTTGTTGCATCAACTGCTTTTAAAATATACGCGGTGTGCCGTCGTATCACTTTAATGAGCGATATTTCAGGTGTACTGTAGTCAATTTCTATAAAATTATTGCTATACTATACTGACAAACAGACACCGCACAGCTAGACTACAGGGCGCTAGAAGTTGAAATTCGGCATGATTATTCCCTGGGAGGGTAGAGGAGTACTGGAGAAGTATTTTAGAAAAAACACCCTAAGGACCCTTGACTGCCTCCGAGGTCCAGTAGATTGTGTATGCGGCTGCTGATCGGAGGTCCCGGGTTCGATTCCCGGGTCGGGCAAAAGTGTTACTGGGTTTTTCCGAATTCTCAGTAGCAGCACGGACTCTGGTGATGTGCCCGGTAACGGCAATAGGCTCGCCATCTATTACGTGGGACCTAAAAATTCATGGTGAAATGTGGGTGTAATATTACAACTCTGCCTACCCCTTCGGGTATATAGACGTGAGTCTATATAATAAACACCCTAAGGTGAAATAGTCCCACGCTGGTGGAGACGTGTGTGAAGCTTATTGAGTCATAAAATAATCATATCACGAAATGTTCATGCTATAAATGTGTAGGTTTAAACTGCGAAGTAAAAATCGTTTTGGAAAAGCATTCAAGTCACGAACATTTTGGTGCATAGGTTTTATTTTATCACGCAACGAGTTCATCGTGCCTATAACAGAATCGAAAATCACATTTCACTGAGGCGTCTACAAAGGTTTAAAGGCTGAATAGAAATTGTACTTTTTAGGTATATCTAACCTGCAGAGTTGCAGCAAAGTATGGTAATTGTGATTCACGAGAGCTTGTTCTTTAGGAAGAAGAGGATACCATGTATTTAAGTGAAGGCCTTTAGAGGAGAGTATCACACACTTCCACTCGAAACTCGACCTCGAGTAGCGGAGTGGATGCCTCACAATTTTGTTTTCCACCGAGAAATCATGCACGCAAATAGATCTTGAGCCGATAGCGATCACAACCAGACAGTCGGTCTACTATGGGAGACTTACCCCTACTGCGTCGTCCGGTACCGACCACTCCAGACCATGTGCAATAAAGGTAAGATAATTTCAAAATTGTCTTTCGTTAGCACTTACCTTCGTTTAGAGTATCCGATAGATATTTTGGCACTGTTGCAAGCGCCATGATCATGGATTTTCTCTACCTTCAACTTAGTATATATCTCAAGAAAATTTAAGACTAAAAGGTATGTAATGCTTTAAAGGAAGTTTCGACGCAGCCACTGTGACAAGCATGGACAACTTTTCCATCACGTGAACTTTAAAATATTATGGCTGACGTCAACATAAATATTTATCCCGCTTTCAAAATCCCATAAAAGAACAGAAAACCTCTCAAATTTTGTCAAACAAAACGCATTTTGAGTAACAAACGAACAATAATATGTTACGCTGACATATTTTTTCAACCCTTCGCAGTATTGCGCTAACATAATTAATTCCGAACAGCCCGAATGATAAATTAAGCTCCTCCCATAAAAACGCAATCAAAAAGACATGGTTTCGTGTCTCAGTAAATAATATTAGTCTTTGTTTTTATCGGTCTTTAATTGACTCTTTTTGTTAGCATCTTTGGAACACCTATTTTTCTTTGAAGTGCTTTTTCCTGTAATCTGTACGAAATTGTGCTTATAGTTGTGATTCTCTTGAGCTCAATTAAGATGAAAGTAATGTCATCATCATCGTCAAAGTCGTCTTCCTGCTCACCAAAACCACTTGCCGGGCCCACTTTTAACGATAAGAGCTTTATACTGCACTTAACATGTATAACATTAATAAATTGTAGAACTTATTACTCTTGCCTAAATACGTACCTGTAGGCATCCTCCAGTTAATTTATAAAATACTAGAGGATGCCCGCAGTTACTCCCACACATTTAATTAAATCGTTTCTGCCCGATCCCGAGGGCATTTTGGAAAATCCCATCTTAGTTCATCCTGTGCATCCTCCTAGTCCTTAAGCAAGAAGCACAAATTTGTGATGTATTGATTTAATGGTATCGAATGCGCGTTGTCTGTCAGTAAGACAGTAACGCAAGAAGTTTAAATAAACAGATCTTCTATTGATAAACTTTTATTTTAATCACTATTGCTCTAAGCTCTGAAGAATACTGCAGCACCAAAACAAAGAAGCTAAGGAGAGAGCGGTGTCACATAATGTTGTGGTCTTATCGCACGGTAACTGCTTTAGTGTTGACCCACGGCTGTTCGCTAGAACAACGTATTGATGGGAACACACCGTCTGAAAGAACCGGCAACCATTTTTGACCAACTTCGAAAAAGAAGTAAGTTCTCAATTCGGTTTTTATTGCTTTTTTTGTTTGTCAAAGTCAGCTCAGATCTTCGTCGTGTATTTTATTTGAAAATATTCCTACTTCACGTTTGCATTTGATTAAATATATTTTTAATACAGTGAAAAATCCTCAACGTAAAGTACCTATGGTCAAAGTCAAGTCGAGTAGAAGAAATATAAGTCTTTATAAATGTAGATGTTAAGACAACACATAAATAAACAATAAATAAACTTTGAACACATGTCAGAACCCGTCATTTTATCAATCATGTCATTTAAATTTAAACGATAAAAGTCAAAATCTCTCTCATTCCATTCCACAACATCATAATCCTTACGCGCCAAAATACAAGTAACATAATCACCATTTCATGACTCAGTAGATCTAACACCGGCATTCGAACACCCATAACCATAAAACATAAAATTCTAAGTTGGCAAGCTTGCCATTCCAAGCGTTCTGTAACCTGATAACACCGTTTAAGGAGTCCGTTTCACAAAATCGTTTGTTGGGTCTGTTGGACCCTTGTTACAATATCCCGAAGGGCCGATTTCAATGTAACCCCGTACTCACGTACATACAAGCCGGGGGATCAGTTCCTTATATTAATGAAAATAAAATGGTTATTGTGAGACTATTGAAACGTCCCCCAAAAAGGTACAGTGGGTTAAGAGGGATCTTATTGTCTTATATTGTTTTAAGGAAGACGGTATAGTATTTTGAAATTTAGTTGTATGTTTGGTTTTAGATATTTGTTTATTTGATTTATTTTGGACGCTAAGAATACAAAATTTCTACGTTACTGACTGACTGACAGAAAACGCACAGCCAAAACTATTGCGCACAAGAAGGTGAAATTTAGCATGCATGTTCCTTAGATACCGTAGGGGTGTAAAGGTTTAATATCTTCTGTAATCCTCACGGTTGCACAATCCGCCGTCAGCAATCATCTTGCCGTGATGATTTGCACAAGCATTGTAATGTTATAAAATGTGAATGTGCCTTTGCATAGTAGCATAGCGAAACACCTGCTGAAATTGCCGGGCTAAACCTTCAGCATCTGCACTATCGGTCGTAGTATTCGATTGGCAAGACACCGAACGTGACGTAATTTCGGCTGATGTGTCATAGGACGTATTCGACCGAATGTTCAGCCTGGTAGGTCACGATACTTGCGTTTTGATTTTACCGTACCAAAAACAAAATGTGTAACCGCGCAGTCGCAGTTGCAAATGTTGCTTTCTGTACGAATTGAGTGCGCCCTAGAGTTTTCTTTGTTAATTTCCGAACACCTTGCTCCAATATAGAACTTGCTAATTTAGCTAGCTAGCTTGCTTGATAGAAGACCAGCTATTGACACTAAATATTAAATAGTATTTAATTCATTATAATTACGGTAACGAGTAAAACGTGCTTCTGACTCTACTTACCGCGATTTGCGCCGTTGATGTCTTAGACATATTATGAATTATTCAGTAAAGATAGGTTGACCGATGTTATTACTACAGATCACAACATTTTAGAAGGTGCCATACTTCATTTCTCTAAAATATCACAACAAATTTTTCCATTTTATATCCTGCATAAGACTTTAAATATAAATTAAGTGTTTCGGTAATATGCACCGAGCAGTAAATTAATTTTACATAATTTAACTGGATCTAGTGAGATTAATATTGTATCAGTAAAACCTTTTGCAATGTTATGCTTCGTTTAAACTCGTACTGTTGTGTTAATGGCGCCATTATCTTGACCAAGTTTTACCTGACTCGTGGTTTGTTGTGAATGTAAATATAAGGAAATAATTAGTAATTCAATACTTTTATTATATATTTAACGTGTTTTATAAAATACAAATAATTGTTAAAGATATTTTTCAAATTAAATATGTAGATAAAAGAAATAGACGAACATATATAGACGTTGCTTTACTCATCAGAATATTGAATTAATAATATAGCAACATGCTAAGATAGAGTAATCCTTTCTTATTTTCAATTTCCCGTCAGAGTGTTTTTCTGATCTATTTCTTTATTTTTATATTAACTAGCAAACCGTACAGGCTTTGCACGTGTAATTTTAAGTTTATAGCGAACTGACAGACATACGCGGTGGAGGGCTTTAGATTATAATAATGATGTAGTGTCATGTAGGCTATGCACTAGTAGATATATTTTATGACTGCGCCTTTGTATGTTTTTCTTTCTTATGTCTATCCAGCGATAAGAGTAGGTACCTATTGTATTTTTTTTATTCTGACTTGTATCTAATGAAGCACCAATAAAGTGTTATCTATCATAAAAAAAAATCATGGAGATCAATAAAAATATAATTGAGTTGACCTGATTATTTCGTATTCGTCTAACATGCTGGCGCAAGTAGCTTTGATATCAAACGCGGCACAACTCATGCATGGTTATTATTCTCACTTAACTGCGCTCCTACCACCATCAGGGATTCAAAGGAAACAAGAAAAAGTTTAAATGTGCTTCACACATTATTTTAAAAGTGTAATAGTGTGTTAGAGGAAGTACGTGCTGGTTAGTGTGGCTTATATTAAAATGAAGAGTGCTGTTTTGTTAAATGGACGCTCTAAGTACATTAGTTTACTTTCTGTCTTGTCTCTCTATTTTGAAATTAGTTTGATATAATATTGGCCTTGATTATGCGATCTCACTGTTTGAACACAAACTTTTTCTTTAATTAATTCGCATGTAGTCCATATTTTTATAATAAGGGATGATGTGTACTTCAAGTGAATTCGGTTTCTAATACCGATTGATTTTCATTAATCAGGGATCTTAACCATGAACTTACAAATTTTCTACATTATCAATATACATGGTCACTATTGTTTATTTCTTATATCTTTATAATCAGGCAAAAGAGCTTCTCAGTTAAAATAAACAAAAGAAAGAACTCTGCACCCTAAACCTTCGCAAGGCTGTTTAAAACTAGTATGTTTTACGTGGTATAGGAAGTCCACAAGTCCGCTGTATTTACCTTCAATAAACTTAGTTCGGTGACCATGGCCGGTGCAATTTCACGAAACACAAGCAAAACAAGAGCAGAAATACCACCTACCGTACGAGAAACACGAAACAAATATACCTTGTTAAATGCATAAGGGTCTAAGGTATCTGCATTACATATAAAGGAATTTAGACTTTCGTGGTCATTTAAACTTATTTTAAATTGTATTTCGGGATATTTAACCGATATTTCGCCACTGTTGCAAGCGCCATGTTCATGGATGTACTGACTGAAGGTATTGCGGGTGGATGAATATCGGTTACTCCAAACAAAGTTACGTGGTATATATCCCGAAAGACAATTTAAAATATGCATTACATATTATGTTTAAGGCTGCACTGCCATGAGTACCTGCATATATGGCGTAGTGGTTTAAGCATCGGTCTCGCCGTTTTCTACTGCGACAAAGGTTAGGGGTTCAAACTTCATTCGCCTCATATTAGTTTATTTCATTGGCCCTATATATATAAATAGTCCCACTGCTGGGCACAGGCCTCTTCTCACTAAGAGAGGTATTAGTATACAGGATATAAGGGATATATAAGTTTATTAACCGGTTGTAATCGCGACTGCCTCTGTGGTCCAGTGGATAGCGTTTGCGACTGCTGATCGGAGGTCCCGAGTTCGATTCCCGGGTCGGGCAAAAATGTTACTGGGTTTTTCCGAATTCTCAGTAGCAGCATGGAGTCGAGTGATGGGCCTGGTTACGGCAATAGGCTGGCCCCATATTACGTGGGACCTACAAATTCATGGCGAAATGTGGGTGTAACATTAGACCTCTGCCTACCCCTTAAAACAGGAATACAGGCGTGAGTCTATAACAAAAAAAGTTATCGTGATAACTGGCGTATTAAAGGCATAAATATTTTGGTATAAACCGACGTTTCGATCGATTTATAACGGTCGTGGTCGTTGAGTTACTAGTGTGAGTTCAGCGCCATCCTTGTTTAGTGCTTGATAACGACATACATGATTTTTATTTCTTGTGTGGTCAACAATTTTTTAGTGTCTGTCGCTTGGATGTTGTGCTATGCTCTTCGCCACAGACCTTTTGCCTAGAGCGGAATTAATCTTTAGGGCGGTTTCAGATTAGCGTATTTTTCTGCGTGTATATGGTCGTTTCAGCATACGCGGTTACACGCTCGCTACATTACGCGCTTCAAAAACCGGACTCGCGTAAACGGGCATATTTTGGCGTGTTCGCTTGAAACACGCGGAGGTGTCTCTTGCGGCTCGCGCTTATACGAGCTTAAAAGCGCGTTAACGCTCGAATGAGTTGAGCGTGTGTCAAAAGGCGCGCCTACGCCTGCGCTTCCAAAAACAAGCTTATACGCGCGTATAAAACGCTAGTCTGAAACCGCTCTTAACAAAAGTAACGCCTGTCGAGCGGAGTGCTCAGATAGCAATTGGTCTGATAATAATTAATCTATAAGGTAGTACCTATCTAGAAAATTTGATGTTCATAAACGTCACCCAATGAACTAAGGGAGCTTCAAATTTGCAACACTGTGAGTCACAACCTCGCAAATATCGACGCCTCTATTTCATTAGGCTTAAAATAATTAATGCGTTATACATGGCTTCGCGGATAGTCAAACAAAGTTAGTTATGAACCAGTTACTGAATGGGAGTAATATAATTTTTTGAGTAAATAAGTTGTGACGTCGCTGTGACGTCGTGATGACACCGTCCGCCCGGCCGCCTGCATCTTCGCCCCCCACCGCACCTCGAGTTGCTATAAATGCTGAGGCGCTGGCTGCGCCCGTTCTCTTTTCTGGCGGCTGCGACACAGACGAGCTAAGTGACCACCCTTCCTGACGACCACCGAGCAGGCGGACCCTCAACAAATCCTTTACCATCGCCGAATCACGCGACCCTGTTTGAATCTTTGCGAATAACATTATTTTAGTATTTTTTTTCGCTAGTGAAACGCTTGCTAAATGATGTTTAGATTTACTTGAGAATTAAATCCATTTTTATTGTAACATCCAACTCACATTTTTCATTTTAAACACACCCAAAGGCGATACAACGTTACAAAGTAGACAAAAAAATACCTGCTAGATTGTTTGAAATTGAAAAATACTGTTTTTAATTTTATCTAGGATTACATTACTATCTCAAGCAGATAGAATTAGCTGTTATGAAATTATGTACTTAAAATTAAAATATTTTTAGGCTAAACGTCTGCTGATTGGGAGGTCACGGGTTCGATGCCCGGGTCGGGCAAAGTTTTATTATTTTTCTGAATTCTCTTATGAAAATATCCTTGAATAATCGCCAATGCGTGGGACTACGGGTATTTTAGGTCTGAAATCTTAATATAATATATCTAACAACTTACATAAATGTAAAAGCTTGTACTAATGGATATATGTATGTTTGTTTGTTACTCTTTCACGCAAAAACTATAGAACGAATTAGGTATGAAGAAACTTGGCAAAAACATAGCTACACTACATAAAAGACTTAGGAATAACACATAGGCTACGTTAACCGAAAAACACGCAGGTAAAGCGGCGGGAAAAGTTTTGTATACAAATACATTGTTCAGAGTTAACCAGCTTACATTTTATAACAATAACATTATAACGATATCTGTAACAATAATACCGAGCCGAGGTAACAAGTCTTTGTTTTCCGCTGCGCTCTCTGAATGTAATTAAAATAGTACTCATTAAAAATGCCTCAACGCCGTGCAACATGGACTTGAACAATTTGTACTGATTACGTAATTGTAATATCTTTTTAAATACATTATTTATTATTTGTAGCAGGCAGTTATATGATAACGGACTTCTTGTAGCCTCAACTGGACGGCATGAATCTGGACAACATGTGGTTTCAGCAGGACGGCGCAACCTGCCACACCGCGCATAAAACAATCAACTTATTGTAGCAACGATTTCCAGAACACATTATCTCACGAAATTCTGATGTCAACTGGCCACCAATATCGTGCGATTTAACGCCGTGCGATTTTTTTCTTTGGGGTTTTGTGAGATCTCGGGTTTATGCGAATAAACCCGAAACAATTCCTGAGCTCAAATCGGCAATCCAACGCTTCATCGGTGAGATATAGCTACATCTCTGTGCAAAAGTCATGGAAAATTTCATGACTTTTGCACAAAAGAGTAATGGCCTGACATCGGAGCCGTGTGGGTCATTTGCTGGATGTTTTATTCCTTAATTAATCGGAACATGTCTTCTTTACAATACAAAAAAAATATCACATCTTTGTCATAAAATACTTGTTTTTATTTTAAAATAAAAAGTGCACTCTTACTGAGACACCCTATAGTTAAGTTGAGATACCAACAGAGTAAAGAGGATCTTGGGCTTAAACCCAAGGGCTTTTCAAACTGTGTGTGTGTCACGTGCTCCTGAGTGTGTCAGAGAGATCTTTGAAAGTCGTTATCAGAAAACCATGGCATATCGCTATTTCTTTCAATCGCGAAGATCAGACCGCAGTTGATTCATGGGCAAGCTTACATTTAAGGATTCAAAATTTTCATTCTTTGACAGAATACAAGCTTCAATGCAAAAGTTTTGGTTGCAACTGGGATAAGGCTGATACCAAGATACCCAGCATTGGCCACCTTCCAAATATGTACACATACAAAATACAAAGATATCCACCACTCGTACCACCGACGCAAGCTGAAAACCAATTTTAATAGTTCTGTTGTCTTCAAAATTTCATCCCAATACCAAGCAATCTCTATTACGTATCCAAAGATAAGGTAACCGTTACAATTATCATAATAGTTACCCTTTGTGTACTTAATACTAGATTATTGGAATATTGTCTAACCGACGCCGACGTGTTGTAGAATATTATCTGACGACGCCTTCTGCCAACCATTTGCTGACGACGTAATGAGGACAGCGGTCAGTTATTTCTACCAAAAACTTTCAAATATAACGACAAGTTGTACACAACGATATACATTGACGCACATCTTGAGTAAAACATATCACAGTCTTGCACAAAACGAGCAATGGTTATGATGGAAGCGTGAATGTCGCGGGCAAGGTGAAACCGCAATGTGCTCGGGGTCGTTATAATTTCAAAAGTAAGGTCAGGAATAGATTCCCAGCTAGTTATAAGGGTGAAAAAGCTTACCTCTGGGCCTGATGTGCCGGTTTAAATTCGACCTCTTTTTTTAGCGAAGTACTCTTTCTGTTTGTTGTAATTTAGCTTTACTGTACTATGAGACGAATTTGACTAAAAGTATGTTTTAAACGGGAGTTTAAATTTTGTGAATTTTCTTTTGTTATTTAGTGTACAAGATATCCGCTAGGAGTAGAGTTTGCTGTTTATGATAAGTATGGCGATGCAACCAACATGAACTGACGGTTAACCCCAACCAAACGGAGCTAGTACTTTTCACCAACAAAAGGAAAACCCATTTGTGCAAAACACCAAAACCCTTTGGAACGGAGCTTACCTTATCGAATGAAGTCAAGTATTTGGGCGTAATACTTGACCATAAGCTAAACTGGGGTAAACATATCAGCACTAAAACAACAAAAGCATGCACAATCTTCTGGTAGTGCCGGAGAATCATAGGCAAGAAATGCGGTCTCAAACCATCTATCACCATGTGGATCTACACTGCCATTATACGCCCCATGCTTACATATGGTGCAGTAGTGTGGTGGCCACGCACGCAACTAAGCACAATCATAAAAAAGTTACAGAGCCTGCAACGCCTAGCCTGCTTGGCCACAACAGGCTGCATAAAGACCACCCCAACAGCCGCTTTGGAGATACTACTGGACCTAAGACCGCTGCACCTAATGATCCAGCAGGAAGTTGGCGCTACAGCAATCCGTCTAGACAAGCTCGGGCTGTGGAGAAAGGATGATCGAATTACCCACGCACGCCTAAAAGGGACCTTAACCAAAGAGATCCCGATGCTAGAGGCCGCTTGCGATCTTATCCCTAAAACTTTTGTCTTTGACAAAAAATATCGCATCCAATTACAGGAGGAACACAAAGACAGCTATGGTATACACGAAGTCAGAGTATACACAGACGGCTCAAAACGAAGCATGGGACGGGTGCGAGCGTATTCTCCCATGACTTAAACATCAATAACTCAACATTCCACTGGCACTCTTAACACCATATTCCAGGCCGAGTGTGTTGGGATCACAAGAGCCGCAACCGCAATCGCGTCTAGGAACGTAAGTGACCTGTCTATACGCATTATCACAAACAGTGTCTCTGTACTACAAACTCTCGGCAGCAACTGCTTTAACAGCGGCCTCAACATGGAATGCCGCCTAGAGGTGCAAAAGATTGCAGAGAAGAATCGAGTTGCGCTGCAATGGATTAAAGGCCACAGCAACTCCGCACGCAATGACGCCGCAGACCAACTGGCCCGGCAAGGATCGGACACAATGATAATGGGGCCCGAGCCGATTGTACCGATACCGGCAAGCCAACTCAAAACGTGGCTACGCGAGAGAACCGCACATGAACACGAAAAACAGTGGGCAGACATAAAAGAATGCAGACAAACAAAAGATGCTGTTGGCAACAACATAAATATTAATTTTTATAATTAAAAATTGTATTGGCAACATTGTAAAAAACTTCCTGTCCTCCGCTCGCCACGAATTGGCGCGGTCACGCTTTTGTCTTTTCCACTAAATATAATTAATTGTTATCAATATTAACCAGTTTGTGAGCCTTTCAAATAAGTGTTTCTGTACGAGCATACAAGTGCTAGAAAATAAACTGTTGCCGTGAAAAAGTGTTTTTTTTACTGACGAAAATAATTCATTCCTGGCGTGGCTTGTGCCCGCCATACTGGTCCTTCAAGAAGCCGGATATCTGCGTGTCTGCATTCAAGATCTCAAAAAATCAAGATCCGAACGGCTGTCCTAGTTATTTAGAAGCTAGCAATATTTAACGGCAGCCGAAGAATACAGAAAACAGCAGAAATCAGAGCCCGTGGAAACAATAAAAAAACGAAGATCGTGTCCCTGCAAAAATATCGCTTCACATTCTCTACGTGTGTGTGTGCGCATCTATACAAGTGTGCATACCTAATCGCATGCGTCTTTTCGTCAATTCAAACCATTGTGCGGTTGGCAGCCCTGCTGTCCAATCTTAATATCCGCACCGAACTTGGCTACGAGAACGTCGCATCGGGAGCCGAATGAGCCGATCGTGAGCCGAGTGCAGTCGAACGTGTGCTGAGTTGCGCCGAGTGCAGCCGAACGTGAGCCGAGTCAAGCCGACTTCACCCGAACGTCGCCATTGCCGTCAACAAAACATCCGTCGAGCGAGCAGCGTTTGCGTCGTCATCTCACGTCAAATCACTTCGCCATTTTGTGTACATTCACTTTGTTCTTGTGTCGTGTTTCTCGTGTAATTTGTGTTCACAATGCCTACCGATTTAAAATACCTCGTTGCTAATAGGGGTTATACAAAGGCGTCGATAACGCGTCTTAAGAAGAGTTTGGAAGGTAACATTCAATTACTATCAATAGAGAATTTAAAGGCTAAAAAGACTCGACTGGAAGAAGTCTTCCAAGAGTACAATAGGCTATGTGTAAAAATTTTATCGATCGATGAAGAAGATTCCGAGAATTCTGGGGAGATCGAGGATACGTACATTGATTTAGTAGCCCAGATCAATAAAGTGCTTGAAAATGTTATTCCGCCCTCAGAAATCTCGGAATCGCAATCAAACCATAATTCGCGAATCAAGTTGCCTAACATCAACATTCCCACATTTACGGGAAAATACACAGAATACTACGAATTCATCAATATTTTTAATGCTATGATTGATAAAGATCAATCCATATCTTCAGTTGAAAAGCTATACTATTTGAAGAGCTTTCTCAGAGGAGAGCCTCACGCCCTTATCAACAATCTACCCCTCCAGGGTCACAGTTACGTGGAACCTCTTAAATTGCTTAAAGAGAGATACGACAACAACACTACAATAATACAAGAACACATATACACAATAATGGACATACCAGCCATTCGGTCTACCCCTGCTAACTTAAGAAGTCTCATTTCAGATGTTAAACAGCACCTTGCGGCCCTTAAAAACCTAGAGGAGCCGGTGGAGGGCTGGGACAACGTAATAATATGCATTATTTCACGCAAGCTGGACCCCGCTACATCTCAAGCGTTCACATTGGAGCGAAACCCTCTGGTAAAACCAACAATCAAAGAACTGCTCGAGTATTTAGCACGTCGCGCTCAGGCCCTGGAAGCCAGCAATTCTTCGAAGAAGCCGCAGGCTAACCGGATGGCCAGCCATACTGTAACTACAGCGCAGCCAGCTCCAGCATGCCTATACTGTAAGTCATCTGAACATAAGCTTTTTAAGTGTGAAGCCTTTGCGCTTGCTGCTCCGGGGCAACGGGTAGAATTTGCAAACAAAAATAATTTATGCAAAATTTGTTTAGGGCAGCACAAACAGCGCAAATGCAAATTTCATTTTAAGTGTGCTGAATGTAAACAGGGGCACAACTCCCTACTGCATGGGATTGATGCACAGCAAGCTTCAACAAATGTGGCGCTTAAAAGTACCTGCAATATTAAGACTCCGGTGCTACTGCCTACTGCACAAGTTAAATTAGTTACGCAGTCAGGCAGCAATATTTATGTGAGAGCTCTGCTTGACAGTGGGTCACAGGTTTCTTTTATCACTCAGCACACACTTGATCTATTAGGCTTGGTCCCTGAGCACACTAACTCCAACATTGTTGGCATTACTAACATTTCCAAAACAGTTGACAAATGTATAAAGCTTGAGGTTCACTCCGCTATTTATCCATTCAAAATACTTGTCAATTGTCATGTGGTAAAATCCATCACAACCAAATTGCCTCAAACACGTATTGATGCGTCATGCATTACATTCCCTGCGAATTGCAAGCTAGCCGACGCAAACTTTAATGTGCCTGGTGATGTGAACTTGTTGCTTGGAGCTGACGTCTTCTTCCAGATCCTATTGCCGCCGCTTGAGAGTACTCCTGCGGGCAGCCAGTCCAGTTCTGCAAGCATCACTCCACAACAGCAGCCATCAGTAGTTCACACAACACTTGGACACATCGTCGCTGGGCTCACCAACATTCCACATGGACAAAATCAGGTTGTATCTTTACATTGTAATGAATGTAATAGCAGCTTAAATGACACTTTGAGGGCATTTTGGGATACTGAAAAAGTGCCTGAAATCTTCCCAGAGCAATTACCTGAGCATGATTATTGTGAGAAGTTTTTTAAGGACACTACTATTCTTGAAAACAATAAATTTCAAGTCTCAATGCCCATTAAGATTCCATTAGAACAAGTAAACTCAGAGCTGGGACAATCATTTCACATTGCACTTAAAAGATTTATCAATTTAGAGAAAAGATTGCATAAAGATAACAATCTATTTCTTAAATATAAAAAGTTTATTGATCAATACATAGAATTAAACCATGGTGCATTTTATGACATAAGTAGGTACAACATGTCTACAGATCCAGTCTATTTTCTTCCTCACCATGCCGTTGTCAAAGAGTCCAGTCGCACCACAAAGTTAAGAACAGTGTTTGATGGCTCCATGATTACTAATAAAAAGGTTTCTTTAAATGACCTTTTACTCAATGGCCCAGTAGTGCAGAAGGATCTTTTTGAAGTTCTTCTTGCATTTAGATTAGATAAATTCTTCTTTATAAGCGACATTCGTATGATGTTTAGATGCATTAACTTAGATCCTAATCAATGTTCACTGCAAAATATACTATGGCGTGAGTCACCTGACGCAGATATTCAGTGCATACAGTTGAAAACTGTCACTTATGGTCTTAAACCATCATCATATCTTGCCACTCGCTGCCTCATTGAACTTGCAAATAGGTATAAAAATCAGTTTCCATTAGCATCTAGAATCTTAAAGAATAATACATATGTCGACGATATTTTATCCAATAGTCAAACTAGTACCGAATTAGTAAAAATGCAGTCTGAGTTAATTCAGCTTCTTGCTCTGGGGGGATTCCAGCTCCACAAGTGGGCATCTAACTGTAATTCAGTTCTTGAAAATGTCCCTAAAGAAACTCATCATTTTGGCGATTTGGAATTAGAGCGGCATGACATGTCTGTAAAAACTTTAGGTATCAACTTTAATGTTAACGATGACATGTTCAAGGCCTGTTGTCCTAAACCATATAACAGTACACGTGACACTAAACGTGAAATATTAAGTTACATCAGTTCATTTTTCGACCCACTGGGGCTAGTAGGGCCTATATTAACCCGTGCTAAGGTAATTATGCAAACCTTGTGTGTCAGTCAAACAGACTGGGATGCAAGTCCCTCTGAGGACATTAGGACAATGTGGAATGACTTTGTTAAAGATTTATCCAATATGGAGACAATCAACATTCCTCGCTGTGTCAAGCCTCCTGATACTGTTTGTAGCCAACTGATAGGATTCGCTGATGCCTCCACAGTGGCTTATGGCTGTTGTTTATACTTACGCTGTACTGACGAACAAGGTAATTCTCATGTTCAGTTACTGGCCTCCAAATCTAGGATAAACCCTATTAGGAAAAAGTTGACAATTCCCAGGCTTGAACTCAATGCTGCACTTCTGCTTGCTGAACTGACTGCAAAGGTACTACACACTCTTTCTACACGTTTACATATTACTGACACTCACCTATTTTCTGACTCTCAAATCGTCCTAGCATGGTTAAAAATCGGACCAACAAAGCTACAGGCTTATGTTGCAAATAGGGTAAGAGCAATTTCAGAGATTGCACGTGACTGTCACTGGCAATATGTCGATACTGCAAACAATCCTGCTGATTGTCTCAGTAGAGGGTTAAGGTCTCATGAACTCAATAATCATAAATTATGGTGGCATGGCCCATCATTCTTACATAATATAGATTATAAACTTCAGTTAAATTTTCATGAATCTCCTTTAGAATTACCTGAATTAAAATCTGAGAAAAGTAAAAAGGTTGTATGTGCCACAATAACTACTGATAGTTTTAACATTTTTGAAAGATTAAAGAAACATTCGAATATAAATAAAATGTCTCGTATACTTTCTTATGTAATTAGATTTTGTAATAATGTTAAGCTTAACAATAAAAAACAAAAGGGTGTTTTAACAACTTTAGAATTAAGGAAGTCATTGTTACTAATTGTCAAACATGAACAATATCAGTATTATGTAAACGAGATTAAAAGCTTGTCATCACACAATCAAGTCTCAGGTAATCTTAAGCCACTAGCTCCTTTTCTTGATAATTCTGGTATTCTCAGAGTAGGTGGTCGCCTGCAGAGTGCACCTATACCATATGATAAAAAACACCCGGTCATTTTACCAAAGGAATCTGTTATTACAAGCTTGATTGTGAGAGATGAACATTTGAAATTGCTCCATGCAGGGCAAAAATTGGTATTAAGTTCCATCAGACAACGATTTTGGATTGTTGATGGACTACGAACTGTAAAAAAAGTAATACATAAATGTGTAACCTGTTTCAGACTGAAGGCGGTTGCGGCATCTCAACTGATGGGTTCCTTGCCTGCTGAGCGAGTCACCGCATGTCGGCCGTTCCAGAAGGTCGGAGTGGACTTCGCTGGGCCGGTATCCGTCAAAAACAGTCGTGTCAGAAAATCAGTCATCGGTAAAGGTTACATTGTTCTATTTGTATGCTTTGTGACAAAGGCGATTCATATTGAATTAGCATCTGATTTAACGACAGACGCCTTTCTCGCAGCTTTCAAGCGATTCATTGCTAGACGTAACTTGCCCAGCGACGTTTTCTGTGACAATGGGGCAACCTTTAAGGGGGCAAGGAACCTATTAGATGAAATGTATCGTTTGCACGCTTCTCAAAGTCACCAAATTCTAGTAAAGTCATATGCTGCTGAACGCGGTATCAATTTTCATTTTATACCTAGTTATGGTCCAATATTTGGCGGACTTTGGGAAAGTGGCGTCAAAAGTACAAAACACCACCTAAAACGTGTCGTAGGTAAAGCCTTGCTCACTTATGAACAACTAAATAGTGTATTAATAGAAATTGAAGGTGTACTTAACTCTCGTCCATTAACTGCTCTTACAGCAGACCCTAATGATTATTCTTTTTTGTCACCTGGACACTTTCTGACAGGTGAAACCCTCAATTGTATTCCTGAACAAAATCTAAGCGATACTAACGTAAGTTTGTTAAAATTTTGGTCTGTAATTACTAGTATGAAGCAGGCCTTCTGGAAAAATTGGAGCAAGCATTACTTGACTCTACTTCAAAGTCGCCCTAAGTGGCGCGATAATGTAATTAATGTTTCTATAGGTAGCTTAGTTATATTACGTAATGATAACACCTCGCCTTTGGAATGGCCCATGGCTCGTATCACTAATGTTTTTCCTGGAAAGGATGGAAAAGTTCGCGACGTAGAAGTTAAAACTGCTAATGGATATACGCACAACAGGTCCATTACAAAGGTCTGCGTGTTACCTATAGAGATCTAAGTTTTAGTATTATAAGAGTTTAAGTGGTACTCATGTCTTAGATTAAGTATATCATTAGGTACTTAAGTCCTGCACAACACAATTTGTGTTAGGTGAATAGTTATTTAAGTTTAAACTGCAACTTTTTTAAATTACTATATTGCTTAATTTGTAAGGTCGTTTAGTAATAGTTATCTTGTCTGATAATAACTCTATGTAATCCTACTGCCGTAGGCCCCCCCCAACTTATGTTGGCAACAACATAAATATTAATTTTTATAATTAAAAATTGTATTGGCAACATTGTAAAAAACTTCCTGTCCTCCGCTCGCCACGAATTGGCGCGGTCACGTTTTTGTCTTTTCCACTAAATATAATTAATTGTTATCAATATTAACCAGTTTGTGAGCCTTTCAAATAAGTGTTTCTGTACGAGCATACAAGTGCTAGAAAATAAACTGTTGCCGTGAAAAAGTGTTTTTTTTACTGACGAAAATAATTCATTCCTGGCGTGGCTTGTGCCCGCCAGATGCTATCCCCTGCTTGAATGAGCGACTCTCGCACAAGCTGCTGCATTATAATAGAAAACACTTAAGCATCTAACAGGCATAATAACCGGCCACTGTCCACTCAACAAGCACCTATTCAATATAGGCGTTACGGACAGCCCACTGTGCAGGGGCTGCATGGAAACTGAAGAAATACTCGCTCACGTCATTCTGCACTGCACAAGTGTGAGCGATCAACGGGCAAAGCTGCTGAACAACCCCAGAACCATGTGTGAGGCTTTGAACGACACCAGCCAACTAATGGCTTTCTGGAAAGAGCTAAGGTGATATGAGTAGTCGGCGTCAATCAAGTCGCCACTTACGCACAATGGCCCAAATAAGTGGCTAAGTGCGGAAAACCCACGACCAACTATAACTATAAGTATGGCGTTATTTATAATGTGTATACGGCAATATATGTCTTTCCAACCTTTAATCAATAAAAACCTATGTTCTGTCTGCGACTCCGACCGTACCATTGAATATAAATATTGACGCTGATCTAAACCATGTAGCCTGAAATCCATTTCTAAGTCTAACATTTGACAGAACTGGTACTCTCTGAGAGAATGCAAATATTTTAACAGTTGAATGTTGATAGTGCTTTTGATCTCAATTGCTAGTAAATATTTTCCAGATCCTAACTAAATACGTATTTTGTTGACAATGCATAAAAATGTTTTCTTCTCTTTCTTAAGTGTGTGGCCGACTTTGGTGACGGTGACTCTATCCAGATTTTTCAGAATTTCAGCTTTAACACAGCTAACTTTTCTCGCAATTACCATCATCCAAACGGACAAAACTACGGGCGAAAGCAAATACATACATCAAGACTCGAAAGCTTGTATTAGTATGCCGCATATCTTTCACAAGAGCATTTATTATTCAACTTTCATAACAGAGTCGAGACAACCTTAAAATATTTATTGCATTGTGCTATCAAAGTCAGAGTACAAATATTTGAACATTTTAGATCTGTGTTGAATACAAGGCTTCAAGAAGTCGTACTTCATCCGTCTTTATTTGGATGGCTCGGCAAATAGTGTTCTGTGAGTAAATGTACTTGTAGTTGTAATGTTTCAGGGTGGCCAGGTGGCAGACGAAATATTTCTTGGATATAAGAGACCGTCTACACAACATTTTGGGGTGATGTGTATTAGTGTATATAGTGCATGTTTTTTGTAGATTTATTATGCAGTTTGAATGCTTATTTATTATCATAGATCAATATATTACTATTCTGTACTCCATGGTTATTATGATTTGATTTTATGCTTTTGTACCAACTAGATCGTTGTAAGACAGACTTTAAAAACCACTGATATTGAGATCTATCCAAAATCTTTCTGAACATTGTGAACGCTACTGTCATGATTGCAGATGACAGTAGTTACAAACAAAAATATCCCATATCCCTTATGGCCTAGGCCTATATGAGTACTGGCACTGATACGATTTCTACCAGAAATGAAAAGAGATGATGAGATTTCTACCAGAACAATACAATGCCTGTCTTTGCAACCTTCCAAATTTAATTGCATAGGTATTATATATTTATACAATTGCAAACGACTGCCTCCGAGGTCCAGTGGATAGCGTATGCGACTGCTGATCGGAGGACCCGGGTTCGGTTCCCGGGTCGGGCAAAAGTGTTACTGGGTTTTCCGAATACTCAGTAGCAGCCCGGAGTCTGGTGATGTGCCCGGTAACGGAAATAGGCTAGCCCCCTATTACGTGGGACCTAAAATTTCATGGCGAAATGTGGGTGTAGTATTTACACCTCTGCCTACCCCTTCGGGGATACAGGTGTGAGACTATAAAAAAAAATCAATTGCAAACGTGGTCAGTTGGTTGCTACGTAGAGCTGAGTGGGCTACCACGTCAGCAAAATAATTGCTTATGTCGTACTTCTGGTAAACAGAAGGACTGTCGTCATAACGACATCATTCCGCAGTATTTGAGGTACAGAATCACATCACTGCGTCATTACCCAGCCAAGTTTCTACGCAACGAAACTTATAACTCTTATCGCAGTTCAAGCGTTGAATAGAAATGAGTTTTAACACATTTTTCCTAATAATTTTAACGATCCTATCCAAAAGTTTTCTACACTCAATTTATTCCTTTGAAAAAATTACTAAAATATATTTATTATAACTTCCAACTTTGTACTGTACTGACTAAAGTTTGTCTGTTATATGATGTTACAGCACGCGATAGTGAGACTTATAGGTTGTGATATAAAGATTATTTTTGTTTGCAATGACATTGTCTTGTCGCCCGCATTTTATCTTTTTTAAATGATGATGTAAAGCTATGAATTTATGCCAGTCTCTAGACGTCAGAGCAATTTTCTTCTTCAAGTGTTTGCGCGAAGCTTTCTTGGTTTGAGTTCCGATGGCCGCAGACTTGAGTAATAAAATGTGTATGTTTTTCTTAAAAGATTTGGAATGAAGAATGTTTGTCTTCAGAGCCCCATTAGAAATGCGCCTTTATGTAAATATCTGAGCTCTATTTCCATAGTAACATTGCAATTTTTGTTAAAGTTTTGTTAGTTGTTGATGCAAAGATTTCGTTTGTTGTTGAATGCCCAATTTTTTTTATTCTAAAGACTGGAGCATTTGAGGTTGATAATTCATTTTTCTTACTCTAAGAATAATTCTATCACGCATAGATTTCATTTTTTTTATCCTGTAATAAAGCTTTAGGTACAGAATCACTACAGACGATGAATTCTGTGATCTTTATTTATAAAATTTATTGATTTAGCACGCCCTGGGCGCTTTTTTCAGACTTTTTTCTAAAAGTAACTCTTGAACTTCATTCTGATCTTTTAGAAACAAAACGTTTATATGTTGCTAGAAAATACCATGAAAACAAATAAAATGTTCTTTCATTTCAGTTTGTCATCTAAAAATTCAAAGCAATTAAGAAGTTTTCCAGGCATTTCAGCAGTATGGTTTGTATTGCCCAAGTTATTAATATTCATGGAAAATCAAGTAGGTATGACTTGGTTGCAAAGCAAAAAAAAATTATATCCTGTTTATAAATTCGTCAAAATGGAATCAATGGAATCATACCAACTGCGCGAGGCACTTAGTTTTCTATGATCATCATCTCCACCGAAAGACGTCCCCTGCTGGACATAGGCCTCCCCCAAGGCTCTCCACATAGACCGATACTGATTCACCCGCATCCATCCGCTGCCCGCAACCCCAACAAGATCGATAGTCGTAGTTTACTAGTATTTTCAATATCTCAATCAAGCCTTGCTTGCTCCACCATGCTGACAAGTGTGGGTTGTTAGACTTCACATGTCTTTGAGAATATCATGCAGATTTCCTCATGATGTTGAAGAAATGGTCATTAACAATTTAATACCTTAACTTTGTAGAGTCAGTGTTTCGAACCGTAGTGGGTTCAAACTTGAGACTGCAGCTCTGTTATTTTATCCCAACTTATAAGCAAAAAAAGTTCTTAAGCTTATTGGAACCCTCATCTAACTATACCCACAACAGTAACATTGTGCGGTATATCCTTTCTAAAATCTGAAGATGCTTCTTACCCTAATAGCGTTACTTTGATACTGGTGCTAGGAAACCACAAGGCTCATTTTGTATTTTACTAAACTAGGATATCTTTGGTTTGGGACCTAAAATTCATGTTGAAATGTGGGTGTAATATTACACCTCTGTATACTGATACAGGCATGAGTCTGTATAAAAATAAATATCTTTGGTAAAAAAATTACAAAAGATTGATAAATGAATGAATTGAAATGATTTGGAGAAGAAATTCTAAAAGTATGTCACTGTAGCATCTATTTCTTTTATTTAAAACAATTAACAATTGGAGGTATAGTTAGACTGAGACTTAAAATAATTAAATAAAACTAATTAATATATACAAGAAGTGAAAATAAAAAAGCTTAGAAATAAAAATTTAGAAGGCGTCATGAAACTCATCCGCATCGCAGTCAATTGGAAGCGTGCCCAGAAGACTGGCAGCATTACCTCGCTGAATGGCTATGCTTATCTTTTGAGCCAAATACGTGCCAGCCCTCTGGTCACGAGAGGCGTCCATGAGTCTCTTTGCGAGATCTCTAAAAAGTGACCTCGCACTTGGACCCCATGGCCCCAATGTTTCGACCCCAAACGGCTCAAATTCATAATCTCCTATTAGATTTACATATTTGCGCCGTTTGAGGGTCTCCTCTGTAGCAGCAGCAGCGCCCGCGCAACCTGCTGTGCTGGGAAGATGAGATGGCGCAAGGGTATCGACACATGTTGCGTCCCATACCAAAGGCCTACCCAGCTTCCACGGCATAGTTTACACTTTTGTCCGCGTTTTTTTGTACAGAACCTTTTCAAATTATTGCCTTCCTCACATTCACAAGAGAACCTTACATTTGTTGTTAATGTATTCATCTTTCCGTACCGCTACAAATAATCAATCTGGCGTGTGTTACGAAGCTATTTACGAGCGTGAGTGTACACTGTATGCAAGATGGCGACCATCTACCCTTATGATACCTGTTGTGACATATTGTCATATATTCTCCGTCTGGAACAGTCTTGTTGGTTGGTACACGTTTATTTTTATAGTTTCAGTACATTATGATCGGTTTTATTTCATAAAATACTAAGTTTAGTTTGAAGATATCTATGTTATACTTATTATACGCAGGCAAATATAACATTGTGTGACACACCTGCAATGCTCCTATCTATAACTTATTTAATTAATATTTTTAGTTACTTACTTACATTGTTGCTTTTAATTACAATTAATTACAATTTTAATTTCTTATGCATGCGGTATTCACCTTCAATTAGTTATGCAATTTTTGTTTTAAAGACTGTAATATGTATAGTTTTAGTGTTGTACATATTGTAATAACTGTTGGTGAATGTAATACAGAAATAAATAAATAAATAAATAAATAACGGGTTTTTTTATAGGTGGTAACTCATCTCATAAACACTCCACCGCTAGAAGCCGGCTTTCCGCAGGGTACGCCATAAGACCTGCTCTCCCGTTTTCGATACCTAGAAACTACCAGCCACTCTCATCAAGTCATAGGTCCATCTGGCTGGGTAGCTAAGACTTCGCTAGCTTAGACGTGGCCCTCATTCGAGAACCTGCTCACGTTTGGGACTATCATCGGTTCTGTGACTGATTTGGTCAGATCATGGACCAATTTAAGATAGTGAAATCTAGAATTAAGTCTAGAATTTTATCAAGTCCTTGCTCCGTTATTATAAAACAGACTTTAGTTCCTAGGTTGCGAGGCCTGTTGTCGGATTATTTTAGAATCAATCGTAGTTTTTAAGACTACTGTTAAAAAATTTTTGGTGTGCAATAAAGTATAATCTAACTATCTATATACCCGGAGATATACCAAATAAGGTATAAGTAGAACTGAGCCCTTATTACTTAGGACTTCAAGGCAGTTTATTTGTATTGAAACGAGGTAAAAAATTATGTTATCTAGTTCCTCAAAAGGTTTCTTTTTAAACGCACATAAATTGTGTTTCCGCTCTCAGTTTGCGAACATATATTGTGAGAGAAAGTAGTTACAGTTTTACTCTTTCGTGGTCATGGTAACAAATATACGTCTTATTTTATAAATAAACTTTGATATAAACTTTCTATTCTACAATTTATAGCATACAAGGGAGACATCCTGACCTCCATAACACAAGTTATGGTACTTAGTTTGGAAGTTGAGAGGTTCACATATTATTTGTAATATTTAAATGTGCAATAAATGATTAAAAAATTGTATTCAAAAATACCTGTCTAGAAACATCCTATTAAAAGCCATTGTTTTGAACAATATCAGTATTAAGTTTTTTTTCTTTAAGAAGACAACTCCAGCACTAGGACTAAATCCCATGTCGCAGGGGACTTTACAAACATACAACTAACGGGCACAATGAACACCCAGACTCGAAACAACAATTTGTAAATCACACAAAGTGACCTTGAGCAAAGCAGACTTCTATGCAGATTATTTTGAAATCACACCTACGCACCATGCCTACCACTGGCGTATTAAATTCTTAATCTTTTATTTATTTTTTTATTTATAGTCACACGCCTGTATCTCCGAAGGGGTAGGCAGAGGTGTCAACATTACACCCACATTTCGCTATGAATTTTTTTGGTCCCACGTAATAGGGGGCGAGCCTATTGCCGTTACCGGGCACATCACCATCAAATTGGTAATTTGTTTTCATTATATTCTGTGTAGTCGCGAAATGGCTACCTCGTCTCAAATTCGTTAAACGCCTAATTCTGTAAAGTACTAATTTATGCAATGGCTAATTCTCAAAAGGACTAATAATTCGTGAAATGCCTTCACATGGCGTAGTGTCAGTGTGTTTTAAGCCGCTGACGTTTCACCACTAGAAGAAAATATAAACGTAGGTAGGTAAAAACTGAATTATTTAGTAAATATATAAATTCTACGATCATTTGATAGCCAAAGTTTTACAACAACAACTTTGAACAAAACCTCTTTGGTGGTTCTAAAGAGACTAGAGGTCGCCCAGTGGTCAAAATTCGACCATAATTTATTAAATGTTAAATTTCTAGATTATTAAAATTGTAGGTACCGTCAAGACTTCAATCACAGACTTACCCGCAAAATACAAATAATTAAAGAAAAACTTGTATGAAATTACTGGAACGGCAATTAAATACTTTTCTTACGAGTAAAATTCTGAAATAGATGTTCACTTAAAGACTTTATAAAAATGTCATTTAATTCAAATTCATTTATTTTGCTAAAACATGGTAGTGAGTTTTTACAATAGCATATAATAAGAGACAACATGTTTTGCTGGTAAGGCAGCAAGCGAAAATAAGATAAGTAACACATACCTAATTGATCAAAACTGGATACTAATTTAAAAAAAATCTAATTACACATTCTCTTGCCCTTGCGCAGTATGTCGTTTACTTCCATACTTCTTCTTATCTAATTATTTACTTACTCCTTTCTCTTTCGTTTTCACACATTAATCGACACACAGTCGATTTATGTTTTCCTTGGCCGGATCTTCCTTTTCGTGCCTCTACTTTTATATTTACACTGTCATTTTTCTTTTGACACCCTCTTGCTTTTCGTCCCTATTCTTTCGAATTCATTTAAGACTGCATGGTTGGCGTAGGTGTTTAAAAGCAGCCGCCTCTTTGCCTGATACTGCGTAAGTATTGTGGTTCCTATACCCACACAAGACAACACTTGTCATCCATGAATTACTGTTTCGAGTAGGTACATGTACTTTGTGTCCGTTGATTGTCTGTCAAAGCCCCCGCGACACAAGATTTATTCTTAGTGCGAAAGTTGTCTCTTAAATAAATAAAAATACTATATTCACTTGTTCTTGTCCATACAAATAATCTCTTTGCATAACATTCCATACCAAACCAACCGATATTTTCCTTCACTTTTAGTCTATGGGCACCACTTTTCAAACTTCCTCTTACATACTCATTCCTTATAATTTTATCCATTCATCGTAACATTATCAACTTTTCTGCAATGTACCAATAATAATCCTTCAGTCTGTGCTTCAATGACAGTATCCTATTGCAATCATGCCAGAACCCTATTGCAGTATGAGCATTTGCAAGTACTATTTATACAAAGTTTTAAAATATGAGAAACGCTAAAAGTCTGAAAACTTACATATCAATACCAGCGATCTCACATTGATACACAAAACCAATAGATGGCAAATGTATTATATGACTCTTAATTCACAAATAGCTCAATACATAGATTTTCAACTAAATTTACACAACCATAGAATGAAAGCAAAATTTCTCGCGCGCAGCGTTCTGAATTCAAACTTGATGACATCTGCAATATTGTTTTTTCCTACGGATGTATTTTTTTATATTTGACACTTTGTCAGAAACTTATATAATTATTTATACTATACATATTATGTATGTTATAACTAATAAGTGTATATTTCACGCGTAAATATTTTATTAATTTATACGCCAAGATAAATATATTGTGAAAAATACTCAATTTATTAGGCAGAATAGGACACATTTTGAACAAAAAAGTACATAAATGTTATAATTATTTCATCTATTTTAGTTATTTTTCCCTCAATAAATAAATATTTTCAGTATGAAACACTTATTTAAATAATAAAATTTAATGAATGGATTATTCTTATTATATTTATGTACCTATGGGCTTTATCGAACGTGTAAATACAATTTGCCAAGATAAATATATTATAATAAATTCAAGATCTATTAGGCAGAATAGAACAAACATTGATAAATAAAAAAAGGATTGTTTTTTAATTTTTCATTTCATAGATTTCCTTATTTATTTGTGCTGCATATTATTATTTTAATTTAATAATAGTTTTATGAACTTATACCTAATTGTTTTATTCTAAAATTAATTTAATATTGTAAAATGCTATCCTAAAAAGTATATGTATACAATAATATTATATTTGAACTATTTTCAGTTTGTTTAAAAATTATTGACACGACAAAAGGATAACATTTTCTTTTTTTCACGTATTTATACATAAATAAATTTTAAAATGAATTGACAATTCATAATACAGGTACCTATTTATATTTCACTCTAATCATTTATCCAAAAAAGTTGACACAGTAAAACGATGCCAAATGATAATTGGTCCAATTATATTATGATGTTGAAGATATTAATTTTACTAAAAATGTCTCGTCTGCCATCTTTGATTCCCAAATAGATGTGTTTTCGTGTCCAGAATCCATGAAAACCCCGAAAATGATACCCATACTAATTTTATTAAAAATGTCCCGTCCGCCATTTTGGATTCTCAAATGGATGTCATTTTCGTGATCAGAATGTATGAAAACCTCGAAAATGATACCCATATTTTTTTTAAATGTCTCGTCCGCCGTCTTGGATTCCCAAATAGATATTAAATTTGTGATCAGAATCCATGAAAACCCCGAAAATTATACTTATATTATTTTTATTAAAAATGTCCTGTCCGCTATCTTGTGAATATAAATTCTTCTTACGTGAGAATTTTGTGTCACACATGCGCGCGCATCGTAAAATTTCACTCTCATAATTTTTTCATAACGCGCCTAAAGAAGTATAACTTCAAAAATACAAAATCTCTTAGGCAGAATAGAACAAACCTTGAACAAAAAAGTTTATACATGCATTATTGACATAGAGATATAAAGGATAGAGTGGCAGAGAGGGGCCAATAAGTGTACGTCGGTGCGAGAGAGAATGCTACAGTTAAAGGCCCCCTGCATCTCTCTATAACAGTACATGCACAACATCAACATTGCGCAATGGCTTGCTACCTGTAACTATTAATTATATCAGTTTATCAGTAATCAATAGTTTAAAAGTTGTTTTATTGATACACGAAGATAGTTGAAATGACGAAAAAGTGTTTAAATTGTAAAAATTTGACCGTAATAAAATTCAATATTTGGAGACACAACGACAACACACTTTGACAGTTGCCAACCCCACTGTAGAATGAAGAGCATGCGTTGTTAAAGAGAGATGCAGGGGGGCATTAACTGTTGTGTTCTCTCTCCCACCGGCGGACGCGACACAGTATCGAGTTAGGTACTACTCTGCCACTCTATCAAATATATATCTATGATTATTAACCTCTTTTCAGTTTGAAAGTCTGTGGGTTCATAATCGTAAACAAAAAAAAAATATTGTATACGTATACGATGTTATGCATGTGTGTGTGCGAAATCTAAGGTAGTAGTGGTATCGTTTATTTTCATTAATATCATATATTTCTAATGCATATAAAATAAAAATATTAGCATTCTGCACATCTTCTACATGTAAGCAATAAGTGTGCCAAATTTCATAATCCTCCGTTCGCGCATTTCTCGTAAAAAGGGATCACAAAATTTCGCTTCACGTATTAATATATAGATTTATGAAAAACCATAAAGTTAATAATTAACGGTCAAAGTAAATAAGTAAATGATCAAGGCGCGTAATTTTTTTAACTTTTAATGACTTTTATTAAGACAAATTCAAATGGGCGTCGCAAATGGTGAGAAATATTCGTTCTGTAACGAAGTTGTATTTTACGAATGAAATGAAGCTGAAAATTATTACTTATTGTTGATTCATTGATTTAGTAATAGTCTATTTTTACCCGACTACGGCGAAGCCAAAAGGAAAGGTAATGTTTTTGGCAGTCTATGTACTTATTAATGTAGGTAAGTGTTCCTGGCACCCACATTAGGTATACAAGGTGCGACCACGGCTCTAGCTTGAGCATTTCCTTCCTATTTTACGTAGTCGGGTTTTATATTTATGTTTGGTAGCTTCGTTTCTGTGCCATTTCGTATACTATTAATAATATAACATGGCTGCTGTGTCTAATATTACAATGGTATAATATATACTATATAAATTACCAACAAATACCTAACTTATTTTCTGCTTACAGTGGCATCTAATGGCCATTAGATTTGCAATGACATAGAAACCTAAACTGATTTTAATTTATCAATCAATTTATTGGTGTATTCTTTTCTACTAGATTTATTTACTATTTATTTGTAGGATAAATGAACAATTAATAAACAATCCCAATTTTGCCATATGGCCTGTCAGATAAGGTACCTTTTAATCATCTGTGAAAATCGATACGCCACAATGTCGTATTCCATTCATTACCTATTTTTACTTCAACATATAATAATGTAGCTATGAAACAAATAGAACATTCAAATGAGCCATAAAATACAGAGAAGATTTTTTTTTATAGACTCACGCCTGTATCCCCAAAGGGGTAGGCAGAGGTGTAATTTTACACCCACATTTCGCCATGAATTTTTAGGTCCCACGTAATAGGGGGAAAGCCTATTGCCGTACCAGGCACATTACCAGACTCCGTGCTGCTACTGAGAATTTCATAACGGAAAAAACCCAATAACACTTTGCCCGACCCGGGAATCGAACCTGAGGCCTCCCAGTCCAACGCACATTTATGCCACGAGACCAACGAGGCAGTCCAGCGTATTTAAGTTATACATCATTATAATGATATTTCCGGTTCTAATACAATACAAATTTGGTACTTACTTACTTAAATTTGCAGTGGACAGTTTGTACATGAATATATACTAAGCATTTAATTTAAAACTTAACTACAAACATTTCATATAGGTACTTGTTAAATTCTGCTGTCTAAATTAATTGGGAAGTGCGATAACCATCTACCAGATAACCAGTTGAAGTATAAACGCATTCACTGACGCAGTTGCCATATTTTCATCCCCGTATTTATATATGTACATCCTTATTTGTATTTGATTTTGGAGAAGAAAATAAAAAGTTCCTTACTTACTTCTTTTTAATTCTAAAAAAAAATGCACTAAATTGCGACGTTACCATTCATACTATGAAATGGCTCTTAAACTAGTAAACTATCTGTTATATGTATAGCGCGTCACACAAGTCAGACGCATCCATTTTTGTCCTTCCCGTGTCGACTGTAAATGCGCGGTGTAAGTGTCGTTGAAATGGCAGTCTCTCACTAATTAGAGCTATTCATTACTCTGTGGCACGATGCCTTTACAAGTACTGAGGACTGTAACCTGCCTATACAATGAAGCGATAAGCGCTTTATTGGTCAGCTTGTTTAAAAGTAAACAAATCTGAGGTCTAGACCAGTGGCATTCAATCAGCGCTATCGCAATTCGCTAACGGTCAGTTTCATTTTCGATCTGTTCACTGCTACTAGAGACATATATTTGACATAAGGTCCGTAGGTATATAGTATGTCAACTATGCATCTCTAGCAGCCAAATACATGGATATGTCGAATATTGAAACTGCCTTAAATGCAATATGAAATTTGCATCAATATGTCACGTGTTAGACGAAGAACGAGTAGTTTAGACTATGGCAACTAATCGATAGTGGGAAGGTTAGGAACAGATGTCCTATTTGAGTCCAGTAGCTTCAGGTTGATTCATAAAGAAAAGTCAGTCTCACGAAAATGAGCTCTATATATTTTCAAGGCCACAATATTTCACTTAGTCTATACTATACTATATATATACTCGATAAGTTTATAACAGATCAGGCGTGTTAAGGAAGCGAGGTGTTAATCTGGACTGAATATAAAATAAACTTAAAAGATGAGGATTGTGTAGATGACACTTTACACTTACATAGCTATGCACGTGCACTTACATAGTATGTATGTGTGTGTGTCCCTACACCATTCCCCCCTTTAAAAAAAATATCACAAAAATAAATCCATTATGCAAACTACTAAGGAACTTTTTATACAACACAACAAAATTATAATAGTGTTTTTCAATTACACCTTTCAAATAAGAATATTTAACTCAAATGATGACACTAATCTGTTACACAAAATTAAAGGTAAGTATGTATGAATAAACGGAATATAACACAAAAGGCTTACTTACAACAGAATCTAATCAATTAATTACCATTAGGTATAACAAATAGGTAAGTAATAACTTATAATGTACCTTATGCCTTACATATAACCGGATGCGGCCACACCGGTGGTCGCGGCGGTCGTGGTCTGCTGGGGTACTGTCTGCACGCGCACCACGGGAGGGCTCAACACGCTCAGGTTGGAAGCAGCCATCTCACGCCGGAGCCAAGACTTGGCGCGTCGATGACAGTGTACTCTTATACCGTAGATGACCTCGCCTATTATCAAAATGGCCAAAATAACTGCAACTATACCCAGAAAACTTATTTTCTGGTTCAAATCTCCGACGTCAATTTGCGCTTGGGCTACCGCCACGTTTCCTTGAGAGGATCCGTTGTTACCCATATCGTAAAATAACATTGACTTCTAGCTACAAATGTTGACGACAAAATGAGCTAAATTTAAAATTTTATTCGTATAATGTCGTCGATCGTTTAACTACATTGCTAAAAAAGTGCGTACTTAAGTCTATTCTAGTTAGTTAGCTAATATCCAAAGTACATGGCAACGTGTATCTATGTATGTCGACACAGTATGCGGACGATGCATAAATTATACCTAAAACGCAAACATTAAACAATATAGGTTGGTAAGTACCTAGGTAATAATTTCTTATAGTTAATTATTTGTTATAAACTAACACATTCATGCATTCATACTTAATTAAAAGTAAACTTATTATAGAACTTAATAGTGACTGATAATAATTAATAATTATGTATGTACTATTTGTGTAATATATCCCAAACGCGTTATCATACATTAGAGCGCTTCAAGTAAAACTAAGTTATGCAATATAAATTCTAATTCCCTATTCAATAAGGTTTATAATTCTAATCTAATAAGTAGTTTCTTGATAATCAACAATAAATGTATATAATTTATCAGTCCCACGATATTAAAATGTAAACTACGACGTTACGTTACTACTTAACTTATTTTACACTTTACGTTGTGAGAATACCTAGTCCACAAACCTTACAGGTCGTCGTATTACCCGTCCGCTCCGCGACACCTGCGGCTCATGTTGCGAACTTTTCCGCGTATCAGGCAGCTGAGTTGTGGGAATATTATCATCCTTTACTACTAATTTGTCGTATACAGGAGCGTTTTGCACATTAATCGTGAAAGCTGGTTTCAATCTATCGATAGAAATATTAGCTTCGCGATCTGGCAACTGAATCTTAAAAACTTTTGAACCTCGTTCCAGTACCTTAAATGGACCGTCATAATATGGAGGTTTTAGGGATCTGTGAACGGCATCGTCCCTTACAAAAACGCAATCTGTATTCTGTAAATCAGAATATACGAATATCTTCTTAGATCTAAGTTTATCTCTAGTAGGGCGATAAGAACTGAGCGTTGCGCGTATATTTTTAATTAAACTATATGGGTCATTGTTATGACTATCATTTGATCGGAATTAGTCGGAATTAGTGCATGGACACTCATGAAGAAGCTCTGAGACGTGTTGCTGAACTGGAACGTGAATTGAGTGAAGCTCATAAAACCATCTCCAACATAGAAATAAATAAACACAGTCAACAGATTGCGAATACCTGTAGCCTATATCATGAGTTGGTTAGTAGTGAGCCTGATCATGTGTGCATTAGGGAGCCAGTTGTGACAATAGATCTGACCAGGGAGGATACCATTATTATGAGACCCAGCTTTTCTAGTCATAATAAACTTAAACGTTACATTAAAACTACTAAATTAATAAAAAAAATTCATAAATCTATTAGGAAATATAATGTGCATAGAGTTAATTTAAATCTTAGAAAGGAGCGCATAAACTTAGTTAATCAACTTTCTGAGTACTCTAGAAATTTGGAACATAGCAGATCAGTGTATGATATGGACACTCATCGCTTAAGGGAAGAGATATTACTTAGGGAAAGAACCTTAAATGAGATCTTCAACGAATACCAAGCTTCTCAACAAGAACTGAGCAAGCGTATAGTGGAGGCAGGTGAGCTCGTAGACTTGGTGAGGTGTAATGCAGAAATGTATGAGTCTCTGACCAATAAGCTCTCGTGTTCTTGTACTCATACTCTTGTACCAGCAGAGCCATTGAGTACCGTACTACCTGAGAATTTTTCTAACAATCCACAAAACTCACACTCATTACAATCAAATTTAAATAAATCTAGCCTTCCAACATCTATTAGTAAAACTTTTATTTTTTCTGATAGGCTAGGTCACAATTTTGGTAGTCTTCTCAGTGAATATACAAATCAGTGTGTTATAAATTATTGTAGGCCAGGGGATAGTTACTGTAGTTTAGTTAATCAGATTAAGTTACACCCCTTAGATGAGAGTAGTACTGCAATATTATTGTTTGGTAACAGTTTAACTGTAAAGAGACAGGATATCATAGAATGTGTTGAATTGTTGATAGAAATTAATTCTAAATTTAGTTGTAAATTTATTTTAGGTGCTTTATTTTACTCAAACAACTTAACACACACACAAAATATGCACATACACTCATTAAACATGTTATTGTATAACATAACTTGTCGTCATAGTGACGCAATATTGTTTTTTGACGCTAATAAATTTATTAGTAAATTTATTTTAACTAAAGATACAATGTATCTGCCATTTTATATTAAGCGACAAATTGCTAAGTTATTAGAATACAATTTACAGCAAGGCAGTGAGCCTTGTGTTGACAATTTATTTGATAGGGTTAGTACATGTACTAACAACGTTTTTATTGACACATCTTGTGATTTAAACTCCAAGATAGGACAACAGTTAGGCTGCAGTATTTGAATATAGTACATCAAAACATGCAGGGCCTATCTGGCAAAGAGTTAGAGTTAAGTTTATTTCTAGAAAAATATGACGTTAAGGTTTTTTGTTTAACTGAACATTGGTTAAGCATCCATGAGGTTATTGTTATAAATGAATATTACACAGTGCAGAGTTCGTATATAAGAAAGCAGGCTATTAGAGGCGGTTCTCTCATAATGACTTCAAATTTATTAAAATGCAAAGAACGTAAGGATATTGTAAATTTATCTATTGAGCGCACTATTGAGTTGTCCTGTGTGGAACTAGATTTATATATTATAATTTGTGTATATCGACCCCCTTCTGGTGATTATAATCTATTTTAGACTGTTATGGAAGATGCTCTTAATAAAATTATAGGTAGTCATTAGAATATGTATTATAGTATGTGGTGATTTTAATATTAATATTTTAGAGAATTCTTCACAGTGTACTAGATTTCTGAATCTTTTTAAGTCATTTAATTTAAGTAATTTATTCTGTGAACCTACTAGAGTCTCTGAAACATCTTCTACTTGTTTGGATAACATATTTAGTTCTTGTGTTGCTAAAAACCCAGTAGTTATTAGTTCTCTTCCTTCTGATCACCGTGGACAGATAGCTAGCTTTTCATGTACAACATATGATAAATCACATACAGTAAGAATGTAGGCCTCAAACTACCAATCGTCTTATACGTTTTAAAAACAATATTATGGCTAAACTCAATCCCTCAATTTTGAACTCAGAAAATCCAAATACAATTTATAATGCACTTTTTGGAATAGTATATAATGAGTTTCAAGACACTTTCAAGAGTAAAACTGTCACATTAAAGGGTACTACCGGATCTTTTAACCAGTGGGCCACTATAGGTATATACAGAAGTAGAGCCAAATTGTTTGAATTATATGGTATGAAACAACATAGATTTGACACACCTTTTCTAAATTATGTAAAAAACTACTCAAAAATTTTTAAACAAGTTTGTGTTATGGCAAAATCTAAATTTATTAGTAGCAAAATTAAGCATTCAACAAATGTAATTAAAGAAACTTGGAGAATTATAAATAATGAAACAGGAAGAGCACGGCCACGGGAAAACCAATTTGAACTAAAAGAAAACAATTTATTAGTCACCAATCAAACTCAAGTAGCGCATATGTTCAATAGTTTCTTTGCGAGCATACCTTTGACAACTACTAGCTCTTTACAATCATCATCTTTAGACGCTGGAAATTTTTTGCTTAGCAGTGTACCTGAATGCAAGAGCGTGTTTAGATTCGAGCACGTTACCCCGCGAGATATATTGATCGCATATAATTCAATTAATATTAAAAATAACGGCGACATTTGGGGCATTTCAATTAAAATTTTAGGTACTATAGTTGAGACTGTTGCGCCTTACCTCTCTATAATTTTTAACCAATGTTTTGACTTAGGCGTATTTCCGGATTTGATGAAATTAAGTAAAATCATACCTTTATTCAAATCTGGCAGTAAAAATGACGTAAATAACTTCAGGCCCATCTCTATCTTGCCGGCATTTAGTAAAATATTTGAAAAGATTTAATTAAAGCAGTTACTAAGACACTTTAATTTAAATAGTCTGCTTCATAAAGATCAATACGGATTTACTAAAGGTAGATCCACTACTGATGCGGGTGTTGCTCTCATGAAACACGTTTATAATGCTTGGGAGTCATCTAAAAATGCTATCGGAGTATTCTGTGACCTCTCAAAAGCATTTGATTGCGTTCATCACGACACACTATTACGTAAGCTCCGCCACTACGGCGTAGAGGAAACCGCACTTTGTGTTGTCGAGTCGTACCTGCGGCAAAGATTTCAGTGCGTCGATGTAAATGGGACTACATCCTCTAAATTACCTATACAGTTAGGCGTTCTACAAGGCTCTATTTTAGGTCCTTTTCTATTCCTTGTATATATTAATGACTTACCTTTTTATTTAAAAAATATCTGTGATGTCGTACTTTTTGCAGATGATACGTCACTTATTTTTAAAGTAGATAGGAATAGGAATCAATTTGATGATGTAAATAATGCACTTATACAGGTTACACAATGGTTTACAGCAAACAACCTAGTACTTAATTCTAAAAAGACTAAATGCGTTAAATTTGCTTTACCTAACGTTAGACAACTGGGACCTAATATAAGGCTAGATAGGGAGGAACTTGACACAGTTGACTCGACAGTGTTTCTAGGCATTACACTAGATAATAAGTTACAATGGGGTGCACATATAGCATGTCTTGCAGGTAAGCTCAGCTCTGCTGCGTATGCTGTCAAAAAAGTTAGACAACTTACTGATGTTGACACAGCTCGTCTAGTTTATTTTAGCTATTTTCATAGTGTCATGTCCTACGGTATTTTGCTATGGGGCAAAGCTGCGGATATTCAGAATATCTTCATTCTACAGAAACGAGCGGTACGAGCAATATACATATAAGGTGCAAAAGATACTCTTAGGGAACGCTTTAAATCTATAGGGATTCTTACAGTAGCCTCGCAATTTTTATTTGCTAATATATTGTATATTAGGCAAAATATAGGTTTATTTACTACAAAAAGTGATGTACATAACATAAATACTCGAAACAGGCATAAGTTATATGCCCCTTATCATCGTTTACATAAAGTTAATAATTCTTTTGTAGGGCTAGGTATTCGTATATACAATAAAATACCAATTAGTCTTTTAGAATTGCCATTTAGTACGTTCAAAAGTAAAATAAAAGACTGCCTTATTAGGAAAGGTTATTATACCATTATTGATTATTCCAGTGATAAGGATAGATGGTCACTTACACTAGCCAACTCTTGATGTTTTTAATTTATATAGATACCTTACTTTTCAGTTTTTTTTTAGTATAATATCTCTAGTTCTATTAATTTAATATTCATGCATTATTAGGTCATTCAACTTACTACATTTACATTTTCATTGTTGTTCCACAAATTTTATTAAAATTTGCTACAGTGTTAGATGAAGGTAACTCGTTATCATGGGCTGGATACTAACGTTTTTGTAATTTTTGTGTATTCATATACCGTCACTTTCTGTAACATACTTTTCCACCATAGTTCTGAACATGATCGCGAGTTGCCTACATTATAAAGCGTAAGTGGATGCTCCTGTTACACAAGCTTCACATTTGAAGACTACTACAGCACTTAATTTAGTAACTACATATTTGTTTAAGTATTATGTATGTTCTTATTTACTATTTACAAGTAATTAATTAAAATGTGAAACAGTTGCAGCTCCTTACAAAAACAAAATATGTACCATAACACTGGCGATTAAAAAGAGTGGCCACGAGTTTTATTGCCCGTTCTTTCTCGTGGTTCGACCTATTGCTTTGCGAATGGGCAGTAAATGTAAATGTAGAAGCATTATTAATTTACTTTAAAAATTTGACGTTCATAAGCGTCACGTTGTGACCTAGATGAATAAATGATTTTTGACTTTTGACTTTGATCGTTCATAAAACTCGCCAGGTAAACGTAAAGATCTACCGAATGTCAACTGCGCGGCACTGATCCCGCTATCCGTACGGATGGCAGCGCGCAACCCGAATGACACAACCGGTAATTCTTCTACCCATGTTGTGTTTTCATGCAAACGTGCCATGAGAGCGGCTTTTAATGAACGATGCCATCTCTCCACGGCGCCATTGCTCTGTGGATGGTATTGTGTGGTTCTAATCTCATGGATTCCGAGAAACTTCATTTTTTTGAACAAATACGATTCAAATTGGCGGCCCTGATCGGTCGTTATTCTTATCGGACAACCATACCTAACTATCCATCCTTCGTATATACATTTCGCGACTATCTCTGCCGTTATTTCCTGAACGGGGAAGGCCTCTGGACATCGGGTACACCTGTCCAAAACTGTGACCAAATACCTAAATCCTTGCGGAGATGTTGGTAATGGACCAACAATATCCGTGTGGATATGCTCGAAACGCCCAGACGGTGTGAATTCTCATATGCCCGACATTACATGGCGGTTGACCTTCGACCTCTGACATTGCAGACAAGTTTTAGCCCACAAACCTACGTCTCTATTCATACCGGGCCATACAAAATACTTAGAAACCATTTTCCGTGTCGATCTGACGCCAGGATGACTTAAACTATGTACACTATCGAACGCAATTTTTCTAAAATGTTCTGTTAAGTATGATCTAACAACGTTTCCAGATGTTTCGCAATAAATTGGCTTATTACATTCAGGTAATAACATTTGTTTATATTTAATATCACTGTCGCTATCGAAATTCTTCAACATGCGCAATAAGTACTCGTCTTTCATTTGCGCGTCGGCAAGTGCATTATAGTCGAGTACAGTCGGACACACTATTGTTTCAATTCGTGACAATGTATCGGCTACTATATTATCGGTACCTTTGATATGCCGAATATTACCGAAATCTACCGTGAATTCGCTAATAAAAAGGAGTTGACGCGTCCTCCTTGGTATTTCATTATCGTCTTTACCTAATTTAGAAAAAGCAGTACATAAAGGTTTGTGGTCTGTATACACAGTCAGAGGTCGATCTTCAAATAATTTGCGAAAATCTTTAATTGATCTGTAAATGGCTAGTAGCCCCCTATCGTAAGTTGAATACTTCTGTTCCGTAGGGGTTAATTTTTTCGAAAAATAGCCTACCGGCTTCCAAACGCCGTCTACCTTTTGCTGCAATACGGCACCCATAGATATATTAGAAGCATCGGTCATTAGCGCAAGTGGAACATTTGGAAGTGGATGTGACAACGTAACGGCCTTCTGTAGACCTGTCTTACATTGCACAAACGCGTTCTCAGAATCTTCGGTCCAATTAATTTTACTTTTGTCATTTTTCTTTGCATTGACTAAGTACTTGTTAAGCTCACACTGATAAGACGCTAAATTTGGTAAATGTGGCCTGTAAAAATTGAGCATACCTAAAAATCGTCTCAAATCGGCAACAGTTTCAGGCTTAGGAAAATTCACAATTGCCTGGATTTTCTCATCAAGAGGTCTGATGCCATTCACACTAACTTCGTGTCGTAAAAACTCTATACGAGACTGTCCAAAACTACATTTGTTTAAGTTTATCGTGATACCGTAAGTATTGAAGCGTTCAAATACCAACCTTAAATGTTCGCGATGTAGAGTGCTATTTTCGCTGGCCACTATGACATCATCTAAATAATTAAATAAAAAATCCAAACCTTGTAAAACAGTATTATTCATGAAACGCTGAAATGTCTGTGCTGCGTTTCGTAAACCAAACGTCATGCGGGGAAACTCGTACAGTCCGAATGGGGTTATTATAGCCGTCTTTTCAATGTCTTCAGGTGCTATACTTATGCAATGGTAGGCCCTATTTATGTCTAATTTTGAAAATATGACCTTATTAGCCAATACGTATGTGAAGTCATGCAAGCGAGGAATTGGGTATCTGTCAGGCTTTGTTATCGCATTTAAGCGACGATAGTCACCGCAATGCCTCAACTCGCCGTTTTTCTTCGGAACGACGTGAAGAGGACTGGCCCACGCACTTTTGGATGGTCTACAGATACCTAATTCCTGCATAATTCTGAACTCTTCTTTAACTTTGTTATATCTGTCTGGCGGCAAAGGACGAGCGTGAGTATGAACCGGTGGACCCATAGTTTCAATATAATGTACCACGTTATGAGGAGGAATTTCCATGAATGACGGCGGTTTTGTGATATCGGGATACATACACAATAAGTCATCATATGGACACGTTTCAGCAACAGAATTAATAGAAGATTGTTTCATATTTACTACTGACGCTGATACATTCAAATTTGTAACCTGATCTATAAGCTTACGTTGGCTCATATCCACTAATATTTTATGAAACGATAAAAAATCTGCGCCAAGAATAGGCTGCTTAACATCAGCTATTATAAACTCCCATCGGTACGGTCTGCGTAGTTTTAGGTCTAGTACTAGCGACTTAACGCCATAAGTAGCAATTTCCGTACCGTTGGCAGCATATAATCTGTAGTCAGTACACTGTAATTTCTTAAAAATATTTTTGTTACCGGTAAGATAGACACGTTTGCGCCTGTGTCGACGAGAAAACGCAAACCAGAGTTGTAGTCCATGACTGATAGGCGGCTGCAGGGTAGCACAGCGCAGGTCTCCGCCGACGACACCGCGCCTACTAGTTTTCCGACTGCGACGAACTGGCATTATTCTTTTTACTGTAATCCCTTGGCTTCCACGCACAAGGAGGTACGCAGCGATGGGCTCTATGGCGGTACCGAAAATGATAACTACATAGCCAGTCTGGAGAATCCGGAGTGCGATGCCTCGATGACGACCTTGAATAGCGCCTCGGGTAACGGTTGTTATCTCTCGACCTTGACCTATTGCGCTTCATGTTTGTCAACGTTGCGTTAATCTTCGCGATCTCAGCTGACAAATGCTCGATATCCGAAGTAACCTTAGACGACTCACTCGACGGGATCAATTTCTGGGCTACTTCCGAAACTTGAGGGACGCGAGTAGCCTCCGCAACGTTGTCGGCGATCATCGCTAAATTGTCAAGTCCTTTGGTCTCTGACACGGTCAAAACAGCTCGTACCGTCGTAGGTAAATGGCCTTGCTATAACACTCTCAGTGTATCATCTGGTATCTTGTCGCGCGCCAAGTCCCTCATTCGGTGGAGGAGTTGTGAGGGCTTTTGATCGCCCAACTCCATTTCACCTATGAGTTTCTCAATCTGTCTATTTGTAGAATCTTCAAATAGTGTCAACATTTTGGTCTTCAAAGCTTGAAATTTGCCGGTTTCCGGAGGTTTCGCCAAAAAATCGGAGAGCTGCACAATGACGTCCTTAGGCAGCTTAGCAACCACTAAGTCAAATCTCGCCTCATCGCTCATCTTCTGTGGAGCGAGAATAGCCTTGACGCGGATGAACCATACTCGAGGTTGGTCCACCCAAAATTCGGGAATTCGTGACGATAGTGTTACCGCCAAAATGTCTGCTTGTGGCATTTGGGGAACGCCCGGAACGCTGGTAGTCATTTTCACCGAATAATAGTCGCTGAGCGCACACAAAAAATAGTCACAAAATTTAAGTTCACTGTGGCCTAAACGAACGATCACGTCGGGGTCACCAATTTAGGAACAGATGTCCTATTTGAGTCCAGTAGCTTCAGGTTGATTCATAAAGAAAAGTCAGTCTCACGAAAACGAGCTCTATATATTTTCAAGGCCACAATATTTCACTTAGTCTATACTATACTATACTATATATATACTCTATAAGTTTATAACAGATCAGGCGTGTTAAGGAAGCGAGGTGTTAATCTGGACTGAATATAAAATAAACTTAAAAGATGAGGATTGTGTAGATGACACTTTACACTTACATAGCTATGCACGTGCACTTACATAGTATGTATGTGTGTGTGTCCCTACAATGTTAGATTAGAAATGAGGATGCCACTTCAGTAGGCCCTCTGGTTAGTTAGCAAAGCAGACGTATGGCCTACTGGTTTAGTGTTGCTACCACGAGCGCATTGCGTTGATAGATAGGTAGATAGTAACTATTTATTGTACATCAGAAAAAACAAGAATACAGGGATCAAATAAAGAACTTAAGTCTAGTAGTACAAGGGCGGTGTTATCGCAAAATGTGATTTCTTCCAGACAACCAAGAATGCGTAGTATAGTTTTGCAACGGACAACGCTTTCTGTACTTACTCCAAAAATTGTTTTTGGTACTCGTGTTTGAAAAGTTCCCCAGGGTACACAAAATATATCCTAGTACATGAGGAATCTTAGAAATATTGACTATTTCTGCGGCTATACCAACTCGAAACTTCGATTGACTTTTTCTCATCACCTCTTGCGGCTTACAGCAATGAGCTTAATTTCATATTTTGGTATTGCTGCCGTAATCCCCTAATTTCTATAAACTAAATTAACGACATAACAATAGTTATGTGCTACATTTGGCTTGGACCAAGAGTACGTAAATAATGTAAATGTAGGATCATTAAGTAATTAACTTACATTTTGACGTTCATAAGCGTCACTTTATGGCCTGAATTGGCTTTGATAACTATACCAAAAAATTACGTCGATTCTCCTAAGCGCTTGAAGCGACTCAAAATCCAACCGCACTTTAAACCAGACATGAAAGTTTTTTATGAAGTCACATTGAAATGATGACGAATCCCGACCTATGGAGCTTTGTAGAAAAATATACCCAGTTAGGCCTCAAAGGCTCTATTGTTGTAACAACGTCTGTCTGAATTTGTGTCTTTTGTTTTGATCTAATGATCATGTACGTAGGCTGTATGTAAGTTATGTGATCATAACTCATTGTGATTCTGCTTGATAATATGCTTATGGTGTGTTCTGTCTCATAGATTATTATATTGCGTAATGTGCTGATGTTCTGAATGGTGTGTACATTTGCGTTTGGCCAGGTGCCTTCGATTTTCTTTTTTTTTTATTTATTGTGACTATCTATTTCTTTAAATTATAAACTAATTATTTAAATTCAATGGTCAAGGTTATATGCGCACCAATGGAAACAGCTTTGCCTTGTGTTTTCCTTCGAATTTAAGCCTATTAATCCCTAAACTAACCATTACATTTAGAATAGAAACGGCACTGCAAATCAGTAAAAATCACGTCGAACGAAAGCTTAAAAAAATTACTTTTGTAAGCAAAAAGTTTGCAAGCAACTACACGGGAGCTCGTTTGTTTCTTTAGTTGTATAACATTAATAAAATACTAGATTATTTCACTGCTGGCCGAATATCCCCGCTATATTAAACTTGTTTTATCCCGCACATAGAAAATGTCACGTTTTTGTTCTTTTTTTAATTACAATCCATCTCTATGCTGCAATTTTTGGCATTCAATTTAACAAGGGACGTAAATGGTAACGTTTTTGATAAAAAATAGGAATGGTATTGGTGCTATATATTCAAATAGTGATGTTGTATTAAGAATACAAAGTTTCACTGCCACATTTCATTCCGTGGGTGTTGTATGGACGACTGAGGAAAATACACAAAGCAAATGGTAGTTTTGGAAAGAGATGATAACTTGGCAAAAAATCCTACACCAATCCGTCTGGCTAGCGTGATGTAGTAGGCCAAAACCTGCCATTAAATCGCTATGCTATTAGACACAAATTAGGACAGGCGTATGTCCAGCAGCGGGCTGTGAAGACAGCTCATATTTATATCAAAGTTCATCACCACCAGAATGAATTTACAGAATCTTCTAAACATGTCGTCCTTTACATTAGAAAAAATAAACAGCCGACCAAAGGCCAGACAACAGCCCATCAAAGACTAGCAAAGGCTAGAATAGAACAGCCTTTCCCAACGCTACCAACTCAGCAAACCAACAGCAATAGAAAGAAAAATAAAATTAACTTTAGAGGTTAATTCATTGATTAATTACTTTTACAAGTAAATTATTTAGTTATTTATTATTTATGTACCTTCATTAATGATATAAAGATGCGAGATTTTGAGCAAAGTTATTTGTATAAAGCATTTATTTAAGAAAGAGTTTAGTAAAGACTTTTAAAAACTTCTTTAAAGCTATTTTAACAGTTTAATTGACACAATCGCCTGAGAAAAAAATAACAGAGAAACCAACCCATGAAGAATAATGGCAAAAAATATATAATGAATTACACTGCAATTTTCAGTAAAATTACACCCATACTAGTGAAGAAAGAAAATAAAGTGCGAAATTGCGTATTGTAGGAAGAGAATATAATAAAATGTAAAATGCGTCCAAGAGAAATTGAAACTGTAGGTAGATTTTAAAACACGTGGCTTCGTTGAGCCGGCGGCGCGGCGTCGCTCGTACGCCAAGCGGCCGAGAATAAAACGTTTGATAACATTGCGCGATGCAATTTATCTAGCAGATAGTTCAATTAAACATATAATTAGTTAGAAAATACAGTTAAGCAGCTTGTGGCTGACAAAAAAATAAAGGTTACTCCTGGACGTATTTAACACATAAAATATATAAAAATACAGAAAAAAAATACCACTCACCTTCGGAACACCAATTTAGCTATAAAAAAGAAATCCTATTGGGCGCCAATGTCGCACGGGTGATTGGTTTGTAGGTGGTAAGCCAGACTCAATCACTCGCCAATCAAAAAAAAGGAAGAAAATCAGGTTTTACTTACAAATGAAAACACTTTTAGAACAGTACACTTCACGATATAATTGCCTATATAGGTAGATACAATGCAGCTACTTTAAAACTAAGACTTTTACTAATTGAGAACATGAGTAAATTCAGGGCGTGGTCCGACTAGTATAGTTGGTATTCACTGGTGTTCCGAAGGCCAGGGTCTTGATAGGAAGAAGACTTACCTGATGGCCGTGAGCTGGAGCAGAGGGCCGATTGAACAGCGTCGCACGCTTATATATCGCGTGCGGGGCGCGCGGGGCGCGCGGGCAGAGGCGCTCCCTCCTACGTTCGACGTCACAGTTCAGATGGAGATGCACGACGTCACAAACCTTTATTATTACTATGCAGTATGAATACACCATCGATTCGAAATGACTTTTACAACCTAGGGCTGTCCCGGTGGTAGTCTGACTTGAGTCGGGTATTCACTTTATAATTTAAAATATTGGATTAAAGTTGCCAGGCTGCCTCGATGATCTCGCGGCATAAATGTGCGCATGGTATTGGGAGGTCTTAGGTTCGATTCCCAGGTCGGGCAAAGTGTTATTGGGTTTTTGCGTTAGGAAATTCTCAGTACCAGCACGGAGTCGGGTAATGTGCCCGGTACGGCAATTGGCTCGCCCCTTATTACATGGGACCTAAAAATTCCTGGCGAAATGTGGGTGTAATATAACACCTGTGCCTACCCCTTCGAGGATACAGGCAGGAGTATATAAATAAAAAAAATTGGCAGGAATTCTCTAACGACAATTACCGCAACCATGATTATCGCGTTGATGATGGGTGCAATGCGGATCTAAAGATACCAACACTCCATTTAAATTCACACATTCTCTCATTCACACGTCCATACTCACTGAATTTTATTGAAGAGCTGACATCAATTTAGCAATACTTCATAAATAGGTTCTTTGATCCCACACCTAGTTATTTAAATAAATAATTAGAAGAATATATCTGTGCCCTTGATAGGCGTAGCTAATAATCTGGAAGCAACCACTTTTATTGGTGGGTTAGCCATATATTTGATACGACATTTATTTTTAGAGCTACAGATCATTCGCTCGGCTGAAAAGTGCGGGTGTGTGTAGGGCCATAAAAATACGGGGATACGGGGTCAAAGCTACAGTTATTTTTATTGGCCACGTTAGTACTGTCTTGGACATGATTTTAAGACGCCCGCTTAAGTGTGGTACAAGCGGTTATTCGGAGAGCTGTCTAATTAAACAGCTTTTGCCGAGTTGTTTTATTAGTGAAAGTTTGTTGACGTCTGTGTTGAGGTTTATGAGAAACTGTGGTATATCTCCCATTTTGGCAGGCATGTTTAGAGTTTATTTGATAAGAGGTGAGCGTATTGCTCATTGCTATTTCTCTTTCAAACTCCTACGAAACATAGTTAAGAACGTATACACTAATAGAGGGAAACCTAAAACTCGTTCTTTGTCAGTAAAGTTTTATTTCTGATATACAAAGCAAATGGTAGTTTTGGAAAGAGATGATACAACTAACCTCGCTACCTATGATCCTCGATTTCGATCCTGTTTTCTTTGTCATTGTAAAATACTGATATACATTTGATGTTGACCTTGAGAGAGACCTCTCTCAAGGTCAGGCAAAACCTGACCAGGTTTTGCGTATTAGACAGCCTATTTTTAATTTAATTACCAGCTTAACTAAAAGGACATTTTTAATTACATTGACATGGAACCTTCAATTGCCTCGAATGTGACCGGGGGCAAAGTAGAAATAAAAAATGTCGTCTCCTAGATAATACTTGTGCGGTGAAGAGCATTAAGGAGTTAAGCAATATACAAATCACTAAGGACAGAATCAGTTACTCTTTTACTTTAAGGCAAATTATGCGAATATCCCAAAAGGCTAGTCGTGCAAGATCTGTGACGATCTCGGTTATGGCCCCATAAAATACCTCATGCTGTCCTCATTTAATGGCCGCCCCTTCCTTAGGGAGCTGTATTGTTTTTAATCTTCCAAGATGGCAGGCCAAAAGATTTTCTTTTGGACTCCAAGCATCAAATATTACTGGACAGTAATAAATATAGGGGAGGTCAGCTCAAAGCGGCCACCTTAACTTTAAGTTTAAAAAAATCTATCAAACGATAGACTTTTGAAGATAATTTAATACTAATAGCCAGAAAATTTATCAAAGTTTTATGATGCGAAACTCAAATTCGTGAAAATTTATAAATCTATGTGATATGTGAATTACGAAAACTTGTCCAAAAACCGCTTTGCCCGAGTGGTCGCCCAAAGCGGCCATGGGGGTAAGGGCAATGTGGCCACCCCAAAGTACACATGAAAGTATTGGAAAAGTATCGTACCTGATGAAATAAAAATACCAAAAATATAAGTATTTACATTTTTTCATAAAATAATCAACTTTTTGTGCTTACTTTTAACATGTTTTAATCACAATCAGTATTGAAATGGAAAGTTATTTGCTTCGGCATATTGAAACACGAGCTACAGGAAACCTTCCTTCGTGAGGCCAAAAAAGAGTCTGTCCATATGAAACAAGTACTCTAAGAGTTCTTCTTCCTGCTGTAAAGTAAATACTGTTGTAAAGAGAGAGATTTGTGCGAGGGATACCGTACCTATTTGATTGCGATACATTTAATCGAGCCGTGTTTTTCATTTAACTCTTTAATCGCCCGAGCCATCACATTTTCTTCCCATGACACCTGGGTAGTTTTTCTAGTTGTTAACCATCTAAACTAAATAATTAAGCATTATCTATCAAATTATAATGATTTATCTTAGGACAAAGCGGTCAGTTGGCCGCTTTACCCGAGGCGGCCATTTTCGGCCATTATGTTTCAATAACTAACTTTTATCACATTATTTACTATCCTTCAAAGAGAAGAGAACACAAACATAGCTAAATAGATAAGCAACAGTAAACATCTAACAAACTCATTGAAATATAACGAACTTTGACCAAAGCAGGTAGAACTTACCTTGCATTTTTTTAACAAAACATCCAAAATATTATACTTCGTCACTGCAACCACGCGCTCGGTCCTTACGCTACCGAAGGGCTGATCGGTGTATGGCAGGAGTTTGGTAATGCGGACAGAACAACAACGCCACGCTATAATTACTAATAAGTGAAAAACAAAGCGTGGCCGCTTTGCCTCCTGTGGCCGCTTTGAGCTGACTTCCCCTATGTTTTGTTTGTTGAGGTTATAAGCTTGTAGGCTTTGCGATATGTTTGCTAATGTTTTGGTTTTTACGTTTTTAGGATGTTTTTAGGTGATTCCAATGGTTGAAATTCCTAAGTCGTAAAGCACAAACTGTCGAAATTATCTTTAGACACTTAAATTAGGCTAACATAAGTAAGGGACTTGGTTGGTTGGTTGGTAGCACGCGCTGTTTCCGCAACTTCACGTCCTGGCGTCCTGTCGGTGATACCTATAGTAAATAGGTGTTTATTAAATAAATATTACTGGACAGTAATAAATATATGTTTGGTTCGGTAAAGTTATAGGTTTGTGGGCTCTGTGATATGTTTGTAAGCGTTTTGATTTTTAGGGTTATTGCGGTGTTTAAAGTTCAAGAGTCGTATGTACATGCTCTCGTAATTGACTTTACACACTTAAATTGGGTTAAAGTAAGTAAAGGAATTGGTTTTTTATATTCGTTTTCCGACGCAAGTAGCCCTTTTCCTCTTATATGTTGCATGTATCAGAAACACCACATATGTATACATAAAAGCATATATATTTATATTATTAAATACACCATACTACGATTCACACTTTAAAACTTAAGATGGTTATGTAAAAGTGAGGTAGTTCTCAATAAAATATAGTTTGTAGGATTTAAAGACTTTAATTAATTAATTAGACTGAAATGAAACATATCTTGTCAAATTATACCTCAAGTAGATTTATTCATAGAAAATAATAGTTACGGCACATAATATTAGAGTATATTATATACGTTACATGAGTTGAGCTTTCAATTACAAGTATTATTACTGTATAAGATTAATATACTTATCTCCATTATTACAGCTGGACCGTGCGGAGTGTACAATCCCTTGGTCGCCCAAAGAAATGTGTCAGTTGCAGCAATCACAGGATGTCAATTGATTTCCTCATTTTATTATTTCATAATAACGTTACAGAATTGGAGTAGTCTTTAAAAATATTAAAATGATACAAAATGCTTATGACTAATTATTAATTATAGTATTTATTAGATTGTGTAAATAAGAACATATTCAAACGATATTTGAAATGATAACTGTAGAATTTGTTACATAAGTTAATTGTTAATCTGGCAACTCTTTTGCAACGATGTTCAGTACTTATTTTAATATTAATAATTATGGAATTGATTACATTATATAACTATAAGTATGACATCCTATATATATTATTCTAACACTTGCGTGCAGATCACAAACAGTCTTCCATGTATTTTCCATGCTTGCCCTACCCCGTTCTCCAGAAAAAACTTTACAGTCAGCGATCATGATGACACACCTTACAAAAGAACATACAATTATTGTTCTTTCTTCGAACTTCACAATCAAGGATTAATTTCGACTCTGCAATCTTTAAAACAGATGAATGAAATGTCTCACTAGGCGATCATAGTGTCTATTATATATACTTATGCCACTTTTAAAATACCTGCACACTTTCACTAGTATGAATATAACATAAGTAGACAAAAAGATGAAATAATATTTTGCTTCATTTCCTCTACCCCAATAACATAGGTACGAAGAAGTTTATCAACTAAAAGTAAAAAGATGCCATATCACAAAAATTGTATTGTATTGTCCCTTAGATGAAAAAGATAAGAATATTCCTAGATAGCAATACTTACCTCAGTGTAACAGGTAATAATACTGAAAATTGGACCACTTCCACACAAAACGTATTTTTACTTTTCTTACGTTGCGAACACTGAAACGTTCATTCATTACACTCAACAAACCGTTGAGAAGTGTTAGAGCTCAGGAAACGTAAAAAGAAAAAGGGCTTCGGATTGAAATGCTCAAAAATTCATGAGAAATTGTAGGTATGTAAGAAAGTAAAGAAAATTATTTCCGTTCAATTTCTTCAGGAAGTTTGCAGTGACGGTTAAAGGTGGCAATTTAGGAAAAAGCGGTTCAAATTGCTCTTAAAAATGGATCAATATAGTCTATAGTATTTATGGTAACTGTTTCATATATATATAATTGTAGAGTTTGCAAATTTGAACGAATTTTGGTGGGAATTTGCTTTTTTATTATAATATTTATGTACATTTATTAAAATCGTCACTGAAACCATGCAGGACTTGCAGTATATGCTGAGCAGCCTAGCTGATTCTTCCGCTTGCATGGGTCTCCGGATGAACTTGGAAAAACCAAGATAATGTTCAATGAACATGTCTCTTTGGAACCGATTACCCTAAATGGGGTCCCCCTCGAAGTTGTTCAGGTGTACGTCTACGTCCAGAGGCCACTAAGACTCTTGAGTCACTGCAATTATAATAATAATAATGACTGGTTGGAGTGGATGTCCAAGAGCGTCCGCAGGACCCTCAACTCTGGCTTGCCTTAGTCGGCCGGCCAGAGGGAAGTCGCAAGAGCTATTAGCTCGGGGGTGGAAGTGTCATTTTCAAGGGCGTAATTACGGGGAAACCCGCTCCGGGTCACGACCCGCGATGGCGAAACCGGTGCCGCACCGCTCTACACCCCTAGCCACTCGCACCGGTGTTGCCCTCTGGCTGCCTTTATGGCAGACTTCGTTTACCATGGTGGCTATTTAGAGAGGGCCCATCTAGTGAGTTGGCGAGTCACCGTCTGCCCCTTTTCGACGTACTATAAGAGTACTTAGGGCAGACGCCGATTCTCATCCATAGTTTCCATATCACTTATCCATTGAACACCCATCACAATAACCCAGAGTAATTATTTTCCATACAAATAGCAATAGTCCTACTCCTGCTTCGGCTTATCCGTGGCTGTACTTCATAGTGCAGTTATGGAGGCTCCTCAGTAGGTGTCTCATTACATCTTAGATTAAAACTCTCAAGAGGACTCTGCGCGTTGGACCTATGTCTCCGTGTACGCCTGCCAAAGGGCCGTGTACTTTTTTAACACCATATGTTAGTATTTATATTAGTATAGAAAAGTACGCGTGATGGAGAAACACATAATAATAATATTTATTGGCATCAGACATTAGTACAAAGCTGTATACATATCTTAAAATTACATGCTTTTGTTTGGGTTCAATAGATACAATTTGATCAATGCCCTCCGAGCTAGGAAATTCCTGTATTACGGGGGACATCCTTCCATCATACAATCTGTTACAATATAAATGAAACAGGGTTGATACCAGTTACTACAGGTAAATTCAAAAGTACGATGCCTTTAGGTAGTAAAAAAGAAATATAAAATAAAAATAAAAAATTAAAAGAGGGTACGGAACGTGTGTGTGTGTGTGTGTGCGCGCGCGCGTGTGTGTGTGTATGTGTGTGTGTGTGTGTGTGTGTGTGTGTGCGTGCGTGTGTGTGTGTCATGGTTTTAGCAACTCTTCAGTGGCGTCATAATTTAAAGAGAGCAGATAGTCTTTTACCTTGGATTTGCATTGAAAATTATTTAGGGTATGTATGTGTAGCATACTGTGAAATTTGTTGTATAACAACGCGCTAAAGTATTGGTGTTGACGTTGTGCGAAGGTTGTGTAGGTGTTTATTTTGGGACATATTGGTTCAGGTCTTCTCCTAGTTCTTGTACTTAAATTGCTGTGAGTGTGTTGACGCAAAGGCAGATTTAAATGCTTTCGTACTATTGTTCGCAGAATGTACATTTGTCGAACCGTTAGTACTTTACATTCTGCGTACAATTGCTTCGTGGGGTACCTGAAAGGTTTTGTTAGCATTACTTTGAGTACTGCCCGTTGCGCTCGTTCTGCTTGGATGATAGTAGTTTTTGCAGTGCCTCCCCAAGCTGTGATACAATAGCTTAGAATTGATTCACATCGAGCGCTATAAACCGTGCGTAGGATGTCTATATGGGCGGATAGTCTTAATTTTTTAAAGACGAATATAAGTTTACGCATACGCGTAGACAGGTTTTTTATTTGGGCATTCCAGGAGAGACAGGCGTCAACCTGTAGTTCTAGGTACTTTACCACCTCGGCTCTGGCCAATGAGATACAAGCACACTGAGCACTTCCGATTGCACATACGTGTGCTTTGAGCTTAAAGTTTGTGGGGGGCAAAGTGGATGGTCTGATGCCAAATGTCACGAAATTGGTTTTGCTCAGGTTTAACGTGAGGCTTTTTTCTGCCAGCCATGCCATTACCGTCGACAATGCTGTTTCAGATTTTTCTCTAGCTGTCTCCCAATCGTCCGCAGTGGTAAGATTTACCGTGTCATCAGCATATGCTATTATACGCGAAGAGGCGAAAGAGAGTTGGCAAAGGTCGTTTAAGTAAATCTGAAACAGAACAGGACTAAGCAAGCTGGCTTGCGGGAGGCCAAACTCCAAGGTTTCTATGCTACTTACGTGCTCACCTATTCTGACACACAGTGTCCTCTCTGATAGGAAGCTCTTAAATAGATTTAGAGTAGTGCCACGTATCCCTATTTGCTCTAGCTTTTTAAGTAGGATCGGTACAGAGATGGTATCGAATGCCTTGGAGAGGACTAAGAATATTCCTAAGCATTTCTGCTTTTTGTCTATTTGCCCAACAAGGAAGTCCAGTAAAGTAATTACAGCATCTTCTGTTGATATTCCTTTTTTAAATCCAAATTGGTTTCTTGATATTATACCGTATATATTTAAGTACTTGACAAGACTTTTACACATGATGCGTTCTAAAATTTTGGAGATGGCTGGCAAGATGGAAATAGGTCGATAGTTAGAGATGCTATCTCTGTCCCCTGTTTTGTATATTGGATGAACCGTAGCTCGTTTTAGAGATCTGGGGAAAACACCCGTAGTGATTGCAAGATTACAGATATGTGCAATGGGAGAAGATAAGATATGGCTTGTGGACCTCAGGAACTTAGGGGAGATGTTATCCCATCCAGAGGCACAATCAGAGCGAAGGTATTTTATGATAATCTCTACTTCTTCTACGTCTGTCTCCAGTAAAACAAAAGAATTTGGCATAGTGGGCGAGTTAATGGGAGGTTGGTTGCGTGGTATAAGTGGTGGAATTTTATTTGCTAGCATTTTACCTACGTTTGCAATATATGAGTTCACAGAATTTATAGAGCTCGATGTGCTGCCATCCGTAATTAGGAGTTCTAAGGGTAAGCGAGATTTATTGCTAATATCGGCTACACTTCGTATGGCTTCCCACATCTTTTTTGGGTTATTTTTTGCGTTTGCAAAGACTTTTCTTTCATGCTCTGTTTTGAGTTTCTTAAGCAAATTATTGCCAAAGTTACGATAGCGCGCATATGTGACCTTTAAAATAATATTATTTAGTTCTCTCTTACATTTCCGATTATTACGCAGAGACGTAACCTCAATGGCTGTCTTCTACCGCATCTATCACGGTGAGTGCTCCGAAGAGCTCTTTCAACTAATCCCACCCTCTCCTTTCCTATCCAGAACGACACGTGCTGGGTTGAGGTGCCACTCTTACACGGTAGAACAGATACCGTCACGCACCAAACGATTCGGCGCCTCTTATCTCTGCCGTACCATTAAGATGTGGCACTCTTTACCAGCCCACGTGTTTCCCTCCACATAGGATCCGGGGTCCTTTAACCGGGGCGTGAAATAGCTTTTCTCAAGGTCGTCAAGGTGAGGGCCATCATGCCATAATGCCATGCTGGCTGCTAGGATGATGGCCATCACTATAGGACTTCACTGACTGCTTAACATCAGGCGGCAAGGAGTCAATTTGTTCGGCAGAAAAAAAAATGTTGGGCAAACCTTGCTGTTGGGTAGAATCAACTTCGAGAAGGAGGCTGGCAGAAAAATACGACTGGGTTGGGCAGCATATAGGAAACTCCGTCAAGTCTTTTCGTCACCTCTAACGCAAAGCCTTAAGAAAAAGGTCTTCAACGATTACGTCCTAACAGTTATGACTTACGGAACCGAGACCTGGACACTGTCGGTGCGACTGGTCCACCAATATTAGGTCGCTCAGCGAGCTATGGAAAGGGCTATGCTCGGATTTTCTCTGAAGGATCGAATTCACAATGAAGTGATCCGACAAAGAACCAAGGTATAGTTCAAAGAATTAGCAAACTGAAGTGGCAGTGGGCCGGCCACATTTGTCGAAGAACCGATAACCGTTGGAGTAGTCTTATAATAGAGTGGAGACCGCGCCTTGGCAAACGTAGTGTAGGATGCCCTCCCTCTAGGTGGAGTGACGATATACGCAAAGTGGCTGGCAGCGGCTGGACACAAAAGCCGAAAATTGGGCTCAGTGGCGTGCCATTGGAGAGCCCTATATCCAGCAGTGGACTCTTGCATTGCAGGCTGATGATCACGATGATATTTATTAAAATACATGTAATTGGAGTTGCATTATTTACCAGTCAACCATAGTGTGATACGGAGATTGTCATATATAATTGTCATTCAAAGAATAACTATTTTAGTGGGTGTTCGAAAATTAACGAAACACTTGAATCTGCAGGCATATAACATGAAATTGTAGGAAACAAAAAAAAAGAAAAACACATATTGATGGCAGAAAGTTTAGGGTGTACAATATATTCACTTCTTAAAATTTATCTTTTACCATTTTTAAACAGTTGTTAAAAACTTTTATTATAGCTTTGGTTTCAGTGTAAAAAACTTTCAACAAGTTACACTTTTTTATCTCCAAACTTGCGATTTTATTGCAGATTATCGACAAACTCAAGGCTCTCCGGTATAGCCTTAAATATATTCAATAAGTCTCTCTTCTTTAACTGAAGTTATTACAGTGCCAGCACCGTAATAACTTCAGTTAAAGAAGAGAGACTTATATAAACATGCTTGTTCACGCCTGAACATAAGAACTTTCTAGAGCCTGCCCCGGAGAGGCGCTAGAATGTTCACGCCGGAATATGACCTTCCTGAAGCCTATCCCGGAGAGACGCCAGAATGTTCAAACATGAACATGAAATTCTTGGCATTCCAACACACATCCAACTTATCACCGAGGAAGATGCGTGATATTTTAAGATCATGTAATTTATCACGTACGGCGGTCGGCTCAGACATGCTGCATCGGCACAATACACAGACGGCACACAACTAAATACGTGTATATGTGTACATAGAATAAGTTTAGTATATAAGATTATAATTTTAAGAAATAAACCAGTCATTAGCTCACTCTCGGCTTTGACTCATACCCTACCCCTCACCTCTCACTGCGGCCAAGACACCCTTAGCCGTCACCATGATCGGTCTTGTGAGTCTGCTCGACCGGCAGTGAGAAAACCCATTTCACTACACCCTAATCCTACCCACTTTCCGTCTGTCGCCTTAGGTCTCCCGGCGACAGATATCCCGGCCTAGGGATCCCAGGGACTGCTAGGGAACTAGGGATTAGGGTTGTATACGCGACAGTCTGTGTGACCACAGTGTACACGGCCTCGCTATACACTATACCTAACAGGGCTAGGGTAGACTAGGGAGTTAGGTTAGAGTTATATCTAAAATAGGGATAGGTATATCATAAGATATGTTAGGCTAGATATAGGAATCAGTAGGCTTAAATTAGGATAAGTCTAGGTTTAGGTACGTGCAAGCTTAGGGCTATACTTAAGAGCTATCGAAGGTTAGGCCCTAACTTGTACATTGGTCTTCGAGCAAAAGCGATATAACATCTCTGGAACTCCTGTTCCCGTAGGCTGACTAGCTGACTGACTGATACTTATTATATTGCGGGCTAGTGTTCCCCAATCGCACTAGTCTCGTGGTATAGTAAGAGACTAACTAACTTGGTTGCGTCGGGCGGTAGCGAATCAGGTATCGGTCTCCCACAAGCGGGTCGCCCCGGTACTCGAGAAGTCGCACTTACCGTTTCGAGGACGAGATTGCAACCGAGTTTAGGGAAAGACATATCTACGTAAACAAGTTAGGATTGGCTAGAGGAAGCAAATAACAATGAATACATAACAAGGGCCTTAGATAAACAAATCAAGGACCCATACCTTTACAATTAAGAACATGTTACAAGTCATGAAGTCCAATCGAACCTGACTCCTAGAAAACCACAGTGTTGACAAACCGCCATCGTCCTCGTAACAAGTTACTGCCACAGCCGCGATACACACTTGTATACGAGTTCTGCGCGATCAGAGTTCATGGGCGCTAAATTTTTACGAATATACTAAGTTTACTACTACTACTACAACGACTACTACTACTACAAATACTACACTACTACTACTACAAATACTACACTACTACTAATACTACTACTACAACGAATACTACTACTACTACAACGTCTACTACTACACTACTACTACTACTACTACTACACTACTACTACTACAACGTCTACTACTACTACTACTACTAAATAAGAGAAGGGATGGAATTTCTGGAGGGGTGAATAACATGCAATGGTACAAAACAACTGCATGTTGACTAAATATAAAATATACCTTGCTTTTTCCTACTACACATAGGTACTTAACATAGCCACCACAACGATCCTCAAGGTTCCACAGCAAGCAACGCAATAAGCTGCCGCTGCCAGGATCGCATCATACATGGCCTACAGCCAGCCAACCGAAGCCGTCAAGAAAACGAATCACCAGTGAACAACAAACTACAGATGCCGTTAACGTTGAGCTGAAGCCTACGCCGAAGAGACGCCAGAATGTTCACGTCTGAACATAAGAACTTTCTAGAGCCTGCCCCGGAGAGGCGCTAGAATGTTCACGCCGGAATATGACCTTCCTGAAGCCTATCCCGGAGAGACGCCAGAATGTTCAAACATGAAAATGACATTCTTGGCATTCCAACACACATCCAACTTATCACCGAGGAAGATGCGTGATATTTTAAGATCATGTAATTTATCACGTACGGCGGTCGGCTCAGACATGCTGCATCGGCACAATACACAGACGGCACACAACTAAATACGTGTATATGTGTACATAGAATAAGTTTAGTATATAAGATTATAATTTTAAGAAATAAACCAGTCATTAGCTCACTCCCGGCTTTGACTCATACCCTACCCCTCACCTCTCACTGCGGCCAAGACACCCTTAGCCGTCACCATGATCGGTCTTGTGAGTCTGCTCGACCGGCAGTGAGAAAACCCATTTCACTACACCCTAATCCTACCCACTTTCCGTCTGTCGCCTTAGGTCTCCCGGCGACAGATATCCCGGCCTAGGGATCCCAGGGACTGCTAGGGAACTAGGGATTAGGGTTGTATACGCGACAGTCTGTGTGACCACAGTGTACACGGCCTCGCTATACACTATACCTAACAGGGCTAGGGTAGACTAGGGAGTTAGGTTAGAGTTAGATCTAAAATAGGGATAGGTATATCATAAGATATGTTAGGCTAGATATAGGAATCAGTAGGCTTAAATTAGGATAAGTCTAGGTTTAGGTACGTGCAAGCTTAGGGCTATACTTAAGAGCTATCGAAGGTTAGGCCCTACCTTGTACAATGCTAAAATAATTATATTTACGAGTAGCTTTAAAGAAGTGAGGCTTTTGATAGTGATCGTTGAAGTCGGGACATCCACAAAAAATGTACAAAGTTTGTTGTTAATTACATTCTCCACTAGCCCTATGCCTTAGAGAGCACGTGGAGCGGTCTGCCCCTGCTGTCACGAAGAGCTTAACTGTTGTTATAGGAGGTCAGCATCCTTGACATTTGTCGAAGACTACTACTTTTACTACTAGTATTCTAAGCCCAAGCTCATGGAATATCGCTATCTCTTTGGTTTGCGGAGATTAGACGACAGTCACTCTTTAGCAGAGTTAATGTCCTGTCAGGTGTGGTTAGACCTGTTGACAGACCTCGGACTTTAAGACGACAAGTCTTGATTTCAATCAGGAGATCGCTAGGAAGATGATGATGAAATTTTTAATGTAAATTCCAAGTTGAAGCTTTTGTTTTGCTTGAAACAGAAATTCTGCCTAAAAGTTGTCTACACGTCCTAAAATCTGGTTTCTGCTAGGTAACAACATTGTATACGCAAAACGCTAACAGTTACATAAATACAGCCAAGTAGATAATTGCCCAAACATGTTGTACATATTTGTCCAAAAATAAGAGAACCCAAAAGTAGAAAATGTTGTTTTACTTCTTTAAATAGAGTTTTATTTAAGAACAAAACTCTTTCTGAGACGAATGTAATATTAATTGTTACATGTCTTAATTCTTAATAATAAAATAATAATAAAAAAAATAAACATAAGAAATTATTTACAATAATAAAATATTTACAATAAAACAGAAACAACTACTTACAATATTTAAATAAAAACATTTAAAATGAACGCATCAAATCAAATTTTATACCAGCAACAATTTATCACCACGTTCGTATTAAAACAAGCGTCATATAAGGCACCTAGGAGCGAGTTCCTTTGTTTGCAGCGCGTGCGCAGGGGGGGATCGCAGACCACAGACAGAACGCTTCCACGTAGCGGGAGAGCGATTATTGCTGTCGAGGTGAAGGCACGTCAGTTTTTTTCTCAATCCCTACTACGAGTTATTCATCGTAATCGTGAATTTAAGACTTTTTAAGGCGTCCCTAACGTTCCCTCGACTATTCTATTTTATAATACAAGATATTACTTCTAAACATATTCTGTGTGTGTGAATTAAACCCCGATTGGGTAAGTGTTGCACAATTTTTAAATTAGCCGTAGCTTAGCAAACCGTAACGGTTTCTATCGCTTTGCTTTAACTTTTGTAATCTCTTATTTGTATTAGCGCTAGTCTTTATTTCTATTAGATGCTCATTACTTTCTTTTTTTTGTAGTTTTCTCACATTTTCGTAATTATATCATTTTAGTATATTCAAATCTTAGTTTCCGTTATAAAATTCAAACGTTTAAATTAACTGCTAGTAACCGAAATTATTGTTATCTCCGTATCTGATAGTGAACATCCACGGCATCACATCTACATACTTAGTGCTTCCCTATTAAGCGTTGCTGTATGTGCTCACCGTATACGGCCAGTGTGTAATGCTTTCGCTTGTTGCGCATTACAGGGTTTCACGTTCACCTTAATTATCCTGCTTCCTCGCGGTGGTCAGTAGCAGTACAGCGCACGAACCCTACACCAGCAACCAGACCTGGCGATCGACGCGTGCGAGCACTCGTCTCCAGCAGCAGCCAGTGACGTCAGGGGAGTGCTGGACCAGTGAGGAGTGTTAATAGCTGTATAGGCCCTAACCCATATTTTAACGACCTACATCTACCGAGCTAGATTTTTATTGGTAATATTAAATGTTCCGATTTTACTGCCTACCTACTTTTTTTATTTAATATCCTACTAGGAATACATATGCCTAGGTTAGGTAGGATATAATAGGTAGCGAGCTTTAAACCGGGACACTGGCGCCCTAAATCGTGGTAGTAATACAGCTGATTAATTTCTCCTCATTGGTTGTGGTTTGTGTATGTTAGTGGTTGTCTTTGTTAAACGTCTTTATTTTTATTTTTGGTTTTTTCCGTTACTAATGTGTACACGAGCTTTTAATTTCTTTGTATAATTTAATCTTGCTCATAATTGACCTACCCTACATTAATAAATATTCATTTAAAGTCGTTTAGTTGCATACTTTGTTCAAATATTTTTTTTTCTACTTGTTATCGTCTTGGACACCTAAAACGACGCTTTTGTAAAATTGTTTCAAAATTTTATTTTTTGTTCACATTATTTATTTAGAAAGTAATATTGTACCTTACGGTTATAAAGTACACATTAGTAGCATTTTTTTTCTTTTATGATTTTGCTTGGATTTTTTCTTTGCAATTATTTTATACTTTTTCGTTAAAAAAAAAACCAGACGTTCTTAAATTTAATTTTAATTGTAACAGGACGGAGAACGTGTTGTTTTTTTCTTTTAATCATGTTGTGAGTAGAGCGTACTAAGTGCATCACTTATTGTAACGGATGCCAGGAATCGAACCTTTGCTAGTCCGCTACAGTGCGCTGGTGGTGTGTTGCTGACGTGTGCCTACGACGATGCGTGTTCTTCTATGTGTGTGGACTGTATGGCTTCGATGTATTGGGGCTTCAAAAATAAAACATCTTCATACGTTGAGAGCGATGCTGTTCAGGTGTTCGGTGCTTGATGGTTACAAGATGGTGGTTGAGACGCCAACGAACTGGCCGAATACATGGTCGCTTAAGTACCTCGAAACTTTAACTTATCGACGACCATCGCACCGAACACGTGCACAGAGAATCTTTCGTTTATTTTTATTTCAAATACAGTACAAATTTTACGTATTATTCGTTTCTATTATACATACGTACATGTTCTATACATCGTTAGATAGGTCTCATTAAGGTATCTATCGGTATACAATACCTAAACCTAACTACAAGCGTCACTAAGCTATTCCATAAAAACTCCCAATAAAATGCTGTCACACAAGGGCCCGCCCACTATATTTTCTATTGAAAAACTATTGTATACTAAATTTATATATATAATTTTGGTAGGCCGTTGTGTGCAACTATATGGGACATCTATTAAAACAAACACCATGAAAATATCTTTATTCAATGCGAACCTATTACATGAAAACTTATGAATCATAAGAAAATTACAGAATTTCTTAAGTAAATAGGTACTATCGTAAATAAACAAAATTTATGATAAACATACAAATGTTTGTTATTATGCTTATTTTAACTATATAAGGTAATAACTAGCAATAAGAAAGTATCTAGACATGATTTCAAGCCTATATGAAGCCAAAAAACACTTATAAAACTATAAAACGAATATGTAAACAAACAGCTGTTTTATGAAATATTAGTTCTTATCTGTCACTACTGATAACGCTATTTATGATCGATATCTAGGTCTCTACAGTTAGCACAAGTTTAAGACTAATGTTCATGTATTACATAGTTGTTTATATTAACGATCTAACCATTTTCACTATTTTAGCTATTTTTTTACGTTTTGACACGTCCGGGAACCGAACCCGGTGTACCGCACGATTAGATAACACTGATTTTATACGATTTTCACTCGCGGTTTCGAATACACTATTCACTGTCATAGTTTTAATGTCTGTCGCGAACATCTCTCCCGCCGTGCAGCAACAAGCGTGACCCGTCGTGTGGCGGTGCTGCAGAGCACCCGGTGAGCGACGCCTCGTCACTTGGGCAGGGGGACCAGCTTCTTAGCCGGCCGTTTGAGGACGCCTGCTGCTGTGCGCACCTCGACAGTGCGTATGCGATCAGGACGGGGTCGCCGACCTCGAGGTTGAGCCCAGACCCATGGGGCTCCCGCCGGTGTTGCAGCTCGGGTAGGTACTCGCGCACCCAACGGCGCCAGAACATGTCGGCGAGGATTTGGGCGCGCCGCCAGTGCTTGCTGCTGTTGAGGTCAGCCTCGCTGAACTCGCCCAGTGGAGGGAGGCGAGCAGAACCACCGAACAGGATGTGGTTCGGGATGATGGCCTCGCTGTCTGCTTCGTTGACGGAGACGTGTGTGAGGGGTCGACTGTTTACTGTGTACTCGACCTCACACAGTAGTGTAGCTAGAACTTCTTCGTGCGGGTGGCGCTCGTGAAGGACCGTATAGAGGGCGGTCTTCACGCACCTGACGAGGCGCTCCCATGCGCCCCCCATGAATGGCGCTGAGGGGGTGATGAAGCGCCATACGATGCCACGGCGACTCGCTTCTTCGGCGACGGCGTCTTTCATCTCTCGGTCGGCACCGTGCATGTTGGTGCCGTTGTCCGAGTAGATCTCTGCGGGGCAACCTCGGCGCGCTGCGAATCTGCGCAGCGCCAAGATTGCGGAGTCGGCGCTCAGGCTGGCGGCGATCTCCAGATGTAGTGCCCTGGAAGTGAGACATGTAAACAGTGCCACCTAACGTTTGTGACGCTGTCTACCGATGGTTACGGCGAGCGGCCCGAAATAATTAAGACCCGTGTAGGTGAAGGGCCTCTGATGGTGAGCAAGGCGCGTCTTCGGATGGTCCCCTGTGGCTGGCTCAGGCGGCTGCGTTTTTCTAATGCGGCATGGTAGACATCTATGTACTATTTTCTTTGTAGTCGGCCGCAGACGAAGAATCCAATAGTGTTGGCGTATTTCATTTATTACCAACTCTGTACCGCTGTGATGTAATTTTCTATGCGTCCAATCTATGTATAGCTGTGTAACACGATGATCGCCGTCTAAGATTGGCGGTCTCTTTGTCTGTTCGGAGATTTCTTCTGTAGCTATTATACAACTGCGTTGAGTGATCATTCCGTTGTTCATCTCCACGGGTAACGAATACAGGCGGCTGTCTCTGGCGACACCTCCTCCGCGCCGCAGCTCCCGAATGTCGGCGCCGAAGGAGTCCTCTTGTACCGCCTTCACAAGAAGGTCCTCGGTACCGCGGGTGTGTTCTGCGGAGAGAAGCACGAAGTTTCGGGAGTCGGCGGCTGGACGAGGTGCTGCTCTGCCCGACTTGATGTTGTGCTTCGTCTTCGTCACGTGACGCCAATCTGGATCCTTCTGTCTATTTTTCTGCGTTCTTTTATATAGAACCTTCTCTGCGGTTTTCTTACATAATGCTATAAATTGTAGAACTCTTGCTGTTGCTCGTAAGAGCCTTTCCCATTTGGAAAATCTATACGGGTCTTCTATAATTCTATGTGTTTGACGTTTCTCTACAGCTGTCATTGTGCGCTCTTCGCCTGTCGCGTCAGTGGCGATGTGCTTCTCTACGGGCCATAGTGACGGGTCTTCGTACAGGAACGACGGTCCGGTGTACCACTCGTGTTCGGAGTTAAAGCTGTTTGGCACGTCGCGTGTAGCCGCATCCGCCGCGTTCATCTTCGTAGGTACCCAGCGCCAATCTTCAACTTTACTATGCTCTTCTATGGCGGCTAGGCGGTGTGCGACGAATGGTTTGTACGCCCGTGCTCTTTTTCTGATCCACGTCAGTACGGTCTTGCTGTCCGTCCAGTACACGACGGCCTCGGGTTTGACGCGATGTTCTTCTATTACCGCTTGAGCTTGTTTTGTTAAAAAAAAAAAAAAAAAAAAAACAAAACAAACCGCTTGAGCGACTCGCGTACCCATGACGGCGGCTTGCAGTTCGAGTCTCGGGATTGACACCACCTTAAGCAGTGCCACTCTCGCCTTCGCCATAACTAGCGTCACGTGTACACGCCCATCTGGTGTAGTCGCTCGCCAGTACACCGCTGTTGCGTAGGCCACTTCACTGGCGTCCGTAAAGACATGTACTTGGAGTGTACAGGCGTCACTGTACCCGGGGTAACACCGCGGGATGCGTATCGACTTCAACTGTTCTAAGTGCTGTATCCACGATGCCCATTGCACTCTGAGGCTTTCGTCAAACTTCTCGTCCCAATTTGTACCGAGTCGCCAGGCTTCCTGTAGTATCTGTTTGGCTCGAACAGTCACGGGCGATGCGAGGCCGAGTGGGTCGTATAGCGACATAACTATTTTCAACGCTTCTCGTTTGGTAGGCGCTTCGGTGCCGATGAGGCCGTCTGGAAGCCGTGCGAGTGTAAGGTTGAAGCTCAGCTCGTCCGCGCTCGTTTTCCACATCAAGCCGAGAATTTTCTCTTCTTGCCCCTTGCTGGTGAGGCCGACTGTCTCCTGGCGATGTTGACTTGGTTCTATTGCTTCGATGACGTTTCTAGAGTTCGACACCCATTTCGTGAGGTGAAAGTGAGCTTGCCTGTGTATGTCTCGCACCCGTGACGCTATGCTCGTCGCTTCCTGTTCGTCCCTGAAACTGTCCAGATAGTCATCCATGTAATGGTTATCTATGATGGCTTCTGCTGCTTCCGGGTACTCTTCTGCGTGCTTGCGAACGTTCCAATTCTTCGCGATTATAGCTGTACACGGTGAGCTTGCCGCGCCGAAGATAAAGGACTTCATACGGTATTCCTGGGGCGGTCCCTCCCGCCGGTCACCTCTCCACAGGTAGCGCAGCGCGTCTCGGTCTTCTGGGCGTACTCTCACCTGCATAAACATCTCCGTTATATCAGCTGAGACGGCAACGCGGTGTCGACGGAACCTCATCAACACCCCCGGCAACGATTGTAGCAAGTCCGGTCCCGTAAGCAGGAAATCGTTGAGTGACACACCTCTGGTTTTCGCGGCGGCGTCGTGAACTATACGAATCTTCTCGGGCTTCATGGGGTTGTGTACATCGAAGTGAGGCAAGTACCAAGTCTTCCCAGACGTACTATTCATGGGAGCTTCTTCTGCGTATCCCTTTTCTATCAGCGAGTTCATCTGTTCTGTATATTTTGTTTTCAACTCTATGTTTCTATCTATTTTTTTCTCTATGTGTGCGAGCCTCCTTGCCGCGTTCACGTAACTATCTGGCATGACGATGTCTTCTTGTTTCCACAGAAGAGCCGTCTCTATATGTCTATCTTCTAATTGTTTCGTATGTTTTTCTAACATATCTGTAGCCCGCTTCTCGGGGTCCGAGTTCGGTCGAAGTGGGTTCACTATGAGCGATTCCAGTGCGAAATATTCTTTCAGTTGCGCTTCTATGTTTTCATCTATAGTGGAGAGACCGTTGACGAAGTGTACGGTGTTTCCCAAGGTGCGTGAGCGTGCGCCGTGCGGTACCCATCCCAGCGACGTAAGCGACGCCACCGGTTGATCGTTGGGTCCTCTTCGTACTGCGTTCGCTATGAGCAGGTGCCAGTTGTCTTGACCTATTAGCACCTTTGGCACGCCTATGTCGTACACCAGCTTCTTCTTGATGCCTTCGAGGTATTTGCAGTCTATCAGGTCCTCTTCGGCGATCTTCTGCGGCGACAGGTGTAGGCTGGCTACGGTGCGCGCACACAAAGGCACTTGTTTGCTGTCGGCGCCGGCTCCTCGTATGTATATGTCTACGCGTCGCGACGTTGGCATGTCGATCGACGTATCACCTATGGCACGGATCGTAAACGGGTCCAGGTTCCCTTCCGCGCCGACTTCCTTGGCTATGTCTTTGTCTATGAGCGATACGGTGCTTCCGTCGTCGAGTAGGGCGAACGTCGACGCCTCTCCCGCCGGTCCGACTATCTGCACGGGCACTATCTTTAAGTATGCTTGAGCCTTTGCACGTATGCACGAACTGGCGACCGTTTCTTGCTTTTCTATGTTCACGTCTTCGGTCCTATGGGCTCCTCTATCGTAGTGAAGCAACTGGTTGTGTATAGCGCGGCATCCCTCTACACCGCACTTCCTGGGCTTGCACGAGTGTTCTATTCGGCGTATGCGTAAGCAGCGAAAACACAATCTATGCTGCTTAGCTAGCTGCCATCTCTTCTCTGCGTTGGCGTTATGAAATGTGCTGCAGGCCGTCGAGTAGTGTCCTTCGCGTTCACATATCCTGCACTTCGTGTTAGACGTGTCCGTATGGGTTCGCTTCTCCGTCGCCGTCCCCGTGTATGTCCTCTGCACGGTACGTCTGCTTGGCGGCCCATCGGTGATGTTCTCAGCCGGTGCGAACGCGCTACAGTAACGCGCGTACTCCGTCACGAAGTCACTGAATCGGCTGAGGTCTGGCTTCGAATGGCACTTCTCGGTGTACGTCTCGTACCACTGCACACGTAGCGAGTTCGGTAGGTTCTCGGTCAACACACGCACTAGCTCCGCATTGATGAGGTAGTGTTCCTTTTTCAACGCACGAAGTGTGACGACGCCGCTTCTAATCTTGCTCGCGAACGCGCATATGTCCTTAGGTGCTTCGCTACAGCGTGGCAGGATCCTCAGCTTGTCCGTCTCTGCCTGTGCGATCGAGTCTGGTCGTCCGAATTGCAGCTCCAACTCCTTCATGATTTCATCCGGTCGCGTATGCCCAATCAGTTCGGAGCTAACTGTTTCTAACGCTCTTCCCTTGAGACTTCTTCTCAGTCTCGCTGTATTCTCCACGTCGTTGAAGAACTTCTTGGTGGTGTCGTATATCGCCTTGAACGACAGCCACTCGGTGTGCGCGCCACCGAACGTCGGTAGCGCCATGATGACTTTCGAAACCGCCGGGTGTGGTGCAACTATCGATGTGTCCGGTGGCTTCCTGTCGGCGAGCGCGGCGATCGCGGAGGTGAGATCCGTGATGAACGGCTTCAGCGAATCACCTCCCTGTTGATGAACGTCCATCTTCTGTGAGGGCGGTCCATCTTCTATCTTCTGTGCCCCGTCGACGTCCCTCTTCTTAGTGGGCGCCGATATCACTTCTATATCTTCAGGGCTGGGCTGGGGTGCCGGAGCCTCTTCCAACCACGAACGTACGTAGTCTTGTTTCGGCTGTCCATCCTCGTCGTAGTCATTGGAGTCCGCCTCCTCTTCAGCCTTCTGTAGTGCTAACTGTGCTAACTGTAGTTTTATCTTCAAAACTTCTTCTCGAGCCAACATCACATTTCTATTGGAGCGTCCCGTAGCTGCTGAGCGTTGGTCGCGTTCCCTCATTGGCTTCTTTCTATCTCTATTTTCTATTATACTATGTCGCGCTGTACAAACGCTCGATCTATCGGATGGTTGCAACGTCCTTTCCTTGCCGTCTTCATTTTTTGACTGCACCTCTGCTCGCTCCCTTGCATCTTGAGTGATGTTTCGTTCGTCTCTCCCCGCGGGGCCGGGGGGGGCCGGCGGCGGTGCGTCGCTCCCGACTGTTGTCGACGGCGATCGTGGTGGCCCGTCGTGACGGACGACCGCGGCAGCTGGGTTGCGGGCAGCGGCGGCGCGGGCAGGGGTACTGGAACTAGGCCCGGCGCCGGCCGCTCCCCCGGCGACCTCGGGAGCACGACCTCTTGAACGCGTCGTAGGCATTCTTCTATCCGGCTCGATGCGACCAACAAATGGTCGCGGCAGCAACAGGCGATCCGGCTCGAAGGACCAACAAATGTAACGGATGCCAGGAATCGAACCTTTGCTAGTCCGCTACAGTGCGCTGGTGGTGTGTTGCTGACGTGTGCCTACGACGATGCGTGTTCTTCTATGTGTGTGGACTGTATGGCTTCGATGTATTGGGGCTTCAAAAATAAAACATCTTCATACGTTGAGAGCGATGCTGTTCAGGTGTTCGGTGCTTGATGGTTACAAGATGGTGGTTGAGACGCCAACGAACTGGCCGAATACATGGTCGCTTAAGTACCTCGAAACTTTAACTTATCGACGACCATCGCACCGAACACGTGCACAGAGAATCTTTCGTTTATTTTTATTTCAAATACAGTACAAATTTTACGTATTATTCGTTTCTATTATACATACGTACATGTTCTATACATCGTTAGATAGGTCTCATTAAGGTATCTATCGGTATACAATACCTAAACCTAACTACAAGCGTCACTAAGCTATTCCATAAAAACTCCCAATAAAATGCTGTCACACAAGGGCCCGCCCACTATATTTTCTATTGAAAAACTATTGTATACTAAATTTATATATATAATTTTGGTAGGCCGTTGTGTGCAACTATATGGGACATCTATTAAAACAAACACCATGAAAATATCTTTATTCAATTCGAACCTATTACATGAAAACTTATGAATCATAAGAAAATTACAGAATTTCTTAAGTAAATACTATCGTAAATAAACAAAATTTATGATAAACATACAAATGTTCGTTATTATGCTTATTTTAGCAATAATAAAGTATCTAGACATGATTTCAAGCCTATATGAATTCAAAAAACACTTATAAAACTATAAAACGAATACGTAAACAAACAGCTGTTTTATGAAGTATTAGTTCTTATCTGTCACTACTGATAACGCTATTTATGATCGATATCTAGGTCTCTACAGTTAGCACAAGTTTAAGACTAATGTTCATGTATTACATAGTTGTTTATATTAACGATCTAACCATTTACACTATTTTAGCTATTTTTTTACGTTTTGACACGTCCGGGAGCCGAACCCGGTGTACCGCACGATTAGATAACACTGATTTTATACGATTTTCACTCGCGGTTTCGAATACACTATTCACTGTCATAGTTTTAATGTCTGTCGCGACCACTTATCCTTCTGATTTTTTTTCTTTAAATAATTTTCATCATGCTTCCTATTAAGTTTCTGTCTCTTCAAAAGTCAGAGTTGGAGTATGAAGTTCGTATTAGAGGCGCGACTCCGGCACCTTCCGTGGAGGAGTTGCGTAAACAAATTATAAAATTATCCCCTGATTTGCCCTCGGAATACATATTAGAGTCTCCACTCGATGTAAGACAGGACCTTAAGGGTTGCTTAGAAGTTTTAATGAAAATTCAATTAAATCTTGATGCTAGTGATCCTAGCGTTGCTTCACTATTGCGAACACAGAATATGTTGAACCATTTACACAATCGTGTCGAGAGGATAACGCGTAGTGACGACATTAAAAAGGAATATGACGACATTGTTAGCGGTTATAAAATACTCTCGCAAAAACTTGCTACCTTACTAGCCAAAAAGCCTTCTGCTAGTACATCTTTTAATGTGGCTAGTGCTACTTCTGTCAAAGAATCAGCATCTACTGTGCCGGAACTACAGAACGTGATTTCTGTGTCATGCGATCGTACCTCATCCGATTTAAGAAAATTAAAATTTACTGTTAAAACTTGTGTTCGTTCTTTTATACAGCGTGTTGATGAATTTATGCTGGCTTAAAATATTCCACAACAGAAAGTTTTGAGTTTTGCTTCTGAAATTTTTCAGGACGATGCCCTTCACTGGTATCGTGCGGTAAAGGACAAAGTCAGTTCTTGGCCTAAGTTGGCACGTTTATTAAAAGAGGATTTTAGTCAAACTGACTACGATTATAGAGTTATTTCCGAAATTCGTGCTCGTACTCAAGAAGAACGTGAGAACATAACAATTTATCTTGCGGTTATGAAAGGAATGTTCCCGCGTCTATCCACTCCTCTTTCTGAAGCGGATCAATTAGAAATTCTCCTACATAACATTAGACCGTGCTATGCTAGTATGTTAGCAGCTGCTCCTCAGATCTCGACCATAGACACTTTGCGTTCTTTATGTCATAACTAGCCGAGTGTGAAAAGTCTCGACTTTTCACACTCGGCTTTCACAATTTCAAGAGCCTCCTAAGGTTACTTCCGATACGCTAGCTCCTGAATTTGCGTACTCTAAGGATGTCTATAAACCTATAAATAAGGCTAATTCTAGTTACAATAAATATAATAATAATAGTTTAAATAATAATTACAATAATAAACGATTTTAAACTTTAGCCATTTGTATACATTATACAAGGTTATATAGCGGGTCTTACTCGCGATAAATCTTATATTTAAGGCATAAATATTCATAATATAAGGCATAATAGTCATTCCTTTTCAGACACCTGGCGTCTACAAGGTCGATTGCAGTTGTGGTAGCTCCTATATCGGACAGACCAAGCGAACAATTGCGGAAAGGGTCAAGGAACATATCGCAGCTGTGAAAAATCGACAAGTAAATAAGTCCGCTATAGCTGAACATTTATTGGAGTCTGGACCCAACCACTGGATAGAACTACATCAACCACAGGTCTTGTTCACCGAACGTCACTATTACTCCAGGATAGTGCGTGAAGCGGTTAAAATAAAAAAACACAAGAATTTCAACCGGGAGGATGGATTTAGATTTTCAACAACTTGGAATCCAGTCATCAATAAGTGTAAACACCGCCGCAATGATACAGCTCAACAGTGTGTAGACGTTATTAGTGTAGTGTGTCGAGGTACCGACAGTGCGGTTAAAAACAAAAATAAAATCCAGTGAGGGTAGGTGCCAAAACCCGCACAACACAAGGACGGCGCTGAGCTCACCAGTCCCGCCGCGACCACGGCTGAAGCAAGTCAGCCGAAACGTTGGCAAAAAACCGAGGTATATATGCCTTAAATATAAGATTTATCGCGAGTAAGACCCGCTTTATAACCTTGTATAATTACAATAATAACAATCAGAATAGGAATAATAATTTTAGTAACAATAAATATGTACATGCAATAGAAGTGGCTAAAAAGGAACCTTACTGTCCTAGGTGTCGTAATAACCCATCACATTCGTCAATGCAAGGCTCCACGGGATATCGTTTGTTTTAAGTGTGGTAAGAAGGATGTAAAGATACCCGACTATCCTAACTGTTGTAAACCTAGTACTAATTCAAAAAACTAATTAAACAGAGTTGTAACAATTTTAGCAAGCAAGACTGGGATACTTGGCTTGATTTTATAAGAACATTTTCTTCTTCATACAAAGTTGCTACAATTCTGCTATCAAAACCACCAACCACCGATTCTAGTCCTTTTATTTAAAATTAATAACATTGATGCTGTTGGATTACTTGATTCTGGAACTGCAGTTTCTATTCTAGGAAATAATTGTCATTTATTACTAGCAGACTGCACTTTGAACCAGGATGACATTGACCACAATAAAATTATAGCTGCTGGCGGTCAATTATTAAAAAACATAGGTTTCATGTATTTACCCGTTACATTTGAGAGCCAGTTTCATATTATTAAGGCATACGTAGTTCCTGAAGTTGAAACACCAATTATTTTAGGCGTAGATTTTTGGCGCGCTTCTCGAATTTGCCCTAATTATTTATTTATTTATTTAAACTTTATGCACTAAAAGTGTACATGGGTGGACTTAATGCCATTAGGCATTCTCTAACAGTCGACCTTTAGGTGGTGCAGAAATAAATGTGGTAGGTGCATTGAAAGCAGTGTAGGAAGACGATAACTGAAAAAAAAAGAAATATAATATATAAACCAGATACCTAATTTATTAGGTAATCCATAAATATATTTCAACCTATAGCAGTCAGATAAATACTGCAACATATGAGTATATATAATAAATACATATTATAGATATCTAAATAAGTACTATACATATAAAAATACATAATTATATAACATATATACACACATATAAATATATATAAATACTTATATATAATAAACTATAACTGATGCGAATGATGTGCTGATTCCCTCAATCTGTTAAATAGGAGCTCTCGAACTTTCATTTTGAATGCGTAACGGTTGGTGGACATTCTGACTTCAGGAAGGAGCCTATTCCAAAGCAGTACAGCTTGAACTATGAAAGAAGAATTGACAAAACCAGAAGTGTGAGTAGGACAAGCAAGAAGTAAATTATGAGAAGAACGAAGTTCCCTTTCATGAGTAGAAGAGAGATATTGAAAGTATGTTATAAGGTAATCAGGAGGAGAAGGGGCAGTAAGAATAGAAAAGAGAGTAGTAAGAGCACGCAAGCTCCGGCGTTGACGTATGGGTAACCACTTCAGTTCGGAACGGAAAGCAGATACGTGATCATACTTGCGAATATTATAAATGAATCGAATGCAGTTATTGTGAAGTCGGTCATATTTGTTGAGATGTTCTGCATTCAGGTCATAATAGCACATATCACCATAGTCGATTAAGGGAAAGATTAAGGTCTGCACAAGCATTGTTTTGGTTTTGGGAGGCAGAAAATTCTTGAGGCGATATAAGGCGCGGAGAGTACCGGTGACTCTCTGACTAACACTGGTAACCTGGGCTTGCCAGTCGAGAGTGGAATCAATGTGTAATCCTAGGTCTTTGACGACAGGACTAAACGGAATAATTAGCCCATTAAACGTAACCGGAGGCAGGGTTGTTAAGTCTAGTCTGCGTATCATGCATTGACTGCCAACGATTATGGCTTGACATTTGGCAGGATTGACATCAAGGCCGAATTCTTTGGACCATGCCAAAATCGTGTCCAAATCTTTGTTCACCTCTGCTATCGCCAACGCCACGTTATCCACTTTCGCCTGGGAATATAGCTGCAAGTCATCGGCGTAAAGATGATACGAACATTGAAGTCGAAGGGTCAAGAGGTTAATAAAAATAGAGAAAAGTAAAGGAGAGAGTATGCCACCTTGAGGGACACCAGAGCTAAGATCACGCCAACTTGATGAAATTTCATCAACGCGGACCGCCTGCTGTCGTCCCTGAAGATACGTTGAGAACCATTCCAGTGAACCAGGCGAGATCAGAAGATGGGAAAGGATTGATAGAAGGATGTCGTGACTAACGGTATTAAAGGCGTTCGACAAGTCAACCAAGGCCAACACAGTGACCTTAGTCTCCTCCATACCCGCCCTAATATCGTCAGTCACTTTAAGGAGGGCGGAGGTAGTGCTATAGCTAGGTCTGAAGCCAGATTGCAAAGGACTCAAAAGCTTGTTTTGATGCACAAAACTGGATAGTTGCTTATGCACACTAGCTTCTAGCACTTTGGGTAGGAAGGGAAGTATAGAGATAGGCTGGTAATGTTTTGGGAGAGAAGGACTCTGGATTTTAGGCAATGGGATTACAAATGCTTTGCGCCATAAGGAAGGGAAGGTACCACTGGCTAATGAAAAGTTGACGATGTGGGATATAGGAAAGGTGAGGTGGTCAAGGATAAGGGTGATCATACGACGGCTAATGCCATCGTATCCCACCGCGTTGGATTTGATGGAAAGGATAATCTTCTTGATCTCACTCGGTGTCACTAGAATAAAACTAAAGGGAGTTGTGTCAGGCCGAGGCAGGCCAGCCACATAATCAATAGTACGACGCCTGGTTTAGAGATCCAACTGAATAGTAGAGGAGAAATGTTGGTTTAAATCCTCCAAATCTACCGTCATCTGAAAATTAGTGTGACGTTGCTTGCTTGTAAGTATATAGGTAGCATCACAATGTCGAATACTTCATTGGCGGAAATAAAAGTAAATAGTGGTGAACCGTTTATAAACTCCTACGATAATTTGTTGGCGTCACAGAAAGCGATAGTTGATAATGTCATTGCGCAGTTTCGTTCTATTTCTACTGAAGAAAAGGGTTTAGGTAGAACAAATCTAATATGCCATCGCATTGACACCGGTGACGCACAACCTATAAGACAGCGTTATTACAGAATGTCTCCCGAAAGGCAACGCATTTTAATTGAGCAGGTGGACGAAATGCTGTCACTTGACGTTGTCGAACCTTGTGAAAGCGCCTGGTCTTCCCCTGTGCTCATTGTCAACAAAAAGATCGGACAACCAAGATTCTGTTTAGACAGCAGGAAGTGGAACGCAGTGACTAAGCGCGATGCATATAATTTACCGTATGTTTCGGAGATATTAGATAATCTTCGCGATGCTAAGTACCTGAGCAGTATTGATTTGTCCAAAGCATTTTGGCAACTGCCTATAGCGCCAGAAGACCGCGATAAAACCGCATTTTACGTTCCGGGCCGTGGCACTTTTTGTTTAAAAACCACTCCGTTTGGGTTGACGAATGCCCCCGCAACGCAACAACGTCTCGTTGACTTGTTATTTAGTGACATGGAGTCTAAGACCTTCGCTTACTTAGATGACGTTATCATTATAAACTCTAGCTTTGATGAGCATGTTTCTCGATTGTTGCGAGTTTTGAATAAATTGAGGCAGGCAAATTTGACAGTGAACTTCGAAAAGTGTGAGTTTTTTCGAAGCGAACTTAAATATCTAGGATACGTGGTAGATTCCCGTGGTTTGCGCACTGACCCAGACAAGGTGGAAGCCATTATTATCTTTCCAACTCCTACCAATAGAAAGGAGTTGAAACGCTTTCTCGGCACTGCTACTTGGTACCGACGTTTCGTCCCTAATTTTAACACAGTGGCTGGTCCACTCAATAAGCTCACTGCTAACGGAAAAAAAGGTCCTTCTTTCAAGTGGTCACCTGAAGCTGACGCAGCCTTTAATGCGTTAAAAGAATGTTTGGTTTCCGCTCCAGTTCTTTCTTGTCCGGACTATTCCAAACCATTCGAAGTGCACACCGACGCGAGTAGTTACGGTATTGGTGCTATGTTGACACAGACTACGGTAAAGAACATCCGATTGCCTACATGAGTAGATCTTTCACTAGCCCCGAGAAAAACTAGAGCATAACTGAAAGGGAGACCCTTGCTGTGTTAACTGCTCTCGAGCACTGGCGATGTTATCTTGAAAACGGTCAAACATTTACGGTGTACACTGACCACTCCGCGTTAAAATGGTTTCTTTCGTTAGAAAATCCCACAGGACGATTAGCACGATGGGGGGTAAGGTTGTCCTCATTTAATTTTGTTATTAAACACCGTCGTGGTGTCGACAATGTTATTCCCGATGCCTTGTCGCTTAGAGAGCTTTCCCCGTAAATGCAATATCGCTTGCTAATGCCAACACAGATGATGTCTGGTATAAAAAGATCTTTAACGGCTGTCTGACTACTCCTTCAAATTTTCCTAACTTCACTATTAGAAACAATTTCGACTCACAAAAAATATAAATAATTAATTAACTTCAGAATTTGACTGGAAGGAAGTCGTACCCAGCGAGTTTCGTGAAAGTATCATAGCTGAAAACCATTCTGAGCCAACAGGTGGACATCTTGGCATTTTCAAGACTTATCGGCGCTTGTCATTAAATGACTACTGGCCAAACATGCACCAGGATGTCGTTAAATTTGTAGGTTCCTGCTCGGTTTGCTTATCTTATAAGGCACAAAATCACACTACATTGGGAGAAATGGGTCGTCCGAAACAATGTTCGAGACCTTTTCAGATGATCTCAATTGATTTTGTGGGTCCTTTTCCCACCAGTCGAAAGCAAAATTCTTATATATTGGTTGTAACGTGCTGTTTTTCTAAATTTTGCCACATTTTCCCAGTACGTCGCGCTACTGCGGATATTGTTATTAAAATTATAGAAGAGTCAATTTTCTTAGTTCACGGAGTCCCTCAAACAATCTTCTTGGACAATGGAACGCAATTTATAAGTTCATCTACTGATGAACTGTTTAAAAAATATAAAGTACCTAACGTATTTTTCACGCCGAAGTACACACCACAAATCAACATGGTAGAACGCTACAATAAAACTATTGTCACTAGTTTGTCTACGTTTGTTGGAAACGATCATATATCCTGGGACATCTCCATCCCCAAGGTTCAGTTTGCGATAAACAATTCCGTTAATGAAGCCACCGGTTATACACCGTCATTTCTAGTCTACGGTAGGGAATTAGTTTAATGCGGATCGCACTACACTGACAATGACCTGGGCGATGAAGTGTTGTTCCTTCCTCGCGACTTATACGCTGAAAACTTAGGTTTTCTTCGTTCAATATTCAATTATGTGCAGGCTTCGTTATGGCATGCACATGAAAAGAATACAGCTCACTACAACCTGCGTAGAAAGCCGGCCGAGTTTAATGTAGGAGACATTGTCTATAAGCGCGCATTCGTACTGAGCAATAAAGACAAATGTTTTAGTAAAAAGTTGGCACCAAAATTGATCAAATGCCGTATAATTGAAAAACGGTCTCCACTAGTTTATGTTCTGGAAGATATGTAAGGAAAAAATATAGGCGTCTGGCATATCAAAGATTTAAAAAATATCAAGTATAGTTAGATAGTGTTGTTTTTTTAAATTATTTCATGAATTGAGACATACCTACCTTTAAAATAAATTCTTACTACACAAGCATTAGTTTTCTGTGCCATATTAATCACAGATAACTTGTTTACGTAAGGTCGCGTCAGCATAATTTTATATTGTTGTAGCTATTTTGTACGGTTGTTTGTTTGATACTATGGAAGGATTTTAAAAGAAGATAGTATGAATGTGTAGTGCTAGTGGTAATCTATAGACGAGTTTTATTTAAGAACAAAACTCTTTCTGAGACGAGGGGGGTAATGTAACATTAATTGTTACATGTCTCAATTCTTAATAATAAAATAATAATAAAAAAATAAACATAAGAAATTATTTACAATAATAATATATTTACAATAAAACAGAAACAACTACTTACAATATTTAAATAAAAACATTTAAAATGAACGCATCAAATCAAATTTTATACCAGCAACAATTTATCACCACGTTCGTATTAAAACAAGCGTCATATTAGGCACCCAGGAGCGAGTTCCTTTGTTTGCGGCGCGTGTGCAGGGGGGGATCGCAGACCACAGTCAGAACGCTTCCACGTAGCGGGAGAGCGATTATTGTTGTCGAGGCGAACGCACCTCAGTTTTTTTCTCGATCCCTACTACGAGTTATTCGTTGTAATCGTCAATTTAAGACTTTTTAAGGCGTCCCTACCGTTAACTCGACTATTCTATTTTATAATACAAGATATTACTTCTAAACATATTCTGTGTGTGTGAGTTAAACCCCGATTGGGTAAGTGTTGCACAATTTTTAAATTAGCCGTAGCTTAGCAAACCGTAACGTTTTCTATCGCTTTGCTTTAACTTTAATTTTGTAATCTCTTATTAGTGTTAGCGCTAGTCTTTATTTCTATTAGACGCTCATTACTTTCTTTTCTTTGTAGTTTTCTCAAATTTTCGTAATTATATCATTTTAGTATATTCAAATCTTAGTTTCCGTTATAAAATTCAAATGTTTTAATTAACTGCTTAGTAACCGAAATTATTGTTATCTCCATATCTGATAGTGAACATCCACGGCATCACATCTACATACTTAGTGCTTCCCTATTAAGCGTTGCTGTGGGTGCTCACCATATACGGCCAGTGTGTAATGCTTTCGCTTGTTGCGCATTACAGGGTTTCACGTTCACCTTAATTATCCTGCTTCCCCGCGGTGGACAGTAGCAGTACAGCGCACGAACCCTACACCAGCATCCAGACCTGGCGATCGACGCGCGAGCACTCGTCTCCAGCAGCGGCCAGTGACGTCAGGGGAGTGCTGGACCAGTGAGGAGTGTTAATCGCTGTATAGGCCCTAAACCATATTTTTAACGACCTACGTCTACCGAGCTAGATTTTTATTGGTAATATTAAATGTTCTGATTTTACTGCCTACCTACTTTTTTTTATTTAATATCCTACTAGGAATACCTATACCTAGGTTAGGTAGGATATAACAGGTGGCGAGCTTTAAACCGGGACAATAGGTATGTGGTCTTTATTATTTCTTGAATTAAAATCTATTACCACTTGTACAAAACTGTTTACACTTTCGGGAGTGATCTTTAGACCTATAAAAAATAATCCTTATTTGAAAAACATGAAAGGCTATGCAAATACAAACATAAAATTATTGCGCTCAATATTTCGCAGTTTTCGAAATTTATCAAAGGGATTTCATTTTATTATGTTGTTAAATAAATTTAAAATTGGGGTATCAAGTGCGCGCATTGGGTACACTCAGACGGAAAATTGGTATTGGTTTTGTAGCTTTATTTTCTGTATTGTTATAATTTATCATTGATAAGGAAAATACCATTTCACTCCAATTATTGACGTCAAATTCGTCGATATCATAATAATATTTTTGCTAGGTATGTCCAAAGTTCCTGAATTCATATTACTAGTTATATTTTTAAACAGTTATAGCTATTCTGCCATAAGTCTTATGACAGAATATAATATTGCATAAAAATGGCCCGCTTTCTCGTATATCTGGATGGCGAAGCGAAGGTCTTATTTGCAACTCGGATAACGCTATAACGATGATGATGATTTTATAGTAGCGTATGCTTAGTAGTTTTATGGTAAAAGCTTGTGTGGGAACACCACAAGCCACAAATGATTACGTGTAGAACTAACAACATAATTTTTTTTTAAAGACTCCCGCTTGTATCCCCGAAGGGGTAGGCAGAGATGTAAGATTACATCCATATTTGGCCATGGTATAAATTTGTAGGTCCCACGTAAAGGAGGGTGAGCCTATTGCCGTAATCGGGTACTTTGTCAGACTCCGTGTTGCTACTAAGAATTGGGCAAACCCCAGGAACACTTTCCCCGACCCGGGACTCAAACCAGAGACATTGTGATCAGATCACGAACAAGGGAGGCAGAAACATAGTCCCCCCCGTTAGATCTCCACCTTGTCGTGGTGGAGGGGCTCAGTAACCGTAGTTAGGTCACCTACGGTGAAGCTAAGCGAGATCCCCGGTGTAGACGCTCCACGTAAGCTTGACGTAGGCCTGCGCAGGATGCGTCCAATGGTGCGGGTGCGAGGGACAGTTCTTCTGTCCCTCGCAGTCGGGCGCGGTCGCGGGAGGAGAGGCGTGTCGGTGTTGCGTTGCCGCGCGCTCTATCTCCCGCGACCAAATGGGGGTGCACCATCGTTGCGTCGCGGTGGGGCCGCAGAGGAAGAGGAGATGCGGTGTTGCGTTGGCGTCCTCCCTATCCTCTGCGGCCGCTGGGTGTTTTGGCGGCAGAGCCCAACACCTTCATCCGCCGTCAAGGGGGCCTTGTTCGGGGCCCGCCTGACCATCTGGCGGGCCAGTACCCGTCGGGGGTAGCGAGGAATGCTTCGGCGATACCCGACCCTCCGACACACGGGTACATGAGGAACACGGGTTGGTTTTTAGTCAATAAAAGTCTGACAGTCCCCTTCGCCCTTCCCCCAGGGCGGAGGGACTCCATGAGGATTTTCCAACCCGACACCAAAAAAAAAGGCAGAAACATAGTCATAATGTTAGCAGTAAGTTCTATTAGACTGAGAGCACTATTTTGCAGGAAGACCACATAAACGTATTATACAAGTTAACAAGCGGATGCCGTGGTAAGTCCATAGTTGAAATTTTATACGTGTATATGTGTTTCTTCGTCAATTTCTCCATCTTTTAGGTTAGAAGTACTGAATGAATTTTGACAAAGTGAATTGAGCCTTTGCCTTCTCCATACGCAATGAATAGAATATATTGAAATCAGTTTATATATTTCCTAATACCGATAATGCGACGTATCATAAAATTGCAGGCTACTGAATTTTTAAACGAATTTGCTTCGACTAGAATGCGGCTCTCAAGCACCATGATGAAACGCCTTGGATTGCAACTGACATTACACAAAAATCACGATATACGATATATAGTTATTAAAATTCATTTATTTATTTATTTATTTTACACTCATATAAACTATTATTACAGGTACTTATAACCTAATTCAATAGCTTATGTATATAAATATCAACAATAATGGTAACTCGTATACTTAAATAACTAAACTAAAGCAAACAAACAATAAGCGGCCCGTGTGAATTCGTTCAGTGTACACGAGAAGAGATCCACCCTATGAGCCAATGTGTTGAGCGCAAGCAGCGCACGCGTGGCCTCCGCCGCCGTCCTACGTACTCGTCCGGGACGCATAGCTGGAGTAACGCCAAGATGTTCGGGTTATGGATTTTGCCGCGCATCACTTTGAATAGGCAGACGGTGAGAGCGAACTCCCTTCTTACTTCAAGCCTGTAGTAGCCTACCATACCCAGAACAAATAGAGTAGGGTACAGAAGCGGATAGCCTGGGTATACCCCATATTGCTTCAAGTACACGAATCTTACAAATTTGTTCTGGATACGTTCTAGCATTAGCCTGTACTTCTCCTCGTGTGGTGACCATATTACGGCATTGCATTCCAGATGACTCTTAACGAGTGCCTCGTACAGTGCTTTCAATGCGCCTATATTTGTAAAGTTATTTGCTTGGCGCAATATTAGTCCCAGATTCCGGTAAGCTTTCTTACAAACATCGGTGATATGCTGCCGAAACTGTAGATCAGCAGTGAAGCGTACACCTAAGTCCCGTACCTCAGTCACACGCTGTACCGGAACGCCGTCCATAAGGTATTGGTAATGGCTCGGGGATCGTGCGCGACTGAAAGATAAGACGGAACACTTAGACACGTTAAAGTAAAGTTTATTTTTTAAACTCCAACTTACTATGTTATCTATATCGCGCTGTAGTGCGGCGTGGTCTACGGTATTCCTTATTTTATGTACCAGTTTCAAGTCGTCCGCGAATAGTAAAGGCGTTGACCTTCTGACTACCCCCGGCAAGTCGTTCACCGTTAAAATAAACAAAAGTGGCCCTAAATTACTCCCCTGACTCACCCCAGATCTTGTTGGGTAGGGATCCGAAAGATGTCCACCACAGTCCACATATTGACATCTGTCCCGAAAGTAGCCCGCGAAGAATGTTAATGTATGTGGCGTGCATCCCATACCTGCCAGTTTGGCTAGTAGGATGTCATTGTCGACTGTGTCGAACGCCTTTCGGAAGTCAAAGTATGCGACGTCCACCTGTAGCCCAGCATCCACCACGGGCACCAGATGTGCCATCAGATCTAGTAAGTTCCCAGTCGTCCCCCGCCCAGGTTGGAACCCGTGTTGAGCGTCGGACAACTGAGCGCTTACTTGCGGATAAAGGCAACCGTGGATGGCTGCTTCAAATACCTTTGCCGGAGTAGATAAGATCGCCACGGGTCTGTAGTCAGTGGGCGCCGATCCTCCACTGCCCTTTGGTACAGGCACCGCACGAGTAAGTTTCCAACGCTCCGGGAACTTCGCCGTCTCAATACAGACGTTAAACAGATGAAGTAACGGCTCGATTAATACTGCCGCATAATCCCTAAACACAAACGCCGGTATCCCGTCAGGCCCCGCCGAGCGCTTGGGCGGACAGTGCGCGAGCGCGCCACGCACGTCGGCAGCGTCTAGACGCTCAAGCTGCACACGCGCGCCCGGCGCCTCGGCTAGGCTCTCCGTGTCGGCGCTGGTCGACCGACGCCACGCTTAACGTTGCCGGCTCCCGGTTATACACAGACTCGAAGTACCGGGCGAACTCTTGCGCACACTCAAGCTCGGACAATACTCTATCGTCTTTAATTATTTTGCGATTGGACGAGTTTCTGGTTTTAGACCTTATGAAACCCCAAAATTCTCGCGGTTCTTTTGCCAGATGACTCTGGACACGGTCGCGGTATTCGTCGTGAGCTCGAGCGGTCTTGGCTTTAACCCTCGCCCTGCACCGAGAAAACGCTTCATAGTTCTCACTCGACCTATTAGATTTATATTTTTTATGTAACGCATATTTGAATCGTATGTCTCTTATGATCGCATTCGTATACCATATTGGGTATACGTATCTACTATTTTTTGAACTGATCTTTTTTAGGGGCACATACATACTGAAGACCTCATAGATTTTATCATAAAAGGAATTTAATATAACATCTGGATCCGTACTGCAATATAAATTAGTCCAGTCTATTTCACTCAAAGCTTGATACAAAATATGAAAATTGGTTTTGTTAAAATTCCATTTTTCGCGACATATCGATTGCGCGGCAGAATGTCGCACGTTCGGCTTAGGAGCATCGTGCGTGGGCGCGGGGGGAGCGGGTGTCGCGGGGCGCGCGGGGAGCGCGAGGCGCACGTGCAGCGCGGGGTGGTAGGCGTCGACGGGCTGCAGTGCCTCGTCGGCAGCGCGCACGCTGACGCCGGCGCCGCGCGCGCACAACACGAGGTCCAGCTGTCTTCCACTACAGTTCGGTATCTCGTTACACTGAACAAATTCACAGAATGCCATAAAATATTCAAAATAATTAACAATATTACTATTACAGGAATACAAATTAAAATCACCTAAAACTACTAACTTATTTTCATACTTAACACATATATTTTCTAATATTTTAAACAAAACCATATACTAGCTCTCGTCAGTCTGTGGAGGAATATACACCGTACAACATGTGAATAAATACCGATTTCCCCTATACAAACTACCACACACTAGTTCAAACCTGTGATCGTCCACGTTAACGTCGCCTGGGATCGCCACTCGCCGTAACTCAAATCGCGGTGTGGCCACTAAAAGTGCGCCGCCCTGTTTGCGACCGTCAGCACGATCGCATCGCAATACTTGGTATCCTGACACGACAAACTCCGAATCCGTAATCACTTCATTGAGACCGGTTTCTGTAATTGCAAACAGATCACACTCGGAGGATTCCAGCAAAGACAAAAATTGGGAAGTTTTTGTCTGAATTCCTCTCACATTTTGATATAATATTGTGAAAATATTCTGCTGGCATGTAATTTGGTTTGGTTGGTCGACGAAACCAATTAATCCATTCACTAATTTCTGAATTTAATGGCCACAATTCCGGGTCGCAAAGCTTGTCAAAGTCTGTTATAGTAACGCCAATCTTAAACGATGCATAATCCCGCTCGATCTTAGGTCTTAACTTTTCTATGGAAATTTCCGACCCGCTGCCCAGTATTCCTATAATATGCTCTTTCAGTACATCATCCGTAGTAGATTTATCTAATCTCCAAATATGTAAATATTTTTTCCGTTCAACCGCTTTCAATAATTTAACTGACGAATTACCACCTTTTATTATCGGGTTGCTTTTCTTTTTCCTTGCAACTTCTATCCACTGGCTATTGCTCTGTCCATCTTCCTGAAAAGTCGCTGGTTTCCTAGCCACCGACGCGTAGTTGATGTCAGGCCTCGGCTGCGATGGCGCGGGCTGCGGCTCCGACGGCGCGGGCCCCGGCGCGGCCGCGGCCGCGGCCGGCTCCGCTGCGACGGCGCGACGCTTGTGGGGCTCACGCGACGGCCTGCGCGCTCTCGTTCGCGATGGCGCGGGCGCCGGCGCGGCCGCGGCCGGTGCCCGACCACTGTTCGCAACGTTGTTAACCGACGATGTATCGACGCTAGTAGCTCCCGGTGTGATTATGGTACATATTTGTTGAGTATGACCGATGGTATCGTGTTTACCAATCTGTTTTTCAGTATCTGATACTATTGCCATCTGTTTCTCATAAAAAGTACATTTTTCGTTGGCTTTCCTTAATTCTTGTCTTAACTTACTGTTTTCTAAAGCTAATATGTTTACCGTAGTTTGCAATTCTTTCATAAGTCTCGTTTCGAGATCACTTATCTTATCCATAATCAAGCCACAGTATATAAAGACATATGGATTATTTGACTGTGATCAAGCTATTGACTTTTTCTTCGGTCATCTGTGTAAAATTGTCCGGCTCCTTCAAGGTCGATGACCCATTGGGCATCCGGTAATTATTTCCCCCCGGGTCTTTAGAACACCAGGTGTCTTCTGTTATATCCACCGAGCCAGAGCAGACACCACGTAGGTACTGGAGTTTCATCCGTGGAGCGTACTCGCCGGGTTACATTAGAACATGAGTTACACTTGAAAGTACGTTTCAATTGTGCCTGTCCCTCTTTAAATGCAGCCGAGGTGATGAACACACATTTATAATGATAATTTTCCTTACAGCCAATGCATTTAATAACATCTCCCGAATTGATTTTCAAATCACAAATTATGCAATTCATTTTGAACACAAACCAACAGTCAGGTGCAAGAGAGAGATAGCACGATGCGCGTTGTACGCGAGTGACAGAGCGCGGTGCGCGGCTGCCGGCTAGCGTCTTCGCGCCACCCGTAAATGTTATTGATAATTCAATGCACTTGTTTAATCCACAACAAAATTTGTTTGACTTTGTCCGAAATACACAAATTTAAAACTGTACTCCATATTCACTGTATGTATTAACGTCCAAGGTCCACTTTAGTGAAATTTGTAACACTTTACAGTTCGCTTAATCTAATATACCTATATGATAAATCTCGGCAGCGGGCGAATATTCGCTGTTCGCTGTCCCCGCGCGCGCGCGCGGGGATATTTATTTGGGATTCATGTTGTTTCTTATCTTGATGACTTCAGAAATCGCGGGAAACTATTCATAAATTCCAAGTTCATTATTAAGTTGCAAAGACCTTTGCTTTGAACTGTTTTTCTTTTGACACAAGGGAATTGTTTGTAAATAGAAGCGCAGGATGCCATTTTGAAATTAGTTTAATTTTGCATAATGAGGATAACCTTGTTTTTTATAAAGTTTATACTAATTTAATAAGCTTGCTTTGGTTCTAATGTTTATATTATGATAAAATAGTAAAGCTTGGATTCTCTCTTTTTTTAAAATTAAAAACACTTGTCAAATTGACTTCACGCTGCCTGATGGTAAGCTGACAGTGAAGTCCTATTGTGAAGGCCATGTATGGTGCAGAGAGTCGAGGTTGTTTGAAGTTGAAGTTAGAGTTATGGGTTGAGTTGACACAAACCACAGATTACACTTAAATCACAGTTTATTTCTATAGTTATTGTTAGTATTACACTTGTTACGATTTAGATGCTAATCCGCGGCGATCGATATATCAACTAACTATACTTATTATTAGGTACACGTTATAAAGAAAAGTAATGTAGGTCGCGCATGTAAGCAAAATGCGTACGGAAGCTAAACGTCTGTACGTTAACCGTACATGCTCCCGAGGGAAAAGTGGATGAGCATCTATTACAAATATTATAAGTTATTATAAAATTAAGTTAGTAAAATTAATAAAATAAGTAGTATACACAGTTATTAAATCTTAACTAGACATATTAAAATCGAAGCGACGTTCCGGCTGTACCACGCTGTTGGCGGGTTCCGATGTCGACGGCAGGTGACGCATCTCTCGCATCTCGATGTCCACTGCAGCATTAGTCTCTCCTTCGGCCTTCTTTCTGCTTGAGACTCTTTTCAGCTCAGAGTTTTTAAGGCATCGTTTTCTGACGATACTGTAGCCAAATAAGGACGCGATACCTCCCAGCAGCAAGGACGTCACCGAGTATAAATATATATCGTGACTGGACATCGTGGATGTATATGACGTCACAGGTAAGTTCTCGTGTTCCTTTTGATAGGATATCTGTTGTTGTATGTTCGTCAATTCAACTGCAGTAGATATTGCAGGCTCCGTAATATTCAAACGTGCATTTTTCCAACCAAGGTCAAAAATGTTGTTTATAGTTGAATTTATTGTTGGCACGTTGATATTTGATTCCATGTAATATTTACTTCCTAATTGGTTGTAAGTAAATATTGTAGCATCCTTTTTCTGTAGTATGCATTTAGGTTTCAATGCTAAGACACCAGTTCCGTCAATGACCGCCGGTGTAACTTGATCGCTGCACGTGACGCGCATCAATTGTTTATCGCATAACGTAAACAGCCACAGGTTAGGTTGGTGTAGTTTGACCCAGGTCTCCCTGCAAGTTACATCATCGATGACGCATGACAATGATGTTTGTTGGCTAAAAACTTTAGCTTCACAAGGTGCGTTTTTGTCATGTAAGCTGTATACAGGCTGCCTCGAAATGCATATATACCTGTCTTCTCCGTACGAGTTACATTGGTGCATGTCCTGCTTTTCCATTGTTATGTAGCAGTTTTTCATGAAGTTAATGGCTATTAATTTTGATTCAGGTCTTACTATTCTCAAATGTCCTTCGCTTTGGAATGGTATGGGTATTACACGGTATATGTTGTAGTCTCCGTCACTTAACAAAGGAATGTGTAATTCGAATAGTATGTAATTGGTTGTCAATCGCGCCTTCACATAAATCAAGTCAAAAATCTGCTTGTAATCCTTTTGGATATCTTGAACTGGTAAAGAAACTCCTTGTGGTAGTTTTCCGGATATGATATTGAGCTGTTCAATCAATTGAGATGCTGAAAACAGATGTGTATCCAAATGCCCCTTGTAGATGTTGCCGAGAGCGTTCATAAGCATTTCTTGTATTCGGTTCAAGTTGTTCAATATCAATGTTGACGTCATGGCAGCAGAGTTGATATCATTTGCCGTGAATAGCATTTGTGCCTTGTTGTCTATTTTTGAGATAATATTACTCGTTTTGTTCATGTAGGCATGCTTAATATCCAGTTGTCTATTCATGAATTCGGTATTACTTTTAATAACATTGTTTTCGGATTCTATTATAAGTGTCTGATTCCTCATTAATTGGAGCAAATAATTATCGTTATCGTGTAGATTTTGAATGTCCCTTTCATATTTTTTGGCAAAGTCTTGGTCTAGGACACCGAATAGTGTTCTCGCTAGACTGCCAACGCCGTCGAAATAGCCTCTTCTTTGCCTCGAATGCTGCGATAAAAGCATGGTGTTGTATTCGGTCAGATGCCGCATTTCGTTTTGCAAGTGGTTGACAACAGCTTCGCAAGCTGTATATTCGTAGGATATCCTGCTACAAAGCTTATCTATTTGTTCGATGTGGTAGTTGATTTTATTTGTTGCATGCCAGTATGATGTTAAATTGTAGTATACCACAAGAGTCCACTCATCATGTATTAGTTGGAGTTTTCCAGCGTCATCAAAGTATATAGGGTGATCATTTTGTATCTGTGTCACTACAAAGTTTGGTGCGACAGGTGCAGTTTCAATTGAGTTTACCCCCGTCATTGCTATCATAGTCATAAGTACAAGTGAGAGTACGCCAAACTTCTTCGGTTTTATACACCTTGTTGTTTTATGATCAGTTCGAATGTTCTTCTCTTTCTCTCTCTTATTGCCGTAACTTTGTTTTACAGATTCGATGTCGGTTCTCTGCGGTAACGGCGAAAGTTTTATAACAGGGCGTTTCAATTGACCACTTTTAGTTTTTAGCGTAACCACCCGGACGCTCCCGTCGGCACCAGGATGAAGTTCTGTTACTCTTCCGAGAGCCCATCTACTCGCTGGTAAGTTTTCCTCTTTGATCAACACTAAACTGCCTTCCTTAAGATTTTCTTTAGGATGTTGCCACTTGCTTCTCACTTGCAGTTGGTGTAAATATTCGCTCGACCAACGCCTCCAGAAATGTAGATTCATTTGTTCTATTAGTCTCCATCTGTTCCTTAAGTCATACTCGTTAAAATTTTCCTCTATGTGTGGTCGGGATAGCAAAGGACCGCCGATGAGAAAATGACCAGGTGTCAGGTATTCCAGATCGTCCACGTCTTCCGATAACGAACACAACGGTCGTGAGTTTAAGCAAGCTTCGATCTGTGTAAGTAAAGTACTGAATTGTTCAAAAGTTAGTTTTTGTTCTCCTAGGACTCGTTTTAAATGGTATTTCATCGCTTTAACGGCAGCTTCCCACAGTCCACCAGCCGACGGCCAGAGAGGTGCGTTAAAATGCCACTGGATTTGTAAATAGCTCATTTCATCGAGAAATTCTGTGCTTTGGAAAGTTTTGTTTTGTTTAAAGCCTGAAGTTGTTTCGCGGCACCTACAAAGTTTGTGCCATTGTCTGAAAACACATTCTTTGGTGTACCTCGCCGAGCACACATTCTTCTAAATGCTGCAAGGAATGTTTGTGTTGTAAGATCGGATACCAATTCCAGATGTACTACTTTGGTTACCATGCAAATAAAAATGGCAATGTACGTCTTACACGTTTTTACTCCTCGCCCCTTGTTGATTTTGACATCTACGTGTCCCGTAAAGTCCACACCGGTATTCGTGAAGGGTCTCGTTGGTGTCACACGTTCCTTCGGCAAGTCAGCCATCAGCTGCGTATTACGATGGGGCTTAAAACGATGGCATCTTACGCACAAGCGTAATTCCCTTTTGACAGTTCTACTCCCTCCAATGATCCAGAACTTTAAGCGTAAGTGGGCTAAGGTTAGTCTAGCGCCGCCATGTAGAGTGATGCGATGTGCTTCCTGTATGAGCAGTTCAGTTAATCTCCCTCTAGCGGGCAGAATGATAGGATGTTTCGTCTCGGGCGGTAGTAAAGACTGCGCGATTCTACCCCTCACTCGTAATAACCCATTGTCGTCGAGAAATGGAGTTAATTTGAGTAAAGGACTTCTGCTAGATATTGCCATTTGTTTCTTCAAACATTCGATTTCTTCTCCAAAATGTTCTCTTTGAGTTTTGACTATCAGATCCGTGGCCATGGTTATTTCATATGATGTTAAATAATAGTCAGTTTTGTTATTGTGCGAGTTCATTGGCTTCATTTTGTGCACTACTCGAAGAATCCAAGCAAGTACTCGTATTACACGTTTGATATTACTGTGTTTATTTAATAATGCCGTAATTATTTCACACTTGTTATAAACTGCTATGCAGCATTTTGTTTGTATTGGGTCAGTGTGTTTCAGGTCAATGTTTGTTACGTACGTCAGTTCACTTCCCTGTTCAGTTTTATAGTTATAAGTTTTTAACCACTGTGGCCCTTGCCACCAAAGGTTAAACGTTAAAAGTTGTTTAGGCGACAATCCTCGCGTTGCGCAATCCGCAGAGTTTTCCTCCGACCTAACATAGTCCCACTGGCTGGCAGGAATACAGTTGTTTATTTGTGCTACTCTATGAGCAACAAATCTCTCCCATCTGTGTATGTCACCTTTCAACCATGCCAACACTACTTTTGAATCGATCCAACATCGTATATGTAGCCTTTTAGTTGAAAGCGTAATTTTGATCTTTTCGATAAGTTTAACGAGCAATAGCGCGCCACAGAGTTCCAAGCGAGGTAACGAAATCTTTTTACTGAGCGGGGCCACCTTGGTCTTAGCGGCAATTATAGTTGTTATGTAATCACCGTGATAATTCGTTACTCTGCTGTAGACAACACAGGCATAGGCCTTTTCACTCGCGTTACAGAACCCGTGTATCTCAATAGATTCGTTGGTACACTGCAACCACCGTGGGACAGAAATGTTATTGATGAAAGGAAGATCTTTTCTTATCATTTCCCATTCGTGAACTATCTTCGTAGGCAGGCGTTCATCCCACTCGACCTTGCTGACCCATACTTTCTGGAACAGTAGTTTAGCCTTTATTGTTGTAGGCGAGAGGAACCCAAGTGGGTCGTATAATTTACTAATTTCTCCTAGCAGTATGCGTTTTGTTACGTTCTTTCTTGCAGGCAAATGCCAATTATAAACAAAGTTATCGTTGATTTGGTTCCAACTCATGCCTAACGTTTTGTTTATTTGTGTTGAGTTCGTTGTTTGTCCCGGTGTGAAGTTTATGTTCTGCTTGTCATGCTTTTGATCCGCGTCTAGATTTTCTAAGATACAAACATCATTACTAGTCCATTTCCTTAAATTGAAACCTCCTTTTCTCAGTAGCTCAACCATTTCCTGAACTAATTTTTTCGCTGACTCCAAGCTGTCTTGGCCATAGACTAAGTCATCCATGTAGAAATAGTTCTGTAAAGTCTTTGCAGCCACCGGGTAATTACCCTTTTCGTCGTTTGCGAGTTGATGTAGTGTGCGCATCGCGAGGTAGGGGGCGCTTTTCATACCGTATGTTACTGTACAAAGTTCCCATTCCTGTAAAGGTTCCATCTGAGAAGATCTCCATATTATAGTTTGTAAGTTTCTTTGTTCTTCAGCCAGCCATATATTTCTGTACATCTTCGCTATATCAGACGTAAAGACGTATTTGAAAATTCTCCAATTTGTTAACAGGGTAAAAATATCCTTTTGCAAATTTGGGCCTGAGTACATCATGTCATTGAGACTGCTGTTAGTTTTCGTTTTGTATGAAGCGTTGAAAACAACCCTCAGTTTGGTTGTCGTTGACTCTGCTCTCAACACCCCGTGATGAGGTAAGTAGACGTGATCTTTGTTCCTGCCCTCAGCAGGGACACGTCTCATGTGACCCAAGGCAATATAGTCATCCATGAAGCGCTTATATTCGTCGTTGAGGCTCTTGTTTGTTAGCATTTTTCGCTCAAGCTGTAGAAACTGGGCTGTTGCTTGAGGTCTTGTAGCACCTAAATTAAAGTTACCAGACTGTTTCATAGGCATCTTGACAACATATTCGCCAGTGTCTAATCTCTTAGTTGTTGATTTGTAAAATTGTTCACAGTATTGTTCCTCGCTAGTTAATGTTGTAGTTTCAGCAATGTCTTCACTCTCCCAGAAACGTGACATATCCTCTATGTTATTGAGCGTAATGAAACACTTGAATGTTTTTACGTTGCCGCATAAGATCCATCCTATTCTGGTTTTTTGCGCCACAGGGACGTTGTTGTCACTCCTCATAACTCCGTTCAGTATTAGTTCCGAGTAGACGTCGGCACCCAAAAGTAGATCGATTGGGCCTGACACATTGAAGCGAGGATCGGCTAATTTCAAGCTTTGTAAATAATCCCAGTTTTCAATGGTAAAGGTTGTAGTTGGCAAATTGCTCATTAGCTTTCTCATTACCAAAGTTTCTACGTTAAAGTTGTAATCTGAATGAATGGATGTGCATTCCAAATTAATAGAACCTCTGCTATTCCCGGAAAGTGACCCAATACCGGACACTACCGCGCTGAGTTTCTTCCGTGGCAATCTAAGCCGCTGAGCTGCATCTTCCGATATCAAACTAACTTGGGATCCTTGGTCCAGCAAGCCCCTTAAGGTAATGTAATCCCCGTCAATGGTTTTGACTTTCAGAAGTACTGTCGGTAACAAGACTTCTTTCATTTCGTTAGTTAGATTGTTAACTACATGGAAATTCATGGATGATGGCGAAGTGTTTGGAGATGATGGCGAAGTGTTTGGAGTTGACGCCGATGTTGCTCGACGGTTTTCAGTTTCATGCATTAGAGTATGGTGCGCTTTGTTGCATAATTTACATCTCTTTCGTGACATACATTGCTGTTCACCATGACTAAACAAACAGTTTTTGCATAAATGCAAGTTACGAACTGTGTCATGACGCGCCTGTGTGTTCATGTTTAGGAATTTGTCGCATTGCATTAACACATGATCGGTTTTGCAGATTGGACAATATTTGGCTGTAGTGAAGAAAGTTTTTTGCGCTAATTGTGGCTTGTTAAAGTACGCTGACCTCGAAGCGTTATTCAATTTATAATTATTGTTACGGACTTGCGATGTATTATTCGATTGTTTGTAAGGAATTACAGTTTTGTTCGAATGGGACATTTTCTGCTGGTTATTCTCTTGTAATGCCTCTAATGCCATAAATTTGGATTCCAAGAATTTTGTGAATTCGTCTAAATCGGGCAGTCATCAGGGCTCCTTCAGGTCTTTAACATATTCATTATAGGAAACATGGTCTAGCTTCTGTACCAAAAGATGAACAATAATTGGATCCCATTTTGATATATCTACCCCAATGTTAATGAGCCCATTTAGACATTCCCGCATGACATCGTGCAGTTTTCTTACGGACGCTGCACTCGCGTGTTGAATTAGAGGAGGATTCAGCATGGTATTCATGTAAGATGTAAAGAGAAGACGCTTATTGTCATAGCGGTGTGATATTATGTCCCAACAGGAAGAGTAGTTGTCGGCACTGATGCCTAGATGTTGCACAAGTTTTTCCGCCTCCCCTTTGAGCTTTGTTTTCAGATGCTGCATTTTCTGAGCCTTCGAGAGCGACGGGTTGTTATGGACACTCTCCATGAAGAGGTCTTTAAATGTCAGCCACTGGTTGTAATTACCATAAAAATCTGGTATCACGATTTTCGGTGTTGCCTTCTCGTAGTGCGCGTTATTCCATATTTTATGTTGCAATTGCTTGCGTAAAGTGTCGTAAATGTTTTCTATAGCCAAAAATTTCTGTTTGTATACTACGTTTTCTTCTTGTAAGATATAATCTAGTTCCCAGTTCGCCTTTTCTATGTGTTCCCATTTAGTTTTCAGAGTATTCAAGCTATCTTCTAGCTCCCACTTTTCCATTGACGTATCAAAGGTCATCTTTTCCACGGTACGTTCAAACGCTCTAAAATTATAATATTGCTGTCGTAGAAGATCCTGTTGCTTTTCAGATGTTTCTTTGGCATCCCGAGGTGGCACATGGAAGTCAATGCCACTGAAAGTAAACCGAGAGGGTTGGTTTTCATTTTCCTTCTTTGGTGTAGTAGGAGGCTAATCTTTGCTTGAGCTGTTACCAGGCAATTCCGCCTTCCGTTTCAACATATCGTGCAAAACGTTTTCATACATCTTCTTTGTTTCATTAAAAACGTTTTCCGTAAAGTATGAGATGTCTGTTACGCCAGATTCTTCTAAAAGTTGATGGTTGTGACCAAACTTCTCCCATAGACTATTAAGCCGAGAAAGACGTTCTTCCAAGTACGCTAAGGTTTTCCTATCAGGGCTATCCTTTTTATAGTTAATGCATAGTTGTTTCAGGTTGTTGAAGATATGTTTCTTGTTGGTTGATAAGTTCCTCGACGCTCTTTCCCATTGTTGTTTGATGTATGTATTAAGTTGAAGTTGACGTAAATGTTATAGTTGGAGCACACGTAGAGCTGTGTAGCCGCAGGTACTAGTCCAGTTGTTTAGCTAGATATCAATAAGTATCTTAATGCACTTACCGAATCCCACCTAATTACCTTACGAAGGACCACGCTGTATGGTGCAGAGAGTCGAGGTTGTTTGAAGTTGAAGTTAGAGTTAAGGGTTGAGTTGACACAAACCACAGATTACACTTAAATCACAGTTTATTTCTATAGTTATTGCTAGTATTACACTTGTTACGATTTAGATGCTAATCCGCGGCGATCGATATATCAACTAACTATACTTATTATTAGGTACACGTTATAAAGAAAAGTAATGTAGGTCGCGCATGTAAGCAAAATGCGTACAGAAGCTAAACGTCTGTACGTTAACCGTACAGGCCACCATCCCCAATTGCTGGTTAAGCAATGTAACATGGCGGCCCCCTTTGACGGCCTGTGTTCTGCATCTTCTTACATATAATAACTTCAGTTGCTTTATAACGGATAATGGAAAATTAATAAGTTACAGGGATTGTTGTTCCTTTTAGTATTCGCAAGTCAAATAGAGAACAGAATTACTAGGAGTCAGACTAGTGGTAGCGCTTGGGAGATCGGGAGCCAACTGAATGATGATGATGATGGCGACACGTAGGCTTAAAATAATATTTAAAAAAAGGATCATTAGATACATCGCAACTTAATTGCGGGTCAATAATAGTCACTATTTCATTACATTACAAAAAAATCGGCAAATTCATGATTTTTCCGGCAAATTCGACCGCCAAAGCCTCAGTATCACATACGGTTACGGTCACTGGTACCGGTTTTCGGTACGCCGTTTCTTAAACTCAGTAGCCGTATAAAATTCTCTATCTTTCAGTGAAAGTCCCATTTAAATCGGCTAAGCAATTTCAAAGATTACCCCGGAAAAACAGAATTACAGACATACAGAGAAAAACTTAAGAAAAGGTTGTTTATGATTTGGTGTTACACGACACCAAATCATAAGAAACCTTTTCTTAAGCTTTTCTCTGTCTGTCTGTCTGTCTTTCTGTTTGTTCGGGATAATCTCTGAAATTGCTATAGAAGAAATCATTACACTTAATTCATACTCGCCATTTTAATGTTATAATTCATATTAAGGTTAATCATTCAGTTATAAGTAATAATTAAACCATAAGTTACAAACTAACTGTCAAAATAATGGTGTCAAAAAACGACAATACTAATGTGTGACAAAGAATTGAATGTAGCACTGCAATTATACCAAATTGAATTAAAATTATGTTAAATTGCTAAGTGTTTGTTTGCACAGACTAATATAACATTCCATCACGAATTATTTTCTTTATACATCCTATGTAATAAGCATGATCCAGTATTACCTGCCTTATTTGTGACTACACAGAGAAGCTACTGAGTATTCCACAATGTTCCCGAAAGCCTGCCTGCTTATGTCTCGCAGAGCAAGTTAATCCGTGGGTCCGCCCGTTATAATGATCTCTCACAGTCGTTACGAGGAATCGGTATCCATATATAGACTTTAGATTAAATCTGATTAGCCTAGTAAGTTATTGAATGTTGCTCTGTTTTTACATGATGCCGATCAAAGACAGTTAAGTCATATTTCTCGGGTATCGTTGGTGCAGCCACTGACTACCAAGAAGTAATTAAATTGCGTCAGGTCGCTTATCAAAGTCGAATAAGCATTCTAGCTACAACATGCATATTTTATTCTAGACGACCGGTTGGCACAGCGGGAGTGCAAGCGACTGCTACGCGGAATGTCGCGGGTTCGATTCACGCTCAAGTCAAACATTTGTGTGCATGAACATGGATGTTTGTCTTGGTTTGGGTGTTTCTATGTATAATATGTATGTATTTTAAAAAACAAGTATATATGTATGTTTGACCATTATCTAGTACCCATAACACAAGCTCTGCTTAGCTTGGGACTAGATGGTGATGTGTGTATGTGGTAAAATATTATTATAGAATACTAGAGGACGCCAGCAGCTACGCCTGCATTTTTTTTAAATTTACCCGTTTTGGCCGATTCCGTGGGAATTTCGAGAAATACCTTCTTAGTGCACCCCTACGGTCCTCAAGGAACATACATGCCAAATTTCAGCTTCCTACGCCCAATAGTTTCGGCTGTAGCGTGTCTGTCAGTCAGTCAGTAACGCAAGGATTTTATATTTTAAGATAATAATAAAGCTTTTACTCAACATAAACTGTAAACTGTCTTACTCTCAAACAAACGTAATTTAGTCTTAATAATAAGTAAATAAGACTCTACTTACAAAAACAGCAATAAGAAATATAAAAATATTAAGGTAAACACTGTTAATAAAACACTTCTCAAAGGAAATTAAGAAAACCTTTGATACAAAGTAAATGTGCTCATAACGCATTTTCTTGAGGGCATCCTTTTCAATAAAAACTAGAGGAACAGAAATAAAATTCATAAGTAAGGAAGTGAGATCAGGTTAAAGTGAGATTTATATTGCATTTTAATTTAGTAACACAGAGATATTTTTCTTGAAGCAACAAAGAGCACAGAGATATGATCTAGAGTAGGAATTTGATTGCCTCGTTTTTAAATAGAAATAATGAAGAAAGAAAATATGTTTATTTGGCACAGAAAGGGCAGATTACATACAATAAAGAGAATAGACTGGCTCCGGGATCCAGTGGAAAGCGTAAACGTCTGCTGATCGATTCCTGAGTCAGGCAAGTGTTGATAAGTTTTCAGAATTCTCAGTAGCAGCACGGAGGCTGGAAATGTGCACGGTAGCGACAAAGTCAAAGTCAAGTCAAAGTCAAAATCATTTATTCATCTAGGTCACAAGGTGACGCTTATGAACGTCAATTTTAAAATTAAATTACTTAATGCTTCTACATTTACATTTACTGCCTCGTTCGCAAAGCAATAGGTAGAGCCACGAGAAAGAACGGGCAATAAAACTCGAGGCCACTCTTTTAAATCGCCAATATTATGGTACTTATTTTTATTTTTGTAAGGAGCTGCAACTGTTACACATTGTACTAAATTACTTGTAAATAGTATTAGTTACAGACGTAATACTTAAGTAATTAATGCAGTTACTAAATTATGTGTTTTAGTTAGCCTTCCAATGCAAACAGCGAATATTGTGTAACAGGAGCATCCACTTACGACTTATAATGTATACAACTCGTGACCATGTTCAGGACTATGGTGGAAATGTATGTTACAGAAGTGACGATATATGAATACACAAAATCACAAAAACGTTAGTTCACAGACCATGATAACGAGTTATCTACATCTTACAGTACAGTAAATTGTAATAAAATTAGTGGAACAACAATGCAAATGTAAATGTAGTAAGTGGAGTGACCTAATTATAATAAACGAATAATAATTTAAAAGAACTAGAAATGTTATATAATAATAAACTGAAAAATGCTAAGTATCTATATAAATTCTAATTAAGTACTAGATCATGAGTTGTCTAGTGTAAGTGACCATCTATCCTTATCACTAAAATAATCATTAACAGTATAATAACCTTTCCTAATAAGGCAGTCTTTTATTTTACTTTTAAACGTATTAAATGGTAATTCTAAGACACTAATTGGTATTTTATTGTAAATACGAATACCTAGCCCTACAAAAGAATTGTTAACTTTATGTACACGATGATAAGGGGCATATAACTTATGCCTGTTCCTAGTATTTATATTATGTATGTCACTTTTTGTAGTAAATAAACCTATATTTTGCCTAATATACAATATATTAGCAAATAAGAACTGCGAGGCTACTGTTAGAATTCCTATAGACTTAAAGCGTTCCCTAAGAGTATCTTTAGCACCTAACATGTATATTGCTCGTACCGTTCGTTTCTGTAGAACAAAGATATTCTGAATATCCGCAGCTTTGCCCCATAACAAAATGCCGTAAGACATGACGCTATGAAAATAGCTAAAATAAACTAGACGAGCTGTGTCAACATCAGTAAGTTGTCTAACTTTTCTGACAGCATACGCTGCAGAGCTGAGCTTACCTGCAAGACATGCTATATGTGCACCCCATTGTAACTTATTATCTAATGTAATGCCTAGAAACACTGTAGAGTCAACTGTCTCAAGTTCCTCCCTATCTAGCATAATATTAGGTCCCAGTTGTCTAACGTTAGGTAAGGCAAATTTAACACATTTAGTTTTTTTAGAATTAAGTACTAGGTTGTTTGCTGTAAACCATTGTGTAACTTGTATAAGTGCATTATTTACATCATCAAATTCATTCCTATTCCTGTCTACTTTAAAAATAAGTGACGTATCATCTGCAAAAAGTACGACATCACAGATGTTTTTTAAATAAAAAGGTAAGTCATTAATATATACAAGGAACAGAAAAGGACCTAGAATTGAACCTTGTGGAACGCCTAACTGTATAGGTAATTTAGAGGATGTAGTCCCATTTACATCGACACACTGCAATCTCTGCCGCAGGTACGACTCGACAACACTAAGTGCGGTTTCCTCTACGCCGTAGTGGCGGAGCTTACGCAGTAGTGTGTCGTGATGAACGCAATCAAATGCTTTTGATAGGTCACAAAATACTCCGATAGCATTTTTAGATGACTCCCAAGCATTATAGACGTGTTTTATGAGAGCAACACCCGCATCAGTAGTGGATCTACCTTTAGTAAATCCGTATTGATCTTTGTGAAGCAGACTTTTTAAATTAAAGTGTTTTAGTAGCTGCTTAAGTAAAATCTTTTCAAATATTTTACTAAATGCCGGCAAGATAGAGATGGGCCTAAAATTATTTATGTCATTTTTACTACCAGATTTGAATAAAGGTATGATTTTACTTAGCTTCATCAAATCCGGAAATACGCCTAGGTCAAAACATTGGTTAATAATTATAGAGAGGTAAGGCGCAACAGTCTCAACTATAGTACTTAAAATTTTAATTGAAATGCCCCAAAAGTCGCCGGTATTTTTAATAGTAATTGAATTAAATGCGATCAATATATCTTGCGGGGTGACGTGCTCGAATCTAAACACGTTCTTGCATTCAGGTACACTGCTAAGCAACAAATTTCCAGCGTATAAAGACGATGATTGTAAGGAACTAGTAGTTGTTATTGGTATGCTTGCAAAGAAACTATTGAACATGTGCGCAACTTGAGATTTGTCTGTGACTAATAAATTACTATCTTTGATTTCAAATTGGTTTTCTCGTTGTCGTGTTCTACCAGTTTCATTATTTATAATTCTCCACGTTTCTTTAATTATATTTGTCGATTGCTTAATTTTACCACTAATAAATTTTGATTTTGCCATAATACAAACTTGTTTAAAAATTTTTGAGTAGCTTTTTACATAATTTAGAAACGGTGTGTCAAATCTATGTTGTTTCAAACCATATAATTCAAATAACTTGGCTCTACTTCTGTATATACCTTTAGTGGCCCACTGGTTAAAAGATCCGGTAGTACCCTTTAGTGTTACAGTTTTACTCTTAAAAGTATTTTGAAACTCATTAATGATTAGTCCAAAAAGTGAATTATAAATTTTATTTGGATTTTCTGAGTTCAATATTGAAGGATTGAGATTTGCGATAATATTGTTTTTGAAATGTATAAGACGATTGGTAGTTTGAGGCCTACATTGTACTGTATGTGATTTATTATAAGCTGAATAAGAAAAACTAGACAATCGTCTTGCCCTCTATTAGGTGGGACCAAATAATTAATAACATGGCAAAATGTGGGCGTTAATAATATGACATCCACATTTCGCAACAAAACTAAAAATGAGTAAGTAGGCATGTGATTGTACTTGCCTACTTACTTTTTACTTTCATTTTATCTTATCCCATAGTTACGCTGCCTCTACGTCACTTTATAATCTTCAAAACCGATGTTTGCATATTTTTAGTTGCATGCTTCGCAAGGCTCATGGACGGAAACCCGACTTAACAAAGGCTATTATCGGGGCCGCTCTCATATGATTCGTCAGCTCACGACTCCATCTAACGAGATTAGGGAACCGATGCTGCACTATTGATTTTCCAACAGTATGCGATGCGGATTACGATAGGTTTTGAAGGGCTTTTTGTAAAACAAACTGGAAGGACTATTGGAATATCAGTCGTTTTGTTTAGTATATTATGGCAGTATTTTTAATTGCGGTAACTTTCGGTAACTTTGTTTTTCAATAATTCTTTTACGGGTATTTGAACAAAAGTGCATACAATTACTTTGGATTTTTCTGTAGAATTTTATTGCAAAAATTTATTTGTTTGTATATTAAGTTTTCACGTGGAAGCAAGTAGTGGTAAATTTGTATTAATAAAGTTCAAGCTATTTTACTCATTAACACATTTTTGGGTCTAGAAATGTGGATTAATTTTATTTAATCTACTGTATAGATGAGGTCGTTTTGACCAGTTCAACACGTTATTTCAAGTAATTATATTAATAGCCGTTTATTGTGTTGAAATATTAGCAGATCTTTTTAGAATGTCAAAAGGCCATGACGTTATCTAACACCCACTTTAAATTTCATAAAACTATCTCAAAATACACATTTCTATACCAAAGGTCACCATAAAGGCCTGTATAAAAATTAATAGGTATCATTTATGTCAGACCCATTTCAGCTTAATTGTTTTAATTTTTCTCTAAAGAGAGCGATTATAAAGTAACTAGAAAGGTTATAACCCGCGACTGTAATCATTAGTAGTAGCAACGATGACCCTATTTTTATACATTGAGTGCTTAAATAAAATATTTGCTACGAATTTTCTCTAGCTAAATGTTAAAAGGATGAAAAAATTCAGTAATTTTTTATAGTTTTACCCATATATTTTTTAGTTTTACCCACAAATTCGCTTGTGCATGGACCTTTTCATGTATCTTTTTTATATTAACTATTCTTGTTTTTGCTCATGGCATTGTTTGCGATGGAGTAGTTAAGTGCTCAAGGGCCTTTTAACAGACTTAAATAAAGTTGAAGTTTCTAAATTCCGTTGTATTTTTGTATGTTTCTTACCGCGGCACTCCGCAATTTATAACCAATAAATCCGTTTGTCAAGTTTGAGGAACATAATTTAAGTCCAGGATTTTGTAAAAACAAATATATAATAACTTTGAGCCTCTGACAAGGTGTGTATAAAGGTAGCTGTTGCCGCAACGCACCTTTGAAATTATACCGTGAGGTCCGCGTTGTCGATATAGTAGCGCCATCTATCTTGTCCATGCCTAGTTAATTCTGTCAACGTCAATGGTTCGTCGCTGCTCGGCCAATCCGAGCCATCCTTTTCATAAATCCCCTCCCGAAACGCCTCGCTATTGGCCGCCCTTGCTCAACGGCGACAGAAGATTCGAGACGCTGAGAACGTGTCCGCTATACCGTACCGTACCGCACCGCACCGCCATATATAATTATTACCGCTTACAACCAAAGAAAACCTAACAAACCCGCTCGCGAGTGAAAGTGAAACGAATAGTGTAGTGTAGTGAATCAAGCAGCTTCATCTCGAAAACACCAGGAGACTGCCCTTCTGAGAAGAAGAAGATTGCCGTGCAAGGTAAGAGGTTCCTTTCTACACCATACTTTCTCTCCCTCTCCAATCCTAGGCGACCAGAACTCGCCATCCTTTAAATACAGTCCATTTTTCCCAAATCGCCTAGGAACCTTCGGTTTCGGTGTAACGCCGAACCATTTTTTTGATCCATACGAGTCGGATTCATTTACGTTTTTATACGTTATATCTCTATACCTAGGCAGTTATAGCACCTAGCTATACTCTTAGTCCATTCACATAACCGTCACATGGTTGTTTCCGCCCGCATCAGTAGGTAAACTTTTATGTAACTACCTACTTACTCAATTATTATTTCTGGAACTATCATAGTAAGACTTACAAATCTCCGATTCGCAGATGATGTAGTTCTTTTTGCTTCCACAGCTCTGGAACTGCAGACCATGCTCCAAGAACTGAGCACAGCAGGCCTCAGGGTGGGACTAACGATGAACCGGTCGAAAACAAAAATAATAACTAACAGCACCAAATATAGAGTCGAGGTGGATGGGCAGGAGTTACACTACGTCGATGAATACATATACTTGGGCCAGCTACTTTCCTTCGAAAACAGGCTAGACAGGGAAATTGATCGTCGTATCGAAAATGCCTGGAAAAGCTTCTGGTCCATGAAGACGCTAATGAAGGGTGATCTGCCGGTTTCCCTGAAGCGAAAACTCTTAGATATGTGTATTCTGCCCATATTAACATACGTTTCTCAAACTTGGTCACTAACCGAGCTTCAAAGGTCACGCCTTGGGGTCTGCCAAAGAGCTATGGAGCGCAGCATCCTAGGTGTTGAGCTTATAGACAGGATACGGAACACCGAGCTGCGGTCTAGAACAGGCATCCAAGATGTGGGAAGAAAGGCTGCCAGTCTCAAATGGAACTGGGCGGGCCACGTCAGCCGTATGCACGAGGATCGCTGGGCAAAAATATTAACACTTTGGGTACCAGAGAACAGACGACGTCGCCGAGGCCGGCCCAGAAAGAGATGGCGGGATGACCTGGACGCCTACCATAAGAGCTGCCTTGAAATTGCGTGCGAAAAGCAGGTCTGGAAAGATTTGGGGGAGGCCTTTGCCCAGCAGTGGGACAGCGCAGGCTATTAAAAAAAAATCATAGTTGTCTTGTAAATCTCATATTTCGAGCAACTTTTAATTCCACAGCTCTAAAGTGTTGCCTACTTAGCCTACTTAAGTAAAATAATAGGTACATTAGATATTCTTATTTGGTTTCGGTTTCATTAGCTTATACTTACGTAAGCATGTCACAACAAAAGAAGTCACGCGTGTCAGAAGACAAAGAGATGACAATCTTAGAAGCAAAACGCAATATTTTATTTGAGCGTATTCAAAACATTTATGAGCGCTCAAAAACCGCCGCTATTTCCGATAGTAATAGGGAATCATTCCTTAGTTATTGTATGACAGTAGATAGTATTCGAACAGATTTTCATAAGTTGTTAGACGATTATAACGCAAGATTGCTTTCTGCTAATCCTGATGAAAAACCAAATTATCAGGCGTACACCTCATTCGAAGATCTTTATTGTATTATTAAGCGTATACAATCGCAATTAGAGGGTAAATGTTCGGCACAGCCCGTTGCCGCGGCCCGCACGCCGAGATTACCGCCAATCGAGATTATGTCGTTTGATGGCGATATACGAAACTGGCCGTTATTCTATGCGAGTTTTAAGTCTACAGTGCACGATAATGGTTCTCTGACAGATGCTGACAGGTTGAACTATTTAATAGGTAGACTGTCACCGAAGGCCCAGTCCGTATTTGCAGGTGTCACACCTAGTGCTGAGAATTATCAGGTCATATTTCAGTCACTACTTGATAGATATCAAGACACGCGCGTCCTAGCGTCTACCTACTTTTGCTTTAAATCTTAAACTGTCCGGTGCCGCGTCTGTCGCGAATTTCCAGCTGTTTATAGTTAACTTTGTTACCGCGGTTAATTCTCTTAGGAACTTAAAATTAGAAGATCTTTCCGACTTTATGTTGCTTCAACTCGATTTAAAAAAGTTTGACACTGAAACAATTCGTGCTTTCGAAATGACACAATGCAATAATAAAATACCTACACTAAATAGTTTTATTTCGTTCATCAAAGATCAGTGTCGAATATTTCATAATACGCAGTCTAGATCATCTAGCCCGTCTAATACTAACAACAGCAAACAAAGGTTTAATAAAGCGCAAAATAATATAGTGCACGACCATTTCTATAAGTGTCCCGCCTTCAATGGTTTAAATCCAACTGCTCGTTTCAAGTGCGTAAAAGATAACAAAGCATGCATTAATTGCTTAAGTATAAAGCATAAAACGAGTGATTGTTCTAGTAGAACGAGATGCCGCTCATGTAATCAACGACACCATTCACTGTTACATTTCGATAAAGGTAGCCCGTTGTCAAGCCAAGCCGCTAACCTTGACACACTTACGTCGCAGGTGCAGGTCATCAGGATAACTGCGCCTCCCACGATCCACAATGAAAATATCGTTGTATACGACATGCACTGCGCGGGCGGCGTGCACGCGCTGACGGCCTTCGCGCGCTTGTAGTGATCAGAGCAGTGCTAAGCCGCGGTGTATGACGTCTAAAACTGTTCTGTTAGCGACAGCGCAAGTTATCGTTTATGGTGTTAATGGGTCGCCGCACATGGTACGTTGTCTACTCAATAGCGCGTTTCAGACCAATTTAATAACATTTGAGTGGTTCAAACGCCTCGGATTGTGGAATAACTTTAAAAATACTAACTCAATAGTCAAAGGGCGGTTTCAGATTAGCGTTTTATACGCACGTATAAGCTCGTGTTTGGAAGCGCATGTAGGCGCGTATAGGCGCGCCTTTTTATCACACGCGCAACTCGTACGAGCGTTGACGCGCTTCTAAGCTCGTATAACCACGAGCCGTCAAAATCCATGTTGACACTGACAAGACGTCACTACCGTTTCGAGCGAACACGCCCGTTTACGTGAGTCTGGTTTTTTGAAGCGCGTAATGTAGCGCGCGTGTAAGTGCGTATGCTAAAACGACCGTACACGCGCAGAAAAATACGCTAATCTGAAACCGCCCAAAGGGATCGGCGGTTCAAAAAAACATTGCAAGGGTTCCGTAGATATTAAAATACATTCGCGTTTTGATAAGGACATTAATTTTAACATTTCTTCGCTTATCGTGGAGCGTATTACGGACACATTGCCAAACGCTAATGTGGACATATCGCTACTCACACACCTCGAGTCATTGCCGCTGGCAGACTCGGAGTTTGCGAATCCGGCAGACATTGATGTTTTGATCGGAGCTGCAAAATTCCCGCAATTGCTACTAACTAAAGTGGTACGTAGTGAGCAACATAACATACCGCCCGCTATTGAGACGGTATTTGGGTATGTGATTATGGGTACCGTACCTACGTTACATACTTCTCAATACGTTACGTCTTGCTGTTGTTCTGTTCTTCAAGAAAATAATATTGATTCTCTTCTCAAGCGATTTTGGGAGCTTGAAGAGGGTACCGCACCGCCCTCGATGAGCCGTAAAGATCTCGAGTGTGAAGAACATTGCCGCGCTACCATTGTTTGTGACGACAGTGGCAGATACGTTGTGGCGTTGCCATTTTGTGGTGACCCTTATTCGTTAGGCGACTCGTACGCTGCTGCGCTCAGACGTTTCCATTGTTTGGAATGTAAACTTGATGCATCACTTAAGTTACGCAGCGCCTATAATGACGTCATTCGTGACTACATAGATAAAGGTTTTTTGAGTGGGGTTGTAAACAACGAGGGCAACTCTCTACCCTCATATTATATCCCGCATCACGGCGTAGTTCGCGAAGATAAAACCTCTACTAAACTTCGCGTGGTTTTAGATGCTAGTTGTAAGACTACATCGGGTCAGTCGATTAATGACATTTTGCATGCCGGCCCCAATCTACAGGATGATTTATTTAACATCATAATAAAGTTTCGTCTTTTCCAAATCGCTCTGTCAGCTGATTGCCGCCAAATGTTTCTCAATATCGGCGTTCGCGAATCTGATCGTAGATTTCAACGGATCTTTTATCGTTTTGACAAGAAAGAACCTTTATCTGTGTATCAGTTCAATCGTGTTTGTTTTGGACTCAAGTCTAGCCCATATCACGCGTTACGAGTTGTTCGCCAGTTGATCGCTGATGAAGGCGATCACTTTCTCGCCGCAGCGGCTGTTGCTACTTCCGCTTTGTATATGGATGACATTGCCTGTAGTGTCATATCCGCTCCGCTAGCAATTTCGCTTTGTGAAGAGCTTATCCAGCTTTTCAAGTGAGTCCAGTTTGATCTTGTCAAATGGACAAGCAACTCTAAGGAGGTTCTTGCACGCATACCAGATTCTCATAAAGCTTCTCCGGACATTGAGTTTGAGAAGTCTGTACCGCATAAGGTTCTCGGTTTACGCTGGGACAAATCCTGCGATAGTTTTCGGTTTGACGTCTCACCACCAGATGATAAGTGCACCAAACGCACTATGCTGTCCACAGTGGCTCGACTATGGGACATAATGGGTATTGTGGCTCCCACAATTTTGTACGCCAAGCTCTTGATCAAATAGCTTTGGCTATCAAAGTGTGAGTGGGATGAAACACCCCCTGACCGTATTGTCGCCGCTTGGGGCCAGTTTTGTATTGAGCTTACCACGCTCAATCAAATTACTATTCCACGTCATCTTGGGTTGGTAGATGGATGTACCATCAACTTAATAGGTTTCGCTGACGCCAGCAAGCGTGCTTACGGCGAAGTCGTATATCTGCAAGTCCGCATTGGTTCTAACTACTCGGCGCAGTTAGTTTGTGCCAAGTCTAAGGTCTCGCCTGTTAAAACCATTTCGGTTGCGAGGCTGGAGTTGTGCGCGGCCCTTCTACTGTCTCAGTTGCTCCGCAAGGTTCAAGACACAGGTTTGTCCCACTACCCCATTAATAAAATATACGCATTTTCCGACTCCAAAGCAGTGCTCGCTTGGATTCATTCTTCTCCTCATCGCTGGCAGACTTTTGTCGCCAACCGCGTTAGCAAATTGATTGAACTGGTTCCTGCTACTTGTTTCAATCACGTCGCGGGTATTGAGAACCCCGCAGATTGCTTGTCTCGTGGTGTCACTCCACTTAATCTTCTGCATCATCCATTGTGGCGTCGTGGACCTTCTTGGATCTCCCATGATCCGTCAGAATGGCCCATGCAACCCTTTGACCACAGTGCAGAAGACGAAGATGTACCCGAGCGGAAGTCTGTTTCTTATCCCGTGATTGCTGAGGTTGCGGAGTCTCCCATCTATGCACTCGCACTACGCATGTCATCGTGGTCTAAGTTACTCCGCGCCATCGTTTATGTCTATAGGTTTCTTAGGCACCTACCTAATGAGACTTTTGTATCAAGTACTGATCTCAAATTCACAGAATGTAAGTTACTACGAGCTGTACAAGCTGTTCATTTTAGTAACGACATTCAAAATTTAAAGGACAATGTACCTTGTTCTCCCGCTATCCTTAGACTCAAGCCGTTTCTCGATGAACATGGCGTCATACGCGTTGGGGGTCGTCTGTCAAATTCGGATGAACCTTATAACTACAAACATCCTTGTATTCTGCCGCGACACGATCATGTTGTCGACCTTCTTGTTGATTTTTATCACAAGAAGCACCTCCATGCCGGTCCGGAGTTGCTTATGTCCTTACTTAGGCATAAGTATTGGATTTTAGCCGCTCGACGAATAATTCGTCACAGAATACATAAATATAACGTCTGTTTCAAATTTCGTCCGCGTCCGACTTTCCCTCCCATGGCCGATCTCCCTAGCCAGCGCGTCAACCAGGTTGCTAAAGCGTTTACACACACCGGTTGTGATTACGCAGGACCACTGCAGTATACGCCAGTGCGTGGTCGAGGTGTTAAAAGCCGTAAAACCTGGCTATGTATTTTTACATGCTTAACGACGTGCGCTACGCATATTGAAGTTGCGACAGATTTAAGCACGGTGTCATTCCTGGCAGCCCTTAAACGATTTCTCTCACGGCGCGGCCCTATACAGTGTTTGTACACGGATAACGGCACTTGTTTCGTGGGCGCAAGCTCTTATTTACGCGACCTTTATAAGTTTCTCAGGGAAGAATATCGTACTCGTCTTCAGGAAGAACTTTCCATAAATCATATTGACTGGAAGTTTATTCCACCAGCATCACCACATTTCGGTGGATGTTGGGAAAGCACGGTCAAAGTAATTAAAACGCATCTCTTCAAAGTTATAGGTCAACAGATCCTCTATTACGAAGAGCTTTTAACTGTCCTTGCACAAGTCGAGGCACTGATAAACTCGCGTCCGCTCACGGCATTGAGTAGCGACCCTGCAGAACCATCCGCGTTAAGCCCTGCACATTTTCTGAACACAGTGCCATTATCGTCATTTCCGACTCCTGAAGCAGACTCTTCAAGCTTGCTCCATAGACATACTCTGCTGGATAAACTCGTGCAGTCGTTCTGGCGGCGCTGGCGTGCGGAATATCTACACCAGCTTCAGGTTAGATCCAAGTGGAATAGTCCTGCATCCCCTATAGAGGAGGGTACGTTGGTCGTCATAATACATGATAATGCTCCGCCGCTTTCATGACCGTTAGCCATCGTAGAGAAATTGCATACTTCCAAGGACGGTACAACCCGCGTTGTTACCGTGAAAACCGCTAAGGGGAGCTACGTGCGCCCTGTTGTACGTCTCTGTCCGCTTCCAACTCAGTGAGATCTAGCCTGAAGTTGGATCTACCTCTTAGTTTAAGTATTTAGTTAGTAGTTTTCGCTGTTATTGCGTTTGTAGTTTTCGCTAAAGTTAATTTAGATTAATTTTAGTATCATATCGCTGTCTTAGCCTATTGATGGGTTCTGCGGTAGTACACCCAACATAGCTAAGTTCAAGTTTATTTATTTTTTAAAGGCAACCCTTTAGGGCCGGGGGGATATGGTAGCGCCATCTATCTTGTCCATTGCTAGTTAATTCTGTCAACGTCAATGGTTCGTCGCTGCTCGGCCAATCCGAGCGATCCTTTTCATAAATCCCCTCCCGAAACGCCTCGCAATTGGCCGCCCTTGCTCAACGGCGACAGAACATTCGAGACGCTGAAAACGTGTCCGCTATACCGTACCGCACCGCACCGCACCGCCATATATAATTATTACCGCTTACAACCAAAGAAAACCTAACAAACCCGCTCGCGAGTGAAAGTGAAACGAATAGTGTAGTGTAGTGAATCAAGCAGCTTCATCTCGAAAACACCAGGAGACTGCCCTTCTGAGAAGAAGAGGATTGCCGTGCAAGGTAAGAGGTTCCTTTCTACACCATACTTTCTCTCCCTCTCCAATCCTAGGCGACCAGAACTCGCCATCCTTTAAATACAGTCCATTTTTCCCAAATCGCCTAGGAACCTTCGGTTTCGGTGTAACGCCGAACCAACCTTCAAAGATTCGGTGCCCGTCCTTCCCCAAAACTACGCACCATGGTGATCACCAATACCTTGACATCATTGATATTTCTAAAGAAAGAGATAAAGTGAGTAATTGGGCATGCTGTCTCTTTTTGTTCTACTAATTTTCATAATTCGAGAAAAAAATCCCAAGAAGTTTTCAAGAGTATATTTAATCAATGAATGTGTTAGCTTAACTCAATGTATAATAATGTATGACTTTTATTACTGCCCATTTTAACACACAACATTCGTCTATTATCATTAAATCCATGCGTCACCTAATTCATTGGATGCAAAATTCACTTAAAATATAATATCAATTAACTCTAGGTACAAAACTAACACAATTGTGTAGAAACTAGAAGCAAGTATTTTTTTACTATAATACTACGCACCGGCACTAACACACACCCACACAACTCTAATGACACTTACTAGCAATAATTATTAAATCAGAGTGCGAAATTCACGATATCTTCTCTCCAATATTTTTCTAAAAGACGAGCTTATTTCTAAAATTAATACAAATTAATACAAAGCAGCTGCCACGCTCAATATATTTCACGTTAGAGTAGGCATGAATACTTTATAGACGTATCGTGATTCGTAATGCCTCGCAGTCGACGCGTTAGCGCCTGTCAAACCCTCCCCGTTCGACTATTTGGAAAGTCGATAAAAGAAAGTAGAAAATTATTTCTCAAATCTGATGTTGATATTTGGAATTTATTTTTGGCATATCATTATTTTTATAGTCAAGTGTCTAGTTGAGGGACTAACAGATTGCTATGCAGAGGGTATCGGGTTTGACCCCACATCTTTTCAAATCTCATCTCATACCTTTACTTACTTAATATACAAAGCTGAAGAGTATGTTTGTTTGGTTGAAAGCGCTAATCTCAGGCACTACAGATCCGATTTAAAAAAATATTTCACTATTAGATAGGTTTCCTTTATCGAGGAAGGCTATAAGCTATATAACATCACGCTACGAGCCACGAAAGCTGAGCAGTAGCCTTAAATAACGCGGGTGTAACCGCGGGCATCATCTAGTTCATCAATATACAGGAAATGTACAACATCTTGTTGTGTTCAAAATTATCTAAAAACTGTTTTTCGTAAATTATTGATCAAGCCGAATGTCAATAATTCGACAAGATTAGCTTACATCTGATATTCCATCTTTAGAAATTCGCCTTCCATCTTTAAAAATATAAATAATTATATGAACATGAAAAATCTTAAATATATGTTGGAAATTTAAAAGCAGTATTCACAGCATACAAATAGATTCATATTGAGCTAAACTGCATTGAATACAAAATTATGAAGGATGGTGGCGTGTCGTTCATACATTGTAACATATCAGCGCCTGACAAACTTTTTCCAAACGCCCTTATATTTTGAAAGCGGGAATATACTGATAATTGAATGCGTTTTTGGTAGCGTGATGACACGAATCTATTAGCTTAAGTTTTGTTAAAAATTTGTAACATTTTAGTCGACTCATGTTTTAGATAATTCTACGGATTATTTGTTTTTAGTCATAGATGTTACAACGTTGTGTTTCACTGAATATTATTTTATTTTGTTTCGGATGTACAGTGCAGTATGATCTTACAAATAAATTATACTAAATATACTAAAATGCTCGAGTTGAGTCGATGCTTTTTTGTTTTCGAGACGATATATCATTGTGTATGGCAGCCATAAGATAAAACACTCGTCAAGTAAGTCGTAAGGGGCAAAATCTGGTCGGCTGGTATCATAAGACCGAAACAATAGAACTCATCTCTATTTTTGTATTTAACTAAAGTATTATATCCAAACTTCTCACTAACTAAGTCTATGGACGCATATACATCAAAATTTAAGTCCATTCAATATTTTCCCTCAAAATATTTTGAATCTATAAAAACATTTTACCCAAAAAAACTCAATTCATCTTAATACGCCGCTCAAAGGGACCAAAACATTTTCCTTCAAACCCGATATTGGTTTGAATTAGAACGCTTTAATATCCGACCAAAAAGGGCCTATCTTTGAGCATCGCTTTCCTCGCTACACAACCGTCACCGTCGTTCTGAATAAGGCTGAGCAGTACCTAATGGGACAGAAGGGTCTTTGAAATGATCATTTGAGCTCACGATACACCACTGTCATAGGGCTTTCAAAGCCATCTGTGATTTAAAAGATGACATGCTTTTTATAAAGAAAAAAGTATTTGCAGACTCACGAGTTGGTATGGTAATTTTTCTTAGGGTGTTTCTGCCACTCGATGAACGTTGAGTCATCCTATAAATTATTTACATATTAAGGCATTCGTTGACTTTGTTGGTTTGCAATTAATTGTGTCTGTAGTCAACCAAAGGCATTGTCTTCGGTTTCAAAAATTTCATCGTTAATAATCCTGCGTAAAAAAATACATATATTCGAATGTCTCATTGCTCTCAGGCCGTCAATTTGTATTCATTTTGAGGTTAAATGCGAGGACATTATGTTCGTGTATGATAATCTAAGGCTAAGGTTTTCATAATACTGTTCAGAGACTTATTTGTCGTTTAGTTTCTCACGATATATATATATATATATCAATGCATAAAATATAGTCCACCTGTTCCAGCCGTATTTTATTACTATGATTGGCATTGTCAGGACTTGTCAAGTATTGGTCAACTCACCCTACATATTAAACTTTTACATGCATGAATAGTCTGAGCTGTTACAAGAAAGTCTCGTGTTGGAAATTTAAATTTTAGTGAATAAGTTGGCTTGATCGTTTCGTTTCAAGTCAAATGGAGAGAAAAGTTGAGTTTGCTTAAAACTCAAACTTGCACCTTTCTTTTGTGTAGAAAAAAGATGGAGACTTAAGGATATTTTGCATCTGTTGTAATCGTTGGCTCTGAAGCTCAAGTTATCTTTGAATTGAGTTGTCCAGAGTTCTTTGAAGCAAATTTTGATAATATATGTCTTAAAAGTCAGTACCGTGCGCGCACTTGTCTCGCTAACAAGTATTTGTCATTAATTAGAAAGTTCTCAGAAATCGTCAACATTTTCTCCGATTATCAAGTTTACTGAAGGTATTATCCATTTCAACACGCACAAGTGTGGGATGTGTAATATAAACTTCACTGACGGCGTACAGTGCTCTGCATGCAATGCCCGGCTAGATTTCGCTTGTGCAGGCATTTCGGAATCAGGATGGAGGAAACATGGAATCGATCGAAGAGCAGCCTGGAGATGTTCATCATGTCAATTAAGGAACAAGTATCATTGGAGAGCCTTATAAGAGAAATCCGGGATATCAAGGATAAACTCTCCCTACTCCCTTCTCTGATTGAAGACGTCCGAAGCATCAAAGAGAAATGCAGGAACTAAAAGCTACCTGTGAGTTCTCAAGCGAAAAACTGGGTGAATTCTCGAATCGACGATACGACATATCTTCTCGTCCGATATCCCGCAGTGTCTCAAGACGAAAGTCTTTGACCAGTGTGTGTTGCCAGTGATGACTTACGGATCAGAGACGTGGTCGCTCACTATGGGCCTTATCAGAAGGCTCAAGGTCACTCAGAGGGCGATGGAGAGAGCTATGCTTGGAGTTTCCCTGCGAGATCGAATCAGAAATAAGGAGATCCGCAGTAGAACCAAAGTCGCCGACATAGCTCTCCGGATAGCCAAGCTGAAGTGGCTGTGGGCAGGGCACATAGCTCGAAGAACCGATGGCCGTTGGGGCAGAAAGGTTCTGGAGTGGCGGCCACGTACCGGACGACGCAGCAGAGGTAGGCCCCCCGCAAGGTGGACCGACGATCTCGTCAAGATCATCTACGGTGGAAAGTACGACATCGGAGATGCAGCAGAAACAGGCACTGATGGAGTCGACACTTGGTGAAGTCCAGACTCAGGTGTTCAACAGTGAGCAGCGTCTACGCCTTAATAACGTAGAAATAAAAGGTGTGCCGGAGCAAAAAAGTGAAAACCTTTTCCAGATTGTAGATAAAATCGCCACAAAAGTTGGGTATTCTTTTCCCAAAACGCAACTCAACTACGTCTCCAGAGTCCCAACGTACAATCCAAAGGAGAAATCCATAATTGTTAGCTTCGTCAATCGCTTCGTCAATCGCTACGTCAAGGAAGAATTTATTGCAGCATCAAGAGCAACCAAATCATTAGCGGCTGAAGATCTGGGCTTCCTGGACAACAAGGGAAGAGTTTTTGTGAATGACCATTTAACGATGGACTCGAAGGTACTGCTCAATAAGACCAAACAGCTCGCGAAGGAAAAAGGCTATAATTACGTTTGGGTAAAATTTTGTAAAATTCATGTGTGTCGTAATGACACCACTCGTTCCTTCATAGTCAGCAAAATATCTGATTTAAACAAAATTGTTTAATCAGCATTGTAATTGATATCAATTTAATCTATTAGAATTTGCATCGTTTAGAAAATTACAAATTGTTTAACACTTCTGGCTCATTAGACTGGTCAAAGCATCCCTATCGTCCGCAGAAATATACCTTTTATATTGTTTACATACCTATTTACCTGAACTCAAATATTAACCGTTATGTATTTGCCTTGGTCGCTCTGCCGTATTTAGCTATATATGTCTCATTTACAAGCATAGCCATGTCTGTTATTTGTGTAAAAATTCCATGCATAAAGTTTTTTGTTCACCCGCGTTATAATTTTATCACGTCGCTTGTTGCATCTACAGTAAAGTTTTGCTATTACTGCCGTAATAATTATATTCTTTCGAGTAAACTGTTAAAATACTCATGTTTTAGCGATGGATTTAAATAATTTAAGTGTGTACTATCAGAATGTTCGCGGATTACGCTCAAAAACGTTTACATTTTGTCGTAACTTGAGTTTGTGTTCATATGATGTTATTATGTTAACTGAGACGTGGTTATTGCCTGGTGTGAGTGACTCTGAACTGTTTGACGACCGTTATGTTGTGTGGAGACGAGATAGGGACTATGTTCTGACGGGCCAAACTCGTGGTGGTGGTGTTCTTATAGCCGTGCGAAGGGACTTGTGTGCTACCCCGCAACCAAGCTACGTAAGTACCGCTGAGGATTTTTGGCTGTCTATACCCATTAAAAAAGGCAATTCTAAATTATCGTCGAATTTAATATTAAACATATGCGTTGTCTACTTGTGCAGGCAAAATCTTGGGCTGTCTTTTTCCAATCAGTTGAATAATTTTATTTGTAAGTTGGACGAAATCATACTGAGAAAACCTAACGAAACATATTTTATAGTCGGTGACCTCAATTTGAGCGGCATATCGTGGTCGCGAACTATAGGTGAGTCAGCTTTACTACCATGCGCAGTTAGTAGTGTCGACGAACAATCATTTATCGATACGCTATGTATCCATGCTCTGAGCCAGTATAACGGCGTATCAAACCGCTACGGCAGCACACTGGACCTTGTCCTCTCAAATGAATTAGTCACTGTTCAAGAGTGCGATCAGCCATTAGTGCCTATAGACCCACATCACAATGCCCTCGTCATCGAATTAAATTTTTGCCAATTCTCCTGTCTGAAACCGGCCGCGCGGACTAAATATTTGTACTCTAAAGCGAACTATAATATTATTAATGAAAAATTCAGGCAGTTGACTGGGAAAATGAATTTTACAACAAATTGATGGACAGTGCCGTAGAGAGTTTCTATTCATATTTAAATCAATTAATTATTCACCATATCCCATCTAAGTTATGCAAACATGATGATTATCCAGTGTGGTATACCCCGGCATTGAAGTGTATTATAAAAGAAAAATATAAATATTTTAATAAATATAAAATATATAGAAACTTAGCTGATAAAATTAGCTATCAGTTGCTGAGAGAAAGAGCAAAGAGACTAGAAAGTGACTGCTATCAGAAATATATTAAATCCGTGGAAAGTTCTATAAAAACGAATCCCCAACATTTCTGGAAATTTGTCAAAAATAGGCGTAAGACAAACAGGTTTCCCAACACTATTAAGAATGACAATGATGTAGCCAGCGGAGGCAACGCTATTTGTAATCTTTTTTCTAATTACTTCTATTCGACTTTCTTACAACCTTCTTCAAATCCACCCAATGTTAATATTTCAAGCCCGCCCAACTCAATGTAAGATATAACTAGCGTAAATATTGAATTATCCAAAGTAATAAAACTATTAAAGTCACTAAATCCCAATAAATCAGCGGGGCCTGACCATGTACCTGCTCTCTTCCTTATAAACTGTGCAGAATCTATTTCAGTACCAATAACCTTGCTTTATGAGAAATCTTTATATGAATGTACTATGCCGTCAGTATGGAAGTCCGCGTTTATAACACCTGTGCACAAGAAGGATTCGAAAACAGAAGTTCAAAATTATCGCCCTATATCTAAGCTGTGTTTAGTTGCTAAAGTATTCGAAAAAATCATTCACACACAACTCTACGCCGAACTATCGAAGTCTTTCAACGATTTTCAGCATGGTTTTGTTAGAGGGAGATCGACTGTCTCCAACCTTATACTTTTCCATGATTACGTCACTGACAGTATGAGCCAGGGGAAGCAGGTTGATGTCGTTTACACTGACTACAGTAAATGTTTTGACAGAATCGATCATTCTGTCCAATTACTCAAGCTTGAATCAGCAGGAATAAGAGGAAATCTTTTAAGATGGTTTGCATCCTATATTTCTAATAGAACACAAGCAGTAGCAATGAGTAATTACACATCAGGATGGATTACAGTGCCTAGCGGAGTCCCGCAAGGCTCTTTGTTGGGACCATTGCTGTTTGTAGTCTTTGTAAACGACATCGTTGAATGCTTCCATTCCCGAGATTACTCTGCTTTGCAGATGACATTAAAATATTTAATTCCATTTTTTGTGATGCAGACGTCAAAGCACTTCAGGCCGACTTGTCCAGGCTTGACGAATACTGTGCTAGAAATAAACTGGACTTAAATCCGTCAAAGTGTTCGGTTGTCACGTTCACTAGGAAAAAACACATTGTTTCCTCCAATTATTATCTTAGAGGGCATAAACTTTGTAAATCTAATACAATACGTGATCTAGGCGTTATCTACGATTCCAAGCTACTGTTCGAGGAACAGGTGGACAGCATCATCAATAAGGCCTCTCAAGCACTTGGTTTTGTGTTTCGTACCTCGACCTGTTTTCAAGATGCTAAAACGTTCAAAATTTTATATTGCACTTTCGTTCGGAGCATACTCGAATATGGCTCTCAGGTATGGAACCCCAGATATGAAAAATATATAAATAGAATAGAAAGCATTCAAAGAAGGTTTAGGTTAGGTATTTGTGCTACCGTACAGGATACAATTATCAGTCTGACAATTATTTAAATATATGCGCTAAATTTCACCTTCTTCCTCTTCACATGCGGCGTGAAATTGCAGACGTAACATACTTGCTAAAAATTCTTTCGAGTTCCATCGACTGCACTGAATTACTCACTAAAGTCAATATTAACGTCCCTTCAAAATCTAACCGGCACTACACTCCCATTCACTTACCTCATGTGCCATCAAACTATCGGCAGAATAGCTTCATGTGGCGAGCTAGCAAGACACTAAACTTAAAGAGCAAGTTACATAATATCGATGTATTTAATGCAAGTCTAGTTTCAGTGAGACGTTTGCTAAGCCGAGATTTCTTTCTGAGAGGCTATGTAATATTACAATAATAACAATATTGTATTGTATAAAATCACGTAAAATTAATAATAATTATGTTGCATAAAAATATGATTAAGTTGTGCTATGGTCTTGTACCCATGGTTGTATGTCACCTTACGCTGTATCATATATGTGAGGACCTGTAATTGGCTTTGTGTTGTAAGTTTTGTTTTATTTTTCTAAAATTGAATGTGCTGTTGGTCTTCCTTAGAATAAATAAATAAAATAAATAAATAAATAAAGCTTTATTCTGTAACTGCAAGCTTATTGGATAATGTTCTGTGGATAAAACACAGTTCTACGGTGTAGAGTACATCCATCTATCTGTCAGCACGCTGTGTATTATGAAAAGTAAATGAGTGGAGCGACAATGAATTGTCCAGAACCAACGGCCGTATTAGAACTTGATAAAATATAGCACGCAGCTAGATACATCATATAAATATTACATTAAATACTGTGTTCAATCTGCCCTTTGCCTATTTTGTACCTATATATATATATGTATTATCTATATATATATATATATATATATATACATAGGTGTGGTGGTGCTGTTTTTCAAGAAGGGCGACAAAACCTTTTTGAAGAACTACAGACCCAGACTTCTGAGTCAAGTCTATAAGTTGTTTTCAAGGGTCATCACGAATCGTCTCGCGCGCAAGCTAGATGACTTCCAGCCTCCTGAACAAGCTGGGTTTCGTAAAGGCTATAGTACCATAGACCACATACATACATACGATGCGGTAGGTTATACAGAAGTCTGAGGAGTATAACCAGCCTCTATGCTTGGCGTTTGTGGACTATGAGAAAGCCTTTGATTCGATTGAAACCTGGGCGGTGCTACAGTCTTTCCAACGGTGCCAGACTGACTACCGAAGTGCTGAAGTGTTTATACGAAAACGCCACCATGTCAGTCCGCCATCAGGACCAGAGCTCGAAACCCATTCGACTCCAGCGAGGGGTGAGGCAGGGAGATGTCATATCTCCGAAACTTTTCACCGCTGCGCTGGAATACCTTATCAAGCTAGTAGTACTTCCCAGTCCAGAGACTGGGAAGTACTCGGCATCAACATCAATGGGGAGTACATCACTCACCTTCGATTTGCAGACGATATCGTTGTCATGGCTGAGACCATGGAAGACCTCAGCAGCAATGCTCGGTGGCCTCTGTAGAGTCTCCCAACAAGTAGGTCTTAAGATGAACATGGACAAGACGAAGATCATGTCTAACGTCCATGTTGTACCTGCTCCTATTCAGGTTGAGAACTCTACACTCGAAGTTGTCGATAAATACGTTTACCTGGGTCAAATGATCCAATTGGGTAGGTCCAACTTCGAGAAAGAGCTCATTCGTCGAATCCAACTCGGTTGGGCGGCGTTCGGGAAGTTACGACATATCTTCACGTCCGATATCCCGCAGTGTCTCAAGACGGAAGTCTTTGACCAGTGTTGCTAGTGATAATCTACGGAGCTGAGACGTGGTCTCTAACTATGGGCCTTATCTGGAAGCTCAGCGTCGCTCAGAGGGCGATGGAGAGAGCTATGCTCATGCTAAATGAGAGTTAAGGTATCGACCGCGCAGTAATTGGCATTGCGTGGATTTTGTATACAATTTATTATTTTTATTTTAGCTTTGTGTCGGTTTTTAGTTACAAAAAATGTTGGTGGAAACATTTCATGCGGATATGGAGAATTTCTTACTAAATTTTAAAATGTCTCTGTATGCGAATTAAAAAAAATATCTAATACCAAATGCATATTCAGCTGATGAATATACCTAATTCTAAGAGTAGTTGATGGATACTCTTAAAATTTTGATTTATATAATGCTATAGGGATATTTTTTATTTAGCAAAGAAGTATACCAGGGTGGTATACTTGGTAAAACCCTTATATACTACCCTGGCTAAAACCGCATAATTATAATTAAATTCGGAAAGTAAAAATTGTGCTTGCCATGTGTTTCAATATATATATCTAATATATATATATATATCCTCTGGATAGATCAGTTGGTGTTTCCACTACGCTATGGTTGCAGTCGTTATCAAATAATGTAGGTGTATACAAAATGCTTAGTTTGTATAATGTATAATATTTAGGTGATAAAGCAAAGGATAACTTATTGTTGTCTTCCGTGAGACAATTATCTGGTGTTTGACTGGCATGTTGGTCTGTTTGATGACTGACTGATAAACCGCTGGACGTGGGTTTGATGCTGACCTGGGTAAATGATTTACTAGCTTGATTTATTGTTTTGTGTCTAGGTAAAAATTATTAATTTATTATAATTTAAAGCGAAGTAAATTTATGAGGACTTTGGTCGCTATAGTACTAATAGGTATCTGTTTTCAACTCAGATATCAAAAGCAAGATCTTATTGATCTTAACCAAAGCCACCAAAATAATGATGCTAACAGACCAATAAAGTAGAATCGGAAAACGTGCTCCTTAACCCCAATCTATTTATCATTCACCCTAAATACCCACCATAAGAGTACGCCAAAACTCAATTTCACCATAATTTCCTCTTCCACCATTTATTTACATTTAATATCTTCTATGCAACGCAATCATATTTTAATTCTAAATCCGCCATTTTGTCAGTAAATAAAGATCGTAACAATTAATTATTCCAAAACGTAAGCAAACGTGAACAAGGTTTTGTGTTTGCACAGCATTAGCATTTTGCGCTACGTTTGCAAATTCACGTGTAAACATCATTTTAGATATTTAGTTAAGTCTACTTTTCGGAGTTTATATTATTATCTATCTGTATATACAATATTCTTGCGTTACTAACTGTCAGACAACGCACAGCCAAAACTATCTGTTACAAGAAGCTGAAATTCGGCATGTATGTTCCTTAAAGACCGTAGCGGTGCAGTAAGAAGGGATTTCCTGAATTTCGTACGGGATCAGGCAGGAAGGGAGAAATTTAAAAAAAGGTATTTAGTAAAATTGACTGCACGGTTGGCGTAGTGGTTTAAGCGGCCGGCTCGCCGCTTACTGCGCCGAGTGTCGTGGGTTCGATTCCCACACGAGACAACACTTTGGGTGATATCCACAAATTGTTGTTTTGAGTCTGGGTGTTCATTGTGTCCGTTGTTTGTTGTTGTTGTATGTTTGTAAAGTCCCCCGCGACACAGGATTTGTTCCTAGTACGGGAGTTGTCTTAAAAAAATATATTGAATTCCTGTTTGAGATTTTAAAATAACTATGTATTTTAAAATGTATATAAATTTGCCGTGTGGTTGACGGCATAGAATACAAGTGTCACCAACCCCTATCTTCCCGTGGGTGTCGTAAGAGGCGACTAAGGGATAACACGATGCAAATACCATCTTTGCGTAGAGACGGAAAACTCGACATCAAACCCTATACGACTGCCTCGTTGGTCTCGCGGCATAAATGTGTGCGGGGGATCGGGAGGTCCCGGGTTCGATTCCTGGGTCGGGCAGTGTTATTGGGTTTTTCTGTCACGAAACTCTCAGTAGCAGCACGGAGTCTGAAAATGTGCCTGGTACGGCAATAGACCCGCCCCTTTTTACGTGGGACTAAAGTCATCATCATCCTCTTAGCCTTATCCCAGTTTTCAATCTGGGGTCCGCTTTCTAGTCTAACCGGATTTGGCTGAATATTAGCTTTTCCACGGAGCGACTGCCTGTCTGACCTCCGCAACCCGAAGGGATAGCGATATTCCATGGTTTAGACTAGTGTCAGTTTATTTAGAAGGTACTGACGCCCTGTAACGACTGTCAAAGATCTTCATGACAACCGGGACCGACGGCTTAACGTGCTCTCCGAGGCACGGGACAAGCGATAATTAACAATTCAATACGCACATAACTCCGAAAAGTCATTGGTGCGCGCCATGGATTCGAACCCGATACCCTCTGCATGGCAGTCTGTTGGTATATCCACTCGGCTATCGCTGCCTTTTTACGTGGGACTAAAGTATATCTGGCGAAAAGTGGGTGTAGAAATACAACTCTGCCTACCCCTTCGGGGATAAAAGGCGTGACGCTATGTAGGTATGTATGTATGTATGTATAAATTTGCAGCTCTTTACACGCTGCCAACTCTTAAACAACCTATACATAAAAATAAACATTTGCAAGTGGTTCAAAGTATTGCTCCCAAAATAGGTTCTATAATCTGGTCAACTATATTACTTGAGGCTCCCAAAATAGGTTCTATAATCTGGTCAACTATATTACTTGAGACACAAATCAAAATGGATTTGTGCAATTTTTATAAGATATTTCCAACACTGCCGAACCCAGTTTGACCAAAATTCTTAAACCAAAAGTCCTTAAAGCAAAGATGCCGCTCCGATTCTCAAATAATCTTTGCAAAACATAAATCAAGTTTTCCATGTAGCTGGAAGTATCCTTTATTAAAGTAAGATTACTTTATAACAAATTTTACGTGGGATTAATGGCTCTGAGGTACTGTTTTAGCTAATGAGTGACTTGTAGGTACCATAGTTACGTGACTACGCTCTAGAATTACTAGCCTTTCAGCCATGCACGTTGGAAGGTTGGTAGGGTTGGTAAAATTGTTGACGGATTTTTATGACAACGTTGTTTTAAATATTAAATAATTATTTAATATATAATTTTCTGTACGTGTGTTTGTCTCCAAAACTCCTTATAAATGGCTAGTCCAATTTAAATACCATCTTGTTTATATACTTTAATGAGTTCCTGGATGATTTGAAAATACAATTGGTCGGTAAGTGTAAGTGGCACTGCAGTCGTTTTTACTATAGTTTTTAAACATTCTATAGTTTTGCAGGACAGGCAGGATGACGTCAGCGGGACTCGCTGGTTAATTATAAATTATATTGTGGCATGCAATTGGAACGATCTATATCCAGCAGTGAACTACGGCACGCTGATGATGATGATATTCCGATTACATTGTTGTATGTATATGGCCATGTCAAGTCAGTTGACAGCAACGAAGAAGATCGAAACTGAGGGATGAGCTAGACGCTTTTGATGGCAAATTAATTTTTGTAAATTCATTTACCATAAAAAGCGTCTATGCATGTGCATATGAGATTATTGTGACACAAATAAACCGAAGAGCAGCTTAATGAAACTAAAAGTAGTTTGCTTATTTTGCGAAAATTTGGATACCGATTCTAATTTACTTTTAGCGCAGCCAAATTTTATAATTGTTATTAAAACAAAGAATTAGATAAAAATCCTGTAACAGGTTAATAAAAATGCATAAATCCTCCTTAAATCCGTTCAATTGTAGAGCAGATACTAGTAGGCTGTATATACTGTTAAGAGTAACCTCCTCATACGGATCCAACATTACTATGGTACTAACCACATCACCGTCCGACTAATGAGCGCCATTATGATTCATAGACAATTCACCAAGATATTTAATTCAATGTTTGTACATCCTTACACAAAGGCCACAGTTACGTCGGTACCAACTGTATGTTGGCTTATCTAACAAAGGTTATAAGACTATAATGTTATCCTTTAACGAGTTGAAATATCTCTCAACATTGTCTAATATAAATGTAAAATAATATTTTGAAAATTGAAAATGAAGAATAAACTTGTTTGTGCGTGACAGTTTGTAAACTGTAAGGTTCTAAATACGTCTGACTTTAAAATTTTCTGCTTGTTGGAAATATCTTCAGCACTGGTTTCAGGAAAGACATTTACATACAGCATACATTCCATGAATTTTTTTTAATTTAAGTGAATTTTAAAATTAAACTTCATTTATACGCACTCGCTATGTGTGAAACAAAGTCCAAGGCTAAAATTTGAGGCTTGAGGAGGTACCAAAATAAGTATAGTTAGTATTAATAAGATAACAATTTCTTGTAAACTTTAAATTAAATTTATATTAAGTTGTGTTCAGTAAAAACATTTAATTTTTGTCTATTAGATTTTAAAATGTATCATCTGTTACTATATATAAAATCCTTGCGTTAATGACTGACTGACTGACTAAGTACTCATAGCCAAAACTATTGGTCACAAGTAGGTGACATTTGGCATGTACTCGTATATTCCTTGGCGACCGTAGGGGTACACTACTTTACTGAAAACAGGTTTGGTTAGAAACGGATAAATTAAGAAATAGTGCGGGATAATTATAAATTCATAACGAAATGTGGGTGTAATATTTCACCTCTGCCTACCCCTTCGGCGATACAGGCATGAGTATATAAAAAGGGCGGGCTTAGCTGCGGGCGTCCTAGAGTTTAATTATAAATTTACGTGAATGTATGATTAGTGTAAACATCCCTGACATAAATTCAATATTACCCAGACATTGTTAACCTTACTATGTAAGGTTATTTAAAAAAGCAAAAAAGAACAACCACTGAAATATATAAAACATTTACAATAATAAATTGCTCTTTTTTAAAATATAAACGCTAATCAAAAGAAAATTAATCCCTTCGGGTTGCGGAGGTCAGACAGGCAGTCGCTCCGTGGAAAAGCTAATATTCAACCAAATCCGGTTAGACTAGAAAGCGGACCCCAGACTGTAACTGGGATAACGCTAAGAGAAAGAAGAGAAAGAAGAATCAAAAGAAAATTAATATTTTCTCTTGAATGAAGACGTAATTGTTTTGTGACAAAATAACACAGCGAGTGACGGAATTTCAATTTTATAAATTCAAATTCAAAATCCTTTATTCATTTGGGTCACAATGTGACGCTTATGAACGTCAAAATAATAAATTTATAAATTAATTACTTATAGACTCTACATTTTCATTTACTGCCACGTTCGCAAAGCAATAGGTAGAACCATGAGAAAGAACGGGCAATAAAACTCACGGTCACTCTTTTTCAGGTTTTGCATAATACACAATTTACATTTTGTAAGGTGCTGCAACTGTTACACCTTCTATATCACTTGTATATATTTACTGTACATAATAATACTCAAGCATAATACTTTTGGTTAGCCTCCTCAGAATAGACATGGTGAAACAGGAGCATCCAATTACATTATATATACCGAATAATGCAGGCAATCCGCGAAAGTGATCAGAACCATGATGGAAATGATGCAGTTAAATATTAAAATCTAATACCAGCCCGCAAGACCGTTATCGACCAGTCATCGCAAGTAGCACCCGTTCACGAGTATGACGCATGTGCCAGCCATCATCCCTCTCGCCATATAAGAGGGACAGGGATAACCCGACACACGACGCCACCACAAGAAATGACATTTTAGTGAGCATGACGACAACGGTATACGAACCAGCAGTAAGAAACAATCTATTGGTATACTGACCATGACCGCCAATTACCTCCATTTTCCAGATCGTTATTATTAACATAAGTTAGTGGAACGCGTGAAGGAATGCAAATATAAAAAGAATTTTGTGAAGGTGACAAGTGAACAATGATATGATCAGGGATAAATAATGTTAAACTACTTTCAACAAATCATAAAATATCCAAATCCTGCAAAAATCATGTGTTCACAAGGCACCTCCACTTAACATGTAAATAAAATAATCGTGAGTTAAACAAGCCTAAGCCTATTCCCACGGTATCTTATCATTTAAAAATTCCTTAATATTGTAGTAACCCCTTTGTAAAAGAAAGTTCTTAATTGTCCGTTTGTATTTGTGCATGGGTAAATTAATTATTTCAAGAGGCAATTTGTTGAAAAATCGTATACTAATCCCCGCAAATGAGTTCTGAACTTTATGTAGACGGTAGTTAGTTCCCACCAGTTTATGCTTATTCCTTGTGTTCACTTTGTGCAAATCACTATTTTTGCGGTATAGAATTAAGTTTTTCTTAATGTACATTAAGTTAGCATATATATATATTGCGATGCAACTGTCAATATATCTACTTCTTTAAATTTATCACGTAAAGAATCTCTAGCACCTAACTTATAAATTGCACGTATGGCCCTCTTTTGAATGACAAAAATAGTCTGTATATCAGCAGCTGTACCCCATAACATTATTCCGTAAGGCATTACGCTGTGAAAATAACTAAAGTAAACTAGTCTAGCAGTATCTATATCTGTGAATTCCCTAACTTTTCTAACTGCAAACGCTGCAGAACTAAGTTTTACTGCGAGACAGGATATTTGGGCGCCCCACTGAAGCTTACAATCTAAAGTTATACCTAAGAATACGGTTGATTCGACTAGTTGAATTGTTTCCTTATTTAAAATTATATTAGTAGGAACACTTTTGACATTAGGCAAAGAGAATTTAACACATTTGGTTTTGCTTGAGTTGAGTACCAAATTATTTGTCGAAAACCAATCAAAATCAAAATCATTTATTCATCTAGGCCACAAAGTGACGCTTATGAACGTCAAAATTTAAGTTAATTACTTAATGATTCTACATTTACATTTACTGGCACGTTCGCAATGCAATAGGTAGAACCACGAGAAAGAACGGGCAATAAAACTCATGGCCACTCTTTTCAAACAAATATAATGGTGGTACATTTTATTTTTGTAAGGAGCTGCAACTGTTTCACATTGTAGACATCTACTAGTAAAATTTTTAGTAGCTATTGATATCATACTCAAGCAGTAAATGATGTTCATATGGTAAGCCTCCCAAAGTAAATATGGTGAAACAGGAGCATCCACTAACGTCTTTTTAATGTAGGCAACTCGCGAACATGGTCAGAACTATGGTAGAAGTGAATGAAGCAGAAAGTAACGGTATTATGAAACCAAAGCAATCGACAACCTATTAGTTAGCCCATGACCACGAGTTACCCACATTTTACAAATCCGCAAAGTTATAATGAAAGTGTGGAACATGAATGCAAAGTATGAAATGAGAATATCGTAATTAACTACACTATAAAATAAAACTACTAATTATTGACCTAGTCAAAAGCGAACAACTACTTCCAAGCGCTCCTGTCTTCAAAATAATCCTTCAAACTGTAATATGCCTTATTTATAAGATTCTTTTTAACTTCTGCCTGAAACGAACTTAATGGCAAGTCTAAAATATAAGTTGGTAATTTATTGTATATGCGAATACTGAGCCCAATAAAAGAGCTATGCGTTTTGTGCAAACGAAAATACGGTACACATAATTTATGTCTATTTCTAGTATTGATATTGTGTCTGTCACTATTCATTTTATAAGAATTTATGTTTAGTCTTACATGCATAACACTGGCATAAATATATTGTGACGCTACAGTAAGAATACCAATAGTTTTAAATTTTTCTTTGAGTGAGACTCTTGTCTTTAACTGGTAAATGGCCCTAACTGCCCGTTTCTGCAATATAAAAATATTTTCTCTAAATATCAATCGAATACTTGTGCAAGAATGTTATTTACGGTATCAAAGTTACTTAAATTTCGATCAACTTTAAAAATTAGTAACGTATCGTCGGCAAACAAAACAATATCACATAAATTTTGTACAAAGAACGGCAAATCATTAATATATATTAAAAAAAGAAATGGACCGAGAATCGAGCCCTGTGGAATGCCCATTCCTACTGGCAAACCTAGAGACCTACTCCCATTAACATCTACATACTGAATTCTATCACTAAGGTAGCTGGCAACAAGATTGAGTGCGGTATCTCTAATACCATAAAGTTTCAATTTAAGTAAAAGTGTATTATGTTCCACACAGTCAAAGGCCTTTGATAGGTCACAAAAGAAACAGAGAGAGGATAGAGAGGGACAAAGAGTAATAAATGAATAATAATTAGCAGTAAACTCAATAGATCATTCTAAATTCGCTTTTATTATATCTCAAACAAAGCGGCTTTTAATTTCAATGATAAATTACAGTTTTCCGTAAATAAGATGATGGAGACTAATTGCAGAAGTTTAGTTTCGTTATGTCCCTTAAACATAAAGTACACTTGGTTTATCTCTAGTTCTGTACTGAACCGGGTCCATTTGAGATTATTATGACCTATGGTAATGTATGATCAAAAAACTTTTTATTGTTACTTACTTATTGGGCTTGTGGCATGCGTTTGTATTCATAGATGTGTTGACACATTTTTTTAAAAGGTATCCGGTGGCCAAGAAATCTATACTTATATAATAAAGCTGAAGAGTTTGTTTGTTTGTTTGGTAGATCATGCTAATCTCAGGAACCATTGGTCCGCTTTGAATAATTATTTTTGTGTTGGATAGCTCATTTATCGTGGAAGTCTATAGCCTATATAACATCACGATATGAACCACTGGTACCGAACAGTAGGCCTAAATAACACGGGTGTAACCATGGGCTCATCTAGTCTACAATATGCCTGCTTGATTAAACTAGCCTTATTTAAAACTCCCTCATTTTAACATACTTGATCTACGACAAAAAAATCTCACATTTTATTTATTAATCTTCTGTATTACTTTTATCACCAAGTGCTGTTACGAACAGTCTCAGCGGGGGTAGATCGAACAATGACGTCAGAATAAAAGTAATTTTCGCGGTGACTTGCTTGCCATTAGCCGCAAGTCATGTTGATTCGAAGTGCAAGTAATTAACTAATTTGTTCGTCGTGACCTTTTGTAGGTCATCACGACTTCCGCTACTCCGAGTTTATTTTTGATACGCTTTTTTATACTTTTTGGGAAAGTCTGTTTTGTCTATCTAAGTTTACATATTATTATCTTTATAATTAGGTACCTATAAATATTATTATAAGTAATATTACTTACCTATACGAAAAAGACCTTAACAGTGGGGGCAATACTACACCTCTGCCTACCCCTTCGGGGATAAGGCGTAAAGGCGTAAGTCTATAAAAAAATATAATTACTTGATACGACCTAGCCTTAATTGCTAGGTCTAGGTAAATATTGTGCTTTTGGTAGTTTATTCCGTTTATGTAGTAAGCATCCATAATTGAGACATTGCGAGAGTTTTCCTGGTTTTTATTATGTTATAATGAGGCGTGAAATGTAGCCGTTTCTTGCAGACCGTCTTTTTAAAATAAAAAAATAAAAATAATTTAAATGTACCTGTTTCTAGTTACAAATTGATGCACACTTATAATTATACTTAGATTTTTATCAACATTGTTATTCTATTAGACCTTACAATACACGGATTCCAATGTTATCTCTTGGTAATTGATCTATACAACACTTTATTCATCATTCCTCATTTTGTACGCCAAGCATCGGCAAAACATGGTTAGCACTTTTACCATGTCAACATCTGTGTGTATCTGTACATAAATACCTATGTTTACAAACTGAATAAATGAAATGAAATGAAATTCATCGTAGCGCTAAGGCGAGGGCCTCAAACATTGTATCAATAATGTCCCAAAAGCTATATAGCTGGCTTTCGCAATATTCTGTGCCTAGTAATATCTAGTATGTCATGCACAGTTCATCATGTGACTAGAAATGTGATGAAGATTAAAGTTGAGGGATATAAGGCAAGAGGACAACCAAAGTAAAGATGGATGGATTGTGTGAAGGGTGACATGAATGAAAAGGGAGTGAATGATGAGATGACGTCTGATAGGAGAGAATGGAAGAGAAAGACATTCTGCGCCGACCCCAAGTAATATGGGAACAGGGCAGGCAGAAGAAAAAGTCATGCACAGCTCACGTTAGGTCCCTTGGGTATAACGTACATTCGATGACTAAAACCTAGGTATAGACATCAGTACGGTGCACCTACATCGAATCTAGTTCGAAAAAAGCGTTTCGAAGACGCTTTCTGGTGGAACTCCTTTGATACTTGTTATTTAAGTTACAATGTAGCGTATTGGTGGTTGCTAGCCATTTATTCAGAAAGCCCTATTTCGACGTCGTAGTGCTAAAATGGTTTACAATTGAAATAGTTGGAAGTTGGTTCGAACTAGTACCCATTAAGAAATGCTTTTTAGTTTTTAGTTGAAATGTTCTTTGAATATATCTGTTGTTTCTACAGGTACAGCTATGAAGCCAACTATAAAGCAGCATTAAAAACTACAACTGTGAGAATCCTTATTTTACGCACCAAAGATTTTAATGATCATCTTCGTAAGACAAAGGAGAACTTTCATGGCCCATACAAAATTTACCCAGGCCCGACAGAAAAGAAACATACCTCAGTTTTTTTGTTATATTACATATAACAAAAATATCGTAACAGTATTTTAAATAACAGTGGTTAACAACTATTTATAGCTATTTGACTTTACTCAGGCGAACAATTTAAAAACCATTATTTTTTTACTTAATAGCAATTGTGTCCATTTAGAATGACCCAAAGTTAATACAAATAGGAAATATAGACAGTCACCAAACTTTTATCTCCATTAGAGCAAAGATAAAATATTGGTAGTAGAATATACTTTATCCGAAAAAGAAAAAAATAAATAAATGTAATGTGTAATCTTAGGTTTAATACCTGCTTCGGATCAGGTAACAGAAACCAATCGTGGTTACTAACACTTTCATTAGAACTTGAATAGCGCGGGTCGGAGCGGGGAGGGTCCGTAGATACGTCCACAGATGACTAAATAGGCGAACAAAGCGCGTGCGCTGACGCATCGTGCTTATCGTCGCAGTGCTTCGCTTCCCTGTGTTGAGTTAAGATCTGTGCGATTCTATTTCCGAGGTTATATTTGACGACCACTTTAAGCATTCTTCTTACCGGACTTGATTATTTGCTTACGGTTCGTTGATATGGCTGACGATAATTGTGCTGTTTGTGAACGTATATTACGACATCGAGATAACTTTGACCATCCCGCACTGGGTATGGATTATGAACTTAGAGACATAGAAATAGAAAATGAATAAAAACTGATTTTCAGAATTATTGTTTTTTTATTTATCCGTATTATATTCCACTATCAAGCTCCCAGATTTGTAATGATACCTTTATTTTTACCTTCGAAGATTTAAATGAACCTTTAACTTGATTGATTTAACTTACTTGAAGTTCAAATATTATATAATAGTTACGTATTATTATTTACTAGAACTTTAGGTCATCTGGATAATCCAATCATTACTTATTTTACAAGTTTTGTGAGTAAATAAATATCAAACATATTTTTAGTATGAAAAATTTAAAAGTAATTATTTTGTTGTTAACCACTTATTTCGAATATAAAAATAATACATATTTTTTATACTCAAAATAACAAAAAATCTGGGATATGTTTCGTTCATGTTGGATCTGGGTCACAAATGACAGTTGTCCTTTGTATCTTATAATCCCTATTGTAAAGAAATATGGATTAATTGTATAAGTTTTATAAGCAACCAAAAAACCTAAAAAAGGAGTATATTTTTTGCTAATAATAATAAGAATATTTATTATTTCCTCCAAAAACTTAGTTACAATTTAAATAAAAGCATCCATAAAATCGTATAATTATTCTAAGATAGTTTGTGGGGAATCTTATCACCAACTTAACTAACATCCTCAATGTGAAACCTGTGGAGGATAAAGGTGTGGTATTATTCCAACTAGAGGGAGGAGCCTCTAACCAATCTTGCTTGGTCCTTTATCCTCCACACACCTAACCATTACATTTATCATACATGTGTCGATATTTTACCCTAACACATAACATTTAAATAAATATCTATAAGCAACCCAAGAGCACCCACCATACATTAACTCAACCAATTACATTACACACATCACAAAAAAATTAACAGGCCGCTATCACAACAATAATAATATGAAGATGGGAAACAATTTCGTTCTAATTAAACCCTTAAACCGTTCCCAGGAAATATTAACATTGGACTCATGGTCTACTAATCAAGATAATTACTGACGTGTTAAGCTCAGAGTACCGGTATACGAAATAAAAACGTTGGAGCGTCGGACATAGTGGGGAGCTGAGCGATAGCGGTAGCGATATATTGCATAAAGACTTTTTTTTGCAGGGCCATAATGATTCGTCCAATTACATGCAAATAAAATTTAAGTGTCTATTTGTTTTTTCAGAATTACTATAAAGAAACAATTTTATAAAAAAACTGTCTGTCTATATGGGCGAATTTTCAGAATGGCTTCATCCTCCTAGCATTACTCCATTTGCCTCTCTACAACAACTGTCACGAATCTTTATAACACTCGCGGCCGTCTTAACGCTCTTAACAGCAATTTTTTTAACACTTCAATACGCACATAACTCTGAAAAGTCGGTGGTGGGCATAGATTCGAACTCAATATGGCATGGCAGTCTGTTAGTATCTTGTATCTCCACTAGGCTATCCCTACCATCTTTGGAACGGCTTATTCGATAGTGCATTCACTGGGAAAAAGAGGACACGATATATAGGCTATAATTTAATCCGGCAGGTGACACTATTATCGAGATATAGATAACAAAGCGGATTAAACACGGGGAACAGCTAGCGGAGAATACACGATGATGATGGCATACGCCGTATGTTTCAATTTATATTCAACTAGAGTAGAGGATGCCCGCAGCTACTCCTGCGTATTCTTTTAAATTTAACCGTTTCTGTGAACATTTTTGTCCGTGTGGTGACGGATTAAGAATATGGAATGTCACCACCCCATATCATCCCATGGGTGTTGTAAGAGCCGACAGAGGGAGCATATTTTGCAGAGAACAGCACTGTAATAGAAGGAAAACTTGATACAAGCCCTATGCCAACCCGTTTGGCCAGCGTGGTATAGTGGGCCAATTTCTCCTTTCAAAGGAGAGGCCTAGTCCAGCAGTAGAATGTTAAAGGCTGATGATGATGATGATGATGATGTGAACATTTTGGAAAATCTCTTCTTAGTGCACCCCTACGATCCCCAAGGAACACAGATGCCAAATATCAGGTTCTTGCTCCCAATAGTTTCGATTGTGCTTATGGTTCAGTCAGTCAGTGAGGCAATAATTGCAAACAGAGTGTTGATTTGCCTTTGCAAAACATTTTAAGGGGTGAACATACTAGATACTATAACACTGAATACAATGGATTTGGTTAGGGCATGGTGCCATCGAAGGAATATTGACAGCTCCTGTATCCTGCCTTCTTCCCGTTGGGCTTTTTGGTCGGCAGTCGAGGTGATCTTTTATGGTAAAAAGAGCTTTCCCAAGAGCCGGAGATCCGAAGGTTACAAGAACAGGTGATTATTTAAATAAGTAAACATCTACTACTTCGTAGATCTTGTGACATACATTGAACTTATAGTCCGAGAGCTGGCATCAATTTTGGGTAGGTTGAGGCAAGCTCCCCCTCGTGGGATCTCCACCTTGTCGTGGTGCGGGGGGGGGGGCTCAGTAACCGTGGTTAGGTCACCCACGGTGAAGCTAAGCGAGATCCCGGTATTGGACGCTCCGCGTGGGCTTGACGGAGGCCTGCGCAGGATGCGTCCTGCCCCTAGCAGTAGGGCGCGGTCGCGGGAGGAGGCGTGTCGGTGTTGCGTTGCCGCGCGCCCTATCTGCCGCGACCAAATGGGAGCGCACCATTGTTGCGTGCGTCACGGTGGGGCCGCAGAGGAAGAGGAGATGTGGTGTTGCGTTGTTGTCCTGCCTATCCTCTGCGGCCGCTGGGTGTTTTAGCGGCGGAGCCCAACATCTTCATCCGCTGCCAAGGTGGTTTTGTTCGGGGCTCGCCTGATCGCCTGAATACCCGTCGGGGGTTGCGAGGAATGCTACGGCGATACCCGACCCTCCGACGCACGGGTACATAAGGAACATTAAAAAAAAAAAAGGTTGAGGCAAGCTGGTAAGCTAACAAAAAACAATAAGCCAGAAGATTTAGTCGGGGCTTTAGGCGAGGCATTTTTGGCGAGTTACACCTCGAGTCTGGTAACTTCGAGAGTAGTTTGCGTTCGCAAAACCACACACCGTAGGAAATCGACTTAACACACACATCATTTCGAAAAGTTGGTGCGTGCCGTGGATTCGAACTCGGAAACTCTCTGCGTAGCAGTCCGTCGGCATCTTCGCTAGGCTATCGTGTTACTTGGATATTTTATATGAACTTTAAAGACAGATTTTCAGACATTATATTAAAGCTGACTCGATTACACGCACAACAAAAAGTCTAATACACCCTGACCGTAAAAAATTGTTTCTTAAAAAGTAACAAAAAAATCTTCAATCATTCCACCAAGCGAGGACCCTAACAACAAAAATAAAAAGGCCCTTAATTCAAGCAGCAACCCTTTTAGCGCTTTCGATAAACAGCCCTTTGCAAAGGTGGGTAGATTAAAATTATCAACATGTTTGCCATCAGCCCCTGTGGTTTTATTTGCTTTTTCATTACAAAAATAATTCGAACGTTAAAATTTCCATATGACCCCTTTATTTACATAGATTTAGGGTTTATTATCGTTTGACATAATCGCAGGGCTACCTAAAATTTCTCTAAGCAGTACGGCCCATTGTTGCCGCCTCCTTTTATTTGGCTCAACGGACACAGTGATCAAATTATATGGACATACGTTATAGAACTTTTTTTTTTTAAACTTTCTTGATGAAATTGGAACGATTGATTTTATATGAAACTAGAGGACGCCAGCAGCTACGCCTGCATTTTTTTTTAATTTACCCGTTTTGGCCGATCCCGTGGGAATTTCGGGAAATCCCTTCTTAGTGCACCCCTACGGTCCCCAAGGAACATACATGCCAGCTTAATTTCAGCTTCCTGCGCCCAATAGTTTCGGCTGTAGCATGTCTGTCAATCAGTCAGTAACGCAAGGATTTTATATATTAAGAAGATAGCCTAAAATAAATTTCTACAAAATCTTCAAAGCTGCAATAATTAAAATGCATGTTGCGCGTTGCAGAAAAATTAATGTAGTGGAAGCGCGTGAGGTTTTTAAGGATATAAGCAAGTGGCATTCTGTCATTCCTACCCCGACGGGAAAAATGCGTGAGCATATGTATGAATGTATGTATGTATGTTGCGCATTAGGTAATATCGCTTGTCCAAGGCCTCGAGAGCAAGTTAAGCAGTGAATATTGGTTTTATGAAGGTGTCAGTCAGTCGTTAAAGGGAGTCAGTACCTCTTAATAAACTAACAGTAGTCTAAACAATGGAATGATGTTATCCCTTTGGGTTCTGGAGGTTAGGTGGGCAGTTGCTCTGTGGAAAAGCTAGTATTCCGTCAAATCCAGTTGGACTAGTAAACGGAGCCCGTGTTGCAACCGCGATAACACTATGAGGATGATGCTGTGTATTGCAATCAAAATAAGTTCTTTTTCTACGCTTTTTAGTTTTCATTCTTGTGATATTTAGGTATACCTAATCTTTACCAAAGTGAGGCGATGATATTTACAATAGAATTCCAAACGAATAATCGTACTAATAGACGTAATTACATGTTAAAAGTTAAATACATTGCACACCCCAACAACCAAAAAAATATTTTACGATGGTTTGCTACATTTTCTATTGGTTTCATGAAATTGGACATTTGCAAGATTTATATCTGTAGTTATAAGCACTAGAAGCCACATAACATACCGTTATTAGTTTGCTTTGTACGACTATTATTACCCGAAAAAGGATTTTGTCTAGCTAGCTCGGATTTAGGTTAAAATATTAAGTTTGAAATATTTTTGGCAATATTGTGGAAAATGTTTTATTTTCCGAGTGAGAATGTAATCGGCCGGATTTACTCGCTGCCGTATTTTTCAGTAATTGTCTTTTAACGGGTTTTTATATTGTGTGTTAGATACTAATGTGCGTTTATTTAGTAGGTTCAATGAACTGATTTGAGTAAGAGCAGGGAAGAGACTAATAAACTGCCAATAAGAATATCTCAGGTTTGACTACTAACTATAATATTTATTATTATTATATTTTTAAATCAAGTTTCTGTCTAGGACCATGATCTAGGATTTTAAAATAACTATAGTTTTTCAATTCAAAACCAACTTTTAGTTTTGTCTATTTGTCTTTAGACAAATTTATGGGCTAGTCTCTGGCATGTTTGAAGCGATTTTGATGACCCTTTCACTGAGAGTAGAAGAGTTTGTAGGGCTACTTTTAGGCTGTAATTTGTCGCTATAGGTGCCACCTACCTGGTTGTTGTCAAGACACGGAAAATAATGTGGGTGAAACTGAAGGGGAACAGCAAGTCTAAAACAGAAATTGAATGCTAGCAACTGTTTAGCCTGTTGGTCAGTCAGTTACCAGACTGCTACTCTGGAAGTCGTGGATTTGATTCGCTCACAAATATTTATGTGATGAGCATGATTATTTATCTATAATACCTATACATTCATTTTGGTTATCACTACGTTTAACAGTTGTCTGTTTATCTCTTATGCCTATGCTAGTTTTGGCTCTGGTAGTTACGTATGAATGGTCCCAGAATACTACAATGATGGCTATTTTTATACTGGCGTTTTTGTCGATATAATGGCATTACCGTGAACGAAATTCATTGATATAAAGAAAGGAATCCGTATCTGATCTATTTCAATATCGGGCTCTACAAAACTTATTTTTTATTGTAAAAAAGAGAGCACAATTAAATTTCAAATTGATAAAAAGTCACGTAAATATAAAAACGTTCAAGTTCAAAGGTAAATATTCCATAGCAAAGGCAGCAACATTTACTAAAAATATGTATACCGTACAATATTTCTACAAAGCTAGTACTAAAACATTTTTTGCATATTCACAATATTTTACATTAAAAATTCAACATGCGTTCGGTCTTTCGTTTAGAAAACGCGTTTATTCGGCCCCGAACAAAATGAGGGACCCACGTCACTTTAATTCTTAAACAACCATACCTTTAGACCTCCCGAGGTCCCCTTGACCTTTACTATTATTAGGACGAAGGCCAAATGATAATGTGGACAGGGGTCTTGATATACTGGCCGAAGTTAGGCTATACTGTGAAAGCAAAATAATGTCACTCTGTGTGTGGTTATGCTTATATAAATAGTTAGGATCTGCAGTGATGTCATGAATTCTATGTTCTTATAATAGGTAAGGTTAGCGTTCACGGTAAAATTTAATTTCTATACAACAATATTGGATTCGTTATATTCCTGGGAGGATACTGTGTTTCTTCAAAGGTAAAGAATTTTAGGAGTAACTTTTAATATAGGTCTTTGTAAGTGAGAGAGTGATGTTGGCAGAGCAAGCATGTGTAGTAAAATGACAGACTGAAGTGAGAAGGAGATGTGTGTGTAGGTAATAAAGAAGGAAACTCATATGGTTGTTGACCTTGCGGGCTTTTCCAACTTAGAATTCTGCTTCATCCTTACTGTAAGATGATTAATAAATTAACAATTCTAGTCCATCAAATAGTTATCTATACACCTACTGTGGCGAATTCTAGGATGTTATCATGGTAAGAGTGCCAGTACACTGGCACTCTTACCTTCTAAGACTCAAATTGCAATTGCTAACAGGTTCTGTAGAACCTGCTAGCAATTGCAATTTGAGTTGTCATAACTGAAATCAGTTTTCAAAAAATATTTACTTAGTTAAATCGCGTAATATTTTATTTTAAAAAATCAAGGTGCAATCTATTGCAAGCTATTTGCCCCGATGCGTGTGTACTTAGGGCCCCCCGCCAAAAAAGTAAAAAATCTAAACTCTTAGAGATTCGCCATCTGTCTGTCTGTCTGCTGTCCGTTCTGTGTCATAGTTACTTTATTTTACAAGTAATGATAATGAATATGTCACAAAAGAACTTTGTACAATATTATAAAATAAAACAATCATAATATTAACTTGAACTTTGAACCCTACTGATTCAACAAGACTTCTCGAAGCTATCTTTGATTAAAGATTTGTTAACAAAAGCATCACGTATCAGCGCCTCCGTGACTTGGATATGTACTAAACAGATATCTTCCTATCTTTGTGTTCTTAAATTATGTATATTGTACATGTCGCTGTAAAAGTAAGGGAAAATTGATGAAAATACTAGATTTTTCATGATAAAGTCCTGATTATGCGTACTCTTTTGATATGTTGTCGACCCGGTGGTGTAGCAAGAGTGTAACTGAATCATTCTGCACAATATTTCTATATTGAGATTCTGACGATACAGAGGCGAGCCTATAGTAAAACCGACTGCCACGAATAAGTAAGTAAGTAACTTACTTACTTACTTATTACTTAAAGTAAAGCATTTATTGACCACTTCTAACAGCGTACAGTTAATAAATAGATACATAATAAATAAATAGGTACATATAAATATAGGATTTTATGTGAGTACGTACATACATAAACTAAATAGTAGGGGTTCACAATAGCCACGACAATTTTCCACCCTAAGCAAGCAATCATTTGTTTACCAGAAATATTTCATTTCATTCATTCATTTATTTATTCAAACAATTTACATTGTGTCGAACATGAGGTAGGTACTTACATAATAAAGTGACAGTAAATTATTCACAAGCAAAACAACAAGTACATACATTTTAAAGCTAAAATAAAATAATCAATCCAATTAATTAAAAAAATGACTACAATTTATAATTAAATTAAATGTCAAAGTAATGTCAGATTATAATGCCAAATGGAACGTTATGTCAGATGGTAAGCCAAGTCATACTATAGGTAGTCTAAGTCAAAATCGATTTAATAATTAATATAGTTAATAACTGGTTATTTTTAGTAATTTAGTTATTTTTTGTCATTTAACGTAAAATCCGATACTGAGTAAAAACACTTTTCCAACAAGAAGTATTTTAATTTGTTTTTAAATAAATGAGGGCTGTAAATTAATAATTTCAGATTTGTTGGTAACCTATTAAACAATCCCACTGCTTGATACCCGGAGCAACGCTTAACTATTTGTATATTTGGTGATATCTTGTGTTTAAGCTCCTTCCTTCTTGTACTTTCTCGTATCTTACGTTCCTCTTGTGATTCATATTGATGAATGTACTTAGCAAAGTGCGTTAGTACAACTAAAATATATAAACTTGGTACGGTTAATATTTGTAATTCTTTAAAATGGTCTCTGCATGAGTCTCTTTGTGAGATTCTTACAATAGTCCTTATAGCACGTTTCTGTAAGACAAACGCCTTCCGACAGTTATAATTGTAGCTGTTACCCCAAAGCATGATGCTATATCTTAATCTAGATTCCACCAATCCATTATATATAGCCTTTAGTTCCTTAAGACCTAAAATATCTCTCAGGCTCCTAAGTGCATAGCACGCTGATGAAATTGAAGAGTCAATTGCGGCTAGCTCATGTTTCCAATTTAAACTAACGTCTATGATAATCCCTAAGAACTTCGCTGTGTCAACTAATTCAATCTTGTCCCCTTTGATATGTACATCTAAATCGTCAGTAATGCGAGTTGTAGCCTTGAATAAAATTATGTTAGTCTTACTGGTGTTTAGTAAAAGGCTATTGGCTGAAAAGCAGTCGCAGAGATTTTCGAGGCATTTATTTATAGTTTTGCTCAATTCTTCTAAGTCATTTGCCCCAATTATTATATTCGTATCATCTGCAAAGACAACGAGTTTTGCATCGGGCTGAGCGTTATGCATAAAGTTTAACAGGTCATTTGTAAATATAATAAAAAGTATTGGTCCTAAAATTGAGCCTTGGGGAACACCACGTTGAATATTTGTAATCCTAGACGTATGAACAACTTCGTGATTAGTTTCGTCGATGCTTTTTATTTCAACGAACATTCGTCTATTTTTTAGGTAGGACTTTATAAGTAGTAAAGCTTTGCCTCTGACACCATAATATTCAAGTTTTGTGAGTAGTAAATCATAATCTATCGTATCAAAAGCAGAGCTGAGATCGATGAATAACCCAGCCACTTTCAATTTGTTATTAATTTTATTAATTATGTCATTAATGAGAGTGTTTATTGCATCTGAGCAAACTACACCTTTCTAGTATCCAAATTGTCTTAAATTAATTATTTTGTTCATATTTAAATGAATCATCAGTCTATGTTTAATTATTTTTTCAAATACTTTTGATAACGTTGGCAAAAGGGATATGGGTCGGTAGTTTTTCGGATCAGTCTTACAGCCTTTTTTAAATATTGGAACTACTTTAGCCAATTTGAACTGGTCCGGAAATACCGCCTCTTCAAAACATTTATTAAAAAATACAGATAAAGGCACTGCTAAGGAGTCTATATTATCCTTCAGGATTGAAATCGGTAAGTCATCAAAACCGCAAGATTTTTTATTGGCCATCTTACTAACAATCTTGGTGATTTCAGACGGCGTTGTTGGACAGAAAATTAAATCATTTTCTACTCTATTAGTCGCGTCCGATAGAAAAGCCTTTGCCCTTTCCTTTTCATTGCTACCCAAAGACGATTTAAACACAAAACTGTCAATGAAATTATCGGCGACTTGCTGGGGATCAGTTATCAATTTATTGTTCACTTTTATGTCTGTATTAAGAGTCCTACTTAACCTATTTTTTATTTTATTTGTACTTTCGTTTACCAGTTTCCAGGTCTGTTTAGTTATATTTGTTGCGGTATTTAATTTATTTATTATGGCCATCTTTTTGGCTTGTTGAATGACTCTTCTATAAATTCTAATATAATTGTTTTTATATTTTATAAGGCTGGTATTATTTAACGCACCTGAACATAGTACTCTTTTCATTTTACTTGAAACTTTAACCCCCTTGTAATCCACTTTATTGTTGTGTTTTTAGAAGGATTTATTTTAATTAACTTCTTTGGATAATAATGCTGGAATGCTTTACCCAGGCTATTTATAAAGCTATTTATTCCTATATTGGTCCAATTTTTATTACTAATATAATTCTTAAAGGCGACACTATTTTTATGATTAAATATTCTTTTTTTTATTATTATTGTTTGTTCAGAGCTTTTAGATTTCCTATTGATTTTCTCAAGCAATACATTACAAAATAGTCCAGCATGACCGTCTGCCAAACCATTGTGATCAACAGAACACCGATCTATGTCTTCATCGGAAAGATTTGTGATTATGTTGTCTAAACATGAATAAGCATTGTTCCGAATAAAACTGGGAGTTTTTATTAGGTATCGAAAATTATAACATGTCAGAATACTTAAGAATTCAGCAGATCTTTTACTCTCAACTAGTACGTCAATATTATAATCACCACATATGATACACTTCTTGTTAAAGAAATGTTCCAACAATTTTTCTAAGTTAGATATAAAAACATCAAAATTTTTGTCATAGGGACTTCTGTAGCAGCAACACAGATTTAATCCAGTTTCAAGATCTTTAACGCCACATATTTCAAAGCTGTCTAATCTATACAATTTTTTAACGAAATCAATATCTTCATATTCTTTATCTGCATGTGCTAAGATCAGACTACCTCCCCTTTTTTTCTTGCATCTTGTGTTGTACGAAGCCAAGTTATAGTTGGAAAAATTAAACACTGCAGTAGATTGTGCATTTAAGAAATGTTCTGTTATACATAGGTAGTCCACACGAAGACCCGTGGTTGCAATGTATAATTCGAGCTCAATCTTTTTATTACTAATTCCACACACATTTTGATGAAATATGTTTAAACAGCAGGTTTTTTGCATCCCTTCACAGATCGGATTTGGTACTGAATTAGGCACGAAAAAAATCATTGTTGCTAGTAACTGTGCTACAATTAGGGACAGTTTTAGATGAAGCTAGATCTGCGGATAATTGATGAAAGTAATATGGAATAGTACCGGGTTTTAAATGAAGCTTCGAAGTGTCGTCATATACTTGCTTCATATTAAAATTACAGGTATTGTCATGTGTTGGCTCTTTAAACGATTCTAAATAATGTTTTAAGTTCAGGAAGACATGATTCATTGCTTTATTGTTAATTTTCCCGGTATACTTAGAAAACATTTCATGTGAATAATTTAGTTGTTTGTTAGTATCAAAAGTGTATGCATACTCAAAAACTCTGTTACTTTGGTACAAAAGTCTGTTAAAAACCTCTATTCTGGAATTAAACAAATTAGTGTTCCATCTTAGCTTAAAAGTAGGACAGCATAAAATAATATTCGTATGCAATAACTTTTTGAGTTTACTTTTTATATAATCAACTAGAACTGCGTAGTTTTTGGAGACTAAAAAGTCTTTTTCACCTAAGAAAATTATACAAAATCATCAAGGGTGTAATTTGCAAGTTTTATGTCTAATGTTGCCAATTGTTCCCTAATACCAGCCTGTGGCATACAATAATGACAAATGTTCTTATTAGGAAAACTATTTTCGGCAAACCCTAATATGTTGTTAGTGTTATTATCACTTATTATACATAATTTATTTTGATAAGCATTTTTTACACTAATATAGCGTTCGGTCGTCGGAGCCGCTACTTTCAAAGAGATGCTGTCTGAGGTCAATCGCAAGGGCTTCTCGTCTTCAATCACATTAGGTTCTTAGATTGTGTCTTCTAACGACGTCGACGTTTGATTGGTTCCAGTTTGTTGTACAGGGCTATGTTGTGTATTTTTGAAGTCCAACTTGGTTCTTATAAGACATTTATTTTTTATTTTGGCTGCAGGCTTTTATCAATATGTGTGTTGGACCACGCATAATATTAGTCTCTATAGTAGCACTTACTAAGATTTTGTCACAATATCAAATTTTCGCCAGCCAATTGAATTAGAGTATAAATCGAATTTAAGATATATACCCCAAGCCATAAGGATAGTGCTTTACCGTGGTTTAGACCGGTGAAAGTATTTTACTACTGTACTGTGTACTGAATCCCCACAGCGTCAAAGATCTTTGCGGCAGTCTGGACCGAGGGCATAAAGTGCTCTCCGAGGCACTGACTAAACCGTACTATTTGGATGTGTAACAGAAAAGTACCACTCTGCGCCACTCTAAGCTAGAATGCGAGAAAACGCTCGAGGCATAAGACCACCTGTATAAACTTCGTGTACATTAAGTTGATTAATAAAATAAATCTGTGATGTTTTTGAAATACCCATCTTATAAAGAATTTAAGGAAAAAAGTATGTATCCCATTGCCTATAACAATGTCTATCCAAAAACAACAATATTAAATTGGTTTTGTAGATATATTCAATATGTACAATTTTATCAAATATCAGTTCTTTATAGTACATACATAGTAGACCCCAAGAGCTGAAATTTTGGAGAGAATGTAGAGACTGAGGCCCCCAGGTTAAACTACGGACATCCGGATGGTTAGTCAAACGAACATGGCAAAACTGTATGTGTGTATCCATGTAGTTTAAAGGCATAAAAAATATTTACATTAAAGTTTATTTTATAAACATTTTCAAAAATATAAAAGCTGATTGAGTTATAACGTGAAATTGTGTGTCCAATATATGCAAAAATTTACTACAATAGTTTCATGTTTAGGTCAAACATCGTTCATTTTCTTTCACAATCACAATCTAATTCGTAGGTTTTGGTTAGGTTTTTAATCAGTATACCTCATAACAGCCTGTTTAATGTTTTTTAATCATTTATCACATCACATCAGCCTAGTCATAGTCCACTTGACTGCTGAACGTAGGTATCCACCAGTGTACGCCACAAGTTCCGCTCTTTTCTTTTCGTCATGCAGTCGTCATAAGCCACCTTTCTTAACTTCTCGTTCCATCTGGTCGAGGGGCTTCCAACATTACGTTAGCCTAGACGTGGCTACCAATTGAAAACTGGGTTCTGCGATAAATGTGGTCAGTTTATCACCACTTCAGTCAAAATATCTTTGATCGTCTCAGTGATGAGACATCTTGGTTCCATTTGCAGTAGTTTATTGTTTTCAGCATAATGCTTTCAAATTATTTTTGAACCTTAATTATTATTCAGTACAATATATAGTACCTACTTTTCGTTTTCGTTTTATTGAAAACTCTTTGTTAAAATAATAGTTAATTAAAAATAGAATTTCAAGTATGGCGCAATAAACGTCAAACTGTCTGCTCTGAAAAGAAAACAACAGTAAGTATAGCAAAATTTAAATTAAGGTACGCGAAAGATTTAAAACCTCAATCCATTAACAAAAGGAACGTGCCGACTATCGAGAATTGAAGCGATCATTAAAATGTTCATCCCACATTCGTTTAAATTTATTTCACTTCACTTTGACTGCTAACCACACTGGCCGGTAACTTCGATAAAACTAGACGTCGACTTTCTGACTGCAGCATTCTCGATCCAAGTACTTTTTAGTCAAGTCTTTGATATTATCATTTCAAAGAGCGTAGTCTCGATTCCCACAGCAACTTACCTAGAACGTATGTTACAGCTCAAAAGCAAAATTTGGTATGAAAACGAGAAATGGCAAGTTAAAATAATAATTTATTAGGCAAGCCAGACGTTTTTAAAAGGCACTGCCGAGCAAGGAGGTATACCAGCTTATTATGTTGAACTTCGTAAAGTTTTAAGTCTCCTAGGAGTTTTTGGCTTTGTTACTGTATTAACTTGTGATGTTAATCTTTCAGACGCAGTCTGTTTGAATTGGTTGCGTAGAAGAAATGAGTAAGTAACTTGTATTTTAGTTGTATACTGTACTTGAATAAGTGGCATATTCCTTCGTGATAACATAAGTATGACAGTTCATGCGCTTGGTTTGAAGTTTTTTCTTTTTTATATTTTTATAGACTCACGCCTGTGTCCCCGAAGGGGTAGGCAGGGGTGTAATATTACACCCACATTTCGCCATACATTTTAGGATGCAGGTAATAGGAGGCGAGCCAATTGCCGTTAACGGGCACATCACCAGACTCCGTGCTGCTACTGAGAATTCGGAAAAACCCAGTAACACTTTTGCTCGACCTGGGAATCGAACCCGTGACCTCCGATTAGCAGTTGCATACGCTATCCACCCCCCGAAGGCCCGGACCCCGGAGGCATCATATTTATGTGCTTAAGAATACCTACGTGTGTATTATCAAAGGGTATAAGAAAATAACAGATATATTGACTATAACATCTGCATCTGACAGTATTTCAATTTGCTGCACTCCTACAGACAGACACGGGCTTTGCAAAACTTTTCAATGCCAGAAACCAATTGGCAGCCATACGCCTAATGCAGTTTCAGCAATAAATTCTGAACCACACAAGGCAAAAGCTACCGAAATTTGTGTCTTAAGACGTTGATATAGAGGCTATAATAGTCTCAGAAGAGTAAGATGGGATAAAAACATGTTAGTGTTATGACGTGGTAGTCGTCGCGGTACCCCCACTACTTCTGACTGGCCGCCTCGCTTACCAGCGGCACATAAATACCGCGGCGCGACAGCGAATCTCCCTTCTCGGACTCCGGACACCGCCGCTGCAGTTAAGTGCTCTTCCTGTCCAGGAGCACCGAAGTCTCGTCAGCCTGCCTGCCTGTCTACCCTGCCCTGAGTCTAGGTCTTAGCTCTTACCTCTTGCTACCGGGTTTATAGTATGTGTAACGCTTGCCAATAAATACTATTTTGTAACGAACAATAATTATTTAATTTATCTCTCCAGTACACCTACTAGGTACTCATTAGGTACAGGTACCCACATCACATCAATAAACGTTACACTGGCGCCAAACAATTTTAAGGGCTCAGGCATCTGACTCGGCTTCTGGTCGCTTCCTTTTTCTGTGTTTCTGTGTGTAAGTGTGTTCACAGTCGGTAAGTCGTTGATTTTTTCGTTTCTAAATGTGTTAGATAAATTGTAACGCATTAAAGCTTATATAAATCGGTCAATATAGTCGACTAAAGGCTTGCGCCACATCTTATATACTTTTATAACTTCTTTTCTAATCCAAATTCGTTAGACTAAGTAACGGTTTTGGGAATTATTTTAATTGTACAATTACACAACGTAACAACGCCAGTGTAACGTTTATTGGTGTGATGTGGGTAAGTTGATAGCGTTTATCTGTGGTGGAGCGTTAAAGTTTTTATTAGAATTATTATAATAATTTTTTGGTTTGTAATTAGAAAAAATCGGTTTTTGAGTTTGGTGAGCAAACTCGGGCAACAAGATATTGGGTGAGGCCTTGGAAGATTCCCGATGGTCTTTAGTTCGTTTATGAAAGGTCTCAAATTCACGACAGACACTAACGAGACTAGGGATATCGGCCACCTTAGCCGTTAAAATAGTTTGATTGTAACATGGTAGGACATTACGCAACAAAATATCTAATTTTTCAGACTCACTAATAGCCACATCAAGACGAGAAAACATATCCTGCATTTTAGCAACAAAAAGTGTTATATTTTCGTCCTCCGCTTGAAGGCGAAACCTAATTTCGTTTAAAATTTTAAATTCATAGTCAGTCGGGCTAAAATCACGCTTTAAAAGACAACACAATTCACTCCAACTAGAAACCTGTTCTTTGAGCGAACGATACCAGAACAATGCATCGCCCGTAAATATCTCAAAAGCAAATAGTAACATTTTATTTTCGGGAATACACCTAGCCTGCATAAACTCATTAATTTTTTCAATGAATCCGCGAACACAAGACTTGCCATTATATTTAAATTTAGCGAGTTCGGAAAACAATTTACGATCGTACTTAAAGTCGTCAGAAACGACGGGGGTAGATACAGTCCTTTTGTACTACGTGCGAAGTTAGTTCAGATCTACCCGAAATCAAAGATTTAAAAATAGCTAACTGATTGCGGTAATTGCTCGAAACTATCTCAGCCGAGTCGGTATCAGAAAGGCGGTCCAGATCCGGTCTATTCAATCTAAAGTAAATATGGTCGAGAATAGATTCTGTGCGCGAATAGAGGTTTTGGTCGAATTGTGATCTAAGCAGAGAAATATTATTTGTAGCCCTAATTAAGGAGTTCCGGATAGCCGAAATTTCCTCTTCGGGGTCTAAATCCGAATCCAAAATAGAACGTTAACGTGTCGTAATAAACGTTACAGTGTCTTTGATATTAGAGAGGTTCAGGACGAAAGTTATAAATGATTTCCTTCAGTCCTCACTTTGGAAGTTGGATGTCGAAAAATCTGTATTACTACTCCATGATAGCTTTACTTAAGGTGCGAAGTTTCTTGTTGGCGAGATATTGAGTTGGTGATTATCCAATAGATAAAGTATTGGTTTTACAACAAAGGAGGTCTCTGGTACCGTCAAAATGCTTTTGTGCTTGTAAAACATTTTCAAAAATGTTCTAAATGAAGCATTATAGAAATAATTTAATTTAGTCTCTTTGTTTACTTAGTATTTATCTAATATTTCTCAGTAAGCGTTTATATTTTTTGTATTATATAGGTCGTAAACAAACTAATCCGATGGCTTAACCATGGCTTATAAACCGCGCGAGACTGGCAGGTATTACTCGCTAACCAAACGCAGAAGAAGATGGAAATAGATATTTGACTTCCACCGCTGCCACTTACAGAGCCAAGTTAAACATGTTAATTTACGTCGATTCCTTGTGAAAATGTTCCCAGTAGACTGGCACCATTCATGCAGTAACAACATTTTTTGAGACCTATGAAGTGTAATTTTCTTGTCTGTAAACCTTAAAGCATATATATCTAAAAACACCACTGTGTGTTAAAAATCAAAAGAACCCAAAGTACGCACCACGCAGAGTAAGAAATTCGTTTTCCTTACCGTATCACCTTCGGTAGGCTGCAGGCTCGTTAATCGGCCAGGCTCAACATCCTTAAGCATTATCTAATCAGTTCACGCAATGCGTTCTGCTTCCTCTGAAAATTCTGAGGCAACGCCATCAATAAAATGCCGAACACCCTTCATGCTTCAATCCGAAGCATTAGTGTGAAATATTCAACACTGAACACGTTAATTCCGTGATTCGACGCGGGGGGTACTATTTGTTCGAAGTTCGAGACGAGTTCGAGCAGGGTTTTCTAGTTATTTGTTTTCACTCGAAACTATGTAGTAAATAGAAAAGATTATAATTATGTTATCTCGAAGGCGGTGCTGATTGATATAACACTGCATTACTTATTGCATACTGCTCTGGTTGGCGTAGTGGCTTTAGCGGCCGCCTCACATGATACTGTGCTGAGTGCGGCGGGTTTGATTCCCACACGAGACAATGTTTGTATGATTCATAAATTGTTGTTACGAGTCTAGATGTGATTTGTAAGGCCCTCGCGACACAATTTCTTTCCAGTGTGGGAGTTGTCTTTAAAAAACTATTAATACAACACAAAGATATGTACATGTTCCTTCAACGACACTATTCAAATTGAGAAGGAAATATATTTTGCAGAAACATTACGCTAAACTTATGTTTAGAAAATTAAACAACGTTTGAAGAAGCATAATAATAAATTATATAATAATTAAACATTGAAAAATTGTCCACAGAATCACACAATACAAACAATAACATCTTTCTCCTAGCGTTATCCCAGTTTCAACCCGGGGTCCGCTTACTAGTCTAACCGGATTTGACTGAATATTAGCTTTTTCACGGAGTGACTGTCTGACCTCCGCAACCCAAAGGGATAGCGATATGCCATGGCTTAGACTAGTGTCAGTTTATTCAGAGATAGGTACTGACTCCCTATAACGACTGTCAAACATCTTCGTGACAACCGGCACCGACGGCTTAACGTGCTCTCCGAAGCACGGGGCAAGCGATAATTAATAATTCAATACGCACATAACTTCGAAAAGTCAGTGGTGCGCGTCTAGGCTTTGAACCCGATACCCTCTGCATGGCAGTCTGTTGGTATCTTCACTAGGCTATCGCTGCCTCAAATACAAACAATAATATGCTAATACACCTAATATTAGATACTCTTAATGCTATGAATTTCAATCGATTGGAAAGAACACAATTTCTTTGTTCTGACATTTTAAATACACAGAAAAAATAATACAAACATCCTAAAGTATATCTACTGTCAGTGTGGCCTTTGCAAAAAATGTATTATAACAACGGAGAATGGCTGAATCAAAGAGTAACTTTGAAGATACTTTCCATATTTTATCCGCAGCTCCCAAGGACCGGGGTACCTATGTATATACAAACATGTTAAAAAGCAGAGCATTATACATACATATGTCTAAAATAAATTGACCTTCGATGAGGCATTGGCAAAAATTCGGTTTGTTCTGCGAATGCCTTAACGAGGGTAGGTACTTTGGGGACCTATTCTAATTTTTTACGGAAATATCGGCCGATCTGATATATCGGTCAATTATTATTTGTACATAAGGTATTTTCATTTCTACTTTTACGTGGAATGTTATTTGTACATACATACATAGACTTACGCCTGTTTCCAAGAGGGGTAGGCAGAGACTATGGAACGCCATTTGCAACGATCCTGACTTGCTTCATTCACTCCCATCAAGTTTCTCATGCGTGCTCTTCTAGTAAGGATACTTCTGACCTGTCCTTTTTTTAGGATGTCTCCAATCTGGTCAGGGAACGTCCGCCTAGGTCTTCCCTTTTGTCCTGTCCCATTCACACTTGCCTCATAAATCTTCTTTGTCAGTCTGTCGTCATCCATTCTCTCAAACCATCCATCAAAAAACCAAAACCAAACCATCTTAACGTGCCTTTCTCAATGCTTGTCACTACATCTTCTTTTACCCCACAACTCTATTTTATCACACAATGGCTTACTCTGTCGGTCAAAGATACACCACACATACTCAGTGCTTACATTTCTACAGCATTTATTCTACTTTCAATGTTATTTGTATGTCACTTAAAATGGATATTATCCGCTGTCAGATACACATACATATCTAACCAACTGCAGTCTTATAGCGTTCGCACATTTTTATTTTATTTGACAGTAACTGCCCAATTCCGTGGCAATTTCCGGAAATCGCTTCTAAGTCCTCAAAAATATACATGCCGAGTATCAACTCGATACTGACTTTAACACGATCGAATGTTAGCCACAGCCAGACACATAATGCTGACTGTTCGGCGCGTTTTATGTGACTTGCTAATGGAATATTACGACCAACCAGACACTAAAAATTCGGCGCCCAACTTTCAGCAGGTGTGTTGCTACCATATTTAGACAATGTTATTCTATAGAACTTTAAATAAAAGTAAATTTCCCTGATTGTCTTTTTTCAACGAATCGTGTCTTAAAAACTCAACCTTAAAATCCTCCGCAAGGTACTAATATTATATTTATAACATTCCCAGAGTTCTTATCACAAACGGTCGTTGAAATTACGCCTGTAAATACTGCGAACGAATCAAAAGTCGTTTGTTACAAGATTTTTTACGAAGAAATACTTAAGTCATTACCAAGAATTGTCAGGGGACGGTAAACTTTTCACATTATTTATGTAAAAAAATTGTTTAAAAATGCGCCTGCTATAATTTTTTTTTCTGGTGGTTCGGGAAAGTGAATGATAGGGACGTATCGCTCCATCTTCCTCATTTCTGATTAATTGTCATCGATTTAGTACCCCTCACAAAAGGTTCGTAATAATATCTCATAATAATGATTGTCCGCGATTAATTTGGAGACGCCATAAATGTCATCTTGCTTAGTAGTAGTCTTAATAAAAAAAATTTAAACAGCATTACCAATTGGTGCCTTTGATAAAATATTGAATGGTTTAGATAAGAACTGTATGACACCTTATCCAAGTGGTGTATGGTTCGGTTGCCTTTATTTTTACTAATGCATCAGTGCAATTATTTATGCATCCTCCGTGGTTCCAAAGCATTATGTGTTTAATTACATGACTGTTATACTAGAAGTATCGCTACGAGTAGGTAACATTCCAGACTAAAGTGATTCCTTCAATCGTTTCTTCCTTGTAACTGATATAATATGAATAATAATTGAAATTTCAGTTTTCTAGCCCTCAGAGTCTTCACTAAAAACTGATTAATGTTCCTTGTAAAAGGTTCAAGTTAACAAATTTGAACACGAGATTAATAATAATTTACTTAGGCTAGCTTTACTTCATTAGTATTTTATTGGTTTCTACGCGAATGTTACACAATAAAATACAGTACAGTATGGCATAAAATCAATTAGTAAAAACTAATTAAAAGTTGATATAATATGTAAATTATACATGCCTGCTTGAGTATCTGTCATCATCACGACATGTGTATCACCAACTTTCTTTATTAATATTACCTTTCCTTCCTTTTAACAAAACTCTTTCTTTTCCCGAGCCTAAAAAATATATTTTACTCTACAAATATCATAATTTCTTTCATAATAAAACCAAATTCGATCACGGAGATAACAGGCTTTTCACGTAGAAATCCAGTGAAGGAACATATTAGATGTTAGATAAAGAAAATATTTCAAAACAAACCGGAGAGTTCACTTTGAACTTTATAACTCGTGTACTCAGTGCAAACAGGCGGCGAGAAAAGTTATTACGTTTCTATTTGACTCTGTTCTCGTCTCATTCGTTTTCTTTTATTTTTAAATCTTAATATATAAAATCCTTGCGTTACTTAATGATTGACAGACACGCTACAGCCGATACTATTGGGCGCAGGAAGCTGAAATTTGGCGTGTATGTTTCTTGGGGACTGTAGGGGTGCACTAAGAAGGGATTTCCCGAAATTCCCACGGGATCGGCCAAAACAGGTAAATTAAAAAAAATTGCAGGCTTAGCTGCTGGCGTGCTCTAGTACATTTACAGCTGACTTGAAAATAATCTTTCAGCTGTTGAGCGTCGTATGAACAATTTAATATCGTATATAATACATACTTCTGTATAGTAGACAAGCTATTTGCAGTAAGTGAAGCGGACATATTGACAGAGGGATTTATAATGAAATCTTTTAAGGCTTGGCATCTCTTAGAATAATATTACGATATATTAAATTGCGCTTTTGAATCGCGGGGAAATTTATAATCCTTAGAATGTAGAAAGTGCACATCTGATGTTATTCACCTGTAAGTAGGAGTAGAGCTTTGTATGGAAAGTAGATTGACAGTTTCGTGGCATAAGTTTTTACTAATTTGCAGATATTTATTGACCTTTGAGATAGTTGTTGCCCGCATAAAATTCTCATAATGATTTCTGCTTCACATATTTCACTTAAGATTAGTGTATGCATAATCTTTCATGGTTTTCTGGTCTACGTTATGATATTTTATCCTTTTGAGTTATTGAAAGGATTTAACAAAAAAATACAGCAGGTTTTAAAGATGACTCTATATGAGTCGTATACCTATCTGAGTTCCAGAAGGAACTATTGTTACTCTTACTTAAAAATATTGATCCAAATATTTTAGACAGAAACATTTCTAAAAATGTTAGCCTAGTCTCCGCTCCGCTTATGACCAAACTTATGACCTAACAAAACCCCAGATGCGACTCTGCAGACACGACTGAGCTATTTGATACATCCAATGTACCACTGAACTAAGTATTTTCGAGTTGATTGTACATATACAAGCTCTGCACAACTTCGTGACTTCATCCCGCGACTTATGGCGACGTATGCTCAAAATAAATTATGTTTCTTTAACATTTAAACTTTTGTTACGTAAACTGTTGGAAGTAAATTGTGTGTAAGATATTCGCGGATACAAAGTTGGGGTATCTATCATTACGGTGCGTAGGGATGGCTCGATAGTGAAAGGTTACGTTAGTTAGTAGCCGTAGGTATAATGTATCATAGCGCGCATTATTAGGGTAGCAAGTAATGGTCATTAAGTTTTGTAGTTAATGGCGTCTGGTACTCGGTTGTTAATGATTATATTAAGGAAATTCATACATATTTACAATATTGTTATAAGATGCACATTTTCTTGATGATCTTGACCAACATAAGCTTCAACAGCTTCTCTTCTTAGAGCCCTGAGCCCGCTTACTAGTCTGATTAGATTTGACTTAAATCAAATGAACAACATTAATTGTTCTTAAGTGTTTTCAGCTCTTAACTTTTAAACAGTATCAGGGACATTAATTGTCGCTAAGTGTCTTGGTTGTTCGTTAAGAATACTCCTGTGTTAATAGCATTAACTGCCGCGTTATTTATCGCAGAGCTTATAGCTTAAAGCAACTTAATATTATTGATAGATGCTCTCAATTTCAAGAGCTTGCAACTGTCGCGTTTAAGAAGTTATAATAAACTAGAGGATGCTCGCAGCTACCCCCGCAAATTTTATTGAAATTTAACAGATTTTGTTCACTCTTGTGGGAATTTCGGTAAAACTCTCTTAGGGTAAGCCTACGGTCCCTAAGGGATATGCACGCCAAATTTCAGCTACCTACGAGCAATGTTTTGACTGTGGCTTGTCTGTCAGTCAGTCAGTAACGCAAGAATTTTACAGACAGATAAGCTTCATAAAGTGCGAAGTGTGTTGTGGTTTCTATTTCTCTAAACTACCCAAAATAATAGGCATTCACATAGTTTCCTGCATTTTCCGGTGCAAACTATAAGAAAATATAATTTTGAGAAATAAAATGTCATTTTGGGCGCATTTATCCGCATGGTTCAGGCGCTACAGCGCCTATATCACATTTAATATTTTTCACGTACACGTGAAAAATGTTAACAAGAATCTGAAGTAGTGACAAGGGAAATGTCTTGATTCTTAAAAACGTCTACTGCTATGTTGCATATATATACAGCAACTGGTCTTTAAGAAACTGGCTGGCTATATTATCAAACAGTGCAAAAGGTTGTGTAAGACGTCCCCCGGATTATAATTATTTCGTTATATTAATCGTTATCTCGGCTGCAACCAATACTTTTACATTCATTGCAAATGCACATGGGCGGCCTTATCGAAAAGTGCGATTTCTACCAGGCAAACTAAGGTCAGTCAGTCAGTCAGTCAGGTACTAGTTGCTTTTCTTCAAGTATCAGTAACCTATGCATATCGAAGCGACTCTTTTCCATCACGATTGGTAACCACACCATCTAATTATTATTCAAAATAATTTCGTATTCATGTATGCAAAATAAAATTCTCCCGTAAAACATCAAAGCCCCTTAATCTGACGGGTACATGGCACACGCGAAAAATATAATGACATCAAAATGAAATTATAAGGGTTCACGTTCAAAGCATGATTATACTGAAATATATTTTCAGATTGTGGCAAATGGGTTGATGACGGGATACACTTTGTATGATGTACCTACGGTAAGACCTATGGTCAAATTTCCTTATTTTAAATCTTTGCATGCTGAGCTATGCTTACGCTAAGCCAAAAAATTTAAAGCTGAGGACTGACAATAGAAGATGAGAATGTGATGTACGTGAGGTGACATATTTTTTGATGCCGCAGTTGAAACCAATTTTACCGATTTGCCACCACTTAAAGTTGATTTTAGAGCCTGGTAGAGGGAACATGTGTGAGTTCCAAAAGAAGTTCGGCCTACACCCTAAACACTACCGCGGTGCCTCCGTCTTCTCTTAATGGTGAGGTCATGTGAATCTATCACAGTGTGGTTTGGCTTTCACGACCGCGCCGCATGTCAGTTTGCATTAGCGGACGCCGCCAAGTGATGTGACATGACACAGTCACAATGAGATAGACGACGATAACTATACTATACCAATGAATACAGATTTACATAGAAGCGCAGTTCTTAACAATTTCGTGTGCCGATTCCAAGTGGAGACTGTCTCCAGATTAGTTCGTAGTTGGCGCCGTTGGCGGCGCTGGCGTCGTTCTCCGTCTCTCTTGCTCTCGTAGTTAAGATACACAGGAGGAACGTTCGTCTCTCTAGCTCTGGTAGAGACAGCTGTCACAGCGCGACTGCCACGCCGCCGCCGCCAATTGGTAGTTTGGGTCACAGAACGTTTGTCTTCAGAGCGCCCATAAGAAATGCGCCTCTATTTAAATATCTGAGCTCTTTGACTATACATATTAAAGGCTTTACAAGAGTCATTAATATTTTAGACTAACGCCTGTATCCCCGAGGGGTGTTACGTCCACAGTTTGCCATGTTATATATTTGTTGCTCCTACGTAATAGAGGGCCTATTGCCGTTACCGGGCACTACGGAGAATTCGAAAAAAACTCAGTAACACTTTTGCACAGCCCGGGAATCGAACCCGGGACATCTTGCATACGCTATTCACTGGACCACGCAGGCAGAGAGTTTATTAAGCGTATCTTATCTTGAGTAATTCAGAAAAAGGAAACAGATATTATAAGCCCCATAATATTATGTACCTACGATATCTTTATGACACTATTATTTTCAATAATCTCTCCTACTTCGCCCGATCTCTGACATCATTGTTAAAATCGATAAAAAGTTACCGCATTAGATTTTCAAAAAAAATATTTTATAATCTCGTCTATTTTTCCTTCCCGAACATTTAACTTCTCACACAGTGTACACCCGGCTCAACATTGAGGCAGGCAATTCCAGGTGCTGAGACATGCATCGAGCCCTGGAGTGTCGGCCTAAGCTAATCTTGATTGTTTTGGGATTTAGAGACCATTCTTTAAGCCCGGGTATCTTGCTCGAGACAATGAAGTTTTTGTACTCCTGTAGACATTGTAGAATACCTCTATAAAGGCTTCAAATGTTTATTTAGGAGAATAAACTGCATTTTCGTTATTTTTTGTTTTGATTGGACTGATAATAATTTATTTTATTGACGCTGCTTCTATACATTACAAATATGATGGACTTTTGGTTTTGAAAACAGGGATGCTTTGTTTCGTTCTTATCTAAGGTATATATTTAGATGATCATTCATCATTTATGATCGACACGAAACTTGAAACAGAATGAAATGTGTGTAAACCAAGAATATGGCTTTCGATATCTTTGCTTGACATGGTTAATACATCAGATTATCTTATATCTTATTCTAATATATAAAGCTGAAGACTGTTTGTTTGTTTGTTTGGTTGAACGCGCTAATCTCCGGAACTACTGGTCCGATTTAAAAAAAATCTTTCGGTGTTAGATAGCCCATTTATCGAGAAAGGCTATATAACATCGCGCTATGAGTGACGGGAGCGGAGCAGTAGCCTTAAATAAAGTGGGTGTAACCGCGAGCATCCTCTAGTGTTTTATAAAAATATTTTGAAAGAATATTGATTTTGCGCGTACTTGTCTAATCCTGGCAAAATCGCATATTATAACTGACAGTAAACTAATAAAAATGAATCTTACTCCACCGGGTAACTGAACCCAAGCGTCATGGAATCGCTACGTTGTAAAGATCTTACACCACTGGGCCATTATGGCTGCGAAATAAATAATCTAGTTAATTATGCCAATCTCGTTTTCTCAACCAACCAAGTATTATGACTTCCCGTCTACTAATTTTGCTGAAGTTACGACTCTCATTAGGGAAGCTATCAGCAATATATTCTTTCGGGAGGTCCAACAAAACCTTTGAAATTATTACTGAGTAAGGCAGCGTAGTGGTACTAGTGGTAAGATACTGAAAATATTTGAGTGATACAAATATTCGAGACAGATTCTATTTAAAAATATTATTTTTATATTTTTTCTTTTATAGACGCCTGTACTCCCGAAGGGGTAGGCAGAGGTGTAATAATTATTTCACCCACATTTCGCCATGAATTTTTAGGTCCCACGTATTAGGGGGCGAGCCTATTGCCATAACCGGGCACATCACCAGACTCCGTGCTGCTACTAAGAATTCGAAAAAACCCAATAACACGTTTGCCCGATCCGGGAATCGAACCACTGACCTTGATGAATCCACTCAACCAGTCCATGGGGCAGTCTAAAAAATATTAATTTGGTGCAAAAGGAAGGTGGTGAGATATTTCATACTAAGCTGTATAAATTAACCAAAATACGATACACCATTGCGAGTTTAAAAAATAAATACTTATTGATACTGGTTCTGAGATGAGAATTATATATTCTCTTTGCAGACGTTAAGCTAAATTACGACATGAACAGTAGACATATTTTCGACTGACTACAATTACATCTAAAGTTTATATTCTGTTAAATCTAGTAGAAGACTAGACCAGAAAGCAGACCTAAGGCTTCAAGGTCAAGGTCTTGCAGGGTTAATGGCATCACGGCGATGATGATGATGACAATGACATGTGAAAGGAACGCCATGACAGAATTTTTATACACTTACTTACTTGAAGCGCATCTGCCGAGCATTATGTAATGTATTTTATTTATTACGCTTGTGGAAAAAAGCAAAGTCAAATGATAAACTTATAATCGCTTCAATTCTGTGAATTCTTTAACAGCAGAAAAGCAGTAGAAATGAATAAAATGTAAGTAATACATCTCGAGGAAGTTAGTTGAACAATCAGATTATTTATTTATTTTATTTATTTATTTAATACTTTATTGTACACTATAAAGAACATTTACAGGAATTTATAATAAATAAAGTACAAAGGGCGGCCTTATCGCTAACAGCGATTTCTACCAGGCAACCTTTGGATGGAGATATTATTGGTAGGAATGAAATGGTAGTTGTAAGTGTACCAGTAATAGGATGATAAATACTTTAAATATATACATTTATGTAATATTATAACAATATACTACACATATATAAATAATTATACATACATACATACATACATACACACATACATAAATAATACTTAAAATTATATTAGAACAGGCAATATCATAGTGATAGGTAGTGATCCTTGACTAAGGATTTGAACCTTGTTACCGTCTGAGCCTGTCTTATATGTAATGGGAGTGCATTCCATAGGCGAACAGCAGTGACACTAAACGATTTATCATAAAAATCCGTGCAATGTGCCGGCATCTTCAGTTTTAAGTTTTCTGATGACCTTAAATAACGATTATGCGTATCATGAAGGAATTCGAATCGTCCTTTAAGATAGGAGGGAGTAGAAGGGTTAAACAATATATTGTATAGTAGAAGTTGAGACCAGTCGATCTTCGATAACATTCTCGAACTACCGACAACAATGACCTGTGTTTTCGAGGGGTTCACCATAAGTCCATAGGATTTACTCCAGCTACTAATCTGTTCAAGATCACTGTTGATGGTATCTATAGAGTATGACATCTGAGCCAGTGGCGACTGCGAATATATTTGGAGATCATCTGCATAAAGGTGGTAGGAAGAGCGAAGATTGTTTGATATAGAATTTATAAAAATTGCGAAGAGTAAAGGAGACAGCACGCCACCCTGGGGGACGCCAGCAGTCATGTTACACCGTGAAGAAAGTGAATTTTCAATTCGTATACGCTGTCGGCGGCCACACAGGTAACTTCGAAACCAATCAATCACCGTAGGAGATATGTTAAGAGAGCAAAGTCGGCCAAGTAGAATGTCAAAATCCACTGTATTGAAGGCGTTGCTAAAATCTAGCAGAGCAAGGACTGTGAGCTGTCCGCCTTCCATACCAGCTCTGATGTCATCCGTAATATTGATAAGGGTTGTAGCGGTGCTATGGCCTGGACGGAAACCGGACTGGAATGGATTAAGGAGATTATTTTTAGAGAGGAATGAGTTGACTTGGTTGTAAACGAGACGTTCGAGGACTTTGGAGAGGAATGGTAGGATAGAAATAGGTCGGTAATCAGAGAAGGAAGAAGGATGAGACTTTTTCGGGATGGGAGTTATTAGGGCATCCTTCCACATCGATGGGAATTCACCACTGGACAAGGAGTAGTTAAGGATGTGAGTAATGATGGGTAGGATTAGATCAAGGATGGGAAGGAGCATATTACGGTCGACACAGTCACTACCAGCTGCGTTGGATGTGATTGACATTATGCTCTTCTTAACATCACTATCGGTGAAATGATTAAAGACAAATGATGAATAACTAGGGGTTGGCAGGGATGAAAGATAATTAAGAGTGCTTTCTTTAGTAGTCCTATCAATATTGGACGATGCAGCGAAATGAGAATTGAGCGAGTCAATATTGAAGTTATCAGGAGTAGTGTGTTGACGTGGTTTGCCGACCCCAAGGGTTTTAAGAAATTTCCAGACCTTTGCTGGATCTCTGTTTTTCACATAATTATGGATATGTTGGCGTTGTGCGTCCCTACACACCCTATTGCAGTGATTCCTAATCGCAACATATTTTTGCAGGTTGCTATCATCGGGCCTAATTTTATACCTGAATTTTGCTGCAGCTTTCTTGTTTATAAGCTTTTTAATGCTTTCAGTGAGCCATGGTGAAGGAGGGTGTTTAATCTTCACCGGTCGAATGGGTGCATGCTTATCGAATAATTCAGTTATTTGAGTTTTAAAGACGCTAACCTTATCGTCAACGGATTCGGCACTGAAAAGTGGTATCCAGTCAATATCACTGGCATCCTCACGCAGTGCGTCGGTGTTCATGCCACCAAAATTGCGCTGCATTAGTACGTTCCGCTTCATCTTGGGAGGACGAATTTTGTACGAGATATAGAGCAAGTCGTGGTAGGAAAACATGTCTGCTGGATATTGCCCGTGCATGGCAACATGTTCCCGAGAAGAAACCATGATTATATCGAGAAGGGAAGGTGTGGAATGTGGGAAGTGATGAGTTGCGCTTGAGGGTAGTATTGTAAGATTACAGGCTATAGAAATAGAAAGAAGAGACAAAGAACGACAATCATTTTTAAGCAGACATGTGTTAAAATCACCCATTATGATAGTGTGACTGTAAGAGGGTACGAGATTAACCAAAAGGGTTTCAAAAGTAGAAAAGTAATCTATACGTAACGAAGGACAGTAGTAGACGCCGAGAAGGAGTTTGGTGTGGTTTAATGTAACTTCCAGAAATAAATGCTCACCTTCATTTGGAGGCGATGGTTGTGCAGACATACTAACAACTTTGTAAGGAATATGAGAGCGAAGATATATAGCAACACCCCCACCGCCCCCAACGGTTCGATCATTTCTGATAAGTTGAAAACCAGGGAGAGAGTATAATGTAGAAGGTAGACAGGGCTTAAGCCATGACTCAGAAACAAGGATAGCATGAATGCTCTTACAGTCTAAATTGGCCAGCATATCAGTGAAGTGTGCCGGAATACTTTGGGCATTGATATGAACGGCATTAAAATTTTTAGGTACATCAGAAAACTGCGAATTAAGACAGTCGGAAAGTGACGGTATACTGCTAAAGCTGTCATCTACACTACATACTGAGTAGAAACTGTCATCATCACTAATATTATTGATGTCAATGATAGCAGACTACAATACTTAAATATATAACTATAATAAATATTATCTAAAAAAGGGCAAACAAATATATACTTATCCAAATAAACAAACAAAAAAAAATCTAATTACCAATAATACACCAGCTACCAGTAGTGCCAAGAGTAGAATAAAAATTTAAAAAAAACATTAGTTATCGTGGATACAAGAAGAAAGATTGGTCCGGGTAGATACACAACAATACAAATATAATGGTAAGAGTAATAATAGTATAATTTTGTAATAATATGTAAAGATGGAAAGATAAACAAGTCGCAAGAACATAAGAAAAGGGGAACAAGAAAAAAAAAGCTAAAAAGCCTCGTACCCAAACAGATGAGAGATCGTTGATTTGACAGGTGACGGAAATAAGTGACAATAATGACAGTTTGAAAGGGAAACTATTTATCAGACACCAGCATAAATAATAGTTATTAGATTTAATAGATTAATAGGTATAAGTGAACTAGAAATAGAAAAGTGAAGCAGATAAATGGGTACAAAGCAAGAAAGATTAGAATTATAAATACATATTACTTACTACCCGGACCAGAAATCAAGCAAAACAAACAGAAACTCATTTCTTTTGGGCAACAGTCCGTTTGGTCTTTGTGGCTGGCTTCGCTGGCGTGATTGGCTTCTCCACGCCCTTCTGCTCGATCTTGTGCAGTTCGCCCTGGTTGACTACGCGTTGCCGCGAACCATCAGACGCCAGAACGTGGATGATACCGTCCTTTGTCCAGCATTGCGATACACCAAACTTTTCACGTGCGGCCATAAAAGCTTCATGTCGCTGCTTCGTTAGAAATTCGGAAACCGTTACACCTGTGCCCTTGAACTTGGTTTTGCCGAACCATATGCTGTCACGTATTGAGGTGTTATTGAATTTCAACACAGTGGGCCGGGGCTTGTGGCTATTTGATGTGCGTCCCATTCTGTGACAGCGTCGGATATCAGCAACAGTTATGTCGGACTTGAGATGCTCCTTGATTACCTTAACTACCACATTGGCAGTGTCTTCCTTACTGTCCTCCACCACACCATGCAGCAGCAACATTTTCCTTCTTGACCTCATCTCCATCGAGTCCACTGTATTAGCAAGAAGATCTATTTGCTGCTGAAACCCTCTCAGAGTTTCCATCACAAAGGTCTTTCGGCGGTAGGTGACGAAAAAGTGAACACGTCTTTGCGATTTTAAAAATATAATTTATTTTAAATTACCAGTATTTCCTAATTGTATTTTAATAAAATAGTGTATAACAGTTCCGTTTAGCATAGCACTTATGGAATTGTATTGATGACACTTCATTAATAAGTGTAGAACTTACCACCTGCCAGATAAGCACCAGCACATATCACATCACACAAAGAAAATAAATCCATCATCCATCATGTCACAATTACAAGACATAGAGTCTGCACAGAGGAGTCTAGAGGAGACCTTTACAAAAAGGATGGCAGCTCTTGAAGCTCAGTTAAACAGCGGGGGTTCTGCTAAGGACACTGTAGCGCGTGTTGCTGAAGAGTTTAGAACTTTCCGCGAGTTAGTCTTCAACATGCTCGGCTTACTCCGTCAACAGATCCAGGAATGCCACAAGCAGCTTGACGTCATGGAAACAAGGCATCGACGTAAGGACCTCCTCTTCTTGGGTGTGCCAGAAGCTGAAGGGGAGAATTGTGTTGCAACCATCCTGGATTTGGTACGCAATAAGCTTCAGCTGAATGATATAGCTGCCGCTGATCTGAGCAGTTGCCACCGTATTGGTGCTTCCAAGAAGGACAGTAAGCGGCCCGTACTTGTTCGGTTCACTAAAGTTGACATCAGGTCTTCTGTATGGCGCGCCAAAACAGCTCTCAAGGGAACATCGGTGTCGTTAAGAGAATTCCTGACCAAAGCACGACAAGCTGTATTTGGCAAGGCCCGATCACATTTTGGCATCAAAACTTGCTGGACCCAGGATGGCAATATTATAATAAAGGCGCCGGATGGAAGCCGCCACAAGATAGTTGCCGACGTTGAGCTAAGCGGGCTGATGCAAAAATATCCCAAAGCAAGCACCACTTCATCGGGGACCAAGGACAGTGACGGGAATGCAGCACCCTCTGGAGCTACTACAAACGCCGCAAAGAACATTCCGCGTAAATAGCCTTCTCTTTATGTATTTCCTTATATATTTCTCTTTTCCATACTTTTTATTTAACGCTGAATCTGTTTCTTTTAAGTTTACGTCACAGTATCTTTGTTATACTAGTTATTTAATCTTTTTATCACACCCTCTTCTTGTAAAATGTTTTGTTTGTTTACGTTTCTCAACTTTCTCATAACCTACGCTCATTACGAGTTGTCAAAGTTGTCAATGTCAACTTACTTTTGACATTAGAGTGGCGTTCGGAAATATGTATTTTACTTTTTTATTTTAAGTTTGTGTTTAGTTTATAGTCATTTTATTTTTCTTAAACATTAGCACTGTTTTGTGTATGTGTCTGCTGGCGGGTGGTGTAGCGATAAGGCATTGCATATATACGCGTGCTTGCCCTTTTCTAAAAAGTACATACCGTATTATATTCCTGCATAGTATATTTAAATATTAGTTTATTATATATTATATTTATATTAAGTATATTAGGTATATTTATTCTATGTTATCCGATGGTGATTCGTTTCACTCCGCTAACGATTCCACTTGTTCCTCAAACAATGACAGTTTTTGCTCATTCACTGAGACGCTTGGGGACTTTGTCAAGCGTACATTCGACCAACCTACCAAAAACTTATTAAATGTGTGTCACATCAATGCGCAGAGCGTACCTTGTCACTACAGCGACCTGTATGATACTTTCAGTAATGCTAACGTTCATGCCATTCTGATTTCAGAGAGCTGGCTGAAACCTCATCTTCCTTCCACCACCTACTCTCTTCCTGGTTTCGTTCTGATTGGTAACGACAGGGTGGACCGGAGAGGGGGTGGTGTGGCTATATACCTACGTAGCTCATTTTCTTTCAAAATTATCTTGTCTTCACCACCTAATTATACTGCTTCAGCAGAGTATCTTTTCCTCGAGGTTTCAGTCAATGGAGCCAAAACACTCCTTGGAGTGATTTATTGCCCTCCAACCATCAACTACTTCTCCAGTCTCGAATCGATTCTGGAATCTTTAGGGTCGGAATATGCACATCATATCATCATGGGCGATTTTAATACCGACCTTCTTGCCGCCACTTCACCACGTTCCCTTCGACTCCTAAAAATAATTGAGTCTGCCAGTCTACATATCCTTCCTCTTGGCGCCACTCACCACAACACTGAAGGTGTAGACACTTGGCTAGACTTAATTATTACCTCTGACCCATCCTTGATCCGTTCTCATGGCCAATTCCCTGCTCCCGGTTTTTCTCACCATGATCTCCTCTTCCTTTCTTATAACCTTAAACCCCCTAAACCCCGTGCTAAGGTTCTGCACAGGCGTTGTTTTGGACGTATAGATCGCGACAGCTTGGAAAAGGATGCCTCGGAACTAAACTGGAATCAGTTTTACACCGCTGACACTGTAGACGATAAGGTGGAGATTTTCAATAATACTGTTCTGAACCTTTATAACAAACATGCCCCTATCAGGAAGGTTAAATTAAAACGCCCCCCTGCTCCATGGCTTACTAGAGGCGTACAAATGGCAATGAGGCGCAGGGATCGAGCATTCCGGCTATTCAGAAAGGATCGGACCGACGAAAACTGGACCCTTTTCAAAGCTGCAAGGAATCGGTGTAATCAGATGGTACGCAACGCCAAACGCCGCCATATTCTAGAAAACATAAATTCTTCTTCCTCTGCCAATATCTGGAAGTTCCTCGGGACCCTAGGTATTGGCAAACAACGTCACATTGATTCTCAGATGCCGGTTGGCTTGGACGATCTAAACCAACATTTCTCCTCTACTGCTCAGTTGGATCTTCAAGCCAGACGTCGCACTGTTGATCAATTGGCTGGTCTAGCTCGGCCCGACGTAACTCCCATCAATTTTTCTCCAGTCACTCCAGGTGAGGTCAAGAAAACTATCCTTTCCATAAAGTCCAACGCGGTGGGATATGATGGCATAAGCCGTCGTATGATCACCCTTATCCTTGATCACCTCATCCTTCCTTTATCCCACATCTTTAATTTTTCCATTGACAACGGTACCTTTCCCTCCTTGTGGCGCAAAGCCTTTGTTATCCCATTGCCAAAAATTCCGAATCCTACACTCCCTAGTCATTTTCGACCTATCTATTATATCCATTTTACCATTTTTAGCCAAAGTGCTAGAGGCTTGTGTCAATAAGCAGCTGTCCAACTTTATACACCAAAACAAGCTTCTAAGTCCATACCAATCTGGCTTCAGACCTGGACATAGCACTTCTACCGCTCTCCTTAAAGTGACTGGCGATATTAGGGCGGGCATGGAGGAGACTAAGGTCACAGTGTTGGCCTTAGTTGACTTTTCGAACGCCTTTAATACCGTCAGTCACGATATCCTTCTATCAATCCTTTCCTATCTCATGATCCCACCTGGTTTGCTGGACTGGTTCTCAACGTATTTTCAGGGACGTCAGCAGGCTGTCCGCATTGATGAAACCTCATCAAGTTGGCGTGACCTTAGCTCTGGCGTTCCTCAAGGTGGCATACTCTCTCCTTTACTATTTTCTATTTTTATCAACTTCTTGACCCCTAAACTTCGATGTTCGTATCATCTTTACGCTGACGACTTGCAGTTATATTCCCAGACTTGAGTGGAGGACGTGACATTAGCGATAGCTGATGTGAACAGAGACCTGAACACCATCCTGGCTTGGTGCAATGATTTCGGCCTTGACGTTAACCCAGCTAAATGTCAGGCTATAATAGTAGGCAGTCAGCGCATGACAAACAGATTAAATCTAACATCCCTACCGCCAGTCACATTCAATGGGTTAATTATTCCATTCAGCCCAGTCGTCAAAGATCTGGGACTGTATATAGATGCCACTCTCGACTGGAAGCCACAGGTTACCGACGTAAGTCAGAGAGTCACCGGTACGCTTCGGGCTTTATATCGTCTCAAGAATTTCCTGCCGCCCAAAACTAAGACCATGCTTGTGCAGACCTTAATATTTCCCTTAATCGACTATGGTGATGTGTGTTATTATGACCTGAATGCAGAATATCTCAACAAGTATGACCGGCTTCTAAATAACTGCATTCGATTCATATACAATCTTCGTAAGTATGATCATGTATCTACTTTTCGTTCCGAATTAAAATGGTTACCTATCCGTCAGCGCCGTAGTTTGCGTGCTCTTACTACACTCTTTTCTTTTCTTCATTCTTCTTCTCCCCCTGATTACTTGACCCAATACTTTCAATATCTTTCTTCTACTCATGATAGAGCCCTTCGTTCCTCGCATAATTTACTTCTTGCGTGTCCCACACATTCTTCTGTTTTCGTTAACTCTTCTTTCATAGTACAAGCTGTACTGCTTTGGAATAGGCTCCCTCCTGAAGTCAGAATGTCCACCAACCGTTATGCATTTAAAATGAAAGTACGAGAGCTTCTCTTCAGCAAATTGAAGGAATCAACCCATCATTCTCATCAAATATAGTATATTATATATATATATATATTATAATTATATGTATTTGTATATGTTTATACACATATTTATTAGTATTTATGTACATATGTGTATGTATATTTGTTATGTACTCTTATGTAATATAATTTTGTATTTACTTTATTTATACAATTGTTTCGCTCACTCTATATCACTTCATTTGTTTTTACGTTCTCAGGTACTCTTATATTATTGTATAATTCCCTTTTACTTTAAAAACATTTCTACCCTATGTTAAATGCACCTACCACACTTATCTCTCCACCACCCAGGTTGACTGGTAGATAATGCCATAAGGCATTAAGTCCGCCTATGTACTCTTCTTTTGTGCATAAAGAAATAAAATAAATAAATAAATAATCGGAGGCCAATCCAGGCATGGATGGAGTATTTTGAGACTTTGGCAACTCCGCTTCAAAATCAGCCATCCGCTTTAGGAACATTTCCTTTAAACTATTCATCGAATCTTGCAGTGGTTGTGACATAGTGTGTTATAAAATGTTCAAGATATGAAATGTATGTAGGATAGTGTCTACACTTTACTGGCAGGTACTGCTTGTTATTATTAAAATAATTTCATTAATATTACTTAAAAATATAAACTTTAACTATTTATTTTAAATTTTATAAGTGGAGCTTACAACTTTAGATGTCAGTGCTACAACTACCCACGTGATTTATTATTCTGAAATGTAAGTAAATTATAAAGAATATAATCGCAAAAGATACGGTAACCTGAGATACCGTGTAGGATTAAAATTCGATTTTCCTTTCGGTATAAGTAACAAATCAAAAATAAATCAAAGTAAGAAAATGTTTCAGTTAGGTACTTATTTATTTTTATGTTATGTCGAGTAGGGTATCATTAGATCTTTTAAATAAACTAAGCCGTTTGCGATCCACGACTCATGTTTTGACCGGATTACACTTTCAGACTCCTCCAAGCCACCACCATAAGTAACTACGAGAATTTTGCCTTAGAAAGTCCTTAAATCAAGCTGATTTCAACTTTGTTTAAACGTGCAGTAATGCTACCTATGAAATGTTATTTCTGTCGAACCGTTCAGCAGCACTTAAAAATCTTCATAACCAAATAAATGCAGCACAACCGATTTGCATACCCCAGGAGATTATAGGCGTGAACATAATTACGGCAGAATACACATTCTATATTTGTTACTAATTAAAAAGCAATTGGCAAGGGTAGCATCCCTCGTCGCGACCTCAGACGAAATGAGACAACCTTTAATAATTAAGGCTTGACTCGTAGGTATCGCAGACATATGTCGTTATGTCGGGTTACCCTTTTCATTGTCAGTGCGGCCCCCTACAACGGGTACTCGATGTTTCCACGCGTTCGAGTGATGTTATCTAAAGATGGTGGAAGTGGTTTCGGTATGACGATTGAAATGTGGCCTTTGCTTGTATTTTGTGGATTTGTCGGCATTTTATGGAATACTAGAGGACGCCAGCAGCTACGCCTGCAATTTTTTAAATTTACCCGTTTTGGCCGATCCCGGGGAATTTTGGGAAATCCCTTCTTAGTGCACCCCTACGGTCCCCAAGGAACATATATGCCAAATTTCAGCTTCCTGCGCCCAAAAGTTTCGGCTGTAGCGTGTCTGTCAGTCAGTCAGTAACGCAAGGATTTTATATATTAAGAAGATTATACATTTGGCTCTATTTTTTCCTCAGTATAGAAAACTAGGCAATGTAAAGCAATGTCAATGCCGAGTGCTGGGTACGATGGGCAAGTAGGAAATTGGGTATAGAGCCGAACCTGTTCTAATCATCATCATCATCAGCCTGCCCTGGTCCACAACTAGATATAGGCCTCTAGATTGAGCCCCATATCAGGCTTTTCTTGCCTGTTAGATAATAAGAGTAGGTAAATTTGTTTGCAGTGTTAAAAATGTTAAAAAGTTAAACAATATTTTAATTTTATTTTTTACCTTTTAAAAAAAATGTTAATCAATTGTTTACAGTAAAACCCTTTCCACCTTTTTACAAATCAAAAGCTAAATCAGTCCTAAATTTCAATAAGCTAACAAATTTTAGAAACAGATGCTTCACAAATAGTCGGTATTGTACTTATAATTTTTACACATACAATACCAAGACTAACTTTGAACTGTATTTAACCAGTTTGTAGTATTTAATGCAGCATTGCCAATACTTTTGAGAAATATTCTAATATATAGTTTATATTCTGTTCTGAATGAATAAGATATTAATAATCGTTTGTTTTAAAAAGGCAGCTCCCGCACTAGGAATAAATCTTGTATCAACATACATCCACACAAAGAACACTCAGACTCGAAACAGCAATTTATGGATCACACAAATTGTTATTTTGTGTGGCAATCGAACCCACGACTCTCAGCGCAATCTCAAGCGGAGAGGCGGCCGCTTAAACCACTACGCCAATCGTACAGTCGCTAACCAAGACATCAACGTCACATAAAATACTATAAGCATGACTCAGAACTACTTAAGTCATTTCGTAGCTCGACATTCTATTAAATGCCTTACTTCCCCATCTAAAGATACGTCACAACGCTTCCCACGGTATGTCATACGGGAGAATTATCTCGAACGAAAGCGGAAATAAAGTTTTGTAAGTTGGTAAATGTATAGTATTATTGGTTTATTAAACTAGCTATGTTTGGAAGTTTAATTTCAGGTAGTTATCATACGAGTATATGTAAATATAATTGAAGTGTAGGTGTGTGTTTTTAAGGTAACTATGTTTTTTCAAGTGCATATTGTTAGTTACACGACCATTTAAAATGTTTGTCTATCCATATTATTATTTCTGCTTGTCCGGAGTAGGTAATCTATTCAATAGCCGAACCGATTTTAATTGAATTGGACCTTTACTGCAAGATAGTGAAATGGTGGGCGAAACCGCGGAGAACAGCTAGTCTTAAATACAACTCTTAATCAGTATACAGGGAGTAAAAAGACCCCTTACAAAAACTAAAAATCCTATTCCATCCGAACATTATGTCAATCAATACTTACATTTTTTACTTTGGCGCCATACCGGGGAAAATACTGGTTCAGGAGATATTGGGAATCAAAGTCACCATACAATTTATATAATTAGGTAAAAATCAATGCTTTTTCTCCGCCAATATGTTATATAAATGTCTTATGACCCCATGGATAAGTAGGTATTTCGAGTATCACACGCGCACTCTTTAATTGCTGTTTAAAAAATGTGGCTACATAAAAAAATAGTTTCTCAGTTTTTATTTTCGCTTAGTATAACTTGACATGATGTCCAAATTGATCAGACTTCGGCTTGGTGAGGGGTCTTGTGACAGAGTTTTCAGCTTGATATTGTAGTTATTTCGGTAAACCTATAACTGAAGGAGTGCACTGTTCAAAACTCTTGGTTGTATAATATGTCTGTGTTTGTGTATATTCTTTGTTGGAGATCCAAAATAAATAAAATAAAAAATAAACAAATCATCATTACCATCACAATAACACTGTCAATCAAATTTGTAAATAATATTGTTTGAAAGCTAACCTAAATAATGGAATATAGCTATACCTTTGGGTTGTGGTGGCCAGACGCCAGTTACTGTGCGGAAAAGCTGAACATTCTGTCAAATCCGGTTAGAGTTGTAAGTGGACCCCGGATAATAACCACAGCTGCAGGATTACCTTGTTATGATGCCTGACCATAACAAGGTAATCCCGCAGCTTCACCCGTGTTCAACGCCGGTCTATGAGTCCTTGGGGAGGTCCATATCCAGCAATGGACATTTATAAGTTGATTGTCCACCATCTAGTTGTTGGGATTGCAAAAGTGTTATATAATATATGGTGTGATGGTATAATGTCCTTCATGTACCAATCGGAGTCGTACTTGACCGGCTTATAGTGACCCACACACCCAATTCATAGAAGCTTGACCTCAAACTACATTACTAGACAAACTTTATCGAGTTAGTCTCACCTCATCCAATATTGTCGAATGTATCACCCACCTACAGTGATACATCACGAGCACATAGTAGGGGTAGGTCACACGTCTTAAAGGGGCATTGTTTACCGTACACATACATGCATATGTTACTCACTGAAATCCACTGAAACGGAATCCCTGAGGGGTAGCAAGTCTGCAGCTCATTGGGAACTTTGTGAGACCTTTTGTAGGAATGTGCGGTAAATTATAACAATTGGAGGTACATTATTGTTTTTTTCGTGTCAATGGCGATTTAAAAAGTGTGCGACCAATAATCTGCCAGCTTAGTCGTTGTTTGTTGCCCCATATAGCACGGCCAAAGAGCAGTTAGTTAGACATGAGGGATAGGACAGCAAGTGTGTCATGTCCTGTTTCGAGACCCGCTTCAGCTATAAAGCACCATCTGTAGAAATTGTACCCACAGCGTCCCAATTGAATCGTGGTCGCATTTGCATCATACCTATAGCCTTTCATAGTGTAATGCAGGAAGTAGGACTCTCCTTATTTAAGTCAATATATGATGTGAGTCAGTAGAAGGATTTCACATACTGTAAGTGTTAGTATAGGGGTTGATAAGTTTGCCATCTCTTCCCAGGATATTTTTTTGCTTCATGAGCTTTCTTTAATGGCCTCTTACGCCCAATGATTATTCATTGGATGTAAGAGGCGACTAAGAAAGCATTTTAATGCACCACTGCGACGTCACATTTTAGTCGCACATAATTCATGGAAATGTAGGCAGAAGTAACACTATTCGCATGTGTGTTGTGCCACACACATTATCAAATATCTTAGTTGACCTTATTTTTTTTATAGTCTCACGCCTTTTTTCCCTGAAGGGGTAGGCATAGGTGTAATACTACACCCACATTTCGGCATGAACTTTTAGTCCCCAACTACTTTCCTTGAAGCGGCTATCATTGTTTTTCATAACTGTAGGGGGTGAAAGGCTTGGCGTAGTACGGAGCCGGCAATACAGAAAAATTTTATAAGCACATAGTATCGTGTCAAAAGTCATAGACGCGTGACAATTTTTGGAACCTTTGCAAGTAGCGATAAGCTGGTGAGAATAATATATATATATATATAATAGTCTATCAGCCTCACAACTAGGTTAATACTTGTTCACATTACACGCAATAGACAACAATATTAATTTAATTCCCGCATTGAAGGATTTCCGTACCCATCTACCAAAGTTACCGACACAGAATAAAGCTATTACGGCGTAACACTCAAAGCAATCCTTAAATACACATAACACATCCTGCGCAAAAACATCAATCAGTTACCTCAATTACGTCATAACATACATCACATTACTTACGACGTCGTAATCCCATCTTACAACCACTTACTCAGCACTGAAACATTGGCGTACATTCTGAAAGCTGCGTCCAGCTAGGCACTGATCTCTTGAATTTTATACTATACACGTTATTGCCTTTACATCATGTTTTGAACTAAGTTTATAACATTCAGTTTATTACTTCCTGCATTCAACTGTTCTTTGTTGTGGAATTTATTGGTATCATAAAATGGACCGGTCTCATAAGCTGGTCCAACGAACTTTGTTTTCAACTATTGTAGTCTGGTGCATAGGGGCGTATCTGCGCTGTCTATTGTTCATTATTTGCTTCGGGTCCCGCGGGCACCATAATTTTTGTCGGCGGTGGTATATGGCTTGTAATTAAGAATTGTAGTGGTAGTTGTTATTCATTGGATACATTAGGGGGAATTCAAAGTGGAAAATTTAGCCACATAGCGGTGTTACATCTTCAATGTGTGTGAATAAGTTTACATTGGTTATATAGGCACCAATAACGATTTACCTAACTTTTCAAGTATTCGAATAAGTTAGACAGCAGCTTGATTAGCTCATTTCAATCTCGAAGATTAAAATTTCAGTTTATAAAGTATAAATTACTATTTTGTTCAGAGAGTATTTATGTTAATATCTTCATTCATCTTGAATAGACACAACAGTGGAACAATCTAAGTGAACACTATTGTAAAGTTCAGTCAGTCAGTAACGCAAGGATTTTATAATTATGTACTGTACGCGCCAGTGACGTTAAAATATTTTCCTTTTGGTTCCAAGGAAGCCAAAGGTTTTCTTTACAAACTGTAATCTCTGCTTAAATGGAAAGGGCTGCTGCCAGTATAAACTTTGCAATATACACACACTTCAAATTCATCACCTGTCTCTTTGCATATTAGCAGTCCACTCTGTTTACCATTGCCCTCCACCAGGTACGCCATAAACGCGACTCTAGTTTTCAGCATTCGACGATTTAACTAGCCGTTTCAGTCAAATCATCATCTGACCAGAAAGCATCCAATACTAAGCTTTCTGAGACGTGGTCTCCATTCAAGACGCCAGTTACTCCTCTGGACGTCGGATCGTTTATTGAAATTGATTAGTACTAATTAATCACCAAAGAAACTTAAGCCACAAAAAGAGCACCTGTATTCTTGTTATTGAAGTCGAATTTACAAGCTCATGAGACAAAAAATAAGTACACCCAGCTCATTGAAGTCTATAAAGACAAATAAGTCTTCATAAGCAAGTACTTAAACGGACTCAAAATTAGCACAGAGACAGTTCGCTGTCTGAGGCTCACCTCATAAATATATACATCGGTAGCCGTAATTTATAACTCGTAAAGTATGAAGGTGTCCCACATACACCCATTAACAATATAGCTAGTCCTAGCACCCTCGTCAACGAAAGTAATTAGCGACCAGCCAGCGATACGACGGAGAGACACCGCAAATGATTAGTGGTTAACTTACCTACATATGTATTGGGGCGAAATATGTTGTGTCCTTACGACCTGCGACCCTGTGGACGATAGATCATATGTTTGGAGTATGTTCTTGGGGATAGAATAGGTTAGGTTGTATCGAGTGACGAAGATATTATATTTGAACGCGCTAATTTTAGGAATTACTAACCGAATGACAAAATTCTTTGTTTGAGCATTTGTCTACTTCATTATTTTAAGGCTGTATATTATTTCGCTATAACTGTTAAAAGTTAAGGGCATAGAGTAAACTGGGACTAATAACCACTAAATATATAGTATTTAATTTAATATTTATCTACCCAACTAAGTTCGACATAAAACACCTTAAAGTTGTTTACTGTGAATTTCAAACAGTACATTTTGACATCCACTAATTTCATTTCAGAGGCTTATGTCAAATTAAGTATGTTCTGCAGCTTTAAAGCATGGCCATTTTGAATAAAATATATGAGAGCATAATATTTTATACACGTACAGATTAGCTGATGTACAAAAGAATGGACTACATGAATGGCTTAGTGGTTTTAGTGGTCACCTCTCCGTTTAGAAGTATACCGGGCGTTGTTGGTTCGATTTCCACACGAGACAGCACTTTGTGTGATCCACAAACTGTTGTTTCGGGTCTGGATGTATTTGCATCTGTTGACTGAATGTTTGTAAAGAACAGGAGACACGAGTCAAAACTAGGGTAATAAACTCGTCAAAAATTATCCACGATAATGGAAAATTAGCAAATAAGTGGATGGGGAAAATGTTGGGATTCTCCTTTAGGAAATTCTCAGCAGCAGCACGGAGTTTGGTAATGTGCCCGGTACGGAAATAGGCTCGCCCCCTATTACGTGGGACTAAAATAAATCTGGCGAAAAGCGGGTGTAGCAATATATCTCTGCCCACCTCGGAGATATAGGCGTGAGACTATGTCGGCTGTCCCAAATCAAAACACAGTAAGGGACTTTGAACAAATTTTACAGGAGGGCAAAACACCTGATTTTATAATGCCTTACCAAACTATGAATCTACAGCTGAATGTGATTCTTGGAGATGGTAGATAAGATAACTGTCTACATTTTTGCACACTAAAACTTTAAAAATATCATTCGGTGCACGTTGTATAACACTTACTAAGTTTGGAATGGGATCCAACACTAACTTACTGTGTTTTGAACTGGTTATCAGCTGTTACTTGGTTTTGATTAGGGGTTTGCGGTTTAGTCTGTGTACTTACTAGGTTTTATGGTATCGCTATATTAGGAATGGAGGCCTTTATTGAAAAAAGGGTTTTTGCATATTGTGGGCATTTACTGTGTTAAAAGCATGGTGTAAAAATCTTGATTTCGACAAAAATTTCCCTTACTGTGTTTTGATTTGGGACAGCCGATGTATGGATGTATGTGAAAATGTTAAAGAACCTATATTAAATTTTCAAAGCTTACTTGGTTCTCGTCATTTATTAAATAAGACGCACATTTGCAGAGGTTTTCCTGTGAATTTGAATTACCTTACAAAATGACCAAATTCTCAGAACACTTTACGTTACGTATGTTTATTCACGCTGTGATAAACACAGGGGAAATTTGTTTCCCAGAAAATCGTGTAATGCTAAAACATGTGCAATGTCAGACTTATTTATTATGCGTCCCACTGCTGGGCACAGCCCTCTTCTTATTATGAGCTGACTTAGATTAAAGTCCACCCCGATGGTCTGGTGCCATTTAGGCACAATTTACATACCATTTGATAACATTAAGAGTGATTTTTAACATAAAGTTTTCCTCAATATGTTTTCCTTCATCGTTAAGCAATTACTGCACTAATGACTGCACGGTTGGCGTAGTGGTTTAAGCGGCCGCCTCGCCGCTAAACACTACGCGGACTGTTGTGGGTTCGATTCCCACACGAGACAACACTCTGTATGATCCATAAATTGTTGTTTCGAGTCTGGGTGTTCATTGTGTCCGTTGGTTGTATGGTTGTAAAGTTCCCCGCGACACACGATTTATTCCTAGCGCGGGGGTTGTCCTTAAACAAAAAATACGAAAACTAGCAGCTAATCACGCACTTAATTTCATAAAGTCAGTGGAAGACACTATCGATTTGAACCAGAGACCCTTAACGTAGCGATATGTTGGTCTCTCCGCTAGGCCTGGAATATCTTTATTTGTTCTACCTTCATAGAGACCTAAATTAATTTTAGCGTTAGGGATATCATATTTTATGTGAGCTAGGAGCTTTGATACTAATAAAACATTATCTGAGAGATATATGTATAAGAAAGATATATACCCACTTTAACCCTAGATTACTAACCTTCGTCAATTTGATTACGCGGGTTTGTTTAAATCGTGCTAACTTTTGCGCGCGCGATCGCACTGCTTCTACACTTTAGATAATCTCAGTCGACCCGTTGCCCCCCCGACTGACGGTATTTGAGTGGGGGGGCACCGTGAGCGCCGTTCCAGCAACCATGGGTCGTCAGATTGACGAAGGTTAGTATTAACATAACATTTTGTCTTATTTAGTTGGTGAACTCTTGCGTTTTTTTTTGTTTTGTTTATTTATTTTCTTTGCGAAAATAATGCGACTGATGTACCTCCTACCTAAAAAAGGAAAATATAGGTAAGCCTTGTGTCCCTTCGCAAAGCGAAGGATGACTAAAAGTAGTTGCACCCAGAGCAATAAATCGTAGCGGGGAGCACAAACTTGACGTTTGTCACAAATGTATAACTTGATAGATTCTTACCAAATTTTTTGTTTCATTACTTTATTTCATTCGTTATTTCTAATATTTGAAAATTATTTTTCACATTTACTTTAAAATAATACTTTAAAAAATCTTTTAAAATATTACCATTGTTAATTTGTCATAAAACCTACGATCTCATTTGTAAGGCTGATTTTTTAATAAATATGCCGTTTTGGTTTATGTAAATTTATTAATTAATAAGAAGAATATAATAAATTTATAATAAAAATAAAAACTCTGCATGTTCATGCAAATAAAACCCATTATCCCCTTTATTAAATACCGTAGTCAAAAGTACGAAGGTTAGTAATAAGGGTCGAAAAATAAGGTTAGTGATCTAGGGTTAAAAACCTGTGCTTCACCAGCGCTATACAGCAATATAATACCACGACGCAACGCCTAGTAAAGGTCTATTATAACCAAAAACATTGGTATAAATGTTATAAGGCAATAATATATCACGCAGATGGCCTCTAGACAGAGTCACATACCTTCAAAATTTTCATTGGTTCTTTTGAAGGCTTGTACCAAGAATCTTTCTTTTCATATTCCATATAAATAATTTATAAGTACTGCGTAGTTCACGACAGATGTACGTTGCTTTATAAATCAGTTGGAGATGCCTAGTGCGTTTGATATTATGTTAAGAAACTATAAATAAATCTCTATATTATAAAATTCTTGCATTACTGACTGACTTGGGAATGAAAATCCCACGGGCTCGAAAAAACAGTTTTTAAATGAAAAAAATGTTGTACCTGCGGACATTCTCTAGTATTTCATATAAATCGCTCTTTGGCGAAATGGGAAGAACTGCAACTTTACTATTTTCATTATTTCAAACTTCACAATGTGCTCTTTAAATTGATAGTTTACATTTAAAGTTTGTATAGTCAGCCGGCTGTTGTATTAAACGTTTAATAGTAATTATATATTATTTAAGAAATGTGGGTGTAATATTACACCTCTGCCTACCTCTTCGGCGATATAGCCGTGAGTCTATAAAAATAAAAATAAAAAATATATATTATTACCTTCGTGTACGTTTCTAAGCCACCTCTTACGGAAACCTCACTCACGGAATGAAAATATATACGGGGTATAGTATATAATATTCTTTTTTATATGACATCTCCCGCACTAGGAATAAATCTTGTGTCTCGGGAGACTTTACAAACATACAACCAACGAACACAATGAACACCCAGACTCGAACCAACAATTTATAAATCACACAAAGTGTTGTCTCGTGTGGGAATCGAACGCACAACACTCAGCGCAGTGTCAAGCGGCGAGGCGGCCGCTTAAACCACTACGCCAACCGTGCAGTCAAATATAAAATAAGTAAATTATAGTTTGTATAGTTAATCCGTCGCTACGAAAATGTATGGATTGGTCCTTATATTATTATCTCAAATACGCAGTTAACTTCAGTATTTTTATATTCACCACCTGTAATAGGCAATCGTTAGGGGACTAGATACATAATTATATTATTTGCCCATTTTTTCAGCGAATTTCAAACAAATTTTGACCACGCAACGGGCGATACAGTGGTACATATAGTGGTACGACGTGCATCGACATCTTGTTCGACTGAGATGATACATTGCTCCATAAAAATGTACAATAATTTGTTGAATTCATTTTCTCGCATTCACTGAGTGAGAGCTATACCTATAAATTTCAGCTATCAACTAAACATACTTTCCAATTTAAACCGACAGATAGACATGACAATACTCTAGAAGGAGCTTTTTTTTTTTTGGTGTCGGTTTGGAAAATCGCTCTGGGGGAAGAGTGAAGGGGACTGTCAGACTCTTACTGACTTAAAACCAACCCGTGTTCCTCATATACCCGTGTGTCGGAGGGTCAGGTATCGCCGAAGCATTCGTCGCTACCCACCGACGGGTATTGGCCCGCCAGATGGTCAGGCGGGCCCCGATCAAAACCCCCTTGGCGGCGGACGAAGGTGCAGAGGATAGGGAGGACGGCAACCTGGCAACACCGCATCTCCTCTTCCTCTACGGCCCCCCCGCGACGCAACAATGGTGCACCCCCATTTGATCGCGGGAGATAGGGCACGCAGCAATGCAATACCGACACGCCTCTCCTTCCGCGACCGCTCCCAACCGCGAGGGACAGACAGAACCGTCCCCCGTACTCGCACCTTTGGACGCATCCTGCGCAGGCTCCTCTAAGCCCACGCGGAGCGTCCACTCCCGGGATCTCTCTTAGCTTCACCGCGAGTGTCCAAGCCATGGCTACTGAGCCCCCCCACCACGACAAGGTGGAGATCCCACGGGGAGGACTCTAGAAGTGCCTTGCATTTTTGCTACAGAACCCTTAAGTACTCCTCAAATATTTTTCGCTATTTTTCTTTTCTCATTTGACAACTACTGAAACTTTTTATTCAAAACTGACACACTTATTCATTCACAAAACAAGAAAATTCGCCACTAAACTGCAGTCGCTTTACAATAGGAGTCTGAAGTGGGCATTCAACGGTTACTCTTTTGCAACTTTTCCACTTTTGTTAAGGCGCTTTATAAGTACAATTCTGCGGTATATTTTTTTGCCTCAGTGCTCTAAGAGAGCAAGTTTGAGTTCGCTTTAAAATGTTAAGAAAGGCTGAAGAAATAGTTGGATTTCGTTTTGTTCACATTGTTATGTACTCGTTTTAAATAGGAAAGAATAATATTTGCTTATGATAAGTAATATTTGCTTAAGATATCTACATATTTATATTTCTGACCAAGTATAATGTGAAGTTTCCATAAGAAATGCGAAGTAGAGGAAGAATGAAGATGTCTCTAAGATAAGTGAGTATATCGATACTGACACATTGCGCTTTACTTATGTAAGATATACAACATAAATAATTTTAAAAACCTGCATAATTCTGTTCATTTCAACAGTGTGGTCACATGTACGAATCGAACCCAGACCGCCTGTTGCAGTGATAATCGTCGAGACCACTTGTCACTTGGTATTGATGTCATCAAATTTCTACATTTCTATATTTTATTTTTTTATAGAGAAATTGCCACCTTGTTCTCGAAAACGTTCACACTTATTACGGCTCTTTGAAGCTAACGAGAAATAAAATAAGTATAAAAATAATTCACCTTACATAAGTCCAACTATTCCTTACAGTTTGAAATCCAATAGATTGTCAACTACTACTAAAACACCGTATTGTAATACCAGCATTCGTATTTTATATTCATAGAAAATGTTGGCGCTTAAACTAAACGCCAAGGGAGTTGCGGAGGGGACAAGACGCGCGGGGGCGTCGCAGCGGTGTGACGACCGTTAGCAACATACTTCACTTGCCTTTAAAGACCCAATTAGCGACCACGCCTATTCAAATGTATATCTAAATTACGTTAAAATATACCAAGTTTGTCTTTGCAAAAAACACTCCTCAAAGTTAAAGGAACAACAATCAACATAATCAACAGTCAATATTGAAACAGGTATGGCCTACGCACTTAAAACTACAGTGGTGGGAACACGCCAATCGACAAGGCATGCGCTACGCCATCGGGAAAACCCTTACGACGCTAAAGTTACCAAATATTTTTCTTTATTTATGCTCTTTTCAATGTGTCATCTGTCAATACCTTACTCTTGACGGATTTGTTTTTGTTGCTCATGTCTCATGTAATTCCTTTCATAGGCTGTGACAAAATGAACTGTGGGTATTGATGCCTTCTGCAAACCAGGTGTTAGCGTAAAGCAATATAGAGTACCTATTTCGTAGTAAGATGAAATATGTAATATTGCTTAATTGTGAATGAAAACTACCTACGTCGTTTGTCACGTTTGGTAAGTTGGTTCGTTTTACATTTTGCTGTTAGCTTACTAATATTTTAAAGGTGAACGTTTTTGAGGCTGGATTTATGTATGGATGTTTGTTATTCTTTCACGACAAAACCACTAAATGGATTTCGTTAAAATTTAGCAGTGTTATCAGATAAGCAGATGTGATTTTGATCAAGAAAACGACCCCAAAATGTTATGCAGTTCTTCTATAGAATGAAAGATGGCGCGCGTGTTGCGTTATTTTTTTGCAAAAGAATTTGGATTTTCTTATTTTACCGGTGCGTATATTTTTCTTCTGAAGATCAAATTACTTTATACTGTCTAATATCTTATATTTAAGACTCAGAATGCATCCCAATACTGCTTGTAAGTCTTTTATAAAGATTTGCATTCCACTTAAAATAAATTAGAAAAACCAAACCACCAAGAATCTCTTTCTCAAAACCTTTTCATTCTACGACGCAAAAATAATACTGTAGGTAAGCAGACATACTTAGCATGGTGAAAATTACAAGACGTAGTTTTATCAACAATACTCATTCGTTGCATTCTCTTAAAAATATCCTTAGAAACATTTTGCACCAACACAGAAGCGAATGCCAAACAGACATCAAGAACAATTTCCCAAGATTAATTTGAATGTGTTCTTAGCAAGATCGTATATAAGATGAAAATGTAGAGTATTCCGTAACAGCTTTAAGCCCGTCTCAAAGGACGAGTACCCTTATAATGAACTTTCTTATTTGTTTTCTTGCTTGTTATATACAAAGTTTGGAGTTCATTCGTGAATTACAGAAGCAGAAAAGATTATAATGTATAATTAACAGAGATTGTGAGGATAAGTTTGTTAGAGTATTGAAATTAAACTACAGTTTACGGATTTTATCGCGATGTATTGGTTTCACTAAGTTATTACATTGGAAACTAATGATTTAGAACTATATTTTTAGTTTATTACTAGCCGACGTTTCGAATTCTTTACAGAATTCATGTTCACGGCAGACTGAGGTGATATTTGTCTTTTTCCTGAATGTATAAGTTATCTCAAAGTACCCGAACATTTTTCATCTACTGGTGTTACTATTTACGCAGAATGAGCTCACAGTGTCCTTAGGTCTTCTGGTGACTTTGTCCTTCTTGGGTTTCATTAGCCTTATGACAGGGTCCCAAGCTGGAGGAACATTCCAACCATCTTCCCTATTGAAATTAGGGTGTTTTTTAATTTCAATGGCCTCTCGTATCATCCTTGGAAGAAAACGGTGTTCTTTTGCGAGTATCTGTGGTTCATCAAATCGCAGGTAGTGGTTGAGTCCCTGTTCCACATGTTCACACACAGCAGACTTTGTTGAGCGTTTATGTTTTATGTCAGCTATATGTTCTTTGAGTCGAATGCCTATGCTTCTCTTGGTTTGTCCAATGTATGAGAGCCCACATTCACAGTCAATTTTGTAGACACCGGCCTCTTGCAAGGGTAACTGACACTTGACAGATGGTAATAATTGACTGATCTTCGTTGGCGGCTTGTAGTAAGTTTTGATAGAAGCTCGCTTCAAGATGTAGCCAATTTTGTCGGTCACGCCCTTGATGTATGGGAGGACAGCAGGTTGTCTTTCTACTGTGGCTGGTTTTTCTTTCTTCTGGGATCTGTGACAGTGGCGCGGCGGTCGGAGCTTGTTGTCTTGCAGAACTTGCCTGACATGTTGAAGCTCAGCGTCCAGGTGTTTCTTGTCACAGATCCCGCGGGCTCTCTGAAACAGAGACATTCCTACAGTAGCTAACTGTTTAGGATGGTGGTGAGATTCACCGTTTAAGTACCTATTTGTATGGGTCTTTTTCCTATACACAGTATGGCTTAAGGAGTTGTTTTTATTCCTGATGGCAAGTACATCTAAGAAAGCTAAAGAATTGTTTGCCTCTAATTCCATTGTGAATTGTATTTGGTTATTAATAGAATTAAGATGGTTTAGGAAAGCATTAACACTATCTGTTGGTAAAATTGTGAAAGTGTCATCTACATACCGCTTGTAGAACCTCGGTGTGATGGTGGCAGTCTGCAGGGCTCGCGCCTCGAAGTCCTCCATGAAGATGTCAGCGACAACAGGCGATACTGGAGAGCCCATTGCTACACCGTCTACTTGTATGTAGTATTTCTTGTCCCATAACAGATAGCCCGTTGTCAGGCAGTGTTTGAGTATTTCTGCATATTCCTCAGGCATGTTGTTTTCTGTCAGCTTCCTTCTAGTAATTTCTACACAGTCATGTACTGGTATGCATGTGAATAATGACTGTATATCAAAACTAACCATAGTTTCCTTGTCAGAGAGATGTAGGTGTTTGATTTCACTGACAAAATGGTAGGAATCTTTCACATGTGCTCTCGTATTGCCTCTGAGCGGTGAGAGAATCTTTGCCATGTGTTGAGCCAGTCTGTAAGTTGGTGCGCCTATCTGACTAACTATTGGGCGCAGAGGAGCGTTTTCCTTGTGTATTTTCGGTAGCCCATACATTTGAGGAGGTTTTACACACGATGGTATTAAATATTTCACGTCCAAATTAAGTTTTTCGGAGTATTTCTTAACAATATCACAAGTTTGCTTGAGTATTTTGTTCGTAGGGTCTGACTTAACCAACTTGTAGGTACTTTCATCCGACAAAAGATGTTCCATTTTTTGTTTATACTCGGACGTGTCCATCACTACCGTTGCATTTCCTTTATCTGCTCGGAGTACTGTAAGTTCAGGCCTAGCTTGTAACTTCTTCAGTGCGAGATATTCGGTCTTTGGTAGATTCCTTGCCGGCACTTTCGATTGACGTAATACAGCAGAAACGTCCTGTCGTATGGCCTCGAAATCTTCCTTACTCACATTGTTCTTCACTAGGCAATCCTCAACGTTGCAAATAATGGTTTCATACGGTATTCTTGATGGAGTTATCGCGTAATTTAAACCTCTGGTAAGCACTTTCTCGGTATTTTGATCTAACATGTGTTTTGACAGATTGACAACTGTTTGTCTATGGGCGGACGATAGCGTGTGATTGGTCCGTGCGAAAACGTTCTGTTTCATGTTGTACTGGTCATTTGATTTTTGTTGTAATTTTTCAAATTTTTGAATTTTGTTACGTTTACACGCATAATATTTTGATGTTTCTCTATTGTTTATTGCATCTATGCATTGTTTAAAATCAAATGAAGTTATCAATCTGTATATTTCGTTAGATAAATTCTCAACATTTCTATTTATTCTGCGTAAGTCAGCTCGGTGTTCATGGATCTTTTGTATGAGTAACTTTTGACTTGCCTGTTTTAAGATCTTAGCGCTCCCACGTATGTCCTTCTTGGCTGATATCTTGCAGCATGTAGGGATGAGATCGTGATCCCGGCATCTCTTCAAGAAATTTAAAGATGTTATGTATCTTGCGCGCTTGGTTTGTAGATCTTCTAACCGGCGTATTTTTGTTGCTGTTTCCAGTCCGTACTGGTTCACATAGTATCTTCTTGGGTTTACGCGAATGTTACACATTGAAATTAAACTACAGTTTACGGATTTTATCGCGATGTATTGGTTTCACTAAGTTATTACATTGGAAACTAATGATTTAGAACTATATTTTTAGTTTATTACTAGCCGACGTTTCGAATTCTTTACAGAATTCATGTTCACGGCAGACTGAGGTGATATTTGTCTTTTTCCTGAATGTATAAGTTATCTCAAAGTACCCGAACATTTTTCATCTACTGGTGTTACTATTTACGCAGAATGAGCTCACAGTGTCCTTAGGTCTTCTGGTGACTTTGTCCTTCTTGGGTTTCATTAGCCTTATGACAGGGTCCCAAGCTGGAGGAACATTCCAACCATCTTCCCTATTGAAATTAGGGTGTTTTTTAATTTCAATGGCCTCTCGTATCATCCTTGGAAGAAAACGGTGTTCTTTTGCGAGTATCTGTGGTTCATCAAATCGCAGGTAGTGGTTG